>JAQOWZ010000017.1:23843500-25204500 GCA_035578165.1 Stenolophus ochropezus
ACTATAAATTAAATGTATTGAAAAACTTATATAGAATATATTACTACAGTGGCGGGAGGTATTGTGTTGGACACATCAGATTTTTTAACTATAAACTCTTAACTTTTGAACAATTTGATGTTCTCCTTACATTGGTAGGTGAAATTTTAAAATGAATGATATATTCCGATCGTCTATTTCTACTGCAGCACGATTGGTAATTAACGGTAATTATTATTCATATACATACCATATTATTATTAAATCATATAATTTATTAATTTTAAAATTGTTTTAGTCAGAAACGAGTGTGAAGTGTTGGCAGAGGAGTATGTACATGTGCGAATTCCGTGGTAAGTAAATGCTAGGTGACAGGAGAAAAGTTAGCTTCTGAGGAGTCGATCTGGGCGGGACTTCTAACGCCTTAGCGTAGGCAACTTAGTATATCCACACGTGAATCTGACAGCGAATCAGACAGTAAACGTAAACATGTAGATCAAAAGGACGGATTTTTAAGAGGAGCAAAAAAAGAATAACGATACCCACAAAACAGATAAGTCCAACGACATGTCAGACGTGAAAGAACTAATGAACACTTTATTACAAGGAATATAAGTACACAGGGAAAACCAAGAATACAAAGATGCAATAAGTAAAGTTACGGAAAAAAATATTTTTATGAAGAAGTAAATGGAGAATAAAACGAGTGGATAATCTAGACCAAATGAATAACAAGCTGGAGAGAATAGACAAAGCAAATAAAGTTAAAAAGAAGTTGATAAATAACATTTTAATATATTTTTAAAACATTTTAGATTAGTGCTGCTTTTATATGTATATTGTATCTGCTTTATTTGCTTTATAATTTTAATTTATAATTAATGTGTCGTCTGCAAAGATATGAATTTTACATTTATTCAAAACATTGAGCAAATCGTTTATATAAAGGATGAAGAGAAGAGCTCCGAGGACATTACCCTGTGGAACGCCTTCATCGCAGGCTAGAATAACGAAATTGCTTCACAAAATTTAGTTCTTTGATTTCTGTCACTTAAATATGAGATGATCCACTTCAACACTATATCTTTTAAACCATAGAAAATAAGTTTTTAAGCAAACAATTCCCTATCCACTGTATCAAACAAAAAGCCTTTCAAGTCTAGAAACACTGCACATATAGTTTTATTATTGTCTTTTGCACTGGACCATTTTTTTTATTATTAATTGTATAACCGCTTCACATGAATGTTTTTCTCTATAATCCGATTACCACTGTGATAATATATTGCATAGTTTGTTCGTAAACAAGAAATTCAACTATTTTTTCCACTACGATAAGCATGTTGACCGAGCGGTATTCTTCAATTTTGGTTGTATCAATTATTTTTGGGACCGGTACTATTAAACAGTCAGGAAAGCAACCTGATCTTAATAAGATATTAATCAAATGTAACAAAGGGTAACCTTTAACTTAAAATATTTCATTCAATAATTTTATGTTTATTCCATCCCAACTTCTTTTATTATCATTTTGCCTCCATATAGTATTTTTTAATGCAGATATTGTTATTTCTTTGAATTCACTGAAAGTAGAATAGAAATTACTAGGTGGTATAGTTTGTATTATATCTTTTATACTGTCAATATAGTATGTGTTAAACGTACAAGCAATATTTTTATAATTGTTTAATTGTAAGTCATTGTATAACATATTAATATTTTGAGAGTAGACCACATAGCAGTCAGATTTGAACGATTCTTATGTATTTGAGATTAGTAATAATAAATATTTATTACGGAATTGTTTGTATGCTGTCCAGTCTTCTTCTGCATTAGTAAATTTAAACCGTCTGTAACTGTTATCTTTATTATTACGTGCAGTCAGTAAATTTTTGTCTTTCAACCAAGGTATCCTAAATGTTCTATTTTTTTAATATTTGTAGTAGTACATTTGTCCTTTGCATTTTTAAGGTTTTTTATGAACGAGTTACATACAGCGTTAGAATCACTAGCGTCATAATTCCGGTCACAATCAACTAATTTTTTGTTTAATTTGTCATGTTCTAAATAGTTTTTAATATTATTATCTTTGTTATACTGAGTGGACCTTTCTGTTTTCAGAAGTATTGCGCAAATATCTTGATCTGTAATTTTTGGCTTGGTTCGAACTTCTACTTTTATATAAGGATCATTGGATATTACATAATCAATCAGTGTTTTGGATGTTTTAGTTACTCTCTTGTACTCATTTACCTATTGCTTAAATCCTGGTTGGTATATTAGAGATTTCATTTCGTTAGTATAAGTGTTAATATCACTTCTCTAGTCGTTGTGACAATCGCCAGCTAAAATAATTGTATTGTCAACTGTACATATATGTATATCACTCTAAGTAATTTTTGCAACTGGCACTAAGTGATGTATATAGGCTACAGATAATGAATGTTTGTTTATTTATTCTTAACTTTATTAAAATGTACCATATTTCATTATTTATATTGTAATTATGTAACACAGTGTACTTGCAACTTTGATGTACATGAATTAATACTCCACCCGTGTGTCTGCTGTGTGAATTGCATCGGATTGCGGAGTAGGAAGGTATTTTTATTTCACAGTCTTTAATTTCGTTAGATACCCTGGTTTCAGTTAAGCAACATATCACTACACCTGCGTCAGACAAAAGATTAAGAATTTCTTCTTTGTGGGCTATGAAACTTTGGCAATTTAGACTTAGTATTGTTGAAGTGTTCTTCTTAATATTTTGCTGTAATTGCTATTCGTAATTGATTTTGCTTTTAGCTGTGTCAAACTTTTTTTGTAAAAAGAGCAATGTGTGTCATTTGCTTTATGGTCTGTTGGGAGTTTTAGTCTGAGAATAGTATTCGCCATTTCGCAGTTTATACACTTCAAGATTTTATTTTGACAGTCCTTTGTTTCATGCTCTTTTCCACAATTAGTTACATTGTATCTTGTCCAACCGATGTTCACCGATACTCATTAGTTTTTTGAAAGAATAGTGATCTACTTCAACAGTAGCCATAAAAGTTTTATTTTTTAACTCAGTTACGTGTTTTACTACAATATTTGTTTTATCTGTTATAAACAAGTCATTTTGTGATTTAATACTTTCCTCAATTGCTTTATTATCTATGTTTTCGCGTAGAACGAAAATCTCCGGATTAGCCATTGTAGTATGCTAAACATCATAATTTGCTCCCAATTCTTTTGTTGCTTCATTGTGCGCAAAGTTTCTACTTCTTGATGATTATTACATTTAACAACAATGCCGCCATTTCTAATTTTGTTGACTGATGACACCTCTATTTTTAATGAGGATGCGTTTATTTTCTTTGTTACTTCCTCTTACTAAACAAACAGAAACTTGACGTTGGGAAAAAGAACAGGAAAATGCATTTATAACATTAAAAAAAATACTATGTACAAAACCTGTTTTAGCAATTTACAACTCTAAGACTGATACTGAAGTACATTGTGAAGCCAGTAAAATTGGATTGGGTGGAATATTACTACAACGACAAGAAGGCGGAAAGCTAAAACCAATTTTATATTACAGTAGGCAAACAACCAAACAAGAGGAAATTTATCATTCCTACGAATTAGAAACGCTGGCTGTGGTAGAAACGCTTAAGAAAATTAGAATTTATTTGATAGGTATTTCGTTTAAAGTAGTGACAGATTATAATCCTCTAAAAACAGCCTAATCAAAAAAAGACTTATTACCACGAATTGCACATTTGTGGTCAACTACAAGAATTTTCATTCCCTGTCGAATATTGCCCTGGCACTCGAATGGCACACGTAGATGCTTTAAGTCGTAATCCGGACAACACCGAACAGCAAAGCTCCTTCTTTCTTTCCTGATGGTCTTTTTTGGTATATGTAATTTATACAGCGTGCGATGTATTTTTATATACATTTTCTCATATTCGGGAACCAATAACATTTAATTACTTTATTGTATATTTTATCCACCCCAAAATGTTCAAAATTATCATGTGATTCACGTACAATTTGGTTTCTCATCCCTCTAAGTACCAACCTTAACAAACCATTTGCTGTATTTTTGTATATTCTTTCATTATGGATTTTGTAATTGTAGTATACCAGAATTAAAGGTTTTATTCAACAAAAATATTAACGTACATTTTATGATATTTGACAAGTATGAAACAATAAATTAACATAACTAAATAAGATTATTATTATGTAAACAATTTCTTCACATTCACCGCGGCCTAATTTATATAGTAATCCTTTAAATAATTCGGAGACTTGGTGAATTTATCTGAGTTTGAAAATCGGGAATATCATCAGGAGTTCTCTCTATCGTGGGATTAAAAGATTCTGAAAACTGGGGTAAAGTTATAGCATGATTATTTGACGATATATTACTAGGAGCTAAATGACGATTTGATACTATTTCTTCTCTACTGTTACATCTGCAAACATAAGAGTATTCAGGGTTCGCTTGCAGCAGTTCTACTTTTTCAACCAGAGGATCATATTTGAAGGGTATGGAGAAAGAACAAGGTATGTCACATTTTTAACAAAATTTTAATTGTTAGTGCCATCTATTGAAAATGCCGGTCTCTATCTTTGGTAAAATTATAAGGGGATATAAGTAGATAGGTTTCACTTTATTTTAAAAATTAAAATCACTGCATGGGGGAAAAACAAGGATTGTCCGCGCGCAAAGTGTAAAGAACAAGGAATGTCCATTCACACGATAATGAAAATTATGTGTTTCATTAGATGTGGTTCTACTTATTTAAGGTTATATTATTTTCTGTACTTTCATAAGAAATTTAGTAATAATTTAGATTGAAATAAACATGCCACCGCTTAAAATTTTTAATTCTATCAGTAGTGTAAGTAGTGAGAATAGTGTAAGTGAAAATTTGTGTAAAAAAAGAAAAAAATTATTTGCAGATATATATTTGTTTTTACAGATTTAATACCAATTAAAAATGAAAAATTTAAGGACTTAATGGTTTTGAAACAATTCTGTGGGCCAGTTGCTGCCGAGTTCTTTTCCAACCTACCGCACGATTAAATGGACATTCCCTCTTTTTTTCGCATCTTATATGTATAAGAGTGACATTTTATTTTATTATCAATAGAATACAAAATATTTTTTATTTGTAAAGTTTAGTTTAGAAAATAAACATATTATAATTTATCTATAATTTATTTGAGCCTATTCTTTCAACAAATTAATAAGGTATTCGAGCAGTAAATCTTAAAATTCAATTTACTCGAATTCTTGTCTGCGGGACATACCTTATTTTTTCCTCATACCCTTCATTTACTAGTTCTGTGATATTTTTTTAACCAAAGTATCGTACCAGGACTAAGCTATGTATGGAGAGATTCACCATTACAGGATCTACGTTTATGTTGAAACATTCTCTCGTGTGGAGTCTCGTTGGTGGACGTACACAACAAAAAGCGGATTGAATGTAGTGCTTTTGGTAATACTTGTTCCCATATGGTTTCAGGAAGGTTTTGGGATTTTAATGCTAAGTGAATTGTTGTCCAGATTATGCCATTGTACCTTTCTACCTGGCCGTTGCACTGAGGATTATAAGAAGTAGTTCTACTAGTAGCTATGACTCTCTTGTACAAATATTCTTTTAATTCACTGGACCTAAAATTAGAACCTCTGCCACTATGGATGTATGCAGGAGTTTCAAACGTATTGAAAAGAGAATCGGACCTTTGAAATCTAATGACAATCTTTCAAATGGACTTGTAGCTTTAATCAATTTACTTTCATTTTCTTTATAAAATCTAGGTTTTATCTGATTACAAATATTACATTCTCTCGTAACATTTCGAATGTCTTCTACAGAATAAGGCAAATTTTTCGATCTTACCCAGTGCAACATACGTGTTATTCCAGGATGACATAATGCTTTATGTAGTTAAGAAACACAATCTGCCGACTATCAACATGAACATGAAACCTACTTGTAGAGATAACGTACATTATAAAACAGCCTGTACATGTTATGTATCTTGTCTTTTGTACTTCTAACACGAATAAAGAACGTAGATTAGACCCGTTGTAATTTTAATTCTTTTTAAAAACTCACTTTCCCGGATAACATACAAAATTGGCGCAGTCGGTAGGATACTCGAAATTATTCGTATCGAACGAGTAATTTCTGTCTCAGCAGTTAATCGAGTATCACATTTCGGTACGGGAGTGAAAATCGAGCGCATATTGATTTACCACGAGCCCAGCAACCGAAATCGGGAGACGAGTCTTGAGAGAGAAGAAAATACAACGCCCTGGTGGAGGACAGCATCGCCAAAGCCAGACCTGGTGAAGGACAGCATCGCCGTAGCCAGACCTTAGACTAGGAAGACCTGGGAGAGGAACAAAAATCGTCCAAACCTATAGGCATTAGGTTAAGAAGAATGAAAATAAATATATTTATGTAAGTACAAACAAAGCTCATATCCTATACAAAATTATTCCCATATACCTTAGCAACAGTTTCAACTAGAATAAAAATAATTTAAAATAAGCCACAACCGAAATATTTATGTCTAATAACGACATCCTTAATTTATCTGAAATACTAACTCAATTTAATTTGGGAGACACAGATACAGAAATGTCACCACCACCTACCCAAGTTCAACCCCAAATAACAGCCCCAGTCAATTACCAACTCTTAAGATTGTATGTAGATTCGATTCCACACTATGAAGGCAATCCCCACACATTAAATATATTTCTTGATTCTTGTCAAAATTTAATTAATACTTTTGGAACTCATACAAATATAACGTTAAACAATTTCCTTGTAAGAGCTATACTAGGAAAATTAACAGGCAGAGCTCTTATTTTAATTGGATCCCGTACAGAACTCAGTACATGGGAGGAAGTAAAAAATGCTCTAAGATTAAGTTTTGGAGATCAAAGAAACATTGATTGTCTAGTTCAGGATTTGATATCGCTTCGTCCAAATAAAAATGAACAACCCTATAATTTTGGTATGAGATGTCAAGATTCACGTAGCTTAATTATGTCTAAATTAAATAGTTTCGAAATTACTGCTGAAGAAAGAAAGATAAAACAAGAAAATTATAACGATTTAGCATTAAAAACATTTATTCGCGGCTTACCACCAAAC
Source organism: Stenolophus ochropezus (assembly GCA_035578165.1). NCBI lineage: Eukaryota > Metazoa > Arthropoda > Insecta > Coleoptera > Carabidae > Stenolophus > Stenolophus ochropezus. The sequence continues at coordinate 23,850,649 of JAQOWZ010000017.1, forward strand.
ATACAAACAAACATCAGATTACGGAACCCTGACAGTTTAGAGAAAGCGATGAGTTTAGTTATTGAAGAAGAAAATTTCCTCTATTCTACACAGAGGCAAAGTTCAATAAATTCGCAATCAAATTTTAAACCTGATCATAGAATTTTACCAGCCAGACAACAAATAACGTCCAATTATAGTCAAAATTACCAATACCGAGCAAATCCAATTCCTACACCAAATTACCAAATCCCTCAACAACGTCCTACATTACATTTACCTCCAAAAATGAATCCTTTCCAAAATACTACTCAACCCAATTACAGACCCGTGCATTATGCACAAAGACAACCACAAATCCAAATGCGTCCACCTACATTTCAACATATCCCGAGACCAGTAAATTTCCCACAAAATTTCTCACGCCCAAATATACAACAAAATACCTTCCGTCCTAATTTCCAACAAAATTTTACACGTCCAAATCAACCCCAACCATTTAAACCCGAACCGATGGACACCGAACAATCACCCCAAACTTGCCAAGACATATCCTATAACACCGAATATGAAACCTATGAGAACAATCCTGTAGACTATGAATATGACACGTATTATGACTATTCACACACTCTAACTTACGACGATTCCTATTACAACAATGATGATAACATCACGTATGAAGAACCCGTTATCAACAACGCTGAATCAAATGTAAATTTTCCTATGACCAACAATGCCAACAATCAGACGTAGTACAATTAAACACAATAAAAGCAAATTTGCCCCACATATATATCCCCGAATTAAATGCCAATTTTTTGATAGATACTGGTAGCACTAAAAGTTTAATAAATCCGGAATTAGCATACACATTTTATCCAAATTACATTTATAACCAAAATTTTAATATTCAAACAGCACATAATGTATCATACCACAATGAAGTTGCAGAAATCCCTATTTTCGAAATTTTTAATATTCCCGAAACTCATAAATTCTATTTGTTTAAATTCAGTAACAAATACGATGGCCTCATCGGTGTTGATCTTTTAAGACAATTAAACGCAAATGTAAACGTCACAAACAAACAACTAACAACACCATATGCCGTAATACCCATAATTTTCAATCCCGACAACGAAACAAAAATCCATAATAATTCAGCCCTTTTACATTCCATTATTGTACCACCTCGAACGTCATTTGTAGTAAAATTACCGGTTAAAATGAGAAACGGTATAGGAATTTTAGATCATACAAATTTTGAAAATGGCGTACAAATGCCAAAAGCAGTTGTAAACGTTTTACACAATTTTGCTATAACTACATTAACAAATATTAACGAGAACCCTGTTCAGATAAACATATTGGAACCATTAGAAATTGAACCTTTAGACCCTATAGAAATTAATTTTGTTTTTCGAACGAAATAACACACAAAATTAAATTGAAAGACGATACACCAATTCATGTAAAATTATATCGATTCCCCGAAATTCATAAAAACGAAGTCAAGTCTCAAATTAATAAAATGCTTGAGCAAGGTATAATACAAGACAGCGTATCCCCTTGGTCCAGTCCTATCTGGATAGTGCCGAAGAAACTCGACGCTTCTGGTAAGAAGAAGTGGCGCGTAGTTATAGCCTACCGAAAATTGAACGAACAAACCATTGACGACAAGTACCCACTACCAAACATTTCTGACATACTAGACAAACTTGGCAAAGCAACTTACTTTTCGACTTTAGACCTAGCTAGCGGCTTCCATCAGATAGAAGTAGATCCTAATGATATTCAAAAAACTGCATTTTCTGTAGAAGGCGGACATTATGAATTTAAACGCATGCCATTCGGTTTAAAAAACGCCCCATCAACCTTCCAACGAGTTATGGACAATGTTCTTCGCGGCCTTCAGCACGAGACATGTTTAGTATATCTCGATGATATCATTATTTTTAGTTCATCCCTTCAGGAGCATATTGAAAGACTAAAATCAGTATTTAATCGTTTACGAATCAGTAATTTCAAAATTCAACTTGACAAAAGCGAATTTCTTCAAAAAACCGTTCAATATTTAGGACATGTAATTACCTCAGATGGTGTAAAACCTAACCCAGATAAAATTTCGGCAATCAAAAATTTCCCCATACCTCGAACACCAAAAGAAATTAAAAGCTTTTTAGGATTACTAGGTTACTATAGACGTTTCATCAAAGACTTTGCAAAAATAACGAAACCCATGACCAAATGTTTGAAAAAAGACGCCAAAATTATTCACGACAAAGAATTCATAGACAGTTTCAATACATGTAAAGAACTACTTACAAACGACCCCATATTACAGTACCCTGATTTTGACAAACATTTTGTATTAACGACAGACGCCAGCGATTTCGCGATAGGTGCCGTTCTTTCGCAAGGCGAAATTTCACGTGACAAACCTATAGCTTACGCATCTAGAACTTTGAATGATACTGAGACACGCTACTCCGCTATCGAAAAAGAACTATTAGCGATAGTTTGGGCTTGTAAGCATTTCCGTCCGTATCTTTATGGTAGAAAGTTCACAATAATGACTGACCACCGTCCTCTTACTTGGCTATTTAATATTAAAGAACCAAATTCCAAACTTGTTAGATGGCGATTAAAATTAGAAGAATACGACTATGACATACAGTACAAAAAAGGAAAATTTAACACCAACGCAGACTGTCTTTCTAGAATAAAATTAAATGCCATTGAAACAGAATCCACAATTAATAATCCCGGCGAAATTAATAACGACATTATCGAATATTTTAGAAACCTTGCTGAAAATTTTACACCTGACAAAAATGAATTGCATCCCCAACCTTCCACTAGTAAACCGACTAAACCAAAAATCAAAATCTTATCCAACATCCAAATTAAACCCCCAAACACTACATATACTAATTCCCAACAAAACATTGATAACGAAGACATAGGCGTAGACACAGACTCTGAATCTATTACACAACACTCCACTGAGAATGACAATACAAACACCGGCATAACAATATTAGACGAAATTATAAACAACAAAACAAATCAGATTCACGTTTTTCCTCATATATATAACAAACCTTCAATTACACATAATAATTATGAACATCAAAAAATTATTAAAATCAAATTACCGGAACAAAATAATCACCAATTTATATTTGAATTCTTAAGAGAATATATTGACTCAAAAAATATTTATCATCTTTATTTTCACACTGACAAACTTTTCCGCGATTTTTCAAAAGTCTATTTAGATAAATTTTCAATGAAAGGTCCGAAATTAATTAAATGCACTAAAATTATTAACACCGTAACTGACAAAGAAGAACAAATTTTGTTTATAAAAAATCATCACGAAGGTAGTAGTAACCATAGAGGCATTAATGAAACTTTCGAATATCTTAAAAGAAATTATTATTGGAAACATATGAAAACAACAATAACAAATTTTATAAACGCATGTGAAATTTGTCAAAGAGCGAAATATGCTAGGAAAAAACCATATGTCCCGCTCATGCTTACTGAAACAGCCTCACGACCTTTTCAGATAATACACGTAGATATCTTTATGTTTGATAATAAAAATTATCTTACTCTTGTAGATGCCTTTACAAAATTCGCACAAGCTATTTTCATAGAAGGAAAAACTGCTATTCATACTAGTAATGCCTTAATAAAATATTTTGCTTCATTTGGCATACCCGAAAATTTAATTTTGGATAACGGTAAAGAGTTCAATAACAACACAACCAAAAAACTTTTAAAATTGCATAAAATTAATGTCCATTTTACCACCCCTTTACATCACGAATCAAATTCCATTGTAGAACGATTTCATTCAACAATAATTGAACATCTAAGAATTCTAAAAGAAATGTATCCGGACGATAACACTGATCAAATGCAATATGCAATAATTGGTTACAATAACTCTATTCACAGCGCTACAAATTACACCCCCTTTGAATTAGCATTCGGACACACAAATTCCAGAAATCCAAACGAAATATTCCTTCCCAATTCCTTTTACAACGATTACATTCAGAATCATAAAGACAAATTAAAACATGTTTATCAAGAAGTCTCTGATAAACTACATTCTGATAAAAAAAAAGATAATAACGAAACATAACACCCACGGTGATACAAATTACGCTTTTAAAATAGGACAAACCGTTTATAAACAAAATCCTTTAAACAGAAGTAAAAAGTCATTGAAATTTTTAGGACCATTTAAAATAACTAAAATTTTAGACAAAAATAAAGTTGAAATTTGCAATGAAAAGAAAAAGAATAAGGTAGAAATTATAAATATAAAAGAACTGAGACAACCACCTGTTTCAGATCCCTTATCCTCATCATCACCACCGCAACTCTCGAAATCCCAAAATTCCACAACCTAAACACCAACCCTGGACTGTTACCATTAAAACTTGGACATGCTCAGATTAAAACAGATCAATAGACTTTCGTACAAATTTACGATATTACAGATATCATAAGTGAGTATAATAACTTACGTAATTCCTTCTCAAAAATAAAACGTGAAATTCAAAACTCAAAACAAAATAAAGAAAATTATCAGATTACAACAATTTTGGAAGATAAAGTGTCAATACAAATTCAACAACTAAACCCATTATCACATAGAAAAAAGAGAGGTATAATCGATGGTCTCGGATCCGTAATAAAAGCCATAACTGGCAATCTCGATCAAAACGATGCTGAAAAATACGATAAAGCTATATCAAGGCTGACAAACAATCAAAATAAATTTAAAACTATAATGGATGATCAAATAACTATCTTACAAACCTCAATATCAAAATTTGACAACAATGTAAAAATTTTTTCAAAAAATCAACAATCCCTTAATTCCAAAATTAACGAATTAGAAAAATTCATAAATAGTACATACATAAAAAGAGTTGAAACAGCTAATTGCTTTTTCCTCCAAACCGTCCTTACTCAATACATAACAAGCCTACAAATTATTTACGATTTATTAGAAAAAATTGAAGTGGCTATTTCCTTTTCGAAACTTAACACCTTTCATAATTCAATCATTGAACCAAAAGATTTACTATCTGAAATTATCCAAATAAATAAACTTTTAAACGACAATAAATTCCCATTTGAACCATCTTTAGAAAACCTTCTTTTATTCGAAAAAATTATTGAAATCAAAAGTTTTAGTAAAAATAATCAAATCACATTTTTAATCGAAATTCCAATAGTCGAAACTGAAAGCTTCACCTATTTAAAACCATTATACCCCGAAATAAATTCCTTGCTTCCAATGAGCATGCTTACGCATTCTTCGAGACCAAATGCCAGGAAATTATCCCAGAAGAGTTCCTGTGTTATGAGGCGCATACAGCAACAATAAATGCCGACACCCCATGCGAAGTTCAACTATTGAATTACATAAAAAATTCCACTAATTGCAAACAAATAGCCGTCAATATTCCAAACACCACCATCCAAAAAATCGAAGGACATCAATGGATCATCATCGCCCCGAACAGCATCGTAGCCACCCAAAGATGCGGCAAAAACGTCGACAACATCCCTCTATTTGGCAGCTACCTCCTTGAACTAAATAGTGAATGTGAAGTGAAAGTGAAAGATTCCGTGCTCAAAACATATCAGTCCCAAAAAACAAATTTCAAAAACATTAATTTACCCAATATACCCCTTTCGAACAATTTTAGTGATAAAGACATTTTTAATTTTAAAACATTTAAGTTAGATTCTGTAAACCTAGATGACACAGATCACATATTGTCCCTTATTAGTAAACATAAGAACAATCTAAAAGAAATAAATAATGAACCCATTTATTATAATAGAATAAGTATTTTTACCATTGTTTTGTATTGTTTCATAATTATTTGCTTTGTATGTATAATACTATATTTTGTTAATAAAAGAAGGAAGTCCAGAATATTACAGCCAAGGAACATCGAGGCTTCAACGTCCGCACCCCCAAATATGTCATTTTCATCGAACTTTGTGGCTAAAACCCCATAGTTCTCATCTAAGGCCGGAGGAGTTAAGAAACACAATCTGCCGACTATCAACATGAACATGAAACCTACTTGTAGAGATAACGTACATTATAAAACAGCCTGTACATGTTATGTATCTTGTCTTTTGTACTTCTAACACGAATAAAGAACGTAGATTAGACCCGTTGTAATTTTAATTCTTTTTAAAAACTCACTTTCCCGGAGAACAAACAAAATTATGTAATTCGTTCAGTTCATTTAAATTTATATTAGTGCTATTAGCACACACTCTTGATAAAGCGTCAGCAGCATTGTTGAGAGTTCCCGGTCGGTAGATTATTTCGAAATTGTACTGCGATAGTTCAAGTCACCATCTCTCAATTTTCTCATTCTTAAATTTACTCTTATGTTTTTGATTAAACATAAATGCTACGGATTTTTCATCGGTTATTAGTTGAAAATGTCGTCCAATGAGAAAGTGTCGCCATTTACGGAGTGATTCTACGCAGACATAAGCCTCCTTTTCAATAGCTGAATGTTTTATCTCAGAATTGGATAAAGTTCTAGAAAAGAACGCAACTGGCCTTCCAGCTTGCCTGAGCGTGGCAGCTATAGAGTGATCAGAAGCATCTGTTTCTACTGTGAAAGGTATATTATCATCTACAGCTTTCACTGTAGAGTTGGCGATTACACGCTTAAGAATATTAAATGCTTGTTTTGCATCTTCAGATAAGGGGAAAGTTCTTCCTTCAACTAAAGGGTGAATCTTTTCTGAAAAATTGGGTATCCATTTTGAGAAATGAGAAAACAATCCAACAGTTCGACGTAATGAAGCAGAATCTACAGGAACTGGTAGTTCAAGGAGTGGTCTAAGCCGTTCTGGATTAGGTATAATTCCTTTCTCAGATATATTGTACCCTAATAAACTTATAACTTTCTTTTTAAATACACTTTTATCTAAATTTAGTTGCAGATTGTATTTAGTCAAAGCTTCCATAAGTTTTGATAAATTGCGGTCATGATCTTCTTCATCCTTACCACAGACAGTCAGATCATCAAGATAAGCGAAGATTTCATCAAGTTGTTCCAATTCAATGATAGTATTAATTTGTCTCTGAAAACCTGCTACGCCATTAGTTACACCAAACGGGATACAAGTAAACTGATAGAGTTTATTATCAGCTTCAAAGGCAATGTAATTTCTATCTACTTTTGCAATGGGAATTTGATGATATGCGGATTTCAGATCTAGTTGACTGAATACTTTGTATTTAGCTATCTTATTGATTAACGTTTCTATATTAGGAAGAGGGTAGGCATCGAGTTGTGTATATAAGTTTATGGTTCTCGAATAATCAATGACCATTCTTTTCTTCTTTCTTGTGAGTTCCTGGAACTACGAGTATTTGAGCTCGCCAAGGAGATGAACTATTTTCTGTATCTTTATCTTTTAAGAGTTTTTGAATCTCATTTTTAATGAAAATCGTGTCTTCATTAGTGTATTTTCTAGAATTTACAGCGATAGGTTTACAGTTATTATCTAGATGTTGAAAAAGTCTGACGGGTTGTACTAACGCAATACTTGAACATATTATTTTCAGTGTTGGCTTATGGCCTTCATAAGCTATTTCTAAAGAAGAATGCTTCATTAGGAAATTATCACCTAATATAACATCAGCACAGAGATCTAGCATTATTAGTAAAGGGACGTCAGTATGTGTATAGCCATTTACCTGAAGAGTAGCTATATAGGATCCTTGTATACTTGCTAATCGACTACGAGATGCTAAAGTTACCGTCTCAGTTTGAGTAGTTTTTGTTAGGCGGTATCGATTAACGAGAGAACTGTTTATGAAGCAACAAGAACTACCAGTATCAATAAGAGCATCGGCAGCATGTCCATTGACTGTAATTGGTATAGTAGTGTTTTTGATATAGGGTGTTTCAAAATGAGCGCAAGATTTAATTTTTCAATAAAACACATAATTTACTCGAATATTGCAAATATTTTTATTTTATTATAAAGTACACATATGGCGATTATGTGTGGAAGAGAACATCCAACAAATGGCCGCCACGACTCTGCTGGCACACTCTTGCTCTTTTAGAGAAGTTGCTAATTACATTTTCGCACATTTCCCCTCTAATTTTGCCAATGACACGTCGAATTTCTTCCATCAGCTCAGGAATTGTGGTTGGTTGGTTAACATAGACGGAAGAATTCACAAAACCCCACAGGAAGAAGTCGCACGGCGTTAGATCGCACGATCTCGGTGGCCAATTCTGGTTGCCAGTGCGTGAGATTACACGGCCAGGGAATCTCTCCTGCAACAACTGCATTGTCTCTCGCGTATTGTGACATGTTGCCCCGTTCTGTTGAAACCACATCTCGGATAAATCCATACCAACCAATGCAGGCCACAAAAACTCCGTTATCATATGGCGATAACGTTCACCATTCACGGTCACTGCATTGCCAGCGTCGTCTTCGAAGAAGTATGGCCCAACCACTCCACCAGCCCATAATCCACACCAAACGGTGAGTCGTTGTGGATGCATTGCCTTCTGATAAACAACATGTGGATTATCTGCTCCCCAAGTCCGACTGTTTTGCGTGTTCACGTACCCATTCAAGTGAAAGTGAGCCTCATCGCTAAAGATAATTTTTTTAACAAAATCAGCGTCCATTCTTTGGTTGTCCAACACCCAGTTGACAAAGGTACGGCGTTGCATATGATTACCTAGCTTAAGTTCTTGTGTCAATTGAACTTTATACGGATGCAGATGGAGATCTTTCTTTAAAATTCTCTGCAAACTGCTTATCGAAATGGCCAGTTTCTGCGAACGGCGGCGAATCGATATGCCTGGATTTTCACCAACACTTGCACTAACTAAGGCAATATTTTCAATGGACCGGCCTGACCGAGGGCGACCTAATGATTTCTGGTTAACAACCGAGCCAGTTCGATCGAATTTCTCGATCAGTCTCTTAACTGTCGAACAATTTGGTACATTTTGTCGACCAAAAATTGCACGCACTTTACGAACTGTTTCCGCAATATTTTCACCACATTTGTAATAAGTTTTCAATATTAAAATTCGCTGTTCGTTTGTGTAGCGTTCCATGACTAATAATCGCGATGCGTCTACTTGACAGTTGTCAACTTTTTATTCCTGCACCCTTGATTAAAAAAAATACCGGCCAATTCAAATCTTGCGCTCATTTTGAAACACCTATTACAAGTCGGTGCAGCAGCTATAGTTATCATAGTTGAACTCTCTTCAGTTACGGAAGCACTTGTTTTGTTAGATGAACTACGGCATACCTTTACAAAATGTCCACGCTTTCCACAAGAATGACAGATACAATCGCAAGCTGGACAATTCAGTCGACTGTGACGAGAATTCCCACAAAAGTAGCAAAGCTCATGTTTCTTAGACTTATTTAAAATAGCGTTAAGAGTATCCGGTCTCTTATCATTGTTAAAAGAAGCAGTGTTTAAACTAATTCCTTGATTAACAAACGTTTCTGAGTGAATTTGCGCGAGTTCCAACGATCGAGCAGTATTATAAGCATCATTTAAATTAAGGGAAGAGTTTTCTAACAGTCTTTGTCTTATGAGAGACGAATTTAATCCAGCAATAAAAGAGTCTCTGATGAAATCATTCCTGTTTTGATCAGCAGTAACGTTTTTAAAATCACAGTTTTTGGATAATAATTTTAATGATTGTAGATAAAGATCGATATTCTCACCTGGTTGTTGTCTTCTAGTAGCAAGGCAGTGTCTGGCATATATTTCGTTAACAGGTTTCGAATAAATCTTATCTATAGCTTCTAATGCTTGACTGTAAGTCTCACAATCACTAATGTAGCCGTACACAGTTGGTAATATATGGTTGATTAATAGTTGTAGCTTATTCTCATCTGTTGGTTGTTCTTGTTCAGCTGATGATATAAAATTTGTAAAAGTACGCTTCCAATGTTTCCATTCGCTATGTTTAGATTCATCAGATGTTGAAGGATCGAGTTCAAAACGATTAGGACGATCTACGTCCATATTGTATTATATTATTTTTATTTATTTTTTGTTGAATAAATTATTGTATACCAGAATTAAAGGTTTTATTCAACAAAAATATGAACGTACATTTTATGATATTTGACAAGTATGAAATAATGAATTAACATAACTACCTAAGATTATTATTATTTAAACAATTTCATCACAATAATCTTAATGAATCCTTCGTTCAAACTTCGTTTCGGCAGGTTAACTTAATATTTCAAAAATTAATTTTAACCTTACATCTGACATTTGTTCCGCTAATATCCAATCATCAATTTCAATGTGAAAAATTTCCAATATATAAGAGCTTTGCTGTTCGGTGTTGTGGATTACGACTTAAAGCATCTACGTGTGCCATTCGAGGGCGATATTCGACAGAGAATGAAAATTCTTGTAGTTGAAGCCACCAACGCGCAATCGTAGCAATAAGTCTTTTTTTGATGAAGCTGTTTTTAGAGCATTACAATCTGTTACTACTTTAAACGAAATACCTATCAAATAAATTCTAAATTTCTTAAGCGTTTCTACCACAGCCAGCGTTTCTAATTCGTAGAAATAATAAATTTCTTCTTGTTTGGTTGTTTGCCTACTGTAATATAAAATTGGTTTTAGCTTTTCGCCTTCTTGTCGTTGAAGTAATATTCTACCCAATCCAACTTTACTGGCATCACAATGTACTTCAGTATCAGCCTTAGAGTTGTAAATTACTAAAACAGATTTTGTACATAGTATTTTTTTTAATGGTATAAATGCATTTTCCTGTTCTTTTTCACAACGCCAAAGTTTCTGTTTGTTTAGTAAGGATTGTTAATGGTTTAACAATTACTGCATAATTTTTGACAAATTGTCTAAAAAATCCTGAGAGTCCAATAAATTGCCTTATATTATGTTGGGTTTTTGGCAATGGAATATTTTCAATAGCTTTGATTTTGTTTTTCCCTGGTTTAATTCCTTCTTCGTTGATTTCAAAACCTAAATATGTTATTGAAGTCTGAAAGAAAAAGCATTTTTTTTTAAATTTAGCGTCAGCCCATGTGTTCTTACGGTTTGTAAGACAATTTTCAATTTCTGAAGTCCCTCTTCGAAATTTTTTGCTGGACTAATAATATCGTCCAAATAAGCAGTAGCTATATCCCTGATTGGAGCAAATATTTTGTTAATAATATGTTTGAATACTGATGGTGCATTTGTTAAACCAAACTGCATCCTATTGAACTCATATTCGCCATCAGGAGTTAAAAATGATGTTATGTACTTTGATTCTTCGGCTACCGATATTTGATAATATCCTGAAGTCATGTCTAATGCACTGAAATATTGTGCTCATCATCCGTCAAATTTATTTTCATTTCTCTGACATTAGTAGTTCCCACTTCGTCCATTTTTGATGAGAAACAATCTGAGTATTCATGAAATAGCTCTAACACTTCATTTTGTTGTTGTTTTGTTAAATCCTCCCCAATATGGACATCATCTAATATTATAGAATTTATTTCTGGTTCGTCCAATGGTTTTTCTTTTAAATAACAAACTCTTTCTCTTACTAAAATTTTGTTGGCTTTAATACATAAATCGTGATTTGAAATATTATAAATTGGTATGACAGCCTCACGATTTTCTGAAACAAAACAGATTAAATTTGGAACGAAATGTTCTTGTCCTGGTTTTGATCGGTAGCTCTTTTCGATGTATATGTCACCCTCTTTATTTGCTTTACTTAAAACATGTCCCACGTATCCTAGAGGTATGATACGAATTGACCACTGTAATACAGCCCGAAAGACCAAAAATAAGTGATATAGAGGAAACCAGAAAAGATGTAGCGGTAAAGATAGTAGAAAATCAACAAAAACAAATAGAAAGATTTAATCGAAGAAGGAAAATTGGCAAAATATATAAAGAAGGAGATCAAGTTGTAATTGCAATGCAAACCAAAGGAGAAAGAACAAGTAAAAAATTAAGAGCAAAATACGATGAACCATTTCAAATCGTAAAATGCTTACCAAGTGATCGATATGTAGTAAAAGAAGATAAAGAATCAGAAAGATCTGTAAAACGAAAGTATGATAACGTCATAGCTGTAGATAGGATAAAGCCCTGGATACCACCAGGAGGAATTTCGGATTCTGACACAAATTCTGATGAAAATTAAGTAAGAAAACTCATAACATATGTCTGTAGATTCTCGGGTCAAGAATCATGTCAGGATGGACGAGTTGTCAGTGTTAAATTGAAGTTGTCATTGTCAAACGTTTCACTTTAACATTTGACACTCTAAGAAATGCAACGCCTTCTAATTTTATTATTTTAAATAATCAATGTAAACAGTTGCTATTGATATTTAAAAAAGAAATACCAATATAACTGAAAAGTCATATAGGTCAGTCTGGATCTTAATATTAGTGCTTGTAGGCGTTCTAGTATGTGGTGTATGATTGTAAAACCGTAATAAGGAGGTTAGTTGCGGTGCACCCTAACCCAACGTGGGACCGGGGCAGATCGTGTATTTACCCTGTACCCGGCGTCCATGTTCTGTTGGGCGCGAAGTGGGAAACGTTAGTTGATCGGGGTTCCCTAACGCAACGAGGGATTGGACTAGTATACGAGTCCCTATTCCGCGAATGTGTGTGTGTTTGTGTAAGGTGCATTTCTGGCATGTTTTGTTATAGATCCATCTTGACTCACTGGTGTGTTTTTCTGTTACAGATAATTTACCAGCCCGGCCAAAATAATGTTGTGCTTTATAAATTTATTATCGTTGTTTGTTAATTTATTATTGTTCTTGTTATTTTTTATTATGTTTTGTATTAAAATGTTATACATCTTTACTAATTCTATTTTATTTTATATTTCATCATCGACTATGTATCATCGCTCTCTAAACACTGTAACACTTATGAACAAATTGTAATAGAGAGACAGTAAATGCTAATGACAACGGAAGGCAAAATATACAAATAGAAGAAGTAAAAGAAGCGCTAAAAGTATTCAAAAATATTAAAGCAGCAGGGTATGACAAAACTACGTCAGAAATATTAAAGTACTTGGGGGAAAAAGGCATTGAAATATTGTTAGCTATTTTCAAAAAAAATTGGAATGTAGATAAAATACCAAACGATTGGGAATTCGCAATAATTGTGCCATTACACAAGATAGGAGACACCAAAGAATGCAACAACTACAGAGGCATATCGTTACTGAGTACAACACTAAAGGTATTTAAAAAAATATTAAAAAAAAATCGAGAAACAAAACAGAATTAATAATGTCTGAAGTACAAAGTGGATTTAGGAAAGGACGCAGTTGCCAAGATCTTGTATTTACAGTTAAGACCTTAATACATAATACTATGACCAGTAACACAAAAACGTACATGAGATTCATGGGTTTAAAAAAAGCGTTTAACACAGTACAAAGAGAAATAATGTGAAATATTCTAAAAAAAGAGGTATAAGCACCAAACTTCTAAATCATATAAAAGGACTATTTAAAAAAATACGAACTTCCTTATTAGCCAAAATAAGAAAAGCGAGATCTTTGAATCAAAGAACGATTTGAGACAAGGAGGAGTAATGAGCCAAGTCTTATTTCCGATATTTATGGATATGATAATAAAGAAGTGCGATAAAAAGTCAATAAGATAGAAATCTGCAACCAGTACAAATATCAATATATCCTTACGCCGATGACGTAGTAGTTATGTCAAATATTCAACACAATATATTCATATACGGGTATGAATCATGGATATTGTCAAATAGATTGACAAGTCAAGTACAGCCGATAGAAATGAAATACCTAAGAAGAGTTAAAGGAATAAAAATGTTAGATAGAGTAAGGAATGAATACATAAGTGAAGAACTTCATTGTAAATCTATACTAGATTTCATAGAAAAAAGACAACTAGCTTGGTGAGAACACATGATGCGAATGAACGAAAGAAGTCCGGTACGTCAAATTTAGATAACGAACGTTACAGCGAAAAAAGGAGGAAGAAGACCAAATACACATGTGATAACGTTATAAATAATATACTGACAAAAAGAAACATCCCTATGCAAAAAGCAAGAAGGCTAATAGCAAAAGACAAGAAACAATGGGCAAACTTAATGCACATTAAAATTTAAAAAGATATTAAATTATGTAAATAAAAATTGAGATTAAGCTATACATATATTTCGAACATGATGTTTTAACTTTTTCGGAAAAAAGGATGAATACAAATTAGCTCTGAGTTTTATGGTAAATGGAATGGAATTTACCCAATTGTGTTGAAGCAAAAGACGGCAAACATGTTGTTATAAAAGCACAAAATAATTCAGGTTCCCAATTTTTGTTGAACGAGTAAAGAAAAGTGTTGTATTCCACAGGTAAATAAATCTCCGAGTATTCACAATCGTAGATTTAATTTGCACTCTAGCGGAAAGTGAATTTAAGAATTCGTTATTAAAATTATTTTTTGCACATCCGGGCGTAAAAGTCGGACAAATAACATTGTTTTAAGGGCGAAATGACACTCTTTTTCGCCCGAGGGCGAAAAAGTAGTCATTTTCGCCCTAGAACTTTTCGTGCCCAGTTTCACCCATTTTTATAATAAATTTTTGACGTGTCACCGCTTTTTTGCTACTTTGTTTACTTACTACTTGCTTGTTTTCATTGTTATCCATGACAACGTACATATGTCAAATAGACTACTATGATCTGAATTTGATTTGAACATCGTTTTACTTTGATCGCGGTGATGAAGTAATACTACTTCGGATGTGCAAAAAATATTGTATGTATTACGAGCGAAATATATTTTGGCCCTAAGTGCATTGTAACCCTCCGCTGCGCGTCGGGCTTCAATTTTGCACCGCGGGCCAAAATCTATATCATTTCGCCCTTAATACATAAATAGCTATTTTCTTCACAAAAAAACGATATTTGAAATATTTTATATCGGGTTGCACACCCGACACACAATATTTCTCAAATTCTCAAACTCGAAAAAGAATACGACAATTATTATCAGCGATGATGGTTCAAGCCAGATTGTATCTGTACGTAAAATGAAAAAAAAGAAACGAGCATAAAATGACCAGTTGGAAATCAACGAGTTTCTTCATTATTAATTACCATACATTTTCAAGTAAAATAAATGTTAACAATGTTGAAAAAAATTGTAATAATATCGTAAATATTTACGAGAAAACAGTGTCAGAACTCAAATAAACTACGAACCTCAAGGTAATAAGGTAATGAATAAAATGAATCACAATCACAAAGAACAAAGAGTAAATGTCATCTGTCATTTGTTCATCATACAGCGGCCATCCTGAATGTCAGAAAACAGCGTTCCTACCGGTAATTTCGATTGTGAATAAGTATAATTAAGTTTTTAGCAATTTTTGTGTATAACGAATTAAAATAATTTTGTAGATTTCCAAAAAAAAATAAGAAAAAAGATGGATAATGGCTATGAAAAGAAAAGATTTCGTTTTGATTTTCCACCACATTAAAAAAAAAACTGTGAAGTTAAGAAAATCTGGTATGTACATATCCCTCAGTATGTATAAGTTAAAGAGAAATATTATATTATATTATTTTTATTTTTTTTAGTGATTACTGCATCTGAAGACAGTGAAGATATATCTTCTCACGTTCATTTAAAAAAATTAAGAAGTAAGTGCTTCTGCTTTATTATTGTGTTTTAGTGTTTTAGTGGCGGCAAACAGACTTAGTTAAATATAGAACAAAAATTAACATAAGTTCAGTCTTTGCAAAATTTGATAACACATTTAAAAAATACTAGAAAAATATCAAACGAGTGTGCCATTCTTTTACAGGTATAAATGAGATAAAAGTAGTGTCACAGTAGTGATTATTTGCATAGCTTAGTAGGTAAAAATGAAGTAAATATAGTTTTCATAATGTCTGCTTTGCTATGGCTTGGCATTTGTTAATTTATCATGTCAAGGATATTTTTGTTACCACAAGCAGGCATAAATAAAATATGCGTAGTTTGTAATATTTTATCAGCTTTGAATTGATAGTAGTACCTATTTATTATGTCTTGTTTGTTTTAGCTAAGATTACAATTCTGAATGCAAAAATACAGATAATTTGTAATTATAGTACCAATGTGACACGTATTTTTTTTCCTTTACTTTCTTAATTACGCAACCATAAGCAGAATGTCATATTTTTCAGATTGCATTTAGAGTAACTGATAGATTTAATATATTTTTACTTAATTATCTTATAATTCGTAGGATTCTATTTTATCTGCTCAAAACAACTACTGTTGAAATCGTTAAAAATTACTATGCCTAGAAAGTACCCTGAGGAGTTGAGAACACTTGCTCTCCCTTTTAATTTTATTCAAATTCAGCATGTAGTTATGTTAGAAAAATATTTTCTAAATGTCTTCCTTACCCAAAAACTTTATTGAATTGAAATCTGTTGATAGTTCTCCGGGTTACACAGAAGAATCTTTACAGACGGTTCAAATGAACGTTCTTGATCAAAAAAATCAAGCAAAACCACTTTTATATGGTCTAGTAATGGATGAAATAGCAATTAGAAAATATATTTTGTTGAATGGTACTCATCAGACTGGCTACCTTAATTATGGGTTTGATGTGAATAGTGATTTATACCGACAGCTAAAGAGGCACTAGTATTTATTTTGTTAGCTATTAATTGCCGGTGGAAAGTGCCAATAGCGTATTTCCTTATAAATGGAATCAAAGCCTATGAGAAAGCTAATTTATTAAATGATTGTTTAAGATTACTTTATGATGCAGCAATATTTCTATGGCCAAATTACTGGGAGCTGAACGTAGTAATGATTCAAATTTTCAAATTCAAATTTCAAATTCAAAAAAAAAACTTTTATCTTTCATTCAATAATAAAATCTCCGGAACATATCTTATTAGATCCTTGTCACATGATTAAATTGTTTCGCAATTGCCTTGGAGACTATGAAATTTTGCGTGATGCTGCAAATAAAGTCATAATTGGAAATATTTTAAATTATTAGTGAAATTACAAGAATTACATGCAGCAACAAAAATTCGAAAAGATACCTATACTATCACAAAGAAAGAATTAAAGTTGAGTTAGCAGTGGAGGCATTTAGTGTTAGCGTAGCTGATGCTTTGCATTATTGTTGAAAAGACATCTAATTACAAGAATTACAAGAAGCAGAAGCCATATCTATATTTTGTGAAAATATGAATATTTTGTTTGATTTTTAAATTCAAGAAATAGTTTAAGTATTTTTTTTTCAAAAAACCCATCTTATTATCAAATTTTCTATTCATAAAAGACTATTTAAACAAATGAAAGAATAGAAGAGAAGAATACAAAGTTCAGAAGCAGCAAATTGTCTTGCACAAGACGAAATAAGTACTCCTGTACTTTCAAAAATGTGAATCGTGAATTAGATATTTTTAAATAGAGAAAATTTGTTGTGGAAGATGAAGCGGATATTGATTTTCCCATTATATTTCCTAAATTTGCAACAAATGTTGTTCAATATATTGCAGGATTTGTTTCTAAAAAATAGTAAAATCACTTAATTGTGAAGTGTGCTATGCAGCATTAACTGATAAAAATAGGCTGTCTCTATTGTTGAAGAGTAAAAATAAAGGTGCAATAAGCAAACCATCAAAAGATGTTGTAGAGATTTGTAAAATGGGTAAAGTAGTTTTTAAAGGGTATAATAATATTTGCGAAGGTAATGTCATTGCTAAATTAATTATTCTAGCGATTCCAAGGTCATGTTACGGCTGCTAGCGGACCTGTCACGACAGATGACCTATTGTTCTATTTTCTAAAGAATTGAAGAACATTCCGGAACTTAATTATTCTACTATAAAAACCTCGAACAAAAGATCGCAGTCAGTCTGATATTAGTAGGTGTTATGAAAATAAATAGTTGGTGATGTAAATATCGTGTATATAAATAGTGCGTAGTTTTAAGTGTTTAAATAAATAATCTTAGTGTTTAAGCCTGAATTAATATTTATTATTCTTAAGATAGTGTTATATTTGTTTATTCATAGTGTTACTATTTTTATTATCTTTTATAATTTATATTTCGTTTTTTAAACTTAGTTATATAAATATTTGTGTTTAAATAATTTTTTACACTTCACTTAAATAAATAAACGGTTACAATTGGTGCACAAAAGTTAGCGAAAAATTCTCGAAGGTTAGTAAAAAAATTAACAGAAAATTCTAGAATTTTAGAAGAGAAGTTAACAGAAAGTTCTAGAATATTAGAAGAGAGAAGAGAAACTTACGAGAAGAAAGTTGTATAGATACAGAAAAATTTCTCTAAAATTACGTCACCAGCGGTATCAAATTCCAATACAGCTAAAGCTGATAAAATTCAGAAAAAGAAACCAGAAAAAGAAAATACTTCTAGAAGTATATAAAAACACTAGAATTAGACGGCAAGTCATCGTGGCTGAATTATGTAAAACAATTTAAAACCGTAGCTAAAGCAAATGGCTGGACTCCCAAGCAGAAGGCTACAGCGTTGACCGTTTCGCTGCGAGGAGAAGCCATCGATATATATATATATATATATATATATATATATATATATATATATATATATATATATATACGAGTATTTATATAAATTAAATCAATAGAATATGATTTAATGTTTTTAAAAAGTTTTTATTTAAAATACTATTTATTACCATTGTATGGTATGATGTTTATGCTGTGTAGGGTTTAATGTTACAGCGTGGAAACTTACATAAAATAATGCAATAAGGAATTGGCGTCTACATAATTCCTACCCCCTAAGATGAAAGAATACCTGTTGGATGTTCAATAGGTATTGTTTCAATTGTTAGTTTATTATTTTTATTTGATTCGTTTCTTAATTAATACATAAATCTTATAAAATAAGAACATGGTTACAACTATGCTTACAATATATAAAATTATATCAAAAAATATTAAATGTGACTCAGAGTTATGAATTTCATTCAAGTGTGTTATTTGTTGACTTGGAAATTTAACTGATTCTAGATTTTTTGTATTCAATGTTTTATTAAGAATTATTTTATTTTTATTTTGCCCGATATTTAAGTTCATAATTTTGTCATACTCAACATTTTTAAACAATTTTTGTTTGTTTATTAAACAGTCTTTTGTAGAGTAAATTCGGGAATTTTTTTATCTTGAATTTCGTGATTAAATTCGATATTTATTACATCTTTATTTGGTAAAAAGAGATATACAATATTTGAATTAGGTATTGGAATGATTTCGTTGTGGTTAATTACTTTACTTTTATTTAGTTGGAAATTTTCACTATTACAAATATAAAGCTTATCTTCTACTAAAGTACATTTATTCAAATTATTAATGTGTGTATTAGATTTAGTGTAATATCCAGGGGTTATATCTAATGTAACATATGTGTTGTCGTGTAAAGTAGGAATGGGGGTGATTTGTAGAAGTTCGTGTTGTAAAGAGGAATAGGGATATCTATTATTATGTCCAAAGTGAATTTTTCATATTTGCAATAAGTTTTAACTAACTGTTGGTTTTGCCAATCATTGATTACAAGGTATTTTAGACTATTTGATAATAATTTGTTAATCTCTCTTTTAACATCCTCTCTCGATAAAATATCAAAATATAAAGTGTTTGTTTCGCAAAAAGCGAAGGTAGTTTCAATTTCGTTAAGAATACTTATCAATTTTGTGGCTGCAAATGTTAGCTGTGTTATTATATTTTTTATATAAAGTTTATCGTTCGTATCTCTTATTTTTCCTAAAACAATATGCATTTCATTAGTTTTATTTTGAATAATTTCGTTATTGACGTTAATTTTCTCTACTTTTTTATTGAAATATTCCGAAATATTTTTATTGAAAGTAATTACTTGACTCAGATTATCTTTCAAGGTATATTTTCATTTTCTTGAATTAATCTTAAGGCGTTATTGTATTTTTCTTGATCAGTGGCATCTAAATTGCCAGTGATACTTTTTATTAAAGGACCTATTCCGTTCATAAGTCCACGTTTCTCTTTGTTGTCATATAGGAGAATTTGAATTTTACTATTTACAATGTCTAAAAAGTTTTCTAACATTATAAAGTTATTACATGATAATACAGAGTTTTTTTTGTGACAAACTGAGAGTGCGTAGTGCAGTACCAATTATTCTTCTAAAAACTAACAATTAATTAAGGTAAAAATTATCTACAATTTACCTTCATAATTTACTGACCAAGGGTTATTCCTGTACACTATGTCATTTCACTTATCACAAAAAAACAATCCTCTTAAAAACTAACCTATCATTCACCTCGTGGAAAAATAACAAAAATCAAAACTTATTAAACACTATCGGCGGTGATAACCGACAACCACCGACAACATCCAACACGGCCTTTAGACAGCCGGCGCGCTTGGCGCGCACACTAGCATAGCATAGAGCTACGCTAGAACAAACACCTGAAAAATGGCAACCAACAACGACACAGTACCTCGAAGGTCGTATGCTAATAGCGCGAAACAAAATACCAATGATACACAAAATACCACCAAACCACCCGACATGACACAAGGTATAGCAATACAAGCATACAAAGAAATAAATATTCAAGACTATCTCGTAGAGATCGGCAAACTTATACCTCCGAAAAAGATCGAATATGCTTCACGCATGTCTAACAATAGGATATTTATTTTCTTCTCAGATACAGAAACAGCAAATTATTTAGCAGAACTGAAAACAATTACCGTCAAAAGTAAAACATCACAAATCAATAAACTGACAAAACCAAGAACCCGACTAATAATCTCAAATTGTTCCCCAACAATCCCAAATACATTCTTAGAACTATTATTAAAAAAATCTGGTATAATAATATGCTCAACAATAAACCACCTAAAAATAGGAATACAAGACGAAGCATTCCGCCATATCAAAAGCTTCAGGAGACAAGTTTTTATAGATCCGGAAGAAAATAAAAATATACCAAATGACATCACATTCCAATACAATAATACAAAATTTAAAATATTTATTATGGATGACAATATAAAATGCGACATATGTAACCGACACGGTCACACCAAAGATCAATGCCACCATTCCGAAACACAACAAACAATAACAAAACCACAAAAATCAAATTATGAAATACCCCAACAATCTAATCATCAAATAAATATATCTATAGATCAAACAAACCAACAAACAAACAAACAATCAACTGAAAATCTTAAAATGAACCAAAACCAATAAACAAACAATCAACCAACTGAACAACCAAAAGTTAACCAAAACCAACAAACATTCTATCCAAAATTCCTACCAAACCATCCTTCAACTACACCATCAATTGAACAATCCAATCAACAATTAAACTCAGAACACAAAAACCAACCAGAAAATCAACAATTACACCAACAGTCAAGTCAACAATCAAATAAACAAACAAACCAACAACCAAATGAACAATCAGAGCAACAATCAAAAGAAAAACCGAGACAACAAATATGCCAACAACCCAGCACTAGCCAACAAAACATCCCCCAAAATACGAGAAAAATGCTAGAAACCCAGTTGATACATATATCTGAGCAACTAAATCTCATCCCGAACAACGACACTGAAAACAACGAAATAGTGAATAACACACTCACTCAAAACGTAATTAATAACATCCAACAACTCATCGAAGAAAAAATATCAAATCACTCAACACCTTTAAAAAAACGACCAGCGTTAAAATCTACTAGCTCCGAAGAAAATTTTACACAAACTAGTGAATACCAAACAATAAAGAAGAGCACAAAAAAGTCCAAACGAAATGAATTCGATGAAGATCTTAAAAAAATCAAACAAGTAATGGAAAAAAACCCAGACAAATATATAATCACATATGAAGAATTCAGAGATATTTTTGAGAATTCTTATGGCAACAAAAACAAAACCCTACTGGTACAAGAATACACTCCAGAGCTAAATAAAGTACGGAGTATGCTTGACGAATTTTATCCCATGATGAGCAACAAAAAAATTAAAATTCGAATAACCAGACTAAAAACAAACTAACACCTTTAGCCTTTACAGACCCCCAAAATGACGACGATATCTTGGAATCTTAACGGTTTCTGGACGCGATTTCCAGAACTACAAATACTAATAACAAAATCTCAACCCGACTATATTTGCCTTCAAGAAACACATCTGAAACACACAGACAAACTATCAATAAAAAATTTCAATGTATATAGAAAAGATAGAGAAACAAACTCATATGGGGGAGTAGCGATACTCATCCACAAAAACAATACTGAATCCGAAATACAAATTAATACACAATTAGAAGCCGTAGCGGTCAGAGTAGAATTTCCAGAACCATGCACACTATGTTCTTTATATATAGCTCCAGATAAAAACATTACATACAATGAAATAGATCAATTAATACAGTCACTCCCCCCACCCTACATAATTACAGGAGATGTTAATGCACATAATCCACTATGGAAAGGAGACCACACCGACCAACGAGGTAGAGTATTCGAAACAATTCTCGATACAACAGTATTATTAAACAACGGGAAACCAACTCAGTTTAGCGCCCAGTACGGTACCTTTTCAAGAATTGATCTAACAATATGCGATCCAAAAATTGCTCCCCACCTACACTGGGATACATCATCGTCATTACACGGAAGCGGCCATTTCCCCCTACTCATAAACAACTTATTAAAAATCCCTATAACATTGATTTCCAGCAAAAAATGGAAAGTTAAAAAATCTCAGTGGAATATATTCACCGAAGAACTCAACAAATTCGAGCTCACCAACCTCCATTCAACAAATATTAACAAAACAATAAAACTTTTTACACAAGCAATACACGAAGCCGCCAAAAAATCGATACCAGAAAACAATCAAATCCAAAAAACAAAATCGGTCCCATGGTGGAACAAATCCTGTCAGGAAGCAGTACAACGAAACAACCAAGCTCTAAACAGATATAGAAAGACCAGAACAAAAAATAACTTAATAGAATTAAAAAAATCCAGAGCTATCAAAACAAGAATAATAAAAGAAAGCAAAAAACGATCATGGCAAAATTACATATCCAGCATTAACCCAGAAACACCGTCGAAGAAAATGTGGGAAAAAATAAGCAAAATTCAAGGCAAAAAAATAATCGGACAAACAACAACCCTCGTCAGTAATAATCAAAGTTACACAAACCCTCAAGATATAACCAACACACTGGCCACTACTTTTGAAAAAAATTCAAGCAATAACCACTACAAAGATATATTTAGACAATACAAAAAAACAAACTGAAACAGACAACCATAGAATAGAAAATGACAATAACCACCCACTTCACCATATGGGAGCTAAATAATGTAATAAACAACCTAAAAATGAACAAAAGCCCTGGCCCAGAGCAGATCCCAAACGAAATGATAACATACTTTTCAGACAAAACACGAAACCAACTATTAAACATCTATAATCATATATGGACTTATCATGAATTCCCAGACTCCTGGAGAGGCGCAATAGTTATCCCGATCTTGAAACCCAACAAAGACCAAACAAAACCCGAGTACTATAGACCTGTAGCCCTGACCAACACACTAAGTAAAATCATAGAAAAAATTGTAAACGATCGACTTATGTGGCACCTAGAATCTCATAAAATCCTAGCTAACACACAATGCGGTTTTCGCAAAGGAAAATCAACAACAGACCATCACGTTATATTACAATCAGAGGTACACAACACATTCAGAAATAAACAACACCTTATCGCAATATTTTTCGACCTAGAAAAAGCTTTCGATACTACTTGGAGACACGGTATAATAGAAAACTTACAAAAGATTAATATCCAAGGAAACATAATACACTTCATAAAAAACTTCTTACACCAAAGAAAGTTCAAAGTACGCTCACACGGCTCCCTGTCCGATGAAAAATATCAACAAAATGGCACACCCCAAGGTTCACCCCTCAGCACAACATTATTCTTAATCGCAATAGACAAAATCACAGACCAAATAACGTTCCCCAACAAAGTCCTATTATACGCAGACGATTTAGTTCTATTATGCAGAGGAAAAAATATACACACAATTGAAAAACAATTACAAACAACCATAGACAAAATTGAACAATGGTCGAATACCACTGGTTTCACATTCAGTACAACTAAAACAAAACTTATCCATTTCTCCAAATCAAGAAAAAACACACACCAACCAAAAATAAAACTATACAACAATAACATTCCAGTAGTAAATGACATAAAATTTCTTGGATTAACTTTCGACAACAAACTTACCTGGAAACCCCATCTAACAAACCTAAGAGCAGAATGCTTCAAAAAACTCAACATACTAAAAACAATAAGCCACTTTTCCTGGGGAGCCCACGAACAATCCATGCTAACAATATATCAAATGTTAATCCGCTCTAAGCTAGATTACAGTTCTATCGCATTTCAAACTGCATTACCCAGAAACCTAGCAATGTTAGACACTATACAACATAACGCACTTCGCATAATAACAGGAGCTTTTCGAACAAGCCCCATAAAAAGCCTACAAAACATCACTGGTGAAATGCCTTTAGCAAGCAGACGCGCTGAACTCACACTAAAATATATAACTAAAACAGCAAGCAATCCAGAAAATCCAGCATTCACACATCTATTCATAAAACAAAACAACACACGACAAATCAGGCAAGCCACACCCCTACACACTATCATACACAATATAATCCATAACATAAACCTAACCCTACCGCAAACCATACAAGGAATTTCCTTAAGCTCAACCCCCCCTTGGTTAGTAACGGAACCAGATTGCCATCTCGAACTATCCAAATTCGATAAAGAAACAACTAACCCCAAGTTGTACAAGAATATGATCCACCAACTACAAGACGAAAATCAAAACTATAAAGAAATATACACAGATGCATGTAAAATTGAAAACCATGAACGAGTCGGAGTCGCCATAATTACAGAAAACGAAACATATAAACTCAGTTTACCAAACATCAATAGTATCTTCACAGCGGAAATATATGCCATAAGAAAAGCCTTAGAGAAAATAGAAAACAGCAGAGATACTAACTACCTCCTATACACCGACTCTCTAAGCTCATTACTCACCATAAAACAGATATACCCCAAATATGCACAAATCTAAGACATACAAGAAAAAATCACAAAACTAAAACAAAATAACAACAATATCAAATTCATCTGGATACCATCCCATATAGGAATAACCAGGAACGAACAAGCAGATCAGGTAGCAAAAGAAGCCACAGCAGACACAAGCAGATCTATAGAAATATCACCCGCCCAAACCTACGATATCATCAGCGCTATAAAACAATCAATAACAAGAAAACGATTCGACGAATGGCAAAGTGAAGACAATAATAAATTACGCGCAATAAAACCAAACATAGAACGATGGATACCAAATACACCAAGAAGGACGCAAATAATCATGAACAGATTAAGAATAAGCCATACGAAAATCACACACCAACATCTAATGCAACATACAGAACCACCGCAATGCGAAGAGTGTAACACAACCCTAACAGTCCAACATCTAATAACCGATTGCAGGAAACACCAAACCGAAACGCAGAAGCAAAAAATACCAAATACACTCAAAGAGGCCCTGTCCAATGACGAAAACACCACCAAAAATGTAATAAAATTCCTACAAACAATCAACTATGTACACACAATATAAACAAAATGTAACACCACATGTATACACGCCAATAACCAAATGGTTGAGGCAAAATTCTTTAATAAAAAAAAAAAGTTATTACATAAGCCTTTAACATATTTCTTATATTTATTATTTAATTCTAATTTTAATTCATTATAATGATATTGAAGCAGTACTGCCTGCATGTATAATTTTGTTATTAATAAAATTAATAATAATCTCTACTATGTTTGAAATATTTTATGAACAAAATATTTTACGTAGAATATCTAATTTGGATAATGAATTTTTATGCGACTGTACGGCACGAGACCTTATCTGTTTATTGTTTAGTCTAGCGCAGGCCAGGGTGTTACAACCACTTGAAAAAATGATATTTCCTAGACGATGCGTCGTCGTACGTGTGAACGGTTTACAGATCAGCATCTTTGAGAAAGGATTAAGACAAAGAAGTTATGCATCCAAGTGAGATGGAATATTAAAAATATTCTCGAAGCTTCCACGATCAAGGGCTCGGATCATGGACTACCCCCGAACCACCATAGTACTGAAGGTGTAAAGAGGGATATTTTTGTATATAACCCGAGTCCAAAGCTGTACTCGGGGAGTCGGTTCCAGGACTCCACTTATGTCTGGCTTGTCCGGAGTAAGTCCTCCTGGCCTCCTAGACTCCGCTTCCTTATACCCACTTTCCTCCCCACTAGAGTCGTCTCTGACGCAGCTTCAGGCAATGTCTGGCACCAAGACGACCTAGTGCACCTCTGAAACCGCTGTCATGACGCAGCTTGGGCCTTTTGTGTGGCACCATGACATGCATTCCTCCTCACTAGAATCGTCTCTGACGCAGCTTCAGGCAATGTCTGGCACCAAGACGACCTAGTGCACCTTTGAAACCGTTATCGTGACGCAGCTTGGGCCTGTTGTCTGGCACCACGATAGACTCTCCTCCTCACTAGAATCGTCTCTGACGCAGCTACAGGCAATGTCTGGCACCAAGACGACCTAGTGCACTCTTTGATATCGTCTCCGTTTTTATGTCAAGATCCTATTAAATTTCCTACCAACTACGTCGCTGCTCGGACAGGTCAGGTATGAGTTATTTATATATATATATATATATATATATATATATATATATATATATATATATATATATATATATATAGTTTTATAGTTGTCACAATGATATCATCTTTTTATTAAATACAACCGATCTAATATTGTTTGTCTAACAATTGTAACACAACAGATTCGCTAGCTTAGCTGGGTATCTGCACCAAATACAACTGTCAACAAATATTTCTGATAGCTTTGACTGTGTGCTCGCCGTGGCCCGTTCACGATTACTGTGTGCTCTTAGGGCCGGTAGATCCGTGAGCTCATGGGCCGGTCTTTGCGACTCAGACCATCCATAACAATATAAATAATGGCCCTCTGACAAAACCGAGCGCCCTATAAACAAAATACCTCAGAGCAACGGCATGCCGACTCTGAAACCAACAATAAAACTCAAACCAATTACAACAACAATTACAATTGTCACTGACAACCAATATAAGTTTGGTTTCAGTCACTCAATTTTACCATACATGATTACAATAAATTATTGGGACAACTCTTTATGAATTGAATATAATCTTTTTATATAATTCTTGTATTGTCAAATTGTCTCTCTCTACCTGGGGTTTTGGCTGTGGTTTCCCCCAGGTTATTAAGGTGAATGCCAGAGAGTGTAATATTCCACAGCACTCTACGATTTTCTTAATTATAAATAAATGCACAAGTTAGATATTTTATCTATCTTTTGGAGTGAATATCATTCTTTTATTTTATCAAATACCTGTCCCGATTCCTCCACTCTTAACAGCTACTCTGTATTACGACGATGAAGGGTTACTTATTTAAATAAACACAACGTAGGGTAAGTTAAACCTTCCACTAGATGATCTTTGGCTAAAGTATAATTGTATGTACGGAGGAGGTGGGTATGTACTGTTACAATATGTAAGGTTATTATACGTCTATCTAAATTAAGCTTAACATAAATGTACTTATAATTAGTTGAAATTAGGGCATTTCCTAGCTTCAGGACGTTAATTCCGGGGTTGAGTGTTTCGTCTTTGAGGTTGATAGTTGTTGCTGTTCGTTTGAGTCTGTAAATTGACGGTGGGGTTTTATTTTGTCAATTTTTATTTTTTTGTTCTTGTCAGCTATTATTTGAGCTTTATCTTTTACATATGTTTGCTCGACTTTACCGGTGTTTCTTTTGGCTTGTTCTTCGAATACTTTGTCAGGTAATTTAATATTATCTACTTATGAAGTAGCGTAATTCTTTTTACTGCTATCTAATAACAATTTTGTTTCATCGTAAATTTTCTTTATAATTTCTTTGTGGGTTTGAACATAGTTTTCACTAACAACTTCAGGAGAAATTTCTTCTTTTAATTCATTATAATGGCCGAGAAGCATTTCATTCTGTGTAAGTATTGTAACTGAGTGAATAGTCTGGTTATAGGCTTGAAGAGCATAACAGGCTTTAGCATTAATTGTTAAATCATTAAAATCTTGTTTTCCTTCTAATATTCTAACATGTTCTATTATTGGCGAATGGAACCTTTCAATTTTTCCATTGCTTTTTGGATTGTTGACACTAATAAGTTGAATACGAATATTTTTAGTTAATAAAAAGTTATAGATCAGTTGGTTGTTAAATTATAAACCATTATCTGATATTATTAATTTAGGAGTGCCGAAAATGGAGAAATATTTTATTAATTTTTGTATAATAGTTACAGTGTTGGTTTTTGATAAATGATAAATTTGTACATGCTTGGAAAAACTGTCGATTATTGTTAAGAATTTTTCTTTCTTTAATGATAAAATATCAATATGAATAATTTCAAAGGGCTTGTTCGCTGTTTGTGTTTTTATAATGGGTAGTTAATAGGATTTCTTTTATATTTGTTTTCCTGATATACATCACAGTTGTTTATGAATCTTAGAAACAGTTTGCTGTATCTTTGGTCAATAGTACTGTTGTTTTAATTTCTGATAGGTTTCGATTATGCCACGATGGTTCGTTTTGCCTAAATGATAACACTTTATTAAATTAATTTGTTCTTAGGACGATTCTAGGTCTTGTAATTTATTTTTACAACTTTTTAATAAATAGAAATAAATTTGTAAAATTGAATTTAACATTGTTTGAAATTGTACCGGAAAAATGCAATAATAAATATTCCAGGTACGAGGTACTTTTTGATAAATTTTAAGAGGGTTATTTGATAATTAGTTTTGTTTAAGTAAATCTAAATTCTTTGTTTTCCGTGTCCAAACTTTTTTTTATTTCTACAGTGCTTTTTGAACTTGTTTCTTTAAAAATAATTAGATTTTTACCGAAATTTGCTGAAATCTCTTTATAATGAAGGCCATTGATAGGAGATTCGTCATCAGAATGCTTAGTACAGCTGTCCGTGTCTTTTTCAGCGATAACGGAGTTTGTGTAATTCTCGATTTTGTTTGAAGTAAAAACGTTAATTTGAACGTTTGTATTTTCAAAAATTTGTCTTTTTGTTTGTATGGCGATATTATTTACAATTTTGTTCTATCTAAATCGTTTTTAGTATGATTCTTTTCATTAATCTGTTTTGCGAATTGTTTAGAAAAGTCAGGATACTGTATTATTGGTGCGTACGAAAGTAATAATTCACATTTTTCAAAGCTCGAAATGTATTCTTTGTCTTTAATATTAATTTTGGCATTTTTCTTTAAACATTTCGTAAACGGTTTAGTTAATTTGGAAAAATCTTTTATAAATCTGCGGTAATAACCAAGAAAGCCTAAAAATGATTTGATTTCTTTTTGGGTTTTTGGAAGAGTAAATTTTTTTATATTTTAAATTTTATCTGGATTCGGATTAATGCCTTCGGTGGGAATTATATGTTCGAGATACGCGACTTCTTTTCTAAGAAATTCTTTAAAAAAAATTCATTACCCTCTGAAATTGGTGCGTTTTTGAGACCAAAAGGCATTCTAAGAAATTCAAAATGTTCTTGATCAGTCGAAAAGGCAGTTTTTTCTATTGAGTCAGAATCCATTTCGATTTAGTGAAATTCGCTTTTGAAGGCAATGGTAGTGAAATAATTATATTTACCAAATTGGTCCAAAATATCCGCGATATCAGGTATCTGAAATTTGTCATCAATCGTTTTAGAATTTAATTTACGGTAATCTATAACCATACGAAGTTTGTTTTCACCCGAAGCATCCTGTTTTTTCGGAACAATCCATATTGGACTACTCCAAGGAGATTATAAATGTCTAATTAATTCTTCATCTAATAATTTATTAATTTGTTTGTCAACTTCTTCTTTCTAAAGAATTTGATATTTGTATGATCTTTGATAAACTGGATTTTCGTCGGTTGTCTTAATTTTGTGTTCTATAACATTAGTAAAAGTTAAGTTTTTGTCGTCCTCAATAATCAAATCTTCGAAATCTTTAATAACTTCATTTAACACTTTTATAATTAATTTTCGCATTTAAAAATTTTAAGCCAGAATTTCATATAACAATATCAAAATCTTTATGAAATTCAAAAATGAAACATTTTAAATTTTTCTTAAGTACCTTAGTTCAACAAATGTAAATTGAGTACCGTTTGAAACAGCGTTTGCGGTTTGTATCTCAAAATATTCATAAAAAAATTTGAATTTGTTTTTATTTTTGTTAACAAAACTTTCACTAATAAAATTTTCGGAAAACCCAGTATCTATTAAAACATGGCAATTTTTAAATTGGATAAATGGTAGATGTGAAAGGTAGCTTGCTAGGGTTTCAAATCTTCTAAAAGTTCTATAGGAAAATTTTCAGTTTGTGACTCTAGTTCGTTGTTTACTTCAATGTTTTGTTCATCGTGTGTTTGCTCATAGTCATAATATTCAAATAATTCGTTGTCAATGTTGGGTTGAACAAGGGTTTCGACATTACTGTCTTGCATTTGTAAGTCCTGTCTCTGTATTTTTTGTTGTATTGGTGAACACAGGCTGAGGATAATTATTTACTTTTTGTTTAGGATATATTGAGTAATTCGGGAAGTTTCGTTGTTATTAAGGATACCGGTACATTTGATCGATGTGGGTATTGATTTGGGTTTAATTTTGGATTTTGGTTTTGTGTTGCAGGTGAGAAAGTGTACTACGTTTCTCTTGTCTCCGTACTCTTCAATTAAAAGGTCTTTTAGGGATTTCCAATCCTGATATGTTTTTGTCGCTAGTTTTATGTTTGCGTCTTTAATAATTTTCTTTCTTATAGTGTGAATTTCATCGCACATATTTATGAAATGAGGTAAAGTGCCAGTACTCCCATCGTACTCTGGTATTATTTCTATTAATTCCTTAATTTCTGAAGGAATTTTGGGTAAGGGGTTAAGTGTAACGGGTTGTACAATTGTGTTGTTGGACATTGTTCTGTGTGTCTTGTTTAATAATAATTATAATAAAAATTTTCTTAATAAAATTGGGGTTTAATGTTACAGCGTGGAAACTAACATAAAATGATGCAATAAGGGATGGGCGTCTACTTTATTTATATATAACACCACCTAGTAAAAATAATAAAAAAGGAAAACCGGCAGAAACAGACAAAATATAGATATACAACACAACTTAACACTATGGGAAAATGAACTGAAGAAAGAAAACTTAGAAATAAACATAGAGAAAATGAAAATTATGATCATCACAAGAGAAGACAAAAATAGTAATGTAGTACTCAATGGTAAACAAATTGAGTAGGTGGAAGAATATAAATATCTAGGAGTACACATAACAAGCGACGGAAGGATGGACGCCGAATTAAATAACAGGCTGAAATCTGCAAATAAAGTATTTCAACCTATCAATAAGACGATTCTAAACAATAAAATGGTCAAGCAGGAAACAAAATTAACATTGTACAAAACTATGTACCTCCCTGTACTTACCTATGGAAGCGAAACGTGGGTACTGACAAAAAGACAAGAACAAAAAATACAAGCAGCAGAAATGAAATTTTTGAGAAGAATTAGGGGGGTTAACATTATGGAAAAAATAAGAAACAAACAAATACGGACTGACTTAAATGTAATAGAGGCGAATAAGACAATCGAAGAACGGAAACTGAACTGGTACGGACATCTAATAAGAATGGAAGAAAAGAAACAAGTTAAAAGAATCTGGCAAACCAAGATACAAGGAAGAATAAAAGCAGGAAGACCACAAGTAACATGGGACCAAACGCTCCATACTTTATATAAATTTATATAACTAAGTTTAATAATTATGAAAAATAATTAAAATAAGTAACACTATTAATAAACAAACATAAACACTATTTTAAGACTAACAATTATTTATAAAATCTTAAATAATATGAATATTTATTTAAACACTTAAAAATACGTAATATTTATTTCCACAATATTTATATCACCAACTGTTTATTTTTATCACTAGACTAGACTGTCCTCGCGATTTCCTGTTTGGGGTATTTGTAGTAGAACAATTAATTGGTAGAATGTTCTCCAAACTTCTCGTAAACAGAACAACGGGAAGCGAGCGGACCTATCGTGTCAGGTACGCTAGCGGCCATCGCCCGCGCAGTGACCTTGAGATCGGTACATTGCCCCCTTCTTAAGACTGTTTCGTCTCGGAACAGTTCGTTATGACGAAATCTACACGCATCACCCTTGGTGCATCTGGAGGTTTTGGAGAAGTAACAGTCGACGGTCCGTTTGAGCTCTTCTTGTCCTCTAGGGTGCAGCTGCAGACTAGAATTTCCACTCCGGTAAAGCGGAAGACTGTCTCTAACATGCTTCTAACAATCCTCCAATCTAAACCATCTAGCCCACAGCCTATCTTCGGTACTGCCAACTTCATAATGTCGTTCACCAACAGATAGTCCTTCGACATCTTGCGAATACGACTATCTCTCTCAGGATCATCAAAGATAATACTCCAAGATTAGAATCTACGATGTATCCTCAGACGGATTTGCGTTTTCTTTCACCGATACGACGTGGTCTGTAGCAAGAGTGGCCCTTGGGTAACACTGCTATTTGTAAGGTACTGTTTCATCGGGAATCTCTGCTTGTCGTTTCCAACGGTGATACAAAGACGTAACCTCTCCACCCATCGCCTAACGTCGTCTAGGTAGCTGGTGTCGTTCAGCGTGATCTCGTCGCCCAGGGCGTCTATCTCAGGCACAACGCTTCTTGTACATCGTCGCTCTGCTCCAGGAAGTCGGCCATCTCACTCATCAAGTCATCTTCCTTATCTACGTTTATCTTCTTGAATTACTTTTTCATCTACTTGACTCCGTCTTTCATAGCGGCATTGTTGAATGTGTGACTTTCAATGTCTGATGGGTGCAGTTGGCTTGCTTCATGTTGAACATTGGACTCTTAAATTATCCAATTGCTGTCCACAGATTTTCATCTGCTTTAGAACCTGCATAACCTTTGATTTAGCATTATTCTTTGTAAGACCTTCCTGCATTTTGTTCATTTTAACTTTGTATAAGGCGTTTACTTTCTTTACGTTTTTGCGCAACTGTCAACTCTTTTCCTCGACTGTCACTACAAACTGTTAGTGTTCTACTCTCTCTATTTCCACTCTGCCATACTTAATTCTTCTGCGATCCATTTGATCTGAATTCATGTGAGGATCACCGTTAGGGAACGGCGGCGGTTTATCCTGAGGAGGTTTGTCTACTGCTGATGCCTGATCCGGCTTTTTCTATCTCGATCATTTCGAATTCGGTCACGTTGGTCACGATCAGACCCTCTATTTCGGTCATGTCTATCATTTATACCCATATCTGGATTTCTGCCTCGATCCTTACTGCCACGCCTTGATCCGTCCTTGTCTTTCACCTATGTCAGCGGATGGCAATAAAGAAGGCTGGTGTAGAAAAATATATATTTGATATATTTTGCAGGGAGACTGTAAGTTTAGTTTAATATTTATCGATGAGTACAAACAAATAAATGAAAAAGCTACTGACCTTGG
Organism: Stenolophus ochropezus; assembly: GCA_035578165.1. NCBI lineage: Eukaryota > Metazoa > Arthropoda > Insecta > Coleoptera > Carabidae > Stenolophus > Stenolophus ochropezus. The sequence goes on from JAQOWZ010000017.1 coordinate 23,884,553, forward strand.
CTAGGAGATAGGAATAATCAGGAAATGACTAGAAGAGCTCTTATGCCAGCTGTACTGGCATCTAGAAGGTCTAGAAGCTGCCGTTTAAAAGCGCCGACGATGACTGACGCCATATTGCGTCTTCAAGCTGCTACTGCCGTCTAGAAGCGACGGCGATGACTGATGCCAAACTGCGTCTTCAAGTTGCTACTGCCGTCAGGAAGCGACGATGATGATTGACGCCAAACTGCGTCCTCAAGAAGCGACGAAAACTGGATGATGAAATTCTGGGCGACTGCTGCGCCCCTGGAGCGGTGACAAGTGGAGTTCAGGGGATTTACGGCCCCACGATGATGCGCTGCACCCGTTTCAAGGTGCGGCTGTACTGGATGAAAGAAGCGGCAATGGGGTATTCCAAGTTTTTTTCATTTTTTAATATGTTATTCTATGCATAAAAATATTAGACCCGTATTTTTTCTTTTCGTCGAAAGGTTTCGAACACGCCAGAAATAAATTTTTAAAGTTTCAATAAATTACATCCTAGAAAATCGACCGTGCGTGTGACGTCACAGGCACTGAGAATCAGCTGAGAACATCATTCGTAGGTCTGAGTCAGAGGCGTGGCGCGTTCGAACAAGAGCCAATAGGCTGACGCGAGTGCCTTCTTTGTCACAACAAGGCTGATACTGAATTTTACGTACTCGATTCAAATGCATTACAATTTCATTTTGATATTATGGTATTAAAAATCAGAAAAATAATGATTATATTCACTTTAATATTACTTATATATGGTAAACAATGATATCCAATAAGAATTTCTTTAAAAGCCGTAGGCTTGGAATACCCCATTGCCGATGTCATGATCTGCGTCGAGTCAAGACTCTGCTTGAAAATACGTATTCGAAGCACAATACAAAAAAAAACACTCAAACTGAAAGCTAAGGATTCCCTAGTACCCAATAAAACACGCAAATAACGGTGATGGAGCTTTAATTAATACGTAAGTCAAGTTCCATTACAAAGAAATCAAATCAATTGGCAAATCCAAAGCTTGGATGCAAAAATTTAAATAAACTTTGATTATGAACGGAGACTACAAAAACACGTCCGAACTCTACTGTGGTACGTAACTGACTCGGTGTCGTTAAGGAAAAATTCATTTTGTATTGTTAAATCCTTCGCTTTATTTTATGGATAACTCTGATTATAAGATATTTTTACAAAACAATACAAGACGACATGATGCTTAATACAATACAATTGTCGCCATCAGTAACTCTAACTCAAAAAAAAACCCGAACAGCTGATCTTCTCTAAATCCACCAGTCGACGCACCCAAATTTGATAAACTGCGCGAAACAACAATTACCTGTCCGCTATCAATTACTGCAAGCATCTGACAGCCCAAAGACATACGCTCCTCCGGCCCATACGCATTCTCTACGTCAACATCCATGCCACTATCACTACGAGATCTCATACTCCCGGCAGAAAATGAATTAGGTGGAACGCCGATAACGTCACGGACTCCAGGAATACCAGAAGGAGGACCAAATTCTGACCTTTCTAACAAACATGCCTCGTTCAGCCTGTCCTGCAAAACTCTGTAATACTCTATCAGTTTCTCTTCACATATTCTAGAATTTTCCCTTAATTCTTCTTTTAATATTCTTTCTTCCACCTTTCCAGAATTTTCCTCCAATTCATTCTTCAAAGTTCTAGAATATTCTATCAATTCTTCTAAATTTCTAGAATTTTCCATCAATTCTCCTTCTAATATTCTAGAACTTTCTTCAAACTTCCCTACTAATTCTTGTTCCAAAGTTCTAAAATTTTCTGTTATATCACTTGTCAGTTTCTTTCTGTGGTTCTTCCAATTTTTGTTCTGTTTTGGAATTTTCATGTTTTTGTCTAATTTCTATTCCATAGTTCTAGAATTTTCTATCAGTTGTTATTTTAACTTTCCTTCCGATTTTCTAGAAACCTCCTCAAACTTTTGTTCCAACGTTTTAGAACTTCCACAAACTTTCCTTTTAATTAATGTCCCAAATTTCTAGAATTTTCTGTTATGTCACCTTTCAGTGTTCTAGAAATTTCTTTCAGTTGTTCTTTTAACTTTTCTTCAGATTTTCTAAAACCCTCGTCAAACTTTTGTTCTAATGTTCTAGAGTTTTCCACTAACTTTTGTCCTAATTTTCTGCAATGTTCTGTTATTACTTCTTTCAATCTTCTAGTATTTTCTTCGTATTTTTTATAATTTTCTGTTATTACTACTTTCAATCTTCTAGTATTTTCTTCTAGCATTTTGACCAAATCGGCGACATCAATCGGAATTTCGAATAAGAAGTCATCAGGATTTTCACCAGCTTCTGGCTTGCCGTAGGCGAAGTCGTAGAACAGTCTTGGCTTAAATAGCTAGACTTCAATTAAAGCTTTCTCCTCCGCTTCGCTTTGACGCTTCAGGCAAGTGTTTTTGTATATGATTACATACATTTTGTTAATTAAAGCTCCAGTGCTTAACTCTACATCAGTTCTTTTTCTTATGTGTCGTGACCTAGTTCCTGACTCACTAGGATTGTCTTTTATCTCACCTTTAGAGTTAGGTGGTACCCAACTCAAAACCCTACGACCCAGCGCCGCAACCCAAACTCTAACCGGCTTTGTACGACGGTTAGGTTATCTGTTGATGAAAGTGTGATAGCATAGACCAAATTGGTTTCTACAAATTCAAAGATTTATATGAAAAATAATTTAAATAGTTCTGTGAATGCCAAATACTTTATTAACCGAAATGAAAATTAATTGTATTGTTTGACATGTATGCATTAACCACAATTTTAATTTGTTTGAGTGAGTATTGTTTACCAACTTTATATGCCCTCTGGCGATAAAAACTAAATTACACCTGCATTTTAAGGCGTACAAACAAGATTATGATTCCAAAATTATATAAATATATGTAGTGTGTTCCATTTAACATAAAAAAGTTGGGCCCCATATCTTGAGATCCACTGTTATAAAAAAATGTTTACCTCATTTTAATAGTTTTATAAAATAGAGATTGTTTGCTAATTTAAATGTCCTCGTAGCTCTTATGTTTCTTGAGATAGCACTGGTGGCCCATTTAAAATGTTAATGTAATGTAATGTAATATTGTTATGCTCCACTTAGATTTATCAATGGACCACCCTTGGCCCACCCAAAAATTTATTCAAGTTACGTCCCTGATAATTGCCCAGATACGCCTGAAGCAGTGTTCTGTGTATACTATTCTAATTTTAGGTATTTCGCCATAACATTTGACACACTGTTAATTTTATGCACTTCTACAGGTTGCGCAGTGCAAGTTAAAATTAAACTAATAATTACAAACATTAATTAGTAAATGCACCTTATTTTTCACCTCACTTTAGAACATTTCCACATTTTCTTTGATTAAAATCGTACATTTCTTGGGCGAATATTGTTCCGTTTTCCAATTAAGATACGATATCATAGTCGGAAATTTAATTACATTGACGCCTTTATTCAGTTGATCGTAACATAGAATAATAGATATGGATACTGTTCAAGTTCTGTCAAGTGTGTTTGATTGTCGTAAAGATTTAATAACAGTAAATAAGATATTATAGTATAGTTATTATGGTACACACGTATTGCGTACCATTTTGTACAAATAAAGCAATTAAGGGATGTAAATTATGATTTCATTTGTTCCTAAAAAATGAAATATTACGTAAAAAATGGTTAGATTTGACTCGACGTGATGTTAGAAGAGACGCTGGCAATGTTTTAAAATTAAGAAAAGATACAGTACCATCTTTATTTACATGGACAAATGTAACTACTAAACGTGAAGAAAGAAGAAAAAAAAATAAAGTTCCTGTTCTAGAAGAAAGTTCTTTGTTGTCATTAATTCAAAACAACATTTACCAGTAGAGGATACAATACAAGAAAGTTCTCCATCTTCATCAAATAAAATCTATGCTTTACAAGCAGAGGCTTGAATAATTACGCAAGAGAATAATTTAAAGTTACAAGAAACTTTTCTTTCTCCAACGACTGAAAGTATTAATTGAAAATCAAAATTTAAAAAGTCAAGTTAATATTTTAAATGAACAAATACAACTTTTAACGCAAAATAACAGCGAACTTAAAATGACTTGTGAAACAATAAAATCCAATCTTGAAAAACTAACGTGTCGACCAATTTTCTCTGTAGAATATTTTCGTTACAATAATAATAAAATATTATATTATACCGGAATGCATACGAAATTTTTTTTGGTAGCATTTCACTTTATTTTACCATCTGGAGATTATGCTGATGTCCTGTTATATGCGGCAAAAAAGCCCCAAAGAAAGAGATATGCCAGAAAATTATCAGCTCTGAATCAATTTTTTTTAACACTAATGAAACTACGAAAAGTATTTGATTATGAAACTTTGTCTGATATGTTTAGTGTCTCTTCGTCAACAGTAGGTAAAATTTTTTTAAGTTGGTTAAATTTTATATACTTTAGATTAGGCAGTTTGAATATATGGCCACATCGAGACAGAATACTAGACAATATAGACGGACAATTTAAACTAAAATATCCGAATGTCATAGGAAGCATTGTTTCCACAGAATTTTACATTCAGACACCATCATCAATGGTTAGACAAAGCCAGTGTTATTTAAATTATAAAGGTGCAACTACTTTAAAGTCTCTACTTATGATTGATCCAAATGGAGCAATTATTTTTATTTCGACACGTTTTACTGGTTCAATTTCTAATAAAAAAATAATATCTGATAGTGGATTTTTGTCTGTAATTAGAAAAAAGTTAGTACTGGGGAACTACATGAGGGAGACACAATACTGGCAGACAAAGGCTTCAACGTAGTTTCTTTATTTGAGGACGTTAACATACATTTAAATATACCTACATTTAGAATTTCTGGTACACAGTTTAGTTCTGAAGAAGTAATGAATACAAGAAATATAGCAAAAGAACGAGTACATGTTGAAAGGGCAATGGGCCGAATAAAAAAGTACAAAATATTATATAATAATATTCCAGTATCGTTATTAGGCAGCATAAATCAAATATATACAGGATGTTGCCTTTATACAAATTTTAGATACCCCTTAATAAAACTGCCGTCTAAAACTAAATAATAATTTTAAGTAACAAAAAGTTGTATATACGAGATGCGATACAAAGTTTCTAGACTGATAATATAAAGTTGCTTATACTTTGAAGCCAGGTGGTTCTTGTCACCTCCAGAGTATGTTTTTGCAAGTACGGGAACTTTTGGATCGCACCTCGTATTTATTGGAAATGAGTATTACGTACTGATATTAATATAAATGTTATTATAAATAGGTACATCTAGATTGACGTACATGTCTGTTAATTTAATATACATATTAATATTGAACTGTACATCAAAATATATTCGTTCCACAAAAAGTTCGTCTGTCTGACTAAAATAAACGATAAAATCACACCATTTTGTGCCACTTAGGCCCGGTATTACAGTCACTACTTAAATATTGGTTTAGCTAAACTTAAACTTTCACTTAAACCAATTGGCAGTATTACAGTACAAAGTTTAGCTAAGCTTGTTTCGATTATATTTTCGTTTATGTTGGCAATAGAATATTTCTTTTTGACATTGACAGATAAATTATTTACACATGTATTTTGGTATATACACATTATTGGTATATCTGTTGTGAGTTACTGTCTTTGTATTAGATAAATACCATAAGGGTGACTAAAGTTTTACATTTTAAATAATTTTTATTACATATATTACATATTTTATATCCTCATGAAAGGTATGTAACAATAATTTCCTATCAACAGAGCTAACATTAAGGCCCGGTATTACAGTCACTACTTAAATATTGGTTTAGCTAAACTTAAACTTTCACTTAAACCAATTGGCAGTATTACAGTACAAAGTTTAGCTAAGCTTGTTTCGATTATATTTTCCTTTATGTTGGCAATATAATATTTGTTTTTGACATTGACAGATAAATTATTTACTCATGTATTTTGGTATATACACATTATTGGTATATCTGTTGTGAGTTATTGTCTTTAATATATGGCATGCCTTGCCTAGAGTAGACGTGCTTTTTTGTCGCTCCGCTGTGTTTTTATAAGTGCTGCACTATTTTAGTTTTTATATCGTTGTATATATTTATTTACATAAATTTTCTCCGTATACCTTTTTGTGATCTACAATGTCCGCAACGAGAGATTTTTCTGCCATTGTTAAGCGCACAATCAGCTCTCTATTATCAAACGATAATTTTGTCGGTAAGCTCTTAGACAAGCTTATTGGACCTGGGAAATTGACGTTCCAGGCGTTGCTTAGGCAACGCGAAGCAACACATTTCAATACATGAGTACGAAAAAGTATATATGGTTTGAAGCAAGCAGCCCGATCTTGGAATCAGCAAATACATCAATGTCTTTTAGAACAAAAGTTTATTCAAAGTAAAAATGATCAATGTTTGTACATGAAGAATATTTCTGGACACTGGTGTTATCTATTAATTTATGTAGATGATATCCTCATAGCTGCTGAATCAGAAAAAGATATTTTAAATATTGGTGAAAATATTGGACAAAAATATGAAATCAATAATTTAAAGAAAGTAAGACAATATGTAGAACTTGAAATAGAACGAGACAAGGAAGGAAATTTTCTAATAAGTCAAAGTAATTATATACAAAAGGTGATAAATTTATTCAAAATGGAAGATTCTAAAGTTTCTAATATTCCGTTAGATCCTGGTTATGTAAAGACAAACATAGGAGGAGAAACTATGATTGAAAATGATCAATATCAAAAATTAATTGGATGTTTGCTTTACATAAGCGTAAATACAAGACTTGACATTTCTACTACTGTGACAATTTTAAGCAAAAAATTAGTAACCCAACAAAAGAAGATTGGTTAGAAGCAAAAAGAATTTTGAAATATCTAAAGGGCACATTACACATGAAACTCAAGTTAAGTGATTCCAATTCTACAGACACATTTCATGGCTACGCAGATACAGATTGGGCTCAAAATTTGCATGACAGGAAGTCGAATAGTGGATTCATTTTTAAATTAAATGGAGGTACAATTAGTTGGTCATGCAGAAAACAAACATGTGTATCATTATCATCAACAGAAGCTGAATTCATTGCTCTATCAGAAGCTGTACAAGAAGCAGAATGGTTAAGAAGATTATTAGTAGATTTTCATACTGAAGTTAAATATCCGATAACAATATATGAAGATAATCAAAGCTGCTTAAAACTCATTGATGGAGAAAAATTTAGTAATAGATCCAAACACATTGACACAAAGTACCATTTCGTGAAGAATTTGCAAAAGGAAGGTATTTTTAATTATACATATTGTCCATCAGAAATTATGATTGCAGATTTACTGACGAAACCCTTATCATCAAAGCGACTTGACCAATTAAGAAAATTGAGTGGTCTTCATTATCACTCTTCTATGAACTGTCGTGCGTACTAGACGTGTTTGCGTGTTCTGGCGATAGTTGCATATATTTTTGATTAGTTTTTTTACCTCCCGCCTATCAATATATAGATAAGGGAGGTATTGTTTTTGGTCAGATTTCTCGAGTGTGGGTTTTTAACATATGAGCACGAATTAGGGTCCCTACAATACGATTTTACTATTTTTAGCGTGATGTCTGTATGTCTGTGTGTATGTGTGTGTGTCTGTGTGTGTGTGTGTCTGTGACGATTTTTCGTCCACGATAACTCCAACACGATACATGTAAAAAATATAATATTTGGTATTTAAGAGTTCTTTTCTAATATGATGAACTGATTAGATTTTGACTACAATTGGTTAACCGGAAGTAGTACTTTACTTGAAGCTTTAAACCGTTTTTCCTAAAAAATACCTCTAAATACCATATTTTCGAAAATTTCGTTATTATAAATTCACAGATTTTTTAATTTTCTACCGATCTGCATAATTACGTTTATGTATAACTTCTAGCTAGACAGAAAAAAAATATATAAATTATAATAATTTTACATATCGTTTAGGCAGAGGAATTTCGATAAAACAGATGAGTTATTCATATGTTCACAAAATTTGACATATGTCAAATTTGATGTAAGTAAGTGTAATAGATAAAATATGTAAAAATGAAGTAATTTTATTGTAAAATTTAAAAGGATGGAAGATATATATTAGGAATGTATTTGCATGCGTGAATCAAAGTAAGTTCAGTTCCGGTTTTAGTAACGTCAAAAATAGCTGTCATATTTGTCATACAAAATTTATGAAGGACATTTTAGGTATGAAATGAATTAAAAATATTCTGAACTGCAATAACAAACTAATTTAAAAACTACAAATTCAATGTATTGAAAAACTTATATAGAATATATTACTACAGTGGCGGGAGGTATTGTGTTGGACACACCAGATTTTTTCTCATAAAAATCGCATTTAAATCATCAAAATGTTGACCCGTGACGATCAAATTACGATCAAGACCATAATTAATAATTCGTTAACCCAGCTGGGTGAAAATAAATCCTTCGTCCAACTCATTGTTAGTGAAGTGACCAGTGCTGTGCAAAATGTCTTCGAGCAGAAGCTGAAAGTGCTACAAGATGAAATCACCTCACTCAAGCATGTAAATTATACTTTAAATCAGTCGTGCATCTCTTATGAAAAGAAATTAGATGATTTTGAACAATACTCTCGGCGAAATAATATTAGAATATTCGGTTTATCTGAAACCAAAAATGAAAAGTGTGATGATACAGTCATAAAGATGTGTCAAGATAATTTAAATATAACCGTCACACCTCAAGAAATAGATCGTTGCCATAGGCTTGGCAAATTAAACCCGAACAAAACGCGGCCCATAATAGTTAAATTTGTGAGCTACCGTTCCAGCCAAAAAATTTTCAACTCGAAAATGCTTCTCAAGAATTCGGGTATCACCATCAGGGAAGACTTAACATCAGCTAGGGCGTCTCTCGTTAAAGCAGCGGTGGTTAAATACTCCAATAAAAATGTGTGGACTTTTGACGGGCGAGTTTTTGTGAATGTTTCGGTGGAAGGAAGTGATAAACCTAAAAAAGTTCATATTACTGATCATAAAGATTTATTGGACTAATAAATATGTTTTATCTATAAACAGTCGATTTACTTGGGTCTACATTGTTCATTTATTTATATAGGTATATTGCCAACATTTTGTGTATCTCTGCTTTTTTTATTGTTTAATTGTCTAGCCAGAACATGCACAAGTCAATGAACTCTGTTCATCTGACCTTGACTTACTGGCACACTCTTGTGTTCTTATCTTTGTTCTTATATCTTTTTTAATGTTGAATTTTGGTGACTGCAACCAACAAATCATTGATGTATATGATACAAATTTCACAATCTGTAAGATAAATATCAGATCAATTAACTCATGTTTTTTAAAGTTTTCAGAATTTGTTAGTGATTATAACTTTGACATTATAGCCGTTACGGAAACCTGGATTAACGAAAACACTCCAAGTTGTTTATTTAATATTATAAATTATGATTTATTTTGTGTCAACAGAACTCATGCAGTCGGTGGAGGAGTTGCATTTTATGTACGTAATGGTATTAATTTCAAAGTGTTAGACACTACTTTTGTTTCCAAAAATAACATTGAACATGCATGGATTTTATGTACAATTCAAAATTTAAAATTATGTTTAGGTGTTATATACAATCCTCACAATCATTATTATCGTGAACTTGCAATTCTTGAAACTCTTTTTACTGAATTTATTTTACAGTGTGATTATTTGATATGCACAGGTGATATAAATATTAATTTATTATCTAAGGATTATAAAACTCAATATTTTTCTGATCTCTTGTCGGCAAACAACCTGCATCAAATAATCACCAATCCCACGAGACCGTCTTCAAAATCGTTGTTAGATGTTATATGTTTGTCAGATACAAGTATTTGCGTAAGTTCAGGTAATATTGATTGTCAGGAAATGACTGATCATGACTGTGTTTATTGTGTACTAAATTTACCAAAAACCTCTACGTCTATAAAAAAATTTACATACAGAGATTATACAAGCTTTAATCGTAATCATTTTTACTCTGATTGTGAATCAGTAAACTGGGAGCAGATTCTTTTTTTAAATAATGTTGATGATAAGGTTCGATTTCTCAACGAAAATATTACACATTTATTTAATAAACATGCACCCTTAAAAGAAATTACTACCAAAAAACAATTTAGTCCATGGATTACTCCAGTCATTAAAATCATGCAGAGTAAGCGTAATAAAGCCCTTGCTGAATATAAAAAATATAAAACAACTGGTAAATTACAATATTATAAACAGCTACGTAATATCACTACAGCTGCAATTAGGCGAGAAAAACAAGCTTACATAAACCATAATATTAATAAAAATATTAAAGACAGTGGTAAACTATGGACTAACTTGAAAAAAATAGGAGTTACTAATACCTCGGTGAATAATTTATGCGAAGAAATATTTAAACCTAATGAGTATGGCAACTATTTATTAAATCAGACTGGCATAACATACACAAACCCTAATACTAAAATATATTATAATACTAACCAGTATTCAAATGTAAAAACTGAGTCATTTGATTTTACATGTGTGGATAATGAAAAAATTGAATTAATTTTAAAAAACTTGAAGTCCAAATGCAATTGGAATTGACGGCATATCCAAAAAAATGCTAGAACTAATCTTTCCAGTTATTATTAAGTACATTACACACATAATCAATACCTGCTTGCTAACCGGAACAGTTCCTGATTTATGGAAATCAGCTATTGTCAAACCTATTCCGAAAAACAATAAACCCTCATCTTTCAATGACCTGCGACCTATACGCATTCTGCCCACCCTGTCAAAAGTTTTAGAGAAAATATGTTGTGAACAAATTATGGTCTATGTAACACAGAATGGAATTCTTCCACAAAACCAATCTGGTTTTAGATATGGACATAGCACTAACACATGCCTAATAAATATTCTGGATACATTAATTAAAAATTATGATGACTCAAAAATATCTTTCCTAATTCAAATAGATTTCTCTAAAGCTTTTGACATCGTTGACCATAATTTATTATTGGCTAAATTAAAATATTATAAATTTTCAGAGAATGCATTAAAGTGGTGTACGAATTATTTTAGCAACAGAGAATTTCGAGTTAGTATGACTAGCAACTCTATTACATTAAATTCACCTTCGTACCAATTAGTACGTGGAGTACCTCAAGGGTCAATTCTGGGGCCACTGTTCTTTTTAATATATGTTGCAGATTTACCTACTGAACTAAAACACTGCGATTTTCACTCATATGCTGATGACACACAACTATTAGCATCATGTTTTCCATCAGAAGTATCCAGTGTTGTTAATAATATTAATTCTGATCTCAATAATCTAGTTCAGTGGGTTGAGGATAATGGTCTCAATATTAATCCAAATAAATCGACGTTGTTAGTTATAGGAAACTGTGAAGTACCTTTGATAAAGCTTGATGGAATCCAACTTCAGCCTGATAAATTTTGTAAAAGTCTGGGTGTATATCTTGATCCAGACCTTAATTTCAAGTATCATTTACAGGCGAAAATGAAGGCAGCAGTGATAAAATTAAAGCACCTGTATCAGTTTCGTTCCATCTTAACCTCTGATATAAAACTACGTTTAATTAATTCACTTGTTCTTCCATTATTCGACTATTGCGCATGTGTGTATGTACCTAACTTAACTCAAGCTGATAAGCACAGAATTCAAGTTTTTCAAAATTCATGTTTACGATTTGTTTATAATGTGCGTAAATTTGATCATATTTCAAACTATAGAAGGTTAGCTAAAATGAATAATATTGAAGCTCGCATGGAAAAAATGTATTTAATATTAATTCATAAAATTTTAAACACTAGAACACCTCGTTATCTGTATGATAAACTCGTTCCAAAATTTTATAATTATAGTTTACGTATTAGGAATTTATATTTTGTGCCATCGTTTAAAAAACAAAAATTTAAGTGCTCATTCTCCTATTTGGCCCCTACATTATACAACACTTTATCAGACAGTATGAAATATCTCTCTGTAAATTCTTTTAAATACCATTTGAGGGAAATGTGAAAATTTATATTTGCGTGAATAATTTAAGTATTCTCCTGTGATATCATTTGCAAAGCTTAACTTCAATGATTAGTAGTTAAAAATATTTCTTGTTTATTCTACATTAATTCTTATTGTTCTTTTTTTTTCTATGTATCGTTATATTTGTATATTATTATAATCTCGGCGTTCATTTTTATTTATTTGTATAATGTATATTGTGGTTGGGTTGAAAAGCAGCCTTTGGCTGAACCCCGCTATTGACTTATGTCAATAAAGTCTATTATTATTATTATTATTATTATTATTATTATTATTATCATTGAGGAGGAGTGTTGAAATAATCACAGTTTGCAATGATAATAAATATATTGTAATTTTAGAATCAAGATAGTAATATATGATGTCAATAAAAATTAAGTTCAAGTATTTTTCTGTCTGATCATTTTGTATCTGTATTAATCTTTCAGTATTGGATCGTCATATGTACATTCCTGTAAGGTAATTCTAATAGGTACACTTAAAAATATGTTACTTATCTCCGAATCTAATAATGGTAATTGTAATCCATGAATATATTTTTATTTTCTTCTATTTCAAATTTCTGCGAATGATACTGACGGTATAATGTTGATTCGACATTAATTTTTATTCCTGTAAAAATTTTTGAAGTTTGATTTGAATTCGAAAACTGAAATTGTTAATATTTGCCTGATACTAATATTGTGTCTACTTTTTGCTCTTGATTTAAAAGACATAAAAAGGGAATTTTAGTTTTAGCAAGAGAATATCTTGTATCAAGTAAAGTAGACTGGATTGGGTTTTTCTTTCGTGCTACATTTGTTGGTTTGCTGAATATTGTGTCTGTAATTTTTTCGGGTTCTATTTTCTTTCCTCGTGGTTTATTCCACAACGTAGGTTTAGAGGTACTAGAAATATTGTCGTCTGGAATTTCGTTCAGTTGCCGCAAAATTAAGTCTTGTAATAAGCATGCAAAGCCAACAATAATTGAAGGATTCCAAATTTCTGGAAAAAGTCACTCAAATAACTAATATTCTGTTATTTTTACAGATCAATCTATTCAGACACTGGTTACGTAATGTTCATATATTAAATTTCATAATGATTGCTATCTCTTATATTGATTTTTTTAATACTTTAATCATATTTATTTACATTTTTAAAGATATAATTTTTTAATAATAAATAACCATACAGAATGAACAAAGAGGATAAAGTTGATTACAGTAATTATTTTATAATGAAATGTAATCATTAAAAGTACCCGGCTTTACAAGTGCAATGTACTTCACGAAGAGATAAATTTATGATTTTGTCAAAAATCATGTACATTTGATGTCCTTTATCATTCTTTTTCTGGCTTTTGTTTTCCTTTACTGGCTATATTATAAGTCCATATATCATGTATGTACCCTTTTACAAAAAAATTGTATCATTTACATTAAAATTAAAATCCTTAAAAGCTTTTAAACTTTTTCCCCACATTTTTTTAATTGAAACTCTTATTTATATGACTTTAAAAACTTATCTTTCATAAAAAGTCAGTGAGACCGCGTTTACTATTTCCACACTAATGCGCAGAACGAACTGCGCATCAGTTTTTTGTCTCACTCAACGCAAGTTAGTTTGTATTTATCGCGCTCGCTTCCTCTAACTGGATAGGTCTATTGGTCCATAGCTAGGAAATTTTTCTAGTTATATTTTGTTGTTGAGAGAAACAGCTAACCAAGCTGAACACATTTTTATTGTCTCATAAACATAACAACAATTTTCTGTATACTAGCATTTAGCAAATTTTATTTATTTTTAACTAAACTAGGGAAATTTTTACGAAGAGATTTTTTTACTGAAAACATGGATTTTTTGTGAGGTTACTGGCAATACTGCTGCATAACTTTCTGTATCCTAGAGTATTTTTCAACTGAAGAGACACCTGCGCGAAGTACGAATTTTAGTCTTAGAATGAAAAGCATATATGAGTAACTACGCTACTCTCTTTTCTACATAACATCAGTTTCAATTTTGTTCATTCTGATCTTAACATATTTCTCGTATACATCACTCCCTGCTATTTTTTTTTAAATAATAAGTAAAATGCATGAATCTGAAGAACATGAGAAGCCAGCAGAACGCAACGGTTTTGAAAATTGTGTAGTAAATCATATAAGCCCCGCCTCTAGGCGCACCCAAGGCGACAGGTAAATTTAAAAAGGTAAGTTACTTTAAATAAGTCACGCCAATTTTATATTAAACAATATTTTTGATAGATGTCCGAAAGAAAAACAAAACGCCAGTCTGGTTCTTATTACAGAAAACAAAAGGAGTTAAAATTAAAAGAAAAACAAGAACTTAGTGGATCTTTAATGAAATGAAACAGTTGATAATAATTTAAATAAAGAAATATGTGAAGATCGGATAAACGAAGATGTTAAATCAGATACAGAAAATTTAATTAAGAAAGTTAGAATCGAGGATGTAGATACAGTTGAAAAATCTAAGACTGAAACAACAATAGCAACAGGAAATTAATCCAAAGATGTCTCGAAGACTTCAAATTTAACTTTCGCCAAAAAACTATGCGAAAAGAAAAAAGAGAAGGAATTTTCTCATTCCTCTAGTTTAGATTTGACTGATCCAGGTACATAGCCACATATGACAAATCGATTAATTGAAACTTTGGTTAAAAATGAAAAATTTTAATTTTCCTAGAGATGAAACCAACAGAAAATTTAATATTTCATACTTTTGCCAAATGGCGAAACAGTATACAGAAATTGGTTGCTTTATTCTATCAAGCAGAATAGTGTATTTTGCTTTTATTGCAAATTATGTCATAAAAATAAAATTAAGTTAACAGAACGTGGTTATTCACATTGGCGTCATGCGACTCTTTATTTGTCACAACATGAAACAAGTTCTCAGAAATGTATTGGAAATTAAAATTAAGGATAAATACAAACTGTACAATTGATAAAGAGCAACAAAAATATTTTGAACGTAAATGTAAAAGATGGCATGCTATTCTTGAGAGAATGATTGCAATTGTGGAGTTTTTAGCTGGACAGTGTTTGGCTTTCCGTGGTGAATCTCAAGAATGATATCAACCCAATAATGGTAAATTCCTTGAAGCTGTTGAAATGGTGGCCAAATTTGATCCAATTATTTCAGAACATATAAAGAATGTGCAGAGATCGAAAGAAAATAAAACCCACATGCCACATTATTTAAGTGCAAATTTTCAAAACAAAATAATAGAGATAATGGCCAAAGCTGTGATAAACAAAATAATAAATTGTGTACAGTCTTCAAAATATTTTTCTATTATTCTTGATTGTACGCCAGATGTTAGTCACATTGAATAGATTACATTTATTGTAAGATGTGGTTGGGGTCCGTGAAGTTAGCAACCACCTGAAAGCACAAACAATGAAACATATACCAAACGTTTGTGCTTCGTTTGTGCTCAAGTGTGCCCCTATATAAAACCCAGCAAACCTTACCGTTCGTAAGTAATAAACAATTTAAATGTGGTTGCCAACTTCACGCCTAGCAACCACCTGTGAAGCACAAACAATGAAACATATACGAAACGTTTGTGCTTCGTTTGTGGTCAATTGTGCCCCTATAGAAAACTCAGCAACCCTTACCGTTCGTAAGTAATAAACAATTTAAATGTGGTTGTCAACTTCACGCCTAGCAACCACTTGTGAAGCACAAACGATGAAACATATACCAAACGTTTGTGCTTCGTTTGTGCTCAATTGTGCTCCTATATAAAACTCAGCAACCCTTACCGTTCGTAAGTAATAAACAATTTAAATGTGGTTGCCAACTTCACGCCTAGCAACCACCTGTGAAGCACAAACAATGAAACATACACCAAACGTTTGTGCTTCGTTTTGCTCAATTGTGCCCCTATATAACACTCAGCAACATTTACCGTTTGTAACTAATAAACAATTTAATTGTGGTTGCCAACTTCACGCTTAGCAACCACCTGTGAAACACAAACGATAAAACATAAACCAAATGTTTGTGCTTCGTTTGTGCTCAATTATGCCCCTATATAAAACTCAGGAACCCTTACCGTTCGTAAGTAATAAACAATTTAAATGTTGTTGCCAACTTCACGTCTAGCAACCACCTGTGAAGCACAAACGATGAAACATATACCAAACGTTTAACCTTTTTATAAGTAAAGTAGTCAATAGAAGCAAAAAAGGTTTTGCCATGTAAAAAGTCGGGAAGAATTTATATTTGGCAATTTTGTTCATTTTGAGCCCTAATGAAATTCTAAAATTTGTAAAAATGGGAAATGGCCACCAGCGCCGCCATCTTGAATAAAGGCGATAAAAATCTAGTTATTTGATAATATCTCGTTTCCGCAACTTTGCATAGTAATAATATATTATACAAAATGGCTGAGAATAAAATATCCTCCAAGTTTTGTATTTTTGTTTAGATTAACTGTTAACGAATTCTGGCAGAGGACAATTGAGCCTATATTTGTAATTCGCAACAATCCTTGAATTCTCATTACTATTTACTCTTCGTTATTGTTATTATATATCATTATTTATGTAAAAATAGTAATAATATATGTTAGCCAGTAGCCAGTAGATATAAAAATAGCCATTTTGCCTACCCATTTTTTATAATTGTAGAGCCTAAAAATCCGGTCTCTAGTAATAATAAATAAAAAATACATTGTATAATATAGTCATATACACAGTGTTCATTTTAAGTAGAACACCATTTCTATCTTAAGAACTATAAGAAATACGAAGTTAAAGTACCTAGGAAACAATTCCTATATCACAAGACTATTAAAATGAGCTCAATAATTTTTTATCAAACTAATGGTTCCAAGATATGAGAAACAATATTACTAGCTAAATTAATATAATTATAACTAAAGTAAGTAAACCTAGAAATTTAATATTTTTATAAAATGCAATTATTTAAAATTTAACATGGTAAACGCCTATGTCACCTTTTCGGAGGACACACGGTATGTTATATTACGTAAAATTAGAAGTTTTTAATTCAATTTTTAAGTTCTTTGTATTGTAATTCTGAAAATATATTTTCGTAATTTTCCCCTGCCAGACCTTTGCCAATTCTTATTCATTGCTTCGGTTATACACATATGTATATTCAATGGCAATAGTGGTTTTCCTCTTCTTATTATTCTTGGTTTTTATTGTAATTTTAAACTTTAAAGCAACATTTTTTATATAACAATTACATACATCGGTTTAGCTATATCTGTTTGCTATCAAAATTTACGAGTATTTTTTCTCTTTTGACTGTACCATTTGAAATTTCTATGTACGCATGCGCACGTGAAAATAAATAAGCGAATGTTTGGGACATGTACACTCTCCGTAAAAGCATATTCTAAACTTGTGTGACTCGCTGCTATCTTCGTTGTCAAGATTTATAAATGACCCATGGATGTCAATGTAGTATTTGTATATTAGCTCAGTACACAATAAAAGACAAAGCTTAAGGCAGTTAATGTATTTTAGTGTGCATGTTGTGTTCACAAAATTACATTAGATGTAATAATAAAAACATAATAAGTAACATGGACATAAACATAGGATAGAACATAAAACATAAATGAGGAGCCTTAGCGAAATTTTGTTCCCGATAGAGGCACTGCTATGTTCAAAAATTGTGACGGTAAAAATAAACATCATTTTAAAATTTTCACTGGAACAAAGATACTTGTGGATGAATGATTTTAGCACAAATAATATTTATTTAATAAAGAGGATGTTATTTTGATTTTTTTTTTCGTATTTAAATAAATTATCTACATACATTAATCAAAATAATTGATTAGGACATACTCTGCAAAAATTTTGAATAGGCCTGTTTCAGTATCCTGCTTTTTAAAAAAAACATGTTGCATCTTAATTTTAGTTGCGAATAGAATATAATACAATAGAAAAATGTTAAATTATTGACATTTTAATATTACTAATTATCAATTAAAAATTCACTGTGTTCAAAACGAACGCTATTTTGCTGACGAAAGCCGTACGACTAACGCATGCGCACAACAGTAGCAAACAAGTAGTTGTGAAGAACGTTTGTCTTTTCATACATCATTCGAAATACGCCAGGTATTATCACTACGCCTGTTTCACTCATTCCAGACTTCTCTTTCTAAGCAGTGAGCGTGACGTCACTTTATACTACTGTTTTTCGCGAGAGTATATTTTTGGAACTTTGTGAATTTTTTATGGCTATATGCAGTATTTTTTTGAAAAATAAAAAAATACGTATGTCATATTTTTAAATATAGATTAACATATAAAAAAATCAGAAAAACATAAACAACCCTATTTAATTGTTTTTTGTCCTTTATGGATTGCACTCGTTCTCTTTTTAAGTTTATTCCTTTTATTTTTCATATTCAAACACAATTAAATTTACTAAATATTGTTACGAGCCAGAATAAAAAAGAATAATGTTTCATATTTCAATATTTTCAAATGTTTTGCCGCAAAACCTTATACACACTGCGTAAAATTGCTTGTACTTCTTCTTTTTCTTCATATAATTTTCATCGTGAGTGACGTACTTGAGTAACTCGCTTGGTTATGCCATCTAGTTTTAGCTTTGCGCTAAGTTCCCATTAAAGTGCCGAGTATGTCATAGCAATGTATTTAGTTTAGAACATGCTTGTACAAGTAGTGAACCTCTTCAAAATATTTGCTCATTGCTC
Source organism: Stenolophus ochropezus (assembly GCA_035578165.1). NCBI lineage: Eukaryota > Metazoa > Arthropoda > Insecta > Coleoptera > Carabidae > Stenolophus > Stenolophus ochropezus. The sequence goes on from JAQOWZ010000017.1 coordinate 23,903,473, forward strand.
TACTATGCGTGCACAGATATTTCAAATGGTACAGTTAAAAAGAAAATGACAACAAATACCCCACTAAATCCTCTTCCTCAGTCCTACACTATGGACCTTTAATTCTTGTATGTTTTAAACTAAAAATTATCCTTATTTTGCTTACGTGACATTTTATAATGAAACGAAAATATTTCATATGGTAATTTTTTTCTTTTCATTGTACCATTTGAAATTTCTGTGCGCGCATGCGAGCTTTGTAGGTACATGACTAATTAAATTTTTCAGAGAATCAATTTATTAGGTAGTTAATATCTCGGTCCTTACTATTATTTTATTTTCATTTTCATCTCGTAAATTATTTATTCTTATAATTTTAAAATGTTGAAACGTTTCTATTGTTTCTAAAAAAAATGCAAATTGCGAGAAATTTACTATTTTATTGTTATAGATAATGGTACTCATAGTAATCTAAAAATGTATATTTTTATGAACAATATTTTAAGTCCATATAATCAAACAGCTTTTTTATTTAAGTTTTATTTATTTATAAATAAAACAAGTAATGTAAACTACCCGCAGATATTTTGATATCCACCGATGATTCTATCTTAAATATGCCCCCTATTAAATTATAAACATATTTTAGTATGAATATACAATTAATTAATGTATTAACGTAAATATATATCATTATCATCAGCGCCGGATTTACATTTCGGCGGCCCATAGGCAGAGCATGTGGTGGAGGCCCTCAAATCGTTTGTGGTTAACTGTTGAAAGTTTCTATTAAGGTCAAATTAAAGAAGAGAACAACTAAATAAGTTAGTCAACTTAAAATTTATTCAAAATTAAACTAGAAGTACATACAAGCTAAATTATTTTTCGTCTGATTTTAACATTAATAAACGTATCGATAATATCGTCGAAGTCTGTTTCCCTCAAAACATCACTCTCTAAACTAAGGAGAGCCAAAATATTTAATCTGTCCTCGGTCCTGGAACTTCGGAGTTTATTTTTTATAAGCTTCAGTTTTGAAAAGGATCTTTCAGCCGTACAATTTGTCACCATTAGTGTGAGATAAATTCTCAGAATTACCTCAACGTTGGGAAAGCACTCTTTAACATTGTTTTTACACAACAATTCATACATCCATCTCTCATAGCTAATCTCTTCTCTTCTCTCCTTTTTCTCTTCAAATTCTTCATACTGAACTATAAATAGTTTGAAATGTATGAATTCGTTGCCAAGAGTATCATCTACGTCGTCGCAGTAGGTTTTCACCAAGTTTTGGCTAGCAGACAAAATTTCTTGATCAGAAATATTTGTTAAATTTTTCAAAAATCCAAATCGTGCATTTAGAAGTGAGTACGCGTCCATTCTCTTCTGAAGAGCGGTCATGAGCTGGTCGACAACTGGGATGTAGCTTTGAGACCTAAATTTGTCCGAGGGTGACAACTGAACTTCCGAAGCTTGCGGGCAATCCAAAGGAAACAACCGGACGTTCCTTTTTGTTTTTCTCCTTTTTTCTTCTTCGTAGTTTCGGCAATCAACTAGCTCAAAAGCTTTTTCTTCATATTCATTAAAACTGTCTCTTTTATTTTCAATGGTTGATTTTAATGAAGTAAGCAGTGCTGCAGCAGTATTTAAGTCTAACCTAGGATTTTGTAGGCTTTCGCTGACTTTGTTTATATGTCCCAAAATATCATCCCAAAAAACTGCATATATGGCTGTTTCTAACTTTGTCATCCTATCATGCAGACCGAAAGCTGTTGCTCTTGATTTAGCTGTGTCTTCTTCGTCCTCAATAATTTCTTCGAGGGCATTTATAAAACCTTTATAGCCCCGCAAAAGTGCTTTAGTGGCTTCAACTCGACATGACCAACGAGTTGTTGTCGTTCTTTTCGGCACAAGAATAGTTTGGTCAGTTTTCGCTTCTCTTAAACAGCGACTAACTGTATTGTACCTGTTACTTGAAGCAGTAAAATATACATTCAGCTCTTCTAAAAAATCAAAAAAACTTATTGCTGTAATACAACAACTGGCCGCCGATTGTATAACAAGATTAAGCGAATGCCCAACACACGGCAGCCAAGCTGGTAGGCTATTTTTTTCTTGTATTAATGCTTGTAGGCCATTATATCTGCCACTCATTGCAGAAGCATTGTCGTACGATTGTCCACGAATGTTCTTCAGGTCCAGCTCGTTTTGTTTTAAAAAATTAATCAAGCCCTCATACATATCCTTTGCCTTATGACCCTGGTTGGGCATAAACATAAGAAAACGCTCAACAGGGGCGTGTCCCTCAATAAACCGAACCACTAACGTCAATTGGTCAACATGGCCTTCGTCAAGAGTCGAGTCCAGAGAAACTGAAAAATATTTTGCAGTTTTCACTCGATCAATAATTTTTTTTAAAACGGCTTTTCCTAAAATTTCTAGCAGTTCCTCACAAATCGTAGATGACAAGTAGTTTGTGTGACCACTTCCGCGGTTGCCATGTTCTTCTAAATGTTTTTTTAAAAAAACATCGTAATCAGCTAAAAGTTCTAATATTCCAAGGTAGTTGCCGTTGTTAGGAGATCCGAGAGTTTCGTTGTCCCCTCTAAATGCCAATCCCCTTTCGCTGAGAAAAGCTATGACTCGCAATACTCTTTTAAGAACTTCTCGCCAATACTTAACACTTTTTTCCATTTGCTCCGCCAGTTCTCGATCTATGCGACCAATTATTTGGGATCGCCCGGTATAATCGATTTAAATGATTTTTCGAGGTTTCATGTTCAATCAATCGTGCGACAGCATTTCTCCAATCACAGAAGCCCTCATGGGTAAACTGTGAACGTACGGGTGAGAAAAGCTTGCATACAAAACAGAAGAGATGTCCTTTGCTAGGAGAAAAACATAACCACCAGCGTTTTTTAGTCTCACCATTTTTTGTTCTTCGATTGTAAAAGCTTTTCTTGCATTTCCGTGTATATATACTTGTTTTTCCAGACTCGGTATAAAATTGCGGGGCTGATTTTTTATCGAATAGTTCCTCGTTGCAATTCTGAAAGGAGGTGATGTCCATTTTAATACAACAATCAATAGTCTTGGGGGTCAAAATTTCAGGCCACAGACCAATGTCTTTTTCCAAGTTAAAATTTTCACAGATGTCAGACAGTTGCTCCAGAGCTTCGGTGGATTCTTCTGTTGATGTCGCAAGCGCGTTTTCTGGCACCTGAAAATCTTTGAACTCACCATCTAAAAGAACTAAATAAAAATGTTGTTTATTATACTCAATCTAAAAAAATATCTTTTTTTTAAATAAGTAGACTGAAACTTAGAAACCTTTTAGTACTAATTTCATATTTAATGTAAAGTGGAAGTGTTCAGGAATCCAAAATTTGAATAATTCTCGTTTTATTTTTAAAAAGATTATTCATTATACTTAACGATTAGGTATCTACATCCGGTATAAACACCGACAGACAGATCATCTCGCTCCAAAAATTTTCCAGGATTTTGTAAGCGCTTACCATATTGCAATCGTCTGCAGTTACTAAGTCATCTTTCTGCAGTGGGCTTGCACAACGAGATGCGGTATCATCGTTAAGAGAGTGAGAAGTAGTTGCAACATCACTCTTTGTCTTAGATGGTGCAGTAAAAAAATCAGTCATACGGCGTGATTTAGCTAAAACTTCTTGAGTCTTCTTTTCTTTTTCAGCGGCAGCTTTCCGTTTTTCACTTCCACTTAGATGTTCTCGCTTTCCTCTATGGCGATCAGCACTGGACAAATGGCGGTCCATATTAGGTCGCTTCACCTTTAGAAACAAATTAATCCATACATATATTATAAATGTGAAAATGTGTTCGTTTGTTAGTCCGTCTTTCACGCCTAAAATACTGATCCGATTTTAATGAAATATTATACAGAAATAGAGTAGACCTAAAGAAAGGACATAGGCTACCTTTTATCTTGAATTTTTTGATTTCTCTTTCATTATGATAGAGTTAAGCTAACATTAAAACCTGTTTTTTGAATTTTTGAAATAACTTCAAAAATGACAAAGTTCGAAGTTACAGCCCTTTTGCTCCATCGAAAGCTACGTCATGAGCTACTGTATTAAATTACAGCTGTAACACGGTCGCTTGGCGGCTGTGTATTTTTGTAAATTTTTGTTAGTGTTGTACTCCAAATGTTAAGGAATGGATAGATTTATGGTGAAGGACGCACATTTTTTGCGACTTCAAGCTTGTTTTCAAAAGACATAACTGTCCGTTTCCGATACGTGATGCCCTCGGTGGACCTCAATAGTTGGGTCATTTTTAGCATAGTTCATACTTAGGGGATGAGAAAAGCCGGGTAAACATAGGTTGAGAACTTCTGGATTTTTACCATTAAATGGAGGTTCACAGTTCGAAATCTCTCTCTCGTGTTGTAACATTCGATTGTTGTGGATGTCTTGACTGAATTGTCAGACATACACCTTGGTATTTCTTAGTGAAATAACCAATTAGTTGTTTTACTGTGTGTAAAGGCTCTCTCATCGTGGTGTAAATTTGTAAGTAGTTTTTATATATTCTATGTGAACTATTATTGATTGTAGATCGATGTAAAAAGGTTTTCAAAATTGTTTGTTAATTAGAAAAGTAAGAATTTTAGAGTTTATATAGAATCAAGTTACGCGTTGTAGTTTGTTTGAATTATATAAATGTTTTTGATCGCGATTGTTTATTAAAATTTATATAATTTTGTTATTGTTGGAATATCGTGTTTAATTCAGCCCATCCTATTCCAACCCCTGTCTTTGTGACGTGGTAGCACAACGCGTAGGTAAAACTATATTATTCTAAAATTACAACCCTGCACCAATTTGACCATAATTATAATAAACCGCGTCTGTTATCATTATTATCATTCCCCTGTCTGCTTCTATCACGGCAGACTTTTAAATAAAGTGATAGTGGTGGCAGCGACTATCGTTACCCTTGTTTCGTGTAAAAGTTGTTCATTAATCTAATTCGTGGATTACTTTTGAGGCAAGTAAAACTCATAAATTAAAACCCTTTTATGTCAGGTACTAGATTTCGTCTTAGGCGGCCGTACCTGTTATACAGCTATGAAACAAACTAATCAGCGAAATTTGACGGACGAAAAATAAAAATAAAATTTGAAAAATTAAAATAAAATATTCCTTACCAAGATATATAGGTATTTCTTTGATTGCCTGTTATAGGAAACTTCCTTATTGTTTAATTGTTTAATAAGTTTTTCGTCTAACTATATGTAACAAAACTCAGTATTATTTTGTTTCTACTGAGCCTTTATCGATTTAATTTATTTTTTTTGGTGTGGTGGCGGCCCCCTTGTAGTGGCGGCCCATAGGCAACTGCCTATGTTGCCTATGCTTAAATCCGGCACTGATTATCATACAAACTACACATAAGTGCACAACAGTGCTACGCCCCTAAAGGACAATCCCGCGCAAGTACGGTTGAACTCCGGCTGAGCTACAGTGGAGACGGGTCGGGGTTTTTAAGTCGCTTAATAAGTAAGCTAGGTAAACACCGCAGCCTAATAATTTTAATTTGGGCGCCAGTTGACCACGAAGAGTCCAACAATGCTGATCAACGAGCACTACGGGAAGGGATAGCATACAAAAGCAATAATACGAAGTCGCCACTCAGGTGTAAATTGAATTTAATAAAGTTTAGGTAAACTTGATCAAATATAACATGAATTATTGTTGAATATAAGTAAATAAGGTACAAAATAAATGCGCTGATAATACTAAATATCATTAAAACAATGACATAATAATTTATCATAAAAAACTATAACTCAAGCAGAGTGTAAAATAAGCTTACGCTATTGAAAACTAATTGCAAAATGAATAAACGACTATCAGAGAGTGAAATACGCCTATAGCGACAAGGATCAAATTCAAGTGCAATAATCTGAGAGCGGCGCAACAATAAGCACGGTTTATCCGTTGATCGATCAATGACTGCACGATGCTAGCGCAAAACATAAAGCAAAACTAAAAATCCGAGACGCTAATTTGCCTAACACACCCTAATAAGTCAGAAAGGAAAATAACTAAAATAGTAACTAAACTCGTTGAACCACTCGCGTGAGCTATTTACAGCCAACGATACTAGTATTCAAATATTAAATGTACTAACAAGGCTTTAGCGCAAAATAATAATATTGAGATATTCAACTACAATAATAATAAAGAAACAAATTTAAATGAACAAAAAAAATAAGTAAATAAGCTTATCTGGCTCGGCATTCGCCGCGGATGTAGATGGCACGGTAGTTCCCTGTCCAGTGTATTGAGTCAGCGGCGGCGCATCCGGGATGGACTGACCACGCACTCACTAACTCCTCCACAGATTCACAGACAGACCATTCGGTTAATAGAGATGGTTCGGTCAAAACGACGGAATTTTGTACGTTGGTGGTAGTAACGGTATTAACCGTGGACAGTACCAAATATTACAAGCCTGAAAAGTAATTGTTAATCTACTGGTCAAGTGTCAAATGCACGCCACTGAAACGTGCGCAAGAATGAGCAAACGCTTGGAATTTACTTGTTAATTTAGAATTAGTATATGAATTTTACAAAATACCATTCTGATAAACTAATAGAACTATAAATTTTAAACGCATCATACCTTAGTTGGAATGCGGCTATGAGAATAAAATAGCAGTGATGGTGGTATTACTCCGGGCTCTCCCGTGGAAATAAATATATTCCTCAAAAAGATTTTGATCAATACTCCCAATTTAATGGATAAGAATACAACCAATTCTCAAAATTGCTCCACAACTAATCATAATTATAACTGATACAAAATCACAACCACACTGTTCAACTGCCAAAATTATAATGTTCGTTTAAATTTTTCTTACAAGTTTTAGAGCTATTAATTAAATGAAAAGAGCGAATGCTATGACCAGACAGATTGACATTACTTTTAGGTAAATAGGGTTGCCGACCTCGATACTTTAAATAAAATTAAAATAAAGTCTTGGTATTATTTTAAACCGTAACAACAGATGACAGTTATTTAAATTGCGCGGTTATGGTTTGTTCACTACAGCTAACATTTCAAACCGGATATTATATTTCAGAGTTTGTAATTCCCACTCGATTATGACGAAAGCACTTTCATGACCCATTGCAACTAATAGATGTAGCAAATTATTATAATACCGAACAATCAAATATTAATTTTTAACTAAAATTATAAATTTGCGAATAATAATTTGCATGATTATTTATTATACGTATTCATAAGATCCTAGGTCATTTACCTACAAAGCTCGCATGCGCACACAGAAATTTCAAATGGTACAGTCAAAAGAAAAAAATTACCATATGAAATATTTTCGATTCATTATAAAATGTCACGTAAACAAAATAAGGATAATTTTTAGCTTAAAACATACAAGAATTAAAGGTCCATAGTATAGGACTGAGGAAGAGGGTTTAGTGGGGTATTTGTTGTCATTTTTTTTTAACTGTACCATTTGAAATACCTGTGCACGCATAGTAGAGCAATGAGCAAATATTTTGAAGAGGTTCTCTACTTGTACAAGCATGTTCTAAACTAAATACATTGCTATGACATACTCGGCACTTTAATGGGAACTTAGCGCAAAGCTAAAACTAGATGGCATAACCAAGCGAGTTACTCAAGTACGTCACTCACGATGAAAATTATATGAAGAAAAAGAAGAAGTACAAGCAATTTTACGCAGTGTGTATAAGGTTTTGCGGCAAAACATTTGAAAATGTTGAAATATGAAACATTATTCTTTTTTATTCTGGCTCGTAACAATATTTAGTAAATTTAATTGTGTTTGAATATGAAAAATGAAAAGTAATAAACTTAAAAAGAGAACGAGTGCAATCCATAAAGGACAAAAAACAATTAAATTCAAAATTTTTGCAGAGTATGTTCTAATCAATTTTTATTTTGATTAATGTATGTAGATAATTTATTGAAATACACAAGTTTAGAATATGCTTTTAGGGAGAGTGTACATGTCCCAAACATTCGCTTATTTATTTTCACGTGCGCATGCGTACATAGAAATTTCAAATGGTACAGTCAAAAGAGAAAAAATACTCGTAAATTTCGATAGCAAACAGATATAGCTAAACCGATGTATGTAATTGTTATATAAAAAATGTTGCTTTAAAGTTTAAAATTACAATAAAAACCAAGAATAATAAGAAGAGGAAAACCACTATTGCCATTGAATATACATATGTATATAACCGAAGCAATGAATGACAATTGACAAAGGTCTGGCAGGGGAAAAATACGAAAATTAAGGCTTTTGGAGAGATATAACAACAACTAACCTCTAAAGAAGAGGAAAAAGAAATAGTTTAACAGATTTTTAATGTATAAGATAGGCAAGGAGAGAAACACATGAACATTATTTGTCTGTATGCGTTTGCGTGTATATTATTTTCAGAATTACAATACAAAGAACTTAAAAATTGAATTAAAAACTCTTTTTACGTAATATAACATACCGTGTGTCCTACGAAAAAGGTGACATAGGCGGTTACCATGTTAAATTTTAAATAATTGCATTTTATAAAAATATTAAATTTCTGGGTTTACTTACTTTAGTTATAATTATATTAATTTAGGTAGTAATATTGTTTCTCATATCTTGGAACCATTAGTTTGATAAAAAATTATTGAGCTCATTTTATTAGTCTTGTGATATAGAAATTATTGTTTCCTAGGTACTTTAACTTCGTATTTCTTATAGATCTTAAGATATAAATGGTGTTCTACTTAAAATGAACAATGTGTATATGACTATATTACACAATGTATTTTTTATATTTATTATTACTAGAGACCGGATTTTTAGGCTCTACAATTATAAATTATTTTTATATCTATTTTAGGCAACAAATTTTTGGAAATAGAAAAAAAATCTGAAAAATGCATGAAAATTAGAAATATAGAATACTATAATATTCAAAATTTTAAATTTTGTTATTTTGATGTTGCTTATCTAGTCGAACAAACAAGACACGACACGATCACACAACTGTACTGGCTACTGGCTAACATATATTATTACTATTTTTTACATAAATAATGATATATAATAACAATAACGAAGAGTAAATAGTAATGAGAATTCAAGGATTGTTGCGAATTACAAATATAGGCTCAATTGTCCTCTGCCAGAACTCGTTAACAGTTAATCTAAACAAAAATACAAAACTTGGAGGATATTTTATTCTCAGCCATTTTGTATAATATATTATTACTTTGCAAAGTTGCGGAAACGAGATATTATCAAATAACTGGATATTTATCGCCTTTATTCAAGATTGGAGCGCTGATGGCTTTTTCCCATTTTTACAAATTTCAGAATTTCATTAGAGCTCAAAATGAAAAATTGCCAAATATAAATTATTCCCGACTTTCTACATGGCAAAGCCTTTTTTGCTTCTATTGACTAGGCTACTTGTAAAAAGGTTAATCTTGATTAGTAATGTGCTGGCTACATCAGAGTTTCAATATTACATTCCGTACGTACAATAGGGGTGGTTGAGTTCTTTATGCACATTTTGTAAGTACAAACGTTTGGCACATATTTCTAAATTTGTAATTCATAAATGTTCGCTGAGCAGGAACGTGGCAACTACATTTAAATTGTTTATTACTTACGAACGGTAAGAGTTGCTGAGTTTTATATAGGGGCACAATTGAGCACAAACGAAGCACAAACGTTTGGTATATGTTTCATTGTTTGTGCTTCACAGGTGGTAGCTAGGCGTGTAGTTGGCAACCACATTTAAAATGTTTATTACTAACGAACGGCAAGGGTTGCTGAGTTTTATATAGGGGCAAAATTGAGCACAAACGAAGCACAAACGTTTGGTATATGTTTCATTGTTTGTGCTTCACAGGTGGTTGCTAGGCGTGAAGTTGGCAACCACATTTAAATTGTGTATTACTTACGAACGGTAAGGATTTCTGTTTTTTATATAGGGGCACAATTGAGCACAAACGAAACACAAACGTTTGGTATATGTTTCATCGTTTGTGCTTTACAGGTGGTTGCTGGGCGTGAAGTTGGCAACCACATTTAAAATGTTTATTACTTACGAACAGTAAGGGTTCCTGAGTTTTATATAGGGGCACAATTGAGCACAAATGAAGCACAAACGTTTGGTATATGTTTCATTGTTTGTGCTTTACAGGTGGTTGCTAGGCGTGAAGTTGGCAACCACATTTAAATTGTTTATTACTTACGAACGGTAAGGGTTGCTGAGTTTTATATAGGGGCACAATTGAGCACAAACGAAGCACAAACAATTGGTATATGTTTCATCGTTTGTGCTTCAGAAGTGGTTGCTAGGCGTGAAGTGGGCAACCACGTTTAAATTGTTTATTACTTACGAACGGTAAGGGTTGCTGAGTTTTATTTAGGGGCACATTTGAGCACAAACGAAGCACAAACGTTTAGCGTAAATTTCATCGTTTGTGCTTTCCGGTGGTTGCTAACTTCACGGACCCTGTCAGTTGTACTAAAAATGAGGTACGTGTTATGGAATACTCCCTCGGATTTTTTCCAATAAGAGATACAACTGAAGAAGGATTATACAATTTTTTACTAGGTGAATTATTACCAAAATTTAAATTAAATGTTCAAAATATTAGGGGACAGAGATACGATAATGGGTCGAATATGAGAGGGAAACATATAGGCCTTCAAAAAAGAATTTTAGAAATAAATCCGAGAGCAATGTTTCTTCCATGTGCTGCTCATACTTTAAATTTACTTATTAATGATGCGGCCAAAATTAATAATTTTCTGCATCTACATATAGATGGAATGTGCTTAAAGCACACATATCAGTTTTAACTTTGAAACCCTTAAGTGATAACCGTTGGGAGAGCAGAATAGAGGCTATACGACCCTTATGTTTAAATCTCCAAAATGTTTATGAAAGCTTAATTGAATTAATAGATAGTAAAACCAGAAATATAATGACTAAGAATGTTGCAAATTCACAGAAAAAATTAAATAATTTAAATTTATGTTCTATTGTTATTTCGCATGATATTCTGTCAAAAATAGATATTGTCAGCAAATTATTACAAAATCCTAATTTAAATTGAAATGAATGTGTTAAAGCTATACCAAATTTAAACAAGTTTTTGAATAATAAAAAAACGACTAAAGTTTTAAAATATATATTACTAAAGCAACAACACTTGCAGTAACAATAAATATTAAACCAGAATTTCCAATTATTTGTCAAAGAAAGAAACCGCGTCATTTTCTTTACGAGTCACGCAACGGTATTTATTTATTTATTTATTTATTTATTAACAAATCTATCCAACAGGATACTATGATCCCAATTACAGGACGATTATATATTACAATTACAAAGATATATACATTAGTACAAGTAAGAAACAATATTAATTATAATAACAATTTACAAAAAAAGAATTAAACATTTGAAGCGAAAAACAATTCAAATCTGATCTAATAAAACATGAAAACAATAAAGAAGCTGAAATACTTAATAATTATAAATTACAAAAAATAATTAAACAAAGTTGATCTAAATTTATGAAGATTATCACCAAAAATATCAATATTACAGGTCAGTGTGTTGTAAATATTGCAAAGCTGTCTTAAGGGAGATTTAGTTTCGTAATTTGTTCTTGCAATAGCACAATGGAAAGTCATCTTATTTCTGGATGCAATACGAGGAATATTTAGAGATATCTGATTCAAACAATACTTGTCGTTAATATATCCATTTAACAATTTGAATAAATATATACATGATAGTATTTTCCTTCTATTACATAACGATGTCATATTGGTTTGAATCAGAAGGTTAGTGTAATCGAAGTCGAAATTGGGATATTTCCTATGAGTTTTAAAGTAACAGTATTTAACAAATTTTTTTTGTATAGATTCAATAATACAAATATATTTTTGATAAATTGGATTCCATACTTGAAGGCAATATTCCAATTTAGATCGAACAAATGCATAGTATAATATTTTTACCGTTGATAACCTTCGAAACGATTGTGTATTTCGAATTACAAATCCAAGATTTTTATAAGATGACTTTACAATGTATAATATATGTTCATTGAATGATAGTTTTTCATCAAAAAGAATGCCAAGATCATTGAAATACTTAACCCTATCAAGTTCAATGTTATTCATATGATAAGGTAAACTATATGCGAATTTTTTAACAAAATAGCTCATGACTTTGCATTTGCTGAAATTAAAGAATAGTTTAGAGGATTGAGACCAAGCCAGAATATTTTCAATGTCCTTTTGAAGAAGAACACAATCATTTAAAGAATTAATTGTTTTAAATAATTTCAAATCATCTGCATAGAGCAGTATTTGAGAATGTTCAACAGTGTCCACAATATCATTAATGAAAAGAATAAACAATAGAGGACCAAGGTTTGACCCTTGTGGAACACCAGATGTGGCAAAATACGGGCGGGATGAGTAATTATTAAGCTGAACACACATTTTACGTTGATTTAAATAACTAGACGTAAACTGAATTAAATTATTTGAGAAATTAAAATTTTTATCGAGTTTATGTAGGAGGACATTATGATCTACAGTATCGAATGCCTTTGAAAAATCCGTGTATATTACATCAACTTGACAATTATCATGCAATGAGTTCAATGTAAAATTAGTGAAATTCATTAGATTGCTAGTGGTCGATTTGCTAGATATAAAACCATGTTGTTGAGAGGAGATGTGAGTATGAACAGAATTGTAGATGTATTTGTAAAGAATAGTTTCAAAGATTTTAGATATGTTGGGTAAAATAGCAATAGCACGATAATTAGAAATATTGGTCTTGTCATCAGATTTATATATAGGACAAATAAAAGATGTTTTCAATGCAGTAGGAAACTTGTTCGTGTTTAGAGAAAGATTGAAAAGAAAATAAAGAGGCTTGACAAAGATATGGCTACATGCTTTAATAATATAGGCTGGTAAATTATCAGGTCCAGGATTACGAGTTACTTTAAGTTTATTAATTGCATGAAGAATATCTTCTTCAGAAATATTAGAAATTGTAACAACGTTGTGGTTACTTGAAGATATAGAATTGGAAGCAGAATATTCGTCACTAGGAGTGTAGATACTGCTGAAGAAATCCGCAAATCCTTGTACAATATCAGGAGTAGAGTTAAATTGTTCATTATTTAAATGCATACGGCCCGGAATGAGTGAAGTACGCTTTTTATTATTAATATATGCCCATATCTTTTGCGGGTCAGATGAAATTGAATATTCAGTATTCGCCATATATCTCGCATATTCGAATTTAATTTCTTTTTTAACTAAAGTACGCAAACGTTTAAATTCACCAAGGTACGCAGGATCATTGTGTATTTTATACAGATTTAGATATTTAGCCTTTAATATTGTTGATTATATGAGAGTTAAACCATGATGGGTACTTACTTGATTTGTTTTTAAATTTGATTTGGGGAATACACTTATCCATGATATCGTAAAGAATTCGATAAAATTCGTTGAAGGCAGTATCAACGTCATTATATTGTGACAGACAATCCCAGTCCACATCTGATAATAATGTGTATAGCATATCAAAGTTGGCAGCACGAAAGTTATATGATAATGAATTAGTGTTAAAAGTGGAACATGTCGATCTCTCAGATATAGAGGATGAAAATAAAATGAATAGTGTAGGATGATGTGAGTCTTCATCAACAAGAGGATCAAGATCACGAGAGACAGTACAATGCACATTTGAGACAATAAGATCTAGCAAACGACCGCTGCTGTTAGTAATTTGATTATACTGACATGCATTTAAAAATGAAATAAAATTATTAAAATTTGAAATATGGATATCACTGAATCCATGCAATGTATAATCGACAAATTTCGTAATATTAAAATCGCCGACAATTATAAAATTATTATTTAACAAAGGTAAAAACGATTCGAGACATTCATAAATATAATTTTGTTGTACTGTAGATATGGGAGGTGGGGAATAAACAACTATAATATAAATGCAACAGTTATTTGACATAAAAATTTTTGTACAAATTAGGTCAGAAAGGGAATTAGGATGAAGTGTTAATTTTATTTCCGTAGAATTGTAAATATTATTCACAGCACATAATACGCCTCCACCACGATTTTTGCCAGCACTGGCGGTATCTCTGTCTCTCCTGTACACATTATAGTTAGGTGAGAATAATTCAGAATTGTGTACGCTGTTATTCAACCAAGTCTCAGTAAGACATATAATGTCTGACTGCAGTGAAATTAGATTGTTATAAAAAGTTTCTGTTTTTGTATTCAATCCTCTGACATTCTGGTAATAAATATGCATAAAAATAGGAATAAAGTAATAAACTAAATTGTTAACTTATAATAATAATAATAAATGCAATGAACAAACTTTACAGTGTAGCGAAATGAAAAAATAAACAAGACTTGACGAAACTTTGAATCAACAGAGAGAGTTCAATGACCTGCAATTAAATATTAAACAGTGATAACTTGTTAATTTCAAGAAACACAGTTTTTACAAAAATCAGCTGAGAATAAAGATTTGAAATACGATTGTATTGAATTGATTTTATCTTAAATAAAATCGAAAATATAAAATTAAATTGTATCAGATGGAAAAAAGTTATATATCATAGAAGCACAGTGCTCATAAAGAAAATATTAATTAAACAATTAGTGATATTTGTTTTAATTATTTAGTACATCAACGTGCGTGAGTTTTTTTATGCTGCCATTGACTTTTGCAAAAATAACACCATCACTTGACCACACATTTTTAAAACCGTAACACTTTGATGCGGCTTTTAAAAGATCCAGTCTATTTTTTGTCAGGTCTTCTTTAATTGTAATTTTGGTACCAGAGAGTCTTTTACGGTTCTGTATAACTGTAGCACGTGTTTTATAGGAGGTAAATTTTACAATTATAGGTCGCGGTTTGGGATTTATAGTGAGTTCAGAATTTGATTTTCTTTTACCTGTGCGGTGACATCTGTCTATTTGCTCAGGTTTTATATCCAGAGCAAGTTTTTCTTTAAACACTGTTCTCACTATGTCCTCGGTGTTTTCTGTAGCGGCTTCAGGAATCCCGAACACTCGGATGCAGTTGCGCCTCGAATACTGCTCCAGTTGATCCAAACGGTCCTCCAGGAGCTTGTTTTCGGTTGTTAGTTCAGCAATTATTGTTTCGAAGTGCCTTTGCTGTTCGTCTAGTTTCTCGTTCAGTCGTTCAGAAATTTTATCGACTAGTTTGTCAATAAAAGAAGTGTCAGCGAGCAAAGATACAACAATGTCTTTAGCAACTGCAGCGAGACCTCGGGTGCCCATAATTGAAAAATTCAGATCGCACTTTTTGAAGATCACAACACTTAGTTACGGAGCAACAAGCTAGATACGTCTACTCGCACCAACGCATCAATGTGGTATATGTATATATATATATATATATATATATATATATATATATATATATATATATATATATATCGACGACATGCGTGCAAAACATTCTAACTCAAATTTTACCAAAAATGTTATATTAGTACCAAAAGATAGGTTTATACTTATTGCGCATGCTCGCAAAGCGTCATATCTCTTAAAAATTGAATTGTAAAGCGCAAGATTCATTTAGTCCTATCTCAATTCAAATCCAGCCATGGAATCAAAACCTCCTATCTCTGTGTTTATGAATGCACTTGTGACATGCAGTATTGAGCAAAGTAGGTTTTATTGTTTTCTTTAAATTATTATTGAATAATATGTGTTCGAAACTATTTATTCTTAGTCTATATAAATTTGTTAATGTTACTTAATTTATATATTATAGTTTTATCATCATTTAAATTCCAAAACGTATTAACTTTGTTATTTGTATACCTATAGGCGGATTTGCATTCGAAGAGATAGGAGTTTTTGCCAGAAAAATAATAATTTAATGATGTCATCTCGGTCGAAGGCAATATTGAAACTAGCCCTAAATTTGTCTTCTAATAATAATAGTGTGACCGACAATGTTAATAATGTTTAGTACACTACAAAAATGATGATAATGGTGATATTAAAGCATGTGAGGCTACGAAGAAAAATGTTTTGTTTACGGCACTGAATAATAATGCGCGAAAGGATTCAAGTAAATTATTTTTAGAACCAATATTTCAAACACTGACGGACGTGTACAAATTGTACAAGGCAAAGTGCTTTGGGGATAATAAAAGTCCATACAGTAACAAAATATTTAATCAAATGTTCAAGCAGAAAAATTTATCAATTTATCAGCTAAAGAAAGATATTTGTAATACCTGTAGTTCTCATAAAGTAGGCACGATTTCTGAAGAAGAGTTTCTTTAAAAATTACGCAGCTTCCGAGCTCCAGAGATACCATTCTTTAAGACCATGAAGAAAATCGCCAGATCCCGTCGTCACAGACATTAAATCAATTGCCTACATTTCAAAAGAAGTTATCTAGGTGAAAACTATGATCTTTGTTAGAAATATATTATACAACGAACGGTCACTATGTTTTTACAGCAAATAAGTAGTCAGTCAGTTGTTCCAAAGTCACCTGTCAGTTCGTATTGATCTCACTGTACATGTATATAAATAAATCTGTGTGTTCGAGTTGACATTATTGTTTAATTCACATTGAATCGTCCCTTACGGTCCAGGCAGTTACTCAACAGGTTATGGGCCCAGTATCGTATGTGAAAGTGACGTGTGAATTGTGAAAAAAAGAAAAAAAAAATAGTCACAAAATATACAGTTGATTTTGGAGTTTGTCCGTGCACGTGCATCGTATAAGAAATGGCTTCAACTTCGGTCCGTATTGAAAGCCTGAACAAGGAAAATTACAATACATGGAAGATCCAGATGGAAGCTTTGTTAATAAAAAATGACGCGTGGCATTTTGTAAACGGTGTACACGTGAAACCAGAAGTTACCGTTGGAGACACAGCGTCAGAAGCGGCCATGAAAAATTGGATCATTGGGGACAGTAAAGCTAAGTCGGACCTGATTTTATCTATAAATCCTTCTGAACTTAAACAAGTAAAAGGGTGTGCTACATCCCGCGAAGTTTGGTTGAAACTAGAATCAATCTATCAATCATCATTACCAGCGAGAAAAGCTACTCTTTTGAAACAATTAATGTTGCAGAAAATGCTAGAAGGAGAAGATGTGCGAGAACACATACGAAAATTTTTCGACGCGGTAGATAAGCTCCATGAGATGGGCGTGGAAGTGAACAAGGACTTGCATGCAATAATGCTACTGTACAGCTTGCCGGCGAGTTTCGAGAACTTCAGATGCGCTATAGAGTCGCGGGAGCTACGCTCTCCTGACACGTTGCGAATAAAAATCGTCGAGGAAAGTGATGCTCGGAAAAGCGTTGACAGTTCGAGTACAACGCAAACCGCTATGGCAGCATTTAAGAAGCTCAAGAACAAGTACTACCAGAAGAAAGATGAAAAGAAACCTGATACTGACAATAAACCCTTCAAGTATCGATGTCACAAGTGCCACGAAACAGGTCATAAAGCCAGAGATTATAAATATAAAAAGCAATCCGGAAATAAAGCAGACGATGTTAGTTTTTATGCAGAAACTGAAGAGATCGCTTTCTCTTGTATTGTCAACAAGAAATGGTGCGTAGATAGTGGATGTTCATCTCACTTTTGTCGTGATAAGACTGATTTTGTAAAAATCAAGAAGACCGGAAACGGAACGCTAAATTTGGCTAGTCATGTAAATGCAGAAATTAAAGCACGAGTTGCTGCGCTCGTAACAGAAATCGACGGTAAAAACACAACCGTGAAGTTACATGATGCGCTTCATGTACCTGACCTGCGTACAAATTTGATTTCGGTTGGAAAAATTACCGATAAAGGATTTAGCGTTGTTTTTAATCAAAAGAAAGAAATCAGAAGTTTTCGACCACCGCGGAAACGTGAAGATGATTGCAGATCGAATCGATGGACTCTACTACGTCAGAAAAGGAAAAGATGACGACTACATGAACACCATCGAAGAAGACAATGATTCAGAAGTTTCGCCCAAGAAATCTTTGAAGGAGTGGCACATCCTGCTTGGTCACTTAAATCCGAAAGATTTGAAAGAAGCAGCTAGAAACAAGATCATCCAAGGACTTAACTTAGAAGACATGAACGAGGATTTCCAGCGCGAAGTGTGCCTTCAAGGTAAAATGTGTCGTTAGCCATTTCCGAAAAGATCTACCAAGGTAACTGAAATTGGCGACATTGTATATTCGGATGTATGCGGTCCGTTGAGAATTCCTTCGATTGGAAAATCTCGATACTTCGTAATGTTTATCGATGACTCATCGAGGTGGTGCGAAGTAAAATTCCTAAAAGAGAAATCTGATGTATTGAGAGAGTTCGAGAATTACAGATCCCTCGTGACAACCCAACATGGAAAGCAAGTTAAGTGCTTGCAGACTGACAACGGGAGGGAGTACGTGAATAAGGCATTTGATGATTTCCTGAAAAGTCAAGGAATCGAACGACGTTTGACGGCGGCCTACAACCCAGAGCAGAACGGCGTCGCCGAACGGAAGAATCGTTCACTTGTAGAAACCGCTCGATGCTTTCTTCTAGAGTCCGGTTTACCAACGTCGTTTTGGGCCGAGGCAATTCACGCAGCGAACTACATCAGAAATCGAAGTCCGACGAGTAAGTCGAATGGGAAGACTCCATACGAGGTCTGGTATGGGAAACAACCAAACGTCAACGAATTTAAGATCTTTGGACAAGAAGTTTATTGTCTCGGCAGAGGTCCGGGAAAGGAGAAGTTTCAGCCACGTTCTAGAAAGGGTATATTTTTGGGCTACTCAAACGAGTTCAAAGCCATGAGAATTTGGATCCCTAACGAAAAGAAGGTTGAAATTAGTAGAGACGTGAAGTTCTTATCATCAACATTCAAAAACAACCTCCAAAAGTCACTAAAATTAAAGGAAGATTAAAAATCCTCTAACATCACCAGAATTCAGCCCGACAACGATGACTTCATCGACATCACGTTCAATCGTTCTTCAGAGAAGCAAAAGAATGTAAACGATGAACAAGAAGATGTGAACATCGAACGAGCTGATGACGATGATACCGACGGTGAAGGATGGTTTAGAGGAGTCGAAAGAGCCAAAGGAGTTGTAGAAACAGTAGTAGATGTACCAGAAGAACAACGTGGACGACCGGGAAGACCGAAGAGGTAATATAGCACTGCCAATCAAAATCATGATGCGATCGCCGAATATGCGTTGTTGACGGAAGTTCCTATCAATCACGCCATGTCAAGTCCTGAATCATCAGAATAACTACAGGCGATGGCCAGCGAAGTAAAATCCATCCTGAAAAACGATACCTGGACTCTGGTGGATCGCCCTAAGAATCGCGATATGATTGGCAGCCGAATCGTGCTACGTAACAACAAGAAAGGCTAGAATAGTTGCTCGAGGCTTCTCGCAACGGCCTGGGACCGATTTTCATTAAACGTTTTCGCCAGTTGCACGCATCAAGTCGATCCGAACTGCAATAGCATTAGCAGCTAGTCAGAACATGTTCATACTACAGCTCGACATAACCACAGCATACCTAAACGGCAGCCTGGAAGAAGAGGTGTACATGGAACCTCCTGATTACATGGAAACGGTTCTTGAGAAAATTGTACACCAAGAGCGACCTAACACCGATTTGTGGACGAAGGCGAAAAACATGCTGGTGGAGTTTTCGAGCGGAGACAAGGTCTGTTTATTGAAGAAGGCCTTGTATGGCCTGCGTCAAGCTGGTCGTGTTTGGTATCGAAGACTGAATCGAGAGCTGCGAAATTTCGGAGCCGAACCGTCAAAAGCTGGTCCTTGCGTTTACTTGAAAGGTCAAAAGGGTCAACTGCTTCTTATAGTAGTCATGTTACAAAACCAGAGTGACATCAACGAATGCTTGGCCCATTTGGAGAAGAATTTTGAAGGCAACAATTTGGGAGAGCTTAAACACTGCCTTGGAATGGACTTTGAAAGAAGCAGTACCGGTATCCGGGTAAGCCAAACCGGACATGTAAAAGACATTCTCCGAAAGTTCGGAATGTTAGACTGTCATCCAGTGTCCACACCCCTAGATGTCAGCGCAAAATTGGCAAAGTCTGAACCCTGGACCGAGTTAGACGGGGAGATGCCGCCGTATCGTGAACTAGTTGGGGCTCTGATGTATCTATCCGTCACAACTTGTCCAGATATTGCACACGCTGCAGGAGTCCTAAGTCAGTACAATGGTTCATTTGGAAAGAATCATTGGATAGCCGCAAAACGTGTGCTACGCTATTTAAGGGGAAGTATAGACCTGGGTATCCATTATTCAAATAAGAAGAGTGAGTTAATTGGTTTCGTCGATGCTGACTGGGAAGGAAGTCTGGACGACCGCAGATACTACACCGGGTACTCTTTCATTTGGAACGGAGGAGTCATATCCTGGGAATCGAAGAAACAGAATACAGTAGCTTTATCCTCGACTGAATCTGAGTATATGGCATTGGCTGAGGCAGCAAAGGAAGCGGTGTACATTCAGCGCTTCCTGTATGAGCTAGGCTTCAGCGATCTGAAGAATGTGAAGATATACAACGACAACATAGGTGCGCAAAAGCTTGCCGAAAATCCCGTTTTCCACAGCCGCACCAAGCACATTGACATGCGTCACCATTTCTTTCGAGAATTGGTAGAGTCTAAGGAAATCATTCTGAAACATATATCAACTGAAGAAATGCCTGCAGACATTTTTACGAAGGCATTACCTAAACCTAAACACGATAAATGTTTGAATTTACTTGGTATTTGTAAAAGATAATTCTTGAACGATTCGTGTCGTCAAACTCATATATTGTTTGTTAACATAGAAATATATTAACTGATGTTAAAATTGTGTTACCGCTTCGTTGAGGGGAAGTGTTAGAAATATATTATACAACGAACGGTCACTATGTTTTTACATCAAGTAAGTAGTCAGTCAGTTGTTCCAAAGTCACCTGTCAGTTCGTATTGATCTCACTGTACATGTATATAAATAATTCTGTGTGTTCGAGTTGACATTATTGTTTAATTCACATTGAATCGTCCCTTACGGTCCAGGCATTTACTCAACAATCTTTAACAAATGTTAATGGATTATATATAAAATATAAACTTAATATTTTAGATGAAGCTTGGTTTTGATAAAGAATGGCAATACGCCCGAAGAAGATGCCACCGATTTTTGATTATCCCCCGTTGCATAATGAGCCTTGCAAGATTTCCAACTCAAAATACAAGCACCTGCAAGAATTAAAATCCGTTATTCCAAGAGATTGCCATGAATTTTATAATAAATTGAATCATTTTTAAGTAGATTTATGTTTTGAGCTTTCAGTTATTGAAAGCTAACAGTTGTGTTTTTCTTTAATTTATACGAATTTTATTTTTGTATTAGACTTTGTATGAGTTTATAAATAAATATTAAAAAAAAATTAAATCTAAAGTTTCTTTCAAATTGCTCATTATATTATAAAATCAAACTAACTACATTATTTGCGATTATTTACATAATAACATATGGATTATTTTACATGATTGTAAGGCAAATTTGATGTACTTTTCAAATTTGTAAAAAAATATAGTATGTTCCATTTGAAATTTCAAATTTCAATAAACCGGAAGTGGTATCATGAATGTACATCCGTCATCAAATAGCTTTCATGTTGCTGTATAAATATAGAGAGACGTTTTATTTTCCAACAAAATGGGTACTGGAAAAATATGTTGAACGTTTAAAATTCGAAGCTGGTTCAAATGACGTAATATTTCAATCACTCCAACTAAAATCAGCTGGAATGAACGAATTAGACAAACACTTGTGTCATACGTACAGATGAAATGTCGTCAAAGGTGAATTTATTTTATACTGCAGGGAAAGATGAAATTATAGTATTCGCGGGTACAGAAAAAGACAGATCATTTGTTCCTGCATGCAATGTAGCTGTGATAATGGTACGTGGGCTTTGTAGTAACTGGAAACAAGGCGTGGGATACTTTTTCGTCCATACAACATGGAAAGTATCTGAAATAAAAGGAATAATTATGGAATGTATAAGGAAACTACGGGAAATTGGTATAAAAGTTGATGTGTTAGTAAGTGATATGGGTATATATTTCAAAAGTATGGCCACTATTTTACAAATAACACTAGATAAACCGTTTTTTGAAATAGACGATGGCAAGTTATATTTGTTATGTTATGTTTGATCCACCACATCTAATAAAAGCAACGAGAAATAATTTTAAAAATCATAGTTTTCATATAAATAATACAAAAACATCGTGGAAGTACATCGAAACATTTTATGAAGCGGATAAAAAGTTACACTGTAGGTTGGCTTCGAAATTAACTGATTTATACATTAGACCCAGCAATTTTGAAAAAATTTGAGTGAAATTGGCTACTTAGGTTTTAAGTTCTACGGTAGCTGCTGGTTTGAGTACATATATAAGTTTAGGTGCTTTACCAGCTGAAGCAATTGCAACTGAATTTGTGAAAAGGTTAAGTTATTTATTTGATATTTTAAATTTATCTAATCTTTTCAGTCCTAACAAATATAATTGTGCGTTTAAAAATACACAGTTTCAATTAGATTTTTTAAAAAATACACTAGAATATTTAAAAAATGTGAAAGTTATTTCAAAAAACAGTTCCGACGTTACTGCCATGATTATATCAATTCGTTGCTGGAAAATTACTGTAAACAGCTTTATTGCGTTGTGGAATCATTTATAGAATTATGGGTTTCAATTTACACTGACACGCCGACTATACCAAGATTCGCTGGAAAACTTTTTCGGTGCAACTAGATAACAAAGTGGTAATGCTTATAACCCTATTACACCAATGCAATTTTATAATACTTTTAAAAAACAATTTTGCATGAAATTATTCCATACCGGAACAGAGAACTGTATCGAAGACTTTGATCACATGTTGACAATACTTACTGATTTTACAAGCTCCAATATGCAAGTGGAAGATAAAGGTAATAATATAAATATCGTTTATGATGTTTCATTACCACATTATGATTACCTTGTGTGGGTACTTTATTTGAAAATGTTTAGCTATTAATACATGCGAAATATGTGAAGCATTCGCTAAAGATCATACTGATTTGGACAGTAGTTCAATTTATTTTCATTTCAGGGCATATGAAAATGCACATAAAGATACTTTTGTTAACTTGTATATGCCGCACGACTCATTTGTTACCTATGTGACGGAATTAGATGACTGGTTTTCCAAAAATTTTAGCAGTAACTGCTTCAAATTATCATTTAAAGGAACTGAAACTACAACTACTCTATATGAAGTATAGCATAGTAAAAAATCCATACTAGATCATTTGAATAATTTTGTATCAGAAGTATTTGTTCATGTATAAGAACAAAGAAGGAGAATATTAGATTCAAAATCTAAACAACTTTATTTTGATTCATTCAAAAAGTTACATATTATTAGATAAAAGTAATGATAAATAAAAATAAAAGATACATATACGAGTATAACAGAAGATAAAGATTCAAGTAAGACTTGAGTCAAGGGAAGATAAATATGAAAATAAGGAACTACAAACAAAAAACTTATCATATATAAGTAGAATTATAAAACTGTTTTGTGAAATGATTAATTGTAAAACATGAACATGGACAATTTAGTAGATAATGAAGTAAAACATGTTTCAAACTTTACAGAAAACGAAGTTGCATTATTGTGGTAACTGTAGTAACGAATTTTTCAAAATATTTTAAGCATTTTTTATGTCATGCATGAATTGTAAATATATGTTAATAAAAGCCTTACTATAGGTGTTCTAAATTATCACAATTTTATTAAAATTAAATTCGTAATAAAACGAAAAACAGCTATTAGTATAGATGAAGAAGTATTTAAGACTTATAAGATTTGACACCGATTCCCATTCGCCCTCAGGATCAAAGGAATGGGAGCATTGAATTACAACATTCCTTACGTAATTCACAGAAGATACCGACAAATTGAAAATACTTTCCTATCTCTTAATGTCTACGAACTAATAAGTTAGAGTCCTACATTCCATGACGCTACCTTTACCCTCAATAACATTTACAGGCAAAAGAATACTGAAATTTTTGCCAGATTTCAAAGAAGAGAAAACCTAGTGAGTCTGTATAGCAATACATATGCAATCTAAGCAAGGATTGTAACTTCGAAAGTGTCACCTTCACCGAGCACAGAGACCAATATGTGCGTGATGCCTTTATTAGTGCACTGATGCATTTGAATATCCGCCAGCGCCTCTTGGAAAATACTACTCTCGATTTGGAAACCGCTATTAAGCAAGTCGTATATCTGGAGTCTGGTTATAATCAATCTGAACTCTATTCCTAAGGCTTCACGTATAATATTGCCAGTATAATCCCTAAAGGAACCCCTATAGCCAGTAATGCCTACACCTCCGTCTACCAAATGTAACAAAACGTCTGATACAGTTAAACAAATACTCGTTTTGTTATTTATCTTGCTGTTGACTAGTTTCAAAATTCGTTCTGGAAATAAATAGTTCAAAGATTTGTAAAGAGATCCGAAATTTCGTTTGGCATTTGAGTTTATTGTTATATTGCTTTCAAAAGTTTGCTTCGGACGGTCTTAACCATTAACTCTGAACAGAACCCTTTTCTAAATCTCGGAAGATGCGAACTTTCTAATTTTTTGTGCATCTCAGGGTGTTGAGAATGTGCCCGGTTAGAGTCGTTGAACTGCAACATATTTACACGCCCCTGGAGAAGATGACCAGTTAAATTGCGAGAATTAGAAAACAGGGACAAATTCTGTAACAAGAAGGGGTGGGCCGTTGGAGGTAGACTTTTGGGAAATTAGCAAGTTGGGGAGTCACAGACAGACAGTCAGCGAGTATAGAAGAAGACTCAAGCATGACTCGTTTTGTAAATATTATTTTGTTAGTAACTTTAAGTTTTTTCTCACTTGTAACTGTAATCCAGTTATTAGTAGTTTAACTTTTAACTTGTAATTATTTATTAGTAGTTTTAACTTTTTAACTTGTAACATTGTAAATTCTATCCCTCGATCATCCACTACGAGGCCCAAATGCTTTTTTTTCGACTATAATAAACACTCAAGAAGTAATTGTCCAGAAGAAGAGGTTACTTGTAATAAATGTGGAAAAACTGGGCACTACGTAGTAAGTCTAGCCATGCTTCAAAACAGTTAATATTTTCTATTATAGCGTCAATTAAAACTATACTTTTAGGTAAAGCATTAGACAAAGTTCAGATTAATGATCCTCCTGCTACTTGCCTGGTTGATACTGGAAGTTCTAGTAGTTACGTAAGCCTGGAATTTGTCAAAAATAACAATTTTAAAATGTTTTCAGAATAGGGGCTAATGACAATGGCGTTTACGTCTTTTTCGTATAATCTCGAAGGATATATTGTAGCCAAGTTTAGCCTGTCAGAACACTACATGACATTATAAAGCTGCATACTGGAGTCAACATGTCCTTTGGGAGCAAACGTAATTCTCTCCAAATCCGTAACTCAGTTTCTGTTCGTGTGGATCCACTACGCCTGATTGGAAATCTGACTCCTAATTGTAGGCCCATTGCTTCAAAATCTCGTCATTACTCCGACGAAGACTGTCACTTTATCAGTACTGAAGTGTTTAAATTAGTGTCAGAAGGCTTAATTAACAGCATATCTCCTTGGCGAGCGCAGGTACTTGTAATGAAGAACGAAAACCATAAGAAAAGGTTAGTAATTGACTACTCGCAAACGATTAACATAATATACACTGCTAGACGCCTATCCTTTACCGAATGTTGAAAGATTAATTAGAAAGATTGTTAGCTATAAAATCTTTAGCTCTATCAATCTAAAAGATGCATATCACCAAATTCCAATATCCCTTGACGAAAGATCTTGTACTTCTTTCGGGGCATATGGAAAACTGTACGAATTTCTTAGAATTGGACAACTTATCACTCTGTGGAGAGTCTAAGGTTGATCACGATCGAAACTGTTTTTAACCTGTGCTGAAAAATATGGACTGGTCATTAATATAAACAAAAGCAAATTTTAACAAGACAAAATTAGTATACTCGGCCACAAATCTATAAAACCTGATTCCGATCGGCTCAGGCCTCTCATTGAACTACCACCTTCATCTAATTCGGTATCTCTAAAACAAGTCCTTGGCTCTTTTGCATATTATTCGAAGTGCATACCCTGATTTTCAGAGAAAATCCAAAGCTTGATAAACTCATCTTTTCCTTTATCGCAAAAAGATTTAGACGATTTCGAAAACATAAAACAGGATATTGCAAACTAACGCATCAAATGCTGCCTGAGCAGGTGCGTGAAGTTAGCGAACCAAAATTAAATAAATATATTTTCATTCACGAAATACATTAGTAAATCGTTTGTAAATATTTGTAACCTATAAGAAATCAATTGTAACATTGTCAGTTACAAATTATTCAATAATGAAATTATACCCGCCAACTTCACGTTGCGAAAGCAAATTATTAAAAATGATATATTTTTTTTAGAAAAACGTTAGTAACTTGTTTGTAAGGTTTTGTAACCATAACAAAATGATCTAATTATTCTTCGTAGTGGTACAATTAAATATCAAAGGCGGTTCGCTAACTTCATGCTTGGAAAGCAAATAATTATAAATTATATATATTTTTTAGAAAAACGGTAGTAACTTGTTTGTAAAGTTTTGTAACCATAACAAAATGGTCTAATTATTCTTCGTAGTGATACAATTAATTACCAAAGGCGGTTCGCTAACTTCACGTTTGGAAAGCAAATTATTAAAAATTATATATATTTTTTAGAAAAACGTTAGTAACTTGTTTGTAAAGTTTTGTAACCATAACAAAATGATCTAATTATTCATCGTAATGCTACAATTAAATACCAAAGGTGGTTCGCTAACTTCATGCTTGGAAAGCAAATAATTAAAAATTATATATATTTTTCAGAAAAACGTTAGTAACTTGTTTGTAAAGTTTTGTAACCATAACAAAATGATCTAATTATTCTTCGTAGTGGTACAATTAATTACCAAAGGCGGTTCGCTAACTTCACGTTTGGAAAGCAAATTATTAAAAATTATATATATTTTTTAGAAAAACGATAGTAACTTGTTTGTAACTTTAGTAACCGTAACTTGTTTGTAAAGTTTTGTAAACATAACAAAATGATCTTATTATTTTTCGTAATGGCACAATTAATTACCAGAGGCGAATCTCTAACTTCCACTTTGTAAAGGAAATTTAATAAAAATTATATAATTTTATTAGCAAAACGTAAATAACTTGTTTGTAAAGTTTGGCAACCATAACAGAATGTTCTAATTATTCTTTGGTTTAAAAAATTCTTTCACTTTCGTAATCTACACATGTCATACTAGAGTAAACGCAAAATCTCGTGGCACAACTTCGTGCATGGGCGGGGATATTTTAGATAGAAAAAGTGGTGGGAGGCATATTTTATTAACTAACTTAAAAACGTTGATCAATTTATTTTATTTATCTATTAAGTTGAATAACTTGTCAGATACAAAATAAAAAAAAATACATGAATAACAACTCTAGAGACCTGCACCGTACGAACGCTACAAGATAAATGAGAAATTTTACAAGTCAATGTTTTTGTGTTGTACAATAGTCAGTGGCCGGCATACAATGATGAATTTCGCTTTGCGCGCAGGGCCACGAGATTTTGCGTCTACTCTACGTACCCTTAAATTTATGACATTAAGTTCATTTCCATCCTGTAAATATATTCAGAAAAATGTTAATATCTTGTATTCCTAATAAAACATTGTTATTATTCTTCGTAATGCTATTATGTATTCTTCGTAATGTTACTACATATGTTACAATGAATTACTTAAGTGGGTTTGCTAACAAGTTTGTAATTAAATGTATAATTATTTCTCAACTTTATAAGTAAGAAAAAAGTAAATAATGGCTATGGTAAAAGAAGTATTTAGTATTTTAAATTGTATTTTCTTATTATATATTGTAGCTATAGTAGAAGAAAACAGTTCTTTTTCGATTCGGGCCTGGAAGATTTTTGTCATCTGGCATGGAAAGTTTGTATCAAGAATGATAATTCATAAAAATTTCAAAATTTTGTTGAATAACTAACATAGGTAATGTTTAAATTATTGAAGTTAAAATTTATACTACATTTTAGATACTTTTTTAAACATTATCTATATCTTTAAATTTGGTTTAGTCACTAAATGTATGTTTAATTTAACCAAAAATATTTTATCATGTAGCATGTCATTTAGTACAATTTGCTTTAAAAAAATTTAATTAATGCATTTAATTTACTTTAAATTGTAATAATATTACATTCCCGACAATCTTTCTAACTTTGTATAAGAATACTTTCTCCACCATAATATTTCATGTGAATGTTATTAAGAGAAAATATTAATATTAAAATGAACTTGAACTACTTGCCACTAGATGTCATAGGAAAGCATTCATTTTGCGATTTTTAACTTTTTGAACACCACCGTCTGGTGCTCATTGTATATAACATTTAATAATAGGAGATGTACATGACTTTAGTTCAAATGCTTCCGCTAGATGCTCTTACGTCGATGTTTGGTATTATGCTGTTAGCCCAGTATCTAGACGTATGTTGTTTTTGTTTTTTTTTTGTGTTTTTTGTGATTTTAATTGTAAGTATGACAAATATAATTGAATTAAAAAACGAATTAAAGAAAATTGGTGCAAAGACTACAGGCAATAAAAACACCTTAACAAAGAGGTAAATTTGATACAAATATCAATGACTAACCTAACCTCTTTTGTACTATTTACAGATTAAAATTATGGCAAGATGAAAATCTAAATAATTGTTTGTGTGATATTAATGTTATTGTACCTGAAACTAATTATGAATTTCCGAATGATACACTTTTGAAACCACTAAATGAAATAGGGAGAAAAATATTATTAAGTGAGAAAGAAATACATAATTGGTTTGATGAAAGAAAAGCCACAAAAGGTCTAAAAAAAGGAACTGAGTATGTAGCTTGTTGTATTGAAGGATCACTACTGATTTGTATTGGAACTTCAGTACAATCTATTAATATATCATATTCATTTTCATTACGTTTTGTTTTTAAAGACCAAAAGTCTATTGTTTTTAATTTTTTATACATATGATTTATCCAGAAATAAAATATTTTTTTTACAATTCTTCGATCTAAATCAAAAAAGTGTCCTATAGCACCGAAGTAAAAATTTTGTTGCAATTTCATTAAAGTTATCAAAATTTCGTCCTCTACACTTCAAGCAGAATTTTTACTAGTAGTTGTTTTAAAGAAATTGTGAACAACTGAAAAACCCTTCCTATCAAACCCAGTAAAATGTTTTAATTGTTTATCATTCAAAAAATTAAACGATATTAATTGAGACCGTTGCATAGAACATATAGTTTGAATTAGTACTGTGTTTGTTTCAGGTTCCGCCTGCACTTCTTTGTTAGTAGGCTTTATATTAGATTCTGAATGTATGTAATTTCATTACACAAGTTTTCTTCTTGATGATTTTCAGATTTCTCGTTTCTATTTTTCAAGCGTTGACTTCTTTTCGTATTCAAACATTTTCTTATTCGATCATGTTTCCGTACTGGTAAATGAAGCGTTGGTATTGAATTTTTTTTCAATATTTTCCACTGACCTATTAGAATACATTAATATTGATTAAACTATTATTATTACTATTTATAATAAATAATATAAAATAATAACTTACCCATACTTGTAATAATATAATTTGATTCACAAAAATGCTTTGAACATATTTTGGTATGTTCGTTGGCTTTTTGTCTGATTTTATTGCATTCAACCATATCTTTTTCAAATGAGGATTTGTCGTGAACTTATGAAATATTAATCCTTTATTTTTTTATGTTGAATTACATTGTGGAACACAACAATTGTATGGCATTTTATTTATAAGCAGATAAAAAAATGTTATTAATATAGGTCGCGTGCAGCACGTGACTCGAAGTAGGCAACCCGCCTGACTGGTGGACCAACAAACCAATTCACTCGCTTCGTTTCCATCAAGCAACAACCTGGTTCTTTGTGTTATAGAGTTTTGGAGAGATTTTTCAAAGATATTAATTCATTTTTCAAATTTGTCACATTTGTAGAAGTTTCATGATCAGTTTCAGTGTAAGGAAATTTTTCGTTAGTGCAAGAACTAGTGCTAGCAATGTTAGTAATAGCCTGTTCCTTATTTACAGAAACAGGCTCTGCGGAAGAACTTACAGCTTGTTTCTGTAATTGTATAAATTTGTTACTTTCATGTATATAATAAAATAATTTACCAAAATAAATATATTTTTTCTACAAGGAAGAACATTTACTAATTATTAGTAACTTTAGTAATAAATGCATTATGAGATGTTAGCAAAAGTTATTTACATGACATATACTACTACCATTCTAAACAAGTCAGTGATATGTATGTTTATAACTAAATGATAATTACGACATATTATTGTTAATAAAACTTTCAAATCGTAACATGTCGATCTGTTAATCTGTTATAACGCTGTAAACTTGTATTTGCATTATAACATGTTTTTGCATAGCCTATATTTAACGATGGTATCCAATCGGGATTGTTTTTATCTTTCAAATTAGCTGGTTTCTCTTGAATTTTGCAATAATTTTTGAGCATATTTGGTTATGATAACATTTATCACAACACAAGTACCTATTTAAAATTAATAAAAATATGGATTTTATATAAATCATATTTAAATAATATTTTTTCTAACTTAGTTTAAACAAAAATATATATAATAATTTGTTTCGAACCATCGGGCAAACTTTCTGCCTATATTTGTCATAATTTCGTTAGGTACTTTATGAGAATTCCAAATACGAGGGGGTGTTGATAAATACTTAGCCTACCATATAAAACGCCACAATAATTCAAAACAAAATTTTATTTATTCAACATAATCTCCTTTAAGACTTACACATTTAACACAACGTTTATAAAATAATTGTAAACCCTCTAAAAAAATTCTTTGTCTTGGTCTGCAAACCACTCCTCAGCGGCACGTATGGCTTCATCATTTGTGGAAAATCTTTTACCTTTCAAGTGTTTTTTAAGATTTGGGAATAAATAATAATCTGATGGTGCTAAATCCGGAGAATAGGGCGGATGGTTAACCAATTCAAAACCAATTTCATGAATTTTGCGCATTGCAATCAAGGACTTGTGAGCAGGAGCATTGTCTTGCAAAAAGAGAACACCTTTGGTAAGTTTTCCGCGGCGCTTTTCCACAATTTTCTTGCGTAATTTAGATAGCAACTCAGCATAATATGTTCCCGTGATAGTTCTGCCCTGTTCCAAATAATCTGTCAGAATTATCCCATCTTTGTCCCAGAAAACTGAAGCAAGAATCTTACCAGCGGATTTTTGAACACGGAATTTTTTTGGTCGTGGAGAACCGGAATGCTTCCACTCTTTCGATTGCTCTTTAGTCTCTGGGTCATAATGATGAATCCACGTTTCATCCATAGTAACAAGCCGATCCAAAAATGTTGAGGGGTCTGCTTCAAAACTACGGAAAATTTCCTTCGACGTTGTCAAACGAAAACGCTTCTGATCAGCATTCAAGCATCTTGGAATCCATTTGGCCGAAAGTTTTCTCATATCCAAGTCGTGATGAACAATATGAAATACACGTTCATAGGAAATGTTCAATGCTTCCGCTATACGTTTCAGCCCAATTCGTCGATCTGCTAAAATCATATCATGGACAGAATCAATGTTTTCCGAAGTGGTTACAGAAATTGGTCTTCCAGCGCGGTGCTCATCTTTAACATCTGATCTTCCTCTCTTAAATTCCGCAACCCAGTTTTTAATAGTTGCATATGAAGGACACTGATCACCTAAAGTGTCTGTTATATCAGAGAAAATTTCTTTGCCGGATAATCCTTTCAAAAATAAATATTTAATAACTGACCGCAACTCAACTTTTTCAAATTCTAGCTTTTTCCCAAACATGCCGTTTTCAAAAATTCACAGTTTAATCACCGTTCAACTTATAGATGTCAAACTTTGTCAACTTATTTATAAAACATCATAGTTGTAACCATAGCAACCATATTCACTTTCAGATATTGGAACCATCCAAGGCTAACTATATATCAATACCCCCTCGTACTAATTTATTATTGTTTGTATTCAAAGAATTAAGGTATTAGTGACAACAAAATACCTTTAATAAAATGTGTCGAACATATTCTGCCGTATTTTATTTTATATTCTGTTAAGTATTGTCTCTTAACCGCAGTTATCCACTTTTTCCGTCTTTCTATCGCCAAAGGAATAATCCTACCTCTACTATCTTTTTCTGAGGGAAACCTATAAAAAGATATTCCATCCCCAATTCCACTTTTTTTTTAACATCCCACAAAAACACAGAATTGAGGCATTTTTGGCTATTTCTGCGTGGTGTACAATGGCATGTTGGTCCACCAGGCAGACATCTTTAAATGGCCGTGACGTCACGTGCACGCGACCCATTGAAGAGCAAAATTTGAGGTTATAATTCCATACCAAATATCGATACTAGCGCCGTCTACTTGCACATCTCCTATTCTTATATATTATGCGATGGAGTTTTTTGTAGTATTTCATTCGGTATCCATAAATTTTAAATCAATTTATAATATTTAAATAATTATTTGACAATTATAATTAAAAATGTTGTACTTTTAACAACAGAACTATAAAATCAAAATATAATTGTGTTTCAACTACCAGCCACTAGATGTGAAAAAATTCTGCTCTTCGTCTATAATACAAACATCCCGAGAGTGTATCCGATTGTAAATTTTATTACCCTTATTATTACCTACCAGATGTAAGAGACGCTATTCTCACTAAGTTTGACAACATAAAATTATTTCGTAAATATATACATATAAGAATATTAGATTCATTCAATGTAAGTACCTATATCATTTTTATTTATTGTTCTGATATCATTATAATGTAAGCCGTAGGCGTATACATAATATATATTTTAATATATAGGCTTACATTATATAGATATCAAAACAATGATTAGTTTTTTATAATATTTTCTTTTTATTTTCACTGCATTTTATTAATTTTAAATCCCATGTTAAACTAGTTTATCCATGTTTTGGTTTAAACTCTGAAGTTTTGGAATGGCAAATTTTATTTAAAAAATAATAAATCAAAATAATTTTAAAATATATTTTATTTAGATGCCGAGAAAATGTAAAGTTACACAAGATGAAATATTTGTGTTCTCTTAAGATGTGCCGAAGATGTGAAAAAAAGTATGAACTCTGTTTCTGCAAAAATTTGGCGGGAAATTAGTGTAGAACTGAACAGTAAAATATCACCAGCTGCCATATACACAATTGTAAAATGTAACCGCTATAATTGTTTAGAAAAATTAGAAATCCTGGAAAAGAGCAAAGACTTTTTCGAATGCGATAGTAGTAACTCCTCAGAGGAAGAAACTAAAGATTTTTCATTTTTTATTACTTATCAAGATTGGATGAGTATACGTCCGAAATATTCTAATGAAGATAAAAACAAGTGCAGTAAACGACTTCGTTTAAAACCTGGTTGGTCTCATCTATTTTATGAAAAATTAACAGATATTCGTATACCAATAAGTAAAGATTGTATTTTGATGTTTAAATCTAATTATGTATCATTTGGAACTATATACTTTTTAAATGCTTACGCATATTGTAAGGAATGTGATGCAAAATTACTAATAAACTGTAATGAACCAAAGGAAAATGAAAATGTAGAAATATATTGTAAAGTACAATGTAATAAAAGTGGAATACACATCAACCGATATAAACGGCCACTTAATGGTCAAATTAGAGACGAAATTGGTAAATCACTTTCTGACAGTCAGCTATCAGTTACTTGGCGTCGTGAGAAAGCTAGAAAAATGGCAGAAAATTTAAACGAACGAGTACTTTATAATTTAAACACATTAAGAAAATGCAAACAGGAATATAACAATAAAACAAAATTTTCAAATGTTCCAAAAAATAAATGTATCATTAAGAATATTCACATAATGAAATACACGCAACCTTACATATCTATATTGAAACATATTTCTCTCGACCCGTTCCATATTCATTATTGGACAAACGATCAGCTGCATTTGTATAATAGTTACTGCAAATTAAATAATACCACAATACTTTTAATAGATGCAACAGGGTCTTTATGCAATAAATTGGAAAGACCATACAATCAATTATCAGGGCACCTATTTTTCTATACAGGAGTAATCCACCTGGGCACATCTGATGGCCAAATACCGGTGGTACAGATGTTATCAGAAGTACACAGTATTAATTTTATTTCTTTATGGTTAAATGAGTGGATATACAATGGTGCCCAAACACCCAATATAGTTGTTTGTGATTTTTCATTTGCTCTTTTAGGAGCAATATCTAAATCTTTTGCACAATGCAATAATCTGCAAGGTTACATTGAAAAATGTTTTAACGTTTTGATGGGTACTGATAATAAATTACCATCGACTTTCATAAGAATCGATCATGCTCATTTAATAAAATTAGTTTCACAGTGGACGTCTCTCAAAAATAAAAGAAAATTACACAAAGAATTCTATATTAGATTATTTTCAAAATTAATTAAATGCGTAACGGTAACAGAATTAGAGATTATTGTTCTACACATACCGAATGTTGCATACAATGAATATGAAGATCATGATACAGTAAAAAACAGTTGTTCATTTAAAAAAAATATTATTGCTGATAAGATTCCTATTGGTATTGATGAAACAGAAAAGGATAATGACTTTGATTTCATGTTAAATGATACAGAAACCCCAAATAATATTAATAACTGGATTGATAATATAAATAACCAAGTAACTATAATAGGGGAAGAATTAGAATCACCGAATTATTACTGTAACCCAGATTTTGCTAAATACTTGATAAGAATGTTAAAAACGTTTATCCTTTGGTCAGCAGTAATGGTTAAAGAGTTTAATTATGGTAAGACTACATGTTCTTCTTCCTCAGTTGAAGGATACTTTAATGATTTAAAGTCGAGAACTTTAAAAACCATTGTAACTCCCATGAATATAGACAAATTCTTAAATATTCATATAAATTCAATAACTGGTCAGTTACAACTCGCTCGTGTCATTTGGGAAAAAACTGAATATCACAGTAATGCTTCTAAAGATGAAAGTATTTTAGTATCTGAGTTAGATGAAGGAGTATATGCACCGGAACTACCTATTGCACAAGACGAAAACAAAATACATGAGGAATGGCGGGGACTTAGTTCAACCGAAAAAGACCGAGAAAAAGCACGGATAAAACATGCAAAAAGGACTTCGTAAAAACTCTATTTGTGGAATTTGTAAAACCGAGGAAAAAGTAACTAGAATTTTAGAAAATAACGTTTTTATTGAAACAAATGGTTGCAATCCATTCCATTTAAAAGAAATACCAGTTTTACTTAATATAGATGATAAAAATTATATTTTACGAGGCGCTGTTAAATTCATCCCAGCTAAAATTAGAAGTGGAATTGGTCACTACGTAGCATATTGTAAAAGAATAGATGCAGTTTGGGAATGTTACGATGATTTAAAGAAGAAAGTGTCGATTTGCACAAATTTAAAAAAATATCATATTTTTCATTTGCTTATGTATACAATTTAATTATGTTTTTAGTTATTAATAACATGTTTTGTTTTCTTTTGAATTCAATTTATTGTAACTTATGTGCTGTGATGCAGAGTTTATTATTTATTATTTAAAATATATAAACCAACTAATACAATAAATTATGTTAAAATAAGAACAGTGTTTAAAACTCATAAACCGGGATGTCGCAACCTCGAATACGCATCATAACGCTTTTTATTTACATTGGGAAAATTATAATTGTCAAATAATTATTTAAATATTATAATTTGATTTAAAATTTATGGATACCGAATGAAATACTACAAAAAACTCCATCGCATAATATATAAGAATTATTAAGTGTTATATACAATGAGCACCAGATGGTGGTGTTCAAAAAGTTAAAAATCGCAAAATGAATGCTTTCCTATATTTTGTATGTTAATTTAAAAAAAGTTAATACAAATTAATATCATTATTATTAATAAATTAGGTTGGTAAATACTTAACTAAATAATTTACGAAAAAAGCAACTTTACTTAAAAAATATATCGACGCCGAAAAGCGTTAACATTTGACATCTAGTGGCAAGTAGTTCAAGTTCATTTTAATATTAATATTTTCTCTTAATACCATTCACATGAAATATTATGGTGGAGAAAGTATTCTTATACAAAGTTAGAAAGATTGTCGGGAATGTAATATTATTATAATTTAAAGTAAATTAAATGCATTAATTAAATTTTTTTAAAGCAAATTGTACTAAATGACATGCTACATGATAAAATATTTTTGGTTAAATTAAACATACATTTAGTGACTAAACCAAATTTAAAGATATAGATAATGTTTAAAAAAGTATCTAAAATGTAGTATAAATTTTAACTTCAATAATTTAAACATTACCTATGTTAGTTATTCAACAAAATTTTGAAATTTTTATGAATTATCATTCTTGATACAAACTTTCCATGCCAGATGACAAAAATCTTCCAGGCCCGAATCGAAAAAGAACTGTTTTCTTCTACTATAGCTACAATATATAATAGGAAAATACAATTTAAAATACTAAATACTTCTTTTACCATAGCCATTATTTACTTTTTTCTTACTTATAAAGTTGAGAAATAATTATACATTTAATTACAAACTTGTTAGCAAACCCACTTAAGTAATTCATTGTAACATATGTAGTAACATTACGAAGAATACATAGTAGCATTACGAAGAATAATAACAATGTTTTATTAGGAATACAAGATATTAACATTTTTCCGAATATATTTACAGGATGGAAATGAACTTAATGTCATAAATTTAAGGGTACGTAGTATGACATGTGTAGATTACGAAAGTGAAAGAATTTTTTAAACCAAAGAATAATTAGAACATTCTGCTATGGTTGCCAAACTTTACAAACAAGTTATTTACGTTTTGCTAATAAAATAATATAATTTTTATTAATTTACTTTCCAAAGTGGAAGTTAGAGATTCGCCTCTGGTAATTAATTGTGCCATTACGAAAAATAATAAGATCATTTTGTTATGTTTACAAAACTTTACAAACAAGTTACTATCGTTTTTCTAATATATATATACAAGGGCGGTCCGATAAGTTCTTAGACTCACCGCCCTATAGCACAACAATCGCAAGAGCAATTTTTTATTGCTTAGAACATCATCGTAGACAGCTACTGTCAAATTTTCAGCCGATTCGAACGCGAAGTTTTGTTTTGACCGCGTGTGGAAGCGAGCGTGTCCGCAGATTTGAGAAAAATGGAAAAAGAACAATATCGGTCGGTGATTTGATTCTTGTTTTTGGAAGGGAAATCGCGCAGCGAAATTAAAGAACGCTTGGATGCTGTATAGGGTGACTCTTCTCCTTCGATGGCGACCGTCAAAAATTGGTTTAACGAGTTTCAACGTGGTCGCACGTCGGTTTTTGATGAGCCACGCCCAGGTGCCCCGAAAACGGCTACCACGGAGGATAACGTAACAAATATCCACGATTTCGTATTGGCAGACCGCCGATTGAAGGTGCGCGAGATAGCTGATACAGTAGGCATCTCAAAAGACCGCGTGGGTTATATCCTGCATGAATTATTGGGTATGAGAAAGCTGTCGGCGCGATGGTCCTGACAATATGCGCATCCGTGAGACCACTTCAGAGCAGAATTTGACGATGTTTAGGCGCAATCCGAAGGAGTTTCTGCGTCGTTTCGTGATCGTCGACGAAACATGGGTACACTGGTACACACCAGAGACCAAGGAACAGTCGAAACAGTGGACTTCACCCGGCGAACGTGCTCCAGAGAAGGCGAAGACTGTCCTATCGGCCGGAAAGGTTATGGCCACGGTTTTCTGGAATTCAAAAGGTGTGATCTACATCGACTACCTTGAGAAGGGTAAAACGATTACAGGGCTCTACTATGCCGAATTATTGGGCCGATTCGACGCCGAATTGCAGAAAAAACGGCCCCATTTGTCGAAGAAACGAATACTCTTCCACCATGACAATGCACCGGCTCACACCTCCATCGTCGCCACAGCCAAATTGGTAGAATTAGGCTACGAACTGCTACCCCACCCACCGTATTCTCCGGATTTGACCCCGTGCGACTTTTTTTTGTTTCCAAATTTGAAAAAGTCACTCGCTGGGCAGAAATTTCAGTCGAATGGGGCAGTTATCACCGCCACGGAGGCCTACTTTGCAGACCTTGAGAAAATGTTTTTTTTTCAGACGGGTTACAGAAGTTGGAGCATCGCTGGATCAAGTGTACAGAACTCAAAGGAGATTATGTTGAAAAATGAATCGCCATTTTTCAAAAAAAATTGTTATTCTTTTGTAGGCTAAGTACTTATCGGACCACCCTCGTATAATTTTTAATAATTTGATTTGGTAAATAATTGTACCATTATGAAAAATATATAAAACATCTTGTAATGCTTACATACAAATATGTTACTAACGTTTTATTAAAATATATATATATATATATATATATATATATATATATATATGTATATATATATATATAATTTTTAATTATTTGCTTTCCAAGCATGAAGTTAGCGAACCGCCTTTGATATTTAAATGTACCACTACGAAGAATAATTAGATCATTTTGTTATGGTTACAAAACTTTACAAATAAGTTACTAACGTTTTCCTGAAAAATATATATAATTTTTAATTATTTGCTTTCCAAACGTGAAGTTAGCGAACCGCCTTTGGTAATTAATTGTATCATTACGATAAATAATTAGAATATTTTGTTACGGTTACTAAAGTTTACAAACATGTTACTAACGTTTTATTAAAATATATATATATATATATATATATATATATATATATATATATATATATATAATTTTTAATTATTTGCTTTCCAAGCATGAAGTTAGCGAACCGCCTTTGATATTTAAATGTACCACTACGAAGAATAATTAGATCATTTTGTTATGGTTACAAAACTTTACAAATAAGTTACTAACGTTTTCCTGAAAAATATATATAATTTTAAATAATTAGCTTTCCAAACGTGAAGTTAGCGAACCGCCTTTGGTAATTAATTGTACAACTACGAAGAATAATTAGATCATTTTGTTATGGTTACAAAACTTTACAAACAAGTTACTAACGTTTTTCTAAAAAAATATATATAATTTTTAATTATTTGCTTTCCAAGCATGAAGTTATCGAACCGCCTTTGATATTTAAATGTACCACTACGAAGAATAATTAGATCATTTTGTTATGGTTACAAAACTTTACAAATAAGTTACTAACGTTTTCCTGAAAAATATATATAATTTTTAATTATTTGCTTTCCAAACGTGAAGTTAGCGAACCGCCTTTGGTAATTAATTGTATCATTACGATAAATAATTAGAATATTTTGTTACGGTTACTAAAGTTTACAAACATGTTACTAACGTTTTATTAAAATATATATATATATATATATATATATATATATATATATATATATATATATATATAATTTTTAATTATTTGCTTTCCAAGCATGAAGTTAGCGAACCGCCTTTGATATTTAAATGTACCACTACGAAGAATAATTAGATCATTTTGTTATGGTTACAAAACTTTACAAATAAGTTACTAACGTTTTCCTGAAAAATATATATAATTTTTAATAATTAGCTTTCCAAACGTGAAGTTAGCGAACCGCCTTTGGTAATTAATTGTACAACTACGAAGAATAATTAGATCATTTTGTTATGGTTACAAAACTTTACAAACAAGTTACTAACGTTTTTCTAAAAAATATATATAATTTTTAATTATTTGCTTTCCAAACGTGAAGTTAGCGAACCGCCTTTGGTAATTAATTGTATCACTACGAAGAATAATTAGACCATTTTGTTATGGTTACAAAACTTTACAAACAAGTTACTACCGTTTTTCTAAAAAATATATATATTTTATAATTATTTGCTTTCCAAGCATGAAGTTAGCGAACCGCCTTTGATATTTAATTGTACCACTACGAAGAATAATTAGATCATTTTGTTATGGTTACAAAACTTTACAATCAAGTTACTAACGTTTTTCTAAAAAATATATATCATTTTTAATAATTTGCTTTCGCAACGTGAAGTTGGCGAGTATAATTTCATTATTGAATAATTTGTAACTGACAATGTTACAAATGATTTCTTATAGGTTACAAATATTTACAAACGATTTACTAATGTATTTCGTGAATGAAAATATATTTATTTAATTATGGTTCGCTAACTTCACGCACCTTGCCTGAGCTGCAACAGGACAATAGACCAGTAACATTTTTTCACGTACTCTCACTACAGTAGAGAAAATTCACTCTGCTGTTGATAAAGAAGCGGCAGTCATTATGGAGGCTCTAAGGAAATGGAAAGTATTTTTAATGGGTAGACCATTTAAGTTGATAATAGATCAACAAGTACTTTTCTTTATCTTCAATAAGAAATTGTCCATCAAAATTAAAAATGACAAGATGTTGATCTTATCGTCTTGGAAAGGAAAACATTAAAGCTGACATGCTGTCGCGTGCAAATATGTGGGGCAATTTATAGGCCAAATAAGCTCTACGATCTACACCAGTCTCTTTGTCATCCAGGGATAACTAGAATGGTCTATTGGATAAGGTCTAGGAATATGCCTTATTCAGTGGAAGAAATGAAATAAATGTCGTCTTTTGAGTGCCCTGTTTGTGCTGAAGGCAAGCCAAGATTCTATAATTACCAAGGTCATCTCATCAAGTCTACATCTTCTCTAGAACGCCTAAAGTTAGACTTCAAAGGGCCTCTTTCTACTAAAACTAGAAATCGTTACATCCTTATTATAGTGGATGAGTATTCGCGTTTTCGATTTATCTTCGCTTATACGGATGTTAGTTCGCTTACTGTTATTCATTGTCTTACTCAGCTATTTTTAATATTTGGTCTACCATCATTTATTCACTCCAATCGAGGTTATTCGTAAGATCTGATTTTTTTTCTTCATTCTCTCGGTGTTGCTACTAGCCTTTCCATTCCTTACAATCGCAGGGGGAACGGTTAAGTAGAAAGTTATAACGGCATCATCTGGAAGAGTATTAATTTCGCCCTGAAAAGCAAAGATGTATCTGTGGAAAGTTGGGAGAAGGTCCTAGCAGAAGCGCTTCATGCAGTTAAGTCACTCTTGTGCACCGATATTAACTGTACCCCTCATGAGCGATTTTTTTCCTATCCTCGCCAAACAGCAAGCAAAGCCACACGTGATTTTAATATTAATTTTTTACTTGACAGCACAGACAAGAAATCCTTTTTAGATCTTATGAATGTTTATAATCTGCATCATACGATGAATTAACCCACACATATTTTTAAAAATAGTAAATCTTATGTAGATAATATATTCACCAATGTAGATGAAGAGAAGTATAAAGTCAATGTTATACACAACAATATCTCTGACCATTCCGCTCAGAGTATTTGCATTGAAAATCCTAATCACAATAATGTAAGGGATTTTAAGACGAAAAAAAGAATATTTTCAAAAAATAATTTAGATTTTTTTAAGTATAAGTTAGCAAAAGAACAATGGCTTCCTATTTTAATGAAACTGACGTAAACAAATGTTTTAATAATTTTATGGAAATATTTACTTATTACTTCAATGTAACTCATACCAAAGTCAAGGTTTCTAGTCATAATACAAAGAACAAATCCTGGATAACTAAGGATATAATAAATAAAGCAAATATTATGAAAGATTGGTATGAACAATACAAATTAGGGATTATCACTAAGGAAAAATATACGAAATTTAAACGCAACTATCGCAAACTAATTATAAAAGTAAAATGCGATTATAACGCTAATCGTGTTAAAAATTATAGAAACAACACTCGTAAAATATGGAATTTAATAAAATGTAATTTAAAAATACGAAAATGCTAATGCAACTAAAAGAGTTCATAAATGAACGAATGCGGACAACACTGTAAATAATCCTGTAGATATTGCTAACATGTTTAATGGCTATTTCATTAATCTACCACAAGAAACCCAACCTCCGACATGTACAACCCTAACATTAACAATAATGCCCGTATGCATAGACAATGGGAAAAACTTAGATTAACTTATCTTAGATAAAATATTAATCTTAGATTATTATTGCTTTATATGCATGGTCATAATTAAATTTGAGATGTAATAATCTAAGATTATCTATGTAAAGTGTTTTGTAAATCAGACTTTGCACTACACGTGACACAAATTCTGCTGTCCCTTCTAGGTTATTTTGGTTTTTTGACGTTCCTGTGACAAGCGTTACTTATATTTGTCATAAAAGCAAAAAAATGAGCAAGGAAAGGGCGAAAAATTTTTCTGAACCAGAAAAACTTGCACTCCTGGATATTGTACAAAATATTCTTCATATTTTGGAAAATAAGAAAACTGATGCTACTACAGTGCAAATAAAAAAACGAAATCTGGATGAAAGTGGCCAAAATATTTAACTCCTCCAACAAGTTACAAAGAACTTGTGAGCAAATTAAAAACTGTTATTACAACTTGAAAAAAAAAAGTTAAAAAAAGACAACGCCGATGATAAGGTAACTATAAATATAACCCGAAATATGTGACCCTTTTAAACACCCTTGCTTATTTATTAGTATGTTAAATTAATTATGTACTTTAGGTTGTTACGGTTTATTTTTGCAATCTGCAATTTATTTAAAATCTAAATCATTTTATTTCCTTATTATCATTTTTGTTCGCAATTTATGGAACTCTTAGGCATTGCTGGTTGCTTATTGTCAGGAATATTAATTTTTATATTTTTATACATTTGGGCATGTGCAAGTTTGAGCTAACTCGCAGATTTGAGCGAAGTGATTCATTCTGTTCGTTGATCGTCGCTGTAGTCATATCTCAGTGTCTAGTTATTATTTATCATATTGTTTAGTTTATTGTTGGATAAATTTTAACGTGCCCGTTATTTGGGGATTATAACTGAGGAAAGTACTGGGGAAATATTTGTTCCCGCGGAAAATTGTTCCGGATTTATTGCACTGCGATCATTGAAAAACAACTTAGCCGCCCACCATCTCAGGTATTTACTTTTATTGTTGATTAGCCCAGTTGTAGTATCTATAAAGTATTTTGGTAATAATATTTTGATCATTGTTAATTTACAATCAGTAAAAGTAACTTTTAACTTAATCATCGACCTGGCAATGCTAATTGAGTTCTCCTTTCAGGCTTTTATTTTATTGTATTTACTTTTTCTACCACTATCGATATTACTTCGATCTCGATCCGATTTATTGGATGCTTATGGTTGGATTGGGTTGTTGAGCCCTTATTTTTGGTGGATACACATCTTGGTGGAGGATTTTTGGGGAGAATTGGATGACTGGTACCTCGTGTTTCAAGCGGAAATTGTTCGACGCCATTTTGGAACTCGTCACACACTACGTCACTACCGCACACTACGTCACTCCGACGTCATCAGCTCTCCAAACACATGCAGATAAGCTCTATTTTGATTTTTTTCTTGTTGTTATTTTTAAATATTTTTTTGGATTGATTTTTGAATGTTATGTTATTTAATTACATTTATTTACGCTTATGTTATTATTTTATATGTACTAGCTCACGCGAGTCTCAGAATTTTTTATGAGAGATACTCATTTAGGGATTGTTTCGGTTTAGGAAGGGTTAGGACTGAATTTAACTTATTTCGACGCTTGTTACGCTCGCATTGCCCTGATTGGTCGACCAACCACCCGTATTGCGCCTATTTTTGCGTATTATATTTAAAGTCTAAGCTATCTAAACATCC
The DNA here is from genome assembly GCA_035578165.1 of Stenolophus ochropezus. NCBI lineage: Eukaryota > Metazoa > Arthropoda > Insecta > Coleoptera > Carabidae > Stenolophus > Stenolophus ochropezus. The sequence goes on from JAQOWZ010000017.1 coordinate 23,947,711, forward strand.
GAAGTCCTCGCTCGTTCGTGCGCCACGCATCCCCTATTTGGTACAGTTTATTCACTTATTAGTATTACCTTTCGTTTATATCTCGCATGAGTTATATAATTCATTCAGAAAATTTGTTAATATAAAGAATTTCGATTTCAAACTTTATTTACACATTGTAATACTACAAATAATTAATATATCCTACATTATAATTTCAAACGGAGCTTTATTTGTTTTTTTTTTGAGTTACCTACTATTATCTTTGATTATCCTTCACAGATTCGTATTTTCGTGGTTGTATACTAGGTTTCCTTTTTTTTAACAACAACCACGTGGCGCCCTATTATAATTTATACTATTTCATTACTTGAACCACCCCCTTCTCCACTGTCTAAAAGCTGGCGGCCGCATTCACTGTTATCCTGAATGCGTAAGAGCTACAATTATACACGACTGTGTGGTGCGCGTAGCAAATTTGGCGCCCAACGTGGGGCCCTTGCGTCAAAAAAAAAAATAATAGAAGAGGGCCTTGTTTATTTCATTGTTGTGACCATTATTGTGACCATTATCGTCACTATTGTTGCGTGGCGTGGGGTGGCCATTGTTGCCATTATTATTATATCCATTGTTGCCAGTATTTTGACACCACGGTTAATATTATTATTGTGGACATTGTTAACATTTTATTATAATTTTTTTTGTTGTTGCTTTGGTAGAGGAGACGTCTCTCTTCGCACTGCTCTCGCTAGCATAGTGGTATAGTTTTTTTTGTTACTATCGCGGAGAAGGTCTAGCATTGTCGTTTTCTTGTGGCATATTTCTATTGTGTCATTATTGGGGTAGTTTTTATTTCCTTTATTATCCAATTGTTTTTTTTGTTATTGATTGGGGATGGAGTCCAAATTGGAAATTAACAGGTTAAGTAAGACCGAGCTGAGTTACGAATTGAAAATTCGAGGTGTTAGTGATGATAGCGATGTCTCGTCGATGCGGAAGTCATTGCGGTATCTACTTCGGTTAGAGAAAGACTCAAAACGTACATTGCCAGACTATCCTTTTACCTTTGAGGAGGATCATGAGGCAGTAGAACAACAAATCGTTGAGATTAAAAATCTAATAGATTCGTTTAGCGGGACAAAATTCTCATCCGAATATAATAAGTTGATTACAAAAATTACGCATTCGTTAGGTCGAGCCAATCGGTGTGTAAGTAAGACTGCTGATGAGAAGAAGAAGAAATCCGAGCAATTTTCTCAGCTAGTCACGTTACAGTCTAAACTTAAAACCAAGGTTAGGAGTTTGAAACATTCGGCAACACTGTTGAGCAGTACTATATTGGAACAATCCATCTCGGGCGAATTAGCTGTTGTTTCGGATACTTCGACAGTCGAGTCTGATTCCGATATGGAAATTGAATCACCACGTATGGTACTCAAGTCAACCCCCGTGTCTCAATGGGACTTAAAATTCTCCGGGGATACCAAACACATGTCGGTCAATGCATTCTTAGAGCGAGTGGAAGAGCTTCGTCTGGCACGCAACGTATCGAGAGTACAATTATTGCGTACTGCCGTTGACTTGTTCAAGGGCACTGCACTTATCTGGTACCGGGCAAACCGTGAATTATTTAGGACATGGGCTGAACTTGTTGTTGCACTTCGGGATGAGTTCCAACCGGTTGAGTACGAAGATAAATTACTTGACGAAATCAAACATCGGACTCAAGGGCCTAACGAGAGTATCGGAATTTACATCGCGGTCATGTCTTCTCTTTTTAGTAGACTTAAGGATAAGCTTTCAGAAGATGTTCGTGTGAATATATTATTGAAGAACATCGCTCCGTTCTACCAAACGCAGCTCGGTTTAGTAGATGTCAAAACTGTCTCCGAATTACTGAGGTTATGTCGACGATTAGAAGCCCGTAAAGTCTCTGTAGAAGCTTATGTTCCACCTCCGCGCCGTAGTCAGGCATATGAACCTGATTTAGCTTACGTTTATACTGATGGTCCACAGGCTTCTCAGCACAAATGTTATAATGTTGAAACGAGTATTGCGGATCCTTCTAAGTCTCCTTCATTAGTTCAACCTCGCCAATCGTGCTGGAATTGCGGTAAGGCGGGTCATTTGTCCTCGCGTTGTCGTCAGCCTCGTAAGAAGCATTGTTTCCGGTGCGGCAAACCGGATGTTACCTGCCGAGACTGCCCTTCGTGTAGTGTCGCGGGAAACGGTCGTCGGATGCAGCGGTAAACCGGCCGTTGCATCGTTCTAGTGTGGAATCGGTATCTGTTAATTATGTTTTGGATTTCATTTTGTCGCATGCTAAGGACGACGAACGCCCTTATCTACAAGTTTATATTTTCGAAAAATGTTTTTTGGGTTTGTTAGATTCTGGTGCAACTTGCACTATTATGGGGAATCCGGGGTGGATTATGTTGCAAAATTTAAATTTATCGCTGAAGGAATCAGCATCGTTTTGTACGGTCGCGAATGGTCAGCGTTGTGCCTGTATCGGGAGTATTTCGGTGCCGATACGGTTGAGAGACCAAGTTAAAGTTATAGACATTCTTATTGTTCCCGAGTTATCGCATGGCTTAATTCTCGGTACGAATTTTTGGAAGACCATGGGTGTAGTTCCAGATCTCCGCCGAGGAGAATGGAAATTTTCTGGTTCGCCTGAAGTTTCAGTTGATGCTATCAGTTCGCGCAGTTGCCTTACACTTGATCAGGAACGACTGTTGAGCTCGCTTATCGACCGAATATTCAAGGACGTAGACGAGAGTGTTATCGGATGTACCTCGCGAGTCGAACATGAAATAGTTACCGACAGCGAACCAATCAAGCAGAGGTACTATCCTATCTCGCCCGCAATGCAAAAGCATGTGGATAAGGAACTTGAGCTTATGTTAACTCAAGGTATCATTGAAAGGTCGCAGAGTCCTTGGTCGTCGCCTATTCTGCTTGTGCCAAAAAAAGACGGGACTTTCCGGTTTTGCGTTGATTACCGCAAGCTGAATAAGGTTAGCCGTCGTGACGCTTACCCGTTGCCATATGTGTCGGATACTTTGGACAAGTTGCGAGATGCTAGGTACCTAACGTCACTCGACATAAAATCGGCCTATTGGCAAATACCGGTTGCGGAAAATTCGAGACAATATACCGCCTTTACAGTTCCGAATCGCGGTCTTTACCAATTTAAACGTATGCCGTTTGGTCTTCATAATGCTCCCGCGACGTGGCAGCGTTTTATAGATAGAGTCATCGGCGTCGACTTGGAACCGCATGTTTTCGTTTACCTCGACGACATCATTATTGTCACTCAAGACTTCGACAAACATTTAGAAATCCTTGAGGAAGTGTTAGTCCGTTTGACGAAAGCTGGCTTGACCCTGGGACGAGAGAAGTGCCAATTCTGCCGGGATGAATTGAAATATTTAGGCTACGTTGTTAATCGTCAAGGTTTGCACGTAGATCCCGATAAGGTTCGGGCTATTATTGAGATTCCGACACCTCGAAACGTATCGGAAGTACGTAGAGTAGTAGGCATGGCATCGTGGTACCGACGTTTCGTACCCCATTTTTCGTCCGTGATTTCACCATTAACCAATTTGCTTCGCAAGAGGGTAAAATTCGATTGGGATCAATCTTGTTCGGACGCTTGGTCAAAACTTAAAAGTCACTTGGTTTCGTCTCCTATTCTTTCGTGCCCAGACTTTCAAAAAGAATTCACGCTACAAACTGACGCGTCTAATTACGGTTTGGGTGCTGTATTGTCGCAGCAACATGATGACGGAGAAAAGGTCATATGTTATCTCTCTCGCTCTCTCACTCGTCAAGAACAAAAATTTTCTACGACCGAAAAAGAACTTTTAGCCCTTCTGTGGTCTGTCGAAAAACTCCGCCCGTATTTGGAAGGAACTCGCTTTACAGCCATTACCGACCACTATTCGCTCTTGTGGCTTAACAATCTTCAGAACCCTTCCGGACGTCTTGCGCGCTGGTCTGTGAGATTACAGCAGTACGACTTTAACATCGTACACCGGAAAGGGAAGGAACACGTAGTTCCTGACGCCCTGTCTCGTGCCGTCCCTGTCGTCGCTGATGTTAGTGTGGCCGAAGTTAACGATAAGTGGTACAATAAACTTTTAGAATCTGTTTCGCGTGATCCGGTACGTTACCCTGCTTTTCGTATAACTAACGGTGTACTGTACAAATTTGTAAAACATAAGTGGCCAGGTTTGGTCAACGAATGCGATCATTGGAAGAGAGTCATACCGAAAGATGAACGTGCGAAATGTATGATGCTGTGTCACGATATACCGACCAGTGGTCATCTTGGTGTCTTTAAAACTTTTCATCGTGCCGCCCAATCATATTATTGGCCGAAGATGAAGGCCGATATAGCGTCTTATGTACGAAGATGTGTAGTCTGCATTAAAGCAAAACCCAGTCAAAAAGCCCCCACAGGTCAAATGGGTGGCCATTCATTTATCTCTCGTCCATGGGAAGTTATTAGTACCGACTTAATCGGTCCCTTGCCGACTTCTTCTCAAGGAAATTCGTTTATTCTCGTTGTGACTGATTGTTTCAGTAAATTTACCGTTTGTTTTCCCCTTCGTAAAGGCACTGCCCCTAATATTGTCCGTCGTATGGAGAACGACGTCTTTTTACTATTCGGTGTACCTCGTGTTATCATTATGGATAATGGTAAGCAATTTCGATCGAAGGAATTCCTCAAATTATGCTCCACGTATAAAGTTAAACCTGCGTTTACTTCATTTTATCACCCCCAGGCAAACCCTACCGAACGAGTCAATAGGGTGTTGAAAACAATGCTCACTTCTTATGTAGCCGACTCGCAGAGATCCTGGGATAAAATCCTCCCTCAAATTTCTTGTGCACTCCGCACTGCGGTTCATGAAGCTACCGGACATAGCCCCTACTTCATTAATTTTGGGCGGGAGATGTTGTTGTCAGGTGATTGTCATAGGGTCCGATTGGACAGCCCTGAAACTGACACTTCCGATGGAAAGAAACTAGCCGACCGCTCTCATCATTTTACGAAGCTGTATGAGGATGTCCAATCACGCTTACAGAAGGCTTATACCAAGTCTAAAACTCGATATGATCTTCGTCGCCGTGTAGTCAATTATTCTCCTAATCAGCTTGTATGGCGAAAAAATTTTGTTCTGTCGGATGCCACGAAATATTTTTCGGCTAAATTAGCAGACAAGTACGTAGGTCCCTTTATGATACATAAGAAGGTAGCGCAAGATAATTATCAGCTGAAGAGCTTAGAAGGTGAAATACTCACTGGCACTTGGAGCAGCCAACACCTTAAGGAACATCCCGAAATCGACCCTGGTTAGAAATCATTAAAGAGTATTCTATCGGTCCCGTATTTTGTTCTGACCCTCGCATTAGATACGGCTTACGATCTATTGTTCTTTGGATATTTCCGTTTTCTTTCTTTTGTATCTCTCTCGTATCACTGGGAGCCATCTTCGGTGGTGAAGAGAATTGTCGGTTACATTCCTTATCAATTCCGAATAGGAAATTTTAGTTGCCACGAAAATTTCCTCGACAGGTAAGAGGGGGAATTGTTACGGTTTATTTTTGCAATCTGCAATTTATTTAAAATCTAAATCATTTTATTTCCTTATTATCATTTTTGTTCGCAATTTATGGAACTCTTAGGCATTGCTGGTTGCTTATTGTCAGGAATATTAATTTTTATATTTTTATACATTTGGGCATGTGCAAGTTTGAGCTAACTCGCAGATTTGAGCGAAGTGATTCATTCTGTTCGTTGATCGTCGCTGTAGTCATATCTCAGTGTCTAGTTATTATTTATCATATTGTTTAGTTTATTGTTGGATAAATTTTAACGTGCCCGTTATTTGGGGATTATAACTGAGGAAAGTACTGGGGAAATATTTGTTCCCGCGGAAAATTGTTCCGGATTTATTGCACTGCGATCATTGAAAAACAACTTAGCCGCCCACCATCTCAGGTATTTACTTTTATTGTTGATTAGCCCAGTTGTAGTATCTATAAAGTATTTTGGTAATAATATTTTGATCATTGTTAATTTACAATCAGTAAAAGTAACTTTTAACTTAATCATCGACCTGGCAATGCTAATTGAGTTCTCCTTTCAGGCTTTTATTTTATTGTATTTACTTTTTCTACCACTATCGATATTACTTCGATCTCGATCCGATTTATTGGATGCTTATGGTTGGATTGGGTTGTTGAGCCCTTATTTTTGGTGGATACACATCTTGGTGGAGGATTTTTGGGGAGAATTGGATGACTGGTACCTCGTGTTTCAAGCGGAAATTGTTCGACGCCATTTTGGAACTCGTCACACACTACGTCACTACCGCACACTACGTCACTCCGACGTCATCAGCTCTCCAAACACATGCAGATAAGCTCTATTTTGATTTTTTTCTTGTTGTTATTTTTAAATATTTTTTTGGATTGATTTTTGAATGTTATGTTATTTAATTACATTTATTTACGCTTATGTTATTATTTTATATGTACTAGCTCACGCGAGTCTCAGAATTTTTTATGAGAGATACTCATTTAGGGATTGTTTCGGTTTAGGAAGGGTTAGGACTGAATTTAACTTATTTCGACGCTTGTTACGCTCGCATTGCCCTGATTGGTCGACCAACCACCCGTATTGCGCCTATTTTTGCGTATTATATTTAAAGTCTAAGCTATCTAAACATCCGAAGTCCTCGCTCGTTCGTGCGCCACGCATCCCCTATTTGGTACAGTTTATTCACTTATTAGTATTACCTTTCGTTTATATCTCGCATGAGTTATATAATTCATTCAGAAAATTTGTTAATATAAAGAATTTCGATTTCAAACTTTATTTACACATTGTAATACTACAAATAATTAATATATCCTACATTATAATTTCAAACGGAGCTTTATTTGTTTTTTTTTTGAGTTACCTACTATTATCTTTGATTATCCTTCACAGATTCGTATTTTCGTGGTTGTATACTAGGTTTCCTTTTTTTTAACAACAACCACGTGGCGCCCTATTATAATTTATACTATTTCATTACTTGAACCACCCCCTTCTCCACTGTCTAAAAGCTGGCGGCCGCATTCACTGTTATCCTGAATGCGTAAGAGCTACAATTATACACGACTGTGTGGTGCGCGTAGCAAGGTTTAGGTATTATTTAAAACTGGTGGTGATGTTTTTAATAAAAAACTGGACGCAACTGGCGAAAGATTGATGGGACTTTTAAATAAGCAGTTTACGGCATTGCCTAATCCTAACGATTCATCTGCATCTTATTTTAATGAGTCACAAGTTCAGTCAGGTAATACTACAATTATTGATTAAAAAATTTATTTATTTCTTACAAATTACATTCACGAAATATTAATTGAAACCTTTTTGTTACATATGTAATATAAATTAAATATCAATTATGAAGTAGATAATGTTACGCAAGAAGACGGTGCAGATATTCCAATTATTATCTGCTATGATGAAGAATCATTAACATCGAAAAAATGTCAGTCAGTTGATATTGTTAATATTGAATCTTCAGCTACATTAAATCCAGAACCATCGACATAAAAAAAAATCAGTCAATTGAAATATAGAATATTGAATATTCAAATTCTCATACTTCAGAATCATCAGTATTATCAAAATATCAATCACCTGAAGAATTTAATAATCTACTCTCAACTTCCTGTATTCCAGAACCTAAATTTCCTTTCGCCAAACCGAAACATACAGATATTTCAAAAAAGAATCATTTACCATTTGGACCAAAAAAAACTTGCAAAATAAAATCGAACATCGTTATTCATAAAATATTAGAGAAAAAAAAAAGATAAAAGAAGACGAGGAATGCATTGGAAAAAAATGGTAGCTAATTTAGAAAATCTTGAAATTGAAAAAAAAAACTTTTCGAGTTAAACGAAATTTGTCTTTTGAGACTAAAAAGAGAAGAAACAGAAAATGAAATAAAAAAAAAACTGAAAAAAAATTAAAATTTTGATCTAAAAATTAAGGAATTAGAATACAAAACTCTTTTGAAAAAATATGAAAATTCATAAAGATAATAAATTAAGCTGTTAGATAGAAAATGTTGTATTTATTAGCATTCTTCTTTCTGAAGTATGTTCTCCGTATACAGGATCAACAATGTGGATTTCTTAAACATTATTTTGGTCAATATTTTCTTCGATAAAGTCATCCAGTTCTTCGTCTTTCATATCAATTGCTATATTATGTAAAACAGCAGTTGCAACAATAACAGCTAATGTAGTTTCTGTTTTAAGATGCAATCCTATTGATAAACAAGGATACCTTCTTTTAAGAACACCAAAACACCTTTCTATGGTATTTCTTGTTCTTATTTGGCATTCGTTATATCTTCTTTCGGATGGCGTTTGTGGATTAAGCAATGGGGTTAATAAATACTTTTTGCAAGCATACCCGCCATCCCCCAAGAGATATGATTCTCCATATTCATTGTTTTCAAATTTAGCTCGAAGTAATGAACTATTAAATATTGTGCTATAATGTACCGAATCTGCATACCGAGCCACTATATCCAGTATTAATAAATTTGAATCACATACCGCCTGTACATTAATTGAAAAATACCCTTTTCTATTTCTATACAACTCTGCATCTTCCCCTCCCGGTGACTGTATTTTAACATGAGTACAATCAATGCATCCAATTACATTAGGGAAACCTGATATATTGTGAAAACCAATTTGTACGGCCAAACGTTCTCTTTCTTGGCCAAGCATTTTTATATAATGTGGCCTTAATGAAGCAATTGCATTTGTAACTCTTGCTATAATTCTTGACGCAGTTGTTTCATGTATATGCATTAAATCACTTTGTACAGTTTGAAAAGTTCCAGTTGCATAAAAACGTAGAGTTACCAGCAGTTGATTTAATTTTGACACTGGTAAACCACTGTTATTTTTAACTGGTTTTAATTTAGATTCTATTAAATTTAAAATATGCATTACAGAATGTTTCGTAAATCAAAATCGTAATTTAAATTCATCTTCATTATACATTGGGTTTTGGGATTACGAATTCGATCATTTAAAATTTCCAGCTCTGCAAGAGATTTCAAAGATGATGATAAATTTGATGAACTTTATGATGACGAACTTGTAGAATCCATAAATACTACTATAGTTTAAATATGATCAAAAAGTTATTAACAACTAAACTTAATTGCAATACTTCAAATGTAATATACTCGTAACATTTCACAAGTGACAGCTACAAACATGAATGATCGCAAATCTCAGATCAAATCGGTTAACCACGCAAAATTGGCAAGTTAAGATAATCTGAGTTTAAACTCGCGTTAAATAAGCACTGTTCTCTATGTATACGAAAATATACAAGGGTTAATGTAATCTAAGTTTAAGGACTTAACTTTCATCTATGCATATAATAATGTGTTCCTGTATCTCCCAAGCGGAGCATAGGGCAACCGAACTCACCGAGCCGCAGTTCTAACTGCCGTACTGTCGGTTGTTTCATTTGCCAGCGCTACTTCTATTTAAGATGTATAGATGGCAAGTCTATAGCATCCGAGTGTGATACACAAGTAGCTGTGTTTTTTATTTTACGACAAATCACACGTTGTCGGTCGCTGGGACTCGAACTGAGGATCTCAGGTTCGTATGACGTCACAGCGAGCTAAAGATGTGCGCTAGCCCGCTCAGCCATCCAGCCATCTATGCATAACTGAAGACGAATTGGTATCGCTAATTTTATCTTTAAAAAAATTATCTTCTTCCGGAATTGATGAAATTTCTAACAACTTACTGAAAAACTGCTATGAAACACTGATTGCACCCTTAATGTATTGCATTAACTTATCCTTAGTAAAAGGTATATTTCCTGATATTCTTAAACATGTAAAAGTTATAGCTTTGCACAAGAAAAGGGATAAAGAAGAAGTTTCAAATTATAGACCAATTACCTTAGTTTCAGTATTCCATATACTTTTTAAAAAGGTAATGTTGTCGAGAATTCTTTTATATCTTAAAGAGAATAAGATATTAATTGATGAACAGTACGGTTTTAGAAAGGGATTAAATTCTACATCTGCCCTAGTTAGCTTTTTGGATCAGGTGTACAATGCAATTGACAAAGATGAGAATATTTATGGCTTATTCATTGATTTGTCAAAAGCATTTGATTGGTAAGAAGTACGTGTGCTGATTGGCTTCTGTTATATCTTGAACATCGGACACAAGTAGTAATTTACGACAATCAAAGGTCTGATGCTCAATACGTAACATGCTGGGTCCCACAAGGTTCAATTCTTGATCCTATTTTATTTATTTTATATATTAATGGTATAAAAAATGTACTAGAATCTAATCATTTTGTGGCCTACGCAGATGACGTGTCAATTTTACTTACTGAAGCGAATGAAATCTCAAAAATAACTACAAGATTATCATTTTGGTTTGCATCCTTGAATTTGTCTTTGAATGTTAGTAAATCAGCAATAATTAGTTTTTCAAACCGCAACAAAAATGGAAATACATCCATTTGTTGCAATGGTCAAATGCTACCTCAAGTGAAAAGCACTAAAGTCTTGGGCCCCAATATCCACGAAAACTTAATATGGAATTCGCATATTGATGTTATTTGTAAGACTCTAGCCACCTTATGCTATCTTATAAGACGCCTAAGAATAATGTCAGACGTTTCAACAGCAAATGTTTTATTTTGCCAAATTCTATCTCATAGTAAGTTATAGCATTATTTTTTGGGGTTGTTCACCTCTGGCTACACGGGTTTTTAAATTACAAAAAAACGTCATTCGTAACATTTTTTTACTCGGTTGTAGAACATCCTGTAAAGAAATTTTTAAAAATGAAAAAAATTTAAATCTCTCCTGCATATACATTTTCATCGTTATTTTGCATATTAGAAGCAATATAGACAACTTATTATCACAGAATGACATACATAGTTATTATACTCGTTCTAAATTATATCTAACTTTACCGAACATAAAACTTAACAAGTCCAAAGGTAATCCGAATTACTTTGGTTTAAAATTATACAATAAATTACCACAACTATTAAAAGACATTAAACCGATAAACAGTTTAAAAGAGAAATAAAACAATTTCTTTTAACCAAAAATTATTATAATTTAGATGAATTCCTTAATGATAAGCCTTAAAACCACAGTATTTTTTAAATATTATTGTAACACTTTTGTATTTTTTTTTTAATTTATATGATATTTCTTATGCCATGTATTTTGGTCTCTAGAAATAAAACATTTATTATTATTATTATTATGCTCGTGGCTTTTCAATCCAGACCCAATCTTGGTAAAACGAAATGTAAGATCGAGTAAGAAAAAGTCAATCTAGTTCAAGCTAATCCTAAATATGCATTCATACGAAGAAGAAATGGCACTGAGCATACCGTCTATTTACGGCAATTAGCTCCCGATGCAAAACAATGTTGCCGGAAGAAAAGTCCACTCCTCAATGCCTAATTTCTTCTACACGATCCTCTTCAAAATGTGCATGTACGTAATGACTCTCCTACTGAAAAGATACCACCATTAAACGATCCTCCAACTCTCATTACACTATTCAAGAGAATCACGATTCAGAGCATCCAAAACGATTTCGAAAGTTACCCAGTTATTTCAAAGATTATATTTTGTGAAGTATACCCCATGGCTCTAAACTTGGGAGGGAAGAATTTGGTAACTATAGTAACGAATTTTTCAAAATATTCTACGCATTCGTTATGTCATGCATGAATTGTAAATACGAGTACATGTTTTTATATTAATTAAAACCTTACTATAAGTGTTCTAAATCATGAAAATTATTACTACAGGAAGAGCGAAAACACATTCTTGAATGCAAGAAAATTAATATATTATTATGGAAGAAGAAAAATGTTATTTGGAATACTGTGTAGAGTGCATTTAATAGTGAAACTGGCAATAATTACAGAGAAGCTGGCTGCAGCAGGCAAGAAAATACATTTTGTGCTATCCACATAACTTATTTTTGAATATATTAGATTTGTTAAGCACACATCAGTGTTTGTTTGCTATACTAAGACCTGCTCGTTCCCTTCCCGCTCATATCTTTAGGTCTGCTGGTCGATCCTTAAAGTTGAACCTTTGCGGCATTTGATCTGGCGCCTAATCTACTTCTGTTCTTTGGAGATTTTAAGACCCACCCCCTACTCCACTGTAGCTTGCCGTGGTTCAACCGGCCTTGCACGGGTTACGCCGACAAAGGGGCGTAGCAAGTTATTTGGCGGCAACGTGAGGCCCGAAAAGTTCTTCCGCCATCCTTTAATGTGTATTCCCTTTTTCTATTTTCTCTTTTTAAACGTTGGGTTCGCTTGTATAGTGTCCCCATCTTTCACAAAGTTATTTTCTGTAAACTCGTACGGCTAGTTATTCGGTTTTAGCCCCTATTAGTTTAGTTATTTCGGTGTTATACGTTAAGTTTAAATTTAAAATTAAATTTTCTTGGTTAATCGTTTTCTATCAATCTTGGTTTTGAGTATATTTATCATAGTTATGGAATAGAAAATGAAGATAAATCTCTTAAATAAAGAGGAGCTTGCTTATGAGCTGGAGATTAGAGGCGTTGATCAGAAGGATAGTACAGTTGAGTCAATGAGGCGCTCTCTACGGTCATTATTGAATATCGAGAAAAATCCGTCCTATGTACCGCCACCCTACCCATATACATTTGAGCAAGACAGTACCGCGTTAGATAAACAAGACATTTCAGAGAGAATAACAACTTTTGCAGACTTAAAATTTTCTAAGGAGTTTAAAAATATTGTAACCAAAATAAATCACTCTATTGGTCGAGTGAATGATGACGCTCAAAATAAGACACGATCTCGATATCTAGTAAAATTAACAACCTTACTTGCAGAACTTAAATCTAAGGCAAAGAGTACCAAGCTGTCCTCCACTCTCACTAACCAATTGCTCAACGATAGTGCTGATTTAGCTAATGTCGATCTTTCGGACCCCGGGTCTGACTCTTCTGATAGCGACCATGATAGTAATGATCCGAACGCACAAATGTCTGTTAAACCAGTCCCCGTAGCTAAATGGAATCTTAAATTCAAGGGTGACACAAAGTTCATGTCGTTGAACTCATTTCTTGAGCGAGTTACGTTTTGCTCGTAACGTCTCTATGGCACTACTTCTAGATTCAGCGATTGACCTGTTTGAGAGTAATGCCTTAATATGGTATGGATTAAGGAATGAATTTTGACTTACAAATTATGGGGAATAACTGTTTGAAGAAATTAAGAGTCGTACTCAAGGCTCACAAGAACCGATCGGTATTTATATCGCAAGCATGAGTTCTCTTTTTGCTCGAAAACAATATCTGAAGAAGTAAAGGTTAATATTTTAATAAGAAACATTTTTCCGTTCTACCAAACTCAATTAGCTCTAAAAGATGTCGAAACGGTGTCGGAACTATTAAAATTGTGTAGAAAAAATGATAAACGGAAAGAATCCGTAGAGAATTTTGTTTCACCGCCGCGACGACATCTTACTCTTGAACCTGACCTTGCTGACGTTCACATAAAACCCTCTTCGCATAGGAATCCTCCCTCAGCACCAGTCCATACGGTAGAAGTCATTTAAAACTGCTGGAATTGTGGTATATCTGGACATACGACTATAAGATGTACCGCACCACGCAAACGGTATTGCTATCGTTATGGCAGACCTAATGTAACTGTAAACACATGTCCCAAATGTTCGGGAAACGGTCGTCAGATGAAGTAACAGGCCGGATACTTCATCGTAATTTGTCTGCATCGGTTAGCACCAATAATGCACGTCTTGACTTTATACTAGCACACACACAGGGCGATGAACGACCATATCTAGAAGTATCGTTTCCCAAAAATCCTTGCTTTGTTCTCTCAGACTCAGGAGCTTCTAGAATGGTAGTTGGCGGTCCGAGATTTAAAAGTTTGAGTGAATTAGTTGTCTTAGTCCCGGCGAGATTGTAGTTCCTGTTAAATTACGCGATAAAGTAAAAGTATGTAGGATTTTAGTCGTACCACAGAATAGTTACATACAGAAGCAACACTCCGTGTCGGTACCTTTCATGTTGCCCTTTTCAGTTCTATGACCTTGAAGCATTGTGTAGACCTTTCAATTTGTACTTTTCCCCTATATCTCTCTAAGATGTGAGGAAACTTTCCGATGTTAAATAATGAGCTCTTTAAATTTGTGCACATTCTCCATCTCTTTCTAATTTTCGTTTCTGTCTTACTGTCGCTTCTGTATAAACCTATTCTGTGGTCGTACCATCTTTATCTCACACTTTAATCTTAGTCGTGGACTTTAGGAAAATTATGGGAGTTGTGCCCGATTTAAGGAAAGGCGAATGGACGTTCTCAATGTGCCCTATTTCTGCAGATACACTCAACGTTGTGAACCCACAAGCATCTCTGTCGTTGGAACAAGCTCGCGAACTAAACGATTTAATCAACGAAATGTTCTCTCAGATTCCTAATGAAAAAATTGGTTGTACTAATATGGTAGAAAACTTAATTAAAATTAAAAATGACTGCGAACCCATTAAGCAGCGACATTACCCTCTGTCGCCTGCAATGCAAAAACACGTCGACAAACAGTTAGAGGAGATGCTCAGGTATGGTATTGTAGAAAAGTCAAATAGCCCGTTGGCTTTACCAATTTTAATGGTCCCTAAGAAGGACACATCGTACAGATTTTGTGTTGACTACCGTAAGGTACACAACGTCAGCGAACGTGACACTTATCCCTTAACTTTCGTAACTAGTACTCTAGATAAACTGCGCGACGCGTGATATTTAACTTCCTTGGACATTAAGTCTGCATATTGACAAATACCGATTGCTGAAGGGTTAATATGCCGCTGTCACGATACCGAACCGCGGCTTATTTCAATTTCTTAGAATGCCTTTCGGGATGCACAATGCACCCGCCACTTGGCAACGGTTCATTAACCGGGTAATAGATTTAGAACCCCATGTTTTTGTATATCTAGACGATATTATTATCGTTACTCAGACTTTTGAGAAGCATTTAGAGATCTTAAAAGAAGTCATAAATCGTATAATTAAAGCGGGATTAACACTAAGTCGCGATAAGTGTCATTTTTGTCGGGAAGAATTACGCTTTTTGGGTTATGTAGTAAACCGTCAAGGATTGCACGTAGATCCGGAAAAGATTAGAGCTATTTTGGACATATCTAATTCGAAGAGTATTTCTGACGTTTGACGCTTAGTCAGTGTGGCGACATGAGATCGTAGATTCGTGCCCTATTTTTCGAAGATTGTGTCTCCATTGACGAACATGCTAGATTTTGTTGGGACTCTATATGTGAAGAATCTTGGAATATATCACTATATGGACAGAATCCCAGTAGAAACTGGTTGTACCTAAAGGCCAACGCCGTAAACTTATATTCAGATGCCATGCGACACAACGTTGCCGATTATGTACGTAAATGTTTAACTTATGTGAAAGCCAAACCGGAGCAGAAATCTCCTGCTGGTAAAATGGGCGGCCATTCTGCCATAAGTCATCCTTGGGAAGTAATTTGTACTGACGTTCTATGGTCGTTGCCAAAATCTTTTCAGAACTACAATTTTATGCTGGTTGTGGCGGACATATTTAGTAAATTTTCTCTCGTGTTTCCGTTAAGGAAAGCTATCGCTCGAAGTATCGTAAGACATTTAGAGAATGACGTGTTCTTGATTTTCGGTGTTCCGCGGAAAGTCATTTCATATAACGATGTCTAGTATCGGTCTAAAGAATATTTAAATTTATTAAGCTCCTACCGACCGGATCAATCGGTTTATTAAAACAATGCTAATTTCATATGTAGCGGACAACCAACGCGAATAGGACAAGTATTTGCCCAAAGTCGCTTGTGCACTTCGTACCGCGAAGCATGAAGTCAGTGGACTAACGTCGTACTTCATTAACTTTGGGCGTGAGGCTACTTTATTGGGAAATGTCACGAATGAAACTAATTTAGAGTAATAGGGACAAGGAGAAACCGCTCGAAAGGGCTTGTAATTTTTCTGCTTCATATAAAGATGTTAGAACCCAACTGCAGAAAGCGTATGTAAAATCCAAATGTTGGTATAACCTTTGCCATCGAGACGTTTCTTTTCACCCTAACCAACTCGTTTGGAGAAAAAACTTTGTTCTGTCCGATGTCTCTAACTTTTACTCCGCAAAGTTAGCCGAGAAATACATCGGATCATTTGTTATTCATAGGAAGTTATCTTTAAGCACCTATCAGCTTAGAATCGTAGATGGTAAGGTCCTCTCAGGATCTTGGAGTAGTATGACCTTAAAACCGCACCCTGGAGAGGACGAACCTCCCTTAGAATAGTTTGAGGCCGATCTCACTCCTCTTAATTTCGGTTCGTATTCTCGACTTTGAATTTGATTTCGTTTTTGCTTTTTTTCTCTCCTTTTTTTATAAACTTTGGTTGCCACCTTTACGGCGTTTATCTTTTATCCGAAATTTTCTCCAAGAAAATTTCTTCAACTGATGAGTGTGAAGTTTGTTAGGGTTCATTGTCACGGGTGCTTTCCGTGCAGCTGCAAACCTTCTGCCAGAGGCGCTTTCCAGCATCATGCGTAGGTAGCTAGATTTGCACTATGCAGAAGTACGCAAGCTAGAGATCAGGTGTAGGTTTGTCTCATTCATTTTAAAACGATTGTTTGGAGCTGCTGGTCTATTTATTGTGATATTGAGAAATTTGAGCTTCGTTGTGAAGAAAACTACAAGTATTTTTAGATTTGACGGCCAGTCAACTCATTGGAAATTATTTCTCGGGTGTGTCCCAGATTTTGCCAAACAACTTCGTGAAGAAAAACTCTACAGCCGCACAATATCTAAGGTAAAGCCAGAACTGTCTCTTTAACTAAACTTCCATCATTCTTCATGGCATAGATTACAATTTTTAGAACACGTGGTGAGATTTCAATTATGTTCTAATATTTCCGTCTTTGAATTAATTTCTAACTGCCAGTGGCGTGCTCGCACCACTTGACGTGGTATCGGTCAATTAATTGCCGGGGCGATTATATTAATAGTTCCATCGATTTTTCGATCCCTTTTGCCGGAATTCCATGCTGTCTGTGCTGTGCCGCCATTGTTTTTTCAAACCGCCTTCGGTGGACCTGGAACGGGATCGCACAGGCTATTGGATGTTAAGAGAATGGACCACGTGGGAGAATCGCCGACTTCTAGAGATAAGCCCGCAACGTATTTTTTTTTCAACAATTCAGTCATTGGCTCCATATTCTCATTGAGCCAAATTATCTATCTTTTGTATATTCTACTCCGTTATAGCTGTATAATTTTTTTTATTAATACTTTGTCAACGAATTTATTCGATTGTAGCTTAATACACTATATTTATATATTTTTCTTTCGACAATTTTGACACTTTATCACTATCTTACTACATTGTACTTCTGATCCCATTACGTGATTTTTAGTACATTTAGTTTATTCGCACTATTGTGCGTATATCCGGGAAGGCCGTAGTACACGGTCGTGAATATTATTATTATTATTATTATTATTATTTAATACTGTACCCAACAGGCTAAAGCCCAATTAAAGGGTAAGAGAAAAAAAAGAAAGAGAAAAAAAAATTCAATAAGAATAGATACAGCCTTTAAGTTCACTAATAGTGCAGTTAAAAATGTCAACAAGATACTGGACTTGACGATACGATTGTATCATATAATATACTGGGGAATTTGCAAGTACATTAGTTCTTGTACGAGGCAAGTAAAATGTACATTGAAACCTGGAGGACAGTCTGGGTACATGAATTTGAATTTTATTAATAATAATTATACAGTCTATTTTATTATTTATTAATTTCCATAAGATAATGGTAGCGTGCATATTCCGTCGTTGATAAAGGTATTGCAAATTAAAGGATTCAAGTAGTATGGGTTGAGGGATGCCTCTGGGGGGATATACACCCTCTAAAATAAATTTAGCTGCTTTAATAAACTTTCTTTGAACACTCTCAATAAGTTCAATCATAATACTAGTAGTAGGACTCCAAATAACTGAGCAATATTCGAGATGCGGTCTTACCAGCGATGTAAAAAGCATTTTAAATATTGTTATATTGTTGAACATTTGAGCATTTCTTATGATGAAACCTAAACATTTAAATGCTGCAACAACCTTCATTTCAATGTGTTTATTAAATGTTAACTTAGGATCAAAAGTAATTCCTAGGTCGCAGATGTAATCTGGTTTCATTAAGGATTGATTTCTAAGAGTGTAATTAAAATGTATTGGATATTTTTTCTGAGAGTAAGTCATAATTAAGCACTTATTAACATTGAGATTCAGTTCATTTTGATCACACCAGTCGCTAATAAAATTCAAATTAGTTTGTAATTCTACACAGTTATCAACATTTTTAATTTTACAAAATACTTTGATATCATCGGCGTATATAAGATAGTCAACTGTGATACCAGATGTAATATCGTTGATAAAAATGTTAAATAGTAACGGTCCAAGCACAGAACCCTGTGGCACGCCCGAATTTTGAGTAAAATTATTTGATTTGAAGCCATGTTTGCTGACATATTGATATCTGTTACTGAGATAAGATGTGAATAGTCGGACGAGAGAGGGAGAAAAACCAAAAGATTGAAGTTTACATATGAGTATGGAGTGACTTAATTTGTCGAAAGCCTTTGAGAAGTCGGTGTATATAACATCAACTTGACAATTTTCATTTATCGCCTCACTAATATATTGAGTTATACATAATAAATTTGTAGTAGTTGATCTACCTTTAACAAAACCGTGCTGGTTAGAAGCTAATTGATTTGACACGTGATTGTATAATTTGTCATGGATAACTGTTTCAAACACTTTACTAAAATTGGATATCAATGCAACTGGCCGATAGTTACTAACATCATTTTTATCACCTTTTTTGAAAACGGGATTTATTCTCGACAATTTCCAAGTTTCCGGGAAAACGGAATGTTTAATTATTAAATTAAAAATTATTGTAAGTGGTTTTACAAATACAGAGGAGCAGTCTTTAATTATAAAAGAAGGTACTGAATCTGGACCCATTGTTAATTTGGGCTTAAGTTTATTGACAGCTTTGATGACGTCCTCTTCACTTACAGAATTTAAAGTACAACAGCCGGAATCCGTATCGTTGAGCGGGGAAATAGTGCTATTGATATTATTGTTATTGTAAGAACTAGAAAAATATTCGGCGAATGCATCAACAATAGATTGTGGGTCTTCCAGAGTTTTATTATTGTATGTAAGTACAGTAGGCATTGAAGCAGTGTTCCTCTTGTTATTGACGAAAGACCAAAATCGCTTGGGCTCATCTACAATGCTATGCATCATGTCGTTGCAGTAATTTAAATACGCCTGTTTGGTTTCAAGTTTAATTTGAGATCTTAAACGACTGAAACTATTAACATCATCTGGAGAACGGAATTTTTTTATCTTCGTCCATAATTTATGCTTCGCTTTTATTTTATGGATAATGGATCCATTGAACCAAGGTGGATAGCTCTTAGAAGACTTTTTCTTGAAAGGAACGTTGTTATGCAGGACTGGATTTAGAAGATTATAGAATTCACGGACAACATCATCTACATTATCAAAATCATTTAGTGGACTCCAGTTAATAGTGGATAATTCATGATAGAGCGAAACAAAGTTTGCTTTCTTAAAATTTAATCCTAAATTGGAAACAGATTTAGATCTGACATTAGAGTCGTGATGCAATTCAATAGTTAAAGATGGATGATATTTATCTTCATTAAGGATATTATATATTGAACGAGTTACTATGCAGTTATTATTACTGATGACAAAATCTAAAATTCTGTCATCATTATTTTTTACAAAATTGTACTGCGACCAATTGTAAAAATTTAGGAAATTCAGTAGAGAGTTATAAATGGGAGAAGTGGCAGCATTATTATGACAGTTTAAATAAACAGGTATATTAAAGTCACCGAATATTATTACTTCAGAATTATATAAAAATTTAAGGGTAGATATCGATTCAAATAAAGAGTTATAATCATTAACAGTGCATGAAGGGGGAATATATAAGACCATAGCATATAGGGGTTTGTGATTGAGGAAAATTTTTATAAGTAAAATATCAATATGAGGTAGATCTTTAAATGTATTACAATGTTGATGAATGTCAATTTTAATTGCTTTATATTTATTTTGTATGGCGAATAGAACACCACCACCCCGTTTTGTTCTAGTAAGCTCAAAATTGCGATCAGTTCTAAAGACTGTGAAATTGTTTTGGTCGAAAAGTTCATTATTTGTAATATGTTCATGACACCAAGTTTCTGTAAACGCATATAGTTGAAAGTAAGTTTGAGTTAGTGTGTTTAAATACAATTCAGCTGATTTACCTCCTAATCCCCTTACGTTTTGGTAGTAGCAAAAAAAGTTTTTGTTGTCAGTATTTATGTCACTGATATTAGTACAATTAATTGAATTTTGGCCGGATTCGTAAGATATCTTTAATTGCTATGAGTCTCCTAAAATAGAAGATCTAAATCTTTTTAAATTTTCGTTAAAAATGTGACAATTGTGATCCCAAACTGCATGATCTGTTGAAATGTTTGGTTTAAGTGCTTTTGCTTGCGTGCAATTGATACATTTTAGGGAAATGGATTTGCAGTCTTTTAAAGAGTGCGAATCTGCACATTTTGGACAAGTTGGCGTTTTTTTTGTGCAATTTTTTGAGGTATGGTGAAATCCGCAACAGTTGAAACATCGACGTAATTCAACTGCATCATAAACTGAGCAAGAATCGTAACCAATAAGAATGTTACCGGAGTTAAGGATCGAATGATATGTATTGTGATCGACTTGTAAGATGGCTTGGTAAACATGTTTATTTTTCTTTAATGGTTTAATAGTCACAACTTCACAAGTACTGCCACTCGAAAAATGAACTTTATTTTGATATTTGAGGGAACTTATTAAGACATCGGGTTCAATATTATCAGTCAATCCTACTATTTTAATTCTGGGATGTAGCATACTTAATTGTTTGACATCATATTTATCTTTAAGTTTCTCGGAGGCCAGTTGTTTAAATTTTACAACGTTCTCGTTATTGTCGCAACGGATTACAAGACTACCATCTCGATTATTTTTTACGTTAATAATATTTATTTCAGAATCGATAGGGTTAATGGACTGTAACATATCAGATTTAGTAACACTTGGTCTTTGTTTACCAGACTTAGGTTTAACAATAATTGGTGGCTCTATGGGTTTATTTTTATTTTGTAAAATATTAGCGTAAGTTTTAGATGCGGAAGACTGTGGGCAGACATTATCGGATATATATTTGAGATGATCGTTGATGCTTTTTTCTACTTGGCATTTCAGTAGTTCAATTTTTTTTTCAAAGTCGTTTTGCATTGTGTTAAAAAGTGAACTGAAAGTATCTAATGCATTTTTATCTATAATTTTGGACAAATTCTCATTTATATTCTTGATTGTACCGACGAGTTCAACAGAATCAGATTTATTAATTATTTCGCAGGTTCGTTTACAATCATCACACAGAAAAAATAGATTATTATTTTTATTTATTATTTCATACTCTTTATCACTAATACTAACGCATGCTATATGGAACGATTTGCCACATGAACCTTCACAATTAATGATTGATTGATCAGGTCTTTTATAGCGACATTTGCCACATGCAGACATTTTGCATTATCAAAAAATTGAATATAAATATAAAAAATAAGGTTTAAATAATTAATAATTACTAACAAAAAAAAATGTGTATGAATGAGACACATTGGATACAAGAAAGGAGAGGGAAGCGCCAGTGCGGTCCGTCACGGCTAAGGTTAGTACGTACTGGAATGGACCACGGGAGGGTAAACACAACAGAAAGGTAGTTACTGAATATGAGGAAGACGGATGACCGGAAGAAAAGCCTAACAACGAGAAAATAAAACTAAATATCTAGAACCAATGTGAATGCTTATCTACCATGTGCTGATCTACTTAAAAACTATAACGGCTAAATCAGCATACGAGACATGAAAATGTAGATCTAAATGAGACAATTTGAGTGCTAACAAGACAAATTCAATGGTGTAATCAAATTTAGAGAAAAAAAAAACTATTGTTAAAGTATAAAAACTTAGAAATTCCGATGTAGTACGTGTTGCTCTATTTACAAACTAGGATAACCAGATCAACATGAGATACATCAAAAGATGCGTAATAACAAGACAAATTCAATGGGGTAATCAAATTTACAAAAAGCTCTTGTTAAAGTATGAAAAACTTAGAAATTCCGACGCAGCACGTGTTGCTCTACTTAAAAACCAGCGCAGATAAAAGGTTCGCGACTTCACTAATCGTGGGATAAAATAAAACTATTTAAGACTAACAAATGTCGCAATAATCGCATTATCCGTATACCCAGAAATGGAGTATGAAAGTGTGAATAACCAAAAACTGAAATACTCACAATTTTCATCAAAAATGGAGCAATAAAACCAGAACAAAAACACATAACACTTATCACAGCACCTAATACACGTGATTGCACTAAAATTTTGATGTTTGATGCACTTCTATAGCACAACTTGGATAAAAACTTGCGGAGCGATCATCAACCATAACATCTGCATAATAAATTGAAACTATTAGAACTCGTTTAGCGTTTACCTGTTATTTACTCGAGCACCCGCTCAACTGTCTCGTTGGTACCATCTCGACCGTCGACGCTACTTAAACATTTTAAAACCTTTTATTGTGATATTGCGGTCCTCGATATCATCGACCCGTGCTGCCACCCCCTACACGTTTCGTTAATATTAGATTTACTGACTATTTTATTCGACGTGTGGTCAGATTCATAACAGTAACAATTTCTGTGCGTGTCAGGAGCGTCACCATATTTTGTGCTATCCACATACCTTATTTTTCAATATATTAGATTTGTTAAACAGACATCATTGTTTGTTTGCTATACTAAGATCGGCTTCCCTTCCCGCTCACATCTTTAGGTCTGCTGGTCGACCCTTAAAATTGAACCTCTACGGCATTAGATCAGATGGCGCCCATTCTACTTCTGTTCTTTAGAAATTTTAAGACGCACCACCTACTCTACTGTAGCCCACAAAGGGGCGTAGGACTAGTCTAAAGTAATTTATCAAGTTCTACTAGATTAAGGGTTTACTAAAAGTAAAAATGATCAATGTTTGTGTATGAAATGCGCTGACGGACATTATTGCTACATTTTAATATATGAATATGATATACATATTGCTGCAAATACAGAAAAAGAAATACTAACCATTGGAGAAAATATTGAGAGAAAATATGAGACAAATAATTTAGGAGAACTAAAACATTGTACATGGCTAGAAATTAAACGAGACAATTATGGAAATTTTAAAATAACACAAAAGAATTACATCAAGAAAACAACAAAATTATTTAATTTAAAACATGCGAAAGTCTCAAATATTCTTCCAGATCCAGGATATATAACAATAAACACAGGAGGAAAAGTAATGATTGATAATACAGTTTCAAAATTTACTTGGATGTTTCTTGTACATTAGTGTAAATGATAGTGATAGATACAATAAGAATTTTGAAATATTTAAAGGAACATCAAATTTAAACTTGAAATTAAGTTATAATATTTCTGAAGAAAATGCTTTACACGGATATGCAAATACATATTTGGCACAAAATATGAATGATAGAAAATCATATAGTGTGTATATTTTCAACATAAATGGAAGGCTTATAGCAAACAAACATACATTTCGCTGTCATCAACAGACGCAGAATTTATTTCTTTAGCAGGAACTATACAACAAGCTTCCTGGTTAAAAAGATTGTTACATGATAATAATATGATTTAATTCTTCAGTAACTATTTTTGAAGATAATCAAACTTGTTGAAAACATAACTGGAGAAAAAATTATTCACAAAACAAAACATATCAACGCAAAATATAATTCTGTAAAAGAGTTCTGCCAAGATGGTATATTTAAATATGAATACTGCCCAACAAAAGACATTTATTTATTTATTTATTTATTATTGACCTTCTTACAGGATACAAATCCCAATTACAAGGAGGTCAGTAAAACAATAATGATACCATTTTAACATGTTTGACGTAAAGTTACATAAAAAAGTCTAATTAAACAAAACATTTATGAAATACACAAACGAACACTTATTATCATCGAAATGCTCGAAAATAATTCAGCATAATATTTTTCAAGATCGCAAATTCAACATGAAAAATATCGATTTCCATATCTATTTTTCTTTCAATGTCATTAAAAATGTAACACAGACGAGTAATAGGACTTTTCAAAAAATAGTTCCTCCTAAGATGAGGTATATAAAAAGGAATATGTGTTCTGGATGAAAGGCGAGGTATCCAAAAATGTACATTGTTGAGGGCTGCAGTGTCATCAGTTATGCCTCTTATTAGTTTAAAAAGATAGAAACAAGAATACATCTTACGTCTAGACTCCAAAGTAAACATATTGAGATCGAACAAAGCATATGTATAACTGTAATTAAGTGGATTAAAGTTCGGTGAAGTTTTCCTAATACAATAACGAATAAATTTTCTCTGAACCCACTCAATATTATTACTGTGTGAGACATATATTGGATTCCAAACTACAAGACAGTATTCAAGTTTCGATCGTACAAGAGAGTAGTACAAGGATTTAAGAGTTTCCCGATTTGTGAAAAATTCTGAATGTCGTATAATGAAACCCAAGCTTTTATAAGCAGAATTGATTATATAATTGTAGTGTAAATCAAAATGTAGTCTACAATCAAATATAACTCCTAAATCTTTCTGAAAATTCACTCTGTCTAGACACTGGCCCTCCATCCAGTATGGAGTAATTATTTGACTGTGTTTTAAAGAGTATGACATTATTTTACATTTAGAAAAATTGAAAGATAGATATGAAGAGGAAGACCAAGCTATAAGATTATTAATATCTTTTTGAAGTTCATGACAATCATTAGTTGTGTTTACAACTTTGAATAGCTTCAAATCATCAGCATATAAAAGAATATTTGAAAACTCCAAACATTTAGTAATATCATTAATAAATAAAACAAAGAGTAGAGGTCCTAAATTAGATCCCTGAGGGATACCTGAGTGTGGAGTAAAGAAAGCTGATTTATGGCCATTGTACTGAACAATCTGTTTACGATCAGTAATATAGGATCGCATTAATTCTAGCAAATCTGGTGAAAAAACAAATTGATGCTCCAATTTAAACAGTAGGACTTCATGGTTTATGGTGTCGAAAGCCTTGGCAAAATCCGTATAAATCACATCTACTTGCGAATTTTCACTGAAAGCATTAATTATGAATTCAGTAAATTGACAGAGATTAGTAGTAGTAGATTTGCCCTTTATGAAACCATGTTGCACAGGTGTAATTACATTACTGGTAAACTGATAAATATACTTAAATATAATTTTTTCAAAGCATTTAGAAATATTAGAAATAATAGATATGGGCCTGTAGTTAGAAATATCAGATATGTCACCAGATTTATAAATTGGGCAAATAAGAGATTCTTTTAAAGTGTCAGGAAATTTATTAGTTTTTAGGATTAAATTAAAAAGAATATATAACGGTTTAACGAAAATTTCACGGCAGCCTTTTATAATATAGGAAGGAAGTAAATCAGGACCAGGAGAACAAGAAACTTTTAATGATTTAATAGATGCAGATATATCATCTTCTGAAATTTCTTTTATTTGTAAGACGGTATTAGAAGTTATTGGTTTGTAAATTTTTGAAAAATCGGTAACTGTGGCTTGAGAATAGACAGTAGAAAAATATTCAGCAAATCCTTGGACAGCAGATTGAGTGTTACTATAACTTTTATCACCCCAATGCATGTTTCCAGGTATTCGTGTGCATTTTTTCTTTTTATTAATAAAAGACCAGAATTTTCTTGGTTCACTAATTAAAATATCTTCAGATCTATGCACAAATTTTTTATATTCTTTTTTGATATTATTCTTGATTTTTGATCTTAGAGCTTTAAATTGTAAATAATATGATTCTATGTTCGTTTTTTTATACAAAGTGCGAAATTTATCTTTCAATTTGATATCAGAAATAATTTGTTTAGTAAACCAAGGAGGATAGGAAGATCTTTTTTTACACGTAAGTGGAACACATTCCCGGAAAACATGATAAAGTACGTCATAGAATTTGCTGAATGCTTGGTCTACGTCGTCATATTCCCATAAAAAATTCCAGTCGACTTTATTCAGAAGAGTATACATGAGTTCAAAATCAGCTGAAGGAAAGTTAAAAGAATAGGTGTTGTTAAATGTGGAATTAGAAACACGAGATGGACAAACATTTATAGATATTAATAAGGAAGGATGAAGAGGATCTTCACGTGTTAAAAATATATCACTACGAGAAACAGAACAAGTTTTATTAGATAGTACCACATCAAGTAAACGGGAGTCAGAATTAAGAACATAGTTGAATTGGGTTGAATTAAGAAAATTAGAAAAATTTATAAATCTGGTGATACACGAATTACTATATCCATGATTGTAATAATCTATCAATTTGCTAATATTTAGATCACCAAGTAATATAAAATTGGACTGCATAATCTCATAACAGGACTCAAGACATTCATAAATCATGATATGTTGATCAAGTGTAATTGGAGGGGGGGAATAAATCACCACAACAATGAGATTCTCACCAGATAAGAGAGAAATTCGAACACATATAATATCAGCAAAAGAATTATGATTTAAATTTAGTTTAATTTCAGATGATTTAAATTTATTATTAACAGCACATAATACGCCACCTCCCATTGTTTTACCTGTAATATTGTTGTCACGATCTTTTCTATAAACTGTATATTTGGAGTTATCCAAAATCTCCGCATTGCTGACTGAATCAGAAAGCCAAGTCTCAGACAAAGTTATAATATCAAAATTATTTATAAAAGAATTATTGTAAACCTCAACTAGCTTAGTATTTAATCCACGAACATTCTGATAATAAATATCCATTTGCTCAATGTAAACGTACAAATAAAAAAGATTATAATTAAACTACCTAATATAAACGAACAAAAATATGCCAAACTTTGCAAGTAATTATCAATATAAATTATTTAGAAACGAAATACGTTGACCTAGAGAATGAAACAGTTGCAAAATACGACATAAGATTGAGCTGCTCTCAAAACACAAAATATTACATTAAAAGAAATGAAATAATAGTGAAAGTGTTACAATGTTTCAGTATTAGTTAATAAATCAGCCTTTTTAATAACACCATTCAGTTTGTAAAAAATATTGCCATCAATTGTCCAAACGTTCTTATAGCCAATTGTGTTGGATATGTGTTTTAAGGTATGTAAACGCTTTTTTGTTAAGTCCTCTTTAATATTGACTTTAGTGCCTTTTAGTTTATACCTCGATTTGAGAACGAGACTACGGAATCTGTAGCTAGTGAATTTTATTATAATGGGGCGAGGCCTTACATTCAGTGGCGTAGATGAGGATACACTTCTTGTCACAACACTATTCACACTGCTGTTTTTCTTCCCCACACGATGACACCGATCAATGGAATTTGGTGGTAGGTCCACAGAAAGAGATTCAAGGAGATCACTGACCTTTTTTTCGACGTTTTCAGTCGGATCTTCAGGAACTCCAAACACCCTGATGCAATTACGTCTGGAGTATTGCTCTAGTCGGTCGATCTCCATGTGAAGTGATTGATTTTCCTGGCTTATTTTACTTATGATACCTTCATAATGTGCTTTCTGCTCTTCGAGTTTTTGGTCAACACGTGCAAAAACCATGTCGACCAACGTAGCGAGAAAATCGGGATCTTTGAGCACATTAGCCACAATTTCTTGTACTTGCGATGAATTTGGCTTTGGCATCTTGACGGTGAGGTTTTTCAAAAAAAATATTTCTTCAAAAACGGCACTTTATGAAAAAATTTTGGAGCAGCAAAAAAACACAACTACACACGCCAAAACATGTGAGTATATTTTTGATATATTATATGCTACATGGTAGCATATTTATTAAACAAACCATTATCTGCGAAGAGTTGAGAAACTTCGAGCATTGATCGGATTACAATAATGTCATTGAGGAGGAGTGTTAGATAATGCAATGACAATCAGAAATCAAGTAGTCAAAAATAATAGAAATATATATAGTTTTCAATTATAGTAATAAATTAAATAATAATTAATAATAAATATTCTTATGTCAAATAAAGTGAATAAAAGTTTATCAATTTTAAAGTATTTTATCTATTATTATAGAATACTAGTGATGTGACGAATAGCAGTTCAGCTGAATAACCGAAAAACGAATATTCGGCGAAATTTTAACCGGATATTCCGCCGAATATTCGGCCTTACTGAATAATATATTTTTGTACATTCTAAAAGCGATTGGTGGTCCTCGTCGCGGAGAGGGGTGTATTTATTCTGAAATGCTCGCCTTATTTTTTGTTAAGGTAATTTCTTGTTTGATCATTATTAAATTTAATTATTTCAGTTTCAAAAAAATTACAGTTAAACAATATGACTAC
Source organism: Stenolophus ochropezus (assembly GCA_035578165.1). Taxonomy (NCBI): domain Eukaryota; kingdom Metazoa; phylum Arthropoda; class Insecta; order Coleoptera; family Carabidae; genus Stenolophus; species Stenolophus ochropezus. Next base: position 23,976,469 of record JAQOWZ010000017.1, read on the forward strand.
ATATTTTATTTATTCTTATTATAGATACATTAATAATATCTAAACATACTGTAGCGATCCTAGGTATCCGACAGGTTACAACAAGTCCGTCCGCTCCCCATTGTTCTAATTTTCAGAAAGGTCGGCGAATATTCCAGAATAAAGCGTTTTACTTTAAATACCCCGAGCAAGATATCGCGAGGACACGTGTAATGAACACTGAACAGATGGTGATATAAATAAATATTGTGGAAAGAAATAGTAGTTTTAATTGTTTAAATAAATTATCTTAGTGTTTAAGTCTTTATTAATAATTGTTAGTCTTAAACTAGTGTTTATATTTGTTAATTCTTAGTGTTAGTTATTTTTTATTATCTTTTATAATTCATATTTCTTATATTAAACATAGTTATATAAATATTAGTGTTTTAATCAATTTTACACTTCACCTAAATAAATAAAATGTTACAATACGTAAGTGGCTCACAGAATTATTCGTACACCTACGTTTTCTACTTAAAAAGTAAAGAAAATTGTACTTTTAAAAATAATATTGACATATTACTGACGGGATCATATTCTCTCATATTCCAGAAATACAATGCAATAGCCAATTATGAAAAAAATATTATTTTTCTTATGTAAATTAAATAAATTTGAAAAATTAATATGGGCTCAAAAGTTCCTAAAATTATAAAAGAGCTCTAATTGGAGCTCATCAGCGTGGTGTAACATACAGCGGTGTCTAGTGCAGTCAATTCCAGCTGTACCGACTGATTGCCATGGCAGTCAACTAAGGTAGACTCTCAAGAGTAACTGGTCATCAGACGTAAGTCTTAACAATATGACCAAGATTACTACTGAAGCAACCGCTTCAAGAAATTTACAAAAATGAATTTACAAAATTAAAGAATTAAAAAAAAAAGAAATAACAAAAGTTGGATTGTTAAGCCACCAACAATGAGTTTAATAGGGAAATCTAAAGGGAACTAACAATTTTATATTTGAAAAATTAATATGGTTTTATGGCCGTATAGTCATAAGGAACCCCAAACTATTATGTGCCTGCCGCCGTGTTTCACTGTACTCCATAAATTGTAGTAATTAAGCTCAGAATTTGGATTTCTGCAAACAAAAGATTTTCCATTCCACTCAAATAGGTACAATTTACTTTTATCCGAAAAATTACCAATTTCCAAAATACACAATCCGTGCTGATGTACTATTTGCATAGGTGAATTTCTTTATACTATTTTGTTTAGTATTATAGGGCTCGCGTTTTACTATAACATCATTAAAACCAAAATTTCTTAAAGTTCTTCGAATAGTCTATATTCCAGTAGACTATTAAAAAATATCAGATATTCATAATGTTAATTTATTCACGGGATTTTTAGGATTTAATGTCATTTAACGTTCAATATATCGTTCATTCTGTTGACTTACAAATTTTTTACGGCCTCCACGGGAAATATTTTTCAACTGGTCCTCATTTTTATATTTACTTATAAAATTCTCAACATTTGAGTGCGATCTTCGTTCAATTTTGACAACCTCCCTTAAATATTTACACTGGCAAAGTAATTTCAACCAGATTCGCCTTTCTACTACCGTAATTACTAGTTTTTTGTGACCCATTTTTGAAAAAACTTTATACAAAATACTGAAACAAGAGATAATTACGCAATCATAGATGTTTTATATTTATAAATATAAATATAGACTCGTTTTATGTAAGATTTCGTAAGTGTACGAATAATTTTATGTACCTATTTCTTGTATACATTTTGTTTTATTTAATTTACGTAAGAAAAATAACACTTTTTTCATAATTGGCTATTGCGTTTTATTTCTGAAATAAGAGAAAATATGATCCCGTCAATAATATGTCAATATTATTTTTGAAAGTACTCTATTTTTCACTTTTTAAATAGAAATCTTAGGTGTACGAATAATTTTGTGAGCCACTGTATATCTTTTGTTTAAAATTTATTATCTATATATTTTTATATTTTAACATAACAAAATAGCGTTGTACTTAATTCATTCCTTGTAACCGAATATTCGGTATTAAAATATGCCGAATAGGCCGAATACCGAATAGTGAAACTATGGCCGAATAGGCCGAATACCTAATAATTATTCGGCTTCGGTCCCTTCCTTATAGAATACTAACAGGTAGTAGGTACATATGAAAAGTGAGTTACAACAAAAAAATGTAATTTCCAACAATTTAATGAAGTTAACTGTTTTACATCTTTTTTTTATTTCAGGCGCGTTAATTTTGTTGTGTTTGTTAACACTTGTAAATATTTCATCGGTAATGCTTGATCGTAAACTATAAACTACAGAACAATTTGCAAATTATCAGATTCAACAATTTATTAAGGAAAACGTAGAAAAAAGTTTACGATTATAGGTTTACGGGTCGCAAGAAAACTCGCGGTGGGTTTCATGCGGCCCGCTCGCCTTACTTTATCCAGGCCTGCGCTAGAATGTTTCATGGCTCTAGATTACCACGCGCTTGTGTTATATATAAGGATAGAGACAAAAAAATTCGTATTATATATTTATAATTCAAAAAATTATTTTTTTTTACATTTAAAGATATGTTTATTTTTTATTGGTATATTTCCCTGTATATTGTGTATTGTAGTTGTTTGAACTGTAATGCAAACGGATACCAATGATCATTTTATTATATGAAATAAGCTTTTCTTTTCAATTTTTATATTGTTTTTTTATACCGTACCTGTCTGTAAATTTTGGTTTTTATTAATATAGATTTTGAAAGGATTTTGTTATCTTGTTTTAAATACTTACTATTGCTAGAATAGAATTTTTAATAATGGGAAAATCTATAATCAGTTGTAGGTATCATCACTACTTTATATTTATTTAGAAGATAAATAAGTACAAGTAAACCTTCTTAATCTTTATTGAAAGGAAGGCTTTCATAATTCGTAGCACCTACAACTTAATAATTAATGTAGAGCAGGCCTGGCCAAACTACGGTCCGCTGCGAGTTTTTTTTTTTGCCCGGTAAACCTATAATCGTATATTTGAAAACTTATCTTTTTCTGCATTTTTCTTAATAAATTGTTCAATTTGATAGCTTGTAAAATGTTTTAAATTTGGTAGTTTACGATTAAACATTACCGATTATATTTACAAGCAGTTTTAAGAAACACTACTGAATTAAAGGCATTGGCAAGTTAAAATTTTATTTTTATTTTATCAAAACTATATTATAATTAGGCAACCGTAGTGAAAACAAAAATTTTCGATGGGCTTTAACTATTGAAATATAGCTTGTTTAATATTCCGTGATGACGTCACGTACATCGATGTCGCGCTGCGAATGAATGCCAAAATGAACAGGAAACTTTTGAATACAATAGAGATAATCGCGAATTAGATAATGAAATAAAAAGGTGTAAATGCAATTATAGCGTAATAATGGCAACCAGTACGGAATATTACTGCTGTACAGAATCACGGTTCACGGGCAATTAGTGAGTTACGTGGTAATTGGGATTTTATAACAAATCATTAATATTTATTTTTAAATTTATAAGATAATGATTCACTTTGATTTAAAACGAATTTATTTTGAACTTGCATTATCTTTATTTTGTAAAAAACTTATAAAAATTCACGACGTTTCGACAGCTAAAGAATCTGCTGTCGTCATCAGGTGATCTGATACTACTGACAATTCCTTAACATACGGGCTTTATATCTGGTGTTATGGGGGTGAACATTAGTGATGGGTGGCCGGTCAGGTCCAATGGGTGAGTCAGGCGTTCTTGGTGGCTGGTCAGGTCCAATGGGTGGATCGTGCGTCTTGGGTTTTTGGGTCTCGATGGCTAGGCTGGAGTCTGCGGTGATGTGTTTCCTCCAGATTGGTCGAATTTCTACACTCGGCTGGCTAAACACTGCTTTTCTGTTCTTCTGAATTATGGCGGCTTCTTTGAATTTCCTCTTGTACCAGTGTTCTTCTTTCTTGATGATCCTTGCTCCGTCCCATTGGATACGGTGATGGTGTTCCCATGCGTGGTCTGCTATTCCGGATTTTGATGTCTCTCCTCTCTCAGTGTGTCGTCTATGTTCTTTAATTCTAATATCCAACGGTCGCTGAGAGAGGAGAGACATCAAAATCCGGAATAGCAGACCACGCATGGGAACACCATCACCGTATCCAATGGGACGGAGCAAGGATCATCAAGAAAGAAGAACACTGGTACAAGAGGAAATTCTAAGAAGCCGCCATAATTCAGAAGAACAGAAAAGCAGTGTTTAGCCAGCCGAGTGTAGAAATTCGACCAATCTGGAGGAAACACATCACCGCAGACTCCAGCCTAGCCATCGAGACCCAAACACCCAGGACGCACGATCCACCCATTGGACCTGACCAGCCACCAAGAACGCCTGACTCACCCATAGGACCTGACCGGCCACCCATCACTAATGTTCACCCCCATAACACCAGATATAAAGCCCGTATGTTAAGGAATTGTCAGTAGTATCAGATCACCTGATGACGACAGCAGATCCTTTAGCTGTCGAAACGTCGTGAATTTTTATAAGTTGTTTTTTTTATAAGTTTTTTACAAAATAAAGATAATGCAAGTTCAAAATAAATTCGTTTTAAATCAAAATCATTAATATTTTGAAATAATAGTTTTGGAAATACTCTCCTTAAATACATCAAAATATTACATGTTAGACAATGCAGATGCTACTAGAAAAAAAAAAATGTTGAAATAGGAAACAATAGTGTATTGTATGAAGTATAAATCAGCACTTTATAGATTGTGTTTAGATGTTAGCTATTGCACAGGTTGTACATAATTAAGGTCAATTATTTATTCTACTAACCTACTACTTTTTGCTGATCTATACTTATTATACTGTATAAATAGTGTATGGTAAAATTTAGCCGGACAGTATTTGCCATTGTGACATTTAAGTAAAGCAATAAAACTATTATACATTTCCGCAACCTGTGTTATTAATTAGTGTGCAAAACATCAACCAGGGTAAGTATTTTATAATTATCTTCAGTCTCCAAACTGGCAAGAACTCTTATATTATTATCCCGAACGGGTGTAACATATTGGTGGCAGAGGTGTCGGGACTTTTTAGCCAGTACAGAGTAGTTAGTAATTCTAACTAGTCGCGGAGATTGGATATAATTAATTTAATTATTAAATTACTATAGAACTATTTAAAAATGGCCGTAATCGACGTTATAACCGCAAATGCGATAGAGAAATTCGAAGGGAAATTAATGCTAGAGAATATTTCAAAAGGCTAAAAAATCAGAGCAGATATTAAAGGCTGGTTAGACGCAGACGTAGTAAATCTATTAAGAACAAAATTATGTGGCGAGGCGTTACAATGTTATAGAATGTATAAACATACAGAACAGAATTACATATAAAAACAATAAAACTCGAAGACTGTATCAAAATTTTACAAAGTAGATTTATAAAAAAAGAATACCAGGGCAAATATACAGTGACTTAATGAATTACCGACAGAATATCGATGAAAGTGTGCAAAATTATAGTAATAAAATATACGAATTAAAACTAGAGTTGCTGAAAGAAGAAGGAATAGATAGTAATTGTGCAAATAAATTATGTCTGTACACATTTAAAACAGGTCATAAGCCAGAATTAAGAAGATCAATTCGAACAGTGCTAAACCTAAATGAGACACTAATGTTGGAACAAGTGTTGTAAATAGCCAAAAAAGAGGAAGCGGAACTAGTAAGAGAAAGAGTCGCAAATTTAGAAATTGGCGCGGTGGTACATGACTCGGAACTCGTAAGAGAAAAAATAGCAAATCTAGATATTAACGCAGTAACAAAAAATATAGATCCACAAAATAAGTAAGTAAATGCTATAAGTGTAGAAAAATGGGTTATATACGGAGATTGCCGAAGCCGTGAGTCGTGTTGTCGCTGCGGAAAATATGGACACATTGCAATAGGGTGTAGAGAAAAACTCTTTAATAACAAAAGAGGAGGCAAACCAAGATATGATAACAGATACATAGAGAATGACAGGAGACAAGAACAAGGTAATCGACAGCCAAATTTAAACTAAAACCGAAATTTATAAATACACAAGAGATTATACCTAAAAACATAGGAAAAGTAACATCGATTTCGGGGGGTGAATTAAAATATTTTGGCACGTGCATTATTTATTTCAATTTCGGTACAACATGCGTTCCTTTTAATTGTATAGCATGATCCGATATTATAAATTTAGACGAAGATGGCATTTTAGGCCGTGATTTTCTCAAATACTACAATGTATGTTTAGATTATAACAAAAATTAAATGATATTACAAAACGACCAGATTACAATTTTTGCTGACATTGATGTACGGGAAATGTCTACATCAACAAATTTAAAAGAGACGTTCGAGAAAGGAACGCAAAAAATGATAACAGCAGTTACAGTAGGTCAGGAATCAGTATCAATGCAAGGAAATACTAAAATAAAAAGGATAGCCGTATTGATATTCAAAAGACAAAAATTCAGAAAAAGCAAAACATTACAGTAAATTAAATTAAATCTTACCAAAGTCATGTGGATAGTTAGATTAACAGAAACAGTAACGATTCACCCAAATTGTGAATATGTTTGTAAAGCGAGTTAAAATTTAATCAGTACAGAGGAAGACATATTAGTAGAACCTGAAGAAATACTAATTCATAGAATCATGGCAGTGCGTGGTACCTATTAAGTTAATAAAAACGACAAATAAAGAAATTGTTGTAGGAAAGAAAACTATAATAGGTCGCGCAGAATTAGAAAATAAAAATTTAGTCAGATCGCCGGATGAATTAAATAAGGACGAAACTAGACATATATGTACTGTGCAAAGAAAGTATGAAAATATGCAAGGTAAGTGTAACATAAAACAAGAATTTGATTTAAATGGTTTATCAAAAGCGGCAAAAAGGAAATTAATTCAATTAATATATAAATATGAAGAAGTTTTTTTTATGGAAAAATACAGAATTAGGCTATACGCATGATGTAAAGCACATAATAATAACAGAGGACGTACAGCCAATAGCAAAGTCACCATTTAGAGTACCATATAGTCAAAATTCGTTACTAAAAAAGAGATAAAAAAAAAATGTTGAAAGAGGGAGTGATAGAGCCTTCTGACTCACCGTGAAATGCAAATCTTTTCTCAACACTGGATCTTGCATCAGGATACTGGCAGGTACAAGTAGATGAACAGGATGAAGAAAAAGCAGCATTCACTACTGATGATGGGCATTATCAATTCACAAAAATGACGTTTGGTTTACCCAATGCCCCGAGCACGTTTCAGCGATTAATGAATATTGTCTTCACAGGATTAATAGGAGAAAAATGGTTAGATTATTTGGACGACGTAATTGTATTTAATGGCTCCGGTATCGACGCACATCTGGAACGCTTAGAACAATTTTTTAAAAGATTGAGGCAAGATAACTTGAAGCTGTAACCTAGTAAATGTAAATTCTTAAGAACAGAAACAAAATATTTAGGTCATATCAAAACAGGTGAAGGTTTCAAACCAGAACCTGACAAAATATCTATTATTCGGAACTACTCAAAACCTAAAAATGTTAAAGAAACGAGAGCATTCACTGGGCTAATTGGATTTTATAGAAGGTTTATTAAAAAATTTTCTGAAATTTCTGTGCCACTAACCGAATTAACAAAGAAAGATAAATCATTTGAATGAACAGAACATTGTAAACGAGCTTTTGAAGAATTGAAAACAGCAATATGTTCAGAGTCAATACTTGCACACCCAAATTTCTCGAAGGAATTTATTCTATCTACAGATGCCAGTGGAAAAGCGAAGCAATTAGTGCAATCCTGAGCAAAAAAGCGAATGGGTATGAAAAATCTAAGCCTTCGCAAGTAGGCAGCTAAAAGGAGAGGAAATAAATTACACAACCATAGAATGGGAATGTTTAGCTGTATGTTGGGGCGTAACACATTACTGGTGTTATATTTATGGTAGAAAATTTAAGGTGATAACAGATCACAGACCCTTAAAATGGTTCACGACACTAAAAAGCCCTGATTCAAAACTATTAAGGTGGGCGTTAACACTTAGCGAGCATGATTTCGAGATAATACACAGACTAGAAAAAAAGCACATTAATGCCGTTGTACTCTCTAGAATTCAAGTACAAGCAATAGAAGCAGACAATGTATATGTACCAATTTGGGATAGACATGTTTTATTAGCAATACAAAATGAAGGTATGGAAATACAACAATTAAAAGTAAAAGAAGGATATTTCACAGATTTAGAAGGGCTAGCTTACAAAAAAAAGCACTGAAGACTGGCATCCTTGATATTTCAAGTGATGCATGCGTATCACGATTTAACATATGCAGGACATCAACAATATGAAAACACTTTAAAAAGGATAAAAGAAAATTTTTTCTAGAGGAATTTAACCTTCCAAGACCATTTCACTAAATATCCAGAAGCATTTGCTATTCCAGACCAAAAAGCAAACAGCATTTCCAAAATTTTAACAAAAGAGATAATTGGAAGACACGGAGCACCAAGACAACATTTTAAAGATATATGCAATGCATTAGAGATCAAGAAATTGCAAATGACAGCATACAGGCATCAGACAAATGTTGTAATTGAGTGTAGTCATCGAGTTTTCAAAGATATTGTCACATTTCGTAAGTCATGACCAGACGGACTAGGACGAATGGCTTCCGTATGTTTTAATGGCATATAGTAGTACAAACGAGACACCATTTTTCTTAATGCATGGACGAGAACTACGGTATGATAATATTTCTACACCATAGACTCTAAATTATAATTACGACGAAAATTGCGCAAGTGAATTAACTGAACGACTTAAAATTGCGTTTAAGAAAGTTAGAGAACAACTTTTAAGGACATTAGAGACAGTACACGCGCGGTTTAATAAAAATGCAGAGACAATAACTTACGCTGATTCAGCTTTGTGGCATGCATAGCCATTATTCATCGGTACACCAAGGATTGTTAACATACGTTCACGAGGTAGGTCAGTGTCGGCTAATGCATCGCACAAAAATATTACAGATACATTTACAGATAACCTAAGAATAAAGTTACTATAAATTATGAATAACTGACAGGTAACCTACATATTAAACGTCAAATAGTAGTTTATTTTTTAAAATTTCTAAGTTTGAAGAAAAAATAGCATGTGTTATGCAGAGTAAAAGTGTCTTTGTGTGCCTCGCATGCAATTGTCCGACTCGCTTCGCTCGTCGTGCAAACTTCCATGCTCACCACACAAAGTATCACTTTCACTCTTAATAACACAATATACTATAATTTATAAAAGTCCTGGGAATTCGTTTTAAACCATGCGGTTTTATCAATTTTTTTCCTGAAAGAGTATGATGTTGCCCTTTGTGAAATAAAGGAAGAGTGACATCAATTTCCAAACTATGTTTATTATTGACATGATATAAAAATAATTAAAATTTTTGTTCTAATAAATCTTTATTTCCTGCAAATGTTTGTGATGACCACCAAAGATGATTTATAATGCTTGATTTCCATGCAACTTCTGCCTTCAATATATATTTTTTTGCTTAACTTCTTTTAGATTACTCTGATACTGATGATGACAACTTAGTTGTCGAAACATATGTCTATGTGAAAAATTATTGAAGGTTAGGGTGCCTATTCTGTAACTTATAACACTAGTGATTCGCTTTCAAATGTGTTATAATCTGACTACCATCTAGCGGTTTTTGAGTGCAACAAGGCAAATGACGTCACTCATTTTGTAAACGATTCACTAGCGCGAAGGGTAGTCTTATATTCATTTCACTAGTGTTATACTGACGTTTGGTTTGTGCGTAGGCGGTATTGTTTGAAATTTGAGTGGTAACATTTTGTGGAAATTACTAAAGAGAATCTAGAAATTATGCAAATGTACGCTATTGACAACACATTGACAATAATAGCTATTTTTAGTACAAGTGAGCAAAATATGTCTTTTTCTCACGGGCCCAGAATTTGGCCACACGAGCGAAGCGAGTGTGCCAACTGGACAAGTAAAAAAAGACATGCTCACGTGTGCTAAACATAATTTTTTCCACAATCTTAAAATATAATTAAAAAAAAAACATTGTACTTTTTTATTTAATAATGAAAATCTCAACAGTACAATTATGTTTATAAATTATAATTAAATGTAATGTAAGTTAATGTAAAATGTATTATAATGTCTGTAATCCCATGAAAACATTGTGCTCAGAGTTAGTGTATTTTGCTCACTAATGTTATTTACTTTGCTCACTTGTGAAGAAATTTATTTACTTTGCTCACTTGTGATTCAATATGCTACTTTGCTCACTGTTTTAAGTTGAATAATGATGTATTTTGCTAACGATTTTGGAAAAACACAATTTTCTACAATTTGACAGTTGTGTTAGGGAGTAGTGCCAACATAAAAATTATTTTACTAAAACTTTAAAATACAAAAGTTCCTGAGATTACAACATTGTACATTTGACACGAGACGTCAATCAATATAACACTTCAAATCGTTGAAAAGTTACAGAATAGGTACCCAGGAGTAATTTTATATTATTTCATATTTTAACCTTAGACTCCAAATAATTATTATTGTTCTTCCCATATGCCAGACATAAAACTGATTAATTTTTAAGTTTTCTTTTTCTAATCGTGTTAATATAGTTCAACACGTTTTTTTTTCTCCAAATCACCCGATACTTGACCTTTTTCAAATTCAAAATCAATTCTATTATTTCATCAGATAGGAAATTCATAATAGAATGTGTAGCATATTTTGCACAATAACCTGGAGAATTAAATTATGCATCTCCACAAATGAAAATATATTTCTTATTTGATTTTAATTTATTAAAAATACATTTTCGGTGCTTATTATATGTGTGTTTTATTAAAGGAGTAATATAGTTTTTTACTGTATATGCAGTATGAGACAGAAAAATTATACCAATTGCATATGCAAAAGTTTTAAATGTAGTGAAACTAATTTCTGTCAAATAAATTAATGCAGATAATTCGATATTCCCGATATTTTGTTTATTAACGACATCCTGAGATCGCCAAGTATGTACATGATCATTTTCACATTTTGTAGAAACTACTACTGCTATTCCTTTATGGGAATAGTTAGTTATAATATTGAAGCTGTTGCAACTGTATTATCTTTCAATCAAAGGTTTTAATAATTTATGTGATACAATATAATGTTAGAATAAATAAATAATTTTTGTTTTATTTTGGCTGATTGTAAAATTTCATTATTGATACGTTCTTAGTCGTCAGATAAACAACAATTATATTCTGATTCGGTATCATCGTTATTCATCTTCCACTTTATGATTTGGTACAATATTTTTATTTTCGATTTCAGATTCAATGTTTGCATACATTTCATCCCCTAACTCACATTGTATTTCAAAATCCTTCTTTTCATATACTAATTGTATATATATTTTTCAGCTCGACAGGCCTTGTAGGCCCTGGGCTTGCTTTACAATATTTCTCCACTCTAATCTATCCTTTGTTCTATTTTTCCATTTTTTACATCCTATCATTTCTAGGTCTTTTTCTACTTCGTCCAGCCAGCGTTTCTTCGGTCTTCCTCTTTTATTCTTGCCTTCTTGTTTTCTTTGGATTATAATTTTTGGTACTCTTTTTTCTTCCAATCTATCGATATGGCCAAGCCATCTAATCCTTTGCATCTTAATCTGTTTCGTTATGTTTGGTTCATTGAATATGTCTTCTATCTCTTTGTTTGTTCTCCTTCTCCACTGTTCTTCTTCTTTTACTCCACCATATATTTTTCGCAATAGTTTTCTCTCCCATATCTGTAGCATACGTTCTTCTTTTTTTGTGAGTGTCCACGTCTCGCTACTGTAGAGTACTGTTGGTTTGATTACTGTTTTATAGATCTGTTTCTTAAGATTCCTTGAAATTTCTTTGTTCGAGAGTAATTTTTGTAGCATTCCTACTGTTTTATTTCCTTTTGTCAGTCTTTCCGTAATTTCTTGCACCATTTCATTTGTGTTTGTAATTTTGGCTCCTAAGTAGGTAAATTTATCTACTTCTTCGAATTCGTATTTTTGTCCATTTTCTGCAGTTATTTTTAAATTTTTCTTTTTCTCTTTCGTCTTTGTGCTTATTCTCATATACTTTGTTTTATCTGTATTGATGATTAGTCCCATAGTTTCCGCTTCTTTCATTAGGATCTTCGTTACTCTTCTTAACTCATCTTCCGTTTTCGTTATGATAGCGACATCGTCGGCAAAGGCGAGACACTGATGTTTTCTGTCGTATATCATACTGTTTCTATTGATGTTCCTTCTTCTCATTATTACCTCAAGAGTTAGGGTAAATAGTGTTGACGATAATGGATCTCCTTGCCTTATACCTGTATTTACTTCGAAACAGTTTGACTTTACGTTATGTATTTTTACTTTGCTTTTTGTACCTTGTATTGTTTCTTTTATAATTCTTATTAATTTGTTTGGTAGCCCGAGTTCTTTTGCTGCTTTTAAAAGTTCTTTTCTTTTTATGGTATCGTATGCCTGTTTGAAGTCTATGAATAATATGTGCAAATTAAGTCCTTTCTTGTAGTGTGTGGCTATCAGTTCTTTCAGAGTAAAAATCTGATCTATAGTCGATCTATTTTTTCTGAATCCTGCTTGGTATTCACTAACGGTTTTCGCCATCTGCTCTCTTAATTTAATCACTATACTAAACGATTAGATTCACTATCTATATATCTATCTATAGATTCATCACGAGCATCGAGTAACTTTTGTAATCGCCTACAGCCTGAACCACGCAAGTGATTATTATAATTTTTTTTTAATATGTGGGGGCTAATGAGATCTGGTGCCTTTTGTGTGTCTTATATTTTTACTATTAGTAGTTTTCGTGTAAAAAATTAAAACTTTGCACAAATGCTGCCTTGAAACAATGGATCCCAGAGGCCATGTTTAACTTTAAGAAGAATCACGCCGTCATCCGTCACTTTTGACAATCTGCCTATGAACTTTAAATGATTATATCTTTTAATAGAACATTGATATCAAAGATTTAAAAACAGTATCATGAATAATAGACTTGAGCAAATGTGTTACAACTAATTTAAGTTTAAAACATAACGTATTTAATTAATATAAATTTTGACGTTTCCAATGTCAAAAGTCAATGTTGCCAAATGTGTGATGAAGTAACTAAATTAAAACCAAATATTCCTCAACTAACTTCACTGAAGACGGTGGCAGTTGTATTAGGATTGACAATATTAATTTATAAATTTAAAAATTAACTACTATTTTTTAATACAAACAGTGTTGCCAAATTATAAAGTAACTAAATAAAAATCAAATATTCCTAAATAAAATAAATTGAATACTTTGCTGTGTTTGTTATCAAAAAAAAGGAAACCATAAGGGCCATTTGTTTTCCATAAAAAGTTGTTAAAAGTAGGTCGTCCTTGGGTTTTAAGGAAACGACACAATACGGACTGGTTTGCACGAATGACAAAAATGTTCTATGTAGATTAGAATTTGTTTTTTGCATAATGTTGTCAGAAAAATGTCGTGTTTGGGTATTTTCGAATTACAAAAGTCAATGTTGCCAAATGTTTAATAAAGTAACTAAACAAAGAACAAATATTCCCAAATGAAAGGTTACTGAAGACAGTGAATGTTATATTAGGCTAGGTCACGATGAGGGCTAGCGTGCAGAATGAACAAAAAGGTTCTATATCGAACGGCTTTTGTTTTTTGAAAAATGCTGTGAGAAGTTTGTGGTGTTTGGGATCAAATGAAAAGGCTCGATAAGGGCTGGCGTGTAGAATTAAGAAAAAAGGTCAATGTTGATCGGCTTTTGTTTTTGCAAAAATTTCTCAAAGATATGTCGAGTTTGGTCTCAAATGAAAGGTCTCGTTAAGGGCTAGCGTGCAGAATTGACAAAAATGTTCCATGTCGATCGGCTTTTGTTTTATGCAAAAAAGTTGTCAGAAGTATGTCGTGTTTGGTATCAAATGAAAGGTCTCGGAGAGGGCTAGCCTGCAGAATTGACAAAAATGTACTATGTCCATCGGTTTTTGTTTTTTGCAAAAAGTTGTCAGAAGTATGTCGTGTTTGATATCTAATGAAAGGTCTCGGAGAGGGCTAGCGTGCAGAATTGACAAAAATGTACTATGTCGATCGGTTTTTGTTTTTTGCAAAAAGTTGTCAGAAGTATGTCGTGTTTGATATCAAATGAAAGGTCTCGGAGAGGGCTAGCGTGCAGAATTGACAAAAATGTGCTATGTCGATCGGTATTTGTTTTTTGCAAAAAGTTGTCAGAAGTTTGTGGTGTTTCGTATCAAATGAAAAGTCTCGTTGAGGGCTTGCGTAAAGAATTGACAAAAATGTTCCATGTCGATCGGCTTTTGTTTTATGCAAAAAGTTGTCAGAAGTATGTCGTGTTTGGTATCAAATGAAAGGTCTCGGTGAGAGTTGGGGTACATAAATGACAAAAATGTTCCATGTCGATCGGCTTTTGTTTTTTGCAAAAAATTATTAGAAGTATATCGTCTTTGCAATCTAATAAAAGGTCTCGGTGAGGCCTGACGTGCAAATATGAAATAATTGTTTCATGTCGATCGGCATTTGTTTTTTGAACTGACAGCGGAGCTCTAGGGAATGCTCGGCGTAGCCGAGAATTCGCTAGTCCCTATACTAAACGATTAGATTCACTATCTATATATCTATCTATAGATTCATCACGAGCATCGAGTAACTTTTGTAATCGCCTACAGCCTGAACCATGCAAGTGATTGTTGTAATTTTTTTTTTAATATGTGGGGGCTAATGAGATCTGGTGCCTTTTGGGTGTCTCATAGTTTTACTATTAGTAATTTTCGTGTAAAAAATTAAAACTTTGCACAAATGCTGCCTTGAAACAATGGATCCCAGAGGCCATGTCTAACTTTAAGAAGAATCACGCCGTCATCCGTCACTTTTGACAATCTGCCTATGAACTTTAAATGATTATATCTTTTAATAGAACATTGATATCAAAGATTTAAAAACAGTATCATGAATAATAGACTTGAGCAAATGTGTTACAACTAATTTAAGTTTAAAACATAACGTATTTAATTAATATAAATTTTGACGTTTCCAATGTCAAAAGTCAATGTTGCCAAATGTGTGATGAAGTAACTAAATTAAAACCAAATATTCCTAAACTAACTTCACTGAAGACGGTGGCAGTTGTATTAGGGTTGACAATATTAATTTATAAATTTAAAAATTAACTACTATTTTTTAATGCAAACAGTGTTGCCAAATTATAAAGTAACTAAATAAAATCAAATATTCCTAAATAAAATAAATTGAATACTTTGCTGTGTTTGTTATCAAAAGAAAGGAAACCATAAGGGCCAGTTTTAAAATGACAAAAAAAATGTGTCATGTCGATCTGCATTTGTTTTCCGTAAAAAGTTGTTAGAAGTAGGTCATCCTTGGGTTTTAAGGAAAGTTATATTAGGCTAGGTCACGATGAGGGCTAGCGTGCAGAATGAACAAAAATGTTCTATATCGAACGGCTTTTGTTTTTTGGAAAATGTTGTAAAAAGTATGTGGTGTTTGGTATCAAATGAAAAGGCTCGATAAGGGCTGGCGTGTAGAATTAAGAAAAAAGGTCAATATTGATCGGCTTTTGTTTTTGCAAAAATTTCTCAAAGATATGTCGAATTTGGACTCAAATGAAAGGTCTCGTTGAAAGCTAGCGTGCAGAATTGAAAAAATGTTCCATGTCGATCGGCTTTTGTTTTATGCAAAAAGTTGTCAGAAGTATGTCGTGTTTGGTATCAAATGAAAGGTCTCGGAGAGGGCTAGCCTGCAGAATAGACAAAAATGTACTATGTCGATCGGTATTTGTTTTTGCAAAAAGTTGTCAAAAGTATATCGTGTTTGATATCAAATGAAAGGTCTCGTAGTGGGCTAGCCTGCAGAATTGACAAAAATGTACTATGTCGATCGGTTTTTGTTTTTTGCAAAAAGTTGTCAGAAGTATATCGTGTTTGATATCAAATGAAAGGTCTCGGAGAGGGCTAGCGTGCAGAATTGATAAAAATGTGCTATGTCGATCGGTATTTGTTTTTTGCAAAAAGTTGTCAGAAGTGTGTGGTATTTGGTATCAAATGAAAAGTCTCGTTGAGGGCTAGCGTGCAGAATTGACAAAAATGTTCCATGTCGATCGGCTTTTTTTTATGCAAAAAGTTGTCAGAAGTATGTCGTGTTTGGTATCAAATGAAAGATTTTGGAGAGGGCTAGCGTGCAGAATTGACAAAAAATGTGCTATGTCGATCGGCTTTTGTTTTTTGCAAAAGGTTGTCACAAGTATATCGTGTTTGATATCAAATGAAAGGTCTCGTAGTGGGCTAGCCTGCAGAATTGACAAAAATGTACTATGTCGATCGGTTTTTGTTTTTTGCAAAAAGTTGTCAGAAGTATATCGTGTTTGATATCAAATGAAAGGTCTCGGAGAGGGCTAGCGTGCAGAATTGATAAAAATGTTCCATGTAGATCGGCTTTTGTTTTATGCAAAAAGTTGTCAGAAGTATGTCGTGTTTGGTATCAAATGAAAGATTTTGGAGAGGGCTAGCGTGCAGAATTGACAAAAAATGTGCTATGTCGATCGGCTTTTGTTTTTTGCAAAAGGTTGTCACAAGTATATCGTGTTTGATATCAAATGAAAGGTCTCGGAGAGGGCTAGCGTGCAGAATTGACAAAAAATGTGCTATGTCGATCGGCTTTTGTTTTTTGCAAAAGGTTGTCACAAGTATATCGTGTTTGATATCAAATGAAAGTTCTCGTAGTGGGCTAGCCTGCAGAATTGACAAAAATGTACTATGTCAATCGGTTTTTGTTTTTTGCAAAAAGTTGTCAGAAGTATATCGTGTTTGATATCAAATGAAAGGTCTCGGAGAGGGCTAGCGTGCAGAATTGATAAAAATGTGCTATGTCGATCGGTATTTGTTTTTTGCAAAAAGTTGTCAGAAGTGTGTGGTGTTTGGTATCAAATGAAAAGTCTCGTTGAGGGCTAGCGTGCAGAATTGACAAAAATGTTCCATGTCGATCGGCTTTTGTTTTATGCAAAAAGTTGTCAGAAGTATGTCGTGTTTGGTATCAAATGAAAGATTTTGGAGAGGGCTAGCGTGCAGAATTGACAAAAAATGTGCTATGTCGATCGGCTTTTGTTTTTTGCAAAAGGTTGTCACAAGTATATCGTGTTTGATATCAAATGAAAGGTCTCGGAGAGGGCTAGCGTGCAGAATTGATAAAAATGTGCTATGTCGATCGGTATTTGTTTTTTGCAAAAAGTTGTCAGAAGTGTGTTGTGTTTGGTATCAAATGATAAGTCTCGTTGAGGGCTAGCGTGCAGAATTGACAAAAATGTTCAATGTCGATCGGCTTTTGTTTTATGCAAAAAGTTGTCAGAAGTATGTCGTGCTTGGTATCAAATGAAAAGTCTGGGTGTGGGCTAGCGTGTAGATATGATAAAAATGTTGCATGTCGATCGACTTTTGTTTAATGCAGAAAGTTGTCAGAAGTATGTCGTGTATGGTATCAAATGAAAGGTCTCGGTGAGAGTTGGGGTACATAAATGACAAAAATGTTTCATGTCGACCGGCTTTTGTTTTTTTGCAAAATATTATTAGAAGTATATCGTGTTTGCAATCTAATGAAAGGTCTCGGTGAGGCCTGACGTGCAAATATAAAATAATTGTTTCATGTCGATTGGCATTTGTATTTTGCACTGACAGCGGAGCTCTAGGGAATGCTCGGCGTAGCCGAGAATTCGCTAGTCCTATATATTTATTTTATTTATTAATATTTATTCTTGCCAAGTGGCTTAGAATCTACAGAAATAACATATACATTTTTATTCTACATTGTGTGTGTGTAATACATTTATGCTACTGTTCTCTTCTTAATGATTTCGCTCATCCACTTCTCTCCTGATGTTTTTCCTTTATTTTTCAATTTCTATACGGAGCAAAATTCTCACGTGTTCACACACACACCACCACCATCTCCGCTAGTCCTATATACTAAAAGGCATGTGTCCGTGATGTTCATTTATTTTCATCACGACGATCGCCAAATTTTGTGGACAGCCTAACTGCCTGAACCAT
This sequence comes from Stenolophus ochropezus, assembly GCA_035578165.1. Classification (NCBI taxonomy): domain Eukaryota; kingdom Metazoa; phylum Arthropoda; class Insecta; order Coleoptera; family Carabidae; genus Stenolophus; species Stenolophus ochropezus. Next base: position 23,994,714 of record JAQOWZ010000017.1, read on the forward strand.
TAAAGAGATTGTTGTAATTTTTTTTTTAAGTTGCAGGGAATAATGTGTAGTTGTGCCTTTTGGGGGTCTCATATTTTTACTGTGAGTGGTTCTTTTGTAAAAAAATAAAAACTGTGCAAAATTAATAACTTGAAACAATGGATCCTAGTAGCCATGTCTAAATTTAAGAAGAGTCACGCTGTTATCTGTCACTTTTGACAATCTGTCTATGAACTTTAAACGATTGTAACTTCTTATTGAACATTGATATTAAAGAAGTAAATACAGTATCATATATAATAGTCTTGAGCAAAGGTGTTACAACTAATTTAAGTTTAAAACATAATGTATTTAATTAATATAAATTTTGACGTTTCCAATGTCAAAAGTCAATGTTGCCAAATGTGTGATGATGTAACTAAATTAAAACCAAATATTCCTAAAGTAACTTCTCTGAAGACGGTGACAGTTTTATTAGGATTGACAATATTAATTTATAAATTTAATAATTAACTACTATTTTTTAATACAAACCGTGTTGCCAAATTATGAAGTAGGTAACAAAATAAAAATGAAATATTTCTAAATAAAATAAATTGAACACTTTGCTGTGATATCAAAAGAAAGAAAACCATAAGGGCCGGTTTTAAAATAACAAAAAAATGTGTCATGTCGATCTGCATTTGTTTTGCGCAAAAAGTTGTTAGAAGTATATTGTCCTTGGGTTTTAATGAAATGACATAATGTGGACTGGTGTGCAAGAATGACAAAAATATTCTACGTCGATTAGAATTTGTTTTTTACAAAATGTTGTCAGAAATATTTTGTGTTTGGAAAAAGTTGTGAGAAGTATATAGTGTTTAGTATCAAATGAAAAGGCTCGATAAGGGCTTTTGCTTTTTGCAAAACTTTCTCAAATGTACGTCGAGTTTGGTCTCCAATGAAAGGTCTCATTGAGAGCTAGCGAGGAGAATTGACAAAAATGATCCATTTAGATCGGCTTTTGTTTTCTGCAAAAATTTCTCATAAGTATGTCGAGTTTGGTATCAAACAAAACGTCTAGCTGAGGGCTAGCCTGCAGAATTGACAAAAATGCGCCATGTCAATCGCCTTTTGTTTTTTTTGCAAAAAGTTGTCAGAAGTGTGTGGTGTTTGATCTCAAATAAAAGGTTTCATTGAGGGCTAGCTTACAGAATTGACAAAAATTTTCCATGCCGATCGGCTTTTGTTTTTCGCAAATAGTTGTCAGAAGTATGTGGTGTTTGGTATCAAAATAAAGGACTTGATAAAGGTTTCTGAAAAATTAACAAAATTGCTTATTGTTGACCGGCTTTTGTTTTTTGTGAAAAGTTTTCAGAAATATGTCGAGTTTGGTCTCAAATGAAAGATTTCATTGAGAGCTAGCTTGCAGAATTGACAAAAATATTCCATGCCGATCGGCTTTTGTTTTTCGCAAATAGTTGTCAGAACTATGTGGTATTTGGTCTCAAATGAAAGGTTTCATTGAGGGCTAGCGTGCAGAATTGACAAAAATTTTCCATGCCGATCGGCTTTTGTTTTTCGCAAATAGTTGTCAGAAGTATGTGGTGTTTGGTATCAAAATAAAGGAAATGTGAAAAGTTTTCAGAAATATGTCGAGTTTGGTCTCAAATGAAAGGTCTCGTTGAGGGCTAGCATGCAGAATAGATAAAAGTGTTCCATTTCGATCTGCTTTTCTTTTTATAAATAGTTGTCAGAAGTTTATAGTGTTTGGTATCAAATGAAAGTTCTCGGTGGCGTGGGCTAGCCTGTAGAAATTGCAAATATGTTCCATGTCGATTGACTTTTGTTTTATGCAAAAAAAATGTCAGAAGTATGTTGTGTTTGGTATCAAATGAAAGGTCTCGGTGATGGCTGGCGTGCATAATTGAGAAAAATGTTTCAGATCGACCGGCTTTTGTTTTTTCAAAAAGTTATTACATGCATATCATGTTTGGAATCTAATGAAAGGTATTGGTGAGGGCTGACATGCAGATATGAAAAAACCGTTTTATGTCGATTGGCATTTATTTTTTTTGTACTGACAGCGGAGCTCTAGGGAATGCTCGGCGTAGCCGAGAATTCGCTAGTCCTATATACTAAAAAGGTATGTGTCGTGATGTTTATTTATTTTCATCACGACGATCGCCAAATTTTGTGGACAGCCTAACTGCCTGAACCATGAAAGGGATTGTTGTAAATTTTTTTTTAGATTGCAGGGAATAATGTGTAGTTGTGCCTTTTCGGGGTCTCATATTTTTACTGTGAGTGGTTCTTGTGTAAAAAAATAAAAACTGTGCAAAATTAATAACTTGAAACAATGGATCCTAGTAGCCATGTCTAAATTTAAAAAGAGTCACGAGGTCATCTGTCACTTTTGACAATCTGTCTATGAACTTTAAACGATTATAACTTTTTATAGAACATTGATATTAAAGAAGTAAATACAGTATCATGTATAATAGTCTTGAGCAAAGGTGTTACAACTAATTTAAGTTTAAAATATAACGTATTTAATTAATATTAATTTTGACGTTTCCAATGTCAAAAGTCAATGTTGCCAAATGTGTGATGAAGTAACTAAATGAAAACCAAATATTCCTAACCTAACTTTACTGACAACGGTGGCAGTTGTATTAGGGTTGACAATATTAATTTATAAATTTAAAAATTAACTACTATTTTTTAATACAAACAGTGTTGCCAAATTATGAAGTAACTAAATAAAAATCAAATGTACCTAATTAAATGGAACACTTTGCTGTGTTTGATATCAAAAGAAAGAAAACCATAATGGCCGGTTTTGAAATGAAAAAAAAAAATGTGTTATGTTGATCTGCATTTGTTTTTCGGAAAAAGTTGTTAGAAGTAGGTTGTCTTTGGGTTTTAAGGAAACGACACAATGTGGACGGGTGTGCACGAATGACAAAAATGTTATACGTAAATAAAAATTGTTTTTTGCAAAATGTTGTCAGAAAAATGTCGTGTTTGGAAAAAGTTGTGAGAAGTATGTGGTGTTTAGTATCAAATGAAAGGGCTCGATAAGGGCTAGCGTGTAGAATTAACAAAAAAAATTAATGTTGATCGGCTTTTGTTTTTTGCAAAACTTTCTCAAAGGTACGTCGAATTTGATTTCAAATGAAAGGTATCGTTGAGGGCTAGCGAGCAGAATTGACAAAAATGTTCCATTCCGATCGGCTTTTGTTTTCTGCAAAAAGTTCTCAAAGGTATGTCGAGTATGGTCTCAAATGAAAGGTCTCGTTGAGGGCTAGCTTGCAGAGTTGACAAAAATGTGCCCATGTCAATCGGCTTTTGTTTTTTGCAAAAAGTTGTCAGAAGTGTGTGGTGTTTAGTTTCAAAATAAATGTCTCGATGAGGGTTTGCGTGAAAAATTAACAAAATTGCTCAATCTTGATCGGCTTTTGTTTTTTGCGAAAAGTTCTCAGGAATATGTCGACTTTGGTCTCAAATGAAAGGTCTCGTAGAGGGCTAGCATGCAGAATTGACAAATATGATCCATTATGATCTGCTTTTCTTTTTCCAAAAAGTTTTCAGAAGTTTATAGTGTTTGGTATCAAATGAAAGTTCTCGGTGTGGGCTAGCCTGTAGAAATTTCAAAAATGTTCCATGTCGATTGACTTTTGTTTTATGCAAAAAAAATGTCAGAAGTATGTTGTGTTTGGTATCAAATGAAAGGTCTCGGTGAGGGCTGGCGTGCATAATTAAGAAAAATGTTTCATATCGATCGGCTTTTGTTTTTTGCAAAAAGTTGTCAGAAATATGTCGTGTTTGGTATCGAATGAAAGGTCTTGGCGAGGGCTCGCGTAGAGAATTGACAAAAATGGTCTATGTCGATCTGCTTTTGTTTTATGCAAAAAGTTCTCAAAAGTATGTCGAGTTTGGTCTCAAATGAAAGGTCTCGTTGAGGGCTAGCGTGCAGAATTGACAGAAATGTTCCATTTCGATCGGCTTTTGTTTTCTGCAAAAAGTGCTTAAAAGTATGTTAAGTTTGGTCTCAAATGAAACGTCTTGTTGAGGGCTAGCCTGCAGAATTGACAAAAATGTACTATGTCGATCGGTTATTGTTTTTTGCAAAAAGTTGTTAGAGGTATATCGTGTTTGATAGCAAATGAAAGGTCTCGGAGAGGGCTAGCGTGCAGAATTGATAAAAATGTGCTATGTCGATCGGTATTTGTTTTTGCAAAAAGTTGTCAGAAGTGTGTGGTGTTTGGTATCAAATGAAAAGTCTCGTTGCGGGCTAGCGTGCAGAATTGACAAAAATGTTCCATGTCGATCGGCTTTTGTTTTATGCAAAAAGTTGTCAGAAGTATGTCGTGTTTGGTATCAAATGAAAGGTCTCGGAGAGGGCTAGCGTGCAGAATTGACAAAAAATGTGCTATGTCGAGCGGCTTTTGTTTTTTGCAAAAGGTTGTCACAAGTATATAGTGTTTGGTATCAAATGAAAAGTCTGGGTGTGGGTTAGCGTGTAGATATGATAAAAATGTTTCATGTCGATCGACTTTTATTTAATGCAGAAAGTTGTCAGAAGTATGTCGTGTATGGTATCAAATGAAAAGTTACGGTGAGAGTTGGGGTACATAAATGACAAAAATGTTTCATGTCGACCAGCTTTTGATTTTTGCAAAATATTATTAGAAGTATATCGTGTTTGCAATCTAATAAAAGGTCTCGGTGAGGCCTGACGTGCAAATATGAAATAATTGTTCCATGTCGATCGGCATTTGTTTTTTGCACTGACAGCGGAGCTCTAGGGAATGCTCGGCGTAGCCGAGAATTCGCTAGTCCTATATACTAAAAAAGTATGTGTCGCGATGTTTATTTATTTTCATCACGACGATCGCCAAATTTTGTGGACAGCCTAACTACCTTAACCATTAAAGAGATTGTTGTAATTTTTTTTTTAAGTTGCAGGGAATAATGTGTAGTTGTGCCTTTTGGGGGTCTCATATTTTTACTGTGAGTGGTTCTTGTGTAAAAAAATAAAAACTGTGCAAAATTAATAACTTGAAACAATGGATCCTAGTAGTCATGTCTAAATTTAAAAAGAGTCACGAGGTCATCTGTCACTTTTGACAATCTGTCTATGAACTTTAAACGATTATAACTTTTTATAGAACATTGATATTAAAGAAGTAAATACAGTGTCATGTATAATAGTCTCGAGCAAAGGTGTTACAATTAATTTAAGTTTAAAACATAACGTATTTAATTAATATAAATTTTGACGTTTCCATTGTCAAAATCAATGTTGCCAAATGTGTGATGAAGTAACTAAATTAAAACCAAATATTCCTAAATTAACTTCTCTGAAGACGGTGACAGTTTTATTAGGATTGACAACATTAATTTATAAATTTAAAAATTAACTACTATTTTTTAATACAAACAGTGTTGCCAAATTATGAAGTAGGTAACTAAATAAAAATAAAATATTCGTAAATAAAATAAATTTTACACTTTGCTGTGTTTGATATCAAAAGAAAAAAAACCATAAGGGCCGGTTTTGAAATGACAAAAAAAATGTCACGTCGATCTGCATTTGTTTTGCGCAAAAAGTTGTTACAAGTAGGTAGTCCTTGAATTTTAATGAAACGACACAATGTGGATTGGTGTGCACGAATGACAAAAATATTCTACGTCGATTAGAATTTGTTTTTTGCAAAATTTTATCAGAAATATGTTGTGTTTTGTATCGAATGAAAAGTCTCGGTGAGGGCTGGTGTACAAAAAAGAAAATTATCCATGTTGATCGGCTTTTGTTTTATGCAAAAAGTTAATAGACATATGTCGTGTTTGGTATCTAATGAAAGGTCTCGGCGAGGGCTCGCGTAGAAACTTGACAAAAATGATCTATGTCGATCGGCTTTTGTTTTTTGCAAAAAGTTGTATAAAGCATATCATGTTTGGACTCTAATGAAAGGTCTTGTTGAGGGCTCACGTGCAGAACTGACAAAAACGGTCTATGTTGATCGGCTTTTGTTTTATGCAAAAAGTTAATCGAAGTATGTCGTGTTTGGTATCTAATGAAAGGTCTCGTTGAGGGCTGAAATGCAAAATTGACAAAAGGTTCCATGTCGATCGGCTTTTGTTTTTTGCAAAAACTTGTCAGAAATATGTCGTGTTTAGTATCGAATGAAAGGTCTTGTTGAGGGCTCGCGTGCAGAACTGACGAAAATGGTGTATGTTGATCTGCTTTTGTTTTATGCAAAAAATTCTCAAAAGTATGTCGAGTTTGGTCTCAAATGAAAGGTCTCGTTGAGGGCTAGCGTGCAGAATTGACAGAAATGTTCCATTTCGATCGGCTTTTGTTTTCTGCAAAAAGTTCTTAAAAGTATGTCGAGTTTGGTCTCAAATGAAACGTCTTGTAGAGGGATAGCGTGCAGAATTGACAAAAAAGTTTCATGTCGATCGGCTTTTGTTTTTTGCAAAAAGTTGTCAGAAATATGTCGTGTTTGATATCGAATGAAAGGTCTTGGCGAGGGCTCGCGTAGAGAATTGACAAAAATGATCTATGTCGATCGGCTTTTGTTTTATGCAAAAATTTCTCAAAAGTATGCCGAGTTTGGTCTCAAATGAGACGTCTTGTTGAGGGCTAGCGTGCAGAATTGACAAAAATGTGCTATGTCGATCGGTTTTTGTTTTTTGGGAAAAGTTGTCAGAAGTGTATGGTGTTTGGTATCAAATGAAAGGTTTCAATGGTGGCTGGTGTGCAGAATTAACAAAAATTGTCAATGTCGATCATCTATTTTTTTTTGCAAAAGGCTGTCAGAAGTATAGAGTGTTTGGTATCAAATAAAAAGTCTCGGTGTGGGCTAGCGTGCAGATATGATAAAAATGTTTCATGTTGATCGTCTTTTGTTTTATGTGGAAAGTTGTCAAAGTATGTCGTGTTTGGTATCAAATGAAAGGTCTCGGCTAGGGTTGGGGTACATAAATGACAAATATGTTTCATGTCGACCGGCTTTTGTTTTTTGCAAAAAATTATTGGAAGTATATCATGTTTGCAATCTAATGAAAGATCTTGGTGAGGCCTGATGTGCAAATATGAAATAATTGTTTCATGTCGATCGGCATTTGTTTTTTGCACTGACAGCGGAGCTCTAGGGAATGCTCGGCGTAGCCGAGAATTTGCTATCCTATATACGAAAAGGCATGTGTCGTGATGTTTATTTATTTTCATCAAGACGATCGCCAAATTTTGTCACAAGCCGAACTGCCTGAATCATGAAAGGGATTGTTGTAATTTTTTTTTAGATTGCAGGGAATAATGTGTAGTTGTGCCTTTTGGGGGTCTCATATTTTTAATGTAAGTGGTTCTTGTGTAAAAAAATAAAAACTGTTCAAAATTAATATGTAGAAACAATGGATCCTAGTAGCCATGTCTAAATTTAAAAAAAGTCACGAGGTCATCCGTCACTTTTGACAATCTGTCTATGAACTTTAAACGATTATAACTTTTTATAGAACATTGATATTAAAGAAGTAAATACAGTGTCATTTATAATAGTCTTGAGCAAAGGTGTTACAATTAATTTAAGTTTAAAACATAACGTATTTAATTAATATAAATTTTGACGTTTCCAATGTCAAAAGTCAATGTTGCCAAATGTGTGATGAAGTAACTAAATTAAAACCGAATATTCCTAAACTAACTTCACTGAAGACGGTGGCAGTTGTATTAGGATTGACAATATTAATTTATAAATTTAAGAATTAACTACTACTTTTTAACACAAACAGTGTTGCCAAATTATGAAGTAGGTAACTAAATAAAAATAAAATATTCGCAAAAAAAAAATAAGTTGTACACTTTGCTGTGTTTGATATCAAAAGAAAAAAAACCATAAGGGCCGGTTTTGAAATGACAAAAAAAATGTCACGTCGATCTGCATTTGTTTTGCGCAAAAAGTTGTTACAAGTAGGTCGTCCTTGGATTTTAATGAAACGACACAATGTGGATTTGTGTGCACGAATGACAAAAATATTCTACGTCGATTAGAATTTGTTTTTTGCAAAATGTTATCAGAAATATGTTGTGTTTTGTATCGAATGAAAAGTCTCGGTGATGATCGGCTTTTGTTTTTTGCAAAAAGTTGTATAAAGTATATCATGTTTGGTCTCAAATAGAAGGTATTGTTGAGGGCTCACGTGCAGAACTGATAAAAACGGACTAGGATCGGCTTTTGTTTTATGCAAAAAGTTAATCGAAGTATGTCGTGTTTGGTATCTAATGATAGGTCTCATTGAGTGCTGATGTCGAGAATTAACAAAAATGTTTCATGTCGATCGGCTTTTCTTTTTTGCAGAAAGTTGTCAGAAGTATATCGTGTTTGGTATAAAATGAAATGTCTAGATGAGAGCTGACATGTAAAATTGACAGAAATGGTTCATGTTGACCCGTTTTTGTTTTTTGGAAAAAGATGTTAGAAATATGTCGTGTTTGGTATCAAATTAAATGTCTTGATGAGGGCTGATGTGCAGAAATGACAAAAAATTGCCAAGTTGTTCTGCATTTGTTTTTTTACAATTACTTGCCGGAAGTACACCGTATTTGATATTAAATGAAAGCATTCGGCAAGACCTGCCTTGCGGAAATAAAATTAGCTTTCAAATGTTTATATTTCACTGACGCCGGAGGCCTAGGGAACGCTCAGCGTAGCTGAGCATTCGCTAGTCCTATATACTAAAAAGGCATGTGTCGGTGATGTTTATTTATTTTCATCACGACGATCGCCAAATTTTGTGGACAGCCTAACTGCCTGAACCATTAAAGAGATTGTTGAAATTTTTTTTTAAGTTGCAGGGAATAATGTGTAGTTGTGCCTTTTGGGGGTCTCATATTTTTACTGTGAGTGGTTCTTGTGTAAAAAAATAAAAACTGTGCAAAATTAATAACTTGAAACAATGGATCCTAGTAGCCATGTCTAAATTTAAAAAGAGTCACGAGGTCATCTGTCACTTTTGACAATCTGTCTATGAACTTTAAACGATTATAACTTTTTATAGAACATTGATATTAAAGAAGTAAATACAGTATCATGTATAATAGTCTTGAGCAAAGGTGTTACAATTAATTTAAGTTTAAAATATAACGTATTTAATTAATATAAATTTTGACGTTTCCAATGTCAAAAGTCAATGTTGCCAAATGTGTGATGAAGTAACTAAATGAAAACCAAATATTCCTAACCTAACTTTACTGACAACGGTGGCAGTTGTATTAGGGTTGACAATATTAATTTATAAATTTAAAAATTAACTACTATTTTTTAATAGAAACAGTGTTGCCAAATTATGAAGTAACTAAATAAAAATCAAATGTACCTAATTAAATGGAACACTTTGCTGTGTTTGATATCAAAAGAAAGAAAACCATAATGGCCGGTTTTGAAATGAAAAAAAAAAATGTGTTATGTTGATCTGCATTTGTTTTTCGGAAAAAGTTGTTAGAAGTAGGTTGTCTTTGGGTTTTAAGGAAACGACACAATGTGGACGGGTGTGCACGAATGACAAAAATGTTATACGTAAATAAGAATTGTTTTTTGCAAAATGTTGTCAGAAAAATGTCGTGTTTGGAAAAAGTTGTGAGAAGTATATGGTGTTTAGTATCAAATGAAAGGGCTCGATAAGGGCTGGCGTGTAGAATTAACAAAAAAAATTAATGTTGATCGGCTTTTGTTTTTTGCAAAACTTTCTCAAAGGTACGTCGAATTTGATTTCAAATGAAAGGTCTCGTTGAGGGCTAGCGAGCAGAATTGACAAAAATGTTCCATTCCGATCGGCTTTTGTTTTCTGCAAAAAGTTCTCAAAGGTATGTCGAGTATGGTCTCAAATGAAAGGTCTCGTTGAGGGCTAGCTTGCAGAGTTGACAAAAATGTGCCCACGTCAATCGGCTTTTGTTTTTTGCAAAAAGTTGTCAGAAGTGTGTGGTGTTTAGTATCAAAATAAATGTCTCGATGAGGGTTTGCGTGAAAAATTAACAAAATTGCTCAATCTTGATCGGCTTTTGTTTTTTGCGAAAAGTTCTCAGGAATATGTCGACTTTGGTCTCAAATGAAAGGTCTCGTAGAGGGCTAGCATGCAGAATTGACAAATATGATCCATTATGATCTGCTTTTCTTTTTCCAAAAAGTTTTCAGAAGTTTATAGTGTTTGGTATCAAATGAAAGTTCTCGGTGTGGGCTAGCCTGTAGAAATTTCAAAATGTTCCATGTCGATTGACTTTTGTTTTATGCAAAAAAAATGTCAGAAGTATGTTGTGTTTGGTATCAAATGAAAGGTCTCGGTGAGGGCTGGCGTGCATAATTAAGAAAAATGTTTCATATCGATCGGCTTTTGTTTTTTGCAAAAAGTTGTCAGAAATATGTCGTGTTTGGTATCGAATGAAAGGTCTTGGCGAAGGCTCGCGTAGAGAATTGACAAAAATGGTCTATGTCGATCTGCTTTTGTTTTATGCAAAAAGTTCTCAAAAGTATGTCGAGTTTGGTCTCAAATGAAAGGTCTCGTTGAGGGCTAGCGTGCAGAATTGACAGAAATGTTCCATTTCGATCGGCTTTTGTTTTCTGCAAAAAGTGCTTAAAAGTATGTTAAGTTTGGTCTCAAATGAAACGTCTTGTTGAGGGATAGCGTGCAGAATTGACAAAAATGTTCCATGTCGATCGGCTTTTGTTTTTTGCAAAAAGTTGTCAGAAATATGTCGTGTTTGGTATCGAATAAAAGGTCTTGGCGAGGGCTCGCGTAGAGAATTGACAAAAATGATCTATATCGATCTGTTTTTGTTTTATGCAAAAAATTCTCAAAAGTATGTCGAGTTTGGTCTCAAATGAAAGGTCTCGTTGAGGGCTAGCGTGCAGAATTGACAGAAATGTTCCATTTCGATCGGCTTTTGTTTTCTGCAAAAAGTTCTTAAAAGTATGCCGAGTTTGGTCTCAAATGAAACGTCTTGTTAAGGGCTAGCGTGCAGAATTGACAAAAATGTGCTATGTCGATCGGTTTTTGTTTTTTGCAAAAAGTTGTCAGAAGTGTATGGTGTTTGGTATCAAATGAAAGGTTTCAATGAGGACTGGTGTGCAGAATTAACAAAAATTGTCAATGTCGATCGGCTATTGTTTTTTGCAAAAAGTTGTCAGAAATATAGAGTGTTTGGTATCAAATAAAAAGTCTCGGTGTGGGCTAGCGTGCAGATATGATAAAAATGTTTCATGTTGGTCGACTTTTGTTTTATGTAGAAAGTTGTCAGAAGTATGTCGTGTTTGGTACCAAATGAAAGGTCTCGGCTAGGGTTGGGGTACATAAATGACAAAAATGTTTCATGTCGACCGGCTTTTGTTTTTTGCAAAAAATTATTGGAAGTATATCGTGTTTGCAATCTTATGAAAGGTCTTGGTGAGGCCTGACGTGCAAATATGAAATAATTGTTTCATGTCGATCGGCATTTGTTTTTTGCACTGACAGCGGAGCTCTAGGGAATGCTCGGCGTAGCCGAGAATTCGCTAGTCCTATATACTAAAAAGGCATGTGTTGTGATGTTTATTTATTTTCATCATGACGATCGCCAAATTTTGTCACAAGCCTAACTGCCTGAACCATGAAAGGGATTGTTGTAAATTTTTTTTTAGATTGCAGGGAATAATGTGTAGTTATGCCTTTTGGGGGTCTCATATTTTTACTGTAAGTGGTTCTTGTGTAAAAAAATAAAAACTGTGCAAAATTAATAACTTGAAACAATGGATCCTAGTAGCCATGTCTAAATTTAAAAAGAGTCACGAGGTCATCTGTCACTTTTGACAATCTGTCTATGAACTTTAAATGATTATAACTTTTTATAGAACATTGATATTAAAGAAGTAAATACAGTATCATGTATAATAGTCTTGAGCAAAGGTGTTACAATTAATTTAAGTTTAAAACATAACGTATTTAATTAATATAAATTTTGACGTTTCTAAGGTCAAAAGTCAATGTTGCCAATGTGTGATGAAGTAACTAAATTAAAACCAAATATTCCTAAAGTAACTTCTCTGAAGACGGTGACAGTTTTATTAGGATTGACAATATTAATTTATAAATTTAATAATTAACTACTATTTTTTAATACAAACAGTGTTGCCAAATTATGAAGTAGGTAACAAAATAAAAATGAAATATTTCTAAATAAAATAAATTGAACACTTTGCTGTGATATCAAAAGAAAGAAAACCATAAGGGCCGGTTTTAAAATAACAAAAAAATGTGTCATGTCGATCTGCATTTGTTTTGCGCAAAAAGTTGTTAGAAGTATATTGTCCTTGGGTTTTAATGAAACGACATAATGTGGACTGGTGATGATGACAAAAATATTCTACGTCGATTAGAATTTGTTTTTTACAAAATGTTGTCAGAAATATTTTGTGTTTGGAAAAAGTTGTGAGAAGTATGTAGTGTTTAGTATCAAATGAAAAGGCTCGATAAGGGCTTTTGCGTTTTGCAAAACTTTCTCAAATGTACGTCGACTTTGGTCTCAAATGAAAGGTCTCATTGAGAGCTAGCGAGGAGAATTGACAAAACTGTTCCATTCCGATCGGCTTTTGTTTTGTGCAAAACGTTCTCAAAGGTATGTCGAGTTTGGTCTCAAATGAAACGTCGCGTTGAGGGCTAGCGTGCAGAATTGACAAAAATGATCCATTTAGATCGGCTTTTGTTTTCTGCAAAAATTTCTCATAAGTATGTCGAGTTTGGTATCAAATAAAACGTCTAGCTGAGGGCTAGCCTGCAGAATTGACAAAAATGCGCCATGTCAATCGCCTTTTGTTTTTTTGCAAAAAGTTGTCAGAAGTGTGTGGTGTTTGATCTCAAATAAAAGGTTTCATTGAGGGCTAGCTTACAGAATTAACAAAAATATTCCATGCCGATCGGCTTTTGTTTTTCGCAAATAGTTGTCAGAAGTATGTGGTATTTGGTCTCAAATGAAAGGTTTCATTGAGGGCTAGCGTGCAGAATTGACAAAAATATTCCATGCCGATCGTCTTTTGTTTTCTGCAAAAATTTCTCATAAGTATGTCGAGTTTGGTATCAAATAAAACGTCTAGCTGAGGGCTAGCCTGCAGAATTGACAAAAATGCGCCATGTCAATCGCCTTTTGTTTTTTTTGCAAAAAGTTGTCAGAAGTGTGTGGTGTTTGATCTCAAATAAAAGGTTTCATTGAGGGCTAGCTTACAGAATTGACAAAAATATTCCATGCCGATCGGCTTTTGTTTTTCGCAAATAGTTGTCAGAAGTATGTGGTATTTGGTCTCAAATGAAAGGTTTCATTGAGGGCTAGCGTGCAGAATTGACAAAAATATTCCATGCCGATCGGCTTTTGTTTTTCGCAAATAGTTGTCAGAAGTATGTGGTGTTTGGTATCAAAATAAAGGACTTGATAAGGGTTTCGTGAAAAATTAACAAAATTGCTTATTGTTGACCGGCTTTTGTTTTTTGTGAAAAGTTTTCAGAAATATGTCGAGTTTGGTCCCAAATGAAAGGTCTCGTTGAGGGCTAGCATGCAGAATAGATAAAAGTGTTCCATTTCGATCTGCTTTTCTTTTTACAAAAAGTTGTCAGAAGTTTATAGAGTTTGGTATCAAATGAAAGTTCTCGGTGGTGTGGGCTAGCCTATAGAAATTGCAAATATGTTCCATGTCGATTGACTTTTGTTTTATGCAAAAAAAATGTCAGAAGTATGTTGTGTTTGGTATCAAATGAAAGGTCTCGGTAATGGCTGGCGTGCATAATTGAGAAAAATGTTTCAGGTCGACCGGCTTTTGTTTTTTCAAAAAGTTATTACATGCATATCATGTTTGGAATCTAATGAAAGGTATTGGTGAGGGCTGACATGCAGATATGAAAAAACCGTTTTATGTCGATTGGCATTTATTTTTTTTGTACTGACAGCGGAGCTCTAGGGAATGCTCGGCGTAGCCGAGAATTCGCTAGTCCTATATACTAAAAGGTATTTTTAGAAGGATCCTAGTAGCCATGTCTAAATTAAAAAAGAAACAACCTGTCATCTGTCACTTATGACAATCAGTCTATGAACTTTAAAGGATTGTATTTTCAAATAGAACATTGATATTAAAGAAGTGAATACAGTATCATGATTAATAATCTTGAGCAAAGGTTTTACAACTAATTTAAGTTTAAAACATGTCGGTGATGTTTATTTATTTTCATCATGACGATCGCCAAACTTTGTCACAAGCCTAACTACATTAACTATGAAAGGTATTGTTGTAATTTCTTTTTAGGTTGCAGGGAATAATGTGTAGTTGTGCCTTCTGGGGGTCTCATATTTTTACTGTGAGTGGTTCTTGTGTAAAAAAATAAAAACTGTGCAAAACTAATAACTTGAAACAATGGATCCCAGTAGCCATGTCTAAATTTAAGAAGAGTCACGCTGTCATCCGTCACTTTTGACAATCTGTCTATGAACTTTAAACGATTATAACTTTTTTTAGAACATTGATATTAAAGAAGTAAATACAGTATCAAGTATATTAGTCTTGAGCAAAGGTGTTACAACTAATTTAAGTTTAAAACATAACGTATTTATTTAATATAAATTTTGACGTTTCCAATGTCAAAAGTCAATGTTGCCAGATGTGTGATAAAGTAACTAAATTAAAACCGAATATTCCTAAACACTTTGCTTTGTTTGATATCAAAAGAAAAAAAACCATAAGGGCCGGTTTTGAAATGACAAAAAAAAATATGTCACGTCGATCTGCATTTGTTTTGCGCAAAAAGTTGTTACAAGTAGGTTGTCCTTGGATTTTAATGAAACGACACAATGTGGAATGGAGTGCACGAATGACAAAAATATTCTACGTCGATTAGAATTTGTTTTTTTGCAAAATGTTATCAGAAATATGTGTTTTGTATCGAATGAAATGTCTCGGTGAGGGCTGGTGTACAAAAAAGAAAATTTTCCATGTTGGTCGGCTTTTGTTTTATGCAAAAAGTTAATAGACGTATGTCGTGTTTGGTATCTAATGAAAGGTCTCGGCGAGGTCTCGCATAGAGATTTGACAAAAATGATCTATGTCGATCGGCTTTTGTTTTTTGCAAAAAGTAGTATAAAGTATATCATGTTTGGTCTCAAATAAAAGGTCTTGTTGAGAGCTCGCGTGCAGAACTGACAAAAACGGTCTATGTTGATCGGCTTTTGTTTTATGCAAAAAGTTAATAGAGGTATGTCGTGTTTGGTATCTAATGAAAGGTCTCGTTGAGGGCTGAAATGCAAAATTGACAAAAATATTTAATGTTGGTCAACTTTTGTTTTTTGCAGAAAGTTTTTAGAAGTATGTCGAGTTTAGTCTCAAATGAAAGTTCTCGTTCAGGGCTAGCGTGCAGAATTGACAAAAATGTACTACGTCGATCGGTTTTTGTTTTTTGCAAGAAATTCTCAAAAGTATGTCGAGTTTGGTATCAAACAAAACGCCTGGTTGAGGGCTAGCGTGCAGAATTGACAAAAATGTTCCATGCCGATCGGCTTTTGTTTTTCGCAAATAGTTGTCAGAAGTATGTGGTGTTTGGTATCAAATGAAAGTTCTCGGTGTGGACTAGCCTGTAGGAATTGCAAAAATGTTCCATGTTGATCGGCTTTTGTTTTATGTAAAAAAAAATGTCAGAATTATGTTGTGTTTGGTGTGAAATAAAAGGTCTCGGTAAGGACTGACGTGCGTAATTGACAAAAATGTTTCATGTCGACCGGGTTTTGTTTTTTTCAAAAGTTAATAGAAGTATATCGTGTTCGAAATCTAATGAAAGGTCTTAGTGAGGGCTGACGTGCAGATATAAAAAAAACTGTTTCATGTCGATTGGCATATTTGTTTTTTTGCACTGACAGCGGACCTCTAGGGAATGCTCGGCGTAGCCGAGAATTCGCTAGTATTTATCCATTTTGCCATTACTTTGTATATTGTGTCCAAGAGCGATATTCCTCGATAGTTCTCGCACTTTGTTTTATCGCCTTTTTTATGTATAGGGCAAATGACGGCTTCCTTCCAGGACTGCGGCATTTGTTCTTCTTCCCAGCAGTTCACAGTAAGTTTGTATATTTCTTCTTTTAACTCATCTCCACCGTATTTAATTAGTTCTGCTGGGATTCCGTTGTCACCAGGACTCTTGCTGGTCTTCATGTTGTTAATTATTTCGTTGACTTCTTCTTCCGTTGGTCCTTGAATTATATTTGTTTCTTCATCGCTGTCGCTGTATGTATCGGTATTTTCTATGTCATTATTCTTTAGTAGCTCTTTAAAATAATTTTCCCATCTTTTTGTTATAGCTTCGTTGTCTCCTATTAGTAGGTTGTCCTTATCGCGGCAGAATAGTGTTCTTTGTTTGTAGTTTTCTTTTTCTTTTTTGATGTTCTGATATAAATTTTTTATATCCTTTCTGTTGTAATTTTCTTCTATTATATTTATACGTTCCTGTTGTTTTTGTCGTTTCTTAGTTCTGCATATTTTCTTGTATCTTTTTCTTTGTTCTTGATATCTTACTTTATCGAGTTCTTCTCCCGTCTCAATGAATTTCATTCTTGCTTTTCTTCCCTCGTTTATTGCTTGTAGGCAGTCTTCATCGAACCAGTTATTTTTTTTCTTTTTTTGTTCAGTTTTCCATCCTAGTATTTTTTCTGCGACGTTCTTTATGTTATTTTGAAGTGTTGACCATTTTTCTTCTGTTCTTTCTACGTCTTTACAGGTTTTTAGGGATTCTTTCATTTGTTTAGTGTATTGGAGCACAGTTTCTTCGTTTTTTAGCATATCTATGTTATATGTTGGTTTCAATTGTTTTGTTTTTTGTGGAATTGGTTTTTGTACTTTCATGTTTATTCTCAGTAGTATATGGTCCGTGTTTGCTTCTCCTCCTCTGTAGCTTCTAACCTTGGTGATAAGCTGTTTATGCTTTTTTCTATTAGGATGTGGTCAATTTGGTTTGTTGTTAACCCATTTGGGGAGATCCATGTGCCTTTGTATATGTCTTTCCGGGTAAAGTATGTACTTGCTATTATCATGTCTTGTTGAACTGCAAATTCGATAAGTTTTTCTCCATTTTCGTTTGTTACGTCATGCTTGCTCTCCTTGCCTATTGTGGGGTAGTACTGATTTTCTTTTCCAATTTTTGCGTTTGCGTCTCCTAGTACAATTTTAACATCGTATCTAGGAAGTTTTTGGTAGAGGCTCTCTAGTGTTTCATAAAATTCAGATTTTTCTTCTAAGCTCTTTTCATCTGTGTGTGCATGTATGTTTATTATGCTGAATTTTCTATATTTTGTTCTCAGTCTTATGTAACACAGTCTACTATCGCTCTTTTCCAACTTCTTTCTATAAAAAATCCTGTTCCTAAAGTTCTGTTTTTCCCCCCGCTGTTAAAGAATATATAATCATTTATTTCAGTAATTTCATTTCCTATTTGTTTCGTTTCTTGTACTGCTGCGATTGCGATTTTATATTTTTTGAGTTCTATTGCTATTTGTTTCAATGATCCTGTGCTGTGGGTTCCCCGTACTTTCCATGATGCCAATTTTATGTCATTCTTATTCGTATGCTGATGCCATATCCTTGTCCGAGCCGTGTTGTTTCCAGACCGTCCGTGAGTTGCACTTGTTACTTTTTTGCTTCATTGTTAATAAATTCCTTCTTAACTAGTTTATCTTCTTCGTCTATCCACTCCCAAATTTCATTTCCTTTGATTAGTTTTTTATATCCTATTTTGATATTTGTTCCCCTATTCGTTTCCTCTCTTGCTATTTGTCTTATCCTTCTTTGTATTTCTCTTTCTTCCTTGGTGTAGTCATTTTCGATGTAGATATCGGTATTTTTCAATATGTTTTTCCGTTCCATAATTTCTTTTTTATCTTTCCAGCTGTTTAGTTTTATAGCTGTAATGTTTAAGTTTGCTTTGTTTTTTATTTTCCTTGCTTCCTTAACATCAATTTCCACCTTTATCTTGTTTTTAATAAAATTTTCTACTGCTTTTTCAAGATTTTCTTCTTGAAAATTGATTCCTTTTATAATTATGTTATTTTTCCTTCCCATTGATTCCATTTTTTCGATTTTCTTGTGCATTATACTCATTTTTTCTCTTAGATCTAGGTTTTCCTTTTTAATTTCTTCCAATTCCTTTCTATAGCTCTTTTGTTCTTTCCTTATATCTGTTATCTCCTCCATCATTATTTTAAACATTTCCCTTATTTCTTTCATATCCTCTGAATTTTCTTTATCTCTTATCTTTAATGGTGCTCCTGACGGCATCTTTCAAAATCTCTGTTTTTTGTTGGAGTTCTTACAACTCTTTTAGATCTTTGGAATACGCTTGTTTGATCCATTTCTGTCTCCATATATCGCTTCCTTTTCTGTTCGTCAGCAGTTGAACTATCGCTGTCGTACGTTTTTGGCTGTTGATTTGACATGACAGATTTTGTAGAAGAAAGTTTTTGTGTTCCTTTGGGCTGAATGCGGTCCTGTCTTTTCGCTCTCGGTTTTGCGTGTGCGCGCCGTGCTAAGCACGCGTTTGCAGTTGCGAAGGTTGACGTTTCTTTAGAGGTTATAATCTTTGTTATGTCTTATGTATCACTGACCTTTTCTGTATTATCCACTCGGCTATGGAGCATTTTGTTTTTGACGTTTCTTATTCGAAAATATGAAGCATAACCTTCAAAATACAATTTATTTTATCAAATATTTCAGTTAGAAAAGGCCTTATTACACAACATTTGGTTTTATTAGATGCAAAATTAAGTAATCTAACTAACGATACCATATAAACCCGATTTTATTTAGCGGGACAGATGGAAACAGCAAAAGACTGTTTTCCCATGTTATTTCCCTATGTCAAGGTTTTCAGTATTCACCCTGTATATATACTATACTAATTGTGCTTCTTTAAAATCTGTAGCTTTAATATTTATGGCAATTAGCTCCTTTTTTCTTTCATTAACTGATTTAGATTTCTGACGTGGTTTTATAATATTTTTATTTTATTTTGCTCCAACTAAATTTATTGACGGGATTGCGTTGTTTTTAAAGTAAATAGTATCTTATGATGTGGCATTAATATTTTTTTCCTAAACAGGAAGAATCAAAGTTTGAATCTAAAAAATGCGTACTACATACTACAATTCGTTTAGCAGATATGAAATTTTTCCTATTTATTTTTTCATCCATGCTCGACATAAATCACATTTCTTATTTTTGTGCGGTATTGCGTGAAATGACAAGTTTTTATTTTTTATTATATTATTTGCGCAACCATAAACACAACAATTAATCATTTTAGTGCACAAAATATTAGAGCACTGAACACAATATGCACGTTTACTTGTATACTTAAAATGAACTTCAAATACTTTGTCAAGGTAAAAGTGCACAGTAAGCTGCTTCCCTACTAGCTGCGGCACTCGGTGTTCTAATATCTACAACTTTATAAAAAATAATCTTAAATATTAAATAAAAACTAATGAACTATTGATTCTATATTACGTATCATAATGTTATTTATCGTCGACAAACATCATAATGCTAACATTATTAGAGAAAATCATGCATAATAATATACTTTATGGCACAATGCCGTAAAGTTCTGTTATTTTATTTTCTGTCAGATTGTTTATATAAACAACAACAAAACAAACTTAACAATCACATCAGGTGACATCAGTCGGCTTTGGAATAAAAACTGTTTTCTGACAAATACGTCAATTAAAAATTAAATTTATTATAAATAATTGTAATGTTAGTCGACGATAAAATAGTACATAAAATTCGTTTATAATTCAGTATTATCGCATTCATGAAATAATCGCATTCACTGCGTTCATGCGCTAATTTCATTCATACTGTAACAATGGCTGAACACGAAAAATTGAACTATTGAATTTTGGATTTTAATTTGATAAAACGTTATTTATTTAATTTGGAATAAAAATGTCGAAATTGGTAGAATTTAAAATTGCTGCCACCGGATTATTTTTAATTAGAATAATCAAACTAATTTTAGGGAAAGAATTAAATAATTGGGCTAAACAAAGCGATAAAAGAAAACTTAACAATAAAATATATTAAAATGATAAAGAATTTACAAATATGATACTACAAGTTACAAAGTTAAAAACTACTAATAAATAATTATAAGTTACATGTGAGAAAAACTTAAAGTTACTTACAAATAATATTTACACAACGAGTCATGCTTGACTCTACTTCTTTACTCGCTGACTCTCTGTCTGTGACTCTCCAACTTACTAATTTTCCAAAATCTATCTCAGACGGCCCACCCACTTCAAGCTGCAGAATTCATCCCCGTCTTCTGATTCTCGCAATTTCACTGGTCATCTTCTCCATGGGCGTGTAAATGTGTTACACCCCATAGTCTCTAACAGGGTGCATTCTCAACACCCTGAAATGCACAAAAAATTGGAAAGCTGGCGTCTTCCGAGAATCAGAAAATGGTTCTGTCAGGGTTGATGGTTTATGACCGTCCGAAAGAAAACTTTGAAAGCTATATAACAATAAACTTAAAAGCCAAACGAAATTTCGGATCTCTTTACAAATCTTTGAACTACTTATTACCAGAACGAATTTTGAAACTAGTCAACAGCAAGATAAATAACAAAACGAGTATTTGTTTAACTGGATCAGACGTTTTGTTACAATACCATAATACTGTACATTATAAACTAATTTCATAATATACTATTATTAATTATCGAAAATAACTTGCCAATGTCTTAAGTGAACCTAAAAAGTTGAAAGATGTTAAACAGTTCTATTCGTTTCATTAAATTATTGCAAATTAGAGAATTATTTGTTCTTGTAATTCATTGTTCATGTTATTATTAACATATACCTACCAAACAATAGATTTTACCTTCGGTCCCAGAGCCGCAAAGTTTACCCAGACCTGGTCTTGAAATTTCAAGATAAGACTTTGGCCAGTTTAGTTTGGTATTCTAGACAAGACAAGAAAAGAGTCTAGATCTAATTGGACATTCTTGTTAAATTTACGATAATCATGTTCTATATAACATTGTATTTATTACAATGGTCCTAAGAATATAACTGAATATCTATTTAATTTGATATCAATATCAGTATATGTTATGTGTTTTATATAGGGCGGTTAAATCAGTAGTTAGGTCAGCCACGAGGAGAAGTTAAATGTAGCAGAGGTGAGAATTTATGAGTCGAATATAGAGATAACATGAAGAGATAGGCTGAATAATGAGAAATGGTCGTAGTAGTGGAAGAATCAAGGAAGATTCAATGAAAAAGATGGAGCTAGTTTGGGAATGTAATGAGGAGTGTAAAGGATGAAATGTTGAATGAAAAATAAGTATAATGCAGGTGGAAGGGAGGAAAATTAATGGTAGACATAAAAATAGGTGGCACGACTGTGTCATAGAAAACAGCACAATTCAAAGAATATATTCATTAGCGACACCTAGTTAGATCTTTCCAAGCTGTTCAAAATGCAACGAGACAAGGTGGAGCGAGATATTTAAATCAAGCCGTAATGAGAGACAATTTTTTATTATTTTATTATTCATTTTCAGTTGCTTTATATATTACTTATTTAACAATAAAAATGATCCACTTAATAAAAGAATAAAATGTAGATACAGGTATATATATTTAACATGTGGATATATAATAATAAATGAATGAGGTGTGAAAAATTCCGCTTCCTATTATTACTCGTCTACAACCAGTAACTTGACGAGAAAATTAGAAAAGTGTCGCTATTAAAAATATTCCTATTCTTTTTATTATGATCTGAGAGACATAACTGGGCGAATAAGATAGGTTGAACAAGATAAAGTGGAAAATAAACATAAGAAACATAAAGACTCCCGATAAGAAGGAAAGGATAAAAAATAATGTAACCTTTTATTTATTTAGGTGAAGTGTAAACATATGTGATATACGAAATTGACCTAAACTTTCTTATTTTAAATGGAATACCCCACTTTTTATTTTACCATTGAATTCAGCAGAAAATTTTACATATATATTTATAAAAACATTTTACTCATGATCAACTACTTTCGGCGTTATTCAACTTTTTCTGATTTTTGTCTGAAATCCGGCACATTTTCAATATCCTGTATCTCGGGAACGAGATCGAATTTTTATAATCTGAAAAAAGCCTTTTATAAAGGAGACTTCAAGTTACATTATCATGAAAAAATCCTCGATTATTTATAAAAATGCGACGAGTACGTTACACTCAAGTTACAGTTGACATACTTCAACAAAATCAATTTTTTTAAATGGAACCTTCCCTTTTTTATTACATAAATGAATTCTTCGACAAAAAATAGGGGGAAAAGTTGATAGAATTTCAGTAAAATAGAAAAACATAATTTGGGTGTAATTATTTTTATTATTTTATTAATGCGGATAAGTGAGCCATGAAAAAACAAATAAATTCTAAATACAAAACTATGATTAATTTAAAACATATTGAAACTGTCTTCCATTCATATGTAAGTACTTCGTTACTCTCTTCAATACTTCTTCTTGTGTAGCATTTTTTATCATCCGAGGAGACATGTTGTTAAATGCTGTTCGTACCCTTTGTTGGCAATCTTCTTTCGTAGTTAAAGGTTTTTGGTAGACGACGTTTTTAATGTAACCCCAAGCAAAAAAAATCAAGTGGAGTTAAAGCAGGTGAACGAGGAGGCTACCTATGTGGTCCATTATTTGCCAACCACCTATCTTTAAATTTTTTTTCCAAAAAAGTATTTATTCTATGGCTATTGTGCGGTGGAGCACCATCATGCTGGTACCATATTAAATTTCTTTGATCCAACAGTAAATTTTCTATGAAATCAAGTAGATGGTTTTACAAAATATTAAGATAATCTTCGCAGTTTAAATTGTCTTCAAACATATGTAGAGTAACCACAGAATCATATATTATGCTGCAAATTACATTAAAACTCCAATAATCTTGGTGTCGGGTTTCATATGTTTGAAGAGGATTATTATCACTCCAAAAATGCGAATTTCTTCTATTAAAAATAACATTTTTATTAAATTTAGCTTCATCAGACCATATTATATATTCTAAAAGAAATCTGATGTGGGCACCACATGACTTCCTTGTACGACTATTAAATTATACATTAATTTTTTGCTGCCTTCAATTAAACTTATTTCAGTTGACAGTGAAATACAATTTTTCTATTCTTGAAAAACAGGGGCAGTTACGCAATTGCTAAAGTATTAGTTTTTATTAACATTATTTATACAATTATTAATTCAACTATCTTATTATAAACATTTAGAAAGATGAGAATAGAGTAAAAGTTTGCCTTTAATTTATCAAATACTATAATTTTAATTAATAATAAATACGCTAGTAATTTTAGTTTTTTCCTTATTACAAAATTACTATAATCGCTAGAAATCTCGTAAAGAAAGAGATGTTATTTTCGTTTACTTCGTACATAATTCTCAGGAATATATTTTTCCAGCTTGTCAATGTCAATTGACAAATCAAATGTTTCCTAAAACAATTAAGAACCAACTAAATTATTAATTTTATTAAGATTTTGCCAAAATTATACTGCCTTTTTGGAAAGGCCGATTGGAACCAAAAATGGAGGTTTATAACTAGATGTTATAGCAATTCCATAAACATTACATTTCCACATTCTACGACTAATAGTTTTTGAGATATGAGAAAAAATCAAAAAAACAATACGAGAAAAGTACCCTTTTGGCACTGCCGATTGCAACACAAATGCGAGATGCATATCTAGATGTTATAGCAGCCTCGTATACAAAATTTAAAAATTTTCCGGCCAGTCATTTTTGAGTCATGCGAGATACATACATACGTACGTACGTACATACGTACATACAGACGTCACGCCGAAACTAGTCAAAATGGATTCAGGGATAGTCGAAACGTGTATTTCCGTTGAAATCTGAAATTCGAAAATTTTCGCGATTACAATACTTCCTTTACTTCGTACAAGGAACTAAAAATTGTTATCTTCCTGCGTTTTTAGTAATATAAATTCACAATAATTTATTCTTAAATTATAATCAGCAGGTTGTAGGGCATGAATTAAATTAATTGAAAATGGATACCATTTATGTTTTTTTAAAATTCTGTGGATAGAATTTTTGGAAATTTGTAATTCCCTTTGGGCATTCCTAACAGATGAATCAGGATATGCCGAGAAATATGCTAAAACATCTTCTTCATTTTCTTGATTGTCTATTATTATCTTTGATTTTGAAATTTCTGCTTTAAACTGGCCGTGTCTTTTACAGTTAACCTTCCTCAGGTCATGGTCCAATTATTTCGTAGACGGTCGAGTGGGGTGCAAATGTACCCCATGAGAAAAACCCAAAATAACGCCTAATTTGTGCATAAATTGTCCAATTTCTAAAATATTACTTAATTTGAAACACAATTATTAAAGACAAAATTAAAAAACAGAATTTTATTATTTGCGAAAAAACTGAAAATAACAATTACAAGTATTATTCTACATTTTTGCATGTTTGGCAAATAAAAGATCGAGTCGAATGCTCTGCACAGACAAAATTATTGCACATGTAGCACTGATTTCTTGATTTTCGGTCCTTTTTGCGTATACAAAGGTAACAACGTCCTTGATGTTGCTCTGCAGGAACTTCTGCTATATTTCTTGCTGGTCGTAGTTCGGGTACAACGGCATGCATATATTCCCTAATTTGACTGTGTAAATATTTATTTTGATACCGTACTGTAATATGTTCTATAATTAGTTCCTTTCCTATATCCAAAATAAACTTTCTCCTTTCATCATGATCGTATTTGTTTCTGTCCGATTCAGGATGTTTTGATTTCCACAATTGATACGCATTTATTTCAGCAATGTCAACCAAATGGTAAAATATTACCATAGACCATCCATTATTTATCCCTTGTACTGTATATTGTTGTGCCATTTTATCTCCCACATCAACGGCACCTTTGGTTTTGTTATAATGCAGGATAATATCTGGCTTGTAATCTTCGTTCTCTCCATTGACCCTGTCGTCTAGGTGTCGCTTGACAGTAGAATTACTGCTTTATTTTTTTTGGGAACGTACGACACTAGAGTACGATTTCTTCTGAAAGCAAACATTGAAGAGTATTCAGGTCTTTGTCGTGTTGGAAGTAGTTCATTTGGTATAAATATCTTGTTTTTTCTGTGTACCACACAGAGAAATTTTCTTTTCCCACAATTTGTCTGCTAACTGAAGACTTGTAAAAAAGTTATCGGTTGTAAGACCATAGCCTCCACACAAATGGCCCACTAAGTCCAAAACTACTCGTTCTCCTTGATGTTTTTTGGGTGCGTTATTCTGCTTACCTAGAAAACAAATTATTTATAGAAAATAATTTTGTGCAAGAAAATTTACTTTACCTAAGTAAACTTGCATGTTCATTGCATATGCAGAATCACAATCTGCCAACGCCCAAATTTTTACTCCATACTTAGCAAGTTTACTTTTCATATAAACCCGAAACGAAACTTTTCCTCGAAATGGAACAAATTGTTCATCGACGCACAAATGAGAGCATGGATTGTACGCCATTTTGCTGTTATTGACAAAAATATTAAAACTTTCTCTGATTGCCGCTAATTTATCGTTAGCTCGTCTATCATCCCTGGTTTCAAAAATATCGAATCTCAAAAACCGTGTAAGTATTTTGTATCTGTGTTTAGACATAGTAGCGGGAATAATGGGCCTACAATAAGCAGGATCATTGCTCCATAACATGTCAGTAGGTTCTTTATTACTTTTCAAAGCCCCTAGTGTTAGCAAAAGTCCTATATAAGCTAATATTTCTGTAGAGTTTGTGTGAATATTTTTTTTTTTGTTCATTAGGAGCTCTGTTCGATGAGATGTGCTTAAAGTACTGACAGAAAAGTGCAATATGGTGTAGTGTACACTAGTACAGTTTAGTTCTTGTGTTTTCATAAAACAATTTAGTGTACGTTTGGGCAACGGCCACATTAATCAGCTGAGTATCGTATAGGTGGCGTAGTAGAAATGTCTGCTTTAAATACAACAATATTTGAATTAATACATGATTCTGACGATCAATCGTGTCTCGAATCTTCGTCAGATTCAGAATTCTACAATTAACTTGTTTAAAACAAAACAAAAGAATGTGCATTAGAAATTATTTTGAAGAGATTGTGTCATCATATACTGATGAAGAGTCATAGTCGTGTTGTAAATATAGCACTTCCTCTAAATTCATTGTATTTAAAAAAAATTCTCTGAAAGTTTTAGGAGGTTAGATTAAATATCAACTACCGACCGAATACTACATAAATTTACCCCCACTACTACTCTGCACTTTCTACACCACCTCGCGAGTCAGATCAGGAACGTGTGCACTAGTTCTTAAAATTTTTCTCATCGAACAGCCTGCCACAAGCTGCCTGTTTCTCATAAAACATGTTAGTGCAAGAAAGTTAACACTAGGACAGTCTAGTACACTTCATCGAACAGAGCTAATATTAGCCAAGTTTCATCTTTCATAAAAATCAACGGCTTTGCGATTTGTCTCTCTCACAATAATATCTATTATTTCCGGACTCATCAGCAACAAAAATACATCTTTCTTACTGACAAATTCTGAACTGTAAGGCGTAAGACCAGGAGCAGTCCGAAGAATATTCGGTTCAGATCTTCTAATTCTTGCGTTTATTGAAACTTTAGACCACTCTAAACCATCTCTTGATACATACATAGGTCCACTCACAACTTCTTCCTCACCAGAAATTCCAGGCTCATTTTCTTCAATATCTTCTAGGTCAATTTGAACTCACAACTTCTTCCTCACCAGAAATTCCAGGCTCATTTTCTTCAATATCTTCTAGGTCAATTTGATCGTCAACTTGGTCAGCAATTGATAGGTTATCATCATCATCTTCGTCGCTATCAGCTTCTAGTGCTGCCTCAAATTCCGCATCGTCAGTGTCCAGTAATATTTGCATTTCTTCTTCGGTAAAATGAAG
This sequence comes from Stenolophus ochropezus, assembly GCA_035578165.1. Classification (NCBI taxonomy): domain Eukaryota; kingdom Metazoa; phylum Arthropoda; class Insecta; order Coleoptera; family Carabidae; genus Stenolophus; species Stenolophus ochropezus. Next base: position 24,021,769 of record JAQOWZ010000017.1, read on the forward strand.
AGGATCGCGTATATTTAGCACGTCACTTATTTTTCTTTTTATAGATATTACACGCACAAAATAACCACACCAACAAATCGTTCAGTTGTAAGTCAGCTGTTGCGGTGTAAAAACTAATTCCGCTAAGGTAAAACTGTAAATATTCGCAAACATTCGTAGTTGCAAAATAAATGTGTAATTACCCTAAAATAAAGCTATAATTTTGTATGTCTGTAAACCCCCTACTCATATAAACATAACTTGCATATCAATTCTTATACAAAACTTATTACATTACGAAATCTGTACTGAAAACAATTTTATTTATTTATTTATTTATTTATTGAACAATTTATCCTACAGAACATAAGTTCCAATTAAAGGACAATTATATGAGAAGTATAATAACAAAATAACAAAAGCCTTGCACAAAATTGCAATACATACAAGACAAAATACAAATTACAAAGGAAAAGTTCATTCTATTAATACATACAATTTTAAATTAAATTTTTACAGATGTAAAATAATTAATCAAACTTCGTCTGAATGCACGAAAGGTGTCAGCAAATATATCAATACTGCAAGTAATACCATTGAAAATATTACACATTTGAAATAAAGGTGATTTCATTTCATAGTTAGTTCTAGTTCTCTTACAGTGAAACGCAAGCTTTTTTCTAGAGGTTTTACGGGGAATATTTAAAAAAAGATGACCTTTAATAGAGCTGTCATTAATAACATTATTCAAAACTTTATAGAGAAATAAACAGGATTGTATTTTACGTCTATTGAAAAGGGAAATAATTTTGAATTCAGTTAATAAAGAATCATAGTCTGTATCATAGCTGGGATATTGGTTATGTTTCTTATAATAACAATAATTAAGAAATCGTTTTTGAATAGATTCCAGTTGAATAGCATATTTATTATAAATTGGATTCCATATTTGTGAGCAATATTCCAGTTTTGATCTAACTAATAAATAATATAAACGTTGGAGAGTATACAAATTATGAAACGGTTTACAAGACCTTATAATGAACCCTAATGTTTTTAAACAAGATTTTTTAAGGTACTCAATATGTAAATTGTAAGATAACTTGCTATCAAAAATCACTCCAAGATCCTTAAATTGTGATATTCTTTCAAGATAAGTGTTCTCCATGATGTATGGATAAGTATAAACGAATTTTTTGACAAGATAGCTCATTATCTTACATTTACAAAAGTTAAAAAATAATTTGGATGATCGAGACCAAGATAATAATCTGTTTAAATCATTTTGTAAAAGAATACAATCTTGTAAACTGTTAATGATTCTAAAAATTTTTTAAATCATCAGCATAGAGCAGAATTTAGGAATTTTTGACAATATCAACGATATCGTTAATGAATAAAACAAACAATAATGGACCAAGACCCTTGAGGCACACCAGAAGTGGCAATATAAGGTGAAGAGTTATAGTTATTAATACGTACTTTAAGAGTTCTAGACTGAAGGTAAGACTGAAGAAGAGTAATAAGATCAGAAGAAAAATTAAAATTAGTTTGTAATTTTTGAAGAAGGACAGAGTGATTAACTGTATCAAAAGCTTTTCTGAAATCGGTATAAATAACATCAATTTGAGAATTATCATGTAAAGAATTTAATGCATATTCAGTAAAATTAATTAAATTAGTTGTTGTAGATCTGCCCTTCACGAAACCATGTTGATGAACTGAAATAAGATTTTCAACACTGCTGTATATCTGTTTGTAGAGAATAGATTCAAAAATTTTTGAAATATTTGATAAAATACTAATTGGACGATAATTAGTGATATCAGATACGTCACCTGATTTGAAAATTGGACTTATAAAAGAAGATTTAAGAATAGAGGGAAAGACTTTACTTTTGATAGATAAATTGAACAAATATTTTAATGGTTCAAGAAATATGTGACTACAGGCCTTAATAATATACGCTGGTAAATTATCAGGTCCAGGATTACGACTAGGTTTTAAACATTTAATTGCTTCCAAAATATGATCATCCGTGACATAAGAAATATTAACATTGTTGTGTGTACAGTTATCTACCTTAGTGTTTGAAGATGAGTAGTTTTGCTGTTCGGATGGAATATAAACACTGGCAAAGAAGTCGGCGAAACCCTGTACTATGCTAGGTGTGTTAACGTAATTATGATCATGAAGTTTCATACATCCGGGGAAACTGGAAGATCGTTTCTTATAATTAATAAATTTCCAGAATTTCTTTGGATCAGAGGATAATGTAGATTCAACATTATTAATATATTTGTTGTATTCGATGTTAATTTGTTTTTTAATGGTTGTACGTAATTGTTTAAATTCAGTTAAATATTGTTCATTTTTATAGATTTTATATAGCTTGCGATAATGATGTTTTAGTTTTATTTTATTAATAATGTCAGTGTTGAACCATGGCGGATAATTAGAAGGACGCATGTTATATTTCGGTACACATTTCTCAAAAACGTCATATATTAATGAGTAAAATTTATTAAAAGCAGTATCGAGATCACCATATTGTCTAAGAACGTTCCAATCAATTTGCGACAGTAAATTATATAACAAATAATAATTGGCAGCTGAAAAATTGTAGGTTGGAGATTTATCATTGAAAGTAACATTTGGGAATTTAATACTACAGTTAAAATATAATGAAACAGATAAAGCAGGATGATGTGAGTCTTCATCAACAAGTGGATCAAGATCATGGGTAACAGTGCAGGGTAAATTACTAACAACTACATCCAATATTCTAGCTTTAGTATTAAGAACATTATTGTATTGACATGCATTTAAAAATTCTGTAAAGTTTATAAAATTAGAAGTAAGATTATCACTACAATTTCCTCTATTAACTAAATTAGGTATATTTAAATCACCTACAATAATAAAATTATAATTCGATATATTAAGAAGCGATTCAAGACAATCAAATATGTAATTTAGCTGCTCAATAGGTACAGGTGGAGGTAAATAGACAACAATAACATAGATGAAGATACTGGGAGAAAGATGAACTTTTACACAAACTAGATCAGAAAGAGAAGAAGGATGTAAAGAGAAGTTGACAGACTGAGATTTAAATTTATTGTTAATAGCACATAAACCGCCACCTCCTCGAAATTTGCCACTCCTGAGTGCGTCTCTGTTTTTTCTATACACATCGTATTGAGATGAAAACAATTCTGATGAGTGTACACTGTTATTCAGCCAAGTTTCACTTAGACAGACGATATCTAAATCTGATGTAAATAAGTTATTACGGAGTGAATTTAACTTGGTGTTCAATCCTCTAACGTTTTGATAATAAATAGTTAGTGAATTTGACATTCAAATGTGTAACAAAAAATAAATAAGTATAAAAATAGACAAGTACACTTTGCAGTGTATGAAACGTGTGTATTTAAATAAAAAATAATTAAATTGAATTGGAAATATCTTGCTAATATTTGTTTAAAAGGTTGTTGACACTAGATGAAGTTTGAATAAATTAAGAATCAACTTTAAAAATACAATTTAAAATAAAATATAGAATCAAATGCAATATAAAGCATAGTATTTGACGCTCCAAATTTAATTAACACAAATTTATAATACATTTATAAATCCATAAGTGTAACTCTCTTTATTGTTCTGCCAATTTTAGCAAAAATAACACCGTCATTAGACCATACATTTTTAAAACCAAATTTTATGGACGCTAATTTTAATAACTCAAGTCTGTTTTTAGTGAGATCTTCTTTTATAGTGATTCCATTACCTTTAAGTTTTCTACGATTTTGTAGTATAGCTGAACGGTGTTTATAAGAGGTGAATTTAATGATTATGGGGCGAGGTTTGGATGTATTGTTTGTAGTTGAATCCATCTTACCGGTACGATGACATCGATCTATCATATCTGGCACCACATTAGCACGTAACTTTTCATTCAACACAGAACACACAACATCTTCAGTATTTTCACCAACCACTTCAGAGACACCAAATAAACGGATACAGTTTCTTCGGGAGTACTGCTCCTGCTGGTCCAACCGATCCTCCAATAATTTAACTTGAGATGTTAATTCGGTGATGACTCCTTTGTAGTGGGATTTTTGCTCCTCCAACTTCTTATCAAAACGATCAATAAGCTTGTCTAAGAGCTTACCGACAAAATTATCGTTTGATAATAGAGAGCTGATTGTGCGCTCAACAATAGCAGAAAAATCTCTCGTTGCGGACATTGTAGATCACAAAAATGTATACGGAGAAAATTTATGTAAATAAATATATACAACGATATAAAAAATAAAATAGTGCAGCACTTATAAAAACACAGCGGAGCGACAAAAAAGCACGTCTACTCTAGGCAAGGCATGCCATATATAATAATTATTGAATAAATATTTAAAGCACACCTGCAAAAAAATATATTTTCTTTAATATGAAAAAAGCCTAAACAACGATTTTGCCAAAAAACAGTTTAAAAAAGAATGTCAGGAAGCTACTGAAAAGATCAAGCTGCAAAAAAAATTATTTCAATAATTTCTGTACAAAAAACACAGTCTGCGGTGCAAATGCAACCCGCTTGACCTGAGGAAGGTTAAACAAAAGTCTTCTTATTACATCTGGTGTTTGACGTGGTTTCTGAGGATATCTTTCCACGAATGTGTCGCACGTTTTTCTCATTACTTTTTGACACTCACTATAAATAATCAATAAATTTAAAAAATCTTCGTTGGTATATCCTAAATGAGACATTGTTTGCGTATTGTCACTACGCAACAATTATACAATAGCCACGCAAGTAACACGCCACGCAAGTAACAATAATGTTATAATGACAACTAACAAAACAAATTACATGTTTTTCTATTTTACTGAAATTCTATCAACTTTCAACATAGGACATGTTACATAATGTACCCTTATTTTTTGTCGAAGAATTCATTTATGTAATAAAAAAGGAACGGTTCTGTTATATATTTTGCAGAATAAATACACAATTTAGTTTTACTAAATTAACATTTATTTTTTTATTTTCATAATAATTAACACTTTTCATTTATTTATTTATATATATTACAAAAACATTCCCAAAGCCCACCAATATATAATAATTCTCCCAGACGTGATATACACTTTTTTTTAAATATATAATTATTGAATTACTCATAATTTAGCCTTACAACTGGTTTCTTTGCTCTTTTTGATCGCCGTAGTTGAAGATCTTGACTAGGAGCGGAAACTGGAGGTGAGGCTTCTCTAGGTGGAACTATTCGAATTGGAGTTGGTGTTGGAGTTGCTGTATGTTCTACAACTGTATTTGGCTGTTTAACTGCGGGAATAGATGACTGTAGTAGATCACGAGATTTTACAAACATATTATTATTCCTAGTACTGATTTCTTCATTTCGTTGTGGTGTTAGAGTAATCGTTATCATCATCAATGGCACAACATTCCTATGTGGAACAAGGCCTCAAGTACCTGAAGTACTTGTTTCGTGACATGTTTTACTTGCGTTTTAGAGATGCAGGTTGTCAGCCTACAGTCTCTGCAAGGCCAGCACACACAGAGCCGTTGTGCGACAACCCATCCAATTGGACAGGGCGGGCTATGTTGCTTATCTACACGATCAGACAAGACACGCCACGACCACACAACCGTACTGGCTGACAGAGTAATCGTTATGGGGACAAATGATTGCTTATTCTTTTCGTTTGATCTTTTTGTCAAATCTGGTGGAACTTTTGTTCTATTTAATTGTTCTATATGTCGTTTCACCGTATATCCTTCATCTAATTCAACTAGATAGTGTAATTGACTCAGAATGTCTACAATGGTACCATAATTCCATTTTGACGAATTCGAATAATTTCGTACCTGTACTCTTTCTCCCAAACGTAATTTCTTTGATTGAGGTAATGTTTGTTGAAGTAATGTCTTTGGTTTTGTTTGTAAATTTTGAAATTTTAGTAAGTCTAATCTAGTGCGCATAATCCTATGGAGGAATAGTTCTGCAGGTGATTTCTCCCCATAGGAGAGTGGTGTTGCTCGATAGTAAAATAGAATTTTGTTCAACTTTTCTTTAATAGATCCTGGTTCGGAAATTAATGCTTTCAGTTTCCTTTTAAAAATTTTGGACATATCTTTCTGCCTGACCATTTGTTGCTGGATGTCCGGGGGCAATTGTTTTATGACGAATCCCGTTCCTTCTGCAGAAGATTTGAAATTCTTCTGACGTAAAAATTGATGCATTATCGCTTACTAAAACACAAGGAATTCCATAACGACTGAATAATTCTTGCAGCATGCAAATTGTTGAGTCTGAGGTTGGAGCTGACTTAGTCATAAGTATTTCTGGCAACTTGGACAAGCTGTCGACTACTATCAGAAATTGATATCCTAAGAATGGGCCCACATAATCAATATGAATTCGTTCCCAATTATTTTGAGGTGGTTCCCACATATGTAGAGGTACTTTTTGTAGATTATTTCTAAGGTCCGAACATACCTTACAAGACATAGCGACGCCTTCAATATCCTTATCGATGTTCTTCCAATAGCAATAACGCCTTGCTAGAGATTTCATACGAACTATTCCCTGGTGAGTCGTGTGTAATTCACGCAATATGTGTGGTTGTAACGTTTTTGGGATGACAACTCGATCTCCTCGAAAAATTACCCCATCATGAATACTGTATTCGGTAGATGATGATGAACCTTTCAGTAAATCTGATTTTAGTGCCTGTAATATAAAATTTTTGTCGGTTTCGTCACGAACTGTTTCATGGGTTATTTCATTAGTCGAAATATGTGCAATTGTTATTTTACATATATGGTATCTGTTTCTGGAAGTGTCGACAAAGGAGCACGTGATAGATAATCTGCGTTTGCATGTTCCTCTGATCGTCTGTATTTTATTTCATAATTGAAGCCTGTTAAAAAACATTCCATATCTTAATAATCTAGTTGCAGTGATTATTGGAAGTTTGGTAGTAGGGTTAAAAATATGCGAATGCGGTTTGTTATCTGTTATAAGGGTGAATTTCCTTCCATACACATATGGATAAAATTTATGTAGTGCCTAATATATTCCTGTTGCTTCCTTATCTAATTGTGAATATTTTTTTTCAGCGGAAGTTAGCGAACGAGAGGAAAATGCTATCGATCGTTCACAACCGTCAATTTCATGCGATAAAATGGCTGATAATCCTACTGGGCTAGCATCTGTTGATAAAATTAGAGGAAAATCAGGGTTGTATCTGACTAAAACCGTATCACTTGTAATTGCTTCTTTAATTTTTGCAAATGCAGCTTCACATTCGGGAGTCCATTTAAAAGGATGGTTTTTCTTTAGAAGATTGTAAATTGGAAACATTATAGTAGATACATTTGCTATAAATTTTGAATAATACGAGACATATCCGAGAAGAGTTCGAACCTCTTCTATGTTTCTGGGTCTTGGAGCATTTCTTACAATTTCAACTTTTTCTGGGGATTTTCGAATTCTGTTTTCATTAACTATATGACCCAAATATTTAATCTCAGGTATGTACTTTTGGATTTGTTGACATGAAGTTCAAATTGTTTTAGTCGTGTTAGACATGATTCTAATCTTGAATGACATTCTTGTATAGTTGAACCCCAAATTACTGTCATCAAAATATGCTAATGTTCCTTGTAGAACAGAATCCATAAATTTGTGAAACTCGCTTGGTGCTGTCTTGATTCCAAAAGATAATCTTTTCATGAGGTAAGTTCCGCGATGTGTGGAGATGGCTTGAAGTTTCTGTCCTTCTTCATCAACTGGTATATGAAGATATGCCTTGTGTATATCTAAAACACAAAAAAAAATTCCTCCTCTAATGTTATTTAAAACATCATCAATTAATGAAATAGGATATCTTGAGTCTTCTAAATATTGATTTACAGTGACTTTGTAGTCAACGCATAATCTCACATTACCGTCGGGTTTAGGAACAACTACAAGTGGGCTTCCCCATTGAGCATAGCCGACTTTTTCAATTATACCATCTGCTTCTAATTTGTTTAGTTCTTCATTCACTTTATTTTGCAATGCGTACGGTACAGGACGGAATTTCAAAAAGATTGGTTTTGTATTTTCATTTTTTAATTTCAGTGAACAAGTATAGTTTGGAATTTTGTCTACTTTTTCTTTAAATATATTTGCGTATTTTTCTATAATTTGTTTTCTTAGTTCTTGGATTTGTTCATTTGAAATTTGGTGCACACGCTTTTGATTATTTGAATAAATATTGATTTTGAAACGATGTAGCCATGCTCGACCAAGTAATGGAGATGCCGAATTGGATACTATGTTTAACTCTTCTTCTGATTTCATGTTCTGATATTCAACTGGAAATTTAGCTACACCAAGTGGAGAGAATCGTTCTCCCATGTACGTTCGGAATATTACTGACGTTGGGTTTATGGGAATTTGAGGACATAACTTTTCGAAATCGGATTTGCTAATTAGTGACACTGGACTTCCTGTATCAGCTTCGAATTCTTGTATTTTTGAGCCAATTTTTATTGAGATCATAAATTTTTCATCATTTGATGTCAGTGTGCATTTGTTAATTGTTATTACTTGATTTATACAAAAGGGGTCTTGATTAATGTTGGATTGTAAATCTTCAATTTGATTTTCAGAATCTTCAGCATTAATATTCTTAACTTTATTAGGGTTTGAATTTCTGAAACTTAATTTGTTTTTAATTAGGGTGAATATACAGACCTTTGCGACATGTCCGATTTTTTTGCAGTATAAACGACTTAGAGTATTTCTATTTCTGTGACAATCTTGCGTAGCATGATTATTATAACCACATCTCAGGCATAATCCATTTATTCCAAGTTCATAATAATTTAAACGTGTGCGTGGCATTGAATTTCGTTGTGAAAAATTAGATTTACTTGCTGGTTGAGACTGGGAAGCACGTATTTTGTTGACAGATGAATGCTGATAAGACTATGTTTCCTTTTTTTGATGTTTCTAGAGCAAGAGCAATATCTGTAGCACGATCAAATGTGAGATTTTCTTCTTGTAATAATTTTTCACGAATTTCTCCATCCAATATTTCTCTTATAAATTGTGCACGTAAAAATATATGAGCAATGGACTTTTTACATTCTTCAGATGTACATATAAAATCACATGAAGTTAATTTGCGTAAAGCTACAATATATTGAGATATGCTTTCATTTGGCGATTGCATTCTAGAGAGAAAATTATGCTGTTCAATATAAACGTTTGGTTTCGGGCATAGATGCTTCTCAATTAGCTTAATTAATTCTGAATAGTTTTTATCGATTGGAGATTCAGGAGAGAGCAAATTTACAAGAAGTTGATAATATTTGGATCCAATACAATTTATGAGGATACGTGCTTTTGTCTTTTCTGTTTCAACTGTCGTGCCTGTTATTAATTTTAATGCGAATAGATTCTCAAGACGTTGACGGTAACTAGTAAATTCTTCTTTGGTTTCGTCGAAACTTTCAAAAGATAAAGTTTGTATTGCTGCTCTTCCAGTTATGTCAGGTTCAGTAGAGTTTACAAGGGAAGCACTTGATTCTAGACGTTCTAGTAATTTACTTTGTTGCTGAATGAATTGAGACAATAATTGAGATAGATCTGCCATTTTGACATGTGTCACTTTTTATGTTTATGTATTTTGAGACTTTATAATTCTTTCTTTTACCAGTTTAATCCTCGTCGCCAATTTGTTATATATTTTTCAGAATAAATACACAATTTAGTTTTACTAAATTAACATTTATTTTTTTATTTTGATAATAATTAACACTTTTCATTTATTTATTTATATATATTACGAAAACATTCCCAAAGCCCACCAATATACAGGGTGAGTCTGGGAAGACGCCCCCCCCTTTTACTTTTTTATTATAAGTAATAGAAAAAAATGGCCCATATAAAAGTTTTATTATTTTACATATACTATTTGATGGCAGATGTAGATACTTTTTATAAAGTTAGGTTTACAAGATACGACTATCAACTTTTATTTTTCAAATGGTAACCTATAATTATTTTAATAAAATAGAAACCGCCATTTTTTCTCTTTTCAACGATGTATTCATTTTTATTAATATATTTGAAAAATTTCGAGAAAAATGAGAATTTAGAAATATTAGAAATCATTTTTAAACAAATATTATAGGTGGCCATGTTTCTCGAAACCGGGTAAAAATCCTTCTGTGTTCTTACACTCGGTTGCCAACGTCTAGGAAACAGCTCCCGGTAAATTATTTTTGCTCTTCTTATGATGCAAGTCGATTAACCAATTATTAGAATCATATCAATTAATTCGTTCTTCGTGAACTTTTCAAAATGTTTTTTTTTTTGTTTACAAAATAAGTTAAATTAAGTAACAAACAAATGTATACATTTTTGACATTAATTTAATTGTTTTACATTGTTACGTTTTGTTTATTTTGTGTAAAAATGATTTCTAATATTTCTAAATTATCTCATTTTTCTCAAAATTTTTCAAATACATTAATAAAAATTAATGCATCATTGAAAAGAGAAAAAAATGGCGGTTTCTATTTTATTAAAATAATTATAGGTTACCATTTGAAAAATAAAAGTTGGTAGTCGTATCTTGTAAACCTGACTTTATAAAAAATATCTACATCTGCCATCAAATAGTATATGTAAAATAATAAAACTTTTATATAAGTCATTTTTTTCTACTACTTATAATAAAAAAGTTAAAGGGGGGGGGGGGGCGTCTTCCCAGACTCACCCCGTATAATATGTTCCATTTAAAAAAAATGTTTTTTTTTTAAGTATGTCAACTGTAACTTTAGTGCAACGTACCCGTCGCATTTTTGTAAATAATCGAGGATTTTTTTATGGTAATGTAGCTTAAAGTCTCTTTTATAAAAGGCTTTTTTCAGATTATAAAAATTCGATCTCGTTCCCGAAATACAGGGTTTTGAAAATGTTCCGGTTTTTAGACAAAAATCAGAAAAAGTTGAATAACGCCGAAAGTAGTTTCAGTAGATCATGAGTAAAATGTTTTTATAAATTCACATGTAAAATTTTCTGCTGAATTCAATGGTAAAACAAAAAGTGGGGTATTCCATTTAAAATAAGAAAGTTTAGGTCAATTTCCGGTCAAAATATTTTAGTTGAAACGGGCATGTTGTATAAACCCTAGATACCAAATTTTGTTATATTATATTAAATAGTATTTAAAATATAAATAGCAAAAGCTCGTCCTGGGACATCCTGTATATACAGGATGTTCCATTTAAATGTGTCACCATTGCTATCTCGAGAACTGTAAGAGCTGCGAGGTTAGCAAAGAACCACCATTTTTCAAGACTAATAAAATGAGCAAAAAATATATTTTTTCGACCAGTGGTTCTCAAAATACAGGACACAACTTTCTTATTTTAAATGGGAATGTATGTTTATTTTTAGGTTATTAAATAGAGTATTTTTTTTATTTCAGCGATATAAATATATTATATACTAATATAACAAAATAATTGAGAAAAATGCGTGTTAGATTTATATGTACTTTATTTATATCTGGCTGAAACAAGAGTGCTATGGCTAGAAAACATAGACATATTGTTCTGTCTAACATTGTTTGATTATTTTTTGTTAAATTTTATTTTCTTAAACTGTCAGTTTTAAGAAGAAAATGAATTGTTTTCTATCCAAAGCACTCTTGATTTAGTCATTCCTAAATAAAATACAAATAAATCTAACATGCATTTTTCTCAGTTATTTTGTTATATTAATATATGATATGTTCATATCGTTGAATTCAGAAAAAAATACTCTATCGAATAACCTAAACATAAACATATGTTCCCATTTAAAATAAGAAAATTGTGTCCCGTATTTTGAGAACCACCGGTCGAATTATTGAACGATTGGGTTCTTAAATTATCCAGTTGTTGTTCATTCATACCCTTTTCTTCTTTATTGTCACTGTAAACTGTTCGTGTTTTTTTCTCTCTCTTTCCATTCTATGATGCTCAATTCTTTCGTGATCCATTCAATTTGAATTCATGTGAGGATCACCGTTAGGGAATGGCGGTGGTCTACCCTGAGGAGGTTTGTTTATTGCTGGTGATGGCTGATCCGGCTTCTTTTCATCTTTATCATTCAGTCGCGTCGGTCACGAACAGACCATCTATTTCGGTCAAGTCTATCATTTCTGCCTATGTCTTGACCTCTGCCTCCATCCCTACTGTCTCGATCTCTATTGTCTCCGAAATCTCTGTAAGGAGGAAGTCCTTCTCTTTCATCTATTTCAGTGGATGGCAACAAAGGAGGACATCTTTCCCAAATCTACCAGCTGACGCACCCCAATTTGAAAAACTGCTCGAGCCATCAAATCCTGGTCTGCTACCAATGGCCGCAAGCCACTGACTACCCAAAGGCACGCACTCCTCCGATCCATCTGCATCCTCCACTTCAACGTCCATGCCACCATCACAACGAGATCCCATGCTTCCGGTAGAATCAGGTGAAACACCCACCACGTCCGACACGCCGTCAGCGATTCCAGAAACACCTCCAAATCTCCAGAACTCTGTAGCAGTTTCTCTTCACATATTCTTGAATTTTCTGTTAATTGTCTTTTTAATATTCTAGAACTTTCTTCCAACTTTCTAGAACTTTCCTTTTATTCGTTCTTCAAAGTTCTATAATTTTCTGTTAATTTTTCTTCTACATTTCTAGAATTTTCCATCAATTCTTCTTTTAATATTCTAGAACTTTCTTCAAACTTTGTAGAACTTTCCGCTAAATTTACTTCAAAAGTTCTATAACTTTCTGTCAGTTCTTTAAACTTTCCTTCCGAATTTCTATAATCCTTGTCAAACTTTAGTTCTAATGTTCTAAAACTTACCACTAACGTTTCTTTTAATTCCTGTCCCAAAGTTCTAGAATTATCTGCCATTTTACCTTTCTGTGTTCTAGAAGTTTCTTTTAGTTGTTTTTTTAACTTTTCTTCAGATTTTCTAGAACCCTCATCAAACTTTTGTTCTATTGTTCTAGAACTTTTCACAAACTTTACTTCTAATTGCAGTCCGAAAGTTCTAGAATTTTCTGTTATTTCACCTTCTAGTATTCTAGAATTTTCTGTTAATTTCATTTCCATACTTCCTATTGTTACTTTGTTCGATCATCTAGAATTTTCTTCCAATGATATAGTATACTCCGACACCTTTTATCCTAATTTTCTGTAATTTTCTGTTTTACTTCTTCCAGCATTTTGGGAAAATCGACGACATCAATGGGAATAAGAAGTCATCAGGATTTTCATCAGCTTGTAACAAGGCTTACCGTAGTCGAAGTCGTAGAACAGTCTTGGTTCTCAATGTCACCAAATTTCGCTCTTCCAGGTCAGTCTTGAGATCGGCCACTTTTCATTCACTTAATTTTACTTTTTTCATCGCCATGTCATTAATTTTTAATTAACACTTCACAGTTTTTTATAACCCCACACCTGACAACAATTGTAACGTTTTATTTATTTAGGTGAAGTGTAAACATAAGTGAAATAAGAATATTTATATAACTTGGTGTAATAAGCGAGTAATTATATTACATATTATTATAAAAATATAATATAAATAAAAACAATATACATAAACAAATATTAACTCTAATTTAGAAGTAATTATTATTAATAGACTTATGGCCGGTTGCACCACGAATACATAACTACTAAGTATTCCATAAATATGATATGTATTCCTTAACCGTTGCACAAGCCGAAATAATGTTTATGTATTCCTTAAATATCCCTAACGGTTCCTTAAAATTAAACGACCAATTTTGACGGTTTAAATTTATGTATTGGTTTTTAATATAACATATGACTTGTGTCTTGACCAAAAGATAACAAATATGAATAATATATATGATATTGTGGACGATCTCGACGACATAAATGAAATAAATATTTTCAACAATGGTGATGTACGTCAAATATACGAAAGAGCCGATAACTAAATTTAACCGAGAAAGAATTTTCGAACGTTTTTATTGTTCACCATATCTGTTTTTTTATTTTCGATAATTTATTTAAAATTTATCATAATTTGTAATAATGTTTCCTTCTCTTGAATAGAAAAATTCATACTACGTACTCGTTTCTTTACTTCTTCTGCCATCAAAAAAATATATTGAAATAAAATACAAATTCAACAATATTTGGCAATTAATGTGACTTACTTTAATATTAATCAGAATATAAACTAATCAAAATGGAAATAGGAGGTTACTAGCTTTATCCATTTAAAACTGACACACAGTCTTAACAACCTAACTCATATCTTTCATTTTATTAAAAAAATATATATGTAATGTATCAGAAAAACTTTAAAATGTCTTTATTGGTATATATAATATTATAGAATTGACAAAATATATCCAAAATTTTATTTTTTCATTAAATATTTTTAGATCTGTCGTTTTAGATCAGTTGATTTTGGATTATGTATTCGTTAGCTAAGGAACACATAAATATGATTCATGCAACAGAATGAAAATTTAAGGATTTTCTAAGTTTATTCAATTCATAACTATGTATCGCTTTATGGAACGTTGGTGCAACCGGCCATTAAACACTAAGATTATTTATTTAAACACGTAAAACTACGCAATATTTATTTCCACAATATATTTATATCACCAAGTATTTATTTATATCACCAACTATTCATTTATTTTTATTTTACACGTCGCTGACATGTACTGACAGACACTGACTTTCTTCAGTGACTCTTTACACACTCTGACCGGTACTATCTCACTGATTTCTCGATGCGGCCCTTATATACCTGCCGCCAATTAATCTCTAGAACATTCTACAGCCTTTCAGTATATAAAATTTTCTGAATAATAATTGTGTTGCTCTTACTTTATTTGACTTTTAACGCGGATACCTGTCCAGACAGGTCAGGCGTAATGACTCATCCACGGTGAGACTCGCTCGTTACAATAAAAAATATGGTGATCGGTACATCTAAATATAAATAATGTACAAGTCGTGTTCCATTATACTCTACCTCCAAATTAAGAACCCCAACCGTAACTGCACACAACATTAACGAAGTAACTAAAAATCCTAATAACAAGATAGGATTAATTAGCTTTTCAAGATCATTACAAAATCTGAAAATATAATATTATTTTTTCTTCTCAGTAAAGTAATATTTAACAAACTGTTGTATTCGAGTATGATGTTTAATGATATCAATAATTTCATCGTAGCAGTCTACTACATTATTCTTCCTATTGCATGTATTACGATGTAGGTTTATAATAGATTTTTGAATTACTTGGAATTGCCCTATTATAAAAATTAACAATCCAACGAAGAATGTATCTGTACTGAGGACAAAATGTCCAGCTACTAAAGTACTCGACCATTGATAAAAATATGCAAGAGCAAATGAAGTCTTCGAGGTATACACATCCCATGGAAACCAGGTACTACCAAATAGCCGAATTTTATTTCCATCGATTTCTTGTAGCCCTGACATCCACAATTCTGCTGGTCTAATTAAATGATATAATACAGCAGTAATTATATATATACACCACATAGCCTTCAGCTGTATGTTATTGTATTTGATACTTTTCAAATATGTTTTGATTTCTTCTTTACTTTTTCTAAATATTCTTTCTTCCTCTAATTGTACTCTTGACAGAATATCATCCCATGTATTTGGAAACAAATGTATCGTTAAAATTTTTACTAATGCTAATGCGTGAAGAAAAGTTATTTTAATATTTTCAAAAAACGAAGAAATTTCATGAATATAAAGTAATCTAATCATTTCTACAAGTTGTAATACGTGAAAAATAATAAAAATTGACAATATTACTTTGGATTTAATGTAATATATCATTGTTTTAAAATTTGTTTCCATTTTTATTTTTGGCCACATGTAAGTATATGTATAATACTTTTTATTCAATTCAAAAAAACTTGAATTCATTTTCTAAAAGACCTATACACTTTACAGTCATACAACAAAACATAAAATATTGTTATTATGTATTAAAATCCATTTATATACCTTAATTGACATACGTGTAAGTAGAAAATAATATAAAATTATATTACATATTTTATTTAAATTCTTAATAGCTACAACTATTGAATACATGACTACTGAATATTATGTATATTATTTATTTAAATGTAATTTCTACTTTCCAATGTAAAATATTAATTTAATTATTTCATGGAATATTGCAACCAGTGTTTTTCAAACTTATATAAATATTCTAGTATTTTAAGAGACAAAATAAGCTAATATCGCATCATGTTAATTTCAAGTAGTAGCTCGGTCTTGTTCTCGTCTCCTGCAAATGAAATTTAGTGTTTTAATTGATTTTGTTTGTGTGTGAACATCAGCTCAAAAATTGTAGTATTTATAAGAATCATTAAACTGCACCATTAAACTGTAAGTAAAATCATATGCAAATCCACTGTCGGTTTCGTCTGCCACTGGCATGTTTTTACCTCCCGCCTATCAATTTACAGATACGGGAGTTATTGTTTGAGGTCAAAATTGTCGTGTGTGTATTTTACAAATATTTTAGATATGAATTGAATTAAAAATATTCTAAAGAAACTGCATATTAAATGTACTAGAACGAAAAAAAGCATTTAAAAAATATATTACTATAGTGGCGAGAGGTAATGTGTTAAACACATCAGATTTTTTAATGATATAACGAGATTATTACTACACCTATAAATTATGTGACTATATAACAAGTCTAAGGGCCGGTATTTCCTACAAGAGATAAAACTGGGAATAATTATGTAACTACGGAATGTATTTATTTATAGGTTATATAGTACAATAAACACAATAATTGTGTATATCGGAATGTGTTTATTCCGTAGTTACTTATCCTGTAGATAAGGATGAAATTTAATATTGGTAGTAACGTAACTACTAAAAATTGAGAACAATAAATCTATGTTTTCATTGGTTAAACAATGATAACATCCAATAATTTCGAACTTTTATTATTCGCTTTTTTCGACAGTTGTAGGTTACTGTTTGTCAGGAAATTATTGGGTAAACCATAAAAGAAACGCTCTGGAACTTACAAACGTGATTAATACAGCCTGGCTGTCAATTATTACAGCACCGTTCATAGCCATCAGAATAGAATAGAAACTCAGACGATATGTTAGAGCGTGTAGTCGATTATAATAGTTATTTACAATAGAAATGAGGAAACATGAACTTCCGTGCATGAGCTTTTGTTTGAAGTACGAGCGAGCAGCGCGAGGCGAATGCATGGAAAGTATTTCCGCGTATGTATTGTACAAGATTTTTTGTAAAGAACGAATTAATTATAAATCGTAATTATTAAAAATGTAAAACTGTCATTTAATCGTCAATAAAGGGAATAAACATTCGTTGTTATGGACTGTATGCCATTGTTTACTGTTGTTATTATTTGTTTGTGTTGCTAATAGGTGCTAATAGTATTAAAATGTCAACATTGGCAATGAAATTTCTAATTTAATTTAGATAATTTTTATTCTTCTAACTAATTGTCCTCAATTATTTTGTTCTTATATTAAATTTGTTGTAATGAGCAAAAAAAAAAAATATAATAACACTTTTACGCTACTCGATCAAAGTAGTTTCCATTGAGACACTAGTGCATGGCAGTAAAACAATAGCGGGAATATGGCCTTTCTGATTGTGAGTTGGCTTAGAGAAACATTAGTTTCTAGGTAGTGACTACGAAAAAAAAATTACACCTTTCTATGTTTATGTGCTCTGTATAACACAAGTACAGACATAAACATTTCTAAATATTTATTGTAATATATTTATTTAAAGATTTTGTTAACATCAACGACAATATATAACTAGACCAAACTTCACTTGGTTTGTTATATTTTCGGTAATCCAGACAGTGAAAATAGAGATAGACATACGTGTGTATTGTTTGAACATTACTCACAAGAGGGGCCCGTGGTCGTACGATTGAAATTAGAAAGACATTGACAATAGAAAAACGTAAATAATGATAAATAATAGAAAACAATTGCTAACTATTTTCGTAGAATAATATTCTTATATGAGAATGAGTTAAGAAAATGTTTGACATGCAGTGTTACCAGAACATGTAATCATAAATATTGTAACGTTTTATTTATTTAGGTGAAGTGTAAAATTGATTAAAACACGAGAATTTATATAAGTATGTTTAATAAAGGAAATATGAATTATAAAAGATAATGAAAAAAAGTAACACTAAGATTTAAAAAATATAAACACTAATTTAAAACTAATTACTATTAATAAACACTTAAACACTAAGATAATTTATTTAAACAATTAAAATTACGCAATATTTATTTTCACAATATTTATATCACTCTACATTTATTTATATCACCATCTGTTCACTACACGTATCAATATAAGACTGTCCTCGCGATCTCTTGCTCGGGGTATTTAAAGGAAAACACTTAATTGATAGAATGTTCTCCACCCTTCTCTTAAACAGAACAATGGGGAGCGGACGGATTTGTTGTGACCTGTTCGTTAGCGGCCGCCGCCCGCGCCTCTACCCTGAGATCGCTACAATATGTATAATTGAGTTGGTAAGAAAGTAGCGCATTTGCATTGAATACATCCTTCATTTGCAACAAAGAACGGAATATGTTTTGTCCTACTATGTTTAACCAAAATCTAGTAGGGCTGTCGATTTTCGGAATATGGTATTCGAATATTCGGCTACAAAAATATTCATGTCCGAATAATTCGGATCACAAATAATTAAATATTTGAGTAGCCGAATATTCTATTATTCAGAGATTCGATTAATTGAACATATAGATATTCGAATATTCGAATAATAGAATATTCGTATAATCGAATATTCAGATAATCGAATATTCGAATAGTTCCCCATATTTAATATAAAAATCTTAAAGATTACATTAAGTATTTATTATTAGCCATTAGTATGTGTTAAAAAATTAATATTTTAATAATCCTGATTTATTTGTAATTTTACATACCTAGTTTAATATACGAATTTTCTATTAATCGGATATTCGAAATATTTATAATATCGCAATTATTTGTACATCCCAATTACTTGTATATTCAACATATTCGTATAGCCGAATTATTCATACATCAGATATAATCGTATATCCGAATTCTACGTACATCCGTGATATTCAAATATCCGAGTTAGTCGTATATTCGAGTTATACACATATCTGATTTAATCGAATATCAGAATTATTCGTATATTCGAATATCCGAATTATTCTTGTATCCGGGTTATTCCGATATCAAATTACGAATATTTTCCAAATTTTTATACACTTATAGCCGAATTCCCGAAAGACTGTTAGCATTAGCACCGGGTTAGTTAGCCGGTGTTAGCGCTAACCCTATTCTCAAAAAAGTTTAGTATTAAACTCTTAACACTCCGCTAGCACCGGTGCTAGATACGTTAACCCTTACCATATACAAGACAACGTAAAATAAATAACTTAATCCTATTCACAAAGAATAACACCGTCTGATAAGGGTTAAATTTAGCACCAAAACTTAAAACTCGTTCCCAGCAGTTTTAGTGAAAATTCATTACGTTCTTAATATATAATTTTTTTTTAATTTAAAACTTTTTTAAAAAGAATTAGAAGGCAAATAACAATGAATTAATAATTAAACCGCCTAAACAGAATATATCGTCCAAGCCAACATCTACATCTTAGTGTTGATTACACACTGTTTGCTGTTTGTCATAAAATATACAGCCCCATTATCAAGCAAAATTTCAAAGTAATATTTTTCATACTTGTTTATTATCGAGCAATAATACATTTTTTAAATATCAATACAAATTCTAAATAATGTTTAGATCAAATATTTTAAGGATTTCGTGATTACAATAAGCCTCTCCTTCATTAGTAATGTGAGTGCGGGCGTTACATGTACGGCCCAGGTAAACGATTTAAAATAAGGGCGGCCTTCTACATCCAGCACTTGAAAATTTAATTATTTGAAGACAATAGACTGCATTAGTGTACCGGTCATTTTGCGACGCCAAATTCAAACTGAAACCCTAACTCGCCTCTGCCGATTTATGCGCCCATGTTATTCTTATGGGACTAAAAATATGCTATATTTAAGCTGCTAGAAAGTATTATAAAATGCAAATCTTAACTACCAAACCTTATTATTACTAATCTCTAATGTTTTATCTATCTTCTAATGTAATATACAGACCCAAAAAACATAATATTATTTAATAAACTTCAATTTAAACAGTAGATGTAAATTTCTGAAAACGTATGTCGTTTCTGTCTTATTCAAACCTGACTTGCGCATTAGCATCGCTTTGTGTTCTTTTATGGCGGCTTTGTCATCTATTTAAATTACGATTTGTGATTGTTTTATTGGCCCTAGTTTATCAAAAAATGGGAATGTGTTTTGCACCAGGTAAAGTTGCAAAGTTTATGTCAAAAATTAACTTTGAAATCATGCTTTTTTAAATAATTTTCAGCCGTGTAGATAAAATATTAACAACTACAGCAGTAATATGCAGTTGTCACTTCCTAGACGGAAAAAAAGAGAATGGACCTACTATATTTGACCACAATAAAGAAAAAAGATTTGTATTTACTTCGCCCGAGAAAAGAACTCGAAAAAAAAACTAAACAATGTAAAGATGTTGAATTTGATGTAGCTGTACTTGACGAACCAGAGGCATGCTCTTCAAAAAGCAGGGAATTTGAAATACAGGATAATATACCTGTATGTGAAGAATGTAAACTTTCATGATCAAAAATTAGAGATTTAGAAGAACAACTGGATATTGAAAAGTCCAAAAATCAATTCCGCTACCAAAATATTAGAAATGATAATAAGTTGATCCAATTATACACCGGTTTACCTGACGATGAAACTTTTCAAGCACTACTGTCATATTTATCATCATTTCAGTTTATTTATTATTATTATAAGTGATAATTTTTACATATGCAGATCAGCTTCTAATAACAGTAATGAAGTTAAGATTAAATTTTCCGTATTTAGATTTGGCTACCACGTTTGGCAGTAGTTACGTTACTATTACAAATGTTTATTTAACTTGGATCTACTTAATGTATAATGTGTTATTCAAAGTTTTTTTATCCAAAATACCCTCACGCCTTAAAACAAAGAGACTGATAATAGATTGCACAGAAGTTCGTATAAGTAGAACAAGTGATATGAAAGTTCAGAAAGAAACATACAGCAACAATAAATACACAAATACTTATAAAGCGCTTGTAGGAGTGGCACCCAACGGAGTTATAGTATTTTTTTGTGATTTATACCCTGGATTTACTTCAGATAAACAAATATTTTAATTAGCAAAAATAAGTGACCAATTAACTGAAGGTGATATGATAATGGTCGATAAGGGATTTCTTATAAGAGATTTAGTTCCTCGTGGAGTAACTATAAATATGCCCCTTTTTTTAATGTCACCTCAATTTTCAAGAGACGAAGCTTTGAAAACATTAAATATTGCAAGGTGTCGCATACACGTAGAAAGAGCAAATACTCGTATTAAAGCATTACATTTAGAATTCTAAGTCTGATTCCAAAATCGCTACAACAACATACTAGCATTGTATTTCAAGTTTGTTCCACATTAGTTAATTTACAAAATCCTTTAATAAGAGAAATTGAAGACTATTTAGATGTGGAATAGATGATTTTTCAATTTTTATTTTATGTTTACAAATTTATTTAAAAATGTACAATATTTGTAAAAGGATGAGTACCTATTTATTTATTTTTTATTTACCCAGTTTTGTTCAAAAAAAGGACAATTATATACAATATTATTTTATTTATTTACACATATAAGGTATATACTTATTAAAATAAAAGTCTTGTATTACAGACAAATTATGTTCCTATTCGGAACATTTTTCTATTTTTACAACAACTAAGCTTATATTACTAAATATTATTAAATTACAATACTTCCTGTCTGTAATAAAAAGCTGGCCCTGAATTTGGTGATAGTAATCATGGTCAGTGTTAATGATATATTTATCATCTTTCCAATGGACAACATCCTTATCAGTTAACGCTGTTTGAAGTTCCGAGTCCTTGTAAGAAAACGGACACTTCACTTCAATAATACCATCATCTTGTATAAGACCATCAAGGCTTGCTTCAAGATAGCCACATTTGTGTAACCACAAGCCCGTTGGATTTACAATAACTCCTTCTTGTCTTTCGTACAGCGTTATTGCAGTTTTTTCCATCTGGCGTCCCCACTGCACTTGCTTCACTCGCTCCAAGTTATAAAATCCTAACAATCAAAAATCTTCAATTATAATGGATATAAACATAACTCTTTAAATTTATACCTATAAGTTTTTTAAAAAGAGATTCTGGAAAGCTTTGTCTTCTAATGGCTTTAATTATTGCCCTAAAATTAAAAGCTGTCAACCGATGCTTTCTAGAAATTAGCCATGCTGCATTTTCAACTTGACCGATCGTTTGCGTAGCTACTTTTTTAATTGTTTCGGGACTAACTTGCAACAAATTAGAAAAAAATTCCTTTTTATTTGCTGCCAAAAGATAACTTTCAGATATTAAAATCTCCTCTATACATGGAACTAATTTTTCGTCCTTATCTTCTGGTTCGGGACTTGTTAGCCACAGTAACCCTATGCCACGATCTATTACTTTCAATTTGTGTTTAAATACATCAACAGCATTGTCACATGATTTCGGTTGTGGATCAAACAGAACCGATGACAAAACTGGAACAGGTTCTAAATTCTGTGACGCCTGAACAGTCCACGAACATGCGACATCTGTTTTAGATTAATTATAGTGTGCAAATAAGCACAAACATATGATGGTATAAAAATTGGCCTCTCGGACAGCTACATTTACTGGACTGAATAATTCAGTCCTTATTTAAACAAATCTGAAATTATAATAACAATTTAAAATAATAACTAAAGTTTTCCACGTGATCACAATTTCTTACCTCGACTTCATAATTAATTTTTTTCATAGAAGCTTTCACTTTCCCTTTTATGATTTTTAATTCATCATCAAATAAATATTTGATTAAATTTCCGGAGTTTAAAGAATTTTCTCCTCTGTTAACACAATTTAAGTCCTCAGCAAAAAAATTATTTATTGCGGACAAAGTAATAATCCTTTCTGGCATTATTTTTAATTTATAAAGACAAAAAACACTAATTTAATACAAAAATATTGTCAAATTAAGGCTAACCACAAAATTCAGATGAACCTGTCACTTTTAACTTGGCGTTTTTAACCAGCTGCACCAAGTAACGACATATGTTACTATTTGCGATACTACTTTCTTTAAAATCAAATTTTTCTTAATTTATTTTTTTATTTGTACTTTTTCTTTACGGAAAGCAAAGAGTAATGTTGTAGAATATAAAAGAATCCTATGCTGTAATTAAGAATCGCCAAAATGCTTTAATATCGTGAATTGAAAATGTACTCCCATAAGAAATGCATACACTTAGATTTGAATTAGGGTTTCACGCCAAATGTCTCACAAACGTGGTCTATAGTAGTACTTGTACATTACTATAAGGATAATTGCCTATATCAATACCTGCAACATCAATAAAATATTTTATTATTAAAATATTTGGACAATGAATTTATTTATTTACCACACATTTCTGGCTTTCAAGTAATTTTATTCTGGAAAATTCCAGTTTGATTAGACCATTTGCAGAAAATAATATTAAAACATCAAATGGTATGTCTATTCCCACACAGTTGATGACTGCGATTTTTAGCAAGTGAATGTAATGAGAGATGTGATCCATGTTACTTAAGCTAGTTGCTCACTAAAATCGATATAAATATTAACACTTTCACCAACTTTAGCCCAATACTTTTCTCAGATAGGACTCAAATCTGACAGCTGGAATACCAGTCGCCATTTTGATACGATGTTAGTTTAGTCTAACACCGTGTTTGATTGATTTTAAGCTAACACCGTTTACGTTTTATTTCATAAAGTCATTTGATGTTGTACATACCATACCTGGTCTTTTACTCCAAATCCATTTTAATTTAGTTCCATCGTCCTTGTTTTGTTTTGTGTTTGCAGCCGGCATGTTGAACTGCATGACCGTGACAGACGCTGCTTCATGCAGTTAATCCTCCATTGTGAGTAGGTTGCGCGCGCACATTCTCGCGACTTGGAAGTTTTATTCAAATGCCCTGTTCGCACACATCCCGCCGAAACAGTGTCCTTTAACTTCAACCCTTATTTTCTTCGACGTAGAAATTTTAACCTTGAACCCGTGTACAAAAAATCTGTACTCGTTTTTTTTTTAATTTCATAACGCTGGTTTTTAGACAGCTCACGACCTTGATGCATCCCTGGCGAACTTGGTACTAATTAAACGTGCTTTTACCTTTAACTGCCGGCCACCGACTAGATTTAAGTCAGTTGTTCTTGGATTGTTGCGAGCTTTAACATTCTTGACTTTGTGAATGGTATTGTTGTGTGCGATTGTTGTCTCTCAGTACAGTATACTACCTTTTTTGGAGAGTTTTCAAGCCGTTAGATACAAGCTTGTTTTATCCTCCACGGGAGTTTCCCGGATTTTGTTGCACGCCAACATTTCAATTCACCTCAAAGCCGCCCTCCCTCCAAGGTAAATTTCGTTAGGACAAGTTAATTGCATTGTTTAAAACGTACTGGCTTATAAGGAATTGGTGGTTTGCTAATAGGATTATCTTTCAGACCTTTTATTGTACATTGGTTCTTTTATTACATTAAAATATACCGATACATTTATCCTGAATTATCACACTCGACTTTTCGTCGATCAAGTCGAAGCCAAGTGAAAGGATTCCACGCGGGCTGTAGGACCTAAATCTACACCAGAAGAGTTGAGGAACACGTGCGGCGACTTCGGCTTGACATCCGCCATCTTGTTCCGGTATTCGACAGCCGCTGACGTCATCGGAACACCAGACGCCGCCATTTTCCTCCCCGGACTTGCAGATAAGCCTATTTGTTTCTCTGTTTATTCATTATTATCATTGTACGGCCACTTACCTTGGTCGATGTCCTGTATATACTTATATAAACTATTTGGTGTCAAAGATCTGCACACCGCGCTTAAGCTATTTTGTTTTTAATTCAAAATTAACTTTCATTACAGGTAGGAAGTCGTACACCGCTGGAGATGATAGGACACGTCACTTATTATCATTTTATCGAACACCGCATCGTTGTCCCGTTGGTACAAACGTTACCGTTTTGCGTGCTCCTGCGTTAATATTTGGATGTTCTCCGTGTCCTTGATTCTACGGACGAGTGTAACCACTCCGTACGCCTTTGCTCTAACCTTAATTTTCAGTCACCCGCATGTTTTCAGATTATTTAGTAAGCTAAACCCTCGTTATAATTTTGTATAACAACTGAATTTGAAATACATCAATGAGTTCAATTTACCTGGCAACTTTTAGTTTAATCCTCCTTCTTGCGTCGTCCCTTCCCGCAGGCTTGGTGTCCAGCCTTGTTGAACCGTTTACGAACACTGGCGCCCAATTCAACAACTACCGCTCTTAACAGCGACCCAACCCGTCTCCACTGCAGCGAACCGTTAGTTAGTTAGTTAGTTATTTGGCGCCCAACGTGGGGTTCAAAAAGGCAAAAGGATTTAGTTGTCGATCTCGTTCCACTTGTAGTATAGTTAGATTTTGTATTTTAGTAGTGCGGTAGGTTAGTTCGTTCATTACCTTTGGTATTTTGGTATTGTTGTAGGTTAAATAGGTTATTACGTTAGATATTTTGGTAGGATAGTTAGCTTATTACGTTAACTTCTAGGTTACTTTATATAGAGAATTTAGTATTACGGTTAATTGGGTATAAGTATAAGTTACGTTGGATAGTTATTGTGTTGTCCTTTTTCTGATTTTCTGACAATTAAGATCAAGGAGCTTAAAATAGATCCAAATAGACCAGTATCGGACGAGCTGTCGTACAAACTAATTTTAAGAGGCAGACCAGTCAGCGGTACGGTACAACAAAACCGGACGATATTACGCGATCTCCTTAGGGCCGAGCGATCCAGCGAGGTCCCTGCGAAGTATGAATAACTATTCGCGTCGTCTTCCGAGCTCAAAGTTTGTGACGAAAAGATCGTTGAGCTGGAGAAAGAGCTGGATGATTTTAATGAAGAAAATTGCCAGAATGAGTTCGCGAGAATAGAATCTCGCCAGCTGGGGACAAATAAAAAGTTCAGCTACAAATTTAAAAAAGCTGTAAGCAGCTCGTGACAAACTTACGGGCAAGGTTCTGAACACAAGTGTCGGCTCTTCTGCAGAAGGAGCATGAGACGTCACGGCAAGAGCGGGATACAGAGAACGACGGACATGAGATGACGTCTGCGTTCAGAGCCACTTCTAGTCCGCATTTAAGAGAAACAGGACCTGAAGCACAGTTTGCTAGGGCGGTCGAGGATCTCTCGCTTAGCCAGGTCGTTTGCCGTGCACAAGTAGGGTTTCCCAGAGCGAGTAGGAGAACTCTGTTCCTCTCGGGGTGTCACTGAAACCCAACTCTTCGCGTCAGTCACCGAATTATTCGTTGATGACGCACTAAGGTGGTTTCGTGCGAAGAGGCATACCATCTCGACGTGGTGTAACCCTTCCTCGAGGATAGCACGTCCTTTCAATAACTTCCATTACTTATCAACTTGTAGCACTTTTACAGGACCGCTGCAACCAGTTTGTGACCTTCTCCTTGAAAGGATAGGTATTACTATATATATATAACTTATAATTTTAAAGATTGCCGTTGAGTTTAAAAAAAATTTATTTATTACAAATGCATCTGTTAGATGCTACAATAATAACTAACTAAAAACTAAGCTTAACATGCTTATATAACATTTGTATAAAGTAGTGTAGGGTTGCGGCGTGAGATCTGCAACCTATGCAGGATTCGGCTTTGGATGGTGATGTAACTTATATATATATATATATATATATATATATATATTTTATTTATTTATTTATTTATTTATTTATTTATTTATTTATTTATTTATTTATTTATTTATTTATTTATTTAATATTTATTTAATATTTGGGAAGCCGACAGTTACCCAATTATGGGCTTCCACGAATTACATGAAAAGAAAAATTTAACAAATATCGTCACAAAAAAGATGTAAATTGTGTATACTTAATTACAAATTGATTTCTTAAATACATTAATTGATAAAATGAAGGGATCAAGATGCTGATATTTGGCATTGTAACAACACATTATTCTATTTATTGCTGAATTTTGGAGACAATTAGAATTACTTTTTATAATATAGAATAAAGTATTATTTCTCGTGATAACTGATGGAGTGTGAAAATTGAATTTGTCTATGATATCATTGTTATCTATTAAATTGTTAAAGATTTTGTACATGAACATCATATCAGCAATCGTTCTCCTTTGTTCAAGTGATAACAAATTGAATTTAAGCAGAGCTGAATCATATGAAATATAATCAATTTTAAATTTATACAATATCAACGAAATAAACTTTTTTTGTATTGACTCGATACGTGCAATATATTTTGTGTAAAATGGATTCCAAACCTGAGATGCACATTCAACGATCGGACGTACAAAAGCATTAAATAACATAATTAGTGATTGAACTTTATTAAAACTCTTAGCCATTCTGTAAATAAATCCTAATGTTTTGTACGCTTTACCAACAATGTAGTCAACGTGTTTATTTGGTTGCATTTTATTACTAAATATGATACCAAGATCACGAATAGAAGTTTTTCGAATGATATTGATACCATTTAAGTTATATTGGAAATTTATACAATTTCTATTTCGAGTAAAGCTTACCACAGAACACTTATCTAAGTTTAAAGATAAATCATTTACATTACAATAATATTATAATCTTTCCAAATCTTCCTGAATACCAATACAGTCGGAATTAGATTCAACAGCTTTGAAAAATTTCAAGTCATCAGCAAATAGTAAAAAGTCACAATGAGTAAAGCATTCCGATATTGAATTTATGTAAATATTAAATAAAAAGAGGACCTAAGTGAGAACCCTGTGGAACTCCAGAGGTGACCTTAATTAATCGTGACTTGTAACCATTGCAGATGACTAGCTGTGAACGATTTATTATATACGATTTAATCCATCTTAAAAGTGAGCCATGAATACCGTACGATGATAACTTAGCTAATAACTTGAAGTGATTTACATGATCAAAGGCTTTACTAAAGTCCGTATACAAAACATCAACTTGAACTCTCTTATCCATGTGATTATTAACATATTCCGTAAAGGGAATAAGATTATTCAATACTGATTTATTAGAACAGAAACCTGATTGTTGGGGAAGGATTAATTTAGAAAAGTCATTCTTAATTTTTATTGTTATAAAATATTCAAAAATTTTACCAAATATCGGAAGTATTGAAACCGGTCGATAATTAGTTATATTATATTTATCACCGGATTTATAAACTGGAGTAACATGAGATATCTTCCACAAATCAGGAAACGTACCGGCTTTTAAAGATTTATTGTAAATTATAAATAATGGATAAGAAAGGTAGTGAGCACAAGTCCTGACAAATAAGGGATGAATTCTATCTGGACCGCATCCTTTGTTGGTATCAATATTCATTAAATAGTTTAAAATTTCGGCCTCATGGAGAAAAATTGAGCCTATATTAATGCTTGAGTCATTACTAGTGACATCAGGACTGTTATTGTTATTTGAATTTATGTATACGGACTCAAAAAATTCAGCAAAGAGATTACTTATATCGCTACCAGTAAAAGCTTCCTTATCACCGTGAAACATGGAGTTTGGCAGGCTATTATTACTTTTCAAGTTTTTAGTGTGATTCCAAAATAGATTGACATTAGAAGACAGATTGTTTTCGATATAATTTATGTAAGATTTATAATCATTGGACATTTCAATTTTAATTTTTCATCGAAGCATAGAGAACAAATCATAATATTCTTGTTGTTTATAAGTTTTCCATTTTTTTGTGAAATTTATTTTTCTCTTTGATCATACTTATTAAGCGTTTTGAAAACCATTTAGGGTATTTACTTGCTTTATTATAGTAAACAGGACAATACGTATCTAATAAATTGTATAATATGTCATAAAATAACTTTACGTTGTCATTAACATCACTATCATTGTTCAATTTAGTATTCCAGTCTACTGCTGACAATTTGTATATCAAACTTTCATAGTCGCATTTTTTAAAATTGTAAACTGCAATGTGATGGTTTGTCAATGACTTAAACTCGAGGCGAGAAAAATAAATGTCCAAAGCAGGATGATAGCTGTCAAGAATACTAATTGGTTGCATACACTTTGTTACAGTAACATCACAAGAGCAAAGAACTAAATCCAGTATTGACCCAAATTTGTTGCGTATATTATTATATTGATTAATATTACAGACAGACAAGGCACAAACAAATTCATGGTTTAAATCCAAGCATTTAGAAAAAACTGGAGTTAAATTTTTGTCTTGAGTAGATAACCAGGACAAATCAGAACAATTAAAATATTGCTATTAGACAGTTGCATTGATACTTCGCTGACTTTGTCTAAATGACTAGAGTACAACGCACTGACACTTTGAGGGGGGATATAAACACAACATAGGTGCAGCTTTTGTTGATTGGAACTCGACATGGTTACCCAGATATCTTCAGCTGCAGAATTCCACTCAAGATGATGTTTAGAGTAAAACTTTTTAGAAACAAGAATAAGTACGCCACCTCCTTGTTTTTTATTAGAGTTTACGCGATCACGTCTATAAACAGAGTACTTACTCAAATCACAAATCTCACTATCACTTACTGAACTGTTTAGCCAAGTTTCAGAAAAAAAAATGACGTCA
This sequence comes from Stenolophus ochropezus, assembly GCA_035578165.1. Lineage (NCBI taxonomy): Eukaryota > Metazoa > Arthropoda > Insecta > Coleoptera > Carabidae > Stenolophus > Stenolophus ochropezus. The sequence continues at coordinate 24,051,785 of JAQOWZ010000017.1, forward strand.
TAATCATTTGCAGATATTTCATTATAAATATTTATTAATTTAGTTTTTATTCCACGAACATTCTGGTAGTAGATGCTAACCATGTTGACTGAAGCAAACAAATAACTTATTTGATCTAATTATTTAAGTTTAGCAAGATCCTTTTCGGCATTAATGAGTATTATAGGAGCATTGTCAATTTTCCTGGCGAATATTTTACAATTTCGAACCCAGACGTTTTTATAACCTAACTCCCTGGCAATGTCTTTAGTTTTTTTTAAAAGCAATTTATTCGTTGGACTAAGATGATCATTGACAAAGATTTTATTAACGTCAGTAAAATTTATTTGATCAGCTGATAGGAATTTATGCTTACGCGCTGAGGCTATGAAACTATCTTTTTTTAACCGTGAAACAAATCGAACAATAATGTTTTTCGGTTTGTTATTTGAATTGAATGGAGTAATGCTGTGTAGTGCATCTAGATCTTGATGTAAAACAGGACAATTTATTTAATTGCCTATGTCACTCACTATTTTAATTATATTTTCGTTGGGTTTCTCAGGCACTCCAACTATCTCCACATTGTTAATACGAGATCTTTGTTCGAAATCTTCAACTTTTGCTTTTAGTATAGCACACTCAGCTTTTAAGGGCTCAATTAAATTAATTTTGTCAGTAAATTTATTTAATTTGCATTCAAAATCGTCTATTTTATTCCCATAAAATTCTAATGATTTTTGTAGATCATTCAGTTTGTTAATAACATCCCTCAAAGAATAATTCTCATTAATTGTAGAGTTAGGGATGAGTGCGGGAGGTGGTACTGAAGAGGGCGACTTCTTGCAAGCATCGCAAATCCAGAAAAGAGATTTACAAGAGAGTAAAGCATCTTTATCTGTTTGCGGGATGTTCAAACAGCTGATATGGAAGGCCAACTGACAAGTACCAGCACATGACACATTCGCATTCGCTCCTTGTCTTTTTACCTTGTTATTACAAATGTTGCACACTGGACCCATGTTGATTATTGTAGGCGAAATAAAGACAACAACTCAGTGGCGGACTGGGAAATTTAGTCAGCCCGGGAAATTTGACAGTTACCGGCCTCTTAAAAGCTAATCTCACTTTTAGATATTGTGGCAAAAAATTACAAAATAAATCAAATGATGGAATAACAGTGCAAACATTTTACTAATTGTATATGTATATATATTTTTTTATATTATTTAGGAAACAAATAGCTTGTAACATATTAATATGAAAAAATAAACGAGGCCTATTTTGTAACTCAGTACTTAATTTTTAACCAGTAGTTAAAATTTTTGACAAATAAAAACAAACATTACAAGTGATGTTTTAATATTTTTTCCAGAGCTATCTATTTTCATTGGAGAAAACATTTAACAATTGGTTAAAAATTAATATTAATTACTTTTATAAAAATAAAAGAAAATGAAAAACAAATAGCGATATTACATAGCTACAAAAAAACAGAATTCTATGCAAATATATTAACAACATTATAATATTCATTTAATACGGGCTAAAATTGATATTTATATCACAAGAATTAAATTATCGTTCTCTTATATATGTATGTATTTATATATCATAAATTATATAGGGAGTGCGCCGGCCGCTAGGTGTCTCACCGAAGAACATTTAAAAATGGTCGTTAGTGGTGATCATATACCTAATAATAGGTATATGGTGGTGATAGATGCCATTGTTTTGTATAGCCATTGCAAAGTTTTCTGTGAATATTAATTTATTTATCCGAATTTTCCTGTGTTTATTTCTTTTATATGACAGTATTATTAATATATTTCCTTTTTAATAACTATGGCTATAAATATTAGTAAAATATTTTAATATATCGGTAAAAGAATCAGAACCTTACGAGGAGAAGCCGTATTTTTAGCTGGCCATGTATTTCGTTGTAGTTTGTTAGACAAATTTAATATATTATCCTATGTATTGCAAACCTCCGCAGACAAAAAGAATTCAAGATTTTTGCTACATTAAAAAACGCAACAAAGTTTTAAAATAAGTCATCAGAATCGCAGAACGAATTTGTAACTTTTGCTGGAGTGTAATAATTGAACATAATATTAAACAGGGAAAACCATACGAAGAATTCGTTTTATTTTTATTTATTTATTCCTTTACAGCTGGACAGCATTAATGTGTCCTTATATATGGGTTTCGTATATTTAGAATTTAGTATTGTGCATGTGCGCCATTATTACAATGCATGTTATTTGCCATAAACAATTTCTATATTATTGGATAATCTTCATTCTTAAAGTTGTATTTAAAATGTTTACAACACACAGTCATATATTTGCTAACCATTTTGCCTATTCTCAAAGCAATCTGCCACTTTCCGCAAGTTATTTTTGTGAGAAAAATAATGCAAACTGATATCTTTTGTGGCATAACTTTTACATTGAGGTACTGAACAATACCTCCGGCTTTCCATATTGTGTTAAATGTAAAAAAAAAATGGTTTAAATAATCCAAAAACGTAAAACAAACTATAAGTTACAACTAGTTATATGGCATTTCAATGTACTGATTACCACTAGCAACTTCCTCATTTTTCCGCCAGGGGCCAACTCTTTCGCGGCGCACTCCCTATATAAGTGCATTCTGTCAAATTTTAATAATTTAAGAACCCATTAAGTATTTTTTAATTCCCGGAGCATTTTCGTTCACGGCATCAATAATGTGATCATTACTTAAATTTACAAGTATGTCTTTTTCAATACTCATGATCATGAGCATTAAAGCTTCTAAATTATTTTGAGACAACTTGATTCTCAACTCGAAGTTAAAGATGATGAGGCATCTAATTCAGTAGCAGCAACAGTTGACGCAAAATATCGTTTATTTTCAAACTTGTGTTTGCAGCATGTTGCATATTTTTTTTGCTTTTTTCTCGCTCCCTTTGAGCACCTCCTTTAAATTTTCTATTTTCCATATTTGTAGTTTTAGTTTTAATACTCAGCCTTAAAATAAAATAAAGAAAGAATGAATATTTTTCAGTAATAAAAGAGTATTTGTATAATGTATGTATAAATATTATATTTCTAATAATAATGAATACGAATAAACACTTACCAAAAACAAAATTCACAAATATCGCAACAACAAACTACTTCCTATTCCGATTATCTGGAAGTATGAACTATACGTTTCGTAATTCTAATTAGTCGCCGGTCACCGGCCGCCAGGCACTTTATCGTTCAGGCACAGGTCCAACATGTATAAAAGACACATCATATTCGTCTTACTACGACGATAATATTTCGTATTTTTATTCACTCATGCATAAATCTTTTTTTTTTAAATTTACATATAATAGTTATTTTTGTGCAACCGGACGCGAAATAGGTATTTCGCAGCCGTAATACCGGCCGCGAAATTGGATTTCGCGGCCGTTGTCATGATAGCGGCCGCGAAATTGGGTAAATAATCATTTTGACACTTAACTCACTCAAAGTAGAAATTGATCGTTTCGTATTTAGTTACATCCGTTTAAAATTACAAGATCGCGATTTCGTTACAAGTGATGACTTGCTAATACTTTTGCCTCAGTATTTACTATTTATGAGCGCGAGTAGACATGTGACATAACCTCGAAATCAGTTGACTGACACTTGTCATTTCCATAGCTACCTTGAAAGCCGACTTTCAATTTACAATGAAACTGTTTAAAATTGATATAATTTGTAATTACATATTTATTACGGTTGCACAAAAAAAATTATGTACACCTTGTCCGCGAAATCCTTTAGCGTCCTCGAGATTGTCTTGCCTCGGACGCAAGCAGCCTCGGCAACAATTTTTCTCTCGGAACGCTAAAGAGTGATTTCGCGGCCTTGGTATACAAATAACTATTGTGTACCAAGGCCGCGAAATCGCTCTTTAGCGTTCCGCGAGAAAAATTTTCGCCGAGGCTGCTTGCGGCAGAGGCAAGACAATCTCGAGGACTCTAAAGGATTTTGCAGACAAGGTGTACACAATATTTTTTATGCAACCGTAAAATATATATAATTACAAATTTTATTAATTTTAAACATTTTCATTGTAAATTGAAAATTAGTTTTCAAGGTAGCTATGGAATTAACAATTAATTGAATTCTCAAATGTTGAAGTGCTTGTTTATCCATTTTCGCGGCCGTTGTTGTTGTAGCGGCCGCGAAATTGGATTTCGCGGCCTGTATTGCGGTTGCGAAATGCTTATTTCGCGTCCGATTGCACAAAAAAAAATTATTATCATAATAAAAATATCTGATAATATTGACCGGCCTCTGTACCTCCGGCCTACCGGGAAAGTTCCCGGACTCCCGGCGGCCCAGTCCGCCACTGCAACAACTTGTTTGAGTGTCTGCAGTTCAATGGCCTCAATGATTTGCAAACGAACTCGTAATAATTAGAATTTTTATGGCTGCAGCAGTATTGAAATAAATAATGCACTTTATGATAAATAACTTCACTATTTGAACTCGAGTAGAGTATAATGATATATATATTAGATCACTTTAATTTAATTCACACTTTGATTGTAAATTGTAACTAGATTAAATAATATAACCCACAAAAAATGAATTATTTTACGGAGCAGCAATAAACACCTCTATACACTGTGACTTATTGAATATATATATATATATATATATATATATATATATATATATATATAAATGGGTTCTTTTTCAGACCGGATACGGAGCAAGTATTAGGAGATTGATATTGAAATTAAACGGAATACTAACATTTATATAAAAATATATATAAATTAAATTATTAATGGTTTACATTTGGTTTCGTCTCCAATGATACTTCTGTAGGCCACCGCCATGTACCATTGCACTACTTCTCTACTGGTTTCTCTCTTTCTCTTCTTTTAACAACCATTACCTTACACTATATATACATGTACACAAGTACTAAGTCAGCAAATATTAATTTTACTATTAGACTTGTTACAGTGGAACGCTCTCGTGACAGCCCTTAAATCCACCTTCCTGCCTGGCTGTTATGATTCCACCCTGCGAAATATAATTCGCGATCTACTTCAGGGTAGAGAGGAAAGAGCGTCAATCTTCATCGCCAGTATGCAAGGCTTACTCAAAAGGCTCAGCGAAGAACCTACAGAGTTAGAACGGTTAAGGTTCATCCGGAGAAACTTATTGCCATACTTTCAACAAGCGTTGTTGTCTATATCGGTATTTTTGGACGAGGCTTGCAAACAGCTGGAAGATATCCGCGACGCTAGCAAGTGCTTCGAGAACTCGCCACCAACTAATAATAGTTTTGTACCTGACGTAGCGTAACACCCTCATTCCGCGTATCGCATTGCGGCCATCAACCCCTCGAAGGCGAGTACTAGTAACGACAATTCTCGCCCTCCGCTCAAGTGCTGGAACTGCGACAAACCTGGTCATCGTGCGAGTAATTGTCGAGAAGGACGCCGAAAATATTGTTACCGTTGCGGAAAAATCAACGACACTGTGCAGTGGTGCCCTAGGTTTTCGGAAACGGGCGCGAGGTGAGGTAGAAGGCCGTCTATCTTCTCCAGAATAGTCGATGCCGAAGGTGACGAGAGACCATATCTCGCCGTGTCGATCGTCAGGAAATCCTTTCACGGTCTCTCGGACTCCGGCGCCTCCAGAACTATCGTTGGCCTACCTGGTTAAGAGACATTGCGTGAGTTAGGGCTACCTCTGATAAGGAAAATAAGTACCCGCACAGTTGCAAATGGAGAGCCCTGTGATAGTCTCGGTGAGCTTGCCGTGCCAATTAAATTGCGGGATCACGTAAAAATTGTAAATATTCTAGTTAATCCGTTAATAATTATGAGCTTCTTCCATTGGTTTCATGATCGCGACATGTGTTTCATTTATACAACCAATTATACCAGAAAACATAAATTTTCTCATAAATCTAAAAGTGAGTTCTATTAACAGTATAAATCATTATTACTTACTCTTGCCTTTTGATATGGATTTGTTGAGGCATGGTAGGAAAATATATCCAAAAAGGCATTAAATGGGTTTCTATCACACTTCCCACTTCCTTTGTGCACCTATTTAAGGAATATTGGCTTATTGCAAAGTTAAAGTCTTGGCCAATACAACGTTGGTAGCTGCCAACAGCAAAAAATCGTAAATAAACCAAAACTTTAAGCTCAGGACACAGAATAGGTACATACAGAAGCGACAGTAAGACAGAAAAACGAAAATTAGAGAGAGATGGGGGATGTGAACAAATTTAAGGGCTCATCGTTTAGAATCGGAAAGTTTCGCCACAGCTTCGTGCCTAGAGTTTCCTTCTTCATATCAATGACGCGCATTCAAAATTTTCCATTTGGGAACAATAATAAAAATATGGAAATAAATTTTCTGTACTTCCAATAAGCAACAAATATATTATTATCTTGACAAAAAGTAGGAAAAATAATTATCAAATAGAATTTTTATTATTTATTATATTTCATGTCTTCCAATCGGAATAAGCTAAATCAGCTTTCCACCACTTGTCCCCATGTAAACTGTCAAACAAACAAACGAAACACTTGTTGCTGTTTTTGTTTCGATAGTTGTGAGTTGTGTTCGTGAAATTTACTAGTATTTTGGATCTTAGCAGCCGATTCAAACAAAAGTTATTTTGGACACCCCTGGCCGAAGCCAGCGCGCGACTAACTTGTACTCATATTTATTCTCTGCGAGATAGATACGCTGTTAAAAATTCTAAAGACCAATAGACTATTTTTTTATCTGTAGAAATAACTACCGTGACAAAACCATTTGCATATGGGTGGTTAATACATTCACCCCCAATCAAAATATGTGATAGCAGTTTATTTATTTAGGGGATGAGGGTTGCACAGCAGGTCTTAAACCTGAGCGTGTTCGGGCGTCAGATTTGATAAAGTTTAATAATTAATTTTACCATAAACTAATTGCAGTGACAAAACCATTTTTATATGAGAGGTTACCACATTCATCCCCAATCAGAAAATGTGATAGCAGTTTATTTATTTACGAGATGAGGGTTGCACAGCAGGTTTTAATCTTGAGTATATTCTTGCGTCAGATATGATAAAGTTTAATTATTAACTTTACTATAAACTAATTGCCCTGACAAAACCATTTTTATATGAGAGGTTACAACATTCATCCCCAATCAGAAAATGTGATAGCAGTTTATTTATTTAGGGAATGAGGGTTGCACAGCAGGTCTTAAACCTGAGCATGTTCGTGCGTCAGATTTGATAAAGTTTAATAATTAATTTTACCATAAACTAATTGCCGGGACAAAACCATTTTTATATGAGAGCTTACCACATTCATCCCCAATCAGAAAATGTGATAGCAGTTTATTTATTTACGGGATGAGGGTTGCACAGCAGGTCTTAAACTTAAGCATGTTCGTGCGTCAGATTTGATAAAGTTTAATAATTATTTTTACCATAAAGTAATTTCCGTGACAAAACCATTTTTATATAAGTTATTCACGTATTTACCCCTAATCAGAAAATGTGATAGCAGTGTATTTCTTTAGGGGATGAGGGTTGCACTGCAGGTCTTAAACCCGAGCATGTTCGTATGTTATTTTTTAAAAGTTTAATAATTAATTTTACCGCAAACTAATTACCGTGACAAAACCATTTTTATATAAGTGGTTCACGCATTTACCCCTAATCAGAAAATGTGATAGCAGTTTATTTATTGAGGGGATGAGGGTTGCACAGCAGGTCTTAAACCTGAGCATGTTCCTGCGTCAGATTTGATAAAGTTTAATAATTTCATATTTCTACCATATAGCTACTCAAAAAATAAATGCAATGACGAAAAATGGTCTCCTTAGACGACATGCTAAATTTATTGTTGCTTCAATAATTCATTCTAACAATATTTTAACTGTTACAAATTTGTGGATAGATATGTTAATTGTATTTGGACAGAAATATAAATCAAATGAATTTTCTAGGGTACTAAGTAGCATTCAATCTGTAAAAAGTATTTACTTGTTACTGACTTGTAAACTATCATTTATCTTAACTCTTTGTTGCCAGGTAAATTAATTTTTACAAGCTACTACATTGTAAAAATGACAGCTGTCAGATTTACCAGTACCTAGCATGTTAAGATGACACCTGTCAGATTTACTGGCTAGTAGTTCCATTGTTTATTAAAATCTACTTTGAAATTTAAATTTCGCACCAACATACCACCAGAAAAGGCTAGAAAAAAAGGAAGTGTATAAAATTAAATTAGACTGAATCAACAAAAGTTTTATTCAGAATTCTCTACACTTGTTTTGGTGTTGTCATATATATTAAAAGTAAATGTACAATTATGATTTCCGCTAACGTTAAATTTTTCAGATGTAGCAAAGACACTTGCATTTGAACGATTACTCGTAGAGGAGGAAGAAATATCAGTAATTATTTCAGTAGAAATAGAAGGTATAACATTTTTTGATTCACGTGGAAACATTTTTTTAGACATCTCAATTTTTTTATTAATACAATCCTCTACATATCCTTCTGCAACTGCGCTGGATTTCCATCCTCCAGCACGTTTTAGTGCTAACATATCTCCGCCCGTGGCCACAACCATCGTAGCTGCAGACCGACGAAAACAGTGACCCGTGTATAACTCAGGTTCTTTGAGTCCTAAATATTCCGCAATTTTCTTCGGTCCACTGCATTAAGGGAGATGCATTTTCCATTGCGGTATGTAATGAACAAACGTAAATTATCTGTTTTGGGAGGACGAAGGGCTGCATACTTTCTGTACAAAACACAAGGTTGAAAACTACAATCATCATCTGTGATGGTGAACCTTCTCGTAGTTAATTTTTTTGTGTTTCTTAAAGTAATCTTTTAAGGTCAAAGAGAGAAGTTCGTCACACCGACAAGTACCAAAAATTCCAAAAATTGTAATGAGTTTTACCAGCAACCAGCGGTCGTCAGGAGCTTCCAAAAGAAATTTTTCGATTTGCTCTTTAGTTAAAACTTTGGCCTTTTTCGGAACATAAGGCTCACATTTTCTCTTCAAAAACGCAAATATTTTATGAAATCTAGAAAAGGAAAATAAAAATGTAATTTTTCTCATAATCATCTTTAATAGAAAAAAATACCTGTGAAACTTCAATGTTTTCTTTGATTTCCAGACAGCTCTTCAACATTGACCATTTCGACCACAAGGAATTTGATCTGAATCTCGTGGAGAGTTGGTTTATATAAGTCAGCAAAACTTTCTCCGTCACAACAGTTAAACAGTTTTTTTCTTGCCATTTTTTGAAATCTGTGTATTCCCGTTCAGACCTTGTTGCAGATTTTTCGGGCAGTAAACTTGATTCCACACTTATAGCTTCTTTTATGATAGCTTCTGGCACTTTTCAATCTATATCAGTAAAATTCATCACAAAATCAGAGCACAAAATTAAATTCAGGATTAAATATTTGAAATAAACAATGCGCAACATGCGTAACTGCAACACATCCAAATGTCTTCCAAGGCTTACGATATATCATTTAAAACAATTTTTGACACAAAATTAGTAACTGTCAAAATTTGGTTTTAATTTTAATTTTATTTACAAGTCAATAACAAGTAAACTATTGTACATTATACGCCAGGTAACAGTTTTTACTGGTTCAAGGAGATGACAGGCTCGCCTAAACGGCTCGCCAGTCAATTCCTCCTATCACCAGTAAAAACTGTTTTACCTGGCTAATATTGTAAAATACTATTACACTGAAACATATGGATCTATTTCAAAAATTAACTTTTACAGATATTACATCTCACTGTAATTCACAGAAAAATATTAAGAACAAATATTATTTACCTGAATTCATAAATTATTTACTAAAATATGGTTTTGCGTTTTATCCACTAATTTCAGACATTTTATTAAAAAAAATCATCATTCGAAAAGATACTAATGCATTTGTGTAGAAAATTGGTTTAAAATAGTAAAAAAGGATACCTTTGGTGCAAAGTTGAGAAGACAAACACCAAGATTCATTAATAAGATGGAGAGCCTATTAAAAGGAAGAATTGTAGATCACCAGATAGAGTGCAATAAGAATAAATCAAAACCTATAAAAGCAAAAGCTAAATTAAAAAACAATAAACACAATGACAGTTTAAATATATTTTTATCAGAAGAGACATGGGCGAAGAAAGGCTCACCTACTGTAAAACAAAAAAATTATTTCAGTTATTACAATCAACAATTCAGTAGTAGTGATAATGTTCCTTGGTCCAGTTATAATAGTTACCCAAAGATGTCTAAAAGTACGTACAACGTCTACGGACATATCATTTCTACCAATATTTTAAATTGCTTACATCCAAATGAATGGTTATACGATGATATAATCAATTATTTTTTCTGTGTTGTTTCACATAAACTAAAAACAACATCAATGTCTATTTTTTACTTTGACACGTTTTTTATGACAAAGCTTCTTATAGGTACATTTTATTCCTTGCAAAAATGGGGCCAGAAGGCTAATGTAATGTATTATGATGTGTGGCAAATCCCTTTAAACTTAAATAATAATCATTGCGCGTTAATATGCACTATTTTAAAATTAAAATCCTTCCTCTACTTAGATTCTTTACACCAAACTCTTCAAATCAACACACTACAACATTTAATGCGAGTCCTTAAAGAACAGTATTTTTTAAAATATAGTAAAAATATCATCGCCCCCGAATGGACATTTTATAATTGCAATGATTTTCCATCACAAAAATTAACCTGGTGTTGGTAGTAATTGTGGAGTTTATATACACACTTGGGCGTATATCATTAGTTCAGGGAAAAACATTGGCTTTTCTGAAAATGACATGGAAAAAATTCGAATGTGGTTTATGGATAATCTGATACGATCAGATGGTGAACAACAAAAAGTATAACAAACTAATGTGTTGTATGAAGATTACTCCACTAATAAAGAAAATACATCACTTCCCTCTATAAAAAGAGGTCCCCCAACTCCCTATGCTTCGACATTACAATTTTATATCGATATTGAGAAAATAATTAATACAAAATGAAATCATTCATAATCATGTATAATAACAGACTTCTGTTCTGTTTTATAATAACAAAAAAAAAAGATATTTACACTCTGAGCTACACAAAAAGGCCACTTATGTTTTGACACACAACTCAAAATTTAAAAATTAGTATTACCCACTTTCTCACCACTTTCCAAATTCGCGGTTGTAGGGTGGTTTTTATCATTATAAGAGACATGTCTGTTTTGTACATTCCTACCTACTTTTTAAAGTATTTACCTATTCATGTATTACACAAAAATAATACCTACTCTTATAATTTAAATCAAGGCAGCAAAAGCAATAGCAATATTGAATGAATAGATATCAATAATTATTTCGATACAGTATTCTATTTTAAGTATTAGGAGAAACTGAATATATAAACTGTTATCACATTTTCTGATTGGAACTGCATGTGGTAATCTCTCATATAAAAATAGTTTTGTCACGGCAATTAGTTTATGGTAAAATAAATTATTTAACTTTATCAAATCTGCCGCACGAACACGACTATGTTTAATACCTACTTTGCAACCCTCATCCCCTAAATAAATAAACTACTATCACATTTTCTGATTACAGGTAAATGCATGAATCAGTTATGTAAAAAAATAGTTTTGTCACGGCAATTAGTTTATGGTAAAATTAATTATTAAACTTTATCAAATATGACGCACGAACATGCTCCGATTTAAGACCTGCTGTGCAACCCTCATCCCCTAAATAAATAAACTGATATCACATTTTCTGATTGGGGATGAATGTAATAACTTGTCATAAAAAATGGGTTTGTCATGGCAATTAGTTTATGGTAAAATAATTATTAAACTTTATCAAAGCCGAAGTACGAACACACTCATGTTTAAGACCTGCTGTGCAACCCTCATTCCCTAAATAAATAAACTGCTATCATATTTTCTAATTCGGCTTAAATGTGGGAACCTCTTATATAAAAATATTTTTGTCAGGGATATTAGTTTATGGTAAATTATTTATTAAACTTTATGAAATCTGACGAATGAACACGCCCATGTTTAAGACCTGCTGTGCAACCCTCATCCCCTAAATAAATAAACTGCTATCACATTTTCTGATTGGGGATGAATGTGGTTACCTCTCTTATAAAAATGTTGTTGCCACGGTAATTACTTTATGGTAAAATTAATTATTAAACTTATCAAATCTGACGCACGAATACGTTCAGGTATAAGACCTGCTGTGCAACCCTCATCCCCTAAATAAATAAACTGCTATCACATATTTTGATTGGAGGTGAATGTGTTAACCACCCGTATGCAAATGGTTTTGTCACGGTAGTTATTTCTACAGATAAAAAAATAGTCTATTGGTCTTTAGAATTTTTAACAGCGTATCTATCTCGCAGAGAATAAATATGAGTACAACTTAGTCGCGTGCTGGCTTCGGCCAGGGGTGTCCAAAATAACTTTCGTTCGAATCGGCTGGTGTAAATAGGCTTCTAGGTTCACTCTGATAATGTAGCTGAAGACTTCTGGAAGACATGATTTGTTGGATAACGATATGGAAAAAATTAGCCGAGCACGACGTTTATGTTTTACATATAATGTAAAAAATTCTAATTTCGGAAATTTAAAAACGATACTTTTACAATTATATATTTCCTTTAGAAAATGTTTTTTACAAAAATATTGAAAATCTAATATTATCAAAGGTGTAGGAAATTGCCTATATGACTTATGTAAAGAAGTTAGTTTTCAACATTCTTGTAAAAATTGTCCACTAAATTATTTAATAAAATTATATACAGGATGGCCCAATGAAAATAATTAGCGCAATTTTTGGCCACTTTACATCAATTTTGCAAAAAACGCTCCCACACGTCAATTTTAGTATAAAGGGGAACACCTGAATGGATTAGTACCAATGCCATAACTTCAACTCTAAAATGGGGGTGGACTGCACTTCAAAAATTTTAAATGTGAAAAGGGTGTCAAACATGACACAGTTCGAAAGGCTTTTCAATTCTCTTTTCAACAGTTTTTTTATTTTTCAAATCCGGTCATTAGTTCCAGAGAAATATCGTTTAAAACAAATTTTATCAGGTGTGCAAAACTGCAATCAAGTAGGCTTAAACAAATGACAGAAACTAAATAAACAATTCTTTCGACAAGTTATTTGTAATAGACAAGTAATTTATAAGTTAGATTTCTTTTTGAGGGGTTATTTGAAGTCTAAAGTTTATGCCACGGTACCCGTATCTTCAGAATATTTACGGCAACGTACCGCAGTTCCAAAATTTTGAACAAAATCTTTATTTTTATATGGAAGATAGTGGTAGTTATTTTGAACACCTAATAAACTGATACTTAAATTTCAGTTTTGCACACCTGATAAAATTTGTTTTTAACGATATTTCTCTGGAACTAATGATCAGATTTGAAAAATAAAAATACTGTTGAAAAGATAATTGAAAGGCCTTTCGAACTGTGCCATGTTTGACACTCTTTTCCATTTAAAAATTTGAGGTGCATTCCACCCCCATTTTAGAATTGAAGTTATGCCATTGGTACTAATCCATTTAGGTGTCCCCCTTTATACTAAAATTGACGTGTTCGAGCGTTTTTTGCAAAATTAATGTTAAGTGGCCTAAAATTGATAATTTTCGCCGGGCCACCCTGTATATATATATATATATATATATATATATATATATATATATATATACCGGGTGTCCCAGCTCGACCGACACATGGGAGATTTACATGGGAAATCAGTTAATTATGAATACTATCTCCCCAGTGCAAGATATTAACTTGAAATCTTGTATGCTCATTGGGGAATATTATTTCTATGGATTACAGTTATTTGAAATATGTAATTTTGTCTGCAAGACGAGATTTATTAAATTATAAAATCTAATATTTTCGTTTAAAATCAGTCAGCCATGGAAATAAAAGAAAATATCTATGTGACAATTCTGACAGTTAATGACATGCCATTGTAGATATTTACATTTTTGTAATATTGGTATATTATTTAACAAAAAGAAACTAAATTCAACTTAAATAATATTAAAATACAGGGAATAAGAATTAAAATCAGTGATACTTCACTAAACTGTCAGATAAACATTTTCTTTTATTTCCATGGCTGTCTGATTTTGAACGAAGATATTAGATTATAAATTTAATAAATCTCGCCCTGCAGACGAAATTGCATATTTCAAATAAGTGTGATCCATAGAATTAATATTCTCCGATAAGTATACAAAATTTGAAGTGAATATGCTGCAGTGGGGAGATACTATTCACAATTAACTGATTTCCCATGTAAAACTCTCATGTGTCCGTCGAGCTGGGACACCAGGTATATATATATATATATATATATATATATATATATATATATATATATATATATACAGGGTGTTCCATTTAAAAGTGCCACCATTGCTATCTCGAGAACTATAAGAGCTACGAGGTTGGTTAAATTAGCAAAGAACCACCATTTTACAAGACTAATACAATGAGCAAAAAAATTTTTTTTTTCAACCAGTGGTTCTCAATATACGGGACACAACTTTCTTATTTTAAATGGGAACGTATGTTAATTTTTAGGTTATTCGATAGAGTGTTTTTTTCTGAATTCAACGATATGTACATATCATATACTAATATAACAAAATAACTGAGAAAAATGCATAGTAGATTTATATGTATTTTATTTATATCTGGCTGGAATAAGAGTGCTTTGAATAGAAAACAATTCATTTTCTTCTTAAAACTGACAGTTTAAGAAAATAAAATGTAACAAAAAATAATCAAACAATGTTAGACAGAACATTATGTCTATGTTTTCTAACCATAGCACTCTTGTTTCAGCCAGATATAAATAAAATACATATAAATTTAACATGCATTTTTCTCAATTATTTTGTTATATTAGTATATGATATGTACATATCGTTGGATTGAGAAAAAAATACTCTATCGAATAACCTAAAAATAAACATACGTTCCCATTTAAAATAAGAAAGTTGTGTCCCGTATTTTGAGAACCACTGGTTGAAAAAAAATTTTTTTTTACTCATTGTATTAGTCTTGTAAAATGGTGGTTCTTTGCTAATTTAACCAACCTCGTAGCTCTTATAGTTCTCGAGATAGCAATGGTGGCACTTTTAAATGGAACACCCTGTATATATATATATATATATATATATATATATATATATATATATATATATATACCACTTTTTCTTATATTTCTTAGTAGGTGTGTTACATTTATGTATTAGTATTATGTACCTCTTTAAAACGTTTTGTAGCGTTAAATTTTCTTGTTATTATATTCATGTTGTACTTTCAACTTTTGGAAATATTATTATTATTATTATTATTATTCTCCCCCGTGGACCCACCTTGTCGTGATGAGGGGGCTTAGTACCCCTCTGTTGCCAGCAGAGGGGGAACTAACGGGTTCCGAACTCTTTCTATTTTGACCTTTGCTTTCGTACCTGGATTATGTTGATCGGCTCCTGTAGAAGAGGCGCTGGGAGTGCCCGGGTGCTCTGATGCCGAAAGGTTGGGTGGTGCGGGAGTCCTCCCGCGGCGTCAGAGAGGAAGGGCTGATGTGAGCTTGCTCTGCCGATGCGTCGAAGCTACAGGAGTCAGGAGCCAGCCACTTCGGGCCCTGATCAGGAAGTGTGAGATGGGTAGAGGTGTCGGAACCTCTACTGCCCCGAGCGAGTCCGACTCGTTCGCGTATTCCGGGGTAGGTTAACCGGTTTAGGTTGGGCTCCGGGGAACTGGGATAGGATACGTCCAAGGGTCTACCCGTTCCTAACTTACCGGCCCGTTCCTTCTCACACGATGCGCTGGACAAACCCATGTATAAAATGAGTAAAGGGGAGGACAATGTACAAAAAACAGCCGGGTCGCCGTCTCGGCAAAACGACACGACTGGAATGACACAAACTTCTGGGGAGACAACCCCATTACCAAACATATCAACGGTGGATGTGTCCACCCGGTATTTTGTTGTGAAACGGGCAGAGGATAATTTCGATAAAATGTCTCCTTTCATATTATCGAAAGCTGTTAAGAAGGTTATTAGAGACGTCAAGGCTATACATAAGGTTCGTGAGGGACTGTTGATAGAGGTACTTAACAAGCTCAGTCGAGGATGAGATCTTTAACGCGAATTGAAGATATACCGGTTACTGTAACTCCGCATGGTAATCTCAATTATTCAAAGGGCGTAGTGACATGTAGGGACTTGCTAAACTGCACTATTGACGAGGAAAAGAAAGGAAGAATTAAGTGAACAAGGGGTCATTGATGCTCGTCGCATCACCACCAGACGAGACGGTAATATAACCGATACAGCTTCACTTATTCTTACCTTTAATCGTCCAAACCTACCGGACAAAGTGCAAGCAGCCATGTACTCGCTTCCAGTCAAAGCATATATTCCCAATCCACTCAGATGTTTTAGATGCCAACAATTCGGCCATACCGCGACACGCTGCACAAAAGAGCAAAATTGTATTTGCGGCGAACCTGCCCATGAAGGCACTCCTTGTGACGATGTTCTTTTGTGCGTCAATTGTAAGGGCATTCATTCGGCCCGATCTAAAAAGTGTCCAGTTTTTAAAGAACAGACGGGGATTATAAATATATGACTCTAAATAAAACAAGTTACGCGGAAGCCAGGAGTCATGTGCTGCGTAGTGCAGCAAGATCTCTAGGTTCCTACGCAACCGTTACGGCGAAACCGGCACCTGCTCAATTCGACATTAAAGATCTTGTCAAAGCTCTTATTCCTGAGCTCACAAAAGCCTTAAAAACCGTACCTGTAGTTAGTATCTCTAAATCAGACCAGTTTAAGAAACCAGCTCCTCTTAAAAAGGTTGAACCACCACGAAATGTGGAAGGAAAACGCCTTAGACGCCGGTCATCAACCACATCATCTGACGGCGATGACCAAATTACCCCTGCCCGAATACAACCTGGGGACACTGACAGTTCGACATCTGTCGACTTTGAAGACCTGGAAAATGCCAGGAAAAAGAAAAAAGGTATGCCAAAAGGGAAACCACGGCTCCCTAAAAAATCAGACTAAATGTCTACACCACCATTACTTCTTCAGTGGAACATTAACGGCATCATTTACCATCTGGGAGACCTTGAAATATTGCTGAGAGACCATAATCCCTACTGTGTGTGTTTGCAAGAGTCCCGACTAAAGCCCATGGAGCCTTTTAATCTCCGTGGCTTCAACATCCTGCGGACTGACGTCGACCCCGGTCAACATGTTCATGGTGGAGTCATCACCCTGTTATCAGACAGGATACCTTTTAAGCCGACAGCCCTAAACACCACGTCACAGGCCGTCGCCTGTACCATCCTCACGCCACTAAGACTCCATTTGCAATGTTTACCTCCCACAGAACACGTGGGACGTACAGGATTTAGAGGACCTCTTGGAGCAATTACCTGCTCCGTTCCTAATAGTCGGTGACTTTAATGCACACAGCATATTATGGGGCTCTCAGAACACTGACCATCAAGGTCAAAAGATCGAGAGATTTCTCGATGTAAATGATGTAGCACTCTTGAATACTCGGCAACCAACTTACATCAATATCTGCTGAAACTCCTTCTCTGCTATTGATCTTTCAATGGCATCTCCAACCATTGCGCCAACTTTAACATGGGAGGTCGTAGATTGAAGAAGTGGATGGTAGTCTGGAGGCCATCAATAACGCCATTTTGTCTGTAGCCAGTCATACGATTCCTAAGTCGACACGTAGGTCACGAAAACGTCGAGTACCATGGCGGAATCCAAATGTTGCATCAGCCGTCGCTGAAAAATATCGGTGTTACAAGCGGTTGAAACGTGATCCCTCAACGTTAAATGGAATCGCCTTTAAGCGAGCCAGAGCGTTAGCTTGTCGCGCTATTCTTTCGGCTAATAGGGATTCATGGCGTAGCTATGTAACATCGATTAACTCAGAACTCTCTACAACTGAGTTATGGCGAAGGATCCATGCAATGTACGGTCCAAAAAGCTTCAAATGTATCACTTGTCTCCAAGTCAACGGCAACATGTACGTTGAGCAAAGTGAAATTTGCAACCAGCTTGCTCAGCACTTTGGGTCCGTATCGAGTACGGACAACTACAGCATCCTGTTCATGGCACGCAAAAATAGGTTCGAGGTTCCCTTAGACTTCACATCTAGGAAAGTCCTAGTTTATGTAAGAATTGGTGTTAAGCGACTGGAGGGATGATGGAGTAAAGAAATAAGCAGGATTGCAGTCAACTGATGAATTTTATTAGTCTAAGGCCGACGTTTCGCTACCAATTGTAGCATCATCAGGGCAAACTGGTAAAACACATGTTTTAACAATATTATGTGGTTTTGTTTAAATACAAATACTTACAGACTATTTTAAAATATTGTGATCATATACAGAAAATCAATCAAGTAGATATCGTCATACATTAAAAAATAAATAAATAAATAATTAAAACACGTCATGTACTACAAAATAATATGTTGTAAAATGGCGATTGTTAACAATATTTTATCCTTACAGGGATTAACTTGATTTCTCTTGTTTAAATAAATTACAAATGTTACAGTAGATGGAGCTTAAATTTTGGATGTCGGTCCTGAAATTTATGATGTTATTGTCATTTTGTATGTGTAGCATTTCTAGTATCAGTCGTTTGTGTAAAATAGGTTCTTTGTCTAAAATATTTACTCCGTCGAAGTCGAAAGTGTGTCCAGTTTGTATACAGTGTTGTGTGAGGGCACAAGTTCCGTTATTGTTAGTTTTGTTTGAATTTCTTTTGTGTTCAGTCATTCGTGTTTTTAAATATCTTTTACTTTGTCCTGTGTAAGTCTTGGTACAGTTTAGGCAAGGAATTTTATAAATCGTATTAGTATGTAACATTGTATCTACTTTGTCTTTCAATGTACTAAAAAGTTGTGTTATGTTTTTAACAGGTTTTAAAGTTATGTTGATGTCTAAATTTTGTTCAAGCATACGTTTTAAATTTCCCGCTAATCCATCTATGTTTGGAATAAAGACATACTTTTTTCGTTGAAGACCATTGTTCGTTTGATTGTCATTAACATTTTGTTGGTTATGTTCTTTGTTTTGTTGTTGATAATTCCATAGTATTTTATTTATTGTTTTTTGTGGATAACTATTGTCAATTAGAATTTGTTTTACTTTTAATAATGTTTCTTTTCTGTACTCAGGGGATGATAGATGTATGGCTCATGTTTTTAAGTTATGTTCTACGTTAATAATTTGTGTTTTTGGATGACTAGAATTATAATTTATGTATCGTGTAGTAGACGTAGGTTTTCTGTACCACTTATATTTGATGTGCGTAATAGTTACATTGCCAACCCTAGCACTTTTTAGGATATAAATAGGATTTAATTTAGTAGAGTTGAGTCCAGTCAGTATAGACAGTCAGAGACAGTCAGAGTCAGTAGAGTCGGTTAAGCAGAGTAGAGTCTTAAGTGGTAAGTTGATGTCGCAATGTAGTCAACGACTCAGTAGCAGTCATCTGACATGGTTCAGACTGACTTTAGTCCACTAGCTCTGTAGTATTTGTTTTGGTTTTATTTTAGTGTTCATATTGTAAATAATGTAAATAAATTTAAAGTTAGTTAAAGCAAATATGTGTGTGCCATGTTGTCGTTATCCTGGTTCAACCGTCATCATCAGTATCATCGAGCATCATCATGTCCTCCTCGAAGTAAAAATGACAACATTCATCGCCTTCATCGTCGTCAACCCCCACTGTTACATTGGCGCAGTCGTCGATAGGATTTTTAGGGTAAATTTAACATTTACCCTGAATTAATCCGAAAAGTTCCTATGTTCAAATTCATTTCATCAAGTTTTGTGACATTGAGGGAGGATGTTTACGACCACGACACCCGCGATGAGGGCGACGCAGCAGCTTCCACCATGGTTTTACCCGGTATGTATGCCTCAGTATCTTCCGACTGTTTACGGACATCAGGTGGTTCATCAACCAAAGGCGCAATTTGGGTTGCCTCCATACGGCCATTGCCAGACGGCAGATAATGGGTGTGGAGTGAAAAGGGTTTCCTACGAGCTCGGTCCAGTACGAGTAGATGGTTACGGAACCCAGGAGCTGCCAGTAGCAAACATAAGCGCGGCTGAGTTTGAAGCTTTGCTGGCAGCAGAGGTGCGTCCTGAGGTGGTTGGGATACCACGTCCACGAGAAGAGGAAGAGTTGGCTACTATCTCTACCAAGTTTGTGGATAGGGACATACAGCTACCGGAGGTAAGAGGGAAAGATTATCGGTCGGAGAAAACGACCGAGAGGATTCCTTACGGGCTTGGGTCAGTTCAAGCAGATAGGTGCGAAACCCGGGAGCTGCCAGTGACAAACATAAGCGCGGCTGAGTTTGAAGCTTTGCTGGCAGCAGAGGTGCGTCCTGAGGTAGTTGGTATACCACGTCCAGAAGAAGATATGGCAACAGTAGCCACAAAGAATGTAAATGGAGGCATACAGAAACCGGAAGTAGAAGATGACCATCTGTCGGAGGAGTGGGCCAAACAGGTCACTTCGACAGAAGACCAGGTGGTGGGGTTGATAGAAGTCTCGATTAGCGTGAAAATGTTTCAAGATGAGCAAGAAAACAGACAGCACGAACAGCACACAGTTGAAGATAACAACAATGCAAAAGACATGGATACGAGCCAGGAAAACGACGAAGAATATCACGAAGACCAAGGAAGTATCTTCGAAGAGGACGAAGAAGTTAGTGCAGTGCGTTATATAAATATTAGTGAGCCCAACGCTGTGTTATGTGACAAAGTAGTGATAACAAAACATGCCATCACCAAACTTTTTATTGTAACTGGACAGAGACCGCTGTGGAACGAAGAACCCCCGCCCCTGTGTTTAATGACCCACCCTTGAGTGTTTTCAGTTGACATTGATACGCCCCGATTGTTTGTTTATGTTTAGGCTATGGAATTAAATTAGATTAATGTTAGTTTGATTGAGATGTTTTAGGTATGTGTTAGTTTACGGATTAGATAAGTATTAGTTTAGAAATGTTTAATAGTTAAGGATTTGGTTTCAATCATATATTTATGTTTGTTTGACATTGTGATTTTGTTTTTGAATTTGTGAAAGTTTAGTAAGTTGTCATTGCTTAATATTCAGTCATCTGTTTATGATTGTTTATGTTCGATATTGTGATTGGTTTAGTAATGCATAATAACTTAAAGATTTGTTTTCAATCATCTGTTTATGATTGTATTGTTTATGATTGTTAATTTTATTTTGTGATTTTGTTTTATGTATTTGTTCAAACTTTTGGTCATCGTTTAATAGTTGTAATTGTTTGTCTTAGGTAAGGTTTACGTTTAGGACAGTATTCCACTTAGAAATAAATATATCGTAGTCAAACGATATATTTATGTTTTAAGGGGAGGATAGTGTAACAAGATGAAAAATGACAAGGCTTTTCATCTTGTTACGGCTTGTCATAGTTTCTGAGGTCTATGACTCTGGTGTTGGTAGGTCATCAAAATGCTGACTTCAGCAAATAGCAACGGCCGTCTTTGCTGATTAAGCAGACTACAATAATACCGGCCAGAACACGAGTCATAGATTCAGAACAATGGATTTAATTATATCTTCTGCGAAGATATAATTAAATCTTTAAGGGGTGGTAATGTAACAGTAATTGACGAATTATTCCAAATCATTATTGTTTGATAGATTTCAGAATATAAATTGCGCGTAAACAAAAATGCACCGTGGACAAGTTATATTTCGTAAAGTTTAATAACCTATTAACGTTTTGTAACTTTTCCACGTGCGATGTGCGTAATAGTTACATTGCCAACCCTAGCACTTTTTAGGATATAAATAGGATTTAATTTAGTAGAGTTGAGTCCAGTCAGTATAGACAGTCAGAGACAGTCAGAGTCAGTAGAGTCGGTTAAGCAGAGTAGAGTCTTAAGTGGTAAGTTGATGTCGCAATGTAGTCAACGACTCAGTAGCAGTCATCTGACATAGTTCAGACTGACTTTAGTCCACTAGCTCTGTAGTATTTGTTTTGGTTTTATTTTAGTGTTCATATTGTAAATAATGTAAATAAATTTAAAGTTAGTTAAAGCAAATATGTGTGTGCCATGTTGTCGTTATCCTGGTTCAACCGTCATCATCAGTATCATCGAGCATCATCATGTCCTCCTCGAAGTAAAAATGACAACATTCATCGCCTTCATCGTCGTCAACCCCCACTGTTACATTGGCGCAGTCGTCGATAGGATTTTTAGGGTAAATTTAACATTTACCCTGAATTAATCCGAAAAGTTCCTATGTTCAAATTCATTTCATCAAGTTTTGTGACATTGAGGGAGGATGTTTACGACCACGACACCCGCGATGAGGGCGACGCAGCAGCTTCCACCATGGTTTTACCCGGTATGTATGCCTCAGTATCTTCCGACTGTTTACGGACATCAGGTGGTTCATCAACCAAAGGCGCAATTTGGGTTGCCTCCATACGGCCATTGCCAGACGGCAGATAATGAGTGTGGAGTGAAAAGGGTTTCCTACGAGCTCGGTCCAGTACGAGTAGATGGTTACGGAACCCAGGAGCTGCCAGTAGCAATCATAAGCGCGGCTGAGTTTGAAGCTTTGCTGGCAGCAGAGGTGCGTCCTGAGGTGGTTGGGATACCACGTCCACGAGAAGAGGAAGAGTTGGCTACTATCTCTACCAAGTTTGTGGATAGGGACATACAGCTACCGGAGGTAAGAGGGAAAGATTATCGGTCGGAGAAAACGACCGAGAGGATTCCTTACGGGCTTGGGTCAGTTCAAGCAGATAGGTGCGAAACCCGGGAGCTGCCAGTGACAAACATAAGCGCGGCTGAGTTTGAAGCTTTGCTGGCAGCAGAGGTGCGTCCTGAGGTAGTTGGTATACCACGTCCAGAAGAAGATATGGCAACAGTAGCCACAAAGAATGTAAATGGAGGCATACAGAAACCGGAAGTAGAAGATGACCATCTGTCGGAGGAGTGGGCCAAACAGGTCACTTCGACAGAAGACCAGGTGGTGGGGTTGATAGAAGTCTCGATTAGCGTGAAAATGTTTCAAGATGAGCAAGAAAACAGACAGCACGAACAGCACACAGTTGAAGATAACAACAATGCAAAAGACATGGATACGAGCCAGGAAAACGACGAAGAATATCACGAAGACCAAGGAAGTATCTTCGAAGAGGACGAAGAAGTTAGTGCAGTGCGTTATATAAATATTAGTGAGCCCAACGCTGTGTTATGTGACAAAGTAGTGATAACAAAACATGCCATCACCAAACTTTTTATTGTAACTGGACAGAGACCGCTGTGGAACGAAGAACCCCCGCCCCTGTGTTTAATGACCCACCCTTGAGTGTTTTCAGTTGACATTGATACGCCCCGATTGTTTGTTTATGTTTAGGCTATGGAATTAAATTAGATTAATGTTAGTTTGATTGAGATGTTTTAGGTATGTGTTAGTTTACGGATTAGATAAGTATTAGTTTAGAAATGTTTAATAGTTAAGGATTTGGTTTCAATCATATATTTATGTTTGTTTGACATTGTGATTTTGTTTTTGAATTTGTGAAAGTTTAGTAAGTTGTCATTGCTTAATATTCAGTCATCTGTTTATGATTGTTTATGTTCGATATTGTGATTGGTTTAGTAATGCATAATAACTTAAAGATTTGTTTTCAATCATCTGTTTATGATTGTATTGTTTATGATTGTTAATTTTATTTTGTGATTTTGTTTTATGTATTTGTTCAAACTTTTGGTCATCGTTTAATAGTTGTAATTGTTTGTCTTAGGTAAGGTTTACGTTTAGGACAGTATTCCACTTAGAAATAAATATATCGTAGTCAAACGATATATTTATGTTTTAAGGGGAGGATAGTGTAACAAGATGAAAAATGACAAGGCTTTTCATCTTGTTACGGCTTGTCATAGTTTCTGAGGTCTATGACTCTGGTGTTGGTAGGTCATCAAAATGCTGACTTCAGCAAATAGCAACGGCCGTCTTTGCTGATTAAGCAGACTACAATAATACCGGCCAGAACACGAGTCATAGATTCAGAACAATGGATTTAATTATATCTTCTGCGAAGATATAATTAAATCTTTAAGGGGTGGTAATGTAACAGTAATTGACGAATTATTCCAAATCATTATTGTTTGATAGATTTCAGAATATAAATTGCGCGTAAACAAAAATGCACCGTGGACAAGTTATATTTCGTAAAGTTTAATAACCTATTAACGTTTTGTAACTTTTCCACGTGCGATGTGCGTAATAGTTACATTGCCAACCCTAGCACTTTTTAGGATATAAATAGGATTTAATTTAGTAGAGTTGAGTCCAGTCAGTATAGACAGTCAGAGACAGTCAGAGTCAGTAGAGTCGGTTAAGCAGAGTAGAGTCTTAAGTGGTAAGTTGATGTCGCAATGTAGTCAACGACTCAGTAGCAGTCATCTGACATGGTTCAGACTGACTTTAGTCCACTAGCTCTGTAGTATTTGTTTTGGTTTTATTTTAGTGTTCTTATTGTAAATAATGTAAATAAATTTAAAGTTAGTTAAAGCAAATATGTGTGTGCCATGTTGTCGTTATCCTGGTTCAACCGTCATCATCAGTATCATCGAGCATCATCATGTCCTCCTCGAAGTAAAAATGACAACATTCATCGCCTTCATCGTCGTCAACCCCCACTGTTACAATTTTGTAATACATGACGTGTTTTAATTATTTATTTATTTATTTTTTAATGTATGACGATATCTACTTGATTGATTTTCTGTATATGATCACAATATTTTAAAATAGTCTGTAAGTATTTGTATTTAAACAAAACCACATAATATTGTTAAAACATGTGTTTTCCCAGTTTGCCCTGATGATGCTACAATTGGTAGCGAAACATCGGCCTTAGACTAATAAAATTCATCAGTTGACTGCAATCCTGCTTATTTCTTCACTTCGTCCTAGTTTATAACCTCTCTTTCACTCATGAGGAGTTTGAATATGTACTGTCGCATACCTCCGAGTGTGCACCGGGTCGTGACAGTATTTCTTATTCTATGTTGCGACATCTTCCTCCTCAGATGAAAGACCTGGTCCTAGAGTATCTCAACATTCTATGGACTCAGGGAGCCTATCCGTGGCGCGAAGCTGTAGTTATTCTCCTGCTCAAACAGGGCAAGGACCCAGCCTTACCGACGAATTATCGTCCAGTGTCTCTTACGAGCCACTTAGGTAAGGTTTACGAGAAGCTGGTTTGCAATCGCTTAGTATGGTTTCTGGAATCTCACAACCTATTGAATAGGTATCAATGTGGGTCCAGGAAATACCATTGCGTCACTGATGCGCACGTACAGCTCACTGATGCCATACAGAGTGCCTTCCTAAATTTCCATAATTTAGTGGCTGTCTCTTTCGATTTAGAGAAGGCATTTGTCATGACTTGGAGATATGGCATACTAAAGAAGCTGCATGAATGGGGTTTAAGGGGCAACCTACCTCAATTCGTGCAACAATTTCTTACCGACCGTACATTCAGAGTCCGACTAGGTAACGAATATTCGGATCCACAGGTTCTCGAGATCGGTGTTCCCCAAGGGTCAGCCATTTCACTGGTGTTATTTTTAATCGCGTTCAACGATATAACTAATGGCATACCTAATACGGTTTTCCATTGCCAGTACGTCGACAATCTATTTATCTACACCTCAGCCCGTAGTCTTTTGCGATGTCAACAGAGACTACAACGTGCCATTGATGTCGTTAGTAAGACGGCTACTATGTCTGGCTTCAAGTTTTCTTCAGAGAAAACGACTTGCGTAGACTTTTGTCAATTACGCCGCTCACATGTAGCCCCTACTCTGAGACTCAATGGTACAGTCATTACTATTGCATCAGAGGTTGAGATATAAGGTCTGAAGCTCGACAAGAAATTATTGTGGAACAGCCACATAATTTCATTAGCGTCTGAATGCCGAAAATCGTTGAACGCATTAAAATGCCTCTCTAGCACTGTGTGGGGATCGGACCGGGATACCCCTTCGTCGGCTCTACGTGTCACTTGTGCTGTCTAAGATGGATTTCGGTTGTGTGGTCTACGCCATGGCGAAGAAGTCACATCTCCGCAAGCTTGAAACCGTTCATTTTGCAGGCGCTCGGTTAGTCTGTGGCGCGTTCAGAACCAGCCCTGTAAAGTCGCTATTCGTGGAATCTGGCATTCCACCCCTTCACACGACACAGGAAACTGAGGATGAACTACGCTCTGAAGGTGTGGTCTGTGCCGGACCATATGAACCACTCACGCCTATTTCAGAATCAACGTGTTGAAGCATGTCTTCGCCGAAATCTAACGACGTGGGTACCACTTTCGTTAGACCTGAAGTCCTTATTGTTGCACCTTCCCTCGGGACTTGAGGAGGTGTGGCATCTGAAGCCACGTCGTCATCCTCCTTGGTGCAAGTCAAGTTTTGTCGTGGATACTTCCCTAACCAAATGGCCTAAGGATTCTACTTCGCCAGCCATAAGGTACAGTTCCACTCACAAGTTGAGCGATATGCCAATTACCGGCATATCTATACCGACGGGTCCAAATCTGATACAGGCACAGGGTGCGCGTACGTCATAGACGGCGTACCAACCGTGATCCCATTGTCATCTACGTGTTCCGTTTATACCGCTGAGCTGACCGCTCTATACCAGGCACTGAAGTTTTGCTGTGAGGACAGAGACCGGCGCAATATTCTGCTCTGCACTGATTCCCCCAGTACATTGTCAGCCATCGCGTGTGGGTTCTCTACAGACCCCCTCGTCCAAGCCATCACGGACGTACTCAGTGACCTTGGTAATCAGCGGATTCGACTTATACTCTTCTGGACACCCGGACACCTAGGGATCACCGGTAATGAGGCTGCTGATACTGCTGCTTCATCAGCAGCCAGCAGCGGCAATGGTCGCGTTCGTCCTGACAACATAAAACCCTGTATCAGCAGATCCGTCGAGTCAACTTGGCAAAGTGAGTGGGACAATACCGCCGCCAAACTGAGGGACGTAAAACCCTCAGTAAAGAAGTGGGAATCCTTATCCGATATAGGTCGCCGTGACCAAGTCATTGTGTCACAGTTGCGGATTGGTCACACAAACTTGACACACAGGCACATTTTTGAAGTACTTCAGGAACCTAACTGTGAAACGTGCAACGTACCAATGACGGTACAATACGTACTAGTCGACTGCACGAGGTACAAACCTATTAGACAGCACCTGGGTATGGCAGAAAATCTGGCGAGCATATTGGCCAACAACACCGATGCCTTTAAGACCGTGGTAGATTTCCTTAAATCCACGCAGCTTTATGCAAGGATTTAAGGCTTCTATTATAAAATTTCATTTTTTTCCATTTTTCTTTCTTTTTTTCCTCTACTCCGCAGTGAACATCCTACTGTGTTGAGTGTTTACTAAATACAGTAAACATATGCTGTGTCGAGTAAGCAGGTGTCTTCTATAGACACCCACTCTGCCTAAACCCTCTTACCAGGCAGAGAATAATAATAATAATAATAATAAAATAATTACAATGAACTTACTGATTTCGGTTCGTTTTTTAAACTGTTTCTTACTTTCTGCTAATAATAATAAGTAATATCAGCCGATATCCACCTTCCTTGTCTTTAAGACGGCAAATGACCTCAGCAGTTGGTCCGTCTTTAACTAAACAAAAAAAATTATTATTATTATTAATATTATTATTATTATTATTATTTATTAATTGGTCTCACTTGAGGGATCTCGATGATAGCTGGCATGCAAAAATGACGAAAATGTTCCATGTTGATCGACTATTGTTATTTGCAAAAAGTTGTCAGAAGTACGTCGTGTTTGCTATCAAATGCAAAATTTTAGTGAGGATTGGCATTCAGAATTTACAAAATGGATCATGTAGTTCGTCTTTCGTTTCTTTAAAGGAAGTTGTCAGAAGTATGTCGTATTTGGTATTAAATAAATGGGCTCGACGAGAGCTGGCGTGCAGAATTGACAAAAATGATTCATGTTAATCGGTTTTTGTTTTTGAAAAAAAGTTGTCAGAAGTATGCCGTGTTTGGTATCAAATGAAAGGTCTTGATAATGGCTGGCATGCACAAATTACAAAAATTTGCCATGTCGATACTCAACGAAACCGATAAACCAATAGTTCTATATACTAATTTCGACTATAGTTTCATCTCTACGATCACCAAAAATTGAGACAAACCTACTGACTTAACCATTTGTTAAATTGAGATGTTTAATACATCAAGATGTAGGGCATAATAAGTACTAGTACTTTTTTGGGATCCATATTTTTACACTGAATTGTTTTTGTGTAAATTAATAAAAACCATACTTTTTAACTTTGAAACAAAAGAACCTAAAAGCCATGTCTAAATTTAAGAATAATCAAGCTGTCTTCCGTCACTTTTGACAATCAGCCTATGAACTTTAAGCGATTCATATCTTCATAGAGAATATTGATATCAAAGTTTTGAAATATCATGAATAATAGTCTTGAGCAAATCTTTTTCAAATATGTTCTTTAAATTTATAACATAACGTATTTATTTATTATAAATTTTGACGTTTTAAAGTACATACGACAATGCTGCTACATATGTGATGAAGTAACTAAATAAAAACTAAATATTTCTAAAAAAAATTAACTTTACTAAAGACAGTGGCAGTTATGTTAGGATTACCAATAATAGTTTATAAATTTAAAAATTAACTACGTTTTTATTCCAAACAGTATTGCCAAATATGTTACGAAGGAACTTAATCAAAATCAAATATATAAATCATTATAGAAGGATTGTGTGAATAAGTCTTGCCAAATGAGTTCTAATATTTATTAGAAGTAGTCGCGGTTTGGCATCAAAAAAAGATGCTTGACAAGGGCTTGCATAACTGTTCCTGCTGGCTTGCAGAAATATCAAAAATTGTCTATGTCGATCGCCTTTTGTTTTTTAATAAAAGTTTTCAGAAGTATGTCGTATTTGATAACAATCAGTCGGAATCATAAGCTAAAATTTACTTCGGTCTACCCCCAACTATTAAATACTTTTAATATGTTTATAACTTTTGGTTTTGAATATTATTTATTTTTTGTAATATACAGATAATCTGTGATATTTTTTTACAAAGATTAATTATAATAAATCAAACTTTTTTTTTCATATTATGTACATTTTTTACATGGTTTGTGCAATTCTATCCCATTTCTCCATCCCAGCTAAACGTCTTGCTCTCTGTTCGTTTACATTTTCGTCGATGTTTATATCATCTTGATTTTCTACGACATATTCATTATCAATGTCTTCAAAAATAGCATCAGCATATTACAAAATACATATATTATGCAATATACAGCATGCTATTATATATTTTGATATCCATTCAATATTTCTCACATCTAAAAATTTCATTGTTCGAAATCGTTTCTTTAGTAGACCGAAAGCTCTCTCGATAGTACTTCGGGCTGACGACAATTTGTAATTAATTTTTTTTTGGATTCTTGCTAAATGACCGTTCTCTATATATGGCACCATTAATTGTGGCGAAATAGGATAGGCTTTGTCACCGAGCAGATGACTATTTTCGGGAATTTTTTCTATATTATGTTTATGCATGTTGATCCAAATTTCGCTGTTTTTCAGCATTTTGGTATCCTGCACTGAACCTACTTCACTGGCATAGCAATGTGTAAATAGTAGTTTATAGTCACAGACCAATTGTAATGTGATAGCTTGTATGTTTTTACCATATATATATGCTCGTACTTCCTCTTCTGGCATAGGTATTGATATATAACAGCCATCGATGCATCCGATGACGTTCTCAAATCCCATTCTTGAATATTCTCTTTTTGCTATATCCACATATTCTCCTGAAGGCCAACGAAAATCTAGGGGCTAATTTAAATAATGCTTTGGTTACCTTGGGCACACTTCTGTATCCAGTTGCGCTCCCAATTTTAAAACTGGTACAGATTGATCTGAAACATTTTTTACGTAATATATTCATAATACAAATAAATAAAAATAACGTACTTGTACGAATCAAAAGTGGCAAAATACCAAATTGTGAATAATAACTGTGTTTTAGTATCAATAGTATTTCTTCCTGGATCTCCTGTTCTAAAAATAGTTTCTTCTAATGCAGTTAAAAGAAAATTGAACGTATTTCTTTGCATTCGGAAATGCTTCCTAAAGTTTACTTCGTCTAGATTATCAACAAATTCAATAAAGCCTCTATGAACTGGAGTTAGAGCTTTTATTAAAATAAAACATTATATATGTAAGTTCGGGTGATAATTGTTTTTTTAACTTACCTTCTTCTATTTCAATATCTTCATCAGAACTTGATGAGTCATCTGCTAAAATGAAATTTTCAAAAAAATACCACAAATTTATATATGCTATGTTAAACATACAAGGGACATGAAGCATCTGTCATCAAAAATTTCGAAATTGAAACCACGTTGAAACTACGAAATCATAACCTATATTTGTTTCATTTTAGATAGTAACCAAAAAGTAGTCAAACTCATTCCGAATTATAACCACTTTTTCAACAACCGTAAAATAATCACACACGAACCACAAGAATAACCGCGGTTAAAAGATAAGAGTTTCGGAATATACTATTAATATGGTGTCAGCTGTCTGACGTATAAATTTCGTGCGCGATAAAAGATTAAAATTCTTTTGAAATAATTTCAAATAGTGAAAAATAAAAAGATAGTGATATTAATAAGGTTCTAAATCAAATAAATATACAAAAACTGCGATTAAAATAACAGTGAACAGTGAACGTATACTAAAATACAAAAAGTGACAGCTAGCTCATAGAGTCGAAAGTCCCTTGCGTTAACACAACTAACTTAAAGACGTCACGAGAGGCTCCTGACCTTGCCAAGTCGCGCAGTGTTCCCAGCTACCTTATATTGGAAATAAAATAATTTTAAATAATCGAGTACTAATAATAATTACCCAATTGTTAACTGCTTATATCTAGAACACTTCATGAGAAATTCAGATAACGATACAAGAGAAATAGAAAAGAAGAGGAAACGTGAAGGAAAAATTAGTGAAGGAAAAGAGACAGGAATATTTGCAAAAAGTAAGAAAGTGTTCCGATCACCAGAATATCGGGACAGGCAAAAAAACGAGCCAAATAAATTAAAAAAGGATACTGCAGATATGGAAGACCTAAAAACAATAATAAAGGAAATGCTACAAGAGATAAGAAAAAACTCCGAAGATATAAGAGATCTAAAACAGTAAATTAAGAATATAGAGAATGAATAGAAGGAAGAAAAGAAGAACTTAGTAAACAGGTAAGAAAGACTAGAAGAAAAATTAGAAAAACAAGAAAAGGAGAAAAAGAAAAACAATATAGTCATCACAGATACTACAGCTACTGAAAAAAGGGAAGTTGAAGCATTTATAAAAAGTAAACTGAACGTAGATATAAGAATACTAAACGTCTTTAACTTGAATAAAGAGAAAAATATTATTCTAGCTGAAATAGAATCTTGGAAGATGAAACAAGAAATAATGAAGCAAAAGAATAAGCTAAAAAATACAAATATATACATTGAAAACGTTATGACAAAAGGAGAAAGCAAAATACAAAAAGAATTATGAAATATACATAGAGAAGAAAGAAAGGAAGGTAAAAAAGCATTTGTAAAGTACCAAAAAATTATCATAGATGGAAAATATGTATAGAATAAAAAACAACAAGGAATAATGGAATCAAAAAACTGTAACAATGAAAGACACGAGAAATTTTAAACTGTTGATTTTGGAGCTTTAATTTAATAAAGAGTTATTTTTGAATTTGGAATTAATATGTCGAAATTGGTAGAATTTAAATTGCTGCCACCAGATTATTTTTTATTAGAATAATCAAACTAATTTTAGGAAAAGAATTAATTAATAGGGATAAACAAAGCGATAATAAGAAAACTTAACAATAAAATATATTAAAATGAAAGAGAATTTACAAATATGATACAAGTTAAAAGTTAAAAACTACTAATAAATAATTATAAATTTCATGTGAGAAAAACTTAAAGTTACTTACAAATAATATCTACACAACGAGTCATGCTTGACTCTACTTCTTTTCTCGTTGACTCTCTGACTGTGACTCCCTAACTTGCTAATTTTCAAAAATCTATCTCAGACGGCCCACCCACTTCAAGCTGCAGAATTCATCCCCGTCTTCTGATTCTCGCAATTTCACTGGTCATCTTCTCCATGGGCGTGTAAATAAGTTACACTCCCAAGCCTCTAACAGGGTGCATTCTCAATACCCTGAGATGCACAAAAAAATTGGAAAGCTGGCGTCTTCCGAGAATCAGAAAATGGTTCTGTCAGGGTTGATGGTTTATGACCGTCCGAAAGAAAACTTTGAAAGCTATACAACAATAAACTTAAAAGCCAAACGAAATTTCGGATCTCTTTACAAATCTTTGAACTATTTATTACCAGAACGAATTTTGAAACTAGTCAACAGCAAGATAAATAACAAAACGAGTATTTGTTTAACTGGATCAGACGTTTTGTTACAACTCCTTCCCCCTTAAATTAAGTTATATTTCTTCAAGAAATTAACTTCAACATTCCCCTCTGCTAGACTCCGATCTCCAGGTATTCCCCATACTCGATGGCTGCGGTGGCTGCGATCTTTTTGTAGCTTGTCAAACGTTGGCTTCATCTCCGTTGTTTCCTCCAGTTTTCTGCTTTCACTGCGATCAGCAACTCTTGCGGCACCGTGACTTGGCCTCAGCAACCAGGAACACACGGAGATGTCAAACTCGAATAGGATCTCTGCAGGCCGATTCTGCTCGCCATCGATGTACGGAGGTTCCTAGATCATCATCTAGCAGTTTGCCGGGATATAGGGCTGCAACAAAAATGTCTGACCAGTATCTATGTTCCAATGTAAAAGTAATTATTTCTATAATCTACTTAATTATCTGAATCTACTTTTCTAACTTATTTCTTATATAAAATTAAATTCATTACTTAAAAATTCTACATCTAAATTTATTTACTACTACCCTTAATTTATTTTATTTCTAATTTCAACAAATTTTTTCAATTACCTGAATCTTGAACAACTACGAACAAATAATACTTTTTCAGTTTATTTTCAATTCTTATTAAATTCTTATTAAATTCTTATTAGCTAATACGTATTGTCTCAAAAAATTAACAAATAATACAAAAACCAAACTTCTAAGTTCCTGAATTTATTCTAATAAAACTTTACCGCGGATCTTAGCTTGGAAGGCATTTTATGGCATCTAATTATCATCATTCATCTCCCAGCCTAAGATACACGTTGGCTATCACACGGGCAGGGGTGCCAATATCCTGGATGCATACAACTTTTATGACCTGATTACCCGACACAATACAAAACAACCGAAATCTCTCTTTACCTAGACCGTTTTCGGCTTTTGTAAATATGATACCCAAATCCCCTTGCTTTTACTATATAATTGTTTCTTTTTCCAAATTTAGATGCCAAATGATTGTTAAACCATTTTTCTTCTAATATAAATTTAATAAGAAATGGTTTTCTACAAAAATTGCTATTTTTAACTCTATAGTTTCTGTTTAATGTAAAATAATTATTTGTATTAATATTTGTATCCAATTTCGTGGTCTTCGTTTTAAACTTTTCAAATAATTTCGTGTTAACATTTTTCTTTACTTTAACAAACAATCGCTTACCTTTCTTTTGTATTCTCCTGTCTTTATTCTTGTGTTTTCCGTCCGAATCCGAAACCTGACCGCTACTCTTCCACCTGGGCCGATGGTAAGTACCGCCACGCGCCCGGGTTTTATGGCCTCGCCTTTGTCCGTCTTTCCGCCTCTCGCTGGGTCGGTTGCTCGAAATCTTCTTCTGGGATTCCGCGACATCGCCGACGTCTCCACCAGGACAACACACCGCGTATTCGCGCGTCGAAGAACTACTAAATTTCTTCTCAACTTCTGTGTAAACGATCTCTACGATTGTTTCTATCACGGGAGATATGGCAGTATGCTCTTCTTTAGCCGTTTCCCTGGATTCTGCGGGTCTCGCGCCAGAATCATCTCTCACAGGTGCCTTTTCTGAGCCATACTCCATCGTACTCTCCTCGTCTAAACTTGCACAATTCGTAGAGTCGTTTACCTGTTCTACTTCTGTTGTCCTAGTTGCCTCTACCTCGACGCCGTTCTCTGGCTTCTCTTCGACGCTATGGACTGAACTCCTTGTTGGATCGAAATTGTCGTCTCTCTCCTCCGCGTAGTTCAGCTCATCATCGGTGCAGATCACTGTCTCTTCTTCACACTCACTTTCTTTATATTTATTGTTCGAGTCCGGGTAACCACTTTTATCACTACTATCACTTAAACCATTATAACTAACACTCTTTTCATTACTCATACACACATACTTATTACTCAAATTATCTAACTTTTGTTTTTCCTCACATGTAACCGTATTGTCTACTATTTGTTCTACTACTCGGGGCGATTCCTTCACCGGACAATCTTATTGTATGTGCCCCATGTTTTCACACTTGAAACACATACGATCTGCAAATTTTGCAGGACAGTTCCACTGCACGTGTCCCATTTTCTCGCATCGAAAACACATAAGTTCTTTTGAAGGAATCCTACCCCGATAATTTTGAAAATTTCCTGAGCTAATTTCTGAATTTAAATTTTGATGTCTAACATTTTCTACCTGAGCTCTCTGAGATTGGGAATAATTTTGAATTTGCATACTTGACTCAAAATTTTTTACAGATTTACTATTTTTCACATCATCAAAATTAATTTTCTCAAATCTCTTTCTCATAAGTTTTTTAAAAATTTCCCAATCTCCCTGCAACTTCTCAGCATGTGAAAGTGCATATCGCTTTGCTTTCCCTGTACAATGCAAATAACCAAAGGCTTCTAATCTTTTAAACGAAATATTAGTTCTTTTCTGAAAATTTTCTAAATTTGCAATGAATTTTTCAACACATTCACGGTCTTCACCGCCAAAAGTTGGTACACAATTAAACATATCAAACACTAATGGTTGATTCATTGTAACTAAATTTTGTATTGACTTTACACTAAATTAAAATGAGCGTGGCTACTAGAATTTCTAACTCAAATTCAAACGAGCTTGGCTACCGGAATATTCGAATCTCACCGCTTGCCACCAGTTGTAACAATGAAAGACACGAGAAATTTTAAACTGTTGATTTTGGAGCTTTAATTTAATAAAGAGTTATTCTTGAATTTGGAATTAATATGTCGAAATTGGTAGAATTTAAATTGCTGCCACCAGATTATTTTTTATTAGAATAATCAAACTAATTTTAGGAAAAGAATTAATTAATAGGGATAAACAAAGCGATAATAAGAAAACTTAACAATAAAATATATTAAAATGAAAGAGAATTTACAAATATGATACAAGTTAAAAGTTAAAAACTACTAATAAATAATTATAAATTTCATGTGAGAAAAACTTAAAGTTACTTACAAATAATATCTACACAACGAGTCATGCTTGACTCTACTTCTTTTCTCGTTGACTCTCTGACTGTGACTCCCTAACTTGCTAATTTTCAAAAATCTATCTCAGACGGCCCACCCACTTCAAGCTGCAGAATTCATCCCCGTCTTCTGATTCTCGCAATTTCACTGGTCATCTTCTCCATGGGCGTGTAAATAAGTTACACTCCCAAGCCTCTAACAGGGTGCATTCTCAATACCCTGAGATGCACAAAAAAATTGGAAAGCTGGCGTCTTCCGAGAATCAGAAAATGGTTCTGTCAGGGTTGATGGTTTATGACCGTCCGAAAGAAAACTTTGAAAGCTATACAACAATAAACTTAAAAGCCAAACGAAATTTCGGATCTCTTTACAAATCTTTGAACTATTTATTACCAGAACGAATTTTGAAACTAGTCAACAGCAAGATAAATAACAAAACGAGTATTTGTTTAACTGGATCAGACGTTTTGTTACAAAACTGATAAAGAAAAGTGAAACGGACGGAGAAGATGATGAACACATGCAAAGAAAAGTACAAATGAATCATAAATACAATAAGAAAGAAAATATTACAAACAAATTAAAAAAGAAGAAACGGAAACAAATACGTATGACATCCGAAGACAAAGAAATAGATGGAAGAGAAAATCTTTTTATAAGCTTCTGGTAAGAACAATGATGCAAATATGCAAAACGGAGCAAAAACTCTAATACAAAAAGATGTTTGATGGAACGGGCAGGAATTTCAGACAGAATAATATTGGCAAGGTTTAAAGCAAAATTCCATAATATTTCCATCATAAATATATATGCCCAAGTCAGTGTTAATACAACAGAAGAGAAAGATCAATTCTATTATGAGCTACAAGCTACGTTCGATAAAATTGAAAAGAAATATAAACGAGATATAAACATCATTATAGGGGACTGCAACGCAAAAGTAGGAAAAAACAACGCTGGGGGAGATAAATAATAATGGAGACTTACTGAATTCGCTGCAATGAATAACTTAGTAATTGGAGGTACCCTATTTCAACATAAAGATATACATAAAATAACATGGATCTCCCCTGGGAACACAGTGAAAAACCAACTAGACCATTTACTGATTGACCGAAAATGGAGAAATTTCCTTAAAGATGTAAAATCTCTGAGAGGGGCCGATGTAAGCTCAGATCATGTCTAAAATCAAATAAAACAAACGAAAATGCTATAATAACATATAATACTAGATTATTAAAATGAGACAACAAAATAAAAGATAATTTTATAAAAAAAAATAAGATCTCAAATGGGAGAAGTAGATATATTACAAGAATATAGCTGCGAAGAAATATGGGAAAAATACAAGTATGCATTAAAGACACAATGACACAAGTGGTACTACAAAAAGAAATAATAAAAAATGGATAACAAAAAACACAATTGAAATAATTGAAAAAGAAGAAAAATAAAGGCAAAATGTTAGGCACGCGAAACGAAGAACTCAAGAACAAATTACTGGAAGAATACTGGGGAACGAATAAAAAGATGAAGCGAAGTGCCAGACAAGATAAAAGACGATACATAGAGGAACTTGCCGAAAAGCAGAGAACGCAGCACGAACACACGACACCAAGAAATTATACGAAATATCAAGACAAATCAATGGGACAAAAACAAAACAATCGAGACATATAAGGAATAAAACCGGCGACAGTTTAATAACGGCTGAGGAAATAGAAGAAAGGTGTATAGAATACTTCACTGAAATGTACAAAGAAAGCGAATACCAATAAACCAAGAAAGGTATAAGAACAAATAATTTACTAAACTTAGATGAAGACGAATTTACAACGATTGAAATAGAAAAAGCCATAATACATTTTGCTGATGTTTTTTTTTATATTTTAATCATTTTAATTATTTCATAACTTACATGATTTTGTGTTGACATTTAAAACAAAATGTATAATTTATATTGTGATCAGAGTATTCGGTGGTTCTGTTGATAAAAACTACAAGGTTGTCATTTTTAATTGTAAAATAAAATGTTCTATGAATAAACTCCGTTCAAATAAGCTTCGTTTAATTCAAAATAACCAACAGGTTATGGGCCCAGGTACGCATTGAATTGAATATAACGAAAAGAAATTTTTCTGAAACTGATTTTTGAAATTATTTACCCAAAGCGGCAAAAAAATGGATTCGACAAGGATAATTAACATTGGTCTTTTGAAGGGAAAATCAAGCTGGAATACATGACGGTACAAAATGACAATATATTTGTGAAGAGTCTCCAACGGGCTGGATACTATCGAAGGTAGGTTATTGAAGCCCGATACAGTTCCAGAAAATGCGACCGCTAAAAACAGGATGGCATTTCAAAATGCGTTGGATAAATTCAATAAAGCGGACAGTAACGCTTTAATTGTGTTAACAACGAATATGTCTGAAGAAATTTTGAAGAAAATAATGCGTCTCACTGCAACTCGAGAAGTTTGGGTAGAATTACACAAACTGTTGGACGGCGTTTCGGAAGACAAGGTCTACAATCTTTGTTTAGAATTCTTTAGTTTTAAAAGGAATTCTGACGATGATATCGCCACGAATATGTCAAAATTGAAAAATTTATGAAGCGATTTAAAACAGGAAATGACTAGAGATATTCAAAGTAAGTCAGAATTGCCTGATTTGTTTTTATATTTCAAAATTCTAGGAACACTGCTAGACGAATTTTTTTTATTTAAATCCAGTTGGATGTTAATGTCAAAAAACGACAGAACAATTGACAATTTAACAAATCAATTGTGTGCTTATGAGAGGGCCTTGAGGACCAAAGGACTCGGATCTACTGAATAAGAAGCCCTCGTTATGAACTCGTCAGAGAAACTATATAAGAAAGCAAATTTGGCCAATCCAAAGAAAAAGAAGAAGTTAATCTGTAACTATTGCAAAAAGTCTAATCATTTTATTTCAGTATGTAGAAAATGGATAGCTGACGGCAAACCTCCTAAACCCAGTAAACCAAACAGAGTTCGAATATGCCATGTCAACTATGATGAATTCTGAATGCGTTTTAGTGACTGGTAAGTAGATAATGGTGCGACTAGTCATATTACAAATGACAAAAACTCTTATATGAGCTTTCAGCCATTTTCAACTGTTCATTCAGTAACGACAGCAAACGGAGAGAAGATTGAAGCCATAGTAAAAGATACAGTGGACATTGAGGCAACAATTGGAGAAAAGTGGCACAAGCTTACTCTGACGGACGTGTGATATGTACCTGGGATTCAAAAGAATCTCTTCTCCGTTTTTGCAGCTCAAGATTAACACCCGAGGAGTGAATTTATTTCGACTGCAAAAGTCTGCAAATTTAAAGTTGACCACGAAGTTAAATTAGTTGGAGTTTGTGAACGTTTTGGAGGGCTCTTTAAATTGGCCGTGAGAAGCATGAAAACTAATTCATTCATTGAATACAACGTTGTAGGTAAAAATAATCTTTTACAGCTATATCATGAGCTATTCGGACATCAAAACAAACGTCATGTGAAGTCAATACTGAGCAGAGAGTTTAATATCAAAGTGTAATTGGACAGCGAACTATGTGAATGTAACAGGTACGTCTGTCTATGACGAAATCTAGTACCTGACATAAAAGGGTTTTAATTTATGAGTTTTACTTGCGTCAAAAGTAATCCACGAATTATATTAATGAACAACTTTTACACGAGACACGGGTAACGATAGTCGCTGCCACCACTAACACTTTATTTATTTAAAAGTCTGCCGTGATGGAAGCAGACAAGGGAATGTAATAATAATAACAGACGCGGTTTACTATATGGTCAAATTCGTGCAGGGTAGTAATTTTAGAACAATAGAGTTTTACCTACGCGTTTTGCTACCACGTCACAAAGACAGGGGTTGGAATAGGATAGGCTGAATCAAACACGATATTCTAACAATAACAAAATTATATAAATTTTAATAATCAACCACGATCAAAAACATTTA
Organism: Stenolophus ochropezus; assembly: GCA_035578165.1. NCBI lineage: Eukaryota > Metazoa > Arthropoda > Insecta > Coleoptera > Carabidae > Stenolophus > Stenolophus ochropezus. Next base: position 24,091,545 of record JAQOWZ010000017.1, read on the forward strand.
TATAATTCAAATAAACTACAACGCGTAACTTGATTCTATATAAACTCTAAATTCTTACTTTTCTAATTTACAAACAATTTTGAAAACCTCATACATATTAATCCACACAGAATATAATAAAAACTACTTACAGATTTACACCACGATGAGAGAGCCTTTACACACAGTAAAACAACTAATTGGTTATTTCACTAAGAAATATCAAGGTATGTCTGACGATTCAGTCAAGACACCCACAACAGTCGAATATTACAACAAGAGAGCGAGATTTCAAACTTGGGACCACCATTTAATGGTAAAAATTCAGAAGTTCTCAACCTATATTTATCAAGACATGTTACAACAAGAGAGCGAGATTTCGATTTTTGGAGGCCCATTTAATGGTAAAAATCCAGAAGTTCTCATCCTATGTTTTCCGGCTCTTCTCATCCCCTAAGTACAAACTATGCTAAAAATAACCCATATATTGATGTCCACCGAGGACATCACGTATCGGAAACGGACAGTTATTTATTTGAAAACAAGCTTTAAGGCGCAAACAGTGCGTCCTCAACCATAAATCTGTCCATTTCGTAACATCTGGAGTACTGTACTAACAAAAATTTACAAAAATACACAGCCGCCAAGCGATCGTGTTACATGAAGGATGCATTTATAGTAAAATTCATCGACTACCGTTTGGTACCAGAGAAAGGACAACGGAACCGGGAGAGCGGATTCATACTGATGTTTATGGTTCATTCCAAGAGTCTATGTCTGGATATCGATATTTTCTACTTTTCAAGGATAATTTTACAATTTTTCAGAATGATATATTTCCTTGAAGAAAAGTCCGAAGTAGCAAAGAAATTAGGTCAATTTCTAGCTGAAACGAAAACTGTTGGACATGTTTTCAAGGAACTGCTAAGTGACAACGGAAAATAGTTTGACAACGAAGGAGTCAGAAATATTCTTCACAAGGCAGGTATTAATCAACGTTTCACAATGCCATACACTCCACAGCAGAATGGATCCAGTGAACGAGAAAATCGCACAGCGGTGGAAACTGCTAGAGCTTTAATGCATGCTCATGGAAACATTCCACACAAACTTTGGGCTGAAATGATACGCACTGCAAACTATATATTGAATCGAACAGGACCTTCTAGCGTTCCAAAAACATCTTCATATAAATTGTGGTACGGCAAGAAACCAGGTATGAAACATTTAAGTGTGAGTGGTTCTAGCTGCTACGTGCATATTCCTAAACAAAAAAGGCAGAAAATGTGCCGAAAAGCTATCAAAGGCATGCTCATTGGTTACGATCAAGATAAGGGATACAGGGTCTACTGTGAACAGAACTGCAAACTTATTAAATCCAGAGATGTTATATTTGAAGAGAAAAAGTTGCAGAAGTAGTAAGTAGTCATGCATGAAGAAAATGAACCTGCTAATCCTGATGTCCAACCTGATGAAGAAATTGACGATATTTGGGAAGGTACAGGAACTTCTGAAGAGAATGATGACAAAAATTCTCATGGGATATTACGACGCCTACGTAATCGATCAACTCTCAAAGCTCCGCAGAAACTTCTAGATTATGTAATGTATGTCTCAACTCCTCATTTTCAGGAACCAGAAACTTACAACAAACCCATGAAGTCACATCAGAAGGATCACTGGAGTGTAGCCATGGATCGTGAAATGACGGCTCTTCAAGAAAACAACACCTGAGAGCTAATAGAATTACCTGCAGAAAAAAGATCTATACCAAACAAGTGAAAACGAACGCTTATGGACCAATCGGAAAATTCAAGGCTAGGTTGGTAATTAAAGGTTATTCACAGCGGAAAGGAGTTGACTACGACCAAACATTCAGTCCAATAGCCAGGTCATCAACCATTAGAACGTTACTTAGTGTTGCAGCAAACGAAGGAATGAATTAGCACAGATTGACATGTCAACAGCCTTTCTGTATGGTGACTTGAAGGAAACTGTATTTATGCAATAGCCAGAAGGACATAATGATAAATCTGGAAGAGTGTGCCGTTTGAAGAAAAGCTTGTACGGATTGAAACAAGCTCCTTGTTGTTGTAATGAAAAATTCAGTAATCATCTCATCAAATTAAATTTCCAAATGAGCGACGCTGATCCTTGTCTTTTTGTGAGAAAAGAGGGACTCAGAAAAATGTTCTTTGCCCTTTATGTTGATGATGGGCTGATTGCAGCTGAAAACGAGCAGGAACTTCAAAAGTTCATAGAGGATTTGAAACGAGAGTTTAAAATTACTTCTAAACAAGCGTCGTTCTACTTGGGATTGCAAATAGATTAAGAAATAGATGGTTCTATTCGTGTAAGTCAATCATGAGTAACTGCAAGGCAGCAGCTACTCCTATCGACAAGGATAATGATACAGAAGAAAGCCTTGCAATACTGAATTCGCGTATAGACAAGCTGTTGGAGCACTGATGTTCCTCATGTGTAGGACACATCCGGATATAGCCTACGCAATCAGTGTGGTCTCCAGGAACCTAGCGAATCCAATAGATCGCGACGTACTCAAGGTTAAGTGAATCCTGCGATACCTGAGGGGCACAACAGATCTTGGACTTCTCTATAAAAATAACCTTGGAAAGGGGTTTTTTATTGTTACAGCGATGCAGATCATGGCGGTGACTTTAGCACTGGGAGATCAACATCGGGTGTGCTGTACCTGTATTCCGGGCCGCCTATCTCCTGGATGAGCCAAAACGATCGTCTGTTGCCATATCCACAACTGAAGCTGAAGTTGTGGCTGCCAGTGAAGCTGCCCGAGAAATCATCCGGATTAAATGACTTTTGACTGAACTAGATCAGTTAAAGGCAACACTTCGTTCTGCAAATCGACAATGAAGCGGCTATTCGACTTGCACAGAACCCAGAATTTCATTGCAGAACGAAACATATTCGTATTAGACATTTCTTTGTTCGCGAATTAGTTACTTTTAGTGAAATTACTGTATCAAAAGTAGATTCAGAAAAACAGCTCACGGATGTATTAACTAAACCATTGTATTCAATTGGATTTCGAAATTTATGTAACGACATGGGAATTTGTAAGTTATTAAATAAGGGAGAGTGTTGATGTTTCTATATATTTTAAGCATTTTAATTATTTCATAACTTACATGATTTTTTGTTGACATTTAAAACAAAATGTATAATTAATATTATGATCAGAGTATTCAGTGGTTCTGTTGATAAAAACTACAAGGTTGTCATTTTTAATTGTAAAATAAAATGTTCTATGAATAAACTCTGTTCAAATAAGCTTCGCTTAATTCAAAATAACCAACACATTTAAAAGATGAAAAATCCGCGGGATTAGACAACATACCAGCTGAAATAATAAAAGCAGACATAAAAACTTGTACAGAAGTAATGTATATACTTTTAAATAAAATATGGAATGAAAAACAAATACCACTAGATTGGACAAAAGGCGTAATAATTAAACTACAAAAAAAGGATATATAAGTAGATGCGAAAACTGGAGACCAATTACGTTTCTATGCATAGCGAGCAAAATATTAACTAGACTAATACTAAATAGAATGAAAGGAGAAATATAAACTATATTAAGACCAAATCAAACTGGATTCCGAGCTCGGAGATCATATATAGACCAAATTTGCACCCTTCGAATAATTATAGACCAAACAATGGAAATGCAAGGCAGTATTTACATAAATTTTACAGATTTTGAAAAAGCGTTCGATAAAGTAAATAGGAAAAAAATGTGGGAAATTTTAAAAGAATATGGAATAACAGAAAAATATATTGGAATAATAAAATTATTGTATGACAACTATAGGGCAAAAATCGAACATGAGGGAAAATAGACGACGGAAATAAAGATCAGCAGTGGAGTACGTCAGGGCTGCATACTGTCACCTATGTTATTTCTAGTAGTTATGGGCTGGATAATGAGAAAAGTTGAAGATAAGAAAACAGGAATTCCGTGGAATCCATTCATGAAATTAAAAGATCTCGAATTTGCTGACATTTATGTTAACTAGCAGAAAGAAAACAACATCTACAAATAAATACAAATAGACTGGTTTATACTGCAAAAGAAGTAGGACTGAAAATAAATAAGAAAAAAACAAAAGTAGTAACACGTTTCGAGAACAATACAAATAAAATTAAAATACAAGAAGAAGAAGTTGAAAAAGTAGATAATATATGTTATCTAGGAAGCCTAATAGATGTAAAAGGCGGGAACGACAAAGACATTGAAAGACGAATAAATCAAGCGAGAAAAGCATTTAACACCTTAAGGAAAACTTGTTCCTCGAACATTTTGTCAGTCAGAACAAAACTTAGATTTTTTAGAACAAACATAAAAAGCGTCTAATTATATGGAGCAGAAACATGGAATGTAAACAATAAAAACACAAAAAACTCTAAACCTTCATCAACAAATATCTTAGAAAGATCTGTAATATATTCTGGCCGGAGAATATCTCAAACGAAGAATTGTGGGAAAAAACAAACGAAGAAAAAGTGGAAATTTCAATCAAGAGACTAAAATGGAAATGGATTGGACATACTTTAAGGAAACCACATGATCACATTAATAGACAAGCTCTAGAATACGACATATCAGGAAAAAGAAGAATAGGTCGACCGACAAATACTTGACAAAGGAATATACAAAGAGACTTACAACATCAAAACTTAACGTAAAAAGAAGTAAAAAAGATAGCGTCAGACAGAAATAAATGAAACAAACTTATAAAATAAATAATAAACCAATGAATTAATAAAAGTGTAAAAATAAATAATAATTAAGACAAATAAATCAAAACCAAACCAAACAAGAATAATGCACAGAGCTAGCAACCCTGTCATCTCCTCAAACACTTATGAAACGCTTTTTGGCGCCCTATGCTCTTTTTAGGATTAACAAGAAGAAGAAGAAGAAAATTTAATGTTCTATTTAACGAATGAAATTTAGTATCATTATATTCCCTGTTGAGATGTTTTAGCTATTTTTGTTAGCCTAGCCTTGATAAAACAATTTTTTGTAATAAATAAATAGTGTTGTCAAGCAGTTGAAAAATATAGAAAATATAGCATTTGAAGTGTAGTAATTTATATGAAATAAAACTCATATGAAGATTCTTCCATCTTCTTCTTCACATTCCCATTTTGGTATACTAAGTACTATATCTATTTTTTAGTAGCCCAGGCGTTAATATCCTATTGCGCCCCTTATATATATATATATATATATATATATATATATATATATATATATATATATATATATAGGGTGAATCATCGAAATGCCCGTCTCGATATCTCCCTTGTTGTTAGAACATAAATTAAAAATATTTTCACATATACAGGATGTTGCATTACGGCTCGGCGAAAACGGTTTTTTTTAAATGCAACACATTTTTACATTTTTTTAATTGTATTTTATTGCCCTATATATATATATATATATATATATATATATATATATATATATATATATATATTGGCTTAACACCCCCATGGGGTTGCGCCGCTTCCTTCGAAACTTTCTAGATCCAATATTATTGAAGTGGATCAATCTCCGTTCCTGTTTCTTAGATGTTCTTTATAATATTCCTCCACAACTCCCTATCTCTTGTTTTATTCTTCCAGTTGCTAATTCCAGCTGCTTTCAGATCTTCTTCCACTTCTCTCATCCATGTTGACCTGGGCCTGCCTTGTCTTCTTCTTCTCTCCATACATGGCCAAGCCATCTCATTCTTTGTTGTTTAATTTTTTCACTATATTTTCTCCTTCTAATTCTTGTTCTATTTCATGGTTCATTCTTATTCTGTATTCATTTTCTGATACCTTGATTGGTCCTAGAATTGTTCGTATTATTTTGCGTTCCATTATTTTTAGATCTTATTCTTTTTTGTCATTGTGATTGTTTCAGCTGCGTATAATGTTATTGGTCTTATTATTGATTTGTATATATATGTAAAAAGCTCTACTTGTTGCTATAATCTTTTCCTTAATTTCTGTTTCTCTTTCTCCTTTACTTGATAACATAATTCCTAGATATTTAAACGTCTCTACTTGTTCAAATGTGTGTTCTCCGATTTTTATTCCTTTGTTTTCAGCATTCTTTCCTAGCAGCATTATTTTCGTTTTTGCTTCGTTGATTTTTAATCCTATCTTATCTCCTTCAATCATTATTTCTTGCAGCATTTCTATCATTATATTCCTGTTCTTCGTTGCAATAACTATGTCGTCGGTATATGCTATTATTTGTCCTCCTCGTGTTCTAAGCGTTCCTTTATTTATTTTTCTAAGTACATATTCTAAAGCTAGGTTGAACAATGTTGCCGACAGTGCATCTCCTTGTCTGACCCCTTTATTTCTCTCGATCTCTTCTGTTTCCCCTTTTTGTGTTATAATGCTTATTTTATTTTTCGTCATTGTCATCGAGATTAGTCTTCTTAATTTTGCTGGTATATTTAGCTCCTCAAGTGCTGTCATAAGCTTTTTTCTTTTAATGGAGTCAAAGGCTTGCTGGAAATCAATAAATAGCATTTCTATATTCAGATTGTATTCAACTGATTTTTCAATTATAAGTTTGACTGTATGTATGGCGTCTGTTGTTGACCTGCCTTTTTTTTGTTTGTATTATACCAGTATTTTATTTTATCTTGTTTTTCTTTTCCTACCCATTTTTGACTTGCTTCCTGTATGCATGTCTTTATACCATTCCATTTTGTTTCTATGTCATCTTCATAATTTATTACTTCTTTTAGATTTTTATCTAATTCTTGTATATATTTCTCTCTTATACTTTCATTATTCAGATTATCTGTATTCCATTTTATTTTTTTACTACTATTTTTTCAGGTTCGTTTCACTTTTTGTCTTAGGGTTGCTGCTACCATAAAGTGGTCCGAATCTGCGCATGCTCCTTTATAGGTTCTTATATCCGTTACTGATGATTGCTTTCTTCTTGTTATAAGTATATGGTCTATTTGTGTCTGCGTTTGTTGATCTGGTGATATCCATGTTATTTTATGTTCTCTCCGGTGTTTAAATTTTGTGCTGCTTATTATCAGATTTGTTCTTGTTGCTAGTCTGCATAGTCTTTGTCCGTTATCATTTGTATTGTCATGTATTGTGTGTCTTCCTGCTACTTGCTGTATATAGTCTTCCTTCCCTATTGGGGCATTAAAGTCTCCTAATACAATTATTGTATCTTCTTTTGGCATTTTTTCAATTTCTTCTTCTAACACTTCATAGAACGTTTCTTTTTCTTCCGGTTTCGCATTCTCTGTTGGAGCATATATATTTAAGACTGATTTATTGCCCTATACAAATATATTAACTTTGTTTTAGTTTTTCGCGGCGTTGCCAAATTATTCCGCTAATTCTCTAAAAAAGATCAAATACACGCATTGCTTTACAAAGACGTACTGAAGTTATTTTAACAGTAAAAATTAAGATTTTTTTTTGTACAACTTTAGCTATACTTTATTTTTTCACATGTTTATTTTAAATGCAATTATACAGGGTGTTCAATAAAGCGAATCTAATTTACTCAATTTCAAATGACTATAACTCGTCATTTTCAAAAAGAACACCCCATATTTTATAATTCAGTTGAGTGTCTTCTTGTTTTATCTCTATATGTTATTAAGGGTATCTGTTTCATTTTGTAACCGCTAGGCGGTCGTGGTTTTACCACTGGTTTGTAAGTTTAATTTTCTACCGCCAGGGGAGTTTTGTTTTGTTACCTCTGGTTTTTCATGTAAAGAACGGGGGAAGAAGAAGAAAGAGAGACAGACATGAGGCATGGTGTCGCAGGTGTCAAAATATTTCATGTGATAAAAATGTCCATGTACATATGTAACAATAAAGATTTTCATTGTATCGTGATTGTATCTATAAATCATTAGTGCAATACAACAAGTGAATAAGTATATCAAACATAATTTGGTCCTTCGAGCCGGATATTCGTTCGTAAAATATCCAACAGTGTACGGCGTCACCCCAAGCTTCAAGGGCAGCACAAGGGCAGTGGCGGTCAATCAAGCGAGCAACAGTACAGTCAGGTGCAGAAATCTACAAGTAAAAAAGGCAGCTGGAAAAAGCAAGAGGTGGACAGGTGGATATTCGACAGTGTCAGGTAAGTGAGAGCTTGTCCTTATCATTTAATATTTTCCTCTGATAATCCTGAGAAATGGCTGAAGTTCAGAAGCTATTAGAACCATTAGTACGTAAACGCGCGTCTTTGAAAGCAAAAGTAACCACAACAACAACATTTTTTAATGAAGTAAAGGAGAATTTGGAAAATTATGATGAAACTGCAAAATCTGCATGCTTAATTGAAGTTCAATTAAGAATCAACAAATTAGAAGACGTTTTCGTACAATATGAAGAAGTCCAGAGTCAGATCGAAGCAATTACTGACAAATGTGAAGAGGAACTGTACAAACGAAATGAATATGAGACGACATATTATAAGTTGGTTTCACACATGAAGCAGTTTCTACAAGCCAGTCAAGCAGCGGATCAAGATGAGATTTCCAGTAGATCAATCATATCAAATACTCACAGTATTAACAGAAATATCAAGTTGCCCCAAATCAAGCTACCTCAATTCGCTGGATGTTATGAATCATGGTTGGAATTCCGTGATACCTTTCAATCACTAATTCATAATAATGAACAAATAGGAGAAATAGAAAAGTTTCATTATTTAAGAGCTGCACTGCAGGGCAATGCGGCTCAGGTGATACATGCGATTGAATTCACATAATCAAATTATCAATTAGCATGGAATTCCTTAATTGAGAGATATGATAATATATCTCTATTAATTCACACGCATGTAAAAAGATTGTTTAATTTGCCAAACCTCATAAGGGAATCATCAATTGAATTAAGAAGTTTTATTAATCAGATCTCAAAAAATCTGAGATCATTGGAAATATTGGGACAACCAACAAGTGAGTGGGATACGCTCCTAGTCTATTTAATAACAAGTAAACTAGATGCAAAAACATTACGGAAATGGGAAGAAAGAAAAGGGGATGAATTACCCACCCTAGATGAATTGAAGAAATTTCTGAGAGCCAAGGCAGACTTATTGGAAACACTTGACTTAAACAAGAACAGTGACAAACAAAAACCACAGCCACAGCAAAGAATAAAGGCTTACTTGTCATCTACATCATCTGGTAATTGTATGTTATGTCAAGAAGAACATCAATTATTTAATTGTGATAAATTTCTACAATTATCACCACACAACAAAGATTCTCAGAAGCATGCAAATTAAAATTATGTATTAATTGCCCAAAAAATGGACATTACTCAAAGGAATGTAAGTCTAAATTTCGTTTAAAAAATGTAACTCAGCACACAATTCACTTCTACACACAAACAAGGAGTTGAAGAAAGAAGTTGAAGAATCAAAGATACAAGCTCTAGTCGCATATGAGCTCTCTAGCGCAGACACAAATGACCTGGAAAATTATACTATGTTATTATCAACTGCACTCATACAAGTCACTGATTCATGAAGACGAGAAAAAATATGTCGTGCAGTATTGGATTCTGCAGTACAGTCAAATTTCATAACTGCAGACATGTGTCAAACACTTCGGTTAACAAAGAAACCGGTGACAATAGCAGTGAAAGGAATTAGTCGAACTACCTTACCTATAAGACATAAATGTGAAATTAAGATTCAGTCTCAATACAATAATTATTCAAGAATTATTTATTGTTTAATTCTAGAAGATTTTGACGAGGAGTTGCCGAGTGAAGAATTACCCACCTCCGATGTTTGCCTACCATCATATATAAAATTAGCTGACCCTACATACCATAAACCCGGGAAGATGGACATAATATTGGGTGCAGGAATTTTCTGGACACTATTATGTATTGGACAACACAAGGTTGAAGACGGCTCATTACTTTTGCAGAAAACAGTATTAGGATGGGTAATGACAGGAGGCATACCAAAGCAGAATACAAATCAAACAATATGCCATTTCGGAAGAAACATACAAGTCCAAAATCAATTGGAGAAATTTTGGAAGATTGAAGAGTCAAATGTATCAAATACCTGCACAAAGGAAGAACAGAAATGTGAAGAAATAATCTTAAAGACAGTAACAAGAAATAAAGAAGGTAGGTTTGAAGTAGCAATTCCATTAAAACACAAACCAGAGAAGTTAGGTGATTCAAGAGAAATAGCAGTAAGAAGATTGTATTCAATGGAGAAAAGATTTCACAGAGATGAAAGACTTAAGACAATGTATATAAATTTCATGCAAGAATATGAGGATTTAAAACATATGACTGAGATAAAGCCTCAAGAGCACGAGGTGCATAACTACTTACCTCATCATGGAGTCAAAAATGAATCAAGCAGTACAACCAAACTGCGAGTAGTATTTGACGGGTCGGCTAAAACAGAATCTGGATGGTCATTAAATGATTTACAATTCGTTAGTCCGACAGTACAGGAAGATTTATGGTCAATCATGCTAAGATTCAGACAGCATACCTATGTAATATGTGCTGACATACAAAAAATGTACCGACAGATCTTAATCAATTCTAACCAACGAAACCTCCAATGTATAGTATGGAGAAATAATGAAAATGAACCGGTGAAGACCTTTCAACTAAATACAATTACCTATGGCACCTCCTCAGCGCCATATTTAGTGACACGATGCTTAACACAGTTAGCTGAAGAACATCGGGCAACATTTCTACAAGCATGTAAGGTCATTCTGTCAGACTTTTATGTGGATGACATGGTCACTGGAAGTAATACTCTAGAAACATTAAATCAAATCATTCATGAGGTCATATTCATCCTAAAATCAGCAGGCTTTGAGCTGCAAAAATGGGTGTCAAATAATGATCAGTTAATTGAGAATTTACAACATGTATCCAGTGAAAATTTGGCATTTGGTAAAAATGATCGGACTAAGACCTTAGGAATCTATTGGTCTAGTAGTTCAGATACCTTTGGTTATAATATCAGCGAAATTTCACAAACAAAAAAGATATCAAAGCGAACAATACTATCAGAGACTGCACAAATTTTCGATCCTTTGGGGCTGTCCATGTATCATTCAAGCAAAATTCTTATTACAGCAACTCTAGATTCTCAAGTTAAGCTGGGACGAATCTGTTCCGCAAGAGATCTACACAGCATGGAAACAATTTAGAGAACAGTTGGTACAATTGAACTATGTGATGGTTCCGAGACATATCACAACTCAAAATGCAAAGATAGTTGAACTTCACGGATTTTCAGATGCGTCACAAAATGGGTATGGTGCATGTATCTATGTTCGTACCATAACCGAACGTGGGGATTTCAAGGTGCGATTGTTGACAGCAAAAAGTAAAGTTGCACCTCTTAAGGCACTAACCATACCCAGATTAGAATTATGTGCCGCCGTTGTACTATCTCAACTAATGCAAAAGATACAAACTTCACTTTCAATGTCCTTCTACGCATTCTATTACTGGACAGACTCAATGATAGTGTTGCATTGGTTAAATACCAATTCCAAGCAGCTCCAACCTTTTGTGAGTAATAGAGTATCACAAATACAAGAATCGAGGATTGGAGACACATAAAAACAAAGGATAATCCTGCAGACTTTTTATCCCGAGGCATGAAGCCAAATGACCTTAAATGCACAGCATGGTGGCATGGACCATCATGGCTAATGGAATCAAAAGAAAATTGGCCAATAACAACTCTTAAGTTGGAAGGAGATCCACCAGAGATTAAAAACAATGTCACCCTTCTGGTGGCAAATATTAAACAAGAAAAATTCCCTTTCAAAAAATTCTCCAATTTGAGGAAACTAAAAAGAGTAATGGTTTACGGCATTCGTTTTATTAATAACTGTCGGTTGAAGACACGTAAACATCACACAGGAAACATCAGTACCGACGAGTTAGAAGAAGCTACAAGAAAATTAGTACAGTTATGTCAAAAGGAAGAATTTCCGGAAGAGTTAAAATTCTTACAAGAACAGAAAGAAGTTTCAAGAAGTTATCTACAGAAACTCAGGCCATTTTTAGATAAAAATGGAATTATGCGAGTGGGAGGGAGGATTCAACTATCCCAGGCATCTATTGATCAAAAGCATCCAGTAGTGTTGCCAAAAAATCGTCATTTGACTTACCTTATCATTAAGCAACAACATGAACTGCTCTTCCATGCAGGAACTCTGGCAACACTGTGTGCAGTACGAGAAATGTACTGGCCCGTAGCAGGTTGAAGTTTAACTAGAAGAGTTATACATTCCTGTATGACATGCTATAAAATAAATCCAAAAACAGTAAGCCCAGTAATGGGAATATTACCAAAGGCGCGAGTAACACAAGCGTTTCCATTTGAGAACACTGGAGTGGACTATGCCGGTCCATTGTTAATAAAAGACCGCGAAGGCAGAGGTGTCAAATCAACGAAGGCATACATCTGTCTATTTATTTGTATGTGTACAAAGGCAATTCATATTGAATTAGTTTCAACCTTGACGAAAGAAGCATTTATTGCAGCACTCAGGCGGTTCGCATCACGCAGAGGCAAACCAAGAAATATTTATTCCGACAACGGAACAAATTTTGTTGCAGCCAACAAGGAATTGGCTGCTCTGTTGATAGCTGCTAATGACGAGATCCAAAGTAAATTAGCACCAGAAGGGATCACATGGCATTTCAATCCTCCGTATGCGCCTCACTTTGGAGAATTGTGGGAGGCAGGTATCAAGTCTGTGAAATATCACCTGAAAAGAGTGGTTGGTAACTCACTTCTAACGTACGAAAAGATGCAAACAGTGCTGATCCAAATTGAAGGAATCCTAAATTCCCGTCCACTGATTCCTCTATCAAATGATCCTAAAGATGTCCAGGCTCTCACACCTGCTCATTTTTTAATTGGAAAGTCATTAATTTCAGTAGTAGACCCTACTACAACTCATATTCCCCAAAATCGACTGTCTAAGTTCCAGCATTGCCAACAAATCCAGCAACATTTTTGGGCTCGCTGGAATAAGGAGTTCATTTCAGAACTTCAGACACGACTGAAATGGAGAACCCAAACTACTACATTAGCAGAAGGGACGCTAGTCATTATAAAAGAAGACAACACACCACCCCTCCAATGGCACTTGGGTAGAGTCATCAAGATCTTCCCCGGGCCAGATGGCATCCCTCGGGTTGCAGAGCTGCAGACCCACCAGGGCATCATCACACGGGCCTTCAGTAGAATATGTCCGTTGCCCACGGATAAACAGTGTTGTGAAGTGCTGTGAGGTGTCGAACGAGCTTAAGAGTCTTAATTTGTGTTTACCTATGTAGGAGATAAGTTTACATAAAAATGTTATTTTTAATTGTATTGAAAGACATTCTTTCAAGGCCGGGGGCATGTTTCATTTTGTAACCGCTAGGCGGTCGTGGTTTTACCACTGGTTTGTAAGTTTATTTTTCTACCGCCAGGGGAGTTTTGTTTTGTTACCTCTGGTTTTTCATGTAAAGAACGGGGGAAGAAGAAGAAAGAGAGACAGACATGAGACATGGTGTCGCAGGTGTCAAAATATTTCATGTGATAAAAATGTCCATGTACATATGTAACAATAAAGATTTACATTGTATCGTGATTGTATCTATAAATCATTAGTGCAATATAACAAGTGAATAAGTATATCAAACAGTATCCTATGCCTAAAACCACTAATTTTGGAGTTTTTACCATTTTAAATTTATTTCTAAATTTAAATTACCGTAGAATTTTAATATAATCGCCATTCTCACGGCAAAATGTTTGCTGACTGTTTTTAAATGAGTAATTTACTCTTCGCAGATATTTGCGTCGACAGTCTCAAAACAGTTACGAATTTTAATCTAATTTTGTAAGAACCGGAGATCTAGTGGACCAATTTCTTGGACTACCTCTTCCGATCCATCTATTAGGAAATTCTTCAATTAAATAATTCCCAACCCGAAGACTGTTATGAGCTGGTGCACCACCATGTTGGAACCACAATCTCTGGATAATATGCATGGTATACTAGATTAAATTTTTAATAGAATAAATAATTTTAGAAAAAATGATCAAAATCTCAAAGTTTATTGGTTTTGGGCATAGGGTAAATTATAAAATATAGGGTTCTTCATTTGAAAATGACAAGTTATAGCAGTGGCGGACTGGGTCGCCGGGAGTCCGGGAACTTTCCCGGTAGGCCGGAGGAACCGAGGCCGGCCAAATTTTTCAGATTTTTTTATTATGATAATAAATGAATTTTTTATGTGTACATTTTAACAAATAGATTTATGCAGGAGTGAATAAAAATACGAAATATGATCGTCATAGTAAGACAAATATGATGTGAATTACAAAAGCGCATAGTTCATATTTCCAGATAATCGGAATAGGAAGTAGTTTGTCGTTGCGACATTTGTGAATTTTGTTTTTTTGGTAAGTATTTATTCATATTCATTATTATTAGAAATATAATATTTATACATACATTATACAAAAACGGTTTTATTACTGAAAAATATTTATTCTTTCTTTATTTTATTTTAAAGCTAATTATTAAAACCAAAACTACAAATATGGAAAAAATCTGATCTGTCCAACACATAACCTCCCGCCACGGTAGTAATATATTCTATATGTTTTTCATTACATTCCATTTGTAGTTTTAAAATTAGTTTGTTATTGCAGTTCACAATATTGTTAATTTATAATATACCTAAAATTTAATTCATAAAATTTGTATGACCAAAAAAAATCAGCTATTTTTGGCGTACTAAAACCGGAATCGAACTTATCTTGATGCAAGCAAATATATTCCTTATATATTTCTTCCACTTTTTTTTAAATTTTACAATAAAACTACTTCATATTTACTTATTTTATCTTTTAAATTTACTTTCATCAAATATGACATTATATGTCAAATTTTGTGATCATATAAATAACTCATCTGTTTTATCGAAATTCCTCAGCCTAACCGACATGTAAAATTATTATAATTTATATATTTTTTCTGTTTAGCTAGAAGTTACATATACAAACGTAATTTTACAGATCGATAGAAAATCTTTGTATTCAATAATAACTTAATCCCCCCCCCCCCCGTGGACCCACCTTGTCGTGGTGGAGGGGCTTAGTACCCCTCTGTTGCCAGCAGAGGGGGAACTAACGGGTCCCGGACCCTTACGGATTCTGACCTTCGCTATGTTTCTGGATTACGTTGATCGGCTCCTGTAGTAGAGGCGCTGGGAGTGCCCGGGTTCTCTGATGCCGAAAGGGTGGTTGGTGCGGGAGTCCTCCCGCGGCGTCAGAGAGGAAGGGCTGATGTGAGCTTGCTCTGCCGATGCGTCGATGCTACAGGAGTCAGGAGCCAGCCACTTCGGGCCCAGATCAGGAAGTGTGAGATGGGTAGAGGTGTCGGAACCTCTACTGCCCTGAGCGAGTCCGACCCGTCCGTGTATTCCGGGGTCGGTTAAACGGTTTAGGTTGGGCCCCGGGGAACTGGGGTAGGATGCGTCCGAGGGTATACCCGTTCCCAACTTACCGGCCCGCTCCTTCTCACACGATGCGCTGGACAAACTAACATAAAAAATGAACAAAGGGGAGGACAAACATAAAACAGTACTCGGCAAGCCAGCCGATAAAAAAGGCCCGTCAGGTGGGACGGCAAAAACCCCCGGGGAGAAAACCCCGCAGAAAAATCCAACAAAAGATGGTAGCGCGAGTCCATCTCAAATCTTGCAATCTGTAAGTACGAACGAAGAAACGGCGGTTGCACCCCGGTTCTTGGTCGTCAAAAATATAAACGGAAACTTCGACAAAGTGAACCCTTTTTTAATAAATAAGCTTTTGTTCGGAATAGTTGGAGATCTGAAATCGATAAGGAAGATAAAGGACGGACTTGAAACTATGAGAAACTTGGCGAATTTACCATCGAGGTGACACCGCACAAGAATATGAATTATTCGAAGGGTGTCATCTGCTGTAAAGATCTGCTAAATTGTGATGTACAAGACATTTGCGAAGAACTAAGGGATCAAGGAGTTATAGAGGTACGGCGAATCAAGACTAAAATAAATGGTGAATGGGTCGATACGGCAAATCACATTCTTACCTTTAACAAGTGTAAGTTGCCGGAAAATATCAAAGTTGCTTTTTATGTACTGAAGGTTAGGCTTTATATTCTTGCACCAATGCGGTGCTTTAGGTGCCAGAAGTTCGGACACACATCTATGCGGTGCACAAACGATCAAGTTTGTGTGTGCGGAAAACCACTACACGAAGATAATCCGTGTGTAGAGCCCCTTCAGTGCATAAGGAGTCCGCGCCATCGCAGACCTAGTCCGACACCGTCAGATAGGTCTGAAAAACGAAAAAGATACCAGGAGAATGTAGAGAATTCCAGTGAAGAGGAATTCTCTGCTTATTCAGCTTCTTCACAATCCTCTAACCCCAATAAGAAGAAGAGAGGCAAAGGTTGGCCTAAAGGGAAGCCGAGGAAGCCACAGGATATTGGATAGTTCTGATAAAAACATCTAAATTTATGGATACTATAATCCAATGGAATATTAAGGGCTGTATATACCATTACTGTCAACTGAAGATGCTCATAACAGAGCATAATCCATTATGTACGTGTCTTCAGGAGACACACTTCAAACCTGGTCAGATTTACTCGCTAAAGAATTATTCGATAGTCCGGAGAGATATGCAACCCAACGTCAGGGTACGAGGTGGAGTGGCCATCATCATAAGGAATGGTGCAAAGTTCGAGCAAGTCACCGTCGACACTAATCTCCAAGTAGTTGCAATACGATTGTCTATCCCATTTGTCCTCACGGTTTGTAGTATTTACTTACCAGAGGCAAATTGGGATTTAAACGACATAAGGCATGTCATAAGACAAGTTCCTACCCCGTTTGTACTACTTGGAGATTTCAATGCTTATAACGAACTTTGGGGCTCTGAACATAGAGACCCAAGGGGGCGAATAGTAGAAGATCTACTTCAATCCCCAGATGTTTTGCTCCTTAAATGATGGTTCACCCACCTATTTTAATGCACGGTCAAGGAATTATTCTTCCATAGACCTGACTATTGTATCCTCTAGACTATCGAATAAATTCACTTGGAAGGCATTGGACGATCTGTACGGTAGTGATCACTTTCCCATCGTGATCACTACAGACAGTCCTACCGTACAGCACGTGCGTCCGAGTAAATGGCTTTGTCACAAAGCAAACTGGCCAGCATTTGAAAATACGTTGATAGTACCAGCCCTTAATAAAGATATCCATAAATCTATATCAGAACTATCTGTATCCATATTGAAAGCAGCAGAAGCTTCGATTCCTTGTACCAAACCAGGTATCTACAAACGTAGAATACCTTGGTGGACCACGGAGGTACAGAGCTTCATACGTCGAAAGAAAGCTGCTTTCAATAAATTTAAAAAGGGTCCTACTGATGCTAACTTGATAGCAT
Organism: Stenolophus ochropezus; assembly: GCA_035578165.1. Lineage (NCBI taxonomy): Eukaryota > Metazoa > Arthropoda > Insecta > Coleoptera > Carabidae > Stenolophus > Stenolophus ochropezus. The sequence continues at coordinate 24,109,087 of JAQOWZ010000017.1, forward strand.
TCAAGAAAACTAGAGCACAGGCCCGACGAAAAATATTGGAAAGTAAGCGAGCAACTTGGAATGCCTATGTCTCAGGCATTTCTTCTGAGACAACAACACAGGAGTGTTGGTCGAGGGTGAGACGCATCTCGGGTCGAGGTTATTCACCGCCGCTGACCCACCTGAAATGGGATGATGAAAGCATCACAACTGATGTAAATAGAATTGTAGAAATTGTAGCGAACCAGTTTAAAGAAACCAGTAGTTCTCAAAACTACGACCCTGCTTTCCTCAGAGTGAAAAGTGAACGAGAAGTACATCTTAACTTCGACACTGGTACATCACTCGAATACAATGTAACTTTCACTCTGGCTGAGCTCAATTCTGCAATTTCTAAGGCATCATTTTCATACCCAGGACAGGATAACATCACGAACGAGATGCTGAAACACCTAACTCCTGAATTTAAAATCTCCTTACTTTCCACATATAATAAGTTGTGGTCTAAGGGAACCTATCCTACCGAATGGAAAGAGGCTATCGTTGTCCCTATTCCAAAGGTAGGAAAAGACCCTACGCTAGCCTCTAGCTATAGGCCAATAAGCCTCACTTCGTGTCTAGGGAAGCTACTGGAATGTATGGTCAACAACCGGTTAGTTTGGTGTCTCGAGACCAGAGGTCTTTTAAGTGAGCACCAAGCCGGTTTTCGGAAGTTCCGATCAACGACAGACCAGTTAGTGTACCTAGAACACCAAGTACATAAAGCTTTTAAAAACCGTGAGCATTTAGTGGCCGTTTTCTTCGACTTAGAGAAAGCATATGACATGACGTGGCGATTTCAGATTTTGCAGAAAATGCACGAATGGGGATTCAGGGGAAACTTACCCGATTTCATAAGGTCATTTCTATCCGACCGCTCATTCAGAGTAAGAATCGGTACTGCCTTATCCTCCAGTAGATCGCTGGAGAACGGAGTACCGCAAGGTTCTACTTTGAGTGTAACGCTCTTTTTGATTGCGGTTAATGACCTTGTATCCGGCCTCAGTAACACCGTGGGAATTTGCATGTACGTTGATGATCTCACAATTTTCTTCAGGGCGAAGGAAATGCGAGACATCAATCGTACATTCCAGACTGCAATCAATGTGATCATCCAAAATGCTGAAGGTACTGGATTCAAGTTTTCCCCAACTAAGACCCAATGTATGCACTTCTGCAGGCTGAATCGTCCACATTATGGGCCAATGCTAGAGTTGAACGGCAACTGGATTAGATGCAGGGACAGGGTAAGATTTCTTGGGCTTGTTTTCGATCCCAAACTTACCTGGAAACCTCATCTAATTGAGTTAAAAACTAAATACTCACAGGCCTTAGATTGTCTTAAAGTCCTAGCTGGCACGAGGTGGGGTGCTGAACCTCGAACTCTGCTTCGAGTATACCAGGCCCTTGTCCTCTCAAAACTAGATTATGGCTGCATTGTTTACTCGTCGGCTGCAAGATCATCCTTGAGGATGCTAGATCCGATACACCACGCTGGAATCCGATTCAGCATCGGAGCGTTTAGGACAACACCAACAGCTAGTCTATGCTGTGAATCCGGACTAGCACCTCTCGGAATACGACGCAGAAAACTCACACTTGCATATATATGCAAAATGTGGGCACAATGCAGCCATAAAAATTTCAGAATCCTCTTTAAGGAGGACTTTAGATCGCAGGCTTTACGCAAACCGCTATGTGTCCGTGCTAGAGAACTGCTCAACGAAATAGAATACAACTTACCGCAAGTGATGCCCATTGGTTTTCTTGAAACCCCCCCATGGCTCACTCCGCAAGCGGATGTCATACTGGATTTGCTCCAGTATGATAAACACTCCTCACCATCTGTATTCTTCGTTCAGCAGTTTTTCGGCATACGTGACACATTTCCGCCTGACGCGGAAATCATTTTCACGGACGGGTCCAAAACACAGGAAGGTTCTGGTTCGGCGGTAGTTATCCATTATACTGCACACTCCTGGTCGCTGCATGCAAATGCATCAGTGTACACAACTGAGTCATATGCACTATGGCAGGCACTTCACTACTGTGTTCTCGAGCATAACGGCCGAGAATTCGTTATCGTTAGCGATTCTCTGAGCGTTCTGACAGCAATCTCGGATTCCTCTTCCCCGGACCCAGTCATTCAGATGATTTTGTCACTGATGAAACATCTGTTTGACATGGGAAAACACGTCCGTTTTCTATGGGTCCCTAGTCACGTTGGGATAAGAGGAAACGAGTTAGCCGACAACGCTGCTGATGAGGCAGCTACAAGAGACACAGTAGAGGCGCTAGTGCTAAAGTACACTGATGTCAGGAATGCAGCGTACCAAAGGTTGTCCACATTGTGGCAACGAGAATGGGACAGGGTGAATAACCACCTTCATAGGATCAAACCCTTTGTTGGACCCGTCAATCTTCCCAATGATCTGTCGAGACGAGACCTTATAAAAGTCCACCGGTTGAGACTAGGCCATACTAGGCTAACACATCGGTACAGGTTCACAAGAGAGGCACAGCCCTCTTGCACTGCCTGCCAAGTGCCTGTGACCGTACCGCATGTATTGTTGGAATGTCCCACCCTTCAACCGGTGAGACAACTTTATAATATGGGTCAAAGTCTCCACGAAATGCTAACAGACCATGGGAAGATAAAGGAAGTTCTAAACTTCCTAAAAGCCTGCGATCTATATGAGGAAATCTGAAATAAAAGACTTTGAGACATTTTTATCTTACTTATTTATTTATTTTTGTTAATTTATTTTGTGTTCGTCCATATACTTTTAATACATGACAATGCCGACGGGCACTAAACGGTGATATTAATCTGTGATATGATTTATTTTAACCAAGTTTTTAACATGTTGTGATGTTCTAAAATAATAATTATTCATAGTTTTGGGAAAGGCTAATGATCTATGATGTCGATGCCATAATTTGAAAAAAAACTTAATTTCTGAAAAAAATGGTATTTAGAGGTATTTTTTAAGAAAAACTGCTTAAAGCTTCGAGTAAAGTACTACTTCCGGTTAACAAATTGTAATCAAAATCTAATCAGTTCATCATATTTGAATATAAGTTTTAAATACCTAATATTATTTTTTACATGTATTGTGTTGGAGTTATCGTGGACGAAAAATGGTCACAGACACACAGACACACACGGACATACAGATATCACGGTAAAAATAGTAAAATCGTATTCTAGGGACCCTAATTCGTGCTCATATGTTGAAAACTCACACTCGAGAAATTTGACCAAAAACAATACCTCCCTTATCTATATATTAGTAAGCGGGAGGTAAAAAGAAAATTTAAAGGAGGTGCTCAAAAGAAGCGAGAAAAAACAAAAAATATGCAACAAGCTGCAAACACAAGTTTGAAAATAAACAGTATGTTTGCGTCAACTGTGGCTAGAACTGCTACTGAATTAGTGGCCTCATCATCTTCAACTTCGAGTTCGACTTGCGGGTACACAAAGAATATTGTTGACGTTGAGCCCGAGCCATCCTCATCATCATAAAATAATCCAAATTTAGTTGAAAAAGAACTTCCCGAGAAGAACACAAGCGCCCTTAATTTTCAATACCTACCTGTTAGTTATTTCATTAAGCATATATATTTTTTTAGAAGTAATTAATTTGTTAAATTGTTTATTTATTTCAAATTTCTAATAATCCTCCTTATTCTGTAACTCATTGGTTAATTTTTAACCAATTGCTAAATGTTTTCTCCAATGAAAATAGCACTGGAGAATATATCAAAACATCACTTGTAATGTTTGTTTTTATTTGTCAAAAACTTTAACAACTTGTTAAAAATTAACTACTGAGTTACAAAATAGGCCCCGTTAAAGTTATTTGTTTTCTAAATAATATAAAAAAAATATATACATATACGATTAGTAAAATGTTTACACTGTAATATTATTCCATCATTTGATTTATTTTGTAATATTTTGCTATAATAACTAAAAGTGATATTAGCTTTTAAGAGGCCGCTCACTATCAAATTTCCCGGGCTGACTAAATGTCCCAGTCCGCCACTGAGTTATAGTCATTAGAAATTGAGTAAATTGGATTCGCTTTATTGAACACCTTGTATAATTACATTTAAAAAATTATGTCGGAACATAGATTATAGCATTAAGCAACTGTCGATCTGTGCGGACGTGTTTATTTATCTTCTCTTGCCTGTGCGTGGTCTATATCTCAAATTTTATTAAAATATGAATAAAAAGACTCGTGGTAGTGCTAGTAAAATCATTGATCTATAAGATTTAAATACCATTGTTTAACGAGCAGTGGATGATGCTGTAAGTAAAGCAATAAAATCTTTTGAAGTGATAATTTTAGACTTGAAAAACGAAATTCACATTTTAAAACATGTGATTTTAAATAATCAAGACAAGGGCATTAAAAACTGATGCAAATCAACGTAGGAAAGCAGCTAATAAAAACAATAAGCTACTGTATAGTGCGAAGGTGTCATAATCAGCTGTTCCACATGGCGATCGTGGCGAGCGTGCTCAGTCACATTCCCTGCTGCAGCCGCAACTAACTGGCACTGGAGCTGAGACATCTTCCAAACAACGCACGAGTAAGTCCGACACAACGCGTAGCACCGCCTATTTGCGCTACACCTTGGGAGCAGCTCAGGCCAATACTGACAGCAAATTGCTCGGTGCTCCAAGACGGGTTTGGCTTCACATCAGCCGGGTGGCCAACAAAAATGCCGTAGACAACGATATCCTGGAATACCTCAAAACTTATAGTCTTGACGCCAGATGTGTGTGTCAAAAAATCGACCATGGAGGGAATTATAGCTCCTTCAAACTAGGAGTACCGTACGAACTTCTCGATAAATACTTAGAACCGGCGCTGTGGCCAGAGGGAATAGCAGTTCGTAAGTTCTGGTTCTCAAAGAAAAAAAGCGGAAATCATTTTTTAGACAGCCAACCATCGGCGCAGAAAGTAAATTAGAACTTCGATACTACTATCACAATGTCCGCAGCTGAAACAATAAGATGAATGACATGTACACGTCTGTTTATGATTGCGAATATCATGTTATTGCCTTGACAGAAACCTGGTTACGCCCTGATATCGGTAATTCGAAATATTTCCAACTGAGTACTACACTGTTCTCCGACAAGACAGAAATTTTACAGCGCTCAACGTCTCTCGTGGTGAGGGTGTACTCCTGGCCTTCAGAACTCAATTCACCTACGAATTGATTGACACAGGAAATCTACGGACTTTACTGCCATTTGTTGATATTGTTGGTTGTCGCATTTTCTTACAAAATTGTAATTTCACTGTATTTGTAGTTTATATACCTTTTACACCTGATTTTTTTACGCTTGATGTTCTTCAACGTTTCTTGAATATGTATGTATTTCTAAACAAAACGTCCTTATAATGGGCGACTTTAACATCCCTAACTTCTGCTCTGATAACTTGGTTGACAATTTAACTGAGCACATGTTGAATTTCGTTGCTTTCTCTCAGCTGTTTCAATGCAATGATATATTAAACTGTAATAGACGCATGTTAGATTTAATTTTTTCTAATCTACATTGCACTCTACCACATGAAAGCATAGCTTTGGTTAAAAAAGACACTTTTCATACAGCTTTACATTTAAAATTATTTTTATTAAATACTAATAATGTTACCTTTTCTAGTAACAATGTTTCTAAGGTTTACAACTTCAAAAAGGCGAATATCAATTTATTATATGATATGATATTAAATTGTAACTGGTCAATTGTTTGTGAGTGTACGAATGTTGACCTAGCTTGTGAAAAATTTTATGAATTACTCTATACTATATTAGATCAATGTGTTAAAATTCATCATAATAAAAATCTGATGTGGGCTCCACATGACTTCCTTGTACGACTATTAAATTATACATTAATTTTTTGCTGCCTTCAATTAAACTTATTTCAGTTGACAGTGAAATACGATTTTTCTATTTTTGAAAAACAGGGGCAGTTACGCAATTGCTAAAGTATTACTTTTTATTAACATTATTTCTGCAATTATTAATTCAACTATCTTATTATAAACATTTAGAAAGAAGAGAATAGAGTACAAGTTTGTCTTTAATTCATCAAATACTATAATTTTAATTAATAATAAATTCGCTAGTAATTTTAGTTTTTAATGAAAAATATAAATTTATTATCATTACATTTATTGCGTATATAAATATTAAAAATTTATTTAAATACATAATTTAAAATAAACAAATACAATTAGTGTAGGAAATATATTGTCTGGATGAATGTGGAGGAACTTCCATTCGTTTCATTTCCTCGAATTTCCCTTAGAAATGTATCAAAATTTTGACAGTTATAAATGTCAATTTTATATAATTAATCAAATGTCTCGCACAAAAATAGAAAGCCAACCAAATTATTATTTTTATTATGTTTTTGCTAAATTTAAAATATCCTTTTCAAAAGACGGATTAGAACCAAAAATAGAGGTTTATAACTAGATTTTATAGCAATCCATAAACAAAATTTCTACATTCAACGACTAATAGATTTTGAGTTATAAGAAAAAATAAAAAAAACACTACGAGCAAACTGCTTTGGCACTGCCGATTGCAACACAAAAGGGAGGTGCACATCTAGATGTTATATCAGCTCCATATACACCACATGACTTCCATGTACGCTAAATTATAAACATTTTTTACTGCATTTCAATTAAACTTATTCACTTGAAAGTGAACTTCAACTTCCATTCGTTTCATATCTTCGAACTTCACTTCGAAATTGATCATATTTTAAAAAGAATTTATTAAAATGTTTATCACTATTCCTTATTGCACTGCACAAAATTACTATAATCGCTAGAAATCTTGTAAAGAAAGAGATGTTATTTTCGTTTACTTCGTACATAATTCTCAGGAATATATTTTTTCAGCTTGTCAATGTCAATTTAACAAATCAAATGTTTCCTAAAACAATTAAAAGCCAACTAAATTATTAATTTTATTAAGATTTTGCCAAAATTATACTGCCTTTTTGGAAAGTCCGATTGGAACCAAAAATAAAGGTTTATAACTAGATGTTATAGCAATTCCATAAACAAAATTTCCACATTCTACGACTAATAGTTTTTGAGATATGAAAAAAAATCAAAAAAACACTACGAGCAAAGTACTCTTTTGCACTGCCGATTGCAAAACAAATGCGAGATGCACATCTAGATGTTATAGCAGCCCCATATACAAAATTTCAAAATTTTCCGGCCAGTCATTTTTGAGTTATGCGAGATACATACGTACATACGTACATACAGACGTCACGCCGAAACTAGTCAATATGGATTCAGGGATAGTCAAAACGTGCATTTCCGTTGAAATCTGAATTTCGAAAATTTTTCGCGATTACAATACTTCCTTTACTTCGACAAGGAAGTAAAAAACGTAGCAAAAATTATCTACCATGGTTCACGCATGAAATAACTCATAATTTGAAATTAAAATCAAAGCTTGATGGTAAATATAAAAAATCAAATTTAACCTGTCATTTGTCTGAGTATAAACGACTGATTAAAGAATCATTTACAGAATTCATTCATAAAGTAGAAAATAATGTTGCCTCCGATCCTAAAAGTTCCTGGAGTTATGTGCACAGTAAAAAGGGCAACTCAAGAATTCTCGGCTTAGCTCATTATAAGGGTGAAACCGGTGATGACCCAGAATCAATTCTTAAGTTATTTTATGAGCACTTTTCTGGCGTATTTAATGAGGATCATGTTCCGAAACAGAATATGAATCTTTCTAATAATTGTCATCTCAGTAATTCTGTTAATATTAAAATGGGAAATATTTCAGAAAATGACTTACTTTCAGCAGCACGTAATCTAAAAAGCTCAATGACAGCTGGGATTGATCAGATACCAAGTTTCTTAATTAAGGACTGCATATCTGTTTTAACTAATCCATTAACTTACATCTTTAGATTATGTGTTTCGACTGAAACTTTCCCTTTAATATGGAAAGAAACGAAAGTGTGCCCTATCCTAAAATCTGGCGATCCGTCCTTGGTCAACAATTACAGGCCAATTAGTATAATAACGAACTTTGCAAAACTTTTCGAAATTATAATATATAAAGATATATTCCCGCAAAGTCATAAATACATTTCTAAACACTAGCACGGATTTATCCCAATGCGGTCCACCGTTACTAATTTATGTACATTTACGCAGCAAGCCTCAGAAATTCTGGATAGAAACGGCCAACTTGATGTCATCTATACTAATTTCTCTAAGGCCTTCGATAGAATCAATCACGATATTTTACTTTTAAAAATGGAAAACTTTGGCTTCAACACGTTACTAATAATTTTTTTTTAAGTCTTACTTAGCGAATCGGTCATCATATATAATGTACAATGGTCATAAGAGCTTAGGGTATACAACTAAATCAGGGGTTGGAATATGCTATTCTTATCTGGTATTCGCCGTATAATACCCATAGAACTAATATTGAACAAGTTCAGCGTCGCTTTCTAAATATCTTTGGTTCAAAAGATTCTCTGTTTACCCGGAAAGAGGATCTAAGCAACGCTTATTATTAGAAAAATTCTCTGTCCAGTCAGTTGAAGATAGGCATAAAAGTATTGCTTTAACTACGTTATACAAAATTGTAGGCAATATTATAGATTGTCCGTACTTATTGAACAAATTATCGTTTCATGTCCCTAGATCAACATCTCGTACACGTAACATCTTCTACTTGTCTTTGTGTCATTCTTGTGTTTTGGTTAAGTCACCTACTTATGTAATGTGCTCGTTGTATAACAATCTGTGACTTTTAATACTTGTTTATTGTTCATTTACTTGTATTGGGTTCATCCTGTCAAGTAATAAATCATTATTATTATTATTATTATTATTATTATTATTATTATAGTTAGATACTGTTGTATAGAAAACAAATCTTAATTTTCACTATTAAAATAAAAAAGAACGTCTTTATAACGCAATACGTGCATTTGGTCTTTTTTAGAGAATAAACGGAATAATTTGGCAACGCTGCGGAAAACTAATATAAAATTCATATATCCGTACAGAGGAATAATATACAATTGAAAAAATATAAAAATATATAGGGTGTTCCATTTAAAGAAACGCAAACAATTCTCGCCGAGAATAATTTTACGTTACGCTCCTAGAGTGGACGAACAAATTCTGTTAATAAATGTATGCTGTATTTCTAACGACAAGCGAGATATCGAAGATGGGCGTTTCTATAACTCACCTGTATATATACATACTGTAACAGGTACGGCCGCTTATGACAACTTTTACACGAGACAAGGTTAACGATAGTCGCTGCCACCACTATCACTTTATTTATTAGTCTGCCGTGATAGAAGCAGACAGGGGAATGTTTAATAATGGTAACCGACGCGGTTTACTATATGCTCAAATTGGTGCAGGGTTTTAGAAAATATTTAGAACAATAGAATTGTACCTAAACATTTGTATAATTCAATATACTACAACGCGTAACTTGCTTCTATATAAACTCTAAATTCTTACTTTTCTAATTTACAAACAATTTTGAAAACCTTTTTACATCGATCTACAAATCAATATTAATCCACACAGAATATAATAAAAACTACTTACAGATTTACACCATGATGAGAGAGCCTTTACACACAGTAAAACAACTAATTGGTTATTTCACTAAGAAATACCAAGATATGTCTGACGATTCAGTCAAGACAAACAAAACAGTCGAATATTACAACAAGAGAGCGAGATTTCCAACTTAGGACCACCATTTAATGGTAAAAATTCAGAAGTTCTCAACCTATATTTATCCGGCTCTTCTCAATCCCAAGTATGAACTACGCTAAAAATAACCCAACTATTGATATCCACCGAGGGCAATACGTACGGAAACGGACAGTTATGTCTTTGAAAATAAGCTTGAAGGCGCAAAAAATGTGCGTGCTTCACTATAAATCTGTCCATTCCGTAACATTTAGAGTACTGCACTATCGAAAATTTACAAAAATACACAGCCGCCAAGCGACCGTGTTACATCATTCCCTTTCCCCTTAAAATAAATTACATTTCTGAAGGAAATATAATTTATTAACTTCCGCGCTGGACGATGAATCCACTTCTTTGAGTTGGAATGTCCAATGTCCAATGGGGATCTTGTTGGAACTCCACCTCAACTCCTAGCCCGTCGTGACTCGACCTGGAGGTGACGCCAGCCTTCCCGCGTCCACGCATCCGCCATCCAGCAGCATAGGAGTGTTCACAAAGAACCACTATAACAAAATTTCTCCGGCAGATATGTGTCCCAACAAGTAACGCTATTTAATAGTACACTCAGTACTTTCATTCCAGCCAAATTCACAATATATTTATAATAATTTTGATTTATTGAAACACTAAGTAATCGATTTCAACCATTCTTACAATCTACAATTAATTTTCGGAATCACAAAGAACTCAACTTTATTATTCTAGTTTTCCTCAATTTAATTTCTTAATTTTACTCATTCACACTAAATATATATTTAAAGAGCTACCTGGAATTTTATTCCTCGACGCTTTTCGTTGCACGAAGTTCGCGTCTAAACCTTGATGTTCTTCCTCCACTCGACTAGCTCTGCTCCATTGAAGTCCGCTAGAATACCTGCTGGTTGCGATTGCGGCCGCCATTGTTCCACATCCTCCTTGGATGGTGTCGCCTTGCCCTTCCTGACGTCTTCAGGTACTTCATCTCGCTCCTCTCGATATTCCTTGCGTCTTCCGTTGCTACCTATCCCAGAACCAAAACCCTTGTAATATTTATTACCAGTGCACATACCTACCGTCTTGTCACGGTTCACAAAGATGTCGTGTGCGTGCTGGTCTTCTTCCTCTGATTTCACCACAGAAATCGTATCCAAGTCTTCAGGTTCCTCCACACCAACAAAACGCACATTCTTCTGAATACGTTTTGCGTTGTCGGCTCGTCCAGCATCTACGTTGCTCAGCTCAGCTTCTGAACTAAGCTTTCGGCGGTCATCTTCCTGATGAAGCCGTCTTTTCCATACGATCGTTCGCGTCTTATTTTTCCCGCGCATACTATCACCACTGACCGTATGTTCTGGGATATTTCTCCCGCACTATTGTCTAGCATCTCTCTCGTGTGTACTGTTTTCTCTAATTTTACTTTTCACACTAAGAGAACAACTACTCGCGATATACCCATATTTGCGACAATTATATAAAATTTTGTACTTTAATTTATTTTTCTTTTGTTTACAAAACTTTGAAATATGCCCAAATCTCTGACAACGGAAGCACAACTTACTATGATAGCTATTTTTAAATGATATTTGTCCTATTGTCTCATCTTCACTTTCTACTCCCGAATCTTCGCTATCACTAATTGCGTATTTACACGTAGATTTGTTTTTCCCGGCTTTACGTAGAAGTTCCGTTACTTTATTTATTAACTCATTGACTTTACTATTTTCATTATTACTACTTAAAACACACGGGACGCCTTTTTCTGGAGAATTTTCAAAATTTTTATGACATGTTAATTTAAGATCTAAACTTGAGCTACTCTCTATTAATTTCTCTACAGTCTCTACTCTTTTGGCTATCTCTATCGCTTCTACTAATGTTTTCGGATACAATTTTGATATAACGTCTCGTTGCAATCTCAGTAACAGGCCTATTAAAAACTGATTATATAATCGTTTTTCTACATATTTACAATTAAATTCATGTTCTGTTTCATCTTCGGTATTATTTACTAATTTATAAGCTAATGATCTCAATGTTATTTCATATTCAATTACACTTTCTGTCTCTAACTGATAACAATTTACAAATTCTTTCTCTACTGCAAGAAAATGCGATTTCTGTACATATCTATTTAACAATTCCTTTTTGAAAACTGACCAATCATTCGTAATTTTAATTATGCTATTATTCCTAATGAATTCTAAAGCATCTTTACCCAAACATAATTTTGCACATAATTTTGCAATTGCTACTTGTCTGTTCTCCGGTTGGTTACTAATTTTGAAAAATAACTCGAATTTAGCAATAAATTCTTCTACGCTAATATCTGAATTGCCGCTAAATTCTGGAATTTTATTTACCGCTCCAGCTAAACTACTAACTGATAATAATTTTAATGCCATATTCAAATAGTTAAATTACTTTATTTTCACTGAATGCGTAATAATTACAAAAATTATTTTATTATCTCTTTTACAAATTTTCTTTTCGTCTACCTGCTTCAGGGTTAACGACACTACAAGGGTGGCCATACAAAAAAAATACCGTTAGAGACTTTTTTCGCTTTTACTGACCCAAAAACTACCTGCACTCGTAACAACAACACAAAGTAAATTATTAGTTATTCAAATTTGACCACAATTAAAGACTTTACTGGTTTGAGTGGGTTTAAATTTAGAAAATATTTAGATTCCAGCGCTTTGCCATCAAATAAATGTAACAGGTACGGCCGCCTATGACGAAATCTAATACCTGACATTCAAGGGATTTAATTTATGAGTTTTTACTTGCCACAAAAGTAATCCACAAATTATATTAATGAACAACTTTTACACGAGACAAGGGTAACGATAGTCGCTGCCACCACTATCACTTTATTTATTAGTCTGCCGTGATAGAAACAGACAGGGGAATGTTTAATAATGGTAAAAGACGCGGTTTACCATATGGTCAAATTGGTGCAGGGTTTTAGAAAATATTTAGAACAATAGAATTGTACCTAAACATTTATATAATTCAATATACTACAACGCGTAGCTTGCTTCTATATAAACTCTAAATTCTTACTTTTCTAATTTACAAACAATTTTGAAAACCTTTTTACATCGATCTACAAATCAATATTAATCCACAGAGAATATAATAAAAACTACTTACAGATTGACACCACGAAGAGAGAGCCTTTACACACAGTAAAACAACTAATTGGTTATTTCACTAAGAAATACCAAGGCATGTCTGACGATTCTGTCAAGACATCCACAACAGTCGAATATTACAACAAGAGAGCGAGATTTCAAACTTGGGAACACCATTTCATGGTAAAAATTCAGAAGTTCTCAACCTATATTTATCCGGTTCTTCTCAATCCCTAAGTAAGAACTATGTTAAAAATAACCCAACTATTGATGTCCACCTAGGGCATCACGTACGGAAACGGACAGTTATGCCTTTGAAAACAAGCTTAAAGGCGCAAAAAATGTGCGTCCTATACAATAAATCTATCTATTCCGTAACATTTAGAGTACTGCACTATCAAAAATTTACAAAAATACACAGCCGCCAAGTGACCGTGTTACAATACATATATATATATATATATATATATATATATATATATATATATATATATGTATAAATTATGTAGACGCCCAACCCTTATTGCATCATTTTATGTAAGTTTCCACGATGTAACATTAAACCCTACACAGCAAACACATCACACCATACACAGGTAATAAATAGATCAACTCTACTAGAATCCGTTAGATTATGTAAGTCTGTAGAATAATTAACTTCGTATTATTCTAGTTGTATCTTGTACGTGAAATAAAAACTTTTTAAAAATATTAAATCATATTCTATTAATTTAATTGGCGCAGTCGGGTTGGATTGCTGAAAGACTTTCCTTCGAAGACCTAATAAATTAGTGTCCAATTCGTTTAAAAGTGAAGTCGTCACTTTTGAGTGTTTATTCGGCATCCGAATCACCGTTCTCCAGAGTGTTATAAAAATGTGAAGTAAAATACAGATTTTACACTCAAAACACAAACGCAAGTGCAACAGACATCTACAAAAACTGCATAACCTCCGACGAAGAAAGGCTCATCATATCGTCGTTAATTCCGTCATTTCCGAGAGGCCTGACCACCGAGAGTACATCGGCTGCAGACGGCACCTTACTGACTAACAAATTAATGTAGCATAACCCAATTTTATTAAAAAACTTACTATTATAATTATTATAAAACAAAACACACATAACAATGCCCAACAACATAATTGTACAACCCGTTACACTTAACACTTTACCCAAAGTTCCTTCAGAAATCAAGGAATTAATAGAAATAATACCCAAGTATGATGGAAGTACTGGCACCTCACCTCATTTCATAAATATGTGCGATGAAATTCTCGACATAATCGACAAATAAAATTTATCAATTATCGTAAAACCAGGGGCGCACCCAAGGGGAGGGCTCGTGGGGCTTGGGCCCCCCTAGAGCACTGGACTTTTTTCAAATTTTTACATGAAACATTCTGAATATTATGTGTAATCTTAGAACTAGTAAAGTTATTGGTTCACGTCTTTTATATTTTCCTATGATTTTTCTTTTATATTTCAATTCAAGCAGTTGAAATATAGTACTAGGCCGGTACCACGAGGACATAGTAGTGTTTAGTGCGAATTTGTTGGTTTTAAATGCATGCTTGCACAGCGACGCTCAACGCAATGTCACGAGCCTTAACAATCAAGTAGTTATGCGTAGTTGTTCAGTGTACACTGCGTGCTATATGTAACCTAACATCCAACCTCAATTTTATTTCTGTTTAAAAAATGAGTCAAAAAAGTAATATATCCAACAAAAATACTAAACTTAGAGGCACTCAAGCTTACATCAATGAGAAGTATCCCACTGCGCTGTATGTCCAATGTGTATCGCACAGTTTAAATCTAACTATATCAAATTCGGCAGAGGTAGCACAAATTCGAAATTGTTTCGGCACTATTGAAAAAAATATATGCTTCTTTTTCATACACCTAAGCGTCAGAATATTTTAATACAAAATTTAGAATAAGTACACCAAACTAAATTAAAAAAGTTATGTCCAACAAGATGGGTGGAAAGACACGATGCTGTTCTGATAATGTTCCAGTTACTACTTCCGGTTTCTGAAACTTTAGAAGAAATAAAAGCGTGGGACGACAAAGAATCTTCGTCGGGTGCAAAAATCCTGCTGGGGGCAATAATGCAATTTGAATTTATTATATCTCTATTATCATCTATTAACTTATACACTGTCATTAAGCAAAATTTGATGAGGATCTAGCAGCAGCTATAATCCACGCTGTTGAAATAATGAGCATTATAACTACAATTCGAGATAATGCTGCAGAAGAATTTGGTCGCATATTTAAGGTAGGAGAAGAAAAGGTAGAAGCTTTGGGATCGACAATAAGTGCGATGCAATGTACCCGCCGAAAATTCTGAAAATTACTATAAACGTACAATTTTTATGTCTTGGGTGGATATTTTTTTAAATAATCTATCGGACAGATTTTTAAAACATAAAGAATTACTAAAATTTTTTTACATTTCTTCTGCCTATTGGGAAGAAAATTACACAACAAACAGAACAAATTTTGAAGCTTGCTGAAATTTACCATGAAGACATTGATCTCAATTTAGCTCCACTGCATTGTCATCAGTGTGTGAAATATGGTACCATTTTTTCTTAACTCTTCAAAAATATTGCCGAAAAATGCTATTAACGCAATAAATATGTGCAATGAGAGGTACATTGTATCCTAAAGTGTTTATATTTCTAAAAATATTTTGTACATTACCTGTTAGCACCAGTACAGCAGAAAGATCGTTTTCAACCCTCCGACGAATTAAAACATACTTAAGAAATACGATGACAAAAATAGATTAAGCGGTCTTGCTCATCTGAATATCACATAGAGAAATTCATGTTGATCGAGATGAAGTAATTACAATATTGCAAGAAAGAGGTGTACGAAGACTAAATTTTGTACTTCAATTTAAATATTTATTAGTAGTTTCGTTCTGCTTGAATATGTATTTTTTTATTATTATAATGATATATATTATATTTAACATTGAGTCATATTCACAATTATTTAACATTTATAGAATATGCGCCAACTATATAACCGACATGACTGCAGAATCGTTCTCATATGCTCACATCCAAAGTAGCACTATTTCAGAAATGTCAAATCGAGATGTCAGTGACATTAAATATAATTCTTTCTCAATAATACATTGCGTTTAAATGAAATATGTATTAGTCCAAATAAATAATACTCAAAATGTAATACACGATAAAATTCATAATAAAGGTGACATTTGAAGTATTGCTATTTCGAAGTATGTGAGCATACGGGCCAATGTGTGTATGTGCACACACGGATAAATAAATATATAAAATAATATATGTTTCCTAAGACAATAATTCTTAGCCATAATCTTTAAGTGAATTTAATCAAAAAATACATTCACACAAACATATACAAGAAAAATACTATCAAACCGAAGATAAACGTTCCAACACCTGTTTACAAACCTGCAACACAAAACCAAAATCCAAATCAATACCAACATCGATCACCAATGTTCGAGAGTAAATAATTATCCTCAGTATATGTCCATCAGTACAAATACTTTTAGACCACAACAAAAATGACAAAGACAGGACTTACAAATATTAGACAGTAATATCGAAGCCCTTGTTAAACCCATCAATGACAACGAATTATTTGAATATTATAACTATGATCAAACATACAATGAACAAAACATTGAAGAAAACAACGAACTAGAGTCACAAACTCTAGGCTTTTGCCAAGGGATATTTTATATATCAAGAAGACTATGCTTTTTATTGTATTGTCTCGAATACGTTTATTCGTGATCCAATCTTACAACGACTCCCCTGACATCTTCCGTAAATGTCATCTACTCCTGTTAGGCGGGAACATTTAAATAATCTTGCCTTCTTACATCCCTCTTTTCGAGCTATGTGTATTTTAACAATTTACAATTATAATGATATTAAACAATTCAATTATTAATCTAAATATCTTTTAGGTTTCTTTATCAGTCTTCGGATTCTTCGAACTCTTTCTTCTTTCTTGTCTTGGTGGTATGTTTCGGTCTTGTCGTCTCCTAGTTCTTCGTGTCTTCTACTTTCGGTGTTTTCTTCAATTGGAGGGAGGACCCTTAGGAACTTCCGATTTCTTTTTACTTCTTACTTCTCTGTCGATACTCTGTACGATCTAGGTTCATTTGTTTTCCCTAACACTTCTCCTTCTCTGTACATGTTGACAATCCAAACTTTTTGACCTTCTTTCAAATCTTCTAACTTCTTTACTTGATGTCTTTGATCGTAAAACTTCTTCTGCTATCTTCTCTCTTTGTTCATTTTTTTGTAAATCTCTGTATGATCTGGCGTTTTTGGTATTAAGTATTCTCTTGTTGTTGGCAAAATATCTTGCAGATTTCTCCCCATTAGCAACTGAACTGGTGAACTGCCACATTTTACTGGTGAGTTTCTATAGATTAATTTCTAAATGCATTTTTTCGTTCTTCTTTAAAATTTGTCTTATTATTTGCACACCTTTTTCATTTTGTCCATTTGATTGAGAATACATGGGACTAGAAGTGATCGATTTGAAATTGTAGTTATTTTTGAAATTTTCAAACTCCGTTGAGGTGAATTGTGTACCGTTATCCGTATGCAATTCTTTTGGGATGCCATGTCTCTTGACTTTGCCTTTTACTTCTAGATTTGCACCGCTCGGGCCTCTAAGTATTACTGATGCACTTTTTGTTTCTGGCTTTTCTTCGAGCTCCAAATAACTTTTCATTGAAAGTACACTTTCATCCGCGCCAGTATCAATTTTAAAACTAATATTTTTATTTCGATAGTTTAAATCTACATACCATGGACCTTCTTTTGTGTTTGTGATTGCTCCTACTTTGATAATTTCCCCTAAATCTAGACTTGTTTCGGAAGAACTTTTGTTCAATTTATGGATTCGTTTCGTTCTGCAACATCCAGCATAATGGCCTACTAGATTGCATTTTGAACATTTTACCTCTTTTGCTGGGCAAATTGTATATGAATGTTTCTGCTTACCACATCTTATGCATGAATCCTTTCCTTTATATTTCCATTTTTCCTCTTTCCTTTTTTGTGTTTTCTGGGTTGATTTTTCATCATCTCCATTGTTAGGCCTGTAACTTCTTTTTTGTTGAAACTTTTGGTTTTTCTTGATAAAATCAATTTCTGGATCCTTCTTTAATTCTTTGTTTTGTTGTTTAATGGTTTCTGATTGCATAATCTTCTCTATAGCTTTGTCTAGTGTTAAGTTTTTGTCTAGTTGCATGTTTTCTGAGAGACTTTTATCCCTAATTCCTACTACTAACCTGTCTCTGATTAGTTCTGCTTCCATAGTTCCATATTTACATTATTTTCCCAGTGCCATAAGAGCTGCTATGTATTATTGGGCTGTTTCGCATTCTAGCTGGTTCCTTCTATTAAATTTCGCACGCTCATATATTAGATTAGTTTTCTTAACATAATGATTGTCAATTATCTCTAACATACCTTTGTATGTAGTCACTTTTTCTTTCTCAACTTGTAAGGTTGCTAGAAGTCTATCCACCCCAGGTCCTAAATGTAGTAGCAGATTATTTACATGAACTTTTTCAGTACAGTGTTGCATTCCAGTTGCTTCTCTATATCTTTCATACATTTTCTTCCAGTCTTTCCAATCATCCTTCTTGAAACTGAAAGCTATTGGTAATGGAACTGCGTTGTGTACCGCTGTTTCTCGGCTTCCCAGCACCTGCATATTTACTATTATTTGCCTTAAATCATTGACCTGTTGCTTTATAGCTTCCATTTCTTCATTATTTTGTTGCCTTGTCGCTTCCACTTCTCCGTTTCTCGGCATTTTTTTTCACTTCTCGCCAACTTTTTTCCTAGCGATTTGAGGTTATATTTCGAATTTTTCGAACAACTACTCTTTACGTTTTTGTTTTCTTTCAATTAACTTAATTTTTCTCTATTTCTACCTGACACCATATAGGCTTTTGCCAAGAAATATTTTATATATCACGAAGACTATGCTTTTTATTGTACTGTCTCGAATACGTTTATTCGTGATCTAATCTTACAACGACACCCCTGACATCTCCCGTAGATGTCATCTACTCCCGTTAGGCGGGAACATTCAAATAATCTTAAAGTTTCCCATAGAACTAGAACTAGAAGATTCGAAACCCTAGCAAGCTACACTTCACGTCTTTTATTTATCCAATTTAAAAATTGTCGTATTTTAATAGACACTGGCCCTTCTGAAAATTTTATTAGTCAAAGTTTCGTTAACGAAAATAAACAAAATTCAAAATTTTTGATGAATATTTTGAGATACAAACTGCAAAAGCTGTTTCAAACGGTACTCAATTTACATTTGTTGAACTACTTGAGAAAAATTTAAAATGTTTCATTTTTGAATTTCATAAATATTTTGATATTGTAATAGGAAATTCTGGCTTAAAATTGTTAAATGCGAAAATTAATTATTCAGGCAAATCTATTTTACTAGAAAAACGTAAATCTAAATTTAGCTATTTCCACAAAAACAAATTAGAAATGAATTGTCAAGAAATTTCAGAAAAAATAAATTTAAGAACTGATCATTTAAATAACATAGAAATCAAAGAATTAAATAAAGTTATTAAAGAATTCGAAGACTTGATTATTGACGACGACAAAAACTTAACTTTTACTAAAGTTATAAAACACAAAATTAAGACAACCGACGAAAATCCAGTTTATCAAAGATCATACAAATATCTAATTATATACAAAGAAGTTGACAAACAAATTAATAAATTATTAGAACAAGGAATAATTAGACATTGATACTCTCCTTAGAGTAGTCCAATATGGAAACAAATTTCTTATGGTAATAGATTACCGTAAATTAAATTTTAAAACGATTGATGACAAATTTCCGATACCTGATATCGCGGATATTTTGGACCAACCACTACCATTGATTTAAAAAGCGGATTTCACCAAATTAAAATGAATTCTGACTGAATAGTAAAAACTGGCTTTTCGACTGATCAAGGACATTTTTCATTTCTTAGAATGCCTTTTGTTCTCAGAAACGCACCAAGAACAACCAGATAAAATTGAAACTATAAAAAAATTACTCTTTCAAAGACTCAAAAAGAAATCAAATCATTTTTAGGTTTTCTTGGTTATTACCGAAGATTTATAAAAGATTTTTCCAAATTAACTAAATCGCTTACCAAATGTTTAAAGAGAAATGCCAAAATTAATATTGAAGACAAAGAATACATTTCGAGCTTTCAAAAATGTAAATTATTACTTTCGAACGTACCAATATTACAGTATCCTGACTTTTCAAAACAATTCCGTCTGACGACCGACGCCTCAAACTATGCTTTGGGTGCAGTCTTATCCCAACATATTGATGGAAAAGATCTACCTACAGCTTACGTAAGTCGGACACTCAACGAACAAAAATTATTCAACCACCGAAAAAGTGCTACTTGCTATTATCTGGGCTACGAAACATTTTCATCCCTATTTGTACGATCACAAATTTAAATTAATTACAGATCACAAACCCTTTATTTGGTTAAACAGTTTAAAAAAACTAAATTTAAAACTTGTACGTTAAAAATTAAAATTATTCCAATATAATTATGACATGGAGTATCAAAAAGGCAAACAAAACTACGTTGCTGATTATCTGTCCAGAATACCGAAACCTTCGAGATAAATTATAAAAAGGACCACAAAGAATCTATAATACATTGCATTTCCAAAGATTTTGAAATGGGTCAAGGCTTTTCAAAACAGATTAATGAAAAGTATCATACTAAAAACGATTTAGATAGAATAAAAATTGTAAATAATATCACCATACAAACATCACCTACATTAATCATACATTTAATTACAAAAGGAAATTATTTCAAAAACCAACTTAAAAAAGCATCGAAAATAGGTTAAAACAATTAAGACATTACTTAATCGAAAATTATATTAATTCAATTAACATGCCAAAAATTGTATGTGGTTTAGATAGGCAAAATTGTTAGGTGCGTGAAGTTAGCAGAATGAAGTAAAGCACTAACGAAACAATTTATATACAAAGTTAGTGCCTCGTTAGTGCTCTTTGGTGCTTCTTCAATTCCTTTAGCAGGAGTCACCATGCCGCTACAAAAAGCATTCGACTTTTTTTCCTGCCAAGTTCACACTAGCAGGAACTTTGAAAGATAAATTAATGAAATTGGTGTCAAAAGTTAGTGCTTTGTTAGTGCTCTTTAGTGCTTCTATTAAAAAAATCACAAGTCATACTATATCGCTACCAGGAGCATTCGATTGTTTTACTGCCAAGTTCACACTAGCAGGAACTTTGAAAGATAAATTAATGAACTTGGTGTCAAAAGTTAGTGCTTCGTTAGTAATTTTTAGTGCTTCTATTAAAAAAAATCACAAGTCACACTACGTCGCTACAAGAAGCAGTCGTCATTTGCTAATTTATGTTGATCGAAAGTATGTTATAAAGTTTATAATAAAATATCAAAAATTATTTTTATTATTAGCAACTATTTGCTCATTTTGTGCTATTTATTGCTACATTGTATTAATTTTGTGCTCATTTCTAACAATTGTCATTATCAAAATAAAATGAATACGATATGTATACTAGCAGCATACTTATTCATAGAGAAAAATTTAAAATTAATATAGCATTTATTCTCGTTTCATATATTGCCTTATTTTTTAAATTTTTTATTCATCTCGGTTTATTACACATACTAATAGCTAGGAATGACGATGGGTACCCGGGTACCCGGAACCTACCCGATAATAATGTACCCGGGTATCAAAAATAGTACCCGATTACCCGAAATGTACCCGTTACCCGTTTATTACCCGTTACCCGTTTATTATCCGTTACCCGAAATCTACCTAAAATCTGTTGTTGCCAGTTAAAGACAGTTTTCAGCTGCCGGAAACATTGTAACCACACGAAGATCAAGACTGAGTGCAGATACATCATCCATGCTGATAGTGGCGAGAAATATGAGATATTCCTAAATAATTAAATCAAATATACTTCCTTAATACGTTTTAATTTTATAATTTTATACTGCTGATATACTCGTATGTTATGTAAAATAATAATGTTTTCTTTTTATTTCCATATCAGAAAATAATATTTTTTTCTTCATTTAATAAATTTATATGCAAATAACAAAAATTTATATTAAAAAGATGAATGTGGAAGAATAATGGATATTTTAAGGGTATCAGGTAATTATCGGGTACCAGGTTATTATCGGGTATCGGGTAATTATCGGGTATCGGGTAATTATCGGATAACGGGTAATTATCGAGTATCCGGTTCTACCCGGGTATTCATGTCGGTTACCCGGGTACCAAAATTTTCAGGTTTCGTCATTCCTACTAATAGCCTTACCATTTTTATATAAAATAATAATAATAATAATAATAATAATAAATACTTTATTGATGTACCCAAAAGGCGAGGTTCAGCTTGAAGCTGTTCTTCCACCCAACCATACAACAAGATTTTAACATAAATATAACCAGTAGACAATTACACAATAGACATAAGCATGATTATTATAATTTTTATATATTATATATTACAAATATATGTATTTTATAAACAAATAATGCAGAATAAAGACACATTAAGCACAGAGGAACAAAGATTTTATTTTGATTTTAAATGCAGCATATGTTAGCAATTTCAGTTGACAAGGCAAGGAGTTATATAGAGTCGGAGCCAAGTACGAAAAAGCAGCTTTATATTTTGATTTCCTATAACTTGGTATTATGTACAGATCCTTAATTCGCATTTCGTAGTTGTATATTTTTATATTAAGTTTGTTAAATAAATAACACGGAGTACCGCTTAATATAATTTTATGTAATAAACATAAATACAGATATTTTACACGATTATCAATACTTGGCATATTAGAGAGTTTACGGTATTGGGAAATATGATCGTATTTCTTTACACCGTATACAAACCGAAGACAAGAATTTTGTAACATTGTAATTTTGTTCTTATCAGACTGCGTTAAATTTGGAATGTAGATGCATGCACAATAATCAAACAATGGCAGAACGACAGTGTTTACTAGTTTCAATTTAATTGATGAACTCAGATCATGTATGTATTTAAATAAGTGCCTTAATTTAATTCTCGCAGCACACAACTTTACATGTAAGTGATGCCTGAAATTAAGATCTTTGTCTACATAAAGTCCTAATATATTTGAATAATCCTTATTTACAAGGATCTCCCCATCAAGTATAATATCTGGTACATTAATATTTTTTCCAAATGTAAGCATTGATGATTTGCTAGTATTAATTTTGAGCCCATTATCCCTTACCCATACTACGAAACTTTCTAATTCTTTATTAACAACTTCAATTTGTTCGTTTATATTAGCGCGATCCAAAGTTGCTTGAACTTGAGTATCATCTGCATATGAGTGCACATCACAGAAGTTAAATGTTAAAGGCATATCAGCTACAAATATGAGGAAGAACAAAGGGCCTAAAATTGAACCTTGAGGAACTCCACATTTTAATGGAAAATGTTCAGTTCCTCGTTTGTTATCAATACTTACACAGTAAGATCTGTTATATAAATATTGTTTGCACCAAGAAATTGCACTTTCTGAAAAATTGTAAAAATGTAATTTTGCAAGTAATATGTTGTGGTCGATCATATCAAAAGCTTTAGAAAAGTCAATTTGAATTAATAGTGATATTTTGTCTGTGTCCACGTTATGCAGTATTGTGTCTATTAAATGCAACATGCCTGTGTTTGTACTATAACCAGATCGAAACCCGGACTGATTTACAGGAAGAATGTTATTTTTTATTACATATTCTCTGATCTGATCGCAGCATACTCTTTCAAGGACTTTCGATAAACAAGGCAGAATACTTATTGGTCTGAGTTCATCATATGAATTACATTGCTCTTGTTTGACTATCGGCTTAATTACAGCTACTTTCCAAATATCTGGAACTACACTCTCTAATATACAAGTATTAATAATGTGTGTAATATAGTTGAGAACTACAGGTAGGGCAAATAATATCATTTTTAAAGATATTCCATCCACACCAATCGCATTTGATTTCAACGAATGAATAATACTTGAAATTTTGTCACTATTTACACAATTAAAAGTAAAACTTTCGATCGGTCCGACCGTGTATTTATTTTGCAAATAATAGTTAGCTAAATTAGGATTTGCACTGGATCCTTTTATTTTGTCTGATAAGTGTTTGCCATACATATAAGGATCACAAAGTTGTTCAGGGATATTATTTTCTACATTTCTTTGCACACCAACATCTTTCAAGTTTGACCATAGTGCTTTAGGATTTTTGTTATTATTAATAACAAAATCGAAATACGCCTGTTTTTCTTTACGTACTGCATCTGTTGTAAGGTTACGTAATTGTTTATAGTACTCATATTTCGAAAGAGATTTAGTTCGTTTATATTGAGCTAGCGCTTGGTCTCTTTTTTTCTGCATTATTTTAATGACAGGAGTGAACCATGGACAATATTTTTTAGAAGAAGTTATTGTTTTTACGGGTGCATGTATATCAAAAATATTACTTAAGTTATCATTAAAATATTTAACTTTATCTTCAATATTCTCCATCTTAATAATATTATTCCAGGGAACATCATTACAATCAACAATAAATCTTTCTAAATTAAAGTGTGAAAAATCTCTATATGTAATTCTATTTGAATGTAATTTTCCTCGTGATATATTTAATTTACAAAATACACAGTCATGATCAGAAAAACTACAATCAATAGTATCAGCAAAATCACACAATGATTTATCAGATATGACCATGACATCTAGAAGTGATTTGGAAACAGGGCGAGTATATTTGTTAATTAACTGATGCAATCCACAGGAATTAAATACATTTCTAACAAAGTCTGATTTTACATTATTCAACAATAAATCTATATTAAGGTCTCCTGTAAACATAAAATGGTCACATTGTGTTCGCCATACCAAATTTATATAATAAAAGTATCATAAAAGTTTAGGAACCATTCTTTATACCGAGTTATATGAGTATCTTTGAAGATTTGTTGATGCGAGTAACAAATAAGATTTTTTTGTAAATCAAAGAATTAGATACATTTTTATTTCAAAAGATCTCTTGCTTCAGTAATCGAGTCAACTCTAAAATAAAATTATTGAAACAATAATTTTCTGCTCATGTCATTTTTTGTTATCAACGATTCACGCGGAATAAGCGTACTTGTATAGGGATCACAATGTTAATTTTTAAATGTGTAGGTATTAAGTTTTTTTTTTCTCAATTATTTCTCATCAAAACATAAAAAGATTGGGAAAATAAATTATATCTTCCAACGCCAAAACCTTTATTCAAATTAATTATTTTTATTTTTAGTAATGTGTGTTTATTGAAAAAATAATAATACTTTACGTTTGTTTAGTACTATAATAACAATTTTACTGTATTATAGTCCTATTATACATAGATAATCACCCTTATTCTGTTAAGGATGTTGCTGGCTCTTAGCAATGTTACTAAAAATTGTTATCTATAGAAATAACTGTAAAAGCTGTCATTTCCATATTTTATTTAGTATCTGCTATTGTTATTGGCTGATGATGTTAGTAACGTTGCTAAGAGCTAGCAACTTCCTTACAGAATTAGGGTGAATATGTATTAATTGATTTATTAGCCGAACTGTTATTACTAATCATTCGAAATAGTTATTTACGTATAGAGGGTTGAAAGAGAAAGTTTATAACGTGGAAGAAATTTGAAGCCCGATGCGTAGCGGAGTGCTTTTATTTGTCCATGGGCGGAAATTTCTTTCGGCCCGAGGTATGTACAACGTTTTACGCACAATTGCATAAGAATATATAATTATTTTTATCTCGAAATTTTAAAAACGTTGAAAAAGGTGCCGATGGTAACAAAGACTCATATCATGTTGTCATGTGTCAAACAATTAATTTTGTTTATATGTAAACAAAGATCGTAAAAATTTGTAAATTGTGTACGACATGGAGATTCCAAACGAAATTTTGGCTGAAGCTGCTAAAGCGTTTGGAGATTTGTGTCCCAAGAAATCCCAAGAGAGGTATGAAAAAGAGTTTAAAGACATGGAAAACTGGATGACAGTAAAAAAATAGAAACCATCAACGAAACTGTTTTGTTGGCATATTTTAACCAAGTGGTAAATAACACAATAATGTTTTGCACATTTGTTACATAATTTAAATTTTTCGATTTTCGGTCTCAAGTATACAAATGCAGTTCTTTGTGGTCAAAATATTCCATGCTTGAAAAGATGCTTATAATTAAGAAAATTGTGAATATTACCACTTACTACAAGCTAATTTCATTTAAAAAAAAAATATTGGCCATGAACCAAAGAAAGCTATGGTGTTGTCCAAAAATAATATTATAAAATTTATGACTGAATCTCTAGACTGCACATATCTGATGATTAAGGTGTGACAATTATTAAAATTCTGAAATTTTATTGAATTAAACATTATAATGTTTTGAATTGTAGATTGCTTTATTATTTGGTATATACGCAGCTTGTCATAGAGAAGAGCTCGCAAATATTGAAATAGACGATGTAGAAGAAAGGAATTCCGTCTTTTTGTGACCATACCAAAAACAAAAACTAATAAAAAACGTCACTTTGGTATAGTAGATGACGAAATAGCTGCGCTGGAGCTTTGTAGAAAATATATTGCTATGCGGCCAGGGAATTTGATCCATCGTCGTTCTTTTTTTCAATTTAGAAATGAAATCTGCACTTCCCAGCCTGTGGGTAAAAATACATTCGGAGCTATTCCCAAAATATTGCAAAATATGTTTTTTCAAAAAAATTTACAAAATCAATCAGAATATTTTAAAAATTAGGAAATTAAGAATATTTCCTTTTTGTGAAAGAATTTCATTTCGTATAATCTAATAATTATTATTTGTTGTTTCTATTTTAATGTTTATAATAAAAATAATTTAATTCAGTTTACAAATTCAATAACCATATTTTATCTGTTTGCATTGATTTCACATCTTCATATTAACATAAAAAATAATTATAATTATACCAACTTAAAAAAAGAAAATTGGGGGGGGGGGGTTGGTGTCGTTAAATTTTAGTTTGCCTAAGGGCGGCAATTTCGTTAACCCGCCCCTGCTTCCTGATTCAGAGCGATATACTGGGCATACCTTTCGCACAACATCTGCGGCACTACTAGCAGATAGTAGGGCAGATATAACATCTGTAAAAGGCATGGGGGTTGGAAAAGTACTAAGGTTGCAAAAGGATACCTAGAAGACTCTGTAGAATCAAAAACTAAGACGGCAGGATTAATTCTCAATATTAAGACTGATGCAAGTACATCGAGCAATATATCTACAGTCACACAGGAGGAGAACGAAATAAATAATTTAAATATTCAATTAAATAAATCGGCTGGCGGAGTTTCATTCCATAATTTAAATAATAATTTTTCACATTAATAAGTAAATAAAAATTAATTGTATTTTTCACATTAATAAATAAATTAATTCTCTCGCTCATCATAACTTGACTTTATAAACAATAGCAAACAAAACAGAGTTTACTACTTTACCGCCCATGGGCATTTTTCTCTACTTTACCGCCCAAGGGCGTAAAGTAAAGCTTACCGCCATGGTAACCGCGTTGTAATTAAACAATTACAATACAGTTGTACGTAAAATATATTTTACTTTCTTTTGTATAATACTAATATATTTCTAAATTTTTAGACAGTCAGTGATATAACAATAATAAAAGGCTGTTACAATTTTGATGTTATATGCAAAAATAAGAAGGAAGTAGATCAGAATACCGACTACGAATATTGCTAATTTGAAATAATTGCCTCGTTGGTGACTAAATAATTTTTTATTGTTTTGTAAGTAACTGTAGGTACTGGTACACTTAAAATTGAATTTAACATATAATAATAAAAATAGTGTAGATAAGCTTAGTTAACGTAATTCTATTATAGGTACGAAACAATAAGCAATGAGAAAAGATACTTTTAACCCACTAATAATTTATGAGCTGCTTTATTTATATAAAAATGGTAAGGCTATTAGCAGGTGTTGGATAAGATAACTATGCAATATGAATATTAACATAAAAATTAAAGAAAACCATAATTTTAAACGAATACTGTCTCAACCTCTGATAAAAATAAACAGTTAAAAAAGATTAGGCCAAATATATGGCTATAGCTAGTAGGTACCTAATGTAATGGTTTCTTCGATCAATTGAATAGTATATATTTCCTCCAGCTTACTTATAATAAGCCGAAATTAATAAAAAATAAATAAAAATAAGGCAATAAATGGAACGAGATCAGAAAAAATTACTGCTATATTAATTTTAAATTTTTCACTATGAATAAGCAAACGTAAACATATCGTATTCGTATTATTTTGATAATGACAATTGTAGGAGATGAGCACAAAAGTAATACACTGTAGCAATAAATAGCACAAAATGAACAAAAAAGTTGCTAATAATAAAAATAATTTTTGATATTTTATTACAATTACAGGAAAACAGTCGAATGCTCCTGGTAGCGATATAGTATGACTTGTGATTTTTTTAATAGAAGCACTAAAGAACACTAACGAAGCACTAACTTTTGACACCAAGTTCATTAATTTATCTTTCAAAGTTCCTGCTAGTGTGAACTTGGCAGGAAAAAAAGTCGAATGACTCCTGCTAAAGGAATTGAAGAAGCACCAACGAGCACTAACGACTCACTAACTTTGTATATAAATTGTTTCGTTAGTGCTTTACTTCATTCTGCTAACTTCACGCACCTAAAATAGTTTAGATATAGAAAATTTATTAAGACAAATTTTTGAAAATACAAACATTCTAATTAACGTTTTTACTTTAAACAAAATCGAAAATTACACAAATTCTGTTATCGCTGAAAAAGACACGGACAGTTGTACTCAGCATTCTGATGCAGAATCTCCTATCAACGGCCTTCGTTATAAAGAGACTTCAATAAATACGGTAAAATCAAATTATTTTAAAAGAACCAAATTCGAAAAGCACTGTAGAAGTAAAAAAATGCTTGGACACGAAAAGCAAAAAATTATATTTATTTAAACAAAATTAATTTTAAAAATACCCTCTTAAAATTTATCAAATAGTATCTCATACCTAGAATACATTATTATTGCATTGTTCCGGTACAATTTCAAACAATGTTAAATTCAATTTTACAAATTTATTTCCAACTAGGCATTTATATTTTAACTAGTGTTAAAAATTAATAACAAGACATAGAATAGTCAGATGAACAAATTGATTTAGTAAAAAATTATCATTTAGACAAGACAAACCATCGTGGCATAATCGAAACCTATCAGAAATTAAAACAACAGTACATGCAAACATGCAGCAAACTCTTTCTAGATTCATAAACAACAGCGAACAAGTCCCTCGAAATTATTCATATTGATATTTTATCATTAAAGAAAGAAAAATTCTTAACAATTATCGACAGTTTCGACAATTATGCACAAATTTTATCATTTGTCAGAAACCAACACTGTAACCACTATACAAAAATTAATAAAATATTTCTCCATTTTCGGTACTCCTAAATTAATAATATCAGATAATGGTTTACAATTTAACAACCAACTGATCTATAACTTTTTTTCAACTAAAAATATTCGTATTCATCTTATTAGTGTCAACAACCAAAAAGCAATGGAAATATTGAAAGGTTCCATTCGACAGTAATATAACATGTTAAAATATTAGAGTAAAATAAGTATTTTAATGATTAAACAATTAGTAATAAAGCCCGTTATGCTCTTCAAGCGTATAACCAGACTATTTACTCACTTACAAAACGTACACCAAATGAAATACTCACCGTCAATTTACAAACTCATACAAACAGTAACAACCATCAACCTCAAAGACGAAACACACAACCCCGGAATTAACGTCGTGAAGATAGGAAATGCCCTAATTTCAACTAATAATAAGTACATTTATGTTAAGCTTCATATAGAAAGAATTAAAGAAACATATAATAACCTTACATATCATTATAATCAATTAAAATTAGAGTTAAATAATAAATATAAGGATTTCAGAACTAAATATAAAGAAAATAAGAATGTGGAACAAATATAAAACACTAAAAAAAAAATGTAAACACCGAATAATAAATAACCATAATTAAATTATGACCCGAAGCGGTTCAGATAATATAGGTGTCCTGCAAACCGGACACCTTGTGTCCGGGCTATCATCTCCCTGAAACAACCGTACTCTAAAATGTGTTACACAATCTGCACACATACATAAATGTCGGCAATCAACCAACAGATACGACTGTTCGTTAGTCAAACGACTAAACAGTACGGTATCTGAGGAGGTAAGTCTGGCAAATTGGCGGCGACAAGTGGAACAGCAACTGGAGGGGGAGCGGCGATTACAGCGGCAGCGGCAACTGCAGCTAGAGAGGGGACTGCAGCTGGAGTGGGGACTGCAGCTGGAGCGGGCTCTGCAGCTAGAGCGGGTACTGCAGCTGGAGCGGGGACTGCAGCTGGAGCGGGTACTGCAGCTAGAGCGGCTACTACAGCTGGAGAGGGGACTGCAGCTGGAGCGGGTACAGCAGCTGGAGCGGGTACAGCAGCTGGGGTGGGTACAGCAGTTAGAGCGGGGACTGCAGCTGGAGCGGGTACTGCAGCTGGAGCGGGTACTGCAGCTGGAGCGGGGACTGCAGCTGGAGCGGGGACTGCAGCTGGAGCGGGTACTGCAGCTAGAGCGGCTACTACAGCTGGAGAGGGGACTGCAGCTGGAGCGGGTACAGCAGCTGGAGCGGGTACAGCAGCTGGGGCAGATACAGCAGCTAGAGCGGGGACTGCAGCTGGAGCAGGGACTGCAGCTGAAGCGGGGACTGCACCTGGAACGGAGACTGCAGCTGGAGCGCGGACTGCAGCTGGAGCGGGTACTGCAGCTAAAACGGGGACTGCAACTGGAGCGGGGACTGTAGCAGGAGCGACAACTGCAGCTAGAGCGGCAACTATAGCTCGACCGGCGACTGCAGCTAGAGCGGGGAGTGCAGGAGGATGGGCAACAGCCGCAGGAGCAGCGTCTATAGATTTTTTTAGATTTTATTAACATTATCAGCAATACCACAGTATTTAACGGTTTATCTGTGAATTTAGCTGCGTTAGTTTATTTTTATTGTTATTTGTAATTACTCTATAAGAAATTTGATTTTGTTTAACAGTTATTTCAAAT
This sequence comes from Stenolophus ochropezus, assembly GCA_035578165.1. Taxonomy (NCBI): domain Eukaryota; kingdom Metazoa; phylum Arthropoda; class Insecta; order Coleoptera; family Carabidae; genus Stenolophus; species Stenolophus ochropezus. Next base: position 24,140,395 of record JAQOWZ010000017.1, read on the forward strand.
AATATAACTCAAAAATGATTAGCCGTAAAATTTTGAACTTTTGTATATGAGACCGCTATAACATCTAATTGTGCACCTCCCTTTTTCATTTTGTATTTTGCTTCCAATCGGCCTATTCAAAAGGGTGTACTTTACTTTGGGCAGAAACTTAATAAAAATAATAATTTCATTGGCATTTAATTTTTTGTAGGAAACAATTGATAATAAATTAACATTGATAACTGTCAGAATATATTTCGTGAAAAGTATGTACGAATGAAAATAATATCTCTTTCTTTTTGAGTGGTTTTTGAGTGATTAAAATAATTTTGAATAATGCAATAAGGAATAGTGATAAACATTTTAATAAAATTTTTAAAAGATTTTTATTTAATTTGAAGATATGAAACGAATGATCTCACTTTCAAGTGAAATAAGTTTAAATAAAGTGCAGCAAAAATGTATCATTTAGCGTATTATGAAGTCATGTCGTGTCCACATCAGAATTTTTAATAGAAATTTTAGGTATAGTCGACGCCAGCCCATAAAGGAGTGACGTCACTTCGGAGATTCATATTATGTACATTCAAGGTATTATTTGTCTTTGTCTTACTCATTATAGTTGTATAAGTCTATGACTTGAAGTTTGTCTAAGAGACGGGGCTTATTTGTTTTTAATTAATAATGACAATATTTATACCTAACATATACTATTTTTTTTATTTAAGTAAAAATGCCGAGAAATATTATTAACGGCACGTATCAGCAGTTAATTTTAAATATTTTTGAGTTATTTAAACTATTTATGTCATGTTAATATGACAGTTCTGTTATTTATTTTCTTTTACATTGTATATTTTTTTTATATCCTATTTTATTGATTTTTAAATAAAATTATATTTCTGTTACTTTTTACAACTAATAATTATTAAAATTTAAATATTTAAAATTAAATATTATTATATTTAATAATAGTGACGCTATCTTTCAAGTTTAATATTAACTAAAACGAAATCTTTATTCACTTGCACATTCAAATGACAATCGAGTGTTGTCAAACCTGCATGGGTTGGCGGCGACTTTAAAATAAATTTAACTCTGACAGCTGTTACTCATATATATGTAATAAGAAAATTTGGAACAAAGTGTTTCATAGCCGAGTGCGAAAGCTATGGCTTCATAAACATAACTTTCTTTCTTTCTTTTCCGTGTCCGGAAGCACCAATAAAATTTTGTTTTTCCAAAAATTAGCCACATCAATTGCCCTGTCATTGGCTAGCATGAGATCCTCCTTAGTGCATACTTCTTTCAAATTTGTGTACAACAACAAACGATCCTTATTCTGCAGAAGTCCACAGTCACAAATTGGATTCGGATCCTCCGTACAAAATCCCCACTTAACTGCATTATATTTGCACCTGGATACCCCAGTTCTACGACGATTCAAAGTCCTCCACACTGGGTAGGGAAACTGAGATCCTGCTGATAACTCTTCCTTGTAATCCCCTTGAATTCATGGTACTAGATGCTTCCATAATTGGACCCTAAGGTTCTCAGGTGAGGCAGTAAGTTGTTCTGTTGTTCGCAGAAAACTTTTCCTAGACTTTAGTTTTGTTGGTTGTAAAGTGTAACCAAACATAAGGTGTCGTGCTTGCTTTTTTCTTTCTTTTTCCGCTGCAAGTTGTCTTCGAATTTGAGGTAATGCTATTCCTATGAGCGGATAGTTCTTTTCAGCGGATTTTGGTTTCAGGTAACCTGTTATTACGTGTCCAACACAGGTGCTGCGTATTCAGCCGCTGAAAAGCTTAGAGCCATAGCTGAGGTACGCAATACATGTGGTTGAGCACCCCATGACGTGCTTGTCAGTTTCCGAATAATATTACTTACTTTCTTCTTGGTCTTCTGGCAGTGCTCTTTCAATATTAACGATTTATTCAATTTTACTCCAAAGTATCTTGGAATATAACAGTGTTGTAGTAATTGTTGACGCCATATTATTTATAACTTCCTCCCTGCCTGTTCATTTTTTAAGTGAAAGGCACAAACTTGAGTTTTGGTAGGACTTGGTTTTAGGAAATTTTTATCGAAGTATACTGCGAGCTTCTCGAGGGATTTACCGAGTTTGTTCTCAACTTCTTCAGAAGATTTTCCTTGAGCAGCTACTGCGGTGTCATCTGCGTATATGTGTGCGTGTGTGCGTGTGTGCGCGTGTGCGTGTGAGCGCGTGTGTGTGTGCGCGTGTGTGTGTGCGTGTGTGAGTGCGTGTGCGTGTGTGTGTGCGTGTGTGTGTGCGCGCGCGTGTGTGCGTGCGTGCAAGCGTGCATACGTGCGTGTGAGTTTGAGTGTGAGTGTGTGAGTGTGTGAGTGTGTGAGTGTGTGAGTGTGTGAGTGTGTGCGTGTGTGAGTGTGTGCGTGTGTGCGTGTGTGCGTTTGTGCGTGTGTGCGTGTGTGCGTGTGTGCGTGTGTGCGTGTGTGAGTGTGTGAGTGTGTGTCAGCGTGATTGTGTGTGTGAGTGAGTGTGCGAGTGTGTGAGTGTGTGTGTGTGAGTGTGTGAGTGTGTGAGAGTGTGAGTGTGCGAGTGTGTGAGTGTGCGAGTGTGTGAGTGTGTGAGTGTGTGAGAGTGTGAGTGTGTGAGTGTGCGAGTGTGTAAGTGTGTGAGTGTGTGTGTGAGTGTGTGTGTGAGTGTGTGTGTGAGTGTGTGTGTGAGTGTGTGTGTGAGTGTGTGTGTGAGTGTGTGTGTGTGAGAGAGTGTGTGTGAGTGTGTGTGTGTGTGTGTGAGTGTGTGTGTGAGTGTGTGTATGAGTGTGTGTGTGAGTGTGTGTGAGTGTGTGTGTGAGTGTGTGTGTGAGTGTGTGTGTGAGTGTGTGTGTGAGTGTGTGTGTAAGTGTGTGTGTGAGTGTGTGTGTGAGTGTGTGTGTGAGTAGGTGTGTGAGTGTGAGTGTGAGTGTGAGTGTGAGTGTGAGTGTGAGTGTGTGTGTGTGTGTGTGTTTGTGTGTGTTTGTGTGTGTGTGTGTGTGTGTGTGTGTTTTTTAATACATTCTTTTATTTTGCATGCCCCATTAAAGTACAATAATATTACATGCATATTATAACAATAACACAAACAAATATGTATAACAATATATGGTAAAAAGCAGGAACTTAATATTTGTGACATAAAATAAACTTGAAAATTAAAAATTGATTGTTGTAACAAATATTAAATTACACTACTAAATTTAATACTTTTTATAAATTTAACAAAACATTTTAAATATTTATTAATTAAATCTTCTTTTCCTACTGGCCATTGCCCTTTCCTTTGTGAAATTCCAATAATTAATTCTATTCTTTGCTTCCGTAGCACCGGACAGTCGTAAAGTAGATGATCAATTGTTTGTTCCCCCAAATTGCAAACACATGTTGAGTCTTGTAGTATATTAAATCTTTCAAAATAACTTTTAATTTTGCCATGACCACTTAGAAAAACTGTAATGTTGGGACAGAGGGGAATTTTAGCACATAATCTTGCCTGAACTGTTGGGGAAAATGATTTTGTCAGTACACCTTTATTTGATTTAGACCACTCATTCTGCCAATTTAAAATACTTATTTCTTCAACCTCTGATGACAATCCTTTTTTAATTATTCTTCTCTCCATCCAAAAATTTGAATTATTAGCTCCTGTGCTATCAGTTGTTTCTTTTAATCTTTTATAAATTTCCGCTATCTACTCTATCTTAATTATAATTGGAGTAATTCCACTTAATATACAAGAAGCTTCATAAGAAATTGTTTTAAATGCTTTTAATATTTTAATGTTTATTAATCTTTGAATTCTTCTTAGTAATATTTTATTCTTTTCTTTTTCCAAAGCTCCACACCAAACAGGTACACCATACGTTAAAATAGGCAGAATTGCTCCTTTATAAATAGTTAAAATAGCATCTTGATTTAAACCCCATGATATTTTCGCAGATCTTGACAATAAATTAATTAATTTTGTACATTTTTCACTTATAAATTTTATATGATTATCAAAACTAAACTTTTCATCAACTTGTACCCCTAAATATTTAATAGTATCAACCTGTTCTAATTGTTTGTAATTTAAGAAAACATTAATTTTCTCCCCTTTTGTTGATCTTTTTCTACTTACAACCATAAATTTTGATTTATCTTCATTAAACTCCATTTTATTGTTATGTGCCCATTTTTGTACTTTTTGTAATTCTAAATTAATAGTATTTTCTGCTTCCCATAAATTTTTGCCTGTTGTTAAGATAATCAAATCATCAGCAAATGCCAACACCTTCGTTTTTGCTGTGTAAGATAATTTTAAAACTGAATCATATTGTATATTCCAGTACCCTGGTCCACAGCAAGATCCTTGTGGGCAACCCCTATTTACAATTTTTTCTACTAAAATTTCATTTACTTCTAAAATAGCTTTCCTATTACTGAAATAATTTAGTGACAGATTATATAAGTTCCGTGGACATTTAAAATTTCTTAATGCATTCAAAATAGCTGGCCACCATGCTGCATTGAAAGCTACTCTCACATCTAAACTCACCAGAAAAACTACATTTTTAATTCTTAGACAATGGTCAACAAAATTTTTCATTTCCAAAATTGCTTCAGTTGTTCCTTTCCTAGGGGTAAAACCAAATTGATTTTTACTTAATAATTTTTTACAATATAAAAAGTTCATAATTCTTTCAATTAATAATTTTTCTAAAATTTTTCCACTGACATTAATTAAACTAATTGGTCGAAATTTTGAAGCCATATGTGAATTTTCTTTACCAGGTTTCACAGTAGGTAGAATGACTGAAATTTTCCATTCTTTAGGAAAATGTGCTCTAATTAAACATTGTTTATAAACTTCAGTAACAAAGAAAGGAAAGTGGTTGTAGACTCTAAGAATAATTTTACTTGTAATACCGTCTTTTCCTGGAGCTTTATTTGGATTAATTTGTTTTAAAACTTTTTCTAATTCTTCTTGTTTAAAATCTTCATCATCTTCTCTAAGGGTAACTGTATTTGTTTTCTTATATTACTATGAATTTCATTATCATTGTCTGTTTTGTCGTCTAAAATAAACTCTTCCATCATACAATCAAGAGTACCTTTAGTGTCAAGTGTGTACTGTCCATTATGCTTTTGAATTGTCGTTAATGAAAAATTACTTCTTGTCTTACCTGCAGCTAATTTGTACACCATGTTCCACGGATTAACTCCTTCAGTTAAATTACAATAATTTTTCCAAGACTCTTTCTTCTCAATTTTAATTCTTTGTATATATCTTTTTCTCATTTCAAAATATAGTAACTTCCTTTCTTCTCTCAGCTCTTCATTATTTCTCGTTCTTTGATATCTTCTTCTGATAGCATTGACTTTTTTCCTTTCTATTGTTAACTCATCTGACCACCAAGGAACTGTTCGACCTTTAGAAGTTTTTGCCTTTGTAGAATTTAACTTAAATGATTTTGTACAGGCTCTTTTTAATCCAAAATTATATTTTTCTATAAATTTTTCAAATTCAATTTCTTCTTGTACTGTTTTCATTAATTTTATATCTAAATCTTCATTGCTATATATATATTTCATAATTTATATTAAAAACTGTTTTAAATTTTTGAATAATATTTTTGTCAAATTTACCCCACCAATTTTCTTTAATTATATATTTTTTCTTAATAAATGATATATTTGTTAATTTTGTTGCTAAAGGTATTTCGAAACATATAAAATTATGATCCGAACAGCTCTCCATTTCTTGTATCTTCCATTCTTTAATAAATTTAACCATTTTATTATTTGTTATTGTTAAGTCAATATTACTTTTACCCCGTTTAGTTTCAAATGTAGTCATATTGCTTTCTTCATTCATTATGAACAAATTATTTCCTACAACAAAATCTTCAATTTTTCTTCCTCTATCATTCGTCAATACATCGTGCCACATAACAGATCTTCCGTTTCCATCAATTGTTAATAAAATCGCTTTATGGTTTCTAAAATCTTCCAAAATTTTTTCTATTTTCTGTAAATTTTGTTGAATATCTTCTTCTATATCAAAATAACCATTAATTACTAAACACTGCAAATTTTGATGTTGAATTTCTATAACCACCATGTCTTCATTCGATAATTGACTTAAAAGTATAATGTTAATTAATTTATTTGCTACTATTATAGTTGATCTTATTTTTCTGTTACCCATTGTATATATACGAAATTTTCCTGAAATACCTGCAACTTTATTTTGTAATACATAAGGTTCTTGTATAAAAGCCAAATCAATATTTTCCTGATCTATAATTTGATTTAAATTTTGAGTTGCTATTCTAGAATGTTGTAAATTGACTTGAATGCATTTAATTTTTGTATTATTCATTACTAATAATTAATGTTCTGCTTATATTTCGCAACACAATTTTGATAACATGGACAAATTTTATCTAACGAAGAGTGATTAATATTAAACTTTTTTTCATTGTAATTATTCCAATTTAAACAATTTATACATTTTAAATCATCTTTGGATGCATTACATTCTTTTAATTTATGATTGCCTGTACAAACAGGGCAAGTTAATTTACCTCTACTGTCTTTGGCTGAATGATTATATTTACTACAATTATAGCAAGGGTTTATTGAAATAAAATCATCTATTTTACAAATATTCCATCCAATTTTTAACCTTTTTAGTAATAATTTCTTCCTTAAATTTGAATCTACTTCAATTATTAAATTATTTGATTTATTTTTACTTTTAAACATAAATTTAGGCACAACAGATGAATCTTCTAAACATAACTCTGGGTTTTGTACATTAATGATTTCTAAAGCATTTTCTTTATTTATTTCTTCCGGAACATTATATATTATTAGTCTAGGATTATTTAATTTTTTAACGGTAGCTTCTAATTCATTTCCACATTTGTCGTTAATATTTTTACTTATAATTTCAACTTCTTTTTCACTTCCTGTTTCTATTAACAATAACCCATTCCTTAATGCCTTAAATGTATTAATGCCCACTTTCATATCGGTAGGATTCATATTCTTTTTAATTTCAGCCTTCATAAAATCCGCTGAATGATTTGACTTAGACTTGACATATATTCTATGTTTCCTGTCATTTTCAAAATTTCTAATTTTATTTGAATTATTTACAGATTTCGCAGCTACAGAGGCATATGTTGTATTCATACTCATGTTTAAAATTTCTTTATTGTTTTTATCTTCATTTTCTTTACTTAACCTTACAATTTGGGAGTCTTTTTCTTCTAAAGATTTTTTTAACGTGTTATATACTTTTCTTAGGGACGAAACAGCTTTTAAAATATCTTGTTTAAACCCATTTTTTAAATTACCGCTTTTTTCGGTTACACCGACCAAACTTTGAAAAGCATTTTCAAGACGTACGTCAACATCATCTGACATCTTGACAGGTGTGTGCGTGTGCGTGCGTGTGTGTGCGTGTGTGTGCGTGTGTGTGCGTGTGTGTGCGTGTGTGTGCGTGTGTGTGCGTGTGTGTGCGTGTGTGTGCGTGTGTGTGCGTGTGTGTGCGTGTGTGTGCGTGTGTGTGCGTGTGTGTGCGTGTGTGTGCGTGTGTGTGCGTGTGTGTGCGTGTGTGTGCGTGTGTGTGCGTGTGTGTGCGTGTGTGTGCATGTGTGTGCGTGTGTGTGCGTGTGTGTGCGTGTGTGTGCGTGTGTGTGCGTGTGTGTGCGTGTGTGTGCGTGTGTGTGCGTGTGTGTGCGTGTGTGTGCGTGTGTGTGCGTGTGTGTGCGTGGGTGTGCGTGTGTGTGCGTGTGTGTGCGTGTGTGTGCGTGTGTGTGCATGTGTGTGCGTGTGTGTGCGTGTGTGTGCGTGTGTGTGCGTGTGTGTGCGTGTGTGTGCGTGTGTGTGCGTGTGTGTGCGTGTGTGTGCGTGTGTGCGTGTGTGTGTGTGTGTGTGTGTGTGCGCGTGTGCGCGTGTGCGCGTGTGCGCGTGTGTGCGTGTGTGCGTGTGTGCGTGTGTGCGTGTGTGCGTGTGTGCGTGTGTGCGTGTGTGCGTGTGTGCGTGTGTGCGTGTGTGTGTGTGTGTGATTTAGGAGTGAGCAGTGCAACCATTGTCGACACAATCTTCAGCAAGCTAGTCAAGAACACCGCTTCCTTCCAGTCTACGGCCGCGCCGTCCATCCGAGCTATACAAACACCAAAGGTAAGTGGTGTCAATTCGTATTTCTGGCTCCAGCGTTCATTCCCCTGATCACACGAAATTTTAAAACACAGTCCACTTTATCGTTTACTTCCGGTATACTGGGGTTACCGCGTCATTAGTTAGCAAAGTCCTAGGCCATACATTTTGGTCCTTCGAGCCGGATCGGTGCTATTCTGGCTTCCAGAGTTTTTTGGAATTGTCCAAAAGCGATTTTAGATCATTTGATTTGTCGCATTCGCATTTAACCGCGGACGAGCTGTGAGAGTACGAACAAGTCGGTTCGTCGTTCTACGTCATCAGTCTGTTGACCTTGTAGCAAATAAATTAGTTATTGGTTGAATCTTGCAAATTTTATTTGGTCATCCGTTCTTTGAACAGTCAGCTGTTGTCTGTCAGTTGTTGTTGTTTACCTAATTGTCAAAATGCCGGTTATTGATGACTTACAATTCGCTGCCAAGTCTTTGTTGGCCAAAATCAAGTGTATTGATAAAATCGCGAAGCAAGTGGAGCATGAACCCACTAATCAGAAGAATTTAGCCTTGTTTAAAGTCATGACAATGGGAATTGATGATATGAACGTACAATATGGGAAATTAATTCAGAAGATTGTCGCGTATAACGCGAAACAAAACCCTCGTATTACCGAAGATCTTGATGAGCGCGTAGTTCAGTTTAAAGAAATATATTACAATGTCAAAGCCATCCTAGATGTCACATTGCCGCAGGACGATAAACTGAACCAGACTGCTGTTAATTCGGGTACATCGATGGGTCAATCTTATCCCGCTCTCAATATTTTATTGCCGCGTATTCATTTGGCCGAATTTGATAGAAATATACGAGCATGGCCGAATTTCTCGAAATTATATCTAGCTACTATTCACAACAATTTTCAGTTGTCCGATATACAAAAATATATGTATCTTCGTTCTGTATTGAAAGGTGAAGCACTCGCGTTGATATTGATCACTTCTAATCACGACTGCTAATTGTTCGGTTGCTTAGAATGCACTGTAGTCGAGATACAATGATTCTAATTTGTTAACAAATTCGTATTTAGAATCATTGTTTACTTCGGGAACAGTAAATCGCAAGGCTACATCTTTATGCACATTCGCAACGTCTTTGGCGGAATTAGAGAACCTTGGACACGACGTCGCAGGGTGGGCGGTTCCGGTTTTATTCCTCTTAGTAAAGCGTCTGCCCCCATCATTGTGTGAACAGTGAGAAAAATTCGTTGTCGAAAATCCGATTCCATCCATAAAGCAGTTCTTCACATTTGTGAGTGCGTTAAAACGAACGAAAATATCACTTTTCCATAAAAAAGAAGATCCTACAAATTCCAACAATGACAGGCCAATATCACTTAGTAATACTATCACAAAGCTATCCACTTTCATAATAAACAACAGAATTCAAATTTTGGTCGAAATTAAAAATTTGTTGCCTGAAGCACAATCGGGCTTTAGGAAAAAAAGGACCTGCGTCAATAACATATGTATTTGTTTTAAATTCTATTATTCAAACAACTCTTTTAACAAACAAGCAAGGCATATATGGAGTATTTATTTACTTCAAAATGGTATGGTTTATATGCTATTAACTGGGATAAGTGGAAAGTTAACTCGCCTGTTAAAGAACATTTACAACGGAGCAACTTTAAAAATAAATATTAACAATAAATTATCGGACGAAATAAAAATATCAAAAGAAATTCTTCAGGGTGAGTGCACTAGTCCACTACTATTTGCCCTATTTATCTCAGATATGGAGACGTTTATCAGAAGAAGAAATCTAGATGGCTACCATATTAATAATAAAACTGATATCTTATCGCTGCAATATACAGATGACGTTGTTCTCCTTGCTCAGTCACCTCACGACGTACAAAATAAACTCCGAGCCCTGACAGACTACTGTTACTCCCTTCATTTAAATATATATATAGTGGTTTAACACTCCGTTGTGGAGTTGCACCGCTTTTACTTAAGCTTTCTAGATCCTTTTTTGGAGGGGATCGGACTCCGTTTCAGTTATTTATTAAATATTCTTCGCTATGATGTTCCATTTCTTCCTATCTCTTGTTCTATTTTTCCAGTTGTTAATTCCCGCTCTTCTTAAATCTTCTTCTACTTCTGCTAGCCATGTTGATCTGGGTCTTCCTCTTCTTTTCTTACTTCCAGGGCTCCATTGCATGATTACTTTTATTGGTTCTTTTTCGTTAGCTCTGCTTACGTGTCCTAGCCATTTTACTCTTTGTTTCTTGAATATTTTTATTATATCTTCTCCTTTTAATTCTTTGTCAATTTCATGGTTCATTCTTACTCTGTATTCATTATCAGATATTTTCTTATGTCCCAGTATCGTTCTTATTATTTTCCTTTCTATTATTCTTAATTTTTCTTCGTCCTTCTTTGTAAATGTCATTGTTTCGGCTGCGTATAATGCTATTGGTCTTATTATTGTTCTATATACTCTCATTTTTGTTGTCTTGCTTAAAATTCCGTTTCGTAGTAATTTTTTATAGGCTTGGAAAGCTCTATTTTTTCTTTTATTTCTTCATCTCTTTCGCCTCTATTTGTTAACATTACACCTAAGTATTTGAATTTGTTTACTTGTTCAAACTCTGCTTCTCCTATTTTAATAGTCTTTTCTTGCACTTCTTTTCCCATTACCATTATTTTAGTCTTTTTTTGGTTGATTTCTAGTCCTATTTTCTTTCCTTCTTTTACTATCTCCTCTAGCATTTTTCTCATTATATTTCTGTTTTTCGTTATTATTACTATGTCGTCTGCATATGCTATTATTTGAGTTGCCCCTGTTCTGAGGGTTCCTTTCTTTACTTTTCTCATGGTATATTCCAGTGCTAAATTAAATAATGTGGCAGATAGGGCATCCCCTTGTTTTACACCTTTATTTGTTAATATATCTTCCGTTTCTCCTTTTTGTGTTTTAATTCGTATTTTTGATGTTTTCATAGTCATTGCTATCAATCTTCTTAATTTGTTTTGTATTTGTAGTTCTTTTAAAGCTTTCATTAGTTGCTGTCTTTTAATTGAGTCAAAGGCTTGTCTGAAGTCAATGAACAGAATCTCGGTGTTTATGTTGTACTCAAGTGTTTTTTCCATTATCTGTTTAATAATATGTATTGCGTCCGTGGTAGATTTTCCTTTCATAAAACCACATTGATAATTTCCGATAATTCTTGCTGATTCATTTGTTATTCTTCTTTGTATTATTGTTGACATTATTTTATAGGTAGTGTTCAGTAACGTGATTCCTCTGTAGTTTTCGCATATTTGTTGGCTTCCTTTCTTATGTATTGTTACAACTTGTCCTGTTTCCCATTCTTTCGGCATTTCTTCCTCCCTCCATATTTTTACTATAAGTTCATGGATGCGTTTCTGTATTGCTTCGCCTCCGTACTTTAATAATTCCATATTAATATTGTCGCTTCCAGGTGTTTTACCGTTGCGACTATTTTTTATAATTTCTTTTACTTCTTCTAGAGTTGGTTCTGCTATGTGTTTTTCGTTTTCTTCTGGTAATTCACTTTTTATTTCCTGTTCCTCTTCTGTGAGTAGTTCCTTAAAATAATCTTTCCATACCTTTTTGTATTGTTCTTCAGATTCTGCTAGTTGGCCATTTTTATCCTTTATCCCTTTTGTCTTGGTCTTATATATTTTAGTTTGTTCTTTTATTTCCTTGTAAAATCTTTTTGTGTTTCTGTTTGCTCTTTCATTCTCAATATTTTTATTGTATTTTCTATTGATATTCTTTTGTTTTTCCTAATAATTTTATTACATTCCTTTCTTTTTTTCTCATACTTCTCCTTGTCCTCTTTTTTATTTGTTCTTAAATATGTTAATCTTGCGTTTCTCTTTTCATCTAGTATTATTTTAATTTCTTCATTAAACCAGGCTTTTTTATTTTTTGCATTCTTATTTTCATGTCCTATCCATTTTTGAGCAGCGTCGTTAATACATATTTTTATCCAGCACCATTTTTTTCTATATCTTCCATTTTATGTTCTTCCTTTTTTATGTTTTTTTCTACCTCCTCTTCGTATTTCTCTCTCGAGCTTTCATTGTTTATATTTTCTATATTCCATTTAATTCTCGTTATATTTTTTCTATCACTTGTTTTAACTTTGTTTCGTATCTTTGTTGTTACCATGTAGTGATCCGAGTCGGCACATGCTCCTCTGTATGTCCTTACGTTTAGTATCGAAGATTGCTTCCTTTTCGTTACTAGTACGTGGTCTATTTGTGTTTGAGTCTTATTGTCTGGTGCTGTCCATGTTACTTTATGTATTTTGGGGTGTTTATACTTCGTGCTACTTATTATCATGTTAGTCTTTATTGCTAATTCGCATAACCTTTGCCCATTATCATTTGTTCTTTCATGTATTGTGTGTGTACCTGCGACTTATTGTATGTAGTTCTCTCTTCCTATCTGTGCATTAAAGTCACCCATTATAATGCTTAGGTCTTCCTTCGGTATTTTTTCAATTTCCTCTTCCAGATTCTTATAAAAATCTTCATTCCTTTCATTTGTTGCATTCTCCGTATGTGCATACACATTTAATAGCGATATGTTGACAGGTGATCCTTCTATTCTAATGTATGCCAACCTTTCATTAATTGCTTTAAATTCTATTATTTTTTCTTTTAATTTTTTTAAAACTATGAATGCTATCCCATATTTCCCCTGTTTATCTCCGGAATATAATGTTGTATAGTAATTCTTCTTGGTTATACCTTCACCGCCCCATCTTGTTTCCTGAATCGCTGCCAGATTAATATCATATCTTTTCAATTCTTGCGCTACTTCTTCCATCTTTCCTGGTTGGAGCATCGTTCTTATATTCCATGTACTAAATTTTAACATTTTGTTCTTTTTCCTATATACTATTTTTGTTTTAATTGTGTTTATTGCCTTTCCCTTATCTTTATATCCTTTTCCTCGCTTTCCGTATTCCATATTGCCATCCTCGTTCTCCATTGTTAGTTGTTTAAGTTTTTTGGAGCTTTATCTTCCTGTTTTTCTATATTCATCTTCTCTTCATCCCATATATACCAAGTCTCATTTATTATCAGTTTTTTATACCCTATTCTTATTCTATTTCCTTTATTTTTCTCATCTTTCGCCAAATTTAAGATTTCTTTTTGTATTTGCATCTCTTTATTAGTCATTTCACTTTCTATGTAAGTTTTTGTCTCAGTAAGTTTGTTTTTATTTTTTAATATTTTTATTTTATCTTCTCAATTCTCTATTTTGGCAATGGTAACTTTTTTATCCTCTTTTCCTTTCTTATGGGTTTCTTTAACTCTGATGTCTATTCCTAATTTGTTTTTTATAAGTTGTTCAACATCCTGATTGTTGTTTATATTCTGTTCTACCTTAATTACGATATTGTTACGTTTTTCAATTTTTTCTTTCTTCTCTTCCATTGTTTCTAAAGCTATTATTTTCCCTTTTAAAACCTTTATTTCCTCTGTCATCAATTTTTCTTTTGTTTTTAAATCTTTGACTTCTTGTTTTAATGTATTTATTACTTCATGGAAACCTTTATGTAATTCCTGCATTTCCTCTCGTATTTCTGTCCGTAATTCTTGAGTTTCTTCTCTGTGTTGTTTGTTTTCCTTCTTCATCGATTTTATCTCCTCGTTTATTGTTATTAGCATCCTTACTATTTCATTTTCTTCTGATTCTATGACTTTGCGTTTAGCAACTGGTGATCTCGATGTCTTCCTACTTTTACTGAAGACCATATTATCACTTATGTTGCTGACACTGGAACTTCTAATAAATTTACGTTCGTCATCTTCCATCTTTGTACGCCTAGTTGGAAACTTCTGCGGTCCTTAGGTGTTTTCGTGGTTGCAGTTTAACTCGATGTAAAATTTGTTAAGGTTTGCTTGTTATTATTTTTAGGTTATGTTATGTTTAAAATTTTCAAAGAGTACTTTTAAAAAGGATACGGCTTCTTCTGCACAGATAACACTTCGTGCTCTTTATCTGACTTTTAACTACCACTTCCTTAGCAGATTCTTCTTTTCAGATTTAGATATTAATACAAATTAGTTTTTATATTGCGGCTATTCAATCTATCAACTGTCAATCGTTAAAAGGTTAAAACCCTTCATTTAAATATTAATCCTAAAAAAACTAAAATCTTTCATTTTCATCTGGGTAGGCTTCCAAAACGTAAAATAAAACACATTTATCAAAATAACTAAATTTAATACACAAATAGATACACATATCTAGGAATAACTTTTACGACTTCAGGACTGTTTAACGAAAACACCAAAGAACACCTAATGAAAATATCTAGAGAAACTGAAGCCATAAAAAGTACCCTCGCTAAAGCAGAACTTAACTGTTGGAACAGTAACACGCAACTTTACACATCTATAATACTGTAACAAATCTAAGTCAGCACATTCTAGTGGCACCAATTAAGTTAGTAGGAAATAGATGTAATACATAAATAATATAGAGTAAGGTAAAGCTAATATTTACTGACTTAGAACTTGTGTCTTTTGTATATATAGAGTAAGGTAATGGATAGGAAACAGTAGTGATAGAGGGCAATAGAACCCGAGTAGTGTGAGTGAGTAACATTGAAAGTGTACAGTCAACAATATATATTATATTTATTTGGTTATATACAGGGTGAGTCACCGAAATGCCCGTCTTCGATATCTCCCTTGTCGTTAGAAATACAGCATAAATTTATTAACAAAAGTTATTGGTCAACTCAAGGAGCATAACGTAAAATTATTTTCACATACACAGGCTGTTGCATTACGGCTCGGCGAAAATTGTTTGCCTTTTATTAAATGGAACACCCTGTATATTTTTATATTTTTTCAAGTATATTTCATTCCTCTATACCGACATATAAATTTTGTTTTAGTTTTCCGCGGCGTTGCCAAGTTATTCCGTTTATTCTTTAAAAAAGACCAAATACACGCATTGCTTTATAATGACGTACTGAAGTTATTTTAATAGTAAAAATTAAGAATTTTTTTTTCTGTACAACTGTAACTACACTCTATGTTCTCACATATATTTTTTTAAATGTAATTATACAGGGTGTTCAATAAAGCGAATCAAATTTACTCAATTTCAAATGACTAAATTCGTCATTTTCAAATGGAACACCCTATATTTTATAATTTAGTTGTGCGTCTTTTTGTATTATCTTCATATTTTATTAAGGGTACCCTATGCCTAAAACCAATAATTTTGGAGATTTTCACCATTTCAATTTTATTTCTAAAAATTAGATTCCAAAAGATTTTTAATGTAACAGCTATTCGCACGGAAACATGTTTGAGACAGTTTACAAATGAGTAATTTACTCTTCGCAGATATTTGCGTCGACAGTTTTAAAACAGTTACGAATTTTAATCTAATTTTGAAAGATCCGAAAATCTAGCGGGCCAATTTCTTGGACCACCTCCTCCGATCCATCTATAGCAAATTCTTCATTTAAATGATTCCTAACCCGAAGACTGTTGTGAGCTGGTGCACCATCATGTTGGAACTACAATCTCCGGGTAATATCCATGGTATACTAGATTTAATTTTTAATTGAATAAATAATTTTAGAAAAAAATTGTTAAAATCTCCAAAAATATTGGTTTTAGGCATGGGGTATACTTAATAAAATATGAAGATAATACAAAAAGACGCACAACTGAATTATGAAATATAGGGTGTTCCATTTGAAAATGACGAGTTTTAGTCATTTGAAATTGAGTAAATTTGATTCGCTTTATTGAACACCCTGTATAATTACATTTAAAAAAATATATGTGAGAACATAGAGTGTAGTTACAGTTGTACAGAAAAAAAATTCTTAATTTTTACTATTAAAATAACTTCAGTACGTCGTTATAAAGCAATGCGTGTATTTGGTCTTTTTTAGAGAATAAACGGAATAACTTGGCAACGCCGCGGAAAACTAAAACAAAATTTATATGTCCGTATAGAAGAATGAAATACACTTGAAAAAATATAAAAATATACAGGGTGTTCCATTTAATAAAAGGCAAACAATTTTCGCCGAGCCGTAACGCAACACCCTGTATATGTGAAAATAATTTTACGTTATGCTCCTTGAGTTGACCAATAACTTTTGTTAATAAATTTATGCTGTATTTCTAACGACAAGGGAGATATCGAAGACGGGCATTTCGGTGACTCACCCTGTATATATATATATATATATATATATATATATATATATATATATATATATATATATATATATATAAATATGAGTATTTCTGTTTAATTCAATATCCATCTCCTAGTACTTGTTCCGTCTCCAATCTGACAAAGAATACCATATTAAATATTTTTGTCAATCCTATCCTCATCGAGGAAGGGTTACAAACTGGTGGCAGCGGTTCGGGAATTTTTTGTCAGATTAGAAGAGATATATAAGGGCAAACTTGTTTTTTGACGACGCCGCGATGATGGCAGAAAGAGAAGAAATGGAAATTCTACGAGAAAGAATAGGACAAATAGAAATTGTAGGTTACACTTATGGGGTCACTGACCATTTTAAAAGAGACTGCAAGCAAAGAGAAAGAGGGACATGTTGGAAGTGTGGAAAACCGGACCATATTGCTATCGGGTGCAGAGAGAAAATATACAATAACAGCCGTCAATACCAGTTTCATAGAAGTAATGGCGGTTACCTAAACAGATACAGGAATCCACCGACGAACCAAGATACGAGATACTACGGCAACAACAGATTTAAGGAAAATCAACACAGGTACGAATAAAATTCACGCCATCAAACAAATAACACTCATCATTTAAACGAGTAGCCCCTTTCGCACACGCCCCACCGCTGGAGGTACTAGATAAATCAAATCAGAATAAAACCATAGTAATCACTCAAATCGAAAAAAATATATATTCCAAATTTGGTATTAGCATCAGTAAATAATAAATCAGTAAAATTTTTAGTAGATACAGGATCGGCAGTTTCATTAGTTAAAAGTAAAGTTGTTGAGGGGCAACAAATAAAATCAGAAAGCATCGGAACATTAACTTCTATCTCGGGCGGCGAATTAGATTATTTTGGAGTAACGGATGTAAAATTTAATTTTAATAAGGTAAATATTAAGTTCAAGTATGTTGTTTGTTCAGAAAAATTAAAATTAGAAGCCGACGGTATTTTAGGCCGTGATTTTTTCATTCAGTATGAGGCTAGTATAAATTATTACTCTAACGAAGTTATAATAGGTAACACAAGCATTACATTGGTAACATACAGCAAAGCAAAAGAAATGCTGACAACAGCAAAGATAATGTTAACAACAAACAATATCGCTACAAGGCCGTATGACATAGTTGATGTAGGTCAGGGCGATGTGGATAACGCTTTAAAAAATAGACAAGATAAAGTAAAGTCATTAAACGTAAACGCAGAAAGTTGCAAAGTACAGATTGGTACATTGAAACAAGGAAGATCACCTACACGAAAAAGTGGGATAGTTAGATTAAAGTACACAGAAAGAATTTTACCTAATTGCGAATTTATGTGTACTGCTATACAGAACTTAATTTACCCTGGGGGCGAGATCATAATGAAACCAGAAGAAATAAAAATTCACGGATTAATAGCGGTAAGAATTCTTACAAAGACAGAAAAAGAGATACCCGTAAAATTAATCAACGTAACAAGCAAAGAAATTAAAATTCATAAAAATACGATCATAGGTAAAGCGGAAGTATGGCTCAATGAACCGAAAGGAGGATTAGACAATGAGTCATACAAGGTTCAGATAAACGCAGTTGAAAGACATAGTGATAGCAAAAGGATCGAAGATCAACTAGAGTTAGATTACCTGCCTCAAGAGGTGCAACAGGAATTGTTATATATTTCACTGGGAAGATACGAAATTGGGGTGCACACACAAGGTGAAACACAATATAATTACAGGGGACGTGCAACCGATTGCAAAAGCACCATACCGGGTTCCTTTTAGCCAAAAAGAACCACTAAAGAAGGAAATAAGAAAAATGCTGGATGCAGGGGTAATAGAGCCATCGGATTCGCCATGGTCAGCGCCAGTTGTCATGGTACCTAAGAAATCAGAGAATGGCGAAAAGAAAATTAGAGTGTGTATAGATTTCAGAGGGTTAAATAAGGTTACAAAAAGGGACTATTTCCCTGTTGCCAATATGCAGGAGACTTTGGATCAATTAGGGAATGCTAATATGTTTACCACATTAGATTTGGCTTTTGGATACTGGCAAGTACAGTTGGATGAGGAGGACAAAGAAAAAAAAGCGTTCACAACTGACGGAGGACATTATCAGTTCACAAAAATGGCGTTTGGTCTAGCGAATGCACCCAGCACATTCCAGAGTCTGATGAATAGTATCTTAGCAGGGTTGCAAGGTGAGAAATGTTTGGTTTATCTGGATGATATCATTGTATTTAATGAGGGAGGAATACAAGAGCATTTACATCGATTAAGAGAAATTTTTTATAAATTACGTCAAGCAAATTTGAAATTACAACCAAGCAAATGTAAATTTTTGAAGTCAGAAACAATATATTTAGGTCACATTATAACAGGAGAAGGGATAAAACCAGATAATGACAAAATTTCAATTATTCAAAATTATCCACCTAGAAATGTAAAAGAAGTAAGGGCTTTCACGGGGCTTGTGGGATTTTACAGACGTTTTATTCATAATTTCGATGAAACCGCAAAACCTTTAACCGAATTAACAAAGAAAGATAAAGAATTTGATTGGAACGAAAAGTGTCAGCAAACGTATGAAAAATTAACTAAACTAAGTCAAAATCAAAACTACGAACCCGTATGGGACAGATATACTATACTCACAAAACAACAGACAGATAGAGAAATAAATCAAGACCAAAGATGGATTTTTTACGGACACCGAGGGCTTGTTGTTTAAAGAAAAAACAGGAGACGAGAGACATCATAAACTCGTGGTATCAATGTGAATGAAATTCCAAGTGATGCACGATTATCATAACCTACCATACGCCAGAAAGATAGTACAATCGCAAAAATTTTAGCACAAGAAATTATAGCAAGACACGGAGCCCCAAGACAACTATTAACAGGTTTAGGAGCAAATTTTACGTCACAAGTATTTAAATAAGTATGCCCTATTTTCGGAACCGAAAAAATTCAAACAACTGCCTATAGACCTCAAACAAATGGAGTGCTACAGCGACATTACCGGGTATTTAAAGATATTTTGTCACATTTTGTTAAGCACGATCAAACTGACTGGGACGATTCGTTACCATATGTTTTATTAGCGTACGGAAGTAGCGTTCATAACAGCACGAAAGAGACGCCATTTTTTTAATGCACGGACATGACATTGAGTTTCCATACGATGATATAACCAGACCACAGACATTACGTTACGTCTACGAGGACAATTAGAACTAAGACAAAGATTTCAGTTCGCATTCTCAAAAGTAAAACAACATTTACAAGCGACTGAGACAGTACATAAGCAGTTTAAAAAAATACGATGTCAACAAAATTTAATGTTGGAGATGCAGTATATTTACATGACGCAGCAATACAGGTAGGAACGTCACGCAAGCTAGCCAAACCATGGACATGGCCGTACTTTATAATTGAAGTACTGGGCCCCGTAAATTATAAAATGAAAGATAATAAATCAGGCAAAATTCTCAAAGTTCATGTTAATTACTTTAAAGATTATAAAGCAGAAGTTCCAAAGGACGAGGATAACAAAGAGATAACTCCAACTCTACCAAAGGAACCGAAGAAAGTAAGAGTAGCGAATCCAAATAATAACCTCCACCATTATGAACTTTTATTACAGGAATTAAGCCGAATTGAAGAACAACAGCCAGTTCTACCACAAACTCCCACCACCCCATACCATACACGTAGCAAGGGTCCAGCACCAGACTATCCCTGGATACAATCATCAGGACGATAATGTTTTTAAATTACAGATGCAGTCCATCCCGGTTATGTGGATAATTTGCAGTCTTATTAGTGCGGCATACGCGCTAATCGGATTCGACTGCAGGGGACGGAATACAAATATTACGACCATCTCGCTAAAAGACGTAACCGAATCTCAGATTTAAATAAAGGGTACAATGAATCTCGCGCCAACGTCCAGATATTACAAGAAGACAAATTTTGCAACGTCCAAGTGTACACTTGTCTGATAGAGGTTACACGGTTAATTCAGCATTGTGGGATGCACAGTCACACGTCTTCCGTTCAACAAGGGGCTTCTTACATACATCCATGAAGTTGGTCCGGAAGAATGTCGCCTGATGCATTGTACAAAAATCTATAAGGGGCTGGGAAATTCAGTTATAAAGAAACTCTTAAGTAATGGGACAATCTCAGCCTCACTAACTTTGGCAGGGGCGTTGAATATTTCCGGGAAATTCACCGGAGGATCGTTTATTGAAAATGGAGCATCATGGGAAGGTACAAGCAACTGTAAAAATCTCACTAAAGAATTACTCGGCGACTGTCAAATTAGAATCTAATAAGATTAGTTTAAAAGGTGGTGTAGTGTGTAAGTTTTTAAGTGATTACTGCATGGATACTGAAATAGGAGAAACAGTGTGAGAACGAGTTTCGACAGCGCAGTGCACTGTCGCTAATTTTTGAAGGAGACGTAAACCTATAGTATCCACAGAAAAATCAAAATTTGGAGACAGTAAAAAGTATGTGGTAGTCGAGGAAGGAGAAAAGAGTTTCGCTGTAAAATTATTGGAGAGAACAAACATTTGTAACAACGAAGTTTGGCTCACGGAACACCCAAAATTTTTAGTTGCATTTAAAAAAGATGTTGGTATTAAATATTTAGTCAACGCGTCAACGGGGTTCCAAATCCAAAAAATGTAAATTTATTAGCATATCTAAATACCAAATTCCTTTACGTTGAACAATCCTTCAAAAGAGAAATGAGAGACATGTATAGTGACGTAATTCAAAGGCATTGTCTACTCGAGCGAGATATGTTGCGAAATCGACTGTTACTAGCTCCCTTAGATCCAAATGCAGTAAGCACCCTTATTAAAAATAAGTTAGGGTAAGTAGGGCGAGTCATGGGCAAAGTCATCCACATTATGCAATGTACACCAAGGGTAGTGAAAATCCGGAGAGTGGAAAAATGCTACAACGAACTACCCATATTTTCGGATGAGGAAGAAATGTTCATGACTCTATTGACACACATCCTGCAAGACAAAACCGAGCAGATAAATTGCAGTCATCTAGCACCAGCCCTGTACTTCGTGGAAGATAAGTAGCTCGGGTTCAGCCCGCATCTAACGCAGGGTAACGCCAGAAATGTTGGAGGTACAGCAAGAACCAAAGTTCACATTCAAACCTCTGTACGACGTAGGGAACGCCGGCATATACTCAAAGAAAGAGATAAAATCGGCTCAAGATGCGTTAATTTTCGGGCTAAAACGACAAGCAATAGCAATTATAATAACAAGAAAGGTAGTAGGACGAGATACGGTAGACCAGGGCCTATCAACTCTAGACCTTCTTTCAAAAGGTGATCTCGGAAGCTTGGCAGTGTCTGCCGCTAAACAAATGTGGGGTTGGTTCTCCAGTATAGGTATGTTTATGTCAGTCTTTATTGGGGTTTATACAATTTTCAAAATTTTAAAATATTTGTTGGACGCCATAATAAATGGATTTAATTTATATAGAACAATGGGATGCAATATTAGTATAGTTGTTTGTCTCTGGAACGCGTTGATGCACCTAGTTACGACCAAGGACAAGAGTTTGAAACATTAAACATAAACCGCGATAAAGATGTGGCTATACCTGGGGTTGTAACACCTAGTGCGCCCCTTAGAGAACCAAACACACAACCAGTGTTATAGTTCATTTTATTTATATGCCGTGTAGTTGCAACTTTTCTGTCATGGGTGCTTCCGTGCAGCCGCAACCCTTCTGTCATGGGTGCTTTCCGCGCAGCTGCAACCCTTCCTTCATAGGCGCCTTCCCGCCTCATGCATAGGTTGCTAGATATGTATTATGCAGGAGTACGTAAGCTAGAGATCAGGTGTTGGTTTGTCTCATTCATTCTAAAACTATTGTTTAGAGCTGCTGGTGTGCTGGTCGATTTATTGTGATATTGAGAAATTTGAGCTTCGTGGTGAAGAAAACTACAAGTATTTTTGGATTTGACGGCCAGTCAACTCATTGGAAATTATTCCTCGGGTGTGTCCCGTATTTTGCCAAACAATTTCGTGAAGAAAAACTCTACAGCCGCACAATATCTAAGGTAAAGCCAGAACTGTCTTTTTAACTTAACTTTCATCATTCTTCATGGCATAGATTACAATTTTAGAACACTTGGTGAGATTTCAATCATGTACTAATATTTCCGTCTTTGAATTAATTCCTTTTGTTTGTATTCCGAATTCAATTAATTGCGGGGGCGATTATATTGAAAATACATCCATATTCACAATTAAAAAATTCGGTGTTAATTTAACACCGACTGTGTCCTATTTGTGACCACCACAAAATTTGCGGGTTAATTCGCATTGAAAAAAATTTGGTTAATATTTTACTACTTCTTACTTCGTTGTTTTCTACACAAACAATATTATTATTACCATTTACATGGTTTTTCCACCACATGGTAATTTTTAATATTATTCTTATTTGTGGTGATAATTATCTATTCGTTGGTTAAAAGTGTCTATAATAGTGGTTAAATTTCTTCTATATAACGGTTACTTCATTCTGCCGTACATGTAGTTATATAACAACGACAAATGTGTTATTTAACCAATAAAGAATGACTTTAACCAAAATTATTAATGATAACATCAGTAACCAAATTAAATAACTTTAACCACATTACAAATTGTTATTTAACCACTTATGTATAAAATTACTGTAACCATATTTAAAATTGTTAGTTAACCAAGTATGCATGTATTTAACAATGGTAAATTTATTTTAATAATAACACGATAATTTAATAAAAATATATTTTTATAAATTTACAAAAAAACATACATTACTGTATAAGATTTATCTTCCTTATAATTAATGACATATAAACATGTTTATAAAATAATGTGCTTTGGAACAATGTAAAATTCGTTTTTTCCATATGCTTGAACAAGATCATAAGGATACTTGTGAGAAAGATCTTTCAAACTTAATATTATATACTCAAAAATACATGACTTTTTAATTAAGAAAGCATGGAGATACTCATCAAAATATAATGTATCTAACTTGTTACATACAACATAAGGTATATCTTTATAAATAAATAAGCATAAAATTTCTCCAAAATATGGTAAATCATTTTCTTCACTAAAATTAAGAAATATATGAAAACCTATTTTATAAAAAACACCAAATTTTAACCACTTGTAAGTAAATATTTCATAATTAAAATGGATGTGCAGAAATTAATTTTCATAATTTCAGTTTATTAATTGATAATTTCTTCTCAATTTCGACTTCTAAATTTATTTCAAATTTTTTATTTAACCATAAGGAATACATCTGTTCTTGGTGTTTCACAGCTAACAATTTGGTAACATGTT
Organism: Stenolophus ochropezus; assembly: GCA_035578165.1. Classification (NCBI taxonomy): domain Eukaryota; kingdom Metazoa; phylum Arthropoda; class Insecta; order Coleoptera; family Carabidae; genus Stenolophus; species Stenolophus ochropezus. Next base: position 24,164,192 of record JAQOWZ010000017.1, read on the forward strand.
TAAAATTTTGTTTTCTTTTTATAGTATTTATAAAAAAGCGGTGTTTAGCTTCAAATCTCATGCACCAAAGAAATATTAGAGGACCCATGAATTTCATTACTGTAGGGTAGTGAATGATTTTAATTGGGCAATCATTCCATTATTAAGTTTATCTGAAAATATTATGTCTATACAACGAAGTAATACTAATAGTGATTCCCATTTATTGTCGTTTACTTTAAATATATCACCAAATATTAACGGGACGTGTCTGATAAGGCACCACATTTGACTTGCGTATTGCCCTAACATATTACCTGATTTATCAAGATTAATTGTACTCGGTTTATTACATCTTTCTGTATATCCAAAATTAAAAGATTATATTCGATTGTTTATTTCACTAACTTGTAACCTCGTTGATGTACTGAATTATGCAGGACGGTTCAAAGAATGTAAGTTTAAACTTACCTGTTCACTGCTGTCCTCCGTTGATGCTGTACTCTGGGTAGGTGCGGGTGGAAGGTGAAAATGAGCACTTCAAAAGACACTACTCTTTAAGCTTCGACGTTTAATAATTTTTATTAAAAATTAAAAATTATAAAGTCCGATTTGCAATAACTTAAATACTAACAAAAGTAAGTAAGCTAAATGAACAAATCTACTGAAATTAAATTACTACTAATTATCCTAACCACGACCGTGATTTGCGACACCCGATGTGAGAATGCTCGCAAATTTTTGGTCTTCCACCAAGTCGAATCAAACTGCTGACATATCGCTTGGGAGTATTCCACCGTTTTTGCCAACTTATCGAATGTCATCGAACGGCGGAAGCCACCCAGCCACGTGCCAGCACTCTGCAGCGGATAGCGAGTTCAATCAACCACCTACGCTAACAATTTTTGCTAATTGAACTCATATCCGTTATACTATCTTCCCCTCTAAACTCGACTGTGCGTGGAATTCAAAGTCGAGTCTAGCTGAATTTTATTCAACTTGGTAGTGGTATACAAAAACAAACTAGACTATGGGCTGGCGCAGAATGTCGAGGTTGGCGGAAGAACCACTGGGTTGCTGAGCTACTGTTATTGGGAGACCCGGGTAGATTGGTGGAGGCTCGGTCTCCGCGACCTGGTTTGTTGTCGTGCCAAGTTAATTAGGTATCGCGTAGTTAAGGCATTCCACAAACTGGCGAACAGGAACCATCTCCGAGGGGGTTGATCGGGAGTGACCGCCTTCCTTAAACTCAGTAGGTTCTACGTACCTTATCAGCGCGTACAGAGTGTACAGAAGCATCAGAACCGAGAAAAGGTTTCCCATATATGATAAGAAACCCCACACTTCCGCTGCAGCACTCCATGCCATCTTGGCGAACTCGCTTTGGCTGAATACATTGGGCAAGTGGTAATCCTGGCTATCTACTTGAACTCCCGTGACCCTTCTCGTGATTACGTTAGTTACGGCGCGTCGCTCCTGTGGGAACAAGAGTGTGCGTTGGAACTCTTCCATGTCCTGCTTACTGTACACTCCATTGGCGCTGATCGGGGCTATCTTCGTCATTGGCATTACGTCGCTGGGATCGTTAGCGTCGAGGACCATAGGATCGGGCTGCGTTCTTCTAAGTTCGGGGTCAATTTCGAACCATTTGCTTTCCAGGTGGAACATAACTGGCAATTTAGTTCTGCAGTCGACCTGCGTACCATGGTCCTAAATTATACGAGTGAGAGGGGCCATGAACTTGCTCTCATTCTTGTAAACTATTGGCAGCTCTTGATAGCAGAAGTCCGTTTTTTTGAAGTCTACTACTTTAGCACTGCAACGAATTATGTATAAAACTTCGACCATCACTCGACCCATATGTCCGGCTGCTTCCTTCACGAGGCCGCTGACAATATCCGGCTTTTCTAAGGCTAGCATGATACGGTTTTTGAGGATATTTTCACGTAGATGGTATCTCTTCATTATGGCGTCGTACACGAGCTCTCTAGCCTGTTGCTTGAAAGCGATCTCTAGGAACAGCAACTTACTGAGAACCTGTGCCATGATGTCGGTATTGTGGGTCACTCTTCTTGATTTCTGAAAATAGAAGCCAAACGAGGATTCAAAAATAACTATCAATCTATTCTACTCTGTACGCCATGCCCTCTGATGGCATAATAATTCAGCGGACAATAACCTCAAGGCGAAAACCGTATCATGGGCCTCTACCATGATGTACTTAGTGCCAGTGCTGTTGATATTTAGAATTGTGGCTGGACCTTCGTAGAGTACGTCCATACCTCGCTCAGAGCATCGGTCCAACTGGTCGGCTTCCCAGGACACTTCACCTGTTGCATCGTCAAAACAATAATTTTTGAAGTACATACATACTGTACCTGTACGCAGTCGAACGGCATTTTCTTCGACGTCGGCAATAGCGAGATAGTCGAATAATTTGATGGTGATAGCGGCGCTAACGATCACGTCTTCGTACGTAATGCCATTAAGGGTGTATCGAACGCCGGAGCATTTCCCGCTGGGTTCTAGGCGTCCCTCCAGCGTCATTGACACTTCGGTAGTTCCGTTTAAAGTCAAACTAGAGATAATTCCAGCTCCTAACCCTGAGAGATCTAAGCGTTGAAATTGGTGTGCTTCGGAACAGCTGTCGGCCTTTATGTAATGGACGTATCGGGCTAATCCGCCTGCTACTGCGCTGGTGTGTGAGTGCATGCCGCAATGCTCGATCAACTGCTGCACAATCACTAAGCAGCTATATACATGCACTTCTGTGTACCGTCGTTCTTGCAGTAACTGGATTTTCATTGGAATCTCTTCTGAGCTATTCTTCGGGTCACGACAAGGTTTAATATCAGCGAGATCTTGGATACTTCCACTTCTGGGTCTGCGCAATCGAAAGCAATCAGTTCAGCCCATGAATCTATTACAAGTAATCTTAAAACTACAACAAAAACTACATATAACTTTAGCATTCTGATGAATAACTTTACTACTCTAATGTGATAGTCTTCTTGTAATTAGATCCGTGTGTTGAGGATCCACTAGTGGTCAGCGACAGCTCCGTGGCTTCTAGTCGCGTATCGGGGCCGGGACGCTGTTTCCACGACGGTGTCAGTACTCGAGTTAGTGGTACTGGTGTCCGACAAACGACTTCTATTCTGTGATTGATTATGGCTACCACTGGAAGACTGTAAAGTTGTATTGGCTCTACTCTCTGTAAATAAACTATCATTAGTACTACTGCAGGTTGACTATAAGGAATCCTGCGGGATAATCGGTTGAGAGGACCAAGGGATAATAGGGTTAATACCATCCGTATCTGCAATTTCAGTGGTCGACTCAATTGACTCTGACGTATCGTCAAGTTTTAAGTCATCGGTCGTTAAATAACAAGGTTTTAATCGGTTTACGTGCACCGTCATTTGTTTTCGTCCGAAAATTTCTTTAATTACCGCATTCACTTCTCGCATTTCAATGATACGATACGGACCTGACCATTTCTTAGCTAACTTAGCGCTAGTGCCGACCTTGACAGTTGGTGTAAACAGATATACACGATCTCCCATTTGAAACTTAACACTAGCCGCTCGCTTATTAAAGCTACGGTGGACACGGTCAATGTTCTTGTCCAGCTGTTCTCTCGCTTTAGAGTGAGCTAACTTTAAACGTTGTAAGAATTCTGCTGCATAATTAGAGTCCGTATCGTATCTAGTGCGAAGAGTTCTCAAGAGGTCATCGAAAGGTAGTTCGATATCCCTTCCATACATTAAGAAAAATGGACTATCACCAAGCATTGCATGTGTACTACTACAAAAAGCTGATACAACGAATGGTAGCCATTCATCCCAATCCGTATGCTGCTCATTGATATAATGTGAGAGCATATCTTTTAACGTTCGATGACTTCTCTCGAGACTTGCGTTTGTTTGCGGGTGGAAAGCGGTAGTATGCAAACGTTCGATTTTTAGTACGTTACAAATTTCTTTCATCAGTTTTGAGACGAAATTGGTCCCTAAGTCGGTCAGTAATTGTCTGGGCGTACCATGTCTTAAGATAATACCCTTGACAAACGTTTTCGCCACCGTTATAGAGGTCTGGTCTTTTAGGGGAAATGCTTCTAGATAACGTGTAGCTGCATCTTGTACCGTTAGAATATATTTATTTCCAGCGCTAGTGGTTACAAGAGGACCAACAATATCCATTGCTATCCGCTCAAACGGTCGTGTTACCGACTGAAACTTTTTCAGTGGGGCAGGTCGTAAATGCGGTGACGTTTTCCTTTGCGAACATGATACGCATTTGCGCACGTATTCTTTTACATCGCGACGCAAGTGAGGCCAGAAAAATCGCGAATTAACTTTTTCGAATGTTTTCTCTGTGCCACCATGACCCGATAATGAAGAATCATGACACGCTTTCAAAATATTATTTCGAAACTTTAAAGGAATAACTAACTTGTCTTCGAAACGATCATCGTACGATTTTTTATAAATCAACCCGTCATCATCAAAGTAAAATTCACAATTTCCTTCTGAATTTATTTCGTCAGTGATACCTTTTATTTGATTATCTTCCCGTTGGGCCATTTTGATAGCGTCTCTATCCCATATCATCGGTTCATAATTAGTGCGAAATAAGATTTGTACAGGCTTAATGCATGAAAGTGCGTCGGCGTTAGTATGTTTATCTCCCGGACGATAATGAATTTCAAAGTCATGTTCCGAAAGTAATAATGACCATCTAATTAAACAATTTGTTGGCTCTGATGTTTTCATCAACCATTTCAGAGGTTGATGATCGGTATAAACAATGAATTTTTGACCATACAAATAACATCGAAAATGTTTTATTCCCGATACTAACGCTAAACACTCTCTTTCCGTTGTGCAATAATTTCGCTCGGCGGGCTTAAGCTGACGACTCGCATACGCAACCGGCATTTCATGTCCATCATGCTCTTGGCTTAAAACTACTCCAATTGCAAAAGCAGATGCATCCGGACATAAGATAAAAGGTTTGTTAAAGTCAGGATATTTTAATATCGGTGACTGCGTCAAAAAATTTCTAAGGTGGATAAACGCCCCTTCCGCCTCATCAGACCATACAAATCTAGCATTCTTTTTCGTCAAAGTTGTGAGTGGAAAGGCTACTCTCGCGAAATTTGGAATAAATCGACGGTAAAAACCCACTAAGCCAAGAAATGCTCTGACTTCCGTGACGTCACGAGGTACTGGGAAGTCCTTCACTACTCTTATCTTTTCCGTATCAGGTTTCACGCCGTCTTTACTCACTATGTGACCCAGGTACTTGGTTTCATCAAGCATACATTTGCATTTTGCTGGATTCAAAGTTAAATTTACTTCTGGTAGCCGATCAAAAATTAATTTTAATCTATCGATATGTTCATCTAAATTATCTGCGCTAAAGCAAATGATATCATCCAAATAGACAAAGCATTGGGTCACCGTCAAACCTAATAACACTGAGTACATTAGTCGCTGCCATGTACTCGGGCTATTTATCAAACCGAAAGGCATTCTGTTACATTCGTAATGGCCCCAAGGAACAGAGAATGCGGTTTTTTCTCTATCTCTCGGGTCCATTTCTACTTGCCAATAGCCTTTAGTTAAATCGAGGGTGCTAAACCAGCAGCTTTACCTAATTGATCCAAAGTATCTTGTAAATTTGGAATAGGGAAATAATCTCGTTTAGTTATTTTATTTAATTCGCGGTAATCAATACAAAATCAAAATGAACTTTCACCCTCAATTGATTTCTTTTCTACTAAAACTACAGGGGCAGAATATGGACTAATAGAAGGTTGTATGATGTTATTTTCTAACATTTCATCAATTAAATCATTCATGACTTGGCGACGACTGAATGGTACACGATAAGGAGCTCTAGTGACCGATATCTCAGTGCTCGTGAGTATACGGTGTGTCACCAGAGATGTCTTACTTAATGGTGTGTCTTTTAATTTAAAGATATCAGCATATTCATTTAAAAAGGATTGGAATTTATTTCGTTCGCCGATTGGTAAATGGTCTAAATTAAACTTATGAGGCTGACCTCCGCTCACAACATTTACGCTTCGATAATTTTCGACATCATTCTCTTCTTCTTCTACTGCCACTACTGCTATACCTAATGGTATTCGGGCTGACAACTTAACTTCGGTCGGACCTGTGTTTATAATATTTACAAATAATTTTGAATTTTGTTTTTTACGAAAAACAGTACGTGCTACTAAAACACCCGGTATATCAATCTCTGTGGGTTCAAGTACGTACGTCGCGTCTGGAATTCGCGTGTTCAGCATTATTTCACTCACAGCTGTGTGCCGCGCTGGTATTGCTACATGATACTTTGAACGTGCGACAAATCTTTTCAAATTACTACATTTAAATTTCTGAATGTTAACGCACGTATTATTATTAATTATAATGGGTTCGGTCAAATGTGGTTCAATAGGTATGTTATCTTTTTCGGTCTGGGCGATCACAGAATCTATCGATACCAAATCACTACAAATGTTTATTTGATTGTGCTCCGTTACACAATCCGTACTACTACTTTGAATTTTAGAATTCGTGATATCTACGCCTATAACATTTTCTAACTGATTCGAACAGTTGTCCCTACTATTGGCACACTCGCTGCCTTCTACATTAGCATAAATTGTAATTATGCTATCGTCTGCATTTTTATTGTTCCTATCGATTTCTGACATAGATAGAACTTTACTATTAAATTTAAAAATGTTCTTACCAAAATCGATAACTACGTTACGCTGAATTAAAAAGTCTACTCCGATCAGTTCATCTGATGGTTAAAAGAGATCGTCCGGACATATTACAAAGCGATGCCTTATTTTTTCAGAATCAGTATTAATTTCAACATTGACGATTCCGTCACTACCGATTACCTGAAACATGTACTAAAACATCCTCTGATGGTAATATTGACCATTTATTTTCAGCGACTACTTTGCGTTTTACTAATGAAACAGCGGCTCCTGAATCAACTAAAAATGTGTAATTTCGATCAGCTACCTTTAAAATTACTAACTTTGTTCTATCTCGGTCATAATCGGCGACCCGTGGAACTAAGCATACTTTACTACTTAATCTGTCTGACGTTGGGTCGTCGTCGAGACAGCCTTTAAGTTTAAAGGACACGCTGAAGAATCTGCACGATGCCCTACCACTACACAGTTATAGCATAATGTCTGTTTTTGCTTCGGACATTTCTTTGAAATGTGATCTACACTGCCGCAGTTAAAGTAACGACATTTCATAGCTAAATAACGCTGGTCTGTTCCTGATTTTGAACTTTTCTTATTATTACGTACGGTTACGGTATTTCTGGGACTATTTGTCGCAGAAGGAGTGTCCGAATTTTTAGCCAATGTACGAACGTGCGATTTATGGGCGTCTGCTTTCGTTTCCCGAAACAAACGAGCGAGTACTTCCTCACAATGCTCAGCAACGGGCAGAGCTTCTTCTACTGTTTCGCAATGCTGTATGCGACATACTTCATTTGCTAGTCGTGTATCAAGGCCCTCAAGAAATTGTCTCATCATTAGAGTTTCGCGTTTTATTCTGTTCCGCAAACTTAGCATATTATTACCCCCAGAATTTAAATACAATTTTGCTGCTGTAATCTCTAACCTTAATGCGAATTTCCTTAACGATTCGTCTTTTTGGCGGTATAATTTTGAAAATTCTCTTTGGGCTACAGCGTGATCTACCTTTTTCCCAAATAAACTAATTAACCATTCGCGCATTTCTGAGATCGTACTCGGACGCTTGTCACCCGGCAAGGAGTAAAAACAGAGTTGCGCGTCACCTCTAAGTTTCAGTTTGATTGCGGTTACAATTTGATTGTTGTTCCATTGGTAACACTCTGCAACTGTTGCTACGTTATCTAAGAATGCTTCTAACTCTGGGCCACCGGAATACGTTTCAATGGTTTTAAGAGGAGAAGAAGGATCATTAAATACTGGAGTGACAGGTGGTGAACTAGCGTGTGAAGGGTGGTCTGCGGATGGAATGGGCATTTCTTTGACATTATTGAAATAATTTGGCATATGGTAAGAGAACGGTTGGTAGCTTGGACCTGCCGAAAATCGTTGAACGTTAGGCGGGGGATACTGATAAAATTGGTTGGCAAATAGCATTGCGATGGACGTGTGAGGGGGAGCGGTCGGATTCTCAATCGGTGAAACGATGGTGGTTATACTTGTACTCGCTGAAACGGTCGAGGGTGCTACTGTCGTGGTTATAGTGGTTGTTATCGGTACAATATCGTTCTGGTCCATTTTCGTTAATTAAGCGTTAAATTAATATAATTCAGTCGGTCTATAATAATCTAGTTCTATTTAACTAGATCCTGTCCGCAGCGCCAGTTGTACCAGAGGGGTTGTGCAGTGAAGTACAAGCCCTCGTTGACGTACTGAATTATGCAGGACGGTTCAAAGAATGTAAGTTTATACTTACCTGTTCATTGCTGTCCTTCGTTGATGCTGTACTCTGGGTAGGTGCGGGTGGAAGGTGAAAATGAGCACTTCAAAAGACACTACTCTTTAAGCTTCGACGTTTAATAATTTTTATTAAAAATTAAAAATTATAAAGTCCGATTTGCAATAACTTAAATACTAACAATAAATTTTAAGGTAAGCTAAATGAACAAATCTACTGAAATTAAATTACTACTAATTATCCTAACCACGACCGTGATTTGCGACACCCGATGTGAGAATGCTCGCAAATTTTTGGTCTTCCACCAAGTCGAATCAAACTGCTGACATATCGCTTGGGAGTATTCCACCGTTTTTGCCAACTTATCGAATGTCATCGAACGGCGGAAGCCACCCAGCCACGTGCCAGCACTCTGCAGCGGATAGCGAGTTCAATCAACCACCTACGCTAACAATTTTTGCTAATTGAACTCACATCCGTTACAAACTGAAAGTTTTTTTTCTTTTACAATATATTCCAATAATAACATTAATTCAAATTGGCATACTCCTTCCAACAAATCATGCATTATATCAACTGATAAATTTTCGTACAAATTAAAATATTCCAAATTATTAAATAAATATATGTTTTTAACACCATAAGTGTTATTAAACGTAACGGTGGAAGCAATATTACTTTTGCAGGTTTCGTTATTCCGAATCGTTACATAATTTTCATCAAAAATATGTTGAATGTCGTCCTTGTGAATTAAACAGATTCTACAAAAATACGATGCAGAAAATGATTCGACCATTCCATGCATCATATTAGCTCCAAGATTATCATGAATAAGAGAAATTAAGGTGCCTCGTATAACCTCATTATTGATTTGAATTCCCTTTGTTTCAAGAATTTTTAAATCTTCTATAATAGGAAACAAAAATGCATTGAAACCAAATTGTTTAATATCAATTGAATAACAAAGTGCTAGTAAATGTATATTTGATGTAACGGAGTTCAAATGGGGTGGTAAATTTCTCAAAATAAAGTAAAATGCACCTATCTTATGTTTCCCAGATTTAGAGCCTAAAAGATTTGAAGTCTCAAATTCATCAAAAAAAAATTGAATTTGTAGAGCATTAGGTTCAGAAATATATAACTCGTTTCTTTTGAATTTTTTTCCATCTATGTAATCTTGAATAAAATTAGAATGCTGTTTCGATTTTCTTGTTAAAGTTCGGTGAAATGAGTCATTTAAAAATAAAAATTTTCAAGTACGTAGTAAAGGTATATACATATACGTAGAAGTTACCGGTATATGTTGGTAAATATTTAAATCTTTATTGTATTTCTGATCAAATCTTGTTCCTAGAGAAATTTCTTGAGGGCAAATAACATCTTTATTAAGAATTTTTTTCCTCTTGTAAGAAGAGTTATATAATTTAAAAATATCATTAAACAGATCCGAATGTTTCTTTACTGTATACTTGTTTACTTCGTCAGAGTTAAAAATATCATTGAGTATAAAATTAACTAAAGAATAAACTTTATTTGTAATATATTGTGTTGTATTTTTAGTTAAATCACAAGTATTCAAACTATTAAAAAAAACTTTTATTACATTTTCAAAATTTGTACTCTCTGTTTCATTTTCATTCAATATTTCGGAATCTGACAAATCACTAGAAACATCAGAAAAATTTACTTCTAAAGTAGGTAAAGAAACAGTGGGATTTATTGCTTCTTGTGTATCAATAATAGTACTAGTAGAAGTTTTGCTTGTAGTGGTCTCTAATATTTATTTGCTGCATGAAATCATATGACGTCGAAGACCGCTAAAAGAACGAAATTTCTGTATGCAACTTCTAAAACAACATTTTAAGATAGTATTTCGTCCTTCTACTAAAGCATGTATAATTTTTAAGTGTTTAATAATTTAATTTACTGTGTCTAACTTTTGTAAACATAAATAACACCTGAAGTTCATAGTCATTGTGAAATAGTTACTTACAAAGTGGGTATATACTTTATATAATTAACATTCAGTATTCAATGATGGGGGCAAACCATATATTTCGCTTTCTACGTAAACCCAGAAATTTATTATGGATGAGTCATATTTGGTGTCGAATACAAAATAGCTTTGAAATAATGTATCGAAAACCAGTGGACTCTACTGGTATAAATGAATTGTCTAGTCTAATAAAATAAGTAGCAATGGAATTTTTATTTAATCCCACAGCTACTACATGTGGTTGATCGGTGTATTTAGTCACGTTATGTAAGGGGTCACCATTCTAATATAAATTTTAAAAAAGTTAGAAAGATAATTTCGTGGTAAAAAAATACGTAAATACCTTGTGAAAAACTAGTCGATTTACGCTTGTTTGAATACTTTCTTTTATTATTTTCTTTCTGTCCTTAGCAGTAGATGGTAACATATATAAAAGTGCAATAAATTTTCGAATTTCAGTTGGCCAAGCTATAAGTCATAAAATTAGATTAATTAAAAATTTATTTACAAAATTCAACATATTTACCTAAATCTGCAGCACAAATTGAATCTTTTGATTCAGATAATGCTAGAACTTGCAAAATTCGATCTCCCTTTTCTTCAATATATTTTTTAATTGATCGTTTTACGCTGGGGTACATTAACTCAAAGTCAATTTTAATCTGTAAGAATGAAATACATAATAATGACATTTAAAGCTTCTGTTAATATTTACCAGTCCAGGTGTATCCAAATATCTGGGAAAAATTTCTAGAATTGGTTTTCCTTCTTTTATTAATTTTCTTCTGTATAAGTAAGTAGACCGTATTTTTTCAAAAATTTCATCTTTTTGTGATTCAGGATACGCTGTTTTTAAAAAAAGTATATCATTTTCAATAGTCTACAAATCATTTTCCGAAAAGTTTGGATTATTTGTTTCTTCTAAAGAAATATTTTCTTGAACAACATGTGACGATTTGCCCGTCTTTTTGAACATCTTATTAATATGTTTAAAAATTTATAATAAAGTGTCACATATTTTGCCATCTTAAATTAATATATTAATTTAAACTCACGAATCCTTCCTCGGTTCTAGGATCTTTTAAATTTGGAAAGATTGACACGATGGCTTTCGCATATGAAACTTTAGTTTCGGATTTTGGATTTCTTCCATGATTGTGAATCATGATAGCAACAACAGAATTTACAAGTGTTCTTCTTGAACGATTTGAAAGCATTTTTTTACTTTCATTGTTACCTCTTTCGGCGTAACATGGACTAAAGGGATGCAATAAGTCGTACCCTATTGCACAACAAACGCCTGAAAGCCCAAGACGCTTGTCGGGGTCCTTGTATTCAAGAAGTTCGAATACAGCCGCTAACTTTTAAACAGTGGAGTCGGTCGTGAGTTCTTATAATGACAGAAGAACGATCTAAACGAAACTAACCTGATATACTAACTCTATCAGGTGCCAAGGGCGCCACAGTGTTGTGAATTTTACCTAGCATACAACACTGAAACTACTAGAACCTTAAGGGAAACGAAGGAATGAAAAATACGGATCGCAACTGAATGTAAATAACCACACGTAACAAAATTTAAAGTAAAATGGCACAGTTATATTAATAAATTGAGTAACATACAAACTGTAATATAATAATATTACATGGAAATGTAATATGGTTTAACAAATATAAAAAAATTCAAAATTATTATTTATTTATTTTTTTTTACAATTTGAGTTGAATCCGCAAACGCGAGGGTGCGCGGTTCGGTGATTAAGGACGATATAAAGTATACAAAATTCACCCTTAATATGAATAACAAAAATACACGAACGCGGGACGGTTGATCGATCAAGCGCATGCGCGACGTATAGTCCAACAAAAATAAGCTGAAAACAAAACGCCCTAAATTTCCTCGCCTGACGTTCCCTGTACACTTATACTCACTAGTGTCGGAAATATCGTAGAAATAATTATCACAATGACAAAATTTTCAGTTATAAAGTGGCACTGTTTATACAGACTGAAAGCTATCAGACTAACTTTGAATCGGTATAACAGTTTAAAAAGGTAATACAACAAAATATAGTATCAATAAGATTAAGTATTATAAATAATAGCCAGGATTACTCAATACTACAATAAAGTATTCAATGATCAAAAGTGAATAAATAAATGTTCAAACAATCAATTAATTAACGAAAAGGAACTCAATGTTACAATAAAAGATTTCAATTAATGATTAGTTATTAATTAAGTGTTCCAAATAATGATTACTATTAAACCAGCAAATAATTCAATAACGTAATAAACCAATGTGGTTAAATATCATTACAAAAAAAATGCAACAATCAATAAGAATTTGAATTTAAACAATCTAATCTGGGTTAACCAGAGTATTCAATAACAAATAAATATTAAAACGAACAAAAAAAGGTGATTTTAGTTGATATAAAATAAATCAACAATTGACCAAGGCAACAATATCAAATAAAAAAAAAAATAAGTAGGAAATCTTATCTGGTTTATCCTAAGATTGTCCGGTACGGGCCGAGTAAGTACAGGGCGGGAACCACTTGACTTGCCGTGGCGTGAACCTTGACTTGCCGTGCCGTGAATTGACTGCTACTCTCGGTCAACAATACTCCAACACGTGAAATTATTCCAATGAGTATGTAAGACAATTCCAATGTATAAAATTATTCCCAAAGCCTGAAAGAACAATTAAATCAACAACCTGAATTCTATGATTTTATCACGTCAAAAGAACGTGAAACTTTCTTGAACTATGAAAAGTCCAGCTACACAACAACCAAAGAAATTGTTAGGATAGTTACCTGATGGAATTGGCGGAATTTTTGTATGTTGAAAAGTAATTTGCGCTCGATTTTCCGGGCACTTTTCCGGAAGAAACAGACAACTGCCTCCTTAAAATGTCGTGAAACTTTCCCCAAATAACGGGTATGAAATAAATCTTCTAAATTGATAAAATATCACTAATCGAATTCCCAATAAGATTTATCTCTTTTGTCGCATAACACCAGAGCACAAATTTGCTAAACAAAATCTCAATTGCAAATGAACGAGAATATACTTCTCTCAAAATTATTTGCAAAATGTCACCGCTAAAGAAAGAAGCGCTAGCAGACGATATGCTACCCGCCTACGAGGACAGCCAGATGTCTGCCATAAATGTATAAATGGTTGCTTAAAAGAAATCGTACATTTTGAACGTAACATCATATTCATCAAAGATTGCAATAGCATTTGGATCTTGCATTAATTTTGTTTGTAAATCCTGTTTTTTATATTTTCTTTAGCAGGGGGAAAAGTGCGTATTAAAAATTCTTTGGCATCTTCTGATGATATAGACAGTGTATCAGAAGTTACAGGTGATTCATCTTAAAATATCTTAGTGTCATTCGTATAGGTTTATTAAGGGTTTTTTTTTTTAGAAAAACATACCTTCGCGTTTGTTAATAACAAGCGTTATACCTTCCGAATTTGTGTTTAAATTAACCCAATCCACAATCACGTCTGGTTCCAATTCTACCTCTTTATCAGAAAATAATTTTATGCCCTCATTTTCTATATTTAACTCCGGGAATTTTTGCCTGGCTAAAGTTTAAAATATATATTTATATAATTATTTTAAATAGTATATTGTAATACAAGTGAGGAGAAGGATTAATTGAAAAACGAGTACGAAAGTTGGAACACGAGTGGTAGCCAGTTTTCTAATAGTATGAGATTTGCATAGGCTCTTTCCCACTTGTATTACATAGGTACTACTTTACTAATAATTCAAGAAATTATATAACAGGTAATTATTATGTAAAAAACATAGAAGCTTTATTTACAAATGAACGTCATGTTTCCTTAACATTTTGTCAATTAGTATTAAAATATTAAACATTTCGTAATATTTCACAAAATGCAACATCTGAATCGGCATATTAGCTCATCATAAGAAGCTGGCTATTTTATATCCAGTCATCAACGTGGTGTAAGCAGCAACTAGTGTCCAGGTCACGTCTCCAGGCCATGTACCACTGTGAATCTCTTAAGGGAGATTGCTGTTACATTCAGGCAGCAGCTGCTTTTTGTGAAATATTACGAAGTGTTTGAATTTTTTACTATTATTTATAATGGCTTCAACCAAGAGGTTAGAAATTGTAATCTTTATTTTGTTAATTACATTTCTCACGAGCAGAAGTGATAAAAATATCACACTTTCTATCACTTGTGAGGAAAGTCGTTGCTATCACAACTAAATTAAGCAAAAAAATTGTTATTGTCACAAGTGGTGTCGATAAAAATAATTAACGTAGAAACAATGTTTCATAGTTTACTACAATGCAACAAAAATTAATAATATAATATTCCTTAATACGTAAGTATATAAATTGTACACTAATGCACGTTCAAAAATAAAATCAATTGAAATAACTCTTACCACAAATACAAAAGTCTTCGTAATCTAAACTAATATTATTTCTGGCTGCAACTCTCGCAAATTTTAATGATGATTTGTATTTAAATTGAATATACAAAAGTGCTGCGGTGAAGTATTCCATGTCTTGCAGATGTTCATTCCTCTTACGAGTCCAAACGTGTAGTGTTTAGACGCATACACGAATATGCTTGCACTGCTGCACTGCGCAAAGGCCACTGCGCTGCTATTGTGCAGACCACACAAGTAGAAAATTCACTCTATTTGGAGTTTTTTCACCACGTTCTTTTGGTTATTTGCATTTTTTGTTGTTTATTAAATATTTGTGGGATACTTATAACACCAATTCTTTGGTAAAACATCAAGGCAGCAAATTTTACCATTTTGGTAGTTAATGTAATTTATATTTAGGTTAATTTTACTACTTCGACCGTTATTAATGTTAACTATATATATGAATAAAAATTACGAAATAAGGAGTAATTTAACAAAATATTTTATTCAACCACACATATGATAATATTGTCTGAATTTAACCATTAAAAATGTAAATTAACAGTTTTTTAATAGTTAACCGCCAAATACCAACACAAAAAATTAAATTAACAACATTCTTAGTTAAAATTTAACTCCGAAACTCTTAACCACCAACACCATAAATAATAACCACAAAATTTTTTTTACTGTGTTGGAAAAACTCTCCATGCTGCCTTGCCGTGCCACCATTTTGTTTGAGAACCGTATCCGGTGGACTCTGGAACTGGATGAAACAGGCTATCAAACGGACCACGTGGGATAACTGCCGATGTTCGCAGATCAGCCCACATTTTACTTTGTTAATCCATCTCAGTACCGGAATACCAGAACCCCATTTAATTTAACGTTGCAAGCTAAACTTGGTCACCGATTTTTAACGACTTTAATATCTATATTTAAGTTTATTGTATTTTATCGTTACTGTGCTGATGGTTATTCGAATACTATTTCATTCAATTTAGTGTCACGAATCTGATCTTTTGGTCACTGAATGTTAACGACTATTACTTGAAGCGTTTATATTTACATTTATTGTGCTTTTATTGTTATTGTGATGACAACTTATATTTGAGTATCCTGTAAATCTGATCCTGCTACACAACTGTTTGTATTTTTAGTTTATTCGCATGTTGTGCGTATTGTCGGTAGGGCGCAGTACACTGTCGTGGATCCTAGGACTTACTAACGTTTACTCGTATTTACCGGAGCGCTCGCACAATTGTCACGTTGGTACCATCGCGGCCGTCGGCGTTATTACCGCTCTTTTTATCTATTTAGAGTTTATAATTTTTAGTACGGTAGTCCTCGATACCATCGGTGCGTGCTGCTACCCCCTACATATCCTGTTAGTGTTAAACCAAGTTACATTGGTTGCGCCGCGTGGTCAGGTCTCTCGTAACCCCTATTTGGGTCACTGGCGTCCATGTATTACACTCCTGCTTTCTTAATACACTAGGATTGTTAAGCACACTTTAGTGTTTTCTTGAGATATAACCACCTGCTCGTTTCCTTCCCGCTTACTCACTTAGGTCTGCTGATCGACCCTTAAGGTTGAATATTTCCGGCACAGAATCAGCTGGCGCCCATTTTAACTTTTGGAGAATTTTACACCCACCCCCCTTCTCCACTGTAGCTGCCGTGGTTCAACCGGCCTTGCACGGGAATCGCCCTCGAGAGGCGTAGCACCAGGATGGTTTTACCAACGTTAGTTAGCTTAGATTAAGACTGATCACGTCCTAGCACAACCAGCACGAAGACCAAGGAGCTACAGATCAGAAAAGCGCTGGATACCCGGGGTCAGCAAGAAGTCTGTTGTCATCACATCCACAAAAAATTGCACGGCAAGGTCAAGTGGCACCGCGCGGCATTTCAGTATTATCTAAGATGGGAAGTGGACTCCAAAGTGAACAATTTATACGTGTTGTGTTGTGCTACGATGCAGACAATTGGGAGAGAAATAACAAAGTGATCATGTAGAGACATTAAGTTTACGATAAGTAAGTGCTTCTGAAAATTGTGCTCCTTACAGGAAGCAAATTTCTCGAAGTCGGGAGGAATGTAACAAGTCTAAGTCAGCACATTCTAGTGGCACCAATTAAGTTAGTAGGAAATGGATGTAATACTTAAATAATATTGAGTAAGGTAAAGCTAATATTTGCTGACTTAGCACTTGTGTCTTTTGTATATATAGAGTAAGGTAATGGATAGGAAACAGTAGTGATAGACGGCAATAGAACCCGAGTAGTGTGCGTGAGTAACATCGAAAATGTACAGTCAACAATATATATTATATTTATTTGTTTATATATATATATATATATATATATATATACAGGGTGTTCATTTTAAATGGGCCACCATTGCTATCTCGAGAAGTAAAAGAGCTACGAGGTCGGTTAAATTAGCAAAAAAATTCTATTTTACAACACTATTAACATGAGATAAACAAAATTTTTATTAAACCAGTGGTTCTTACCACCACCGAATACAAGTCATTTTTTTAACCTGCAATTAGAGTGCCTTGGCAGAAAGAAGTGAATAAAAATATATTCTTTCTATCAAGGCACTCTAATGGCAGGTTAAAAAATGATTTATATTCCGTTTTTTCCGTCATGGCACTCTTATTATTGTAATATTTTAATCAAATTAATATAAAACTTCAGATGCATTTTCTCAAAAAAATCGTTATGTTAGGGTATGATAATATTATATCATTGAATTCAGAATAAAATTCTCTATCGAATAAGCAAATAAAAAATATAGGTTCACATTTAAAATAAAAAAGTTGGGACCCGTATTTTGAGAACCACTGGTTTAATAAAAATTTTGTTTATCTCATGTTAATAGTGCTGTAAAATAGAAATTGTTTGCTAATTTGACCGACCTCGTAGCTCTTGTAGTTCTCGAGATAGCAATGGTGGCCCATTTAAAATGAACACCCTGTATATATATATATATATATATATATATATATATATATATATATATATATATATATATGAGTATTTCTGTTTAATTCAATATCCATCTCCTAGTACTTGTTTCGTCCCCAACCTGACAAAGAACCCCATATTAAATATTTTTGTCAATCCTATCCTTATCGAGGAAGGGTTACAATACTACCGACGATCTTATATAGAGCAGAAGCATGGGGCTCATCGCAGTTAAAAAATACTAAAAAAGGGATGACTCAGTATTACAAAAGCATATATTCCCTGAGTATAACAACCCCAAACTATTTAATAAGAAGGGAAACTGGAGAAATGAACCTAGAAGTAAAAATTCTTGAAAAAATGCTCTCATGGTGGCATAGAATATTACTGATGCCGGATGATAGATATCCAAGAATATGTTACAACAAACTCTCTTTGCTAGTTAATGATTCTAAATTTCCCAAGGAAAAACAAGAAAAACGCAACTGGGTACAGAACTTAAAAGACATGTTAGAAAATGCTAACTTTGGGTGGTTGTGGGAAAGTAAGAGCTGCATCATTTTGAAAAATGAAATGCATAACATATTAACTTCATATAAGAAACTATTATATAAAGCAGACTCAAGAAAAATAATGAGCTCCACATACAACACAAAATACCAAAACTACAATACCAGTTTAAATATTGAAAGAAGCTTTCAGAACTCATAATTAATAAATAGACAATATTTGGGTTTTAGTTTTACAGAACTAAAACCCAAATATTGTCTATTTATTAATACCAGTTTAAATTATTTGGCTACACATATTCCTTTTAATATTATCAAAACAATTGTGCAGCTAAGAACCGCTCATATAAATAAATTTCAGTTTTACCAAGATAGACATCAACACAAATTCAATCAAGAGGAAGCCTGTAGTATTTGCAACACGTTTGAAGGCAACGATTTATACCATTTCCTCTTCCAATTCCCCATATTGAACCCTATTAGATCCACGTACCTCAACAAACACTTGAACATCTCCGAGGACAAATATAGCAGCCTTCTTTAAGAACTGTCAAAAAAGAAATGCCTTGATATATATTGTTATTGTCAAGAATCTCTAAGACTCAGAGCATTAATGTTAAATATTTAAAATATGTATTTGTTTTAGTACCAAATCATAAATTTTTTTATTCATAAAATAATGATCATAATGTATTCAGTAAGAAAAATTTAAATATTAGAAATGCAATGTACCAATATATTTGTATATTTATTTATAAGCAAATAAACATTATTATTATCACATTTGTGAGTGATGAAGCACGCATTTTGGAGGCGGCGCATAGCATATCTATGCCTCGTAACGTTGCTTTGTCAACTCCAGTGAAGGCTCAGTATAAAGGGTCTTCCACTTTTGTCGTTAACACACCGTCATCGTCAAATGAGTGTGCGATGTGCACTGGTGCACACTTCATAGCCCAGTGCACTATATTTCGTAACAAATTGGTTACAGATCGTCTCCGTTTGGTGAAGGAAAAACGATTATGTTTAAATTGTTTAAACAAAGGACATTTTATGAATAAATGTAATAAACATATTATGTGCAAGCATTGCGCGAAAACACACCACTCTTTGTTGCATTTCGGCAACAAACCACCCGTCGTGGAAGAGAAAGTGGAGCAATCTGCACCCAACCTTATCGAGAACGAGGAGGTTCTACAAAATCATTGCACGGATGTAGGCACGCATCAAACAAACACGATCGAAACACGGCGGTTGTTCTGCTCGCAACCGCGGAAGCAGGCATCCAGGATGGGAACGGCGAATATCAGCGGGTAAAGGTTCTCATTGACAGTGCAAGCCAAGGTACTTTCATTACCAGCGCTTCCGCAAAACGTTTGAATCTGCAGATTCAGCCCGCCGCTGTTACGGTATTTGGCATGGCTCAAACAAAATTAGGCGTGGCAACTGGCACCGTGATTTGTAATTTTGAACGCGCAAAGAGCATGCAACTTATGGTTGATGCATTTGTCGTCGAGCGCATTACTAATTGCCCTTCAATGCCTCTACCACAGGTCGAGTGGGTACATTTAAACAATTTAAATTTGGCCGATAAAAATTATAATTTTATCCTCAATCGGTGGATATTTTCCTGGGCGCTGAGTGGTTTGGCTCAGTCGTCGTTAGAAACTCTATTGTTGAACCTCCAGGCAGCCCTAGCGCGGTGGAAACAATTTAGGGTTATTGTTTAGTAGGTAGAGTTCAGTGCGGTAGCAATAGGGTGGAAACATTCTGCATAGGTACTGAGGAACACTTGGACGCAACGCTACGCAAGTTTTGGGAAATAGAAGTACCACCCGCGTCTCGTATTGAGAGCAATGTGAAACACTTTACCAATCTTCGGTGTCTCGCAATTTTTCGGGTCGCAACGCCACTGAACTGCCAATCATGAAGTCGGCGCCATTGTTAGGTGCCAGTCGTGAAATCGAGCTAAGTCGGTTTCAAATGCTAGAACGTCGTGTAGCCAAAAATTTTGAACTTCGTAGTCGATACAACGAATTCATGACAGATTTTATCCAGCAAGGTCACATGGGCGCCCGATTACGTCACCGGATTCGGAATTTTGCATTCTACATCGTTGTATTTGTAGCCCAAAGCCTCAAGGCTCAAAATTTCGCGTCGTGTTCGACGCTTCCATGAAAACCACCACCGGAATGTCGTTGAACGACATGTTATACACAGGGCCAAAATTACAGGCTAATTTAGTTAATATTTTAGTAACATTTCAGTTACATACTATTGCATAGGTTGCTGATATTCGGCAAATGTATCGAAACATTGAGATCAGCAATAAACATCGGGACTTCCAACGCATATTCTGGAGATTTAGCCCTGAAGAGCCTCTTCAGGAATACTACCTCACAACTGTGACGTATGGCGTCTCCGCATCCCCTTTTCTCGCTATAAGAACCTTGCATCAGCTCGTTGCCGATGAAGGAAAGCCGTTGCCGGCCACCTCACAAGCCATTCTGTCGGATACTTACATGGACGATATTGTAATGTCGGTACCGTCAGTGAGTGAAGCGTTGTTACTGCAAAGGGAAATCGTCGATCTCATGCGTCGCGACGGCTTTGAGCTCAGAAAATGGAGAAGCAATAGGCAAGAGTTGTTAACAGATATTAACCCAGAATATTGTGCACTGTCCTCTGAAGCATTTTCGTTTAAAGAAAATGCAGATTACTCGGCGAAAATCTTGGGTTTAGTTTAGGACCCGCTAGCCTATTTTTGTCGTATCGTACATCTCTGAGTGAGACGTCGGTCACGAAGCGAACTATTTTGTCAGACATTGCGCGTCTTTTTGATCCTCTCGGCCTCGTTTGTCCAATCGTATTTTATGGAAAGTGGTTAATCCAGCATTTGTGGCATCTCGGCCTCAGTTGGTATGAACCAGAGGAAATTCGTAATAAATGGTTTGATATTCGGCGAGAACTACCTGAAGTCGCAACAATAGCACTTCCGCGATGCGTAAGTGTGGATTCGGCCTGCGCATTCATATTCACGGCTTCGCAGACAGTTCAGAGAAAAGATACGCCGGCGTCGTTTATTTGTGCACGGAGCAGCAGAATGGGACGTCAACAATGTCACTTATGTTAGCCAAGTCGAAGGTGGCACCGCTGAAGAAGGTAACGATACCGCGGCTAGAATTATGTGCAGTGGTGTTATCTGCGCATCTCGTTCATCACATTAAAATTATATTGTAAAATCGTTGTAAGATTGACTCTGTCACAGTGTAAACCGATTCGAAGGTAGCTTTAAGTTGGGTGCAATTTTCACCGCATCACTGGCACACTTACCTGGCAAATCGTGTCAGTCAAGCGCAGTCCTACATATCACCGCACCGCTACTGCCCACGAAATTCAATCGACATTGAAGCAAGAAGCACGCATTGCCACGTTGCAAACGAATATTGGTGCAACAGATGGTTTTTCACAGCGACTTTTCGATAAAGCGTCTTCTTTAATATTTCTTAAGAGGGTGATAGGTTGGATTATGCGATTCGCGTATAATGCTAACAAACAACGCAACAAAGTCAGGAGGACAGGTACCCTCTCGGTCGCAGAATGGTCATCAACATTACATATATTGTATGTGTTAAGCTCGTACAATTGGAAGAATTTGAAGCGGATATTCAGTGCTTAAAAACTGGTAAACAAGCAACTTCTCGTCTTCGTAAATTGAATCCATTTGTTGCCAAAAAGCGGGTTGCTAAGGGTCGGTGGACGGCTAACACATTTACATCTGTCAGAGGACAGAAAATACCCAATTCTGCTGCCAAAGTCTCATGCATTTACATTGTTGATCATTGACCATTTTCATAAGATGTACGCTCATCCTAGAGCACTAAATTTACTATCCATAATTCAATCGCAATTGCCGCTCGCGATGTAATTTGGCATCGCCTCTCGAAATACGTCATTTGTTTCCAAACGCAGCTGAAGTCAGTACAGCCGCCGATGGCCAACCTACCAGCTGCGCGCTTAAATTCCGTAAAGCTGAGATCGCAGTGCAAGTGAGTAGTGAGTAGAGTGGAGGTTAGAGCTGGAGGTTTATGGGTAGCGGTTGGATATAGTGCGGTCGCATTGCGCTATGAAATAACCTTGGCTCCAATATAGAACGAACTGTCAAATACCGAAGAGATTAAAATGTCTAAATTTAAAAAAATGTTTTTATTGACTGATACTCTTTATCTCAGGTATAATATGATGAATATACGCAATTGGGTACATAAGTACAATCTAGAAAGAGATTATGATGGAGAATTTATACGCGTATATAAAAAGATGCGAAAGTATGCTGAAAAAATTTTCAATTACACAAGGATGAGTATTAATTCGTTCGACTATTTATTAAATAAAATTAAAGAAAAATTGGAGCGAACAACAACAAATTTCAGAGAAGTAATATCAGCCGAACAACGCTTGGTTAACACAATAATGTAAGTAATTAAATATGCATGTTTTCTAATTTTTATATATTAGTATTAATATGCATTTTAAAAAAAACTAAATGACAAATACAAAACAGTAAAAATACCTTCCTAGTATACAGAATGTCTCAATAAGCTTGCTCACTATTGGTAACTTTTTTATTTTAAGAGATACGAGGTTGGTTAAATGAGCAGAATTGTGCTATATTATAATAGAAAATTGGTCATATCGACAAAAATAAAATTGTTTTAGCGGTTATTTAATTACAAGATAAATTTTAACAAACTGCAACAATAATTTAAAACAAAGTAGGCTTGCTTCTATTAAACAATTAAACAAAAACCGAATAATAAACGCATACTTCAAGCTTGAAAATTATTTACTGCTTCATCTTGAAAAGTTATTTGCTTAATTTCTGTATAAGAATGCATAGTTATCAAAAAGCTGAATTTCTTGACATGCTTTTGGTTTTTGGAGAGGCAAGGCGTAATGCACCAGAAGCTCTAAGAATTAATCGGAGAAGATATCCGAACCGTCAGCAACCAAGCTGTCGCATTTTTATAAGAATATGTAGACGATTGTCAGAAACTGGAAGTTTTCAACCTACAATTGGTGGGAATTCCAATAGATTTCGTCGAGCCCCTGCATTGGAAGAAACGGTTCTTAATATTATTGAAGATGAGCCATCGTCGAGCACAAGAACGATTGCAAATAGATTAGATGTAAATCATGTGTCAGTTTGGCAAGTTCTGAAGGAACAAGGTCTCCATCCATTTTCAAGACAAAAAGTGCAAGCTTTGGGACCTGCAGACTTCCAGCCAAGATTGTTGTTTTGTCGTTGGTTTCTTGAACGTTGCAATCTTCAGAGGCATTTTGAAAAGTTTGTTTTATTGACTGACGAAGCTTGTTTCAGAAGGGACGGTGTATTTAATTCTCGTAATAATCCCCACGCAACATTTATTCGTTCACATCAACAACGTTTTTCAGCAAATGTATGGGCTGGAATCGTAGGTGAGTACATTATTGGACCGTACATTCTGCCAAACCGTTTGAATGGTGAAAATTATTTTACTTTCTTAAATAACGTTCTGCCAGAGCTTCTTGATGACTTATCGCTAAACATTAGACAAAGACTTTGGTTTCAACATGATGGAGCACCGGTTCACACAACCCGAGAAGTCACAGCACTTCTAAATAGAGAATATCCGAATAAGTGGATTGGAAGAGGAGCCCCGACCTAACTCCCCTAGATTTTTTTTTCTGGGGTCAGATGAAGACCTTGGTATATGAGACACCAGTAAATACTGAATTCGAACTGGTGGCTAGAATAGTAGCTGCAGCAGAAGATATAAAAGACAGGCAGGCAGCTCTTGCAAGTGTCTTTTGTAATATTAAAACACGCTGCCGAGCTTGCGTTGCTGCGAATGGTGGCCATTTTGAAAATCAAATTTAGTACCTCCCTTGCAGTTTCATTGTTCATTGTATTTTTTCTTGTTTGTTTCTGGTTTTTCTTGTTTATTTTTTTGTTTAATGGCAGCAAGCCTACTTTGTTTTAAATTATTATTGCAGTTTGTTAAAATTTATCTTGTAATTAAATTTGAATAAATTTTTTTTTCGACAGATCGAATAAATAGGTTTCAGGCATTTGTTAGTAGATAGTAAAAGGATTTTATAAAGTTTTATTTTCAAAAATCGATCGAGTGGTTTTTAAAATATCTTGTTTTGAAATTTTTGGTCGGTCGCCATTTTGTCATTTGATAAAATAGCAAATAATTGTAAATACAAAAGTTTTAGAGAACTAAAAGCAAAGGCTGAAAGTTTTTGTATTTTTCAATATCTCTTAAAATAAGGGAGTAATGACGATTTTTCGAAAAACAAAAGAACGCCAATAACTATGAAGTGGGGCTCCAAATAAAAAATTTGAACTAAGAAAAGTTGTTTATCTCAATGAGTTCTAACTGCCGTTTTCGGATGGTACAACTTAGTATTAACACCCTGTATATATATATATATATATATATATATATATATATATATATATATATATATATATATATATATATTGTCCAAAATTTAGAGAACCGCTAAAACAATTTTATTTTTGTCGATGTGACCAATTTTCTATTATAATATGGCACTATTTTGCTCATTTAACCAACCTCGTATCTCTTCAAATAAAAAAGTTAATTTTGAATTTTGTCGTTAGATAGAACAGATATATCCGGGGAATAAATAAATTGAAGGTCTGGTGACATAATTTGTAACACATCTTTCGTGGTATTAAGTTTTTGAGTTGCTTCATATTCTTCTAAAATTAAATTTTAAATTTTTGTTCGAATTTGAAGCCTTTGTAAAGAAGTAAAATCTTGCATATAAGGAAGGAGACTTTTAAAAAATAATAAATCTGGGTTATCTTTTGCATTCAATTCTTTTTCAAGCAACTCAACCTTCCTTTTTTCAATATCTATTATTTTATTTCAGATTTTTTTTTCAAAATTAAAATAATTTTGGGAAATAATTTTTTTTTTAATTATCTCTTTTAATATGGTATTCATCTTTTTTTATTTCATGAGTTTTTGACGGTTCTTCCTTTGAAAACCCGGCGGTCGCAGAAATTTCAGGAGTGGATAGAACATTACTGTCTGCACCTAATTCGGTGAGTTGCGTTGACGTATTTTCAATGTCAGTCTCAGTGTATACTTCATCGATCTGGGATTCTTCCAAATTGAATGATTTTTCTGTCGACAAACTATCCTCCCTTATATCAGTTGAGAGTGTAATAACATCTTTGAGAAAGAGTAGTTGGTTATAAAATGTCCAAGAACTGGTATTTTTTATTTCTCCACTACATCCTGATTTGGGTTTAAGCCAATTGACGTGTTTGAGATATAAAATAAGCTCGTAGGTTTTTCCACTTACTTTTAGCGGCATTTACTGTAAAAAATAAATACGTACATATATTTTTTATTTTATTTACATTATATATTTTATATTATATTTCAGATTTTTGGCCACCGGCGACTCATTTGCTTCTCTTGCGGGATGGTTTAAAATGAAAAAAACAACCGTATCAGAAATAATACTTGATACTTGTATGATACTGTGGAATGAATTAAAAGAAGAATATATGCCAAAACCCACAATAGAAATGTGGTATTCAGTTGCTGAAAAGTTTTATGAAAAATAGAATTTTCCTAATTGTATCGGTTGTATCGATGGGAAACATATAAGAATAAAAGCCCCTTCTCATAGTGGCTCGACGTATTTTAATTACAAGCAATATTTTTCAATTTTACTTCAAGCAGTAGTAGATGCTAACCGTAAACTTATTGCGATTGACGTGGGTACACCTGGAAGATAAAGTGATGGTGGTAATTTTAGAACGTCTTCTCATTTCCATCTCCTAGAAAATAGGCAACTAAATATTCCAGATAACAAATGTCTCCCATACACTAATACTAAAGTGTCATTTGTACTACTGGGTGATGAAGGTTACCCTTTACTACCATACTTGATGCGCTTTTACCCAGCCAGATTTGGATTAAAGCAAGAAAATTTTTAACTACCGACTGAGTCGTGCTAGAAACAGTATTGAATGTTGTTTTGGCATAATGGCAGCTAAATGGAGACTTCTACACAAACCAATAGAGACAAGTGTTAAACACGCAGTTGTCATATTGAAAAGTATTTGTATTTTACACAACTATGTGTTGGAATATGAAGGATCTGAGACAAATCCCACACCAGTACAGAATCATACTTATCAAACAAATGATAAAGACAGGGACATGACACCTATAAATCATCGCTTTTCTTCTACTGCACTTAGAACTCTGGATTTACTCAAAAACTACTTCAATAGCATTGGTGCCGTCCCATGGCAAAATGATTATGCTCTTCCAAGAAACATAATTTTACGACACAATAGAAAACAAAATATTGATGTAATTGATAACTAATTGTAAAGGAAAATTTTGAAATATATTTTTACAAATTAACAAATGTTGAATAACAAGTATACATACATTATTGTTTCTATACAAATACATTTACTCAAATCTTGAATATAAAATTTCATGAAAATTCATTGTACCGTATGATACATATTTTTTTCTGTACAAGTACTTATAAAAATTTAAATATCATGCTAGAAGTTTTACGGCCAATATTATAAACGATACTTAAACATAAGTAAAGATTAAATATAATCTCTACTTATATTCAAAACGTCAACTACTTGTCAGATGTCAAATTAAATTAAAAACTGTAAATTATCGTTAAAAATAATGTTAGTATTATTTGTAATCATATACTATTTTGGTAGATTCACTATCTATATATATTTGGATTCATCTCGACGATCACCGATCCTGTGTCCAGCTTAAACTCCTGGTCCATTTAAGTAATTGCTGTAATTTTTTTCTCAAGTTGTAGTGTCTATTGTACCGGAGTGCCTTTTGGGGGTCTCATATTTTTACTGTGAGTGGTTTTTGTTTAAAAAAATAAAAACTGAGTAAAATTGGTACATTGAAACAATGGATCCCAGAGGCCATGTCTACATTTAAGAAGAATCACGGTTCTCATCCGTCAAATTTGACAATTCAATATGAAACTTTTATTTGATTTTTTTGGAAAATGTGAAGAGATATTATGAATTGAATTATGTTTTAATATATTATAATAGTGAGCGAAATATATACAAATATACTGAATGTTAAATGTGGTGTATTTAAAATATTTCTTTTTTGACATTTCATGTTTATCATATGTTAGAGCCGTCAAAAATTCGTGGTACAAGTTTTATATTTTGTAGAAGAAAGGAAAAGAATTAATAAATTAACATATATTTTAAAGGAAAGATACAGTGCATTCTGGAACGTAAGTATGTTTTTTATTATGTTTTTGCTGTATTTATACATATATTTAAATTTTAGCTGAAATCATTGAATTGGTTAAAAGTAATTCCAAGATGAAATTTGGAAATACAGAGATCTTTGAACATAAACATTAACGAAAAATGAGCAACCCTTTTGGAATATACAATTAACAAGGAATGGACAATAACAAATCAATACAGAAGAAATATAAGTAGCAATGAAAGTCGTTTCCAAAGAACAGTGGAGTACGAACAGTTATGCCAGCAAAAGCACAAATAGTTAAATAACTAGCGAATTCTCGGCTACGCCGAGCATTCCCTAGAGCTCCGCTGTCAGTGCAAAAAACAAATGCCGATCGACATGAAACAATTATTTCATATTTGCACGTCAGGCCTCACCGAGACCTTTCATTAGATTGCAAACACGATATACTTCTAATAATATTTTGCAAGAAACAAAAGCCGGTCGACATGAAACATTTTTGTCATTTATGTACCCCAACTCTCACCGAGACCTTTCATTTGATACCATACACGACATACTTCTGACAACTTTCTGCATAAAACAAAAGTCGATCGACATAAAACATTTTTATCATATCTACACGCTAGCCCACACCGAGAATTTTTATTTGATACCAAACACTATATACTTGTGTCAACCTTTTGCAAAAAACAAATACCGATCGACATAGGACATTTTTGCCAATTCTGCACGCTAGCCCTCTCTGAGTCCTTTTATTTGATACCAAACACGACATACTTCTGACAACTGTTTTCATAAAACAAATACCGATCGACATAGCACATTTTTGTCAATTCTGCACGCTAGCCCTCTCCGAGACCTTTCATTTGATACCAAACACGACATACTTCTGACAACTTTTTGCATAAAACAAATACCGATCGACATAGTACATTTTTTTCAATTCTGCACGCTAGCCCTCTCCGAGACCTTTCATTTGATACTAAACACGACATACTTCTGACAACTTTTTGCATAAAACAAAAGTCGATTAATATGGAACATTTTTGTCATTTCTGTATGCTAGCCCACAACAAGACCTTTTATTTGATACCAAACATGACATATTTCTAACAATTATTTGAAAAACAAAAACCGGTCGATGTAAAATATATTTGTCATTTATGCAAGCCAGAAAACATTTATATAGAAAACATACATTTTTAGAGTAATTTTAGAATTTTACAAAATTAATAATTAATATCAAATATAATATTAATTAGAATGACATAATAACAATAATAAACTCTCAGATAGAATGTTTTTTTAATTTCCGTAAATGTCTAATTTTTGCCGAAAAAGGTACATATTATATTTAATATATTTCATACAATAGACTTACGGTTCCATCGGTTATGATTTTATCTGATTTAGAGTTGAAATATGAACAACTTTGTACTTTTGTAGTTTTGCTCTAAATATATCAGGAGAGAGAGTATTCGCAATTTTTTGAATACTTGGTTTTGTTAAGTGATCATAACTGTCAAATGAAATTAAAATAAAATTAAAAAAATAATGAAATATGAAAATAAAAATTATAAACTGTTTTATTTCATTCATTATACTTTTATTCAAGGCACTCTAATTCCAGGTAAAACAATGACTTGTATTATTATTGTCATATTTTAATCAAATTAATATAAAACTTCAGATGCATTTTTCTCAAAAATATCGTTATGTTAGGGTATGATACTATTATATCATTGAATTCAGAATAATATTCTCTATTGAATAAGAAAATGAAAAAATAGGTTCACATTTAAAATAAAAAAGTTGGGACACGTATTTTGAGAAACACTGGTTTAAAAAATAATTAGTTTGTCTCATGTTAATAGTGTTGTAAAATAGAAATTTTTTTGCTAATTTAACTGACCTTGTAGCTCTTATAGTTCTCGAGATAGCAATAGTGGACAAAATAAAATGAACACCTTTATACACATAATTTTTATAGGTTTAACAATACCGTTTAAACCAGTATTTGTAAAATTTGTTTCTGTATACATCTGAGAAAATCAATAATTTTAATAGTTTAAAAAAATTACATAGATGGCACTAATTAAGAATTTTATTGCATCTGCTAAGGAAGGAATCGATATAATTATTAAATTAATTTAATATTTTTATATTTAATTTCATATGTATATGAATTAAAATATTATTATTATATTAACTGGTAGTGATAGTGTTGTTATATTTATTTCCAAATCACAAGTATGATGTGAAAAGAAAAAAACCTGAATCTCCAGAGTAAATACAAAGGGCTCTTATAATATTTACTATTGAAAATTATGTTAAGAAATGAATATAATAATATATATAAATATGCGTTGATAACATAAATGTACAATTACATCTTATTTAGAACAAACTGTATGAAATATTTAAAAAAAAAGTCGTGAATCTTTGGAATAAATGTAGATAGAAACTTCTTATCTCTCTCTCTACGAATAATGAAATGGCAATCGGTAATATAAAGCATGTGCTTTGAAAAGAGGACTTGTGTGTAATATTTGTCGTACTTCTTGAATTTAACGTTACTATTTTCATGTTAAGTATGGTTGGTTAGATAATATTACAACATAACAAGTCCATTTTCGTGTATAAAATATTAGTTAAAACTTGAAATACTGATCTCGCTTCACTTTAGGTTTCCAAGCCATAACACATAGCTTGATTACAATAAAAATTGTAGCCATTGATTCTTATCAACAACATTTTCATTATAATAATCATTGTCATATTTTCTCGGTACCAATCTAATTCTATTGGTACATACGTACATCTACAATGAAAGAGTTCATTGCAGAATATGTAGTATTATTGCGAATTTATCTATCGTATAACATTTTTATTACGTTTTTTATATTTTGACTTCTTCTTTCTACTGATTTTTTCTTTGCCCTTCCAACCCTATTTAATGTGCTTTCAATTTCGCTATAAGTATAATACTTATATTTTCAGCAATGTCAAAATGACAAGATAATTTGACAACTGTATTTTTGATGCGTTCAAACATGTGTTATACAGTCGGATTACTGAATGTGACCAGTGTAAATTTTTAAATTCAAAGAAACTGTTTAATAAATTTAATAAGAACACAAAATTTTTTTTAATAAAAATATTATAAATATACCTTAACAAATAACAATGAGCCTTTAGGGTCCCGAAAATTTACAAAAAGAGCAGCTAACAATCAAAGCCTGCTGTTTACTTTTAAATTTTCGGGTATCTAAAGGCTTATTGTTAAACGGTAAATATTTTTAATTTCTAAGTAAATCATTTTAAAATATATCTTATCATTTTAATAGATACACTTCGTTTATGAAAATGAATATTAGATGTCAGATTGTCAAATTTGAATTGAATAAAATAAGTAAAATATATGAAATAATAATGTTCATAAAGTAATTTTTATTTACTCTCCAATGAATATAAAAGTATAAAAATATATATAGTAAAATGACATATTTTTATAATTAGAGAATAATAACTAATACTTACTGTAGGAACTGCAAACCTTGCTCGCAACTTTCATCATCACAAATTTTGACATAAATAATCCATTATTAAACACTTTATGGTTGTATATGAAAGAATATATTATATTTACTCTTTTTATAGCATTATTTATGATAAAAATAGCTTCTTTTAATTTCATTTGATTACACTTTGAACCAGTAACCTAATATGACATCTGTAAGTGATAAAAATAAAAAAATTACCTAATAATATTTATATCGTACCTTAAACTAATATCCAACAATTTTCAAACATTTTTTTTTGCATTATTTTGTAGTAAAAATATGAATTTTCATGTAATCCATTCACCTGGGAGCACATGTCATCAAAAGCATTTCTCGTTAAATATTTGGTTTCAGAAAGTGTTTATTGTTTGAAATATCAATGATAATTGAATAATTGGATAGATACTTTGTTTTTGTATACGTTTTCATTTAAAAAATCATCTCATTCCATAACAAAATACAATAGAAATTTTAAAAATCTAATTGTTATTGTAATCAAATACTTTCATCTGAAATTTGATGAAAGAATACATAAAGAATATATAAAATGCAGTTACTTACAGTTTAATATAATCCAGATACATAATTGAAAATAATTATTGTACAATAAATTATTAAACATTTCTTCCAAGGGGGTATGAAGGAAAGGTTTGTCAGTGTTTTTAAATAAATGTGTTTATGACTGAATACGACGCGCCTTGTTTGATTTCCATAATTAAATTTTTGTCAATAGTGTTATTATCCATAATTTTATGTTATTCTTTTCTATGAATATATTCTTGTTTGGATAACTACGAGTATAACTGAAATGAAAACACATATTTAAATACATTCAAGAAAATATAAAATTACATACTTACATTATAAAATGTAGTGTAATTTTACTTTTAAACTAATTTTACTATATATTTCTCCAAGCAAATACAAGACTTGCAAGATGATTTTTTGATTAGAGCTGACGTTTTGACAAACGTCATATGTCATGAAAATTTAAATATTGTAAATAAGGTTTGCCGTAAATTATTATGTACAATGCACTTTTATGACAATCAGTTACACTTCAGTAGTGTTATTTTTAGTAATTTTATGTTATTTCTCTTCTATAAATATACTCTTGTTTGGATAACCAATTAAAAATTGTAACTGAAATGAAAATACATCTTTAAATACAACGAAACAAATTTAAAATAATATACTTACATCACAAAGTGTATTGTACATAGTTTACTTTATATTTCTGTATATTTCTCTTTGAAAATATAAAACTTGTGCCACGAATTTTTTGATTGACTGACCCAACAGATGATAAACGTCAAACGTCATAAAATTAAATATTTTAAATACACCACACTTAATATTCAGTGTGTTTGTATATATTTCGCTCACTATTATAATGTATAAAAATATAATTACCTTCACAATATCTCTTTTCATTTTCAAAATAAATCAATTAAAAGTTTCATATTGAATTGTCAAAAATGACGGATGGCACAGTAATTCTTTCTAAATTTAAACCTGGCATCTAGGATATTTTTTTCAGTTTTGTTCCAGTTTTCCTTTTTCGCTTAGTTTTCGATTTTTTACACAAAAACTATGCACGGTAAAAATATGGGACACCCGAAAGCGATTGGTCCTCAATAATCCACATCTAATAAAATAATATTAAAATTATTACATGAATGGTTTGACCTGTACCCGTGAGCAAAGTTTTTGCGATGCTCGAGATGAATCCAAATATAGATATATAGTGAATCTAGCAAAATAGTATATGATTAAATAAAATTTGTAAGATTTATAATAAAATAAACAATGTAATAAATAACAATAATAAAGAAAATACAGCGAAGAAACTTAAATCTGGAATTTGAACAAGGCGCGTCATATCACACAGCGCATATGTCTATTTTTACCCCTACTCCAGCCGCCAGTCATAAAGCTATTTATTAAAATGGCTGACAAAACATATTTGATGAGAAACGGTCCATAAAAGACAAGTACCGAAAAATTTGGAAAACAAGCAAATAATTATCTGTTATATTATAAAATTTCTTTTCAGAGTAAGAAGTAAAGATATTTATATAAAATCAATTCCAGTAAATATCAATTTTGTAGTTGTTTTTCAAAACTGAGTAACATGCCATTGACAGCAATTTTGTTAATTTAACGTTAACTTAACTATAACTATACCATAAATCAGCAACGAAACATACTTATAGTTACTTGAAATGGATATTGTAGTGGGCACTTGGTAGAACATTTTTGAATATAGATAAAAAAAACACATAGTTATTACACAATAATTACTATATACAATTAAAAGTTAAGTAGGATTGAAGTGGTTTGTTCAATGTGATCATTCGCAATGTTTATCTTAGAATTAACGGCTCTTCTAATCTCTTCCAGTCAGTTCATTCGTAATCCTTTGTCAGCTAGATATGATACAGAAAATTCCCTACCGGATGAATGTGCATTGTTGATACAATGTTCTACAATTCTGAATTCATATTTTTTTGTTTATTGAATTTATATGTTCTTTAATTTTTATTCCCAAATAAAATATTAATTCAGGATTTGCAGAACATTGTATCAACAATGCATATTCATTCAATAAATAAATAAAAAATCTGTGAACAATATATGGGGAATGTGTATTTTTAAAGTCCATGTAAAGGTAAGATATAATTTATTTTATTTGAACCCATAATTTATTAACATTAAAGTCTAGGTTGATCAGCTATGGTTCGAAACTACGGGTTCCCATATAAAAATAGCCCGTATGGTGCAATCTCCACCCCAGCTCAACTCCCTAGGAGATGACATGTAGTAAAAGCTTCCTACGACACACCTAGTTATGGATAATAAGCCGAGAATGAAGAGATTTAAGCTGCAATCTTTTTTGGATTTTGCCATTTTGAAATCAGCCATCGACTTGCACATGCTACTCAACTTTGTATGGTTATATTTATTATATAAAAGGTAAATTTGAATTTATATCAGATCTAATAATATTTGGAATTTATTTTTTTATTTCATTATTGTATTCATACAAAATTATGCTACAAAAAAATATTTATCTACATTTATTATTTTATTTTACATTTAAGTGTAATGAAACTCCCATATTCTCATATATATATAGTTAAAAAGTTGAGAAAAAATCATGAATCAAATATGTCTTGAGCGTTTTGCCCAACATCGTCGAGTTTTTGTGTAATTTTCATTTGAAAATGTTGATTGACTTTGGACTAACAAAAATTACTAAATTTTTGTTGGTCACATTGAAATTTAGTTTGAAAATGAACCAGTGGCACACAACCGGTGGAGACTTTTATATAAATATCTCTTTAAATAGACTATAATAAAATGTAAATGTAATATATTTTGTTATAACTAGGTATATTTTAATGATTTGTATATATCTAATTCAATAAAAACGTTTTTTAAATAAATAAATTAATTCCATTTTGACAGTTGTTTGAGAACTGCATTCAGCCATTACAGGTATATTTTAGAACGAGAAATCTTGAGAAATACGGCGAATTACAAGGTAATATTTATATAATTATGTGTATTACTATAAAACTTAATTTATCTATATGTTTTCTTTTCAATTAAATCACTTTAAAATACAAAGTTTTGTATAACCGGCAATTTTGACAGTTGCTTCCGGGGCTCATCAAGTGACGGATAGCTCGGTGAAAAAGGCTATTTTTTCTAATATTACAGCGAGATATTGTATGAGAATTATCACAAATCATCAGTAATACAATGTATTTTAAGGTATGATATAAATTTTTGCATATTAATACTATTTTTTTCTCATTTTTATTTAGTTTTCCTAACCTGTATGAACTCTGGCATATCGAGATGACATTTATATGAAATAAGGCTATTCGTTGGATGAAAATCATTATTAAATGTGGAAATATAACGTATCCTTTAAAATGAAACCAGAAATTTTGCACGATATTATAAAATTTAACAAAAATGCCGTATTTGACACTTGAGTTGGAGACACGACCGAGTTATCTGCTTGAAATATGACATTTTTACTAAAATGTATAATGAAATATTGTACGAAATCATCTCTGTTACAAGGTACTTCCATATGGAATATAAATATTTATATATTAATAGTTAAATATTTCATTTTTTAGATGAGACTATAACCTACACGTACTCAGATACACAATGGTGAATTTTTAAATTAATTAAAACAATTCGTTGGGCAAATATTGTTAAAATGAATGAGAATATAATATATTCTTTAAAATAAATTCACAAGACTATTCCAGAAAGTATTATTTAATCAAGAAAACTCCATTTCAAAGTCGATTTAGAATCTCACTTTTAAAAATTGATTTTTGATTACTATTCAAACACTAGCAAAGGTAAATACATACTGTACAGTATTCTACCCTTATTATAAATACTTTTTTATCTAATTTATACATATTTTAGAGAGCTAGACAATGGATTTTGTCTGATTACGTGGAAAACCTGAAAACCCTTTGCTTCATACCGTTTTGGAGGGAATTGTTCAACAGTTTAATGTACAATAATTAGTATATAAATAAATGATGTATCTGGACCTTATTAAACTTCAATTAATTGCATTTTACACTTTCTTTCCGCATTTCTTGACATTTCTGATAAAAACATCTGATTACAACAGAGATTACATTTTTCAAAATTCTGTAGTATTTTATAATGAAATGAGATGATTTCTCAGATGTAAATGTTTACATAAATAAATTATCTATCCATTTATTCATTTGTAACTGATGTATGAACCAATAAACATCTTTTCAAACCAAATATTCATATTCTCTTAGTCGGACTTGACTGTGATTGTACTGCACAAAAATTCATGTTTTCATTAAGAAATAATGCAAAAGAACGTATAAAAATTGGTTACTTTATCTACAACTAACAGGCATATAAATTTTCAGTTATGTGTGAGTAGTTCATATATACCTCAACAGATGGCGCCACAGGATCACTTAAATTCCAAAATAACTATTCAAATTGTATTTATTATAATTTTATAATCATTTATATTGATATTTATAATAAAAAATAAATTATTAATAACAATAACAATAGTTGTAGATAAATACATATATAATTCAGCTTCATAAATATATAAATGAACATAGCAACAGAAAAACATGAGTATAATCATGTTTTTTTTTTGGCAATATAAAAATGTATCAGTTTATAATATTTGGTATGTTATTTCACAATATTTATATTTATAAAATAGATAATTATTTTCAAAATAATACATTTTTATATATTCTTTAACTAACTTCATACTTATTGTGTCAAGTTATGACATTTAAGTTCTGTCAAACTGAATGTATTGTATGAAAATACAAATATTGTTAAGATATAATAAAAATACATAAAATTGGGTTAAACGTATTATTTAAATCTTGTCTTCTTATGTATTTTGATGATTAAACCGTTGTATCTCAAAATATCTAAGCGCGGGAAATTTAAAATCTCTATAATTTCATTTATTTATCAACATGTATTTTTATTTATTTCCTAAACGGTCTCGCGTACCACTTTGAACGTGTTATAAATAAATAATATACATTACAACAAATGTTTCTAGGTCTAACACATAGTAGCACCCCCCGTAGAAGGGTGTGAAAAATATTCATCAATTTCCAAAGTTGGAATATTAAATATATGATATTATTTGATAAGTTATGTGTGAGTAGTTCATATACAGGGTGTTCCATTTAAGCGTGCCACCATTTCTATCTCGAGAACTATAAGAGCTACGAGGTTGGTTAAATTAGCAAAGAACCACCATTTTACAAGACTAATACAAAGAGCAAAAAAAAACTTTTTTTTGACCTGTGGTTCTCAACATACGGGACACAACTTTCTCTTTTTAGATGGGAACATATGTTTATTTTTAGGTTATTCGATAGAGCATTTTTTTCTGAATTCAGCGATATAAACATCATATACTATTTTGATAGATTCATTATCTACTAGCGTGCAGAATTGAGAAAAATGTTACATTCCGATCGGCTTTTGTTTTCTGCAAAAATTTCTCAAAAGTATGTCGAGTTTGGTCTCAAATGAAAGGTCCCGTTGAGGGCTAGCGTGCAGAATTGACAAAAATGTCCCATTCCGATCGGCTTTTGTTTTCTGCAAAAAGTTCTCAAAGTTATGTCGAGTTTGGACTCAAATGAAACGTCTTGTTGAGGGCTAGCGTGTAGAATTGACAAAAATGTTTCATGTCGACGGTCTTTTGTTTTTTGCAAAAAATTATTAGAAGTATATCGTGTTTGCAATCTAATGAAAGGTCTCGGTGAGGCCTGACGTGGAAATATGAAATAATTGTTTTATGTCGATCGGCATTTGTTTTTTGCACTGACAGCGGAGCTCTAGGGAATGCTCGGCGTAGCCGAGAATTCGCTAGTCATATACTATTTTGGTAGATTCACTATCTATATATATTTGGATTCATCTCGACGATCACCGATCCTGTGTCCAGCTTAAACTCCTGGTCCATTTAAGTAATTGCTGTAATTTTTTTCTCAAGTTGTAGTGTCTATTGTACCGGAGTGCCTTTTGGGGGTCTCATATTTTTACTGTGAGTGGTTTTTGTTTAAAAAAATAAAAACTGAGTAAAATTGGTACATTGAAACAATGGATCCCAGAGGCCATGTCTACATTTAAGAAGAATCACGGTTCTCATCCGTCAAATTTGACAATTCAATATGAAACTTTTATTTGATTTTTTTGGAAAATGTGAAGAGATATTATGAATTGAATTATGTTTTCATATACTATAATAGTGAGCGAAATATATACAAATATACTGAATGTTAAATGTGGTGTATTTAAAATATTTCTTTTTTGACATTTCATGTTTATCATATGTTAGAGCCGTCAAAAATTCGTGGTACAAGTTTTATATTTTCAAAGACAAATATACAGAAATAAAAGTAATCTATGTTTAAAAGAATATGTACAATACACTTTGTGATGTAAGTATATCATTTTAAATTTGTTTCACTGTATTTAAATATGTATTTTCATTTCAGTTACAATTTTTAATTGGTTACCCAAACAAGAGTATATTTATAGAAGAGAAATAACATAAAATTACTGACAATAACACTACTGAAATGTAACTGATTATCATAAAAGTGCATTGTACATAATAATTTACGGCAAACCTTATTTACAATATAATCAAACAATCATAATGCAAGTCTTGTATTTGCTTGGAGAAATATATAGTAAAATTAGTTTAAAAGTAAATTGTATTGTACGAAATTTAATAAGAAATCATCTCCAATACAGGTACTTATATAGAATATAAATATTTATATATTAATAGTTAAATATTTTATTTTTTAAATGAGACTATAACCTACACGTACTCAAATACACTAACATGGATTTTTTAATAAACTAAAACAATCTATTGGGCAATAATTA
Source organism: Stenolophus ochropezus (assembly GCA_035578165.1). Classification (NCBI taxonomy): domain Eukaryota; kingdom Metazoa; phylum Arthropoda; class Insecta; order Coleoptera; family Carabidae; genus Stenolophus; species Stenolophus ochropezus. The sequence continues at coordinate 24,202,931 of JAQOWZ010000017.1, forward strand.
TAAAAATAAGTAATAGTAAAACATATTCTTTATTAAATGCAAACTAAAGAATATTCCAGAATGGATTATTTAATCAAGAAAACTGCATTTCAAAATTGATTTACACTCTGACGTTTAAAAAACTATATTTGATTACTATTCAAACACTTCCAAAGGTAAATTCATACTGTACAGTATTCTTCCCTTATATATAAATACTTTTTAAATCTAATTTATAAATATTTTAGATAGTTAGACTATAGATTTTGTCTGATTACGTGGACAAAATTGACAAGCCTTTATTTCATACAGTTTTGGAGGGAATTGTTTAACAATTTATTGTAAAATAATTAGTATATAAATAAATGATGTATCTGGACTTTATTAAACTTTTATTAATTGCAATTTACTCTTTCTTTATACGCATTTCTTAACATTTCTGATGAAAACATTTGATTACAATAGAGATTACATTTTTCAAAATTCTGCAGTATTTTATAATGAAATGAGATGATTTCTCAGATGTAAACGTTTACATAAACAAATTATCTATCCATTTATCCATTTGTAACTGATGTATGAAACAATAAACATCTTTTCAAACCAAATATTTATATTCTCTTAGTCGAACTTGACTGTGATTGTACTGCACGAAAATTCATGTTTTCATTAAGAAATAATGCAAAAGAACGTATAAAAATTGGTTACTTTATCTACAACTAACAGGCATATAAATTTTCAGTTATGTGCGAGTAGTTCATATATACCTCAACAGATGGCGCCACAGGATCACTTAAATTCCAAAATAACTATTCAAATTGTATTTATTATACTTTTATAATCATTTATATTGATATTTATAATAAAAAATAAATTATTAATAACAATAACAATAGTTGTAGATAAATACATATATAATTCAGCTTCATAAATATATAAATGAACATAGCAACACAAAAACATGAATATAATCATGTTTTTTTTGGCAATATAAAAATGTATCAGTTTATAAATTTTGGTATGTTATTTCACATTATTTATATTTATAAAATAGATAATTATTTTCAAAATAATACATTTTTATATATTCTTTAACTAACTTCATACTTATTGTGTCAAGTTATGACATTTAAGTACTGTCAAACTGAATGTATTGTATGAAAATACAAATATTGTTAAGATATAATAAAAATACATAAAATTGGGTTAAACGTATTATTTAAATCTTTTCTTCTTATGTATTTTGATGATTAAACCGTTGTATCTCAAAATCCCTAAGCGCGGGAAATTTAAAATCTCTATAATTTCATTTATTTATCAACATGTATTTTTATTTATTTCCTAAACGGTCTCGCGTGCCGCTTTGAACGTGTTATAAATAAATAATATACATTACAACAAATGTTTCTAGGTCTAACACATAGTAGCACCCCCCGTAGAAGGGTGTGAAAAAATTCATTAATTTCCAAAGTTGGAATATTAAATATATGATATTATTTGATAAGTTATGTGTGAGTAGTTCATATACAGGCTGTTCCATTTAAGCGTGCCACCATTTCTATCTCGAGAACTATAAGAGCTACGAGGTTGGTTAAATTAGCAAAGAACCACCATTATACAAGACTAATACAAAGAGCAAAAAAAACTTTTTTTTGAGCTGTGGTTCTCAAAATACGGGACACAACATTCTCTTTTTAGATGGGAACATATGTTTATTTTTAGGTTATTCGATAGAGCATTTTTTTCTGAATTCAGCGATATAAACATCATATACTATTTTGATAGATTCATTATCTACTAGCGTGCAGAATTGAGAAAAATGTTACATTCCGATCGGCTTTTGTTTTCTGCAAAAATTTCTCAAAAGTATGTCGAGTTTGGTCTCAAATGAAAGGTCTTGTTGAGGGCTAGCGTGCAGAATTGACAAAAATGTCCCATTCCGATCGGCTTTTGTTTTCTGCAAAAAGTTCTCAAAGTTATGTCGAGTTTGGACTCAAATGAAACGTCTTGTTGAGGGCTAGCGTGTAGAATTGACAAAAATGTTCCATGTCGACCGGCTTTTGTTTTTTGCAAAAAAATATTAGAAGTATATCGTGTTTGCAATCTAATGAAAGGTCTTAGTGAGGCCTGACGTAAAAATATGAAATAATTGTTTCATGTCGATCGGCATTTGTTTTTTGCACTGACAGCGGAGCTCTAGGGAATGCTCGGCGTAGCCGAGAATTCGCTAGTCATATACTATTTTGATAGATTCACTATCTATATATCTATCTATCTATCTATCTATCTATCTATCTATCTATATTTGGATTCATCACGACGATCGGGCATCGTTTGTCCAGCGCAAACTCTTAGACCATTCAAGTAATTGCTGTAATTTTTTTTTCAAGTTGTAGGGTCTAATGTGCTGGAGTGCCTTTTGGGGGTCTCATATTTTTACTGTGAGTGGTTTTTGTTTAAAAAATTAAAAACTGTGCATAATTGGTACCTTGAAACAAAAAATCCCAGAAGCCATGTCAAATGTGAGAAGAATCACGGTTGTCATACGTCAAATTTGACAATTCAATATGAAACTTTTATTTGATTTATTTTGAAAATGAAAAGGGATATTGTAAATATAAATATATTTTTATACATTATAATAGTGAGCGAAATATATACAAATACACTGAATGTTAAGTGTGGTGTTTTTAAAATATTTAATTTTATGACGTTTTGACGTTAATCATCCGGTGGTCTATAACCAAAAAAAATGTTACACAAGTTTTATATTTTCAAAGAGAAATATACAGAAATATAAAGTAAACTATGTTTAAAAGAATATGTACAATACACTTTGTGATGTAAGTATATCATTTTTAATTTGTTTCGCTGTATTTAAATATGTATTTTCATTTCAGTTATAATTTGTAATTGGTTACCCAAACAAGAGTACATTTATAGAAGAGAAATAACTTAAAATTACTGATAATAACACTACTGAAGTGTAACTGATTATCATAAAAGAGCATTGTACATAATATATATCGGCAAACCTTATTTACAATATTTAAATTTTCATGTCTTATGACGTTTGTCAAAACGTCAGTTATAATCAAACAATTATAATGCAAGTCTTGTATTTGCTTGGAGAAATATATAGTAAAATTAGTTTAAAAGTAAAATTACACTACATTTTGTAATGTAAGTGTGTAATTTTATATTTTCTTGGCTGTATTTAGATGTGTTTTCATTTCAGTTATAGTTTTTAATTGGTAAGTTATCCAAACAAGATTATATTTATAGAAAAGAAATATCATAAAATTACGGATAATAGCACTATTGACAAAAAACTAAATTCTGGAAATCAAACAAGGCGCGTCGCATTCAGTCATAAACTCATTTATTTAAAAATACTGACAAACCTTTCCTTTATACCCTTTTGGAAGAAATGTTTAACAATTTATTGTACAATAATTATTTTGAATTATGTATCTGGATTATATTAAACTGTAAGTAACTACATTTTATACATTCTTTATGCATTTCATCAAATTGAAATGATGAAATTGATTACAACAAAGATTAGATTTTTAAAAATTCTATTATATTTTGTTATGGAGTGAGATGATTTTTTAAATGAAAACGTTTAAAAAAACAAAGTATCTATCCAATTATTCATTTTAATTGATATTTCAAACAATAAATACTTTCTGAAACCAAATATTAATCGAGAAATAAGTTTGATGACATACGCTCTCAGTCGAATGTGACTGTGAATGAATTGCATGAAAATTAGTTTAAGGTAAATTTTGGATGATGAAAGTTGCGAGCAGGGTTTGCAAGTTCTCACAGTTAGTTTTAATTATTATTCTGTAGTTATAAACATATATCATTTTAAAATATATTATTATTCTTTTATGTTCATTGGATAGTAAATGAAAATTACTTTATGAACATTATTATTTCATATATTTTATTTAATTAAAATTTGTCGAACGAAGTGTACCTATTAAAATTGTACGATATATTTTAAAGAGATTTATTTAGAAACAAAAAATATTTAAAATTTAACAGTGAGCTTTAGGTTACCGAAAATTTAAAAGAAAACGAACGGCTTTGATTGTTAGCTGCTCTTTTTGTAAATTTTCGGGATCCTAAAAGCCCATTGTTAATTGTTAAGATATATTTATAAAATTTTTATTAAAAAAATATTGTGTTCTAATTACATTTATTAACAAGTGTCTTTGAATTTTGAAATTCACCCTTAATGGTTACATTCAGTAATCCGACTGTGTAACACATGTTTGAACGCATCCAAAATTTAGTTGTCAAATTATCTTGTCATTTTGACATTGCTGAAAATATAAGTATCTAGGACTTCATGTTATTAAGAAATGTAAAGAAGTTAGCAATTTATGTGTATCACAACTTGTACAAATGAAACTACTGCAACAAACAAAGTTGTTGTTTATCATAGGTGTTATTTCTATGATTTTATATTTAAGTATAACTGTGTAGTGAAGTCACATTTAAATAAGAATTCTAAAATACAATCCAAAACTGATCAGTCTATGATTTGGAACAAGCCTTTACAAGCGCAGGTTGAAAAATATCACAAAGTTTCAATAAAATCATTCTACATAAACATTCTGGAAATTATCCTGGTACTCTTTTTACATTTTCAGAACATAAGCAAAGAAATTTTGTCTGAAACGAGTGCATAAAGTATTATACTTATAGCGAAATTGAAAGCACATTAAATAGGGCTGAAAGTGTAAAGAAAGAATGAGTAGAAAGTAGAAGCCAAGAAATAAAAACCGTAATAAAAATTTCATACGATAGACATATTCGCAATAATACTACATATTCTACAATGAACTCTTTCATTGTAGATGTACATATGTACCAATAGAATTAGTTTGGTACAGAGAAAATATGACACTGATTATTAAAATGAAAATGTTGTTGATAAGAATCAATGTCTACAATTTTTATTGTAATCAAGCTATGCGTTAAGGCTTGCAAACCGAAAGTAAAGCGAGATCAGTATTTCAAGATTCAACTAATATATTATAAATGAAATTGGACTTTGTGTTGTAATATTATCTAACTAACCATACTTAGCAGGTAGTGATGATGGTTTTATGAAAACAGAAAATGGATTTGAACTTTTGGAAATAAAATGTCCTTATTCCTGCCAAAACAAATTCATTTTATATTTACAAAATAATAAGTCAGCTGTAAATAATTTGTTTCTTTTCACATCATACTGGTGATTTGGAAATAAATAAATCAACACTAGCGCCACCAGTTAGTTTGATATGTCACAAAGTATTCAAAATATTATTATGTACTTGTTTTTGCTTAAAATAATAAATTTCATTTATGCCTACAAATAATATTTTTACCCATATACATATAAAATTAAATATAAACATATTTAACTGTTGAATAATTATATCGATTCCTTCTTTAGCAGATGCAATGAATTTCATAAATAGTGATATCTATGTGATTTTTTTTAACTATTAAAATATTGATTTTTTCTGATATACACAGAAACAAATTTTACAAAGACTGGTTTAAACGGTATTGTTAAACCTATAAAAATTATGTGTATATATTATTTAAAAATATAGATTTATTAATTCAAAAATATTATTGTATAGTAATTAAATGAATAAACAAAGTTATAGTTATTTTTAATACAAGAATACAATAATTTTAAATAAAATAATAAATTATCGATGACCGGAAAGTGTAAATAGAAAATTTATTCAAAAATTTGTTTCATTTATCAAGACAATCTTAATTCATTTTCTAAAATACCTTAAATTTTATTTCATTAATATATCATTAAATATGAATAATTATGAAGGTAAGTTGACTTTATAGGATGCCTTTTTAATTTTTCAGCAACTTATATTCCTAGGCTTTTAGCGCTAAAATGAATAGGTAAAGAGATACTGAAGTATGAAAAAATAACATTAAAATCTACACCCGGTATACAGCTGTGCAATAAAACAAGGAACATAGGACTTAAAAATGGGATTTCAAAAATTTTTGAATACTTTCTCTTCTGATATATTTAGAGCAAAACTATAAAAGTACAAAGTTGTTGAAATTTCAATTCTACATCAGATAAAATCATAATCGATTGTACCGATTGTCTATTGTATGAAATATATTAAATATAAAATGTAACTTTTTCGCTAAAAATCAGACAGTTATCTGAGAGTTTATTATTGTTATTATATCATTCTAGTAAATGTTATAATTGATATTAATTATTAATTTTTGTTAAAGTCTAAAATTATTTTAAAAATGGTTGTTTTCTATGTAAATGTTGTCTGTCTTGAATAAATGACAAATATATTTTACGTCGATCGGCTTTTGTTCTTTTCAAAAAATTGTTAGAAATATGTCATGTTTGGTATCAAATGAAAGGTCTCGTTGTGGGCTAGCGTGCAGAAACGTAAAAATGATACATGTCAATCGCTTTTTGTTTTGTGAAAAAAGTTGTCAGAAGTATGTCGTGTTTGATATCAAATGAAAGGTCTCGGTTAAGGCTGGTGTGCATAAATGACAAAAATGTTTCATGTCGATCGGCTTTTGTTTTTTTGCAAAAAGTTATTGGAAATATATCGTGTTTGGAATCTAATGAAAGGTCTCAGTAAGGGCTAACGAGCAGATATGAAAAAATTGTTTCATGTCGATTGGCATTTGTTTTTTGTACTGACAGCGGAGCTCTACGGAATGCTCGGCGTAGCCGAGAATTCGCTAGTCATATACTATTTTGGTAGATTCACTATCTATATATCTATCTATATTTGGATTCATCACGACGATCAGGCATCGTTTGTCCAGCTCAAACTCCTAGACCATTCAAGTAATTGCTGTAATTTTTTTTCCAAGTTGTAGTGTCTATTGTGCCGGAGTGCCTTTTGGGGGTCTCATATTTTTACTGTGAGTGGTTTTTGTTTAAAAAAATAAAAACTGTGCAAAATTGGTACCTTGAAACAAAAAATCCCAGAAGCCATGTCAAATGTGAGAAGAATCACGGTTGTCAAACGTCAAATTTGACAATTCAATATGAAACTTTTATTTGATTTATTTTGAAAATGAAAAGTGATATTTTAAATATAAATATATTTTTATACATTATAATAGTGAGCGAAATATATACAAATATACTGAATGTTAAATGTGGTGTATTTAAAATATTTCGTTTTTGACATTCGACGTTTATCATACGTTAGAGCCGTCAAAAATTCGTGGTACAAGTTTTATATTTTCAAAGAGAAATATACAGAAATATAAAGTAAACTTTGTTTGAAAGAATATGTACAATACACTTTGTGATGTAAGTATATCACTTTAATTGGTTATCCAAGCAAGAGTACATTATAGAAGAGAAATAACATAAAATTACTGATAATAACACTACTGGAGTGTAACTGATTATCATAAAAGTGCATTGTACATAATAATTTACGACAAACCTTATTTACAATATTTAAGTTTTCATGAAATATGACGTTTGTTAAAACGTCAGTTATAATCAATCAATCATAATGCAAGTCTTGTATTTGCTTGGAGAAATATATAGTAAAATTAGATTAAAAGTTAAATTACACTTCGTTTTGTAATGTAAGTATGTAATTTTATATTTTCTTGGCTGTATTTAGATGTGTTTTCTATTTTCAAAAAGAAATATACAGCAATATAAAGTAAACTTTGTTTAAAAGAATATGTACAATATACTTTGTAAGTATATCATTTTAACCTATAAAAGGTATAACATCTGACAGAAATAGAAAGAGAAAGCAATGTAAACAAAGAAAGAAAATAGCTGGGTGAGTTGGATCAGTTCTGGGTTATGTCAAACGTACCAAGTAAACAGAATTAACCTACTAGATTACTTAAAAAGTCCCAAATAAATACGGCCCATGTACGTTATTTAAATAAGAAGTAAGCTGTAAATAATTTAGAATTCGATGAAAATAGTAACGTTAAATTCAAGAAGTATATTAATATCAAAATTTTATTATGTTCTTGTTTTTGTTCAGAATAAATAATTGTTATACATATAAAATTAAATATGAAAATATTTAATTGTTGAATAATTATATCAATTCCTTCTTTAGCAAATGCAATAAAATTCATAATTACTGCCATCTATGTTTTTTTAATGTATTTAAAATATTGATTTTCTCTGATATACACAGAATTTTTTTTTACCTACCTATAACTATAAAAATTATTGGAATATATTATTTAAAAATATAGATTTAGTAATTTAAAAATAATATTGTATACTAATTAAAATTATCAACAAAGTTGTAGTTATTTTTACTACAAAAAATACAATAATTTTAAATAAAATAATAAAATAAATTAATTCCAAGATTAAATTTGGAAATACAGAGATCTTTAAACACAAACATTAACGAAAAATGAGCAACTCTTTTGGAATATACAATTAACAAGGAATGAACAATAATAAATCAATACAGGAGAAATATAAATAGCAATGACAGTTATTTCCAAAGAACAGTGGAGTACGAACATATATGCCAGCAAAAGCACAAATAGTTAAATAATTAAATGGAGTTTCTAAGATTTATAATAAAATGAAAAATATAATAATTAACAATAATAAAGATATACAGAGAAGAAATTTAAATCTGGAATTTGAACAAGGCGCGTCATATGACACAGCGTACATGTCTGTTGTTATTCCTACCCTTATCGTACATTCAGTCATGAGGCTATTAAAATTGCTGTCAAAACATGTGTATTACTTTAATTATGTAGTCTGATGATGTCGAAAAGGACGAAACGATCACCACTAATATAACAATTATTGTGGAATAACCAAGTGTTTTTATTTACTTATATACTTATAGTTATCTGGGTAATGAGGAAAATGTGATTATTTGAGGTATAAAAATTATGTGAAGAATATATCGGGAATGTGTAATTTTTAAAGTTCATGGAAAGGTAAGATATAATTTATTTGATTTGAACCTATAATTTATTAACATTGAAGTCTAGGCTGATCAACTATGGTTCGCAGGGGTTTCTATATAAAAATAGTCCCTGTGGTGCAATCTCCACACTGCCTAGGAGGTGAAATCTAGTAAAAGTTTCCTACGACACACCTACTGCCGAGAATGAAGAGATTTAAGCTGCAACCTTTTTTGAATATTGCCATTTTGAAATAAGCCATCGACTTGCACATGCTACTCAACTTTGTATGTTTATATTAATTATATAAAAGGTAAATTTGAATCAGATCTTATAATATCTGGAATTATTTTTTTTATTTTATTATTGTATTCATACAAAATTATGCTACAATAAAATCTTATTTAAAATTGTACTCATTTTTAAAATGCATCATTGGTAATAAATGTTTTCGGTTCTAATTTTTTTTAAGTATCTACTTTACCGATAATGATAACCGGTCAATGAGGAATAGGTATTACCGATAATATTCAAATATTTAAACTTTTGATCATATCACCCTTTGGAAACAATATTTGTTTACTTTATTGATGCTTTATTGCTTTTTCACCTTTGTGTGTGAAGCAGTATTATCTATTGTAATTCTTTGCAATAATTTCCATTGTGTATAAAAATTCATTTATTGTTATTCTGTTCTGCTGCAATTTGAAAAATATATAAAAATCCCGTTATTCGTACCACTAGATAAATCTAAGGTGAGAATTTTTCTAATTAATTTTATTTAATTAGTTTGGTTATGCTCTGTAATATATGTTAAATGCCTCTCGAATAATTATTGTAGCATTACGAAAGTAATGTCATATGTGTATTTAATTATATTTTTAATGTAGGTACAGAAATTGACTGCAGTGGAGAGAAGAGTGTGACATATTATCGTTCGAAAAGAAAAGAAATCGATCCAGTTCTAATCAGTGACGTAACCTGTCAAAACTGTTGGTAATTATAATTCTGAAAAAAAAAACAACGCACCCAAAAAAAGGAGTAAGTTTTTTAAATCCTATTCTTCCAATAAATACATACATATATATCAAAATGCCAAATAAGAATAGAGTCAGCAGCCTTAAGCGTAAACAAAAACATAAAAATGATGTAGCAAATAAAAATAATAGTAACAATACGGGAATTAATAATATAATAAACAAAGTAGATAACCAACGAAATTTAGAAAAAAAGACTCAGGTTACACCAAATAGTACCAATGGATCGTCAATTATATTAGATAATAAAGTTCATAAAATAAATATAGTAGAAAAGACGGGATTAAAAAATTTAAATTTTGGAAATAAGCCGATAGGCAATCAAATTCCATTGATAGATCCTGAAATTAACACATTAATAAATCCTGCGGGATATTTAGAAGATATACATATCGATTATTATTTCTCATTAGTCCGGTCCATGACTGAGTTCAATCCTCAGCCTACGATTTATTTGAATGCTCCAAACCGAATAGTACCAATCAGACAGGGAACTAAACATTTACAAATTTTATTCGTATCAGGTGCGAATATTAGTAGTGTCGGTCATTGGCTGACGGCGTACTATGATGGTACTGAAATAATAATTTATGATAGCATGAATTCAAAATGTTCAAACGCTGATGTAAATTTATATTTAGAAAGATTGTTTCCGTACAGACCGTCAGTTAGATTTGTACAAGTTCAGCAGCAAATTAATAGTTACGATTGTGGGTTATTTGCCATTGCATTTTTCACGAGTATATTATTTAACCGTAATCCGGAGCATGAAAATTATGACAATAGTAGACTTCGGTCACATGTTTTACAAATGTTTCGTACACGTAATTTAACAGTTTTTCCAGTAATTCGTCAGCAAAATTTAAGGGAAAATGATTTTAAACGGAAAGCAAATGAAACAGAGGAAGAACGAGCTAAACGTCTAAAATCAAATTACGAATATAAATTAAAATACGTGGTTATTGAAACACCTGAAAAAAAAACACATCGTATAGAGAAACAGAAAGAAATTAATTTGAATAATCTTGTAAATGAAACATTAGAACAAAAAAATAATAGGTTACAAACACTTAAAATAAATTTTAATAACTACATTCTAAATGAAACTACCGAACAAAAAGAATATAGGTTAGAAAGACTTAAAACAAATTTTAATAATTATGTACAAAATGAGACTGTAGAACAAAAGGAAAGTAGATTAGAAAGACTTAAACTTAATTTAAATAATTATATAAACAAGGAAAATCCTTAACAAAAAACGAATAGGTTACAAAAGTTAAAATTCAATTTTAAAGAGTACATTAAGAATGAAACTCCTCAACAAAAACAAAAACGTTTAGAAAAGTATAGAGATAATTTTGATAATTTGGTTGAAACTGAAACTGTAGAACAGAAACAAGAAAGACTAACAAAAAATAATATGATTAATAAAAATAAAATAAAAGCGCGTAAAAACAAGGTTTCCAATGATAACTATATGTTAGCTAGAAAAGGATTAGGAGTTCAAATTGAGCCCCATTCTTTGGGACCAATGAATGTTGTCTGTTCACATTGTTACTCTGTTAATTTTTCATATGAAAAACCGTCAGACGGCAAATTCACTTACTGCTGTCGAAAAGGAAAATTAAACGTAGATCAATTAAATGAGTTCCCTGAATATATTAAAAATCTAATGTTAGGTAAAGATTCAGATAGCAGAAACTTTAGAGAAAATATTAGGCAATACAATAGCGCGTTAGCATTCGCATCGTTTGGGGCTAAAATTGCTGCGCCTCCAGGCAAAGGGCCCTACTGTTTCCGTATCCACGGCCAAATTTACCATGATTCTGCCAGCTCAATGTACCCTAAACCAAATGAAACAGAAAAATATGCCCAATTATACATAATTAATTCAAATGAAGCGTTAGAGAAACGAATGAACGTAGAGTATAATAAAAATTGTAAGCCAAATATCATGGGTCAATTAGATGTAATACTTAGGGAGGTTAATCCGTATTGTCAGGCGTATATGATGTTGAAAGAAGTAGAGCAGCGGGAATTAGCCAAAGCTAACCAAACAAATCAGTCGGTGCCAGAAATAAATTTTTGGATTGTAAATGACAGAAAAAAAGATAAACGTAGGTACAATATCCCCACATGTAATGAGGTGGCAGTTGTTTTTACGTCCAATGACGGTGAGCCACCAATAGATAGGGACATTTGTGTCCACCCAAAAGTTGGCGGTTTAGTTCGAATTAATCAGTTTAGTGAAAACTGCGACCCCATGTCCTATCCTTTATTATTTCCTCGCGGTGAATGTGGCTGGAACATGAATTCAAAACAAGCTGACGGTATTAAAAAACAAAGCATGTTACAGTTTTACATGAACAGATTAGCGGTTAGAAACACATTTAACCCATGTTTAGAAGCCGGTAAACTAACCCAACAATACATTGTAGATGCGTATGTTAAAGTCGAAGCCGAAAGATTAACGTATATTAGACTAAATCAGCCTACTCTCAGGGTAGAGCTATATAGTGGGTTGATGGACCACATTAATAATTTGGCAGAGAATGAAGGCGGAAAAGCAGGCACCATGATTATTTTACCGTCAACATTTCAAGGTGGCAGTAGATTTATGTTGAAAATGTATCAAAATGCCATGTCCATTGTTTGAGAATTTGGCCGCCCTGATCTATTTATAACAGTGACATGTAACCCGAAATGGCCAGAAATTATACAACAGTTGCAGGAGGGTCAAACCTCTGCAGACCGCCCAGACATAACCGCCAGAGTTTTTAACGGAAAAGTAAAAAGTATGTTGCATGAATTTTTACATGACAATATTTTTGGGAAAGTTGTGGCATTCATATATGTAATTGAATTCCAAAAACGCGGTCTGCCTCACATGCAGTTATTATTAACTTTAGATAGTGCAAGTAAAATCCGTAACAAAGATGACATTGACGAAATAGTCAGTGCAGAAATTCCCGACGAGGACGCAGAACCGGAATTGTACCAATTAGTTCGTTCACATATGATTCACGGTCCGTGCGGTATTCTAAACAAAAATTCGCCGTGTATGAACGAAAATAAATGTTCAAAAATGTTCCCTAAAGATTTTAGAAATGAAACACATGAAAACATTAACGGTTACCCCCTGTATAAACGGTCAAATAATAATGCAAAAATGTACATTCTTTGGAAAAATGGTTTAGTTAAATACACGGTAGACAATAGGTGGATAGTTCCGTACAATCCGTATTTGTTAAAAAAATATAGAACCCACATAAATGTTGAAATATGCGCATCAGTAAAAAGTATAAAATATATTTGTGATTATTTGTGCAAGGGGCATGATTGCGCGAGCGTCAAATTAGGACAACTTGATAAAAATAAAGTTGTACAGTGGGATGAAATAAACGGTTATTTAGATGCTAGGTATGTATCTGCCCCAGAATGTTGTTGGAGGCTTTTAGAATATCCGTTGCATGAAAAGTCTCATACAATAATGGAATTAGCAGTACATTTAAAAAATCAACAGGCGGTATTTTTCACTAACGGTCAAGAAAAAAAAGCTGTTGAACAAGCAGCGAAAAAAAAATACAACATTAACAGCTTGGTTCCTACTCAATGAAATAAACGTTAATGTCCGGCAATATGTTTACATGGAAATTTCTAAATATTATGTATTTGTTAATAATGCATGGAAAGCTAGACAACGTGAGACAAAGCCACGTATCGGCCGAATGATTTCCGTTAGCCCTAGAGATATTGAAAGATTTCATTTAAGATTAATTTTAGTGCATGCAAAAGGTGTCACAAGCTTCGAAGACTTGCGTACCGTCGACGGAAAATTATATAATACATATCAGGAAGCTGCCCGTGCATTAGGTCTTTTAGCTAATGATAAAGAGTGCGAAAATTATTTAGACGAGGCTGTGTTGAGTAAATTTCCCAGACAATTACGTGAATTATTTGCTTATTTAATTTGCTTCCATACGTCAACCAATGCCGCTTATGGGAAAAATTTAAACATTATTTAATGGAAGACTATTTATTACATAATTCTGAAAAAGTTGCACAAAGTAAATGTTTATTAAAAATACAGGAAATACTCGATATGCATAAATTCACCTTAAATGATTTCGGTTCACCCCAACCCGAAAATATTGATGATTTAGAAAATGAAACTAATTCTTTTGATGTAGCAGCCGAAAAATTAGAGGGAGAACAAAATGTAGCTTTATTTAACAGAGACCAAATAGAAATTTTAAATAACATATTAAATGCCGTAAATGACAATAATTGCACAAGTAGATATTTCTTTGTTGACGGTCCCGGGGGAACAGGGAAAACATTTCTGTATAACACATTGATAAGTATTTTAAGGGGCCAAAATCAAAAAGTTATAGCTGTAGCTTGGACGGGAATAGCAGCTACTCTGTTAAAAGGTGGTCAAACAGTTCACTCAGTATTCAAGTTACCAGTGCCTGTAAATGACGGATGTGTACGTAGAGTGAAATCAAATAGCAAAGCGGGTAAATTAATAAAAGAGGCAAGTGTAATAATCTGTGATGAGGTAACAATGATACCAAAACACGCACTCGATGCAATAAATTTATTATTACAAGATTTGATGGATAATAAAATACCATTTGGGGGAAAAGTTATAATTTAGGTGGCGATTTCAGACAGTGCTTGCCAATAGTCAATTACACAAACCATCGAACTGTAATAATTGAAACATGTGTTGTAAAAAGTCATTTATGGCCACTATTTACAAAATTTTCATTAAAACAAAATATGCGCGTAAATAAAGACGAAAAAGAATTTTCAGAATATTTATTGAAAATAGGGAACGGTGAAAATGAAATTGTCAAAATTCCTGCACATTGCGTTTCCGAAACATGTCTAGCAAATGAAATATTCGGTGAAGATGTCATACAACCTGATGATATTTATAAATTTACAGATAGAGCCATTTTAGCACCAAAAAATGATGACACAATGATAATTAATGAACACGTATTAAATAAAGTTGTAGGGTCATCTAGAGTATATTTAAGTGCTGATTCTTGTGAATGTGATGAGATAAACAAAATTAATTACCCCGCCGAATTATTGAATGGCCTAACACCAACCGGAATGCCTCCTCACAAATTAACACTAAAAATTGGAGCAATAGTAATGTTATTAAGAAATATGAATCCAAAGCGTGGTCTGTGTAATGGAACAAGGTTCATAATAAAAGACATGAAAACTAATTATTTAGATGTAGAAGTTCTAACAGGACAGAGTGCAGGTAGCCGGCTCTATTTACCACGTTTTGATTTAACTACCGAAACAGATTTACCACCTTGAAACGAAGGCAATTTCCAATAAGATTAGCTTTCTCAATGACAATAAATAAATCCCAAGGCCAAACATTTAATTATGTAGGAATAATTTTAGAAAATCCAGTCTTTTCACATGGCCAATTGTATGTTGCGATGTCGAGGGTAACATCGGCAAGTAACTTGAAAATTAAATTGCCAGATTCAAATATTACTAAAAATTCAAAAGAAGGATTCACAACGAATGTAGTGTTTGAAGAAATTTTAAATTAAATACGTAGAAATCTTTGAAAATAATTGACAAATTTTTAATATAATCATGAAGGAAATTTTTATATTATCTAAATTATATTATAATTAATTTAAAAACTATCAAGCAATATATTTAATGTTAAAAGTAAAAGATATTAAAATCATGTTAAAAAAACACCAAATGTACAATTACATTTTAATCAGTAAATTAATTATATAACAAAAAAATGTCATATTAATTAAATGTTTATAAAAATTGAAACATGTTTTCAAAATCAAATATGAGAAAGCCATAAAGATCAATTTATAGTATAAAAAAAAGTATGTGGAAATATTCAGGTAAATTGAAAATATGTAATGATTAAAAAGAATAATATGAATTAAATATTTAAATAAAAAATTTTAAATTAAACAAGTAGAAATCATTGAAAACAATTGACAAATTTTAAATGTGATTATGAACGAAATATTAATAATATCTAAATTGTATTATAATTTATTTAAAAACTATTAGGCAAAATATTTAATGTTAAAAGTAAAAGATATTAAAATAATGTTGAAAAATACAACTTATGTAAAATTACATTTTAATCAGTAAACTAATTATATTACTGAAAAATGTCATACTAATTACATGTTTATAAAAATTAAATCATATATTAAAAATCAAATATGGGAAAGCAATAGAGATCTATTTAAAGTATAAAATAAAAGCATGTGGATACATTCATGATAAATTTGAAACGTAAATTAAGAATTTGTAATAATATAAAAAGGAATAATATGAATTAAATATATAAATTAAAAAATTTTAATTAAACGAGAAGAAATCATTGTAACAATTGACAAATTTAAAATATGAATATGAATGAAATATTTATAATATCTAAATTGTATTATAATTCATTTAAAAACTATCAAGCAAAATATGTAATGTTAAAAGTAAAAGATATTAAAATCATGTTGAAAAATACAACAATGTACACTAAACCAATTATATAACAAAAAAATGTCATATCAAGTATGTTTATAAAAATTATATTAATGAAATTTAAAAATCTAATATGAAAAAGATCAATTTAAAGTATAACATAAAAGCATGTTGAAACATTATTGATAAATTTAATACAAAATAATATGAATGAAATAAGTAAATTAAAATATGTAATATAATAAAAAGTTATTATGATGACAATATTTGATTTGTTAAATATTTTATATACAATATATATAATATACAGGATGTGCAACGAAACGCGGAACATAAGACTTTATCATGGGATATGAAAAAATTGCGAATACTCTGTCGTTTGATACATTTAAAACAAAACTACAACCGTAAACAGTTGTTCAAAATTAAATTCTAAATTATCTGAAATAGAATTTACTTTTGGACAAGTTGGTACTCTTATAGTTTTGCTCCAAATCTATCGGGAGAGAGAGTATAGGCAATTTTTTTAAATCCCATGTTAAATTCCTATGTTTCGCGCTTTGTTGCATTCACTGCATGTAATTAATATAAAAATGAAAGATTATTTCAACATGAAAAATGGTTCGTAAGATATTGTAAAAGGTAATAAAAAAAAACTTAAGTCTGATAAAACCATTGCCCCTTTTACAAACTTTACGGACCTTGCCAAAATGAAAGTATAAAAAAAAGATTTATAAAAGGCAATAAAATAAAACTAATGATTAGAAGTATATAATAAATAAACTAAAAAAAAAATAAAGCAATGACAATCTTGACAAAATGAAAATGTAAAAAATATAACGATAAAAGATAATAAAATAATACTTACAATGAAAAACATAAATAAAATAAAAAGTATAATGCAATGGTTTAGTATTAGAAAAATTTTCACTAACGTCTAAAATCCTGGTTTATAGTAAGTTACTAATATTTTCAAAAATATACACTTAAAATTTTATTTACAGATAAAAATGTCCCTACATCTAATGATAAAAAGGATATCTATTTTATATGTAGGTTTATAAAAAATATTTATATTTTTTTACATTAAAAGATCAAATTATATTTAATTTCATTTATTTACTCTCTATTTGATAAAAGACAGATTATTTTATTATAATACAACAGTCATTAGTTTGCATTAATAATTTAATTCAATAATAAAAATTTTAATAGAGCTTAAACTACACCGCTGTCAATAATATTCAATTACTTCCATCTAAAAATGAAGACGTTATACGAAAACTATCTAATAATATTAAGTTCAAACATGTTGCGTCTCCATATAAAATGTATTAAAAATGTGACGTTAAACAAAAGTATATAATAAATCGCAACATGTGGGCAGGCCAGTCTACCATTGTACCTCAAAATTCATGCAACAGACTATAAATACACATTTATTAGGCAATACACTACATACTACTACAAAACCGCAAAGTATGGTAAAAATTCCAACTACTGCTGGTGGGTTTTGAAGTGTTATGTAAGCAAGTCATTGTCACTGTTGTATGAATTTGAGTAACAAGATTTTCATTTTTAAAAAACTACAAAAGTACAAATATTAACAAATATTTGGTAACAGCACATTCAATTTATATTTTTTTGTTTTAAATTACATTTTTATATACATAATGTGTACCATATTATCTATAATTCCTTGGTAGACTTGGCAAGACAATGACTTGTTACATAATACTTTAAAACCCTATACCAGTGGTATTTGGGATTTTTGCTGTACTTTGCTTCAATATTATAATAGCCCGTGGTTAAAAAAATTTAAAAAATAAATAAGAAAAAATAAGCTTCATCATAATTAATCGTCACAAATTGGCTGGCTGGAATGAAGCAAATGAAGCACAAGACATTATAATAAAAAAAAACCACAAAGCGATCAAATAAAAGAAAATTAAGAGAGTAATAAATCGCAAAAGTATGAATGTTTGTGTGAATGTTTGTATGTAATCGAGTTGCCAGGTTATAAAAATTTATTTTTAATTTTATATGAAAGATTTTATAATTTTAACAAGAACATCATTTTGTAATCTATTTGTACACTTTTAATTGAATATAATAATTCTGTAACTTAAAATGTAAATGAAAATATTAATAATATTGTTGTACATTTATATTTGTAAATTATTAAACTTTTTATTAATCAAAGTATTCTGGCAACTCAAATAATTTATTAAAATAAATGATATATAATATCATAACAAAATTTCTAAATTTTAAGAAAAAAAATTGTAAAAAAATCTTGAACTAATGTAACTAATTAAAAGTTAAATTCATAATATATAATAAAGATACACAAATACCAAAAATCTTCATGATTCACAAAAATGTGAAATGGTATGTTTTTCTTATGTTCTAAAAAATATCATTTGTGAATTTTATATTTATAGAGATTGGAAACTGAAGAATACAATGCATTGTACCTGTGAAGTACATCGAAGATTATAAATACGAGTTATATCCTTATTTGGACAATTGCAATTAATATAGAAGTTCTTTCATCTGAGGCGAAACTTTTTTTATAAAAAAGTGTTCAATGTTTACTTATTTTTTATTAATTAGTAATATTTCCTTCTGAATACAGAAAAATGGATCAAATCCCGAGATGGAAATTTCCTTCATTCAATATTGCAAGAAAAGAATTCAATTTTAATCGAAGCATATGGACTATTAGTCCAAATCAAATATATACTACGTTGATGTTAAACAATATTTGAAAAAATGAATCCATTTTAAAACAAAGGCATCATTTGAATAAAAATTATCTTCCTTTATTATATAAGTTTTCATTGTTTATAGGGTAGCAGTTTCACAAAAAATATATTTTTGGAAAATTTGTCAAGAATAACCTCCTTTGGAAAGCAATATTGAATATTTTGGAAATTAAAATGGAAACCACTCTATTCGCTGACCATTCTGCTACCATCGGAAAAACTATATTATTATTGACGAAGTTGTACAAGAATGGTAAATACATTTATATTTAAAGAAAAAAAAATATTAATTAATTACTATTTTTTATTTAACAGAACGCATATCTGTTTGATCACTGGAGGAAAATTTCGTCGTATTTTTAGAAAGTAAACATATAAATTACTACATGAAATGAAAGAAACATTCTTCAAATTTTGCGTGACAAATTCTACGAGAAAACTTTGCAATGTCCAAATAAAGTAAATCAAAATTCATATTAACATTCTCTGTGGCCTTGATATACAGTATATCATCGGATCGAGTTAGAAAGAAGGAAAATATTTTTATTTTTTATTTTACGAGAAACATGTATTCTTAATAAAAGTTTTTAGATGTATCAATACTCACAATTCAGTTTTAACCTTTTCAAATTTTCTTTTAGTCTCAGACAAAAGTCGAACATAGTTCGACTTAGAATTTTTCTAATTGTAAGCCCCAAAAAACAAGTTTTCGTTATCATAGAAATTATTGTTAACATGACTTTAACTTTAGTTTCATAAATATAACAACAAAAATAATATAAACAGTAACTATTCTACTCAATCGATTCACGGTTTGTTGAGCGCACAATTGTAGTCTTCGATGCAATTATTTAACTTCTTTGAATTTCTTCCGCAGAGTTAAAGACGTCACAGCGTCTCTAATTATCTCCTTTAAATTCTCTATATTCGGTCGAAGATAATTTGCATAAACTATTTGTTTCCAACGGCGCCAAAGATAAACATGAGACCAATTGCCATAGCATTGAATTAGGTAAAATCGTTGTTTTTTGACAACATTTTCAACGATTACAACAGATTTTCCTAATTGACAGTCAATGAAATTAAATAAATAATACCAGTTATTTTCAAATAAGTCGACCTATTTTCGTTTTTCTCTGAAACTAAAAGAAAATTTGAAAAGGTTAAATCTGAATTGGTCGTTTTGCCCACTGCTTCTTCGGAAAACGCTCTTTCTTTATGGCAATTCCAATATATTTAAATAATGTAATTGTTATTACCGGTTCGATTCATTCTTTCACATTATTCTTTTTGTTTAGTTATCGTATTTTGCTAATATTTTTGGCGGTTTTCCGTTAGCATTTACAGGGAATCCTGAAGACTAATTCGTTCCGCCCAGAAGATTTTTACTACATAGTTTATTGTCATTATTATTTATTGTAATATTTTAATAATATATAACTTTCCTATTTTGTGTATCTAAGTTATAATTATACATCTGTTAAAGAAAACTGATTTTAAATGCTTCAAATTTCTTTCTTTTAATACAATTTTCTTAAAAAAAATATTTCGTATTTATTCGTATTATCGATAAACAAAAAAATCATCTTGGGTCAGTACTGCATAATTTTATTTTCCCGCCCGAGAAAAATTGTGACATATCGGCGAAACTCAAGTAAGTAAAACTAATGAAATAATCATCTTCATGAGGTAAATTTTAACTTTATTATCTAACAAATATAAAAGTAAAACCTAATTTTAAAATGACATTATTTACACTTGCAATTCATACGTTTTATTATAAAAATTTCTTTTGTAAGCACAGCAGTTCTGAAACGTTTTTATAATAACATAATCAAATCTAACTGATCAAAATTATAGTACAAAGAAATGTTTAATAGCGATGTGTCGTTTTAAAAAGTTTTAATTGTTATTTGTAAATTTGTTTTTATAAATGTTGTGTGAAGTAAATTTTGAAGCAAATCGGTTCTCAAACAGTGGAGTTTCATATAACTATAAAATTACACATTTATTCAAGGAGATTTTATTACTACTAGATTTATATTTCATTTTTAATCAAACACGAAATAAAATTAAATATCGTTAATGAAAAGACTGCAGTATTACAATGAAAAAAAATTAGCTTCCACGGAGTAAAATTAGAAGTCATGTTTTAATTATGATACCTATGTTACCGACATTCCGAAAGTTAGTTGACAGTTTCATTTTATACAATTTTTGTTCATATTTTTTCTTTGGAATAAAAAAGTAAGTAGAGAACTGGGAAAAACTCCAGTATAATATATTGTAATTAAGAATTGCTTACTGTAAATAGTGCTATTGTTTCCAAATAATATTTGAATTTTTAAACGTTAAACTGAATAAAAAATCGGTTCTCAAACAGTGGAATTTCAAATAAAAATACACATTTATTCAAGGAAATTTTATTACTACTATATTTATATTTCACTTTAAATCAAACACGAAATAAAATTAAATAGTAGTTAATTTTTAAATTTATAAATTAATATTGTCAATCCTAATACAACTGCCAGCGTCTTCAGTGAAGTTAGTCTAGGAATATATGGTTTTAATTTAGTTACTTCGTCATACATTTGGCAATATTGACTGTTGACATTGGATATGTCAAAATTTATATTAATTAAATACGTTATGTTTTAAACTTAAATTAGTTGTAGCACCTTTGATCAAGTCTATTATTCATGAAATTGTATTTAAATCTTTGATATCAATACTCTATAAGAAGATATAATCGTCCATAGTCTGATTGTCAAAGTGACGGATGACAGCGTGATTTTTCTTAAATTTAGACATGGCTATTAGGAGTTATCTACACAGGAGCGATTTTTGCGGAATCCAGAATTCATTTTGCTATATTATCATAAAGAGACTTTATTTTATTAAAAACTGTAAAGAAGTTAGCAATTTATTGTGTATTACAAATTGTACAAATAAAACTACTGCAAGAAACAAAGTATTTGTTTACATGTATGTGTTATTTCTATAATTTTACCTTCAATTATATCTGTGTAGTGAAGTCACATTTAAATAAGAATTCTTAAATACAGTTCAAAACTGATCAGTCTATCATTTGGAACAAGCCTTTACAAACGCAGGTTGAAAAATATCACGAAGTTTCAATAAAACCATTCTACAAAAACACGTCTGGAAATTTTCTTGATATTCTTTTTACATTTTCAGAACATAAGCAAAGAAATTTTGTCTGAAACGAGTGCATAAAGTATTATACTTATAGCGAAATTAAAAGAAGATTAAAAATTCGCAATAATCCTACATATTCTGCAATGAACTCTTTCATTGTAGATGTACGTATGTACCAATAGAATTAGATTGGTACGGAGAAAATATGACAGTGATTATTATAATGAAAATGTTGTTGATAAGAATCAATGGCTACAATTTTTATTGTAATCAAGCTATGCGTTATGGCTTGGAAACCAAAAGTGAACCGAGATCAGTATTTTAAGCTTCAACTAATATATTATACATGAAATTTGAGTTGTAGTGTTGTAATATTATCTAACCAACCATACTTAGCATGTAGTGATGATGGTTTTATCAAAACAGAAAACGGATTTGAACTTCTGGAAATAAAATGTCCTTATTCCTGTCAAAACAAATTCATTGTGGATTTACAAAATAAGAAATCAACTGTAAATGATTTAGAATTCCATTAAAATAGTAACGTTAAACTCAAGAAGTCCGACAAATATTACACACAAGTCCACTTTTTAAAGCACATACTTTATATTACCGTTTGCAATTTCATTATTCGTAGAAAAAGATAAGAAGTTTCTATCTACAATAATTCCAAGGATTCGCGACTTTTGTTTTAAATATTTCATACAGATTGTTCTAAATAAGTTTTAATTATATAATGTAATCAATTTCTATGCATTTTAATCAAATATTTCATAACATTTTTTTCAATATTAAATATTATAAAAGCTCTTTAGATTTACTCTGGGGATTCAAGTTTTTTTCTTTTCACATCATACAGGTGATTTGGAAATAAATAAAACAACACTGGCACCACCAGTTAGTTCGGTATGTCACAATGTATTCAAAATATTATTATGTTCTTGTTTTTGCTTAGAATAATAAATTTCATTTATGCCTAAAAATATTATTTTAAAATATATACATAATTAAATATAAAAATATTTAATTGTCAAGTAATTATATCGATTCCTTCCTTAGCAGATGCAATAAATTTCATAATTAGTGCCATCTATGTGATTTTTTTAAACTATTAAAAATATTGTTTTTTTTTTCTGATATACACACAAAAAAATTTTACAAAGACTGGTGTAAACGGTATTGTTAAACCTATAAAAATTATATGTATATATTATTTTTAAATATAGATTTATTAATTCAAAAATATTATTATATAGTATTTAAATTAATAAATAAAGTTATAAATATTTTTAATACAAGAATACAGTAATTTTAAATAAAATAATAATTTATCGATGGGCAGAAAGTGTTAATAAAAAATTTATTCAAAAATTTGTTTCATTTATCAAGGCAATCTTGATTCATTTTCTAAAAAACCTTAAATTTTATTTAATTAATATATTGTTAAATATGAATAATAATGAAAGTAAATTTACTTTATAGGATGCCTTTTTAATTTTTGAACAACTTATATTCCTACGTTTTTAGCGCTAAAATGAATAGGTAAAGAGTTACAGAAGTATGAAAAAAAAAACATTGAAATCTACATCCTGTATACAGCCGGGCAATAAAACAAGGACTTTAACACAGGATTTCAAAAAATTGCGAATACTCTCTCTCCTGATATATTTAGAGCAAAACTACAAAAGTACAAAGTTGTTAAAATTTCAATTCTACATCAGATAAAATCATAACCGATAGAACCGTACGTCTGTTGTATGGGATGTATTAAATATAAAATTTAAATTTCTTTATAAACATAACACTTTACTCACAAACATTAATGAAAAATAAAAATTAGTACTATTCAATGTATTTACATGTAAAACATTATTTTAAATATACTTTATTTAAACTTGCAAATACATCTATTTCTTTATAAACATAAATTTCCTTTACCAATACAATTTTAAAATTTAAAACATTTTTATAAATGTAATTTTGAAATAAATAACACTTTATATTGAAATATCAACAAGTTATTTATTATAAATGTATAATAAAAATGTAGTATGCATTGAAAAACAATATAATGTAGACAGGTGTCAGAAAAATATATAGTTTACTTGTCATAAATAAATACTGTTTTCCCAAATATAAAAGTGTATTATTTATATTCATTTCCTAGTACTCAACATTCCATTAATGCAAAAGGTTATGGGCCTAGCATTGCCCGTTGAATATTAGGAATCATACGTCTGTGGTAAAGCAGAAATAATGGAAAGTGTATTTTTGAATACAGGAGCCGGTACAAGTGCTCAAAAATTAGAGGGAAGCAGGAATTGGGGAACTTGGAAGTTCCAAGTGAAGGTATTATTAAAAGCAGCGGAAGTATATGACATCGTTGATGGACCGCAACTACTGCCAAAAGAAGATAAAGACAAGGCTAAATGGTTAAAAAAAGATGCCACGGCACAAGGTATAATTGTGACCAGGCTAACAGAAAAAGTGATATCACAAGTCATCAGTTGTGAGACGGCTTGTGACATTTGGCAAAAATTACATACCATCTACGAACAGAAAGGTCAACTTTCCTTACACTTAGCTCAGCAAAAGTTCTTTACTCTTCAGTACACGGAAAATGAAGAGGTGTCAACATTTGTTAGTAAAGTCGAAGAAATAGTATCGCAGTTAAAATGTTTAGGAAGCGAAATTCCCGAAAACATGGTAGCTACAAAAATTATTACATGTTTACCAGACCGCTACAAGCATTTTATTTCGGCGTGGGATTCAGTACCAAAAGAGAAGCAAACGTTATTAGAATTGTCGGCTAGGCTTTTGATTCAAGAACAGCGTTTCAAAAATAAAGAAGATGAAGAAAAAATTGCTTTATCTGCTGTGAAAACCGATAGAAAATGTTTCAAATGTGGCAAGGAAGGACATTACAAAAGAGACTGCAAAGAAATCAAGGATAGTATTATCAAATTCTGTCATCACTGTAAAAAAAGAGGACATCTACAGAAAGACTGTTGGTTTAAAAACAAAGTTAAGAATTTTAATAAAAGTAACGCGTTATCGGCAACAAAAATTCAGTATATAGGTAACGAATGGGTAATGGACAGTGGAGCCTCAGACCATATGTGCCATAACAAAAAGTTATTTAATAATTATAAAGAATTAGATAAACCAAGAGACATTTTTATAGGTGACGGAACAACAATTAAAGCAGTTGGAGTAGGTACTGTCAACTTAAAAGCGTTTAACGAACAAAATTGGATAGACAGTACATTGTACAATGTATTATACGTACCAGACGCTGGTGTAAATTTGTTTTCAGTAAGTGCAGTCACCGACAAAGGGTATGAACTAAAAATGGATAATGAAAAATGTCTATTTATAAAAAAAACTCTAAATTCGTAGCTGCAACTGCGTTCCGCAAAAATAAATTATATATTATGAATTTTAGATACAACGATCAATCGTATGCGACGGTAGGACGTTTAAATGTTGAATTGTCAAGAGTGGCATAATAAAATGTCACATCAAGATATTGAACAAGTTAAAAGTATTTTAAAGAGATCTGAAATAGACTATAAATTGGGCGAAGAATCAACATGCGTATCCTGTCTAAAAGGAAAACAACATAAATATCCGTACCTGACAAGTGTCAATAAATCAAAACAACCAGGTGAACTGATACATATGGATTTATGTGGGCCAATGGAAACCACATCATTAGGGGGATCCAGATATTATATAATGATTAAAGACGATTTTTCAAGGTTTAAAACTGTCTTCTTTCTAAAATCTAAATCAGAAACAGTAAGTAAGATTCGAAAATTTATCAAGCAAGTCAATGTAAATCCTGGACATAAAATTAAGGTCATAAGAACAGATAATGGAAAGGAGTTCATAAATAGCGAATTAAAAGAATTGACGGATATTATGGGAATTATACATCAAACTAGTGCAGATTACACCCCTGAACAGAACGGATGCGCCGAAACAGAAATAAGAACAATAACAGAAGCCACTAGAACATTATTATTGTCAAAAAATTTTGAAAAAGAACTCTGGGCAGAAGATATTAATACTGCTGTATTTGTATTAAATAGAACAGGAAAAAGCAGAGTCAAAAATAAAACGCCCTATGAGATATGGTATGATAAAGACATATATGACATTAATAATTTACAAATATTCGGATCTCAAGTCGCAGTCCATATTCCAAAACAAAAAAGAAAAAAGTGGGACTCCAAATCAGAATTAGGATATTTTGTTGGTTACAGTGAAACTACAAAGGGCTACAGAATATATTTTCCCGAAAAAAATGATGTTCTAATCAGAAGAGAAGTAATATTTATAAATGAAACACAACAGGAAGTAGCACAAGAAAAAAGAAATATAGAACAAAGAAGGAGCAATATTTCAGATGTTGAAGATAATACAAAAGAAGATACTCAGAAAAAAGAAGAACAAAGTTATAAGCAACAGGTAAAACTAGATTGTCAGGAACCAATAGAAGAAGAAGAAAATCAAAGTTCAAACGAAGAAAATCAAGAAATACGAAGTCGTCCAGTAAGAGAAAAGAAGAAACCAAAGTGGTTGGATGATTATTACACAAATTTTATATCAAATGAAAACGAACCAATGACATATGTTGAAGCTATGGAAGGTGAAGATAAACAAAACTGGTTAGAAGCTGTAGAAAAGGAGTTGAAAACTTTAAAGGAAAATAATACGTGGACAGAAGTGACAAATGTTCCAGAAAATACAAAGGTCATTTCCAGTAAATGGGTGTTTAAAATAAAAAGCTATATAAAGCACGTTTAGTAGCCAGAGGTTTCGAACAGACTGACTGTGATCTGGAAGTATATTCGCCAGTAGCAAGTTTAACAACCTTTAGAATGTTTATGGCAGTAGCAAATAAAATGAAGCTGTTTGTATACCAAATGGATGTTGTAGGTGCTTTTCTACATGGAGAAATTGACGAAACAGTATATATGAAGATCCCAAATGGTGGTGTATGTAAGTTGAATAGGTCTCTATACGGTTTAAAGAAATCTCCAAAATATTGGAACCAAAAATTTGATGAGTTTATGAGCAAACAAAATTTCATTAGATCCAAAAACGATTTTTGCCTGTATTCTAAAAACAAAGAAAGCTTCAATTTGTATGTTTTAATATACGTAGATGATTTACTATTCTTTGGATCTAGTGAAAAAGAAATAAATGAATTTAAGAGACAATTAGGTGAAAATTTTAAAATGAAAGACATGGGGTTAGCCACCAACTATCTAGGTATTAATATTATACAAAATAGAGGTATAACTATTATAAATCAGGAAAAATACCTAATAAAAATCTTGGAAAAATTTAATATGTCTAACTGTAAGTCTGCAAGCACACCCATTGATCAAAATTTTAATTGTGATTTTTTAAAAAGAGAAATGTCTGAAAGTCCCGAAATTGAAAAGAAGTGCAGACAACTTATAGGCAGTTTGATGTATGCTGTTTGTGGTACTCGACCTGATTTATGTATCGCTATAAGCCTTGTAAGTAGATTCCAGCACTGTGCAAGTGAAATGTTATTAAAAACTATAAAACGAGTGTTACGTTATGTAAAAGGAACTTTAAAATTTTCTTTAGTTTTTAATAGCATGGACAATAAAACAATACAAGGATTTGTAGATGCAGATTGGGCGGGTGATACAAAGGATAGGAAATCCACATCGGGATATTTGTTTAAAATGTTTGATTGTTTAGTTTCGTGGAATTCTAAAAAACAGGCCTGTGTATCTCTATCATCTACACAATCTGAATATATAGCTCTATGTGCAGCTATAACTGAAGCATGTTGGCTCAAAAATCTTTTACTAGACTTTAATATTTTGGATTATGAAATGATAGAAATATTTGAAAACAATCAGTCGGTAATTAAATTAGCATATAATAATGAAAACAATAAACGATTAAAACATTTAGATATATAGTATCATTTTATAATCGATAAAATTAAAGATCAGAGCATTAATTTAAGATATATTAAAACCGATGATAATATAGCAGATATGTTAACAAAACCTTTGGGTAAAACGTTGTTCCAGAAATTTAGAGATTCAGTTTTAATAGAATAATTCTTGCTTTGTTCAAAGGATTTGTTTTGTTATGTTTGGTTTATTTTTAGGTTATTTGTAAATAATAAAGTATTTGTTGAGGGGGAGTATTGAAATATCAACAAGTTCTTTATTATAAATGTATAATAAAAATGTAGTATGCATTGAAAAACAATATAATGTAGACAGGTGTCAGAAAAATATATAGTTTACTTGTCATAAATAAATACTGTTTTCCCAAATATAAAAGTGTATTATTTATATTCATTTCCTAGTACTCAACATTCCATTAATGCAAAACTTTACTCACAAACATTAATAAAAAATAAAAATGAGAAACTGTTAAGACCTATAATATCAAAAAATGAACAATAAATAACAACACAAAAAAATTATAAATAACATTGAAAGGACATTTTCAAAAAACAGTGGAGTGTGGAGTAACTAAATATCATACAGAAAAGCCAGGAAAAATACAAATAGGTAAGTTTCAAGTGATGCATCGAAGTTATAATTAAACGTTTGTGAAAGAAAACTGATTTTAAATGAAAATGTTAATAAAAAATATTACTTTTAACTTAATATATAAATGTATCTTTCTATCTGAATACTCTTTATTTGTCAATAATTTTTAGGTATTACTTTAGTTGTCAAATTTTATTTGAATAAAAATAAATTAACATTTCCATACATTATTTTGATTTCAATTTATTGTTCAGTGCATATAAAAGTAATAATTTATTTTAAATTAAATTGGAGTATGTATTTCATAATAAACATTTCCTTCACAAGTACAGTAGTTCTAAAATTTCAAACATATTTTTATAACGATAATTTAAGAATACATATAACTTAACACACAAACATTAACGAAATATGAGAAATGGTTAAAAATATACATAGCATTAGATGAACATTACCGAAAAATAGTGCAGTTACATAATATCATACAGACATGCCAGAAGAAACTAATGTAATAAGTAGTTAATAAAGTTTATAAAATATTTATTTACTGAAAATACAATTTAAAATATTCAGAGAATACCAGGAGAAATATTTTTTTTGCAATTCGCTGCTCGCCTAATTATTTTAAGCAAAAACGCGTCCAATGAAAGTTTTAGGGCATAAAATTCTGCAGATAAATCAATAAATATAATTATTTTTACGTGCTTTGTAACGCGAGAAATTAAATATAAAATAAATAAAAAACAATTAATCGAAATTTCAGTCATACAGCATTTATTCCTACAAAACCGACGTTTCGGTATACACTTATACCTTCATCAGGTTAAGTAGAATCTATAGATTACAATCATGTACACAGCATACATTCGTAGATTCATTCAGTATTACATACATCGTACAAATTTCATAAAAGCACATACGCATCTAAATTGTCTTACGAACGACAACCGAATGATTCGGTAATCTATAGATTCTACTTACCATGATGAAGGTATAAGTGTATACCGAAACGTCGGTTTTGTAGGAATAAATGCTGTATGACTGAAATTTCGATTAATTGTTTTTTATCTACACTACACCACAGTCGAAAAAATCCCATCCCTCATTAAATATAAAATGTTGAGAACTACATTAAAAATATCGACAGCCATGGAATTGAACAAATAATAAATAAATGCTTAATGTTTTATCCTTGGATACAAACAAAATAAAGCAAACAATAAAATGGATCAAGAGGAAGTTAATGTTACAAACATGTCTGAAGAGGTGGAATACAGTAAGTAACTATTATAAAACAATAATTATATAATTTAAATTATATATCTTACTAAATTTATATTTTCTTCATAAAGATACTACTCGAGCCAGGGTTGACGACCTGGAAGCTGCTGTGAGAACTATGATGGAGTCCATGCGGGCCATGCAACAAGACATCAAAGATATTAAAAAGTCTGGAGAAAATCGCGGCGAGTCCTCAGGCCAAGCCCGGGACGAGTCCTTAGGACACGGCCGCGGTGAGTCGTCAGGCCAGGTCCGAGGCGAGACTCCAGGACAGGCCCGCGACGAGAGCCACGCACGGAGTCGCGAAAATATCTCCAGCAGCTTCCAGAGAACCGGTGGCGGCAACAACCGTGGTTACTATCGTGGTTACTATCGCGGTTACTATCGCGGTTACTACCGCGGTAATAACCGCGGTAACCAACGGGGACACCACCGCGGTCGCAATCAACGGGGAAACCTGAGAAATTACCAAGTAAAAAATAAACATATATACATATTTTTTTTACAAATAAAACTCATATAAAAATTTCTTACAGAAAATGAAACAATGGTGGGCTATGTTCGTGGAAATGAAAAAACATTAAAATTATGTAGGTTAGTTTTTATTTATAAGTTACTTTATTTTACTTTTATGTTTAATATTAATTAGAATATTTGTATTAATAAGTTAAATTATATATTTACATAACAAGTTAAATAATATTTTCTTCTGTAGTTCTTAATTATTTATTCTTCTGAGTTCTAAAGGTGGATTTATGCAGTCGACTTTTTATTTTACTTTTTCTTTTAACTTTTACTTTAATTTTGGTACTTTATAAATAAATGAATAAACAAATAAATATAACCTGTCATCTGTCAAAATGGACAAGAATGTAATAATTTGTGCATCTGCTGCAGGACTTCGCAGCTTCAGCTGTAATTTTGAAACTAAATAGGCGGTATTGTCAGCCCCACGAATAGGCACAGAAAAATTCTATGTCATTTTACAACTTTTTTAAAATTTATTTTACTTTAAGAGTCATAAGTTGAAAGTTGGACAACTTAAGGTCTTGAAGTAAAATTAAAAGTGTGCACATAAAGCTGTACACATATTCACACACCTTTAACTTTTATAAAGTAAAATAAAAAGAAAAAGTAAAATAAAAAGTCGACTGCATAAATCCACCTTAATACTGTATTGTAGTTTTTCACTAACGTTATTTACCAATTTAGTCACAAAATTCAATAAAAGAACCTGTAAATAGATTAATACAATTACTATCTAAATTAGTAATATACAGGGTGAATACTGAAAACCTTGACATAGGGAAATAACATGGGAAAACAGTTTTTTGCTGTTTCCAACTGTCCCGCTAAATAAAATCGGTTGTATATGGTATCGTTAGTTAGATTACTTAATTTTGCATCTAATAAAACCAAATGTTGTGTAATAAGGCCTTTTCTAACTGAAATATTTGATAAAATAAATTGTATTTTGAAGGTTATCACTCATATTTTCGAATAAGAAACGTCAAAAACAAAATGCTCCATAGCCGAGTGGATACGAGGGCTGATTCATAACATAAATAATCTACAATACCTGGTTCGAGACCACCTCAGCCCTACTTTTTTTAAATTAAATTATGCTTAAAATAGTTATTATTCTGTAGTTATAGACATATGTCATTTTAATATATATTATTATACTTTTATATTCATTGGATAGTAAATAAAAATTACTTTATGAACATTATTATTTCATATATTTTACTTATTTTATTCAATTCAAATTTGTCAATCTGACATCCAAAATTCATTTCCATAAACGAAGTGTACCTATTAAAATGATAAGATATATTTCAAAGTGATTTATTTAGAAACTAAAAATATTTAACATTTAACAGTGAGCCTTTAGATTCACGAAAATTTAAAAGACAACGGCCGGCTTTGATAGCTGCTCTATTTGTAAATTTTCGGGACCCTAAAGGCCCATTGTTAATTGTTATAGTATATTTATAATATTTTATGGAAAAAAATATTGTGTTCTAATTAAATGTATTAACAAGTTTCTTTGAATTTTAAAATTTACAATTAATGGTCACATTCAGTAATCCGAATGTACTCGTATAACACATATTTGAACGCATCCAAAATAAAGTTGTCAAATTACTTGTCATTTTGACATTTCTGAAAATATAAGTATTAGACTTTATTATGCATTTAACTTCAATAAGACTAGATATTCTTTTTGCTGTATTATCATAAAGAGACTTAATTTTATTAAGAAATGTAAAGAAGTTAGCAATTTATGTGTATCACAACTTGTACAAATGAAACTACTGCAAGAAACAAAGTATTTGTTTACATATGTGTTATTTCTATAATTTTACCTTGAATTATAACTGTGTAGTGAAGACACATTTAAATAAGAATTCTAAAATACATTCCAAAACTGATCAGTCTATCATTTGGAACAAGCCTTTACAAGCCCAGTTAGAAAAATATCACAAAGTTTCAATAAAACCATTCTACATAAGCTAAGAAATTTTTCCTGAAACGAGTGCATAAAGTATTGTACTTATAGCTAAATTGAAAACACATTAAATAGGGCTGAAAGTGTAAAGAAAGAATGAGTAGAAAGTAGAAGCCAAGAAATAAAAACTGTAATAAAAATTTCATACGATAGACATATTCGCAATAATACTACATATTCAACAATAAACTCTTTCATTGTAGATGTACATATGTACCAATAGAATTAGATTGGTACAGAGAAAATATGACACTGATTATTATAATGAAAATGTTGTTGATAAGAATCAATGTCTACAATTTTTATTGTAATCAAGCTATGCGTTAAGGCTTGCAAACCGAAAGTAAAGCGAGATCAGTATTTCAAGATTCAACTAATATATTATAAATGAAATTGGACTTTGTGTTGTAATATTATCTAACTAACCATACTTAGCATGTAGTGATGATGGTTTTATGAAAACAGAAAACGGATTTGAACTTTTGGAAATAAAATGTCCTTATTCCTGTCAAAACAAATTCATTCTAGATTTACAAAATAAGAAGTCAGCTGTAAATGATTTTTTTCTTTTCACATCATACTGGTGATTTGGAAATAAGTAAAACAACACTAGCGCCACCAGTTAGTTTGATATGTCACAAAGTATTCAAAATATTATTATGTTCTTGTTTTTGCTTAGAATAATAAATTTCATTTATACCTAAAAATAATATTTTTATTCATATACATATAAAATTAAATTAAAAAATATTTAATTGTTGAATAATTATATCGATTCCTTCCTTAGCAGATGCAATGAAATTCATAATTAGTACCATTTAAGTGATTTTTTTTTAACTATTAAAATATTGATTTTTTCTGATGTACACACAAACAAATTTTACAAAGACTGGTTAAAACGGTATTGTTAAACCTATAAAAATTATGTGGATATATTATTTAAAAATATAGATTTAATAATTTAAAAATATTATTGTATAGTAATTAAATTTATAAACAAAGTTATAGTTATTTTTAATACAAGAATACAATAATTTTAAATAAAATAATAAATTATCGATGAGCGGAAAGTGTTAATAGATAATTTATTCAAAAATTTGTTTCATTTATCAAGGCAATCTTAATTCATTTTCTAAAACACCTTAAATTTTTTTAAATTAATATATCATTAAATATGAATAATTATGACAGCAAGTTGACTTTGTAGGATGCCTACTTAATTTTTGAACAAATTATTTTCCTACATTTTTAGCGCTAAAATGAATAGGTAAAGAGATAAAAAAGTATGAAAAAAATAACACTGAAATCTACACCCGGTATACAACTGTGCAATAAAACAAGAAACATAGGATTTTAAAATGGGATTTCAAAAATTTTTAAATACTCTCTCTCCTGATATATTTAGAGCAAAACTACAAAAGTACAAAGTTGTTCAAATTTCAATTCTACATCAGATAAAATCATAACCGATTGTACTGCACGTCTATTGTATGAAATATATTAAATATAAAATGTAACTCTTTCTCTAAACATCAGACAGTTACGGAAATAAAAAAAAATATTTATCTAAGAGTTTATTATTGTTATTATATCATTCTAGTAAATGTTATAATTGATATTAATTATTAATTATTGTTAAAGTCTAAAATTATTTTAAAAATGGATGTTTTCTATGTAAATGTTTTCTGGCTTGCATAAATGACAAATATATGTTACGTCGACCGGCTTTTGTTTTTTTTCAAAAAATTGTTAGAAATACGTCATGTTTGGTATCAAATGAAACGTCTCGTTGCGGGCTAGCATGCAGAAATGACAAAAATGATCTATGTCGATCGACTTTTGTTTTATGCAAAAAATTGTCAGAAGTATGTCGTGTTCGGTATCAAATGAAAGGTCTCGGTTAAGGCTGGTGTGCATAAATTACAAAAATGTTTCATGTCGACCGGCATTTGTTTTTTGTAAAAAGTTATCGGAAATATATCGTGTTTGGAATCTAATGAAAGGTCTCAGTAAGGGCTAACGAGCAGATATGAAAAAAATGTTTCATGTCGATTGGCATTTGTATTTTGTACTGACAGCGGAGCTCTAGGGAAGCTCAGCGTAGCTGAGCCTTCGCTAGTCATATACTATTTTGATAGTTTCACTCTCTATATTTCTATATATATATATAGTTGGATTCATCTCGAGCATCGCAAAAACTTTGCTCACGGGTACAGGTCAAACCATTCAAGTAATAATTTTAATATTATTTTATTAGATGTGGTTTAATGAGGACCAATCGCTTTTGGGTATCCCATATTTTTACCGTGCATAGTTTTTGTGTAAAAAATCGAAAACTAAGCTAAAAAGTATAACTGGAACAAAACTGAAAAAAATATCCTAGATGCCAGGTTTAAATTTAAAAAGAATTATTGTATCATCCGTCATATTTGACAATTCAATATGAAACTTTTATTTGATTTATTTTGAAAATGAAAAGAGATATTGTAAATGTAATTATATTTTTACACATTA
Organism: Stenolophus ochropezus; assembly: GCA_035578165.1. NCBI lineage: Eukaryota > Metazoa > Arthropoda > Insecta > Coleoptera > Carabidae > Stenolophus > Stenolophus ochropezus. The sequence goes on from JAQOWZ010000017.1 coordinate 24,238,194, forward strand.
TAATAGTGAGCGAAATATATACAAATACACTGAATGTTAAGTGTGGTGTATTTAAAATATTTAATTTTATGACATTGACGTTTATCATTCGTTGGTCTATAACCAAAAAATTCGTTACACAAGTTTTATATTTTCAAAGAGAAATATACAGAAATATAAAGTAAACTATGTTTAAAAGAATATGTACAATACCCTTTGTGATGTAAGTATATCATTTTAAATTTGTTTCGCTGTATTTAAATATGTATTTTCATTTCAGTTATAATTTTTAATTGGTTACCCAAACAAGAGTACATTTATAGAAGAGAAATAACATAAAATTACTGATAATAACACTACTGAAGTGTAACTGATTATCATAAAAGTGCATTGTACATAATAATTTACGGCAAACCTTATTTACAATATAATCAAACAATCATAATGCAAGTCTTGTATTTGCTTGGAGAAATATATAGTAAAATTAGTTTAAAAGTAAAATTACACTACTTTCTGTAATGTAAGTATGTAATTTTGTATATTCTTGGCTGTATTTAGATATGTGTTTTCATTTCAGTTATAGTTTTTAATTGGTTAAGATATCCAAACAAGAATATATTTATAGAAAAGAAATAAGATAATATTACGGATAATAATACTATTGACAAAAAAATAAATTCTGGAAATCAATCAAACCGCGTCGTATTCAGTCATAAACACATTTATTTAAAAATACTGACAAACCTTTCCTTCATACCCACTTGGAAAAATGTTTAATAATTTATTGTACAATAATTATTTTAAATTATGTATCTGGATTATAATAAACTGTAAGTAACTGCATTTTATACATTCTTTATGTATTCTTTCATCAAATTTCAGATGAAAATAGTTGATTACAACAAAGATTTGATTTTTAAAAATTCTATTGAATTTTGTTATGGAATGAAATGATTTGTTAGATAAAAACGTTTATATATTAATAGTTAAATATTTTATTTTTTAGATGAGACTATAACCTACACGTACTCAGATACTCTAACATGGAATTTTTTATAAACTCAAACAATCTATTGGGCAATAATTATAAAAATAAGTAATAGTAAAACATATTCTTTATTAAATTCAAACTAAAGAATATTCCAGAATGGATTATTTAATCAAGAAAACTACATTTCAAAATTGATTTACAATTTGACGTTTAAAAAACTATATTTGATTACTATTGAAACACTTCCAAAGGTAAATTCATACTGTACAGTATTCTTCCCTTATATATAAATACTTTTAAATCTGATTTATACATATTTTAGATAGTTAGACTATAGAGTTTGTCTGATTACGTGGAAAAACTGACAAGCCTTTATTTCATACAGTTTTGGAGGAAATTGTTTAACAATTTAATGTACAATAATTAGTATATAAATAAATAATGTGTCTGGACTTTATTAGACTTTTTTTAATTGCAATTTACTATTTCTTTACGCATTTTTTAACATTTCTGAGGAAAACATTTGATTACAATAGAAATTACATTTTTCAAAATTCTGTAGTATTTTATAATGAAATGAGATGATTTCTCAGATGTAAACGTTTACATAAACAAAGTATCTATCCATTTATCCATTTGTAACTGATGTATGAAACAATAAACACCTTTTCAAACCAAATATTCACCGAGTAGTTCGTCTGATTATCAGCTGATGGCATCTGCTCTTAGTCGAACTTGTATGTGATTGTACTGCACGAAAATTCATGTTTTCATTAAGAAATAATGCAAAAGAACGTATAAAAATTGGTCACTTTATCTACAACTAACAGGCATACAAATTTTCAGTTATGTGTGAGTAGTTCATATATACCTCAACAGATGGCGCTAGAGTAGCACTTAAATTTCAAAATAACTTCAAATTGTATTTATTATACTTTTATAATCATTTAAATTGATATTTATAATAAAAAATAAATTATTAATAACAATAACAATAGTTGTAGATAAATACATATATAATTCAGCTTCATAAACATATATAACTGAACATAGCAACAGAAAAAAATGAATATAATCATATTTTTTTGGCAATATAAAAATGTATCAGTTTATAAATTTTGGTATGTTATTTCACATTATTTATATTTATAAAATAGATAATTATTTTCAAAATAATACATTTTTATATATTCTTTAACTAACTTCATACTTATTGTGTCAAGTTATGACATTTAAGTTCTGTCAAACTGAATGTATTGTATGAAAATACAAATATTGTTAAGATATAATAAAAATACATAAAATTGGGTTAAACGTATTATTTAAATCTTTTCTTCTTATGTATTTTGATGATTAAACCGTTGTATCTCAAAATCCCTAAGCGCGGGAAATTTAAAATCTCTATAATTTCATTTATTTTTCAACATGTATTTTTATTTCTTTCCTAAACGGTCTCGCGTGCCACTTTGAACGTGTTATAAATAAATAATATACATTACAACAAATGTTTCTAGGTCTAACACATAGTAGCACCCCCCGTAGAAGGGTGTGAAAAAAATTCATCAATTTCCAAAGTTGGAATATTAAATGAGTGAGTAGTTCATATACAGGGTGTTCCATTTAAGCGTGCCACCATTTCTATCTCGAGAACTATAAGAGCTACGAGGTTGGTTAAATTAGCAAAGAACCACCATTTTACAAGACTAATACAAAGAGTAAAAAAAACTTTTTTTTGACCTGTGGTTCTCAAAATACGGGACACAACTTTCTCTTTTTAGATGGGAACATATGTTTATTTTTAGGTTATTCGATAGAGCATTTTTTTCTGAATTCAGCGATATAAACATCATATACTATTTTGATAGATTCATTATCTACTAGCGTGCAGAATTGAGAAAAATGTTACATTCCGATCGGCTTTTGTTTTCTGCAAAAATTTCTCAAAAGTATGTCGAGTTTGGTCTCAAATGAAAGGTCTCGTTGAGGGCTAGCGTGCAGAATTGACAAAAATGTCCCATTCCGATCGGCTTTTGTTTTCTGCAAAAAGTTCTCAAAGTTATGTCGAGTTTGGACTCAAATGAAACGTCTTGTTGAGGGCTAGCGTGTAGAATTGACAAAAATGTTCCATGTCGACCGGCTTTTGTTTTTTGCAAAAAAATATTAGAAGTATAACGTGTTTGCAATGTAATGAAAGGTCTCGGTGAGGCCTGACGTGGAAATATGAAATAATTGTTTCATGTCGATCGGCAGTTGTTTTTTGCACTGACAGCGGAGCTCTAGGGAATGCTCGGCGTAGCCGAGAATTCGCTAGTCATATACTATTTTGATAGATTCACTATCTATATATCTATCTATTTATCTATATTTGGATTCATCACGAGCATCGCAAAAATTTTGCTCACGGGTACAGGTCAAACCATTCATGTAATAATTTTAATATTATTTTATTAGATGCGGTTTAATGAGGACCAATCGCTTTTGGGTATCCCATATTTTTACCGTGTATAGTTTTTGTGTAAAAAATCGAAAACTAAGCCAAAAAGGAAAACTGGAACAAAACTGAAAAAAATATCCTAGATGCCAGGTTTAAATTTAAAAAGAATTACTGTGCCATCCGTCATTTTTGACAATTCAATATGAAACTTTTAATTGATTTATTTTGAAAATGAAAAGAGATATTGTAAAGGTAATTATATTTTTACACATTATAATAGTGAGCGAAACATATACAAATACACTGAATGTTAAATGTGGTGTATTTTAAATATTTAATTTTATGACATTTGACGTGGGGTCAGTCAATCAAAAAATTCGTGGCACAAGTTTTATATTTTTAAAAAGAAATATACAGAAATATAAAGTAAACTATATTTAATAGAATATGTACAATACACTTTGTGATGTAAGTATACCATTTTAAATTTGTTTCGCTGTATTTAAAAATGTATTTTCATTTCAGTTATAATTTTTAATTGGTTACCTAAACAAGAGTACATTTATAGAAGAGAAATAACATAAAATTACTGATAATAACACTACTGAAGTGTAATTGATTATTATAAAAGTGCACTGTATATAATAATTTACGACAAACCTTATTTACAATATAATCAAACAATCATAATGCAAGTCTTGTATTTGCTTGGAGAAATATATAGTAAAATTAGTTTAAAAGTAATATTACACTACGTTCTGTATTGTAAGTATGTAATTTTATATATTCTTGGCTGTATTTAGATATGAGTTTTCATTTCAGTTATAGTTTTTAATTGGTTAAGATATCCAAACAAGAATATATTTATAGAAAAGAAATAACATAATATTACGGATAATAACACTATCGACAAAAAAATAAATTCTGGAATTCAATCAAGGTGAGTCGTATTCAGTCATAAACACATTTATTTAAAAATACTGACAAACCTTTCCTTCATACCCACTTGGAAGAAATGTTTCATAATTTATTGTACAATAATTATTTTGAATTATGTATCTGGATTATAATAAACTTGTAAGTAACTGCATTTTATACATTCTTTATGTATTCTTTCATAAAATTTCAGATGAAAGTAGTTGATTACAACAAAGATTTGATTTTTAAAAATTCTATTGTATTTTGTTATGGAATGAAATGATTTTTTTGATAAAAACGTTTATAAAAACAATGTATCTATCCAATTATTCATTTATCATTGATATTTCAAACAATAAACACTTTCTGAAACCAAATATTAATCGAGAAATGCGTTTTCTATAATAAGGCAATTCGTTGGATGAAAATCATTATTATAACGTATCCTTAAAAATGAAACCAGAAAAATTGCACGATATTATAAAATTTAACAAAAATGGTTCATTTGACACTTGAGTTGGAGACAACTAAGTAAAAAATGTCATATTTACTAAAATGTATACTGAAATATTGTACGAAATTTAATAAGAAATCATTTCTAATACAGGTACTTCTATATAGAATATAAATATTTATATATTAATAGTTAAATATTTTATTTTTTAGATGAGACTATAGCCTACACGTACTCAGATACACTAACATGGAATTTTTAATAAACTAAAACAATCTATTGGGCAATAATTATAAAAATAAGTAATAGTAAAACATATTCTTTATTAAATGCAAACTAAAGAATATTCCAGAATGGATTATTTAATCAAGAAAACTGCATTTCAAAATTGATTTACAACTGACGTTTAAAAAACTATATTTGATTACTATTCAAACACTTCCAAAGGTAAATTCATACTGTACAGTATTCTTCTCTTATATATAAATACTTTTAAATCTAGTTTATACATATTTTAGATAGTTAGACTATAGATTTTGTCTGATTACGTGGAAAAAGTGACAAGCCTTTATTTCATACAGTTTTGGAGAGAATTGTTTAACAATTTAATGTACAATAATTAGTATATAAATAAATGATGTATCTCGACCTTATTAAACTTTTATTAATTGCAATTTACTCTTTTGATTACAACAGAGATTACATTTTTCAAAATTCTGTAGTATTTTATAATGAAATGAGATGATTTCTCAGATGTAAACGTTTACATAAACAAAGTATCTATTCATTTATCCATTTGTAACTGATGTATGAAACAATAAACACCTTTTCAAACCAAATATTCACCGAGTAGTGCGTATAAGTAGTTGGCATATAAATTTTCAGTTATGTGTGAGTAGTTCATATATACCTCAACAGATGGCGCCACAGTAGCACTTAAATTTCAAAAAAACTATTCAAATTGTATTTATTATACTTTTATAATCATTTATATTGATATTTATAATAAAAAATAAATTATTAATAACAATAACAATAATTGTAGATAAATACATATATAATTCAGCTTCATAAATATATAAATGAACATAGCAACAGAAAAACATAACTGTAATCATGTTTTTTTTTGGCAATATAACAATGTATCAGTTTATAAATTTCGGTTTGTTATTTCACATTATTTATATTTATAAAATAGATAATTATTTTCAAAATAATACATTTTTATATATTCTTTAACTAACTTCATACTTATTGTGTCAAGTGATGACAGTTACGCTGTCAAACTTAATGTATTGTATGAAAATACAAATATTGTTAAGATATAATAAAAATACATAAAATTGGGTTAAACATATTATTTCAATCTTTTCGTCTTATGAATTTTCAGTTATGTGTGAGTAGTTCACATATACCTCAACAGATGGCGTCACAGTAGCACTTAAATTTCAAAATATCTATTCAAATTGTATTTATTATCCTTTCATAATCATTTGTATTGATATTTATAATAAAAAATATATTATTTATAAATAGTTGTAGATAAATACATATATAATTCAGGTTCATGAAGATATAAATGAACATAGGAACAGAAAAATATAACTGTAATCATGTTTTTTGGTAATATAAAAATGTATCAGTTTATAAATTTCGGTATGTTATTTCACATTATTTATATTTATAAAATACATAATTATTTTCAAAATAATACATTTTTAGGCGGCTGGTACATAAATTGTTGTTTTTCGTATCTGCTGGCAACCTTAAAGTATCAATTTTTATTTGACATCTGTCAAAGTCAAAATTTTTGGCCGGTAGTTTGTTCATTATTGATTTACATTGTTCATGTTAATGTGATTAATTATTTTAGAATATAATAACAAATGTAAGTAAAGTTTTAACTATTCCTTTACAAATATTAATGAAAAAGTAATGAATTTGAGAGTAAAAATAGCGGCCGTAAAGTAAATGCGGCCGTAAGGTAAATGCGGCCGTAAAGTAAATGCGGCCGTAAAGTAAATTTTGACAGATGTCAAAAATTGATTTTGAATAAAAATTCATAATTTCTTGTTGTAATCGCCTAAAAAATGTTGTGTGCACCTCGGCTAAAAGTTCTTTTTGGACCTCATCTGATTTGTAGCCTCGGCTTTGCCTCGGCTGCAAACTTCGGTTTCGGCCCAAAAAGATTACTTTTAGAACCTTGATACACAAATAACTGTTTTATAAATTCTTTTACTAACTTCATACTTATTGTGTCAAGTGATGACATTTAAGTTCTGTCAAACTGAATGTATTGTATGAAAATACAAATTTTGCTAAGATATAATAAAAAATCTGGTGTGTCCAACACAATACCTCCCGCCACTGTAGTAATATATTCTATATGTTTTTCAATACATTTAATTTGTAGTTATAAAATTAGTTTGTTATTGCAGTTCAGAATATTATATGCAGTTCAGAATATTATTAATTCATTTCATACCTAAAATTTCCTTCATAATTTTTTTATGACCAATAAGACAACTATTTTTGTCGTTACTAAAACCGGAATTGAACTTACTTTCATTCACGCATGCAAATACATTCCTAATATATTTCTTCCATCTTTTTAAATTTCACAATAAAATTACTTCATTTTTACTTATTTTATCGTTTACACTTACTTACATCAAATTTGACATCATGTGTCAAATTTTATGAACATATGAATAACTCATCTGTTTTATCGAAATTTCTCAGCCTAAACGATATGTAAAATTATTATAATTTATATATTTTTTTTCTATCTAGCTAGAAGTCGTATATAAACGTAATTATGCAGATCGGTAGAAAATTAAAAAATCTTTGTATTTATAATATCGAAATTTGCGAAAATATGGTATTTAGAGGTATTTTTTAGGAAAAACGGTTTAAAGCTTCAAGTAAAGTACTACTTCCGGTTAACCAATTGTAGTCAAAATCTAATCAGTTCATCATATTAGAATAGAACTCTTAAATACCAAATATTATATTTTTTACATGTATCGTACTTGAGTTATCGTGGACGAAAAATCGTCACAGACACACAGACACACACATACAGACATCACGGTAAAAATAGTAAAATCGTATTCTATGGAACCTAATTCGTGCTTATATGTTGAAAACTCACACTCGAGAAATCTGACCAAAAACAATACCTCCCTTATCTATATATTGATAGGCGGGAGGTAAAAAGAATGTATGAAAATTAGTTAAATTCATCTTTGAATAATGCTAATGCTAGCCTGCAGAATTAACAAAAATGTACTATGTCGATCGGTTTTTGTTTCTTGCAAAAAGTTGTCAGAAGTATATCGTGTTTGGTATCAAATGAAATGTCTTAATGTGGGCTAGCGTGTAGATATGATAAAAATGTTTCATGTCGATCGACTTTTGTTTAATGCAGAAAGTTGTCAGAAGTATGTCGTGTATGGTATCAAATGAAAGGTCTCGGTGAGAGTTGGGGTACATAAATGACAAAAATGTTTCATGTGAACCGGCTTTTATTTTTTGCAAAATATTATTAGAAATATATCGTGTTTGCAATCTAATGAAAGGTCTCGGTGAGGCCTGACGTGTAAATATGAAATAATTGTTTCATGTCGATCGGCATTTGTTTTTTGCACTCACAGCGGAGCTCTAGGGAATGCTCGGCGTAGCCGAGAATTCGCTAGTCATATACTATTTTGATAGATTCATTATCTATATATCTACATTTGGATTCATCTCGAGCATCGTAAAAAGTTTGCTCACGGGTACAGGTCAAACCATTCATGTAATAATTTTAATATTATTTTATTAGATGTGGATTATTGAGGACCAATCGCTTTCGGGTGTCCCACATTTTTACCGTGCATAGTTTTTGTGTAAAAAATCGAAAACTAAGCGAAAAAGGAAAACTGGAACAAAACTGAAAAAAATATCCTAGATGCCAGGTTTAAATTTAAAAAGAATTACTGTGCCATCCGTCATTTTTGACAATTCAATATGAAACTTTTAATTGATTTATTTTGAAAATGAAAAGAGATATTGTGAAGGTAATTACATTTTTATACATTATAATAGTGAGCGAAATATATAAAAATACACTGAATATTAAGTGTGGTGTATTTAAAATATTTAATTTTATGACATTGACGTTTATCATTCGTTGGTCTATAACCAAAAAAGTCGTTACACAAGTTTTATATTTTCAAAGAGAAATATACAGAAATATAAAGTAAACTTTGTTTAAAAGAATATGTACAATACACTTTGTGATGTAAGTATATCATTTTAAATTTGTTTCACTGTATTTAAATATGTATTTTCATTTCAGTTATAATTTTTAATTGGTTACCCAAACAAGAGTACATTTATAGAAGAGAAATAACATAAAATTACTGACAATAACACTACTGAAGTGTAACTGATTATCATAAAAGTGCATTGTACATAATAATTTACGGCAAACCTTATTTACAATATAATCAAACAATCATAATGCAAGTCTTGTATTTGCTTGGAGAAATATATAGTAAAATTAGTTTAAAAGTAAAATTACACTACTTTCTGTAATGTAAGTATGTAATTTTGTATATTCTTGGCTGTATTTAGATATGTGTTTTCATTTCAGTTATAGTTTTTAATTGGTTAAGATATCCAAACAAGAATATATTTATAGAAAAGAAATAAGATAATATTACGGATAATAATACTATTGACAAAAAAATAAATTCTGGAAATCAATCAAGCCGCGTCGTATTCAGTCATAAACACATTTATTTAAAAATACTGACAAACCTTTCCTTCATACCCACTTGGAAGAAATGTTTAATAATTTATTGTACAATAATTATTTTAAATTATGTATCTGGATTATAATAAACTGTAAGTAACTGCATTTTATACATTCTTTATGTATTCTTTCATCAAATTTCAGATGAAAGTAGTTGATTACAACAAAGATTTGATTTTTAAAATTCTATTGAATTTTGTTATGGAATGAAATGATTTGTTAGATAAAAACGTTTATAAAAACAACGTATCTATCCAATTATTCATTTATCATTGATATTTCAAACAATAAACACTTTCTGCAACCAAATATTAATTGAGAAATGCGTTTTCTATAATAAGGCAATTCGTTGGATGAAAATCATTATTATAATGTATCCTTGAAAATGAAACCAGAAAAATTGTAAGATATTATAAAATTTAACAAAAATTGTTCATTTGACACTTGAGTTGGAGACAACTAAGTGAAAAATGTCATATTTACTAAAATGTATAATGAAATATTGTACGAAATTTAATAAGAAATCATCTCCAATACAGGTACTTTTATATAGAATTTAAATATTTATATATTAATAGTTAAATATTTTATTTTTTAGATGAGACTATAACCTACAAGTACTCAGATACACTAACATGGATTTTTTAATGAACTAAAACAATCTATTGGGCAATAATTATAAAAATAAGTAATAGTAAAACATATTCTTTATTAAATACAAACTAAAGAATATTCCAGAATGGATTATTTAATCAAGAAAACTGCATTTCAAAATTTATTTACACTCTGACGTTTAAAAAACTATATTTGATTACTATTCAAACACTTCCAAAGGTAAATTCATAGTGTACAGTATTTTTCTCTTATATATAAATACTTTTTAAATCTAATTTATAAATATTTTAGATAGTTGGACTATAGATTTTGTCTGATTACGTGGACAAAATTGACAAGCCTTTATTTCATACAGATTTGGAGGGAATTGTTTAACAATTTAATGTACAATAATTAGTATATAAATAAATAATGTATCTGGACTTTATTAAACTTTTATTAATTGCAATTTACTCTTTCTTTACGCATTTTTTAACATTTCTGAGGAAAACATTTGATTACAATAGAAATTACATTTTTCAAAATTCTGTAGTATTTTATAATGAAATGAGATGATTTCTCAGATGTAAACGTTTACATAAACAAAGTATCTATCCATTTATCCATTTGTAACTGATGTATGAAACAATAAACACCTTTTCAAACCAAATATTCATCGAGTAGTTCGTCTGATTATCAGCTGATGGCATCTGCTCTTAGTCGAACTTGTATGTGATTGTACTGCACGAAAATTCATGTTTTCATTAAGAAATAATGTAAAAGAACGTATAAAAATTGGTCACTTTATCTACAACTAACAGGCATACAAATTTTCAGTTATGTGTGAGTAGTTCATATATGTGTAGTGCCCTTTGCTTGCTTCATAAAGAAAGTAGTAGGTGTTGTTCAATAAAATGTTTTACGATATGTTTTTAGTTGCTATGTATTATTGAGTTGTCAGATTTCGACTAGAATAAACAGCAATATTTGTGTTCGTTAAATTTATATTTATTTTTATATATATTTTCGATTATACAATATTATTAACTAATATTTTTACATTGGTGACCCCGACGTGATCTTCGCACCTTCGTTTTCGTCATGGAAGATGTACACCATGACTCTTGGTATTTTCATCAACAAAGATAAATGTCAATTCGGTCAAAATCAAATATTATTTCTAGGACATAACATTTCTCCTTCCGGAATCAAACCTGTACATGAAAAAGTAGATAGTATTTATAAATTTCCAATGCCAAAGACACAAAAACAACTACGAGAATTTCTTGGTTTAGTAAATTTTTATCATCGCTTCATCAAAAACTGCGCTACTATTTTACATCCAATCAACAAACTATTAGATAACAAAAAAAATAGTTCTAAAGAAATAATTTGGACTAAGGAAGCTACTAGAGCCTTTAATATGATTAAAACTAAACTAACACATGAAACAAATCTTTCTTTTCCAATACACGGTGCAAAAATTAATATTATGGTTGACGCATCAGACATCGGAATCGGTGCTGTTCTTCAACAATTCGTCAATAATCAATGGGAACCACTCTCTTTCTTTTCGCGAACTTTTAACTCGACTGAAAAACGTTACAGCACATTTAGTAGGGAACTTTTGGCTATATTTTCAGCGATAAAAAAATTCAGATATTTCCTTGAAGGTAAAGAATTTTTTGTTTTAACTGATCATAAACCTCTAACTTTCATTACAAAAATAGCCAGCAATAATACTTATTCACCTCGCGAAATGCGGCAATTAGATTACATTTTTCAGTTCACAAATGACATACGTCACATCTCTGGCAAAAATAATCCAGTTGCGGATGCCCTTTCTCGCATTTCCATAAACATCCTATATTCAAATAGTCAAATAGACTATAATCAGATTGCAAAAATGCAACAATATGATCAGGAATTACAAGAGTTACTCGAAAACAAAAATACAAATTTAATATTTAAACAAATATCTCTACCTAAAACAGATGTTAAATTATGGTGTGATATTTCAACAAACACTTACAGACCATACATACCAAAACAATTCCAAAATCTTATATTCAAACATTTTCATTCATTCTCACATCCGGGAATTAAATCAACAATTAAATTAATTACTTCAAAATTCATTTGGAAAAATATGAAAAGATATTTAACTGACAAAACAAAACAGTGTTTACAATGCCAAAAAGCTAAAATAGTTAAACACACCAAATCACCTATTTTTCAATTCACAACTCCAACTTCACGTTTCAGTTCAATTCATATCGACTTAGTCAAGTTACCAAATTCACAAGGTTTTTCTTACCTTCTTACTTGCATCGACCGTTTCACCAGATGGCCTGAAGCAATACCTTTAAAAGATTGTTCTGCACAATCAGTTGCAACAGCTCTACTTGATGGTTGGATATCACGGTTTGGTGTACCAGCAACAATTACATCTGATAGAGGCCAACAATTTAATTCCTCTCTTTTTCAAAAACTACTAAAACTTTTAGGAACACATCATATACAAACAACAGCTTATCACCCTCAATCAAATGGCATTATTGAACGTTTTCACAGACAATTAAAAACTTCCTTAAAAACCTTTCAAAATCCTTCACAATGGATCAGTTTCCTTCCGTTGGTCCTTCTTGGAATACGATCCTCCGTAAAAAATGATATAAATTGTAGTTCTGCAGAACTCGTGTACGGCACGAACCTTAAATTTCCTGGAGAATTAATTCCCACAACTAAACATAACATATTAAATAAAGCAGAAGCAAATCAATATTTAACACTATTAAAAAACACAATCAATAAATTTACTCCAATCACTACAAGACTATCAACAAAAACATCACACAACATCCATCCAGATTTATTCAAAACTTCCCATATTTTAATTAGAAATGACACTATTGGTCCCATTCTTAAACCAGCATATAATGGACCTTTCAAAGTTGTCAAAAGATATGATAAATTTTTTAAAATTCTTATAGATGACAAGATAGAAACAGTGTCAATAGATAGACTTAAACCAGCTTATATCAATCATTTTGATTAACACAGTTCAGCAACCTCAATGACACAACTGTCATTCCGTTATATTGTTAATTTTTTTGATTTTTTACAACCTACTACTTCCTTTCTTGGGGAGGGCTTGTGTAGTGCCCTTTGCTTGCTTCATAAAGAAAGTAGTAGGTGTTGTTCAATAAAATGTTTTACGATATGTTTTTAGTTGCTATGTATTATTGAGTTGTCAGATTTCGACTAGAATAAACAGCAATATTTGTGTTCGTTAAATTTATATTTATTTTTATATATATTTTCGATTATACAATATTATTAACTAATATTTTTACATATACCTCAACAGATGGCGCTAGAGTAGCACTTAAATTTCAAAATAACTTCAAATTGTATTTATTATACTTTTATAATCATTTAAATTGATATTTATAATAAAAAATAAATTATTAATAACAATAACAATAGTTGTATATAAATACATATATAATTCAGCTTCATAAATATATAAATGAACATAGCAACAGAAAAATATGAATATAATCTTGTTTTTTTTGGCAATATAAAAATGTATCAGTTTATAAATTTGGTATGTTATTTCACATTATTTATATTTATAAAATAGATAATTATTTTCAAAATAATACATTTTTATATATTCTTTAACTAACTTCATACTTATTGTGTCAAGTGATGACAATTATACTGTCAAACTTAATGTATTGTATGAAACTACAAATTTTGCTAAGGTATAATAGAAAAGAATGTATGAAAATTAGTTACATTCATCTTTGAATAATTTTTTTCAAGGTATGATATAAATAATAAATATAAATAATAAAAAAAAAAATTAGGATCGAGGCGGTCTCAAACCAGAGCAAGTGATAAGTTATTATTATTTATTTTCTAAACGGTCTCGCGTGCCGCTCTTAAATTGTTATAAATAAATAATATACATTACAACAAATGTTCTAGGTACAACACATAGTAGCATCCCCCGTAGAAGAGTGTGAAAAAAATTCCTCAAGTTCAAAACTTGACAAATTAAACATATATTTTTATTTATTTCCTAAACGGTCTCGCGTGCCGCTTTGAAATGGTTATAAATAAATAATATACATTACAACAAATGTTTTTTAGTTTCATCATCGTCATTATATATTATTAAAAGTAGTCTTAATATTATGATTGGCTATTGCAAAACTGCGAAGTTCTTAAATTTTATATCCTGGAAATAAATATTAACATTTGCTTCCACAGGCGTTTACTGTTATTATTTTTTTGTACAATCAATTTGATATCAATACTTCAAATATTCCTTACATTCATTATTTATTATTGTCTTCTTCATTATCTGCATGGTTTTAATTTATTCAAATTACTAAAATAAAAATACGGTATAATAAAAATTCGCACGTCCATGAACATAAATTTAAAATTTTCTTCCTAGATATACAGGGTGTTCCATTTAAGCGTGCCACCATTGCTATCTCGAGAAATATAAGAGCTACGAGGTTGGTTAAATTAGCAAAGAACCACCATTTTACAAGACTAATACAATGAGCAAAAAAATTTTTTTTTCGACCAGTGGTTCTCAAAATACGGGACACAACTTTCTTATTTTAAATGGGAACATATATTTATTTTTAGGTTATTCGATAGAGTATTTTTTTCTGAATTCAACAATATAAACATCATATACTATTTTGATAGATTCACTATATATCTATATTTGGATTCATCTCGAGCATCGCAAAAATTTTGCTCACGGGTACAGGTCAAACCATTCATGGAATAATTTTAATATTATTTTATTAGATGTGGTTTATTGAGGACCAATCGCTTTTGGGTGTCTCATATTTTTACCGTGCATAGTTTTTGTGTAAAAAATCGAAAACTAACCGAAAAAGGAAAACTGGAACAAAACTGAAAAAAATATCCTAGATGCCAGGTTTAAATTTAAAAAGAATTACTGTGCCATCCGTCATTTTTGACAATTCAATATGAAACTTTTACTTGATTTATTTTGAAAATGAAAAGAGATATTGTGAAGGTAATTACATTTTTATACATTATAATAGTGAGCGAAATATATAAAAATACACTGAATATTAAGTGTGGTGTATTTAAAATATTTAATTTTATGACATTGACGTTTATCATTCGTTGGTCTATAACCAAAAAAGTCGTTACACAAGTTTTATATTTTCAAAGAGAAATATACAGAAATATAAAGTAAACTTTCTTTAAAAGAGTATGTACAATACACTTTGTGATGTAAGTATATCATTTTAAATTTGTTTCGCTGTATTTAAATATGTATTTTCATTTCAGTTACAATTTTAAATTGGTTACCCAAACTAGAGTACATTTATAGATAATAACACTACTGAAATGTAACTGATTATCATAAAAGTGCATTGTACATAATAATTTACGGCAAACCTTATTTACGCGCGTCGTATTCAATCATAAACTCATTTATTTAAAAATACTGACAATCTTTTCCTTCATACCATCTTGGAAGAAAAGTTTAACAATTTATTGTACAATAATTATTTTGAATTAAGTGGCTGGATTATATTAAACTGTAAGTAACTGCATTTTATACATTCTTTATGCATTTCATCAAATTGAAATGATGAAATTGATTACAATAAAGATTATATTTTAAAAAAAATCCATTGTATTTTGTTATGAAACGAGAACATTTTTTAGATGAAAACGTTTACAACAATAAAGTATCTATCCAATTATTCATTTATCATTGATATTTCAAACTATAAACACTTTCTGAAACCAAATATTAATCTAGAAATGCATTTGATGACATATGCTCTTAGTCGAATATGACTGTGAATTGATTGCATGAAAATTCATATTTTTACTACGAAATAATGGAAAAGAATGTTTGAAAATTGTTGTATATTAATTTAAGGTATGATATAAATATTTTTAAGTACATTTTTAATTTTTATGACTTACATATGTCATGTTAGGCTCAGAGTGTAATCATATGAAATTAAATAAAGCTATTTTTATCATAAATAATGCTATAAAAAGAGTAAATATAATATATTCTTTCATATACAACCATAAAGTTTTAAAAAAAGGATTATTTATGCAAAAATTTGTGATGATGAAAGTTGCGAGCAAGGTTTGCAAGTTCCCACAGTAAGTTTTAGTTATTATTCTGTAGTTATAAACATATGTCATTTTAAAATATAATATTATACCTTTATATTCATTGGATAGTAAATAAAAGTTACTTTATGAACATTAGTATTTCACATATTTTACTTATTTTATTTAATTCAAATTTTTCAATCTAACATCTAAAAATTCATTTTCATAAACGAAGTGTACCTATTAAAATGATAAGATATATTTTAAAGAGATTTATTTAGAAACCAAAAATATTTAACATTTAAAAATGAGGCTTTAGATTCTCGAAAATTCAAAAGAAAATGGCCGGCTTTCATTGTTGGCTACCCTTTATGTAAATTTTCGGGACCCTAAAAGCCCATTGTTAATTGTTAAGTTATATTTATAATATTTTTATTTAAAAAGAATATTGTGTTCTAATTAAATTTATTAACAAGTGTCTTTGAATTTTAAAATTTACACACAAATTTGAACGCATCCAAAATAAAGTTGTCAAATTATCTTGTCATTTTGACATTGCTGAAAATATAAGTATTAGACCGTATTATGCATATAAAATCAATAAGACTAGATATTCATTTTGCTGTATTATCATAAAGAGACTTCATTTTATTAATAAATGTAAAGAAGATAGCATTTTATTATGTATCACAACTTGTACCAAAGAAACTACTGCAAGAAACAAAGTATTTGTTTACATATGTGTTATTTCTGTAATTTTACCTTCAATTATAACTGTGTAGAGAAGTCACATTTAAATAAGAATTCTAAAATACAGTCTAAAACTGATCAGTCTATGATTTGGAACAAGCCTTTACAAGCCCAGTTAGAAAAATATCACAAAGTTTCAATAAAATCATTCTACATAAATACGTCTGGAAATTTTTTTGATACTATTTTTACATTTTCAAAACATAAGCAAAGAAATTTTGTCTGAAACGAGTGCATAAAGTATTATATTTATAACGAAATTGCAAGCACATTAAATAGGGCTGGAAGTGTAAAGAAAAATGAGTAGAAAGAAGAAATCAAAAAATAAAAACCTTCATAAAAATTTCATACGATAGACAAATTTTCAATAATACTACATTTTCTGTAATGAACTCTTTCATTGTAGATGTACATATGTACCATTAGAATTAGATTGGTACAGAGAAAAGATGACAATGATTATTATAATGAAAATGTTGTTGATAAGAATTAATGGCTACAATTTTTATAGTAATCAAGCTATGCGTTATGGCTTGGAAACCGAAAGTGAAGCGAGATCAGTATTTCAAGCTTCAACTAATATATTACTTGTGTTGTAATATTATCTAACCAATCATACGTAGCATGTAGTGTTGATGGTTTTATGAAAACAAAAAACGGATTTGAACTTCTAGAAATAAAATGTCCTTATTCCTGTCAAAACAAAATCATTGTAGATTTACAAAATAAGAAGTCAGCTGTAAATGATTTAGAATTCGGTAAAAATAGTAACGTTAAACTCAAAAAATTCGACAAATATTACACACAAGACCACTTTTTAAAGCACATACTTTATATTACCGTTTACCATTTCATTATTCGTAGAAAGAGATGAGAAGTTTCTGTCTACATTAATTCTAAAGATTCAAGACTTTTATTTGAAATATTTCATTCGGTTTGTTCTGAATAAGTTTTAATAGATTGCATTAGTGTAACGGTCATTTTGTGGCGCCAAATTCAAACTGAAACCCTAAATTTATGCGCCCATGTTATTCTTATGTGAATAAAAATATGCTATCTTTAATCTGCTGGAAAGTATTATAAAATGCAAATCTTAATTATTAAACCGTATAAATACTAATCTCTAATATTTATCTATCTTCTAATGTAATATACACACCCAAAAAACATAATATTATTTAATAAAATTCAATTTGAACAGTAGTTGCAAATTTCTGAAAACGTATGTCGTAGCTGTCTTAGTATTCAGTTGAACCTGTCACTTGAACGTGGCGTTTTTAACCTGCTGCACCAAGTAACGACATATGTTGCTATTTGCGATACTACTTTCTTTAAAATGAAATTTTTCTTAATTTATTATTTTATTTGTACTTTACATGAAAAATATATGTTATAATTAAGAATCGCCAAAATGCTTTAATATCGTGAATTGAAAATGTACTTCCATACGAAATGCATGCACTCAGATTTGAATTAGGGTTTCGCGCCAAATGTAATTCTTAACCTCACTATATAATGCTATAATTTATATTTATCAGTAACGGCTGTGAAATTACACAACAACTATAAATCTTAATTCTAAACAACACATTTACAACAAGACATTGTGTTGCTGATTGAAAAGATTTTTTTAATGTGAGTATATTATTTCGTTTTATTGTACATTATATTAATAATATTAATTATAATTGGCAGCCAGCACAATTGTGAAATTGGGATTTGGTATTCAAATGAGGCGCCTTTTTGTAGAGTCTTCTTATTTTACTTTGTGTACGTTCAAAAACCTTACTCTGGGGTACTGAGTATACACTATAACGTTCAAATACCAAAGAGTTTTCCCTATGTGCGTTCAAAAATTCAGAGTGCGTACTCTAGAGTTTACTCTTCGTACCCTGTAAAACTAGTAGGGTAAGAAAGGTAGCTGTCAAGAAGCGCTAGATGTTAATCTGTTATTATAAATTATTAATACAAATGCAATGGATATTAATGTAGTTGATTTCAAATTTATTGGGGTGATAGAAGACGCAATAGTTTTACTAAAGAAAAAAAAAAATAAAAAATAAAAAATAATGTACATTATATAAAATCCAGTTCACACAAATATTATTCACATACCAGTAAATATAAAATATGTTTTGCTACCACATCAAGCAAGAAACAGATATAATTTCTTTCATTCATATTCAAATTTAAAAGTAAGGTTGTGATATTGTTTGTCAAAATCAAAGTACGTAACTAGAAACGTTCAAAAACTTCTAAAACCTCAGTCATGTGATCATGCTCAACCTAGAGTATACCTATACTCTTTACACTAATTTTTGAACGTACCCTTTGAGTACAGTGGGCACATGCACATATGCCCTCATGACATTTAGATTTTGATGGCAAATTATCTAACAATTTATATCAACACATGATTTTTGTGGTGTAAAGCATGAAATAATTTGAACATGTAAATGGTTATTTGCGAAAAGTAATTACAAGAACAATAAAAAAGTGCCAAAAAATGTGTACAATAATTATAAATCTACACACATTCAGAGAAAACAGGAATTATATTTGAAATAATAGTTCAAACTATTTACATTCATTGTACATATAAACCAATGGATAAAGTATGTATTTATCTGTATAATATTTATTTGTTATAAACTTTAAAAATTTTTAGATGAGATACAGGTTAGCAGATGTATCATTATTTAAAAGTAGAATTAGACATTTCTTTCTTGGAACAATTGTTCCTAATAGAGTCTGGTGTATTAAAAAATAATCGGATCAATGTAAAATGATTTACTTTTGCAGTTTAGAATAAACAAGTGGAAGTAGTACAGGCAACAAAGTATAAGTTTATTTTAATGTTTTTCTATTTATTTATATTTATTATCATTTACAGCTTTTAATTTGAATGAGAAATAAATGTGAAGACTGAACAAGTTCTGCATTTTTTATAATTCTACATAGTGAGGAGAAGAATTTTTTGTTTATGGAATGCAATGTTTGGAAGATAAGAAACGTTTCATTTTATGTGAGTCTATATTTTAATTTATTAGTTTCATCATCGTCATTATATATTATTAGAAGTAGTCCTAAAGTACGATTGGTTATCGTACAACTGAGTAGTTCTTAAATTTTATTTTGTGGTGTTGAAGTAAATATTTTGCTTTCACAGGTGATTATTGTTATTATTTATTTGAACAATCAATGTGGTGTCAATACTTCAAATATACCGAACATTTTTTATTTATTATATATTTTCGTGTTCATTATTTGCATGATATTGAATTCAATCAAATTACTAAAATAAAAAATTTGTTTTAATAAGAATTCGCACGTCCATAAAAAAAATTCTTTCTAGAAATATAGTTTAGTTGCCTTTAAAGAAAATTAATGGTCACATGACTATCACATGCTTTTGATCATGCTGTATAATTATTACAAATAAAATTTTGAATTGTATGTTCTTACTTTAAAATTTCACAATATACATTTATTGAATTATCAAAACATTATTGTTCTATATAATTATTGTAACACTGTCGGTAACTAATATTTCGTATTTACCATAATGTCCTGTCGTTATTACAGATTGTTTCGTTATTGACATTTATTAAAATATAATTTCATTTTTATACTTAGGCATGCTTAGGAAAACAAAAATTGTTTATTTACTTAATTGTTCTTTCACTTCTGTGTAAAACAGTTATATTTATTGTGATTTCAATAAATCTACTTCCGAATCAAATTGATATTTTTGAAAATTTGTTCTCAACTGCAGAATAATTTATTTTAAAAATCCCGTTTGTTGTGCCGCCTAATTTGAATCTAAGGTGAGAATTTATTTTTCATAACTTTTATTTAACTACAGGTGATTTCATGGATGAATATTTATTGTTTTTTTCCTTCTAATTATTAATAAAATAAAATAAATTACCCGCTGGATTACCATAATTTTATATACATATATTTATAATGTTGTACAAGTATTTTAATTTTTATTTTACTGTAGGTGTGGAAATAATCTGCAGTTGCCAGGCCGTAAGAGTGCAAGACTATCTCTTCAAGATAGAAAATAAGGTGATCCTCTTTGAAGCTAAAACCTGACGCATTGTTGATAATATTAACACAGAACCCTGACTTATTGCTGGTAAAGGTAACACTGAAAATAACAACGCACTCAAAACCTGTAAGTGTTTATTTTAATTTCTGTAATAAAACAAGTGTAACAAAATGCCAACTAAAAGTGAAAAAAATCGCCTTAAGCGTAAACAAAGACACGCGAAAAATATAATTAATAATAATAGCTGCATAAATACGGATAATAGTGTTGTAGAAAATGAATGTTTAAATCGTCAGGTAATGTCAGGCAATTCTGGAGAATTATTTATAGAACGAAGTAAAGATTATGTAGTAGAAAATAATATTCAAACGGGTAATTTAAATACAGATATTGAAAGAGTTGGCAATCAAATACAGCTAATAGAACATGATTATAATACTTTAATAAATCCTGCAGGATATTTAGAAGACATTCATATAGACTTTTACTTTTCTTTAGTACGTTCAGTAACTGAGTTCGACCCTCAGCCCACAGTGTATGTAGATGCTCCAGACCGAATAGTTGCAATCGAGCAGGGAACTAGACACCTACAAATTTTATTCGTGCCAGGTGCAAATATTGGGAGCGTTGGTCATTGGGTTACAGCGTATTATGACGGATTAGAAATTACAATTTACGATAGCATGAATTCCCAGAATTTAAATGAAGGTGTTAAATTATATTTAGAAAGATTATTCCCCTATAGTCCCACAATTAGGTTTGTACGAGTTCAACAACAGTTCAACACCTATGATTGCGGGTTGTTTGCAATAGCTTTCTTTACAAGTTTAATACTTAACCGTAATCCTGAGCATGAAACTTACGATTGTAATAGACTTAGATCACACGTTTTACAAATGTTTCGAACACGTAATATTACAGCATTTCCAGTAAGTCGTCAACAGCTATTGAGAGAAAATTATTTAAAACGTAAGGCGAACGAAACAGACGAAGAACGAGCTAAACGTCTAAGAGAGAACGACAACTATAAATTAAAATATATAGCTAATGAAAATTTTGAAGATAAAATAAAACGTTTAGAGAAACAAAAAGAAATAAATTATAATTCTATTGCTCGCGAAACGCCACAGCAGAAAGCAAATAGATTGGAAACACTTAAAATAAATTTAAAAAATTATATTAAAAATGAAACAGTAGAACAAAATACTGAAAGATTAAAAAAATTAAAATTTAATTTTAAAGAATATATTAGTAAAGAAACGGTTGAACAAAAAAATAAACGGTTAAAAGCAATTAAAACAAATTTTAATATTTATGTGCAAAATGAAACAGCAAAAGAAAAGGAGAATAGATTAATAAGAGTTAAAGGGAATTTTCAAAATTATTTACAAAATGAAACACTAGATAAAAAAACGGATAGGTTGCAAAAGTTAAAATTTAATTTTAAAGAATATATTAAGAATGAAACTCCTGAACAAAAACAAAGACGTTTAGAAAGGTATAGAGAGAATTTTGATAATTCGGTTGAAAAGGAAACTGCAGAACAGGAACAAGAACGACTAATAAAAAATAATATGATTAATAAAAATAAATATAAGGCACGTAAAACCATTGTTCAAAATGATAAATATATGTTAGCTAGAAAAGAATTAGGAGTTCAAATTGAGCCCCATTCCTTAGGAGCAATGAATGTTGTCTGTTCACATTGTTCCTCTGTTAATTTTTCATACGAAAAGCCCTCGGACGGCAAATTTACTTATTGCTGTCGAAAGGGAAAATTAAACGTAGATCATTTAAATGAGTTCCCTGAATATATTAAAAATTTAATGTTAGGTAAAGATTCAGATAGCAGAAACTTTAGAGAAAATATTAGGCAATACAATAGCGCGTTAGCATTCGCATCGTTTGGGGCTAAAATTTCCGCGCCTCAAGGCAAAGGGCCCTACTGTTTCCGTATACACGGCCAAATTTACCATGATTCTGCCAGCCCAATGTACCCTAAACCAAATGAAACAGAAAAATATGCCCAATTATACATAATTAATTCAAATGAAGCGTTAGAGAAACGAATGAACGTAGAGTATAATAAAAATTGTAAGCCAAATATCATGGGTCAATTAGATGTAATACTTAGGGAGGTTAATCCGTATTGTCAGGCGTATATGATGTTGAAAGAAGTAGAGCAGCGGGAATTAGCCAAAGCTAACCAAACAAATCAGTCGGTGCCAGAAATAAATTTGTGGATTGTAAATGACAGAAAAAAAGATAAACGTAGGTACAATATCCCCACATGTAATGAGGTGGCAGTTGTTTTTACGTCCAATGACGGTGAGCCACCAATAGATAGGGACATTTGTGTCCACCCAAAAGTTGGCGGTTTAGTTCAAATTAATCAGTTTAGTGAAAACTGCGACCCCATGTCCTATCCTTTATTATTTCCTCGCGGTGAATGTGGCTGGAACATGAATTCAAAACAAGCTGACGGTATTAAAAAACAAAGCATGTTACAGTTTTACATGAACAGATTAGCGGTTAGAAACACATTTAACCCATGTTTAGAAGCCGGTAAACTAACCCAACAATACATTGTAGATGCGTATGTTAAAGTCGAAGCCGAAAGATTAACGTACATTAGACTAAATCAGCCTACTCTCAGGGTAGAGCTATATAGTGGGTTGATGGACCACATTAATAATTTGGCAGAGAATGAAGGCGGAAAAGCAGGCACCATGATTATTTTACCGTCAACATTTCAAGGTGGAAGTAGATTCATGTTGAAAATGTATCAAAATGCCATGTCCATTGTTAGAGAATTTGGCCGCCCTGATCTATTTATAACAGTGACATGTAACCCGAAATGGCCAGAAATTGTACAACAGTTGCGCGAGGGTCAAACCTCTGCAGACCGCCCAGACATAACCGCCAGAGTTTTTAACGGAAAAATAAAAAGTATGTTGCATGAATTTTTACATGACAATATTTTTGGGAAAGTTGTAGCATTTATATATGTAATTGAATTCCAAAAACGCGGTCTGCCTCACATGCATTTATTATTAACTTTAGATAGTGCAAGTAAAATCCGTAACAAAGATGACATTGACGAAATAGTCAGTGCAGAAATTCCCGACGAGGACGCAGAACCGGAATTGTACCAATTAGTTCGTTCACATATGATTCACGGTCCGTGCGGTATTCTAAACAAAAATTCGCCGTGTATGAACGAAAATAAATGTTCAAAAATGTTCCCTAAAGATTTTAGAAATGAAACACATGAAAACATTAACGGTTACCCCCTGTATAAACGGTCAAATAATAATGCAAAAATGTACATTCTTTGGAAAAATGGTTTAGTTAAGTACACGGTAGACAATAGGTGGATAGTTCCGTACAATCCGTATTTGTTAAAAAAATAAAGAACCCACATAAATGTTGAAATATGCGCATCAGTAAAAAGTATAAAATATATTTGTGATTATTTGTGCAAGGGGCATGATTGCGCGAGCGTCAAATTAGGACAACTTGATAAAAACAAAGTTGTTCAGTGGGATGAAATAAACGGTTATTTAGATGCTAGGTATGTATCTGCCCCAGAATGTTGTTGGAGGCTTTTAGAATATCCGTTGCATGACAAGTCTCATACAATAATGGAATTAGCAGTACATTTAAAAAATCAACAGGCGGTATTTTTCACTAACGGTCAGGAAAAAGAAGCAGTTGAAGGAGCAGCGAAAAAAAATACAACATTAACAGCTTGGTTCCTACTCAATGAAATAGACGTTAATGCCCGGCAATATGTTTACATGGAAATTCCTAAATATTATGTATTTGCTAATAACGCATGGAAAGCTAGACAACGTGAGAAAAAGCCACCTATCGGCCGAATGATTTCCGTTAGCCCTAGAGATATTGAAAGATTTCATTTAAGATTAATTTTAGTGCATGCAAAAGGTGTCACAAGTTTCGAAGACTTGCGTACCGTCGACGGAAAATTATATAATACATATCAGGAAGCTGCCCGTGCATTAGGTCTTTTAGCTAATGATAAAGAGTGCGAAAATTGTTTAGACGAGGCTGTGTTGAGTAAATTTCCCAGACAATTGCGTGAATTATTTGCTTATTTAATTTGCTTCCATACGTCAACCAATGCCTTAAGCTTATGGGAAAAATTTAAACATTATTTAATGGAAGACTATTTATTACATAATTCTGAAAAAGTTGCACAAAGTAAATGTTTATTAAAAATACAGAAAATATTCGATATGCATAAATTCACCTTAAATGATTTCGGTTTGCCCCAACCAGAAAATATTGATGATTTAGAAAATGAAACTAATTCTTTTGATGTAGCAGCCGAAAAATTAGAGGCAGAACAAAATGTAGCTTTATTTAACAGAGACCAAATAGAAATTTTAAATAACATATTAAATGCCGTAAATGACAATAATTGCACAAGTAGATATTTCTTTGTTGACGGTCCCGGGGGAACAGGGAAAACATTTCTGTATAACACATTGATAAGTATTTTAAGGGGCCAAAATCTAAAAGTTATAGCTGTAGCTTGGACGGGAATAGCAGCTACTCTGTTAAAAGGTGGTCAAACAGTGCACTCAGTGTTCAAGTTACCAGTGCCTGTAAATGACGGATGTGTATGTAGAGTGAAATCAAATAGCAAAGCGGGTAAATTAATAAAAGAGGCAAGTGTAATAATCTGTGATGAGGTAACAATGATACCTAAACACGCACTCGATGCAATAAATTTATTATTACAAGATTTGATGGATAATAAAATACCATTTGGGGGAAAAGTAATAGTTTTAGGTGGCGATTTCAGACAGTGCTTGCCAATAGTCAATTACACAAACCATCGAACTGTAATAATTGAAACATGTGTTGTAAAAAGTCATTTATGGCCACTATTTACAAAATTTTCATTAAAACAAAATATGCGCGTAAATAAAGACGAAAAAGAATTTTCAGAATATTTATTGAAAATAGGCAACGGTGAAAATGAAATTGTCAAAATTCCTGCACATTGCATTTCCGAAACATGTCTAGCAAATGAAATATTCGGTGAAGATGACATACAACCTGATGATATTTATAAATTTACAGATAGAGCCATTTTAGCACCAAAAAATGATGACACAATGATAATTAATGAACACGTATTAAATAAAGTTGTAGGGTCATCTAGAGTATATTTAAGTGCTGATTCTTGTGAATGTGATGAGATAAATAAAATTAATTACCCCGCCGAATTATTGAATGGCCTAACACCAACCGGAATGCCTCCTCACAAATTAACACTAAAAATTGGAGCAATAGTAATGTTATTAAGAAATATGAATCCAAAGCGCGGTCTATGTAATGGTACAAGGTTCATAGTAAAAGACATGAAGACTAATAATTTAGATGTAGAAGTACTAACAGGACAGAGTGCAGGTAGCCGGCTCTATTTACCACGTTTTGATTTAACTACCGAAACAGATTTACCATTCGCCTTGAAACGAAGGCAATTCCCAATAAGATTAGCTTTCTCAATGACAATAAATAAATCCCAAGGCCAAACATTTAATTATGTAGGAATAAATTTAGAAAATCCAGTCTTTTTACATGGCCAATTGTATGTTGCGATGTCGAGGGTAAGATCGGCCAGTAACTTGAAAATTAAATTGCCAGATTCAAATATTACTAAAAATTCAAAAGAAGGATTCACAACGAATGTAGTGTTTAAAGAAATTTTAAATTAAACACGTAGAAATCTTTGAAAAAAATTCACAAATTTTAAATATAATCATGAAGGAAATTTTTTATATTATCTAAATTATATTATAATTAATTTAAAAACTATCAAGCAATATATTTAATGTTAAAAGTGAAAGATATTAAAATCATGTTAAAAAAAACACCAAATGTACAATTACATTTTAATCAGTAAATTAATTATATAACAAAAAAATGTCATAGTAATTAAATGTTTATAAAAATTGAAACATGTTTTCAAAATCAAATATGAGAAAGCCATAAAGATCAATTTAAAGTATAAAAAAAGTATGTGGAAATATTCACGTAAATTAAAAATATGTAATGATTAAAAGGAATAATATGAATTAAATATATAAATTAAAAATTTTAAATTAAACAAGTAGAAATCATTGAAAACAATTGACAAATTTTAAATATGATTATGAACGAAATATTAATAATATCTAAATTGCATTATAATTAATTTAAAAACTATTAGGCAAAATATTTGATGATAAAAGTAAAAGATATTAAAATAATGTTAAAAAATAAAACTTATGTACAATTACATTTTAATCAGTAAACTAATTATATTACTGAAAAATGTCATACCAGTTACATGTTTATAAAAAATAAAACATATATTACAAATCGAATATGAGAAAGCAATAAAGATCTATTTAAAGTATAAAATAAAAGCATGTGGATACATTCATTATAAATTTGAAACGTAAATTGAGAATTTGTAATAATATAAAAAGGATTAATGTGAATTAAATATATAAATTAAAAAAATTTAATTAAACGAGAAGAAATCATTGTAACAATTGACAAAAGCTATAAAGATCAATTTAAAGTATAACATAAAAGCATGTTGAAACATTATTGATAAATTTAATACAAAATAATATGAATGAAATAAGTAAATTAAAATATGTAATATAATAAAAAGTTATTATGATGACAATATTTGATTTGTTAAATATATTATATACAATATATATATAATATACAGGATGTGCAACGAAACGCGGAACATAAGACTTTATCATGGGATATGAAAAAATTGCGACTACTCTGTCTTCTGATACATTTAAAACAAAACTATAACCGTAAGCAGTTATTCAAAATTAAGTTCTACATTATCTGAAATAGAATTTACTTTTGGACAAGTTGGTACGCTTATAGTTTTGCTCTAAATCTATCGGGAGAGAGAGTATAGGCATTTTTTTTAAATCCCATGTTAAAGTCCTATGTTTTGCGCTTTGTTGCATTCACTGCATGTAATTATTATAAAAATGAAAGATTATTTTAACATGAAAAATAGTTCGTAAAATATTGTAAAAGGTAATAAAAAAAAACTTAAGTCTGATAAAACCATTGCCCCTTTTACAAATTATACGGACCTTGCCAAAATGAAAGTATAATAAAAAGAATTATAAAAGGCAATAAAATAAAACTAATGATTAGAAGTATATAATAAATAAACTAAAAAAAAATAAAGCAATGACAATCTTGACAAAATGAAAATGTAAAAAATATAACGATAAAAGATAATAAAATAATACTTACAATGAAAAACATAAATAAAATAAAAAGTATAATGCAATGGTTTAGTATTACAAAAATTTTCACTAACGTCTAAAATCCTGGTTTATAGTAAGTTACTAATATTTTCAAAAATATACACTTAAAATTTTATTTACTAATAAAAATGTCCCTAAATCTAATGATAAAAAGGAAATCTATTTTATATGTAGGTTTATAAAAAATATTTATATTTTTTTACATTAAAAGATCAAATTATATTTAATTTCATTTATTTACTCTCTATTTGATAAAAGATTATTTTATTATAATACAACAGTCATTAGTTTGCATTAATAATTTTATTCAATAATAAAAATTTTAATAGAGCTTAAACTATACCGCTGGCAATAATATTCAATTAATTCCATCTAAAAATGAAGACTTTATACGAAAACTATCTAATACCAGGCTTAAGTTCAAACATGTTGCGTCTCTCTATAAAATGTATTAAAAATGTGACGTTAAACAAAAGTATATAATAAATCGCAACATGTGGGCAGGCCAGTCTACCATTGTACCTCAAAATTCATGCAACAGAATATGAACACATTTATTTGGCAATATACTACATACTACTACAAAACCACAAAGTATGGTAAAAATTCCAACTATCATTGGTGAGTTTTGAAGTGTTATGTAAGCAAGTCATTGTCACTGTTGTATGAATTTGAGTAACAAGATTTTCATTTTTACAAAACTATATAAAAGTACAAATATTATCTACATTTTATTTGATTAGAATATATTCATTTTACATCTTTTTGTTGTTTTTTTTATATACCTAATGTATATTATATAATCCATAATTCCTTGGTAGACTTGGCAAGACAATGACTTGTTACATAAGACTTTAAAACCCTATACCAGTGGTATTTGGGATTTTTGCTGTACTTTGCTTCAATATTATAATAGCCCGTGGTTAAAAAATAAAAATAAATAAAAAATTAAAAAATATACAAGCTTCATCATAATTATTCGTCACACATAATGGCTGGT
Organism: Stenolophus ochropezus; assembly: GCA_035578165.1. Lineage (NCBI taxonomy): Eukaryota > Metazoa > Arthropoda > Insecta > Coleoptera > Carabidae > Stenolophus > Stenolophus ochropezus. The sequence continues at coordinate 24,267,650 of JAQOWZ010000017.1, forward strand.
TGGAATTAAGCAAATGAAGCACATTACAACATTATAATAAAAAAAAACCACAAAGCGATCCAATAAAAGAAAAATAAGAGAGTAATAAATCGCTAACGTATGACTGATTGTGTGAATGTTTGTATGTAATCGAGTTGCCAGGTTATAAAAATTTATTTTTAATTTTATGTTAAAGATTCTACAATTTTAACAAGAACAACATATTGTAAACTACTCGTATACTTTTACCTGAATAAAATATTTCTGTAACTTAAAATATTAATGAAAATATTATTAAAATTGTTATACATTTATATTTTGAAATTATTAAACTTTTTAATATTAAAAATTATCTGGCAACTCAAATAATTTATAAAAAAAGTTATACACAATATAAAAAAAATTGTAAAATTATATATTTGTTAAAAAAATGTAGAAATTTTTTTAACTAATGTAACTAATTAAAAGTTAAATTCACAATATATATAAAAAAGATACACAAATACCAAAAACCTTTATGAGTCACAACAATATAAAATGGTATGTTATTCTTAAGTTCTATAAAATATCATTTGTAGATTTCATATTTATAGATATTAGAAACTGAATCAATACTGCATTGTACCTATAAAGTACGACGAAGAATAAATATACGAGTATATCATTATTTAGACTATTGCAATTATTACATATCTGAAATCGTTTCATTGGAACTGGAAATGGAAACCTATTCGCTAACGATTCTGCTGCCATCGAAAAACTCCATTATTGTCGACGAAGTTGAAAAGTAATGGTAAATACATTATTATACAGGATGAGTAATCGAAATGTGTTGTTAACAGAACGCATATATGTTTGGTCAGTGAAAGAAAATTTCGTCGTATATTCAAAATTATATATAAAATTTAATGCATTAAATAAAAAAACATTCTTCAAGTCAAACGTCGAAAATTCTACGAGAAAATTTTGCAATGTCTGAATAAAGTAAGTCAAATCTTATTAACATTCTCTGTTGGGCGTGATATACGAGTATACTTCATTTTCTTTGGTTCTAGCTTTTTGCTCATTGCTTCTTCGACTCCTTTATGGCTGAAACAATTCTAATATACTCAAATCATGTAAAAACGTGCGGCGACGACGGCCCGAACCAGGCGTCAAGGGAAATGGCTGCTGCATCACGACAACGCGCCCAGTTACATGTCCTTGCTCACCAGGACCTATTTGGCAAAAAAAAACAACATGGCGGTTATACCCCACCCACCGTACTCGCCAGATTTGGCACCTTGCGACTTCGCGCTATTCTCAAAACTGAAACTCAAGTTGAAAGGCCGTCGGTTCGATACTCTAGAGAGGATTCAAAAAACATCACTGGCAGTGATAAACACCCTCAAAGAACAGGACTTCCAGAAAACGTTTGACCAGTGGCAGAAGCGCTGGGACCGGTGTGTACATGCGGATGGGAACTACTTCAAGGGTGATGGTGTCCATTAGTCAAAGGTAAGGTTTTCAACAGATGGCAGCACCAGTCTCGAAAACTTTGGATAGCACCTCGTATACTTTATTTTCTTTGGTTTTAGCTTTTTGCGCTCATTGCTTCTTCGACTCCTTTATGGCTGAAACAATTCCAATATACTCAAATCATGTAAGCGATATTCTTTTATTACTGGTTTATGTCATAATTTCACGTGATTTTTTTTGTTTAGTTATCGTCTTTTGCTAACGTTTTTTAGCGGTTTTCCGTTAGCATTTGCAGGGATTTCTGAAGACTCAATCGTGCCGTTCAGAAGTTTTTTTGCTACATTACTTATTGTCATTATTATTTATTGTAATATTTTATTTCTTTCCTATTTTGTGTATCTCAATTATAATTAAACGTTAAAAATTTTAAATTGTAAGCAATGTTATTTTAAATTAATATAAATTTCTTTACATTTTGACACTATTCGTTTGTTAAAATTAATTTTTAGATATCAAATTTCAATTGAATAAGAAAAAGTAAAATTCATTAAATAAACAATTTCAAAATTTTTTATTACTACTTACCGTTCAGTGCATATAAAAATTATTTTATATTTACTTTATTTAATCTTGCTAATGCAACTAATTCGTAAAAAATATTTTCTTTACAAGTACAGTAGTTTAATATATAATAAAACATATTTTTAAAACTAATTTAAGAATAGTTAGAACTTAACACATAAACATGAACGAAAAATGAAAAACTGATTAGAAATATAAATTTGTCAAGGAATGAACAATAAATAACAATGCAAAAAATATATAAATGGCATTAGAAGTGCAATTTAAAAAAAAAACAGTTACTGAATATGTTACAGACAAACCAGGAAAAACACAAATGGGTAAGTTAGAAAATATCAAATAAAATTTATAAAATATATATATTTAATAAAAAAAAAAATTTAAAGTATAAAATTATTATTTACATTAAATATACTTACATTATAGTAGTGGTAAACAATCCCAGTGATAATATGACAAAAATATTTTTAAATTACAAATTATATATCTGAAATACTTTTTCCAATTTATTATTATTGGCAGAGTTTATTTATTTATATATTTTTTAAATAAATCTGATATTATGATAACAATTAAAATGGCCAACTAATTTTACATACACCCTTGAAATATATTGCCTTGGATACGAACAAAATATTGTAAACAATATTATAAAAATTAAAAAAGATGGAACAAGACAACATGGAAATCGCAGCTGAAGAGGTAGAAAGCAATAAGTAACTATTTGAAACAATAATTTTGTAATTTTATTTATATTTCTTACTAAATTTATATTTTTCTACATAAAGATACTACGCGAGCCAGAGTAGGTGACCTGGAAACTGCTGTGGGGAGTTTAATGGAACTCATGAGGACTATTAAGAGCGACATAGAAGAAATGAAGCAGTCCTCAGGCCAGGCCCGGGGCGAGTCCTCAGGCCAGGCCCGGGGCGAGTCCTCAGGCCAGGCCCGGGGCGAGTCCTCAGGCCAGGCCCGGGGCGAGTCCTCAGGCCAGGCTCGAGGCGAGTCAAGACCTGAGACTGAGAACCAAGCACTGGAGCGCAGCAGTTTCCAGGGTAATCCTCAGGGAAACTACCGCCGAAATCCCCGAGGAAACTACTGCCGAAATCCCCGCGGAATCAACCGCGGAGCTTACCGCGGTAACAACAGGGGAGGCAGAAATAATGCACAAGTAAATAATAAACATTTATGTAAACATATATATACATTTCATATACAAAATTTCTTACAGAAAATGAAGCAATGGTGGGCATTATTTAATATTATGAAAAAACTTTAATTAGGTATTTAAGTAGGTTATTTTTAAATTATGTTTGTAAATTTAAGGTTATTTAAAATATTTTTATGTGTTAGGATATATTTGTATATAAGTTAAATTAAAATTTTCTTTAGTTCTTAATTATTTATTCTTCAATCTTTTAATGCTGTATTGCAGTTTTTCATTAAAGATATTTACCAAATTGATTACCATGGCTAAAAAGTCGATTACACAATAACATTATTATGAATACCTGTAAGTAGTAAACATATATAAATACAAATACGATCGAAACCGGTATACTTCATTCATTTAATGATATTTTAAAACAATTTAAAAAATACTCTATCTATAAATGCACTGGAGACAAGCAGACGCTTGCACAACTTTGGTATGATTTTAACATGCATAATTATTACAGATAAAAAAAGTTGCCGAAAATTTACAGCAGACACCAGTATCTCCATTGGTAACAGCCAAAGGACACCAGCGTTTACCCTGACAGACAACACTTTAATTATATTTTGTGTTTCTGATTTAAAATGAAATGTAAATATAAGTATTATTCAGCATAATAGAAATTTATTGTCACATACCATTTCAAATACGTATCCAAAATATTTTATTTAAATACAGATGCCAAAAAAGTGTTTTTGACAATTGGTTTATTTCATTCAACCTTGTGGTCCTAAGTTGTCGAAGATAGAGGGGAGAAAAGTAATAGAATCCAAATAAGAACATCTGCGTAAAAAATGCGCGTTATTTGAATACTATCTATATAAGTCTTGTTTTGTAAAAAAAAAATTCAAATTGCATAACTGCTGGTATTACTTGCAAATGAGATTTTTATTATGAAATAGATGTGTAAAAAGTCATTTTTAAATTGAATAACTTTTATATTCATTAAATAATAAACTTTACAATGAAAAAGTGGGCCGTCAAGTTTCTGAAGGATTCCATTCGTCCCATTCATATATTTATTACTACATAATTTTTATTTTAGTACACCATATACAGTATATAAAAGTATAACTTTATTTATTATTTACACTTACAAATTTATCAGTTTTATAATAAACATTTCGTTTTCTAAATTTGAATCAAATTTTTACAGGGTTTTACATGATGATAACTTTCCATTTTTCTTAATAAAATGATGTTTTCAAATATTTTTAATTTTTACGTAACAAATTTAAAAAATAATTATATATTCTCGCTAATTATACCATTATAATTAAATACTTCTTAAATAAATACATAATTTATCATATTTTAATTTTGAAACTTGGTATACATGTGTAAAATGGCTTCCTAAATCAAATAGTAACATAAAATTATTAATTCCATTTTAAAAATAGAAATTCATATTTATTTCTACTTAAATCTCACTAATCCGGACTATAGGTGGCACTATTGTCTTTACTGTAAACGGGTTAACCAACTTCACATCACCATTGAATAGAAAAATAATGCAATAATATACAGTAATATAATGACTACACTGCAAAAACAATATCTGTTTGATTTACCAAATTTTTCACCCCAAACGTGCGTTACCGCCTATATTCTCAAAATAAAAAACAAAGCCATATTCTGATTATAGAAATATGAAATTTCCTCACTAGATGTCAGCCACTTTGATTTTTTTCGTGGTTATAAATAGAGATTAGTGTTTAATGCCCACAACTGTCACTTTCACAACTTGTAAACTTTAAATAAATATATCTTTTAATAGAAAAAAGAAATCAAAGATTTAAAAATATTGTCTTATATTACAAAATTAAAAAATAGGTATTTTTCTAAAAATTTTAACCGTATTAATTGCCATTTTCAAAACTTTTTAATTATGATGTTTCCAAATCACTAATCTCTATAGACTGTGAAAGTGTTATGTCAAAATCGACCGGGAATTACAAATGTTGAAAGTAGACTGCCGTTTAAGCTTCATTTTCAAATAGAGTATATTGTGAACTGACAGCAAAGCGCCAAATTTAAATAACTGTCATCCGTCTACTTTGAAAACTAGGAAGTATTATCATAAAATAAAAATGTGATTTTGTTACCTATAGCTGTTTTATGTATTGAAATTAAAAACAAAGTGAAAATATATGCGAAATTTATTTGACAAATATTTTATTGCATTGTATTTTAATGAACTCCAAGAAATAATGAACAAAATGTGTAGTTTGTATAAATAAAAATTTCTAGATTTTTATATTAGTTATATGCATTATATATGTACGTACCTATGACTATTGTGACATAATTTTTTATATGATAATATACGTACTTATCAAATTTTTTAAACCATGTTTTATTTACCATTACCAATATTTTTTTTAATTGTTTATATTGTAAATAGTATCATCCATTAATAAAATTAGCGTTACAATAAACAATTTTAATTTATTAAAGTTATGTATTTACGCTTAACATATGACAGTTATTTAAATTTGGCGCTTTGTTGTCAGTTCACAAATATTCTCTTTGAACATACATCTTAAAACGGAAGTCTGCTTTCAACATTTGTAATTCCCGGTCGATTTGACGTCATCACTTTCACAGTCTATAGAGAGAGATGGGGGATGTGCACAAATTTAAAGGGCTCATCGTTTAGAATCGGAAAGATTCGTCACATCTTCGTGACTAGAGTTTCCTTCTTCATATCAATGACGCGCATTCAAAATTTTCCATATGGGAACAACAAAAATATGGAAATAAAATTTCTGTACTTCCATTAAGCAATAAATATGTTATTATCTTGACAAAAAGTAGAAAAAATAATTACCAAATAGAAATTATTATATTTCATGTATTCCAATCGGACGAAGCTATATCAACTTTCCACCTCTTGTCGACGGCCATGTAAACTGTCAAACTTGATAGTTGTGAGTTGGAGTTGTGTTCGTGAAATTTATTAGCATTGTGGTGCAGTTTTCTTAATTTTTAAAAAAATGGTTATGTGTTCGTATAAAGACTGCGGAAACAAGTTTGAAAAAATGGAAAAAGGAAAACGTAGGTTTTTTTCTTTTCCGAAAGATCCTGATATGTAAGTTATACTAAACGATTCTTAGATTTTGTAAAATATGTACTGTTATTAAATACAGGTGTAAAATTTGGCTGAAGGCTTCTGGAAGACATGATTTGCTGGAAAACGATATGGAACATATTAGCAGAACACGACGTTTATGTTTTGAGCATTTTGATGATAAAATGTATATGGGACCACACAAAACAAGACTTTTATCATCAGCTGTTCCAAAACAGTATTCAGGTTTATCAGCATCAGCAAGTTTGTATAAATATTAAATATCGAAATTTATTCTTAGGTCCTTCGCAATCATTTTCTTCCGAATCGCTTGTGGTGTCTGATGAAATACAACTTCCTCCACGCAAAAAGATATGCAAACCTGACAATTTATTAATAGGTAACGAACTATTCTATTTTTAATTATGTGTAATTATTACTATTTTGTAATATTGTGTTTAGTGCTCTCTACATCAAAAACATCTTTTATATTTTCCATAGAATTACAAATTCTTCATTCCGAAAATTTATTGACAGGTATCCCAATCTACTTGGATTTATATGGAATAGAAATTATTATGTATTATAATTTTTAGCGTCTTCTCAATCCCATTCTGATATTTCTGGACCTCGTATGCGTTTTGTTGAAACACAAACATCCCTATTTTTATCAAGTAAAAGTCCAAGGAAAAGAAAAATGGAGTCTGATATTACAAAATTACGCAAGGAAAATAAAACCCTTCAAGTGGAAATACAACATTTCGAATATAAAGATGAGAAGAAAGATTATGAAGAATTTAAAATTTTTTTTGGCAGTATAAGGCAACAAACTGGTAACACTGTGAACCCTACACCTGTTCAGTTTTCAAGAGCATTTAAAAAATTATTTTTAATCAATTTCATGTATTCTAATACAATGAATTGCGAAGATAATTTTGACAAAATTTTAATAAATATAAATAAATAAATGGCAACGGAAAGTACGAATTTAACTAATATATTACACAAAGAATCCCAAATATCCTTTTCGGTTGAAAATTGTGATTATCACAGGAAAAGTTTGCCGGAACAAAATTCTTTTAAATATATTGTAAGATATTTATTAAACAATTAAAAGAGCACAGCTGTGAAGTTTGTGAGACGTTTTGTAAGCAAAATTCTGTATTAGATTAATCAAATTTATTTATATATTTTAAAGCATATAATGTAAAGAATTCTAATTTCGGAAATTTAAAAACGACTCACGAATACTTTTACAATTTTATATTTTTTTTAGAAAATGTTTTTTACAAAAATATTGAAAATATAATTTGTTTCAAAGGTGTAGGAAATAGTCTATATGACTTATGTAAAGAAGTTAGTTTTCAACATCCATGTAAAAATTTTCCATTAAATTATTTAATAAAACTATATATAAGATTTAGTATTTTTTATGTATTAAAATATAGTAATGCAAGTTTTAAAATAAAGCGAAAAGAAAAAAATAGAAAATAAAAAACTAGTTAGTTGTCAATTAAACATTATAAATAATATGTTTTCTTTTACTACGTTTATCTGTAAAGTTATTTATGTAATAATTTAAAATAAATTGAAAATTTCTATTTAGGAAATCAAACACATTAGAATATATTATTATTTATTTCTAATAATTTAGAATATAAAAATATTAAAAACATAATAATATTTATACCTGTTACATTATTAGAAATAAATAATATATTTGTATAATATACTTGATTTCCTAAAGAGTTATAAAAATAATGTATAAACCCGACTACCTATATTTTATGTCGGAGATATTTTTTAATGTTATTAAACTAAATGAATCAATAGTTTATTTAACAAGTGAATTATAAGCTGTTCATCGAAATTAGCTGCTTCCCTTACGAAAGGGTTTTCGTGGTTCTCCATCTTTAAAAACAGCAACTCGGCATTCTTTAACACGTATACCTTAGAGTGTCCACTATGCAGCGCATTATTTTGTTCTGCATGGTTTGAAATTTTTTCTTTTGATTTCTAGATGCAGTACTCTAGGCCTCTGCTGCGTACAGCAACTGCGGACGTATAACTGTTTTGTACAGCCTTACTTTGTTTTTCAAGCTTAAAAAGCATTTCTACCAAGAAACGGTATCAGACGAATATATGTCACTTTGGCCTTCTGGGTCGTGTTTGGTCCCAAATGAAAGGTCTCGTTGCGGGCTGGCATGCAGAATTAACAAAAAAGGTCCATTTTGATTGGCTTTTGTTTTTTTTAAAAGTTGTCAGAAGTATGTCGTGTTTGGTATTAAATTAAACCATTCGACAAGTGTTGGCTTACAGAAATAAAATTAGTCATCAAATGTAAATATTACACTGACGCCGGAGGCTTAGCGGAGCTCAGCGTAGCTGAGCCTTCGCTAGTCATATACTATTTTGATAGATTCATTATCTATATATCTATATTTGGATTCATCTCGAGCATCGTAAAAAGTTTGCTCACGGGTACAGGTCAAACCATTCATGTAATAATTTTAATATTATTTTATTAGATGTGGATTATTGAGGACCAATCGCTTTCGGGTGTCCCACATTTTTACCGTGCATAGTTTTTGTGTAAAAAATCGAAAACTAAGCGAAAAAGGAAAACTGGAACAAAACTGAAAAAAATATCCTAGATGCCAGGTTTAAATTTAAAAAGAATTACTGTGCCATCCGTCATTTTTGACAATTCAATATGAAACTTTTAATTGATTTATTTTAAAAATGAAAAGAGATATTGTGAAGGTAATTACATTTTTATACATTATAATAGTGAGCGAAATATATAAAAATACACTGAATATTAAGTGTGGTGTATTTAAAATATTTAATTTTATGACATTGACGTTTATTATTCGTTGGTCTATAACCAAAAAAGTCGTTACACATGTTTTATATTTTCAAAGAGAAATATACAGAAATATAAAATAAACTTTGTTTAAAAGAATATGTACAATACACTTTGTGATGTAAGTATATCATTTTAAATTTGTTTCACTGTATTTAAATATGTATTTTCATTTCAGTTATAATTTTTAATTGGTTACCCAAACAAGAGTACATTTATAGAAGAGAAATAACATAAAATTACTGACAATAACACTACTGAAGTGTAACTGATTATCATAAAAGTGCATTGTACATAATAATTTACGGCAAACCTTATTTACAATAAAATCAAACAATCATAATGCAAGTCTTGTATTTGCTTGGAGAAATATGTAGTAAAATTAGTTTAAAAGTAAAATTACACTACTTTCTGTAATGTAAGTATATAATTTTGTATATTCTTGGCTGTATTTAGATATGTGTTTTCATTTCAGTTATAGTTTTTAATTGGTTAAGATATCCAAACAAGAATATATTTATAGAAAAGAAATAAGATAATATTACGGATAATAATACTATTGACAAAAAAATAAATTCTGGAAATCAATCAAGCCGCGTCGTATTCAGTCATAAACACATTTATTTAAAAATACTGACAAACCTTTCCTTCATACCCACTTGGAAGAAATGTTTAATAATTTATTGTACCATAATTATTTTAAATTATGTATCTGGATTATAATAAACTGTAAGTAACTGCATTTTATACATTCTTTATGTATTCTTTCATCAAATTTCAGATGAAAGTAGTTGATTACAACAAAGATTTGATTTTTAAAATTCTATTGAATTTTGTTATGGAATGAAATGATTTGTTAGATAAAAACGTTTATAAAAACAACGTATCTATCCAATTATTCATTTATCATTGATATTTCAAACAATAAACACTTTCTGCAACCAAATATTAATCGAGAAATGCGTTTTCTATAATAAGGCAATTCGTTGGATGAAAATCATTATTATAATGTATCCTTGAAAATGAAACCAGAAAAATTGCACGATATTATAAAATTTAACAAAAATGGTTCATTTGACACTTGAGTTGGAGACAACTAAGTGAAAAATGTCATATTTACTAAAATGTATAATGAAATATTGTACGAAATTTAATAAGAAATCATCTCCAATACAGGTACTTTTATATAGAATATAAATATTTATATATTAATAGTTAAATATTTTATTTTTTAGATGAGACTATAACCTACACGTACTCAGATACACTAACATGGATTTTTTAATAAACTAAAACAATCTATTGGGCAATAATTATAAAAATAAGTAATAGTAAAACATATTCTTTATTAAATACAAACTAAAGAATATTCCAGAATGGATTATTTAATCAAGAAAACTGTATTTCAAAATTGATTTACAATTTGAGGTTTAAAAAACTATATTTGATTACTATTCAAACACAAGGTAAATTCATACTGTACAGTATTCTTCCCTTATATATAAATACTTTTAAATCTAATTTATACATATTTTAGATAGTTAGACTATAGATTTTGTCTGATTACGTGGAAAAACTGACAAGCCTTTATTTCATACAGTTTTGGAGGAAATTGTTTAACAATTTAATGTGTAATAATTAGTATATAAATAAATAATGTATCTGGACTTTATTAAACTTTTATTAATTGCAATTTACTCTTTCTTTACGCATTTTTTAACATTTCTGAGGAAAACATTTGATTACAATAGAAATTACATTTTTCAAAATTCTGTAGTATTTTATAATGAAATGAGATGATTACATAAACAAAGTATCTATCCATTTATCCATTTGTAACTGATGTATGAAACAATAAACACCTTTTCAAACCAAATATTCACCGAGTAGTGCGTCTGATTATCAGCTGATGGCATCTGCTCTTAGTCGAACTTGAATGTGATTGTACTGCACGAAAATTCATGTTTTCATTAAGAAATAATGCAAAAGAACGTATAAAATTTGGTTACTTTATCTACAACTAACAGGCATATAAATTTTCAGTTATGTGTGAGTAGTTCATATATACCTCAATAGATGGCGCCACAGTAACACTTAAATATCAAAATAACTTCAAATTGTATTTATTACACTTTTATAATCATTTAAATTGATATTTATAATAAAAAATAAATTATTAATAACAATAACAATAGTTGTAGATAAATACCTATATAATTCAGCTTCATAAATTTATAAATGAACATAGCAACAGAAAAACATGAATATAATCTTGTTTTTTTTTGGCAATATAAAAATGTATCAGTTTATAAATTTTGGTATGTTATTTCACATTATTTATATTTATAAAATAGATAATTATTTTCAAAATAATACATTTTTATATATTCTTTAACTGACTTCATACTTATTGTGTCAAGTGATGACAGTTACGCTGTCAAACTTAATGTATTGTATGAAACTACAAATTTTGCTAAGGTATAATAAAAAATCTGGTGTGTCCAACACAATACCTCCCGCCACTGTAGTAATATATTCTACATAAGTTTTTCAATACATTTAATTTGTAGTTTTCAAATTAGTGTGCTATTGCAGTTCAGAATATTTTTATTCATTTCATACCTAAAATTTACTTCATAAATTTTGTATGACCAATATGACAGCTATTTTTGATGTTACTAAAACCGGAACTGAACTTACTTTGATTCACGCATGCAAATACATTCCTAATATATTTCTTCCACATTTTTAATTTTTAAAATGAAATGACTTCATTTTTACTTATGTTGTCTTTTACACTTACTTACATCAAATTTGACATCATATGTCAAATTTTGTGAACATATGAATAACTCATCTGTTTTATCGAAAATCCTCAGCCTAAACGATAAGTAAAGTTATTATAATTTATATATTTTTTTTCTATCTACCTAGAAGTTATATGTAAACGTAATTATGCAGATCGGTAGAAAATTAAAAAATCTTTGTATTTATAATAACAAAATTTGCGAAAATATTGTATTTAGAGGTATTTTTTAGGAAAAACGTTTTAAAGCTTCAAGTAAAGTACTACTTCCGGTTAACCAAATGTAGTCAAAATCTAATCAGTTCATCATATTAGAATAGTACTCTTAAATACCAAATATTATATTTTTTACATGTATCGTATTGGAGTTATCGTGGACGAAAAATCGTCACAGACACACACACATACACACAGACACACACACACAGACATACAGACATCACGGTAAAAATAGTAAAATCGTATTCTAGGGACTCTAATTCGTGCTCATATGTTAAAAACCCACACTCGAGAAATCTGACCAAAAACAATACCTCCCTTATCTATATATTGATAGGCGGGAGGTGAAAAGAATGTATGAAAATTAGTTAAATTCATCTTTGAATAATTTTTTTCAAGGTATGATATAAATAATAAATATAAATAATAAAAAAAAAATTAGGATCGAGGCGGTCTCAAACCAGAGCAAGTGGTAAGTTATTATTATTTATTTTCTAAACGGTCTCGCGTGCCGCTTTTAAATTGTTATAAATAAATAATATACATTACAACAAATGTTTCTAGGTACAACACATAGTAGCATCCCCCGTAGAAGAGTGTGAAAAAAATTCCTCAAGTTCAAAACTTGACAAATTAAACATATATTTTTATTTATTTCCTAAACGGTCTCGCGTGCCGCATTGAAATGGTTATAAATAAATAATATACATTACAACAAATATTTTTTAGTTTCATCATCGTCATTATATATTATTAAAAGCAGTCTTAATATTATGATTGGCTATTGCAAAACTGCGAAGTTCTTAAATTTTATTTCCTGGAAATAAATATTAACATTTGCTTCCACAGGCGTTTATTGTTATTATTTTTTTGTATAATCAATTTGATGTCAATACTTCAAATATACCTTACATTCATTATTTATTATTATCTTCTTCATTATCTGCATAGTTTTAATTTATTCATATTACTAAAATAAAAATACGGTATAATAAAAATTAAATAAATAAATTTAAAATTTTCTTCCTAGATATACAGGTGTTCCATTTAAGCGTGCCACCATTGCTATCTCGAGAACTATAAGAGCTACGAGGTTGGTTAAATTAACAAAGAACCACCATTTTACAAGACTAATACAATGAGCAAAAAAAATTTTTTTTCGACCAGTGGTTCTCAAAATACGGGACACAACTTTCTTATTTTAAATGGGAACATATATTTATTTTTAGGTTATTCGATAGAGTATTTTTTTCTGAATTCAACAATATAAACATCCTATGTACTAAAAGGCATGTGTCCTAATCTATATTTATTTTCATCACGACGATCGCCAAATTTTCGGACAAAGCTACAGCTCTAACCATTTATTAAATTGATATGTATAATAATATCAAGTTGTAGAGAATGATGCGTAGGTGTGCCTTTTTGGTGTTTCATATTTTTACGACGAGCAGTTTTTGCGTAAATTAATAAAAACTACACACTTTTTTCATTTTGAAACAAAAATTTTTAGAAGGATCCTAGTAGCCATGTCTAAATTAAAAAAGAAACAACCTGTCATATGTCACTTATGACAATCAGTCTATGAAATTTAAAGGATTGTATTTTCAAATAGAACATTGATATTAAAGAAGTGAATACAGTATCATGATTAATAATCTTGAGCAAAGGTTTTACAACTAATTTAAGTTTAAAACATGTCGGTGATGTTTATTTATTTTCATCATGACGATCGCCAAACTTTGTCACAAGCCTAACTACTATGAAAGGTATTGTTGTAATTTTTTTTTTAGGTTGCAGGGAATAATGTGTAGTTGTGCCTTTTGGGGGTCTCATATTTTTACTGTGAGTGGTTCTTGTGTAAAAAAATAAAAACTGTGCAAAACTAATAACTTGAAACAATGGATCCCAGTAGCCATGTCTAAATTTAAGAAGAGTCACGCTGTCATCCGTCACTTTTGACAATCTGTCTATGAACTTTTTTAGAACATTGATATTAAAGAAGTAAATACAGTATCAAGTATATTAATCTTGAGCAAAGGTGTTACAACTAATTTAAGTTTAAAACATAACGTATTTAATTAATATAAATTTTGACGTTTCCAATGTCAAAAGTCAATGTTGCCAAATGTGTGATAAAGTAACTAAATTAAAACCGAATATTCCTAAACACTTTGCTGTGTTTGATATCAAAAGAAAAAAATCCATAAGGGCCGGTTTTAAAATGATAAAAAAAAATATGTCACGTCGATCTGCATTTGTTTTGCGCAAAGTTGTCACAAGTAGGTCGTCCTTGGATTTTAATGAAACGACACAATGTGGATTGGAGTGCACGAATGACAAAAATATTCTACGTCGATTAGAATTTGTTTTTTGCAAAATGTTATCAGAAATATGTGTTTTGTATCGAATGAAAAGTCTCGGTGAGGGCTGGTGTACAAAAAAGAAAATTTTCCATGTTGATCGGCTTTTGTTTTATGCAAAAAGTTAATAGACGTATGTCGTGTTTGGTATCTAATGAAAGGTCTCGGCGAGGGCTCGCGTAGAGATTTGACAAAAATGATCTATGTCGATCGGCTTTTGTTTTTGCAAAAAGTATTATAAAGTATATCATGTTTGGTCTCAAATAAAAGATCTTGTTGAGGGCTCGCGTGCAGAACTGACAAAAACGGTCTATGTTGATCGGCTTTTGTTTTATGCAAAAAGTTAATAGAAGTATGTCGTGTTTGGTATCTAATGAAAGGTCTTGTTGAGGGCTGAAATGCAAAATTGACAAAAATGTTCTATGTCGATCGGCTTTTGTTTTTTGCAAAAAGTTGTCGTGTTTGGTATCGAATGAAAGGTCTTGGCGAGGGCTCGCGTAGAAAATTCACAAAAAAGATCTATGTCGATCTGCTTTTGTTTTATGCAAAAAATTCTCAAAAGCATGTCGAGTTTGGTCTCAAATGAAAGGTCTCGTTGAGGGCTAGCGTGCAGAATTGACAGAAATGTTCCATTTCGATCGGCTTTTGTTTTCTGCGAAAAGTTCTTAAAAGTATGTCGAGTTTCGTCTCAAATGAAACGTCTTGTTGAGGGATAGCGTGCAGAATTGACAAAAATGTTCCATGTCGATCGGTTTTTGTTTTTTGCAAAAAGTTGTCAGAAATATGTCGTGTTTGGTATCGAATGAAAGGTCTTGGCGAGGGCTCGCGTAGAAAATTGACAAAAATGATCTATGTCGATCTGCTATTGTTTTATGCAAAAAATTCTCAAAAGTATGTCGAGTTTGGTCTCAAATGAAAGGTCTCGTTGAGGGATAGCGTGCAGAATTGACAGAAATGTTCCATTTCGATCGGCTTTTGCTTTCTGCAAAAAGTTCTTAAAAGTATGTCGAGTTTGGTCACAAATGAAACGTCTTGTTGAGAACTTGCGTGTAGAATTGACAAAAATGTGCTATGTCGATCGGTTTTTGTTTTTTGCAAAAAGTTGTCAGAAGTGTATGGTGTTTAGTATCAAATGAAAGGTTTCAATGAGGGCTGGTGTGCAGAATTAACAAAAATTGTCAATGTCGATCAGCTTGTGTTTTTTGCAAAAGGTTGTCACAAGTATATAGTGTTTGGTATCAAATGAAAAGTCTTGGTGTGGGCTAGCGTACAGATATGATAAAAATGTTTCATGTCGATCGACTTTTGTTTTATGTAGAAAGTTGTCAGAAGTATGTCGTGTTTTGTATCAAATGAAAGGTCTCGGTGAGGGCTGGGGTACATAAATGACAAAAATGTTTCATGCCGACCGGCTTTTGTTTTTTGCAAAAAATTATTGGAAGTATATCGTGTTTGCAATCTAATGAAAGGTCTTGGAGTGGCCCGAAGTGCAAATATGAAATAATTGTTTCATGTCGATCGGCATTTGTTTTTGCACTGACAGCGGAGCTCTAGGGAATGCTCGGCGTAGCCGAGAATTCGCTAGTCATATACTATTTTGGTAGATTCACTATCTATATATATTTTAAATAATCAAGAGCATCGGCGAATTTTTACCTCGAGGCAACAGGTTAAAGCATTTATGTAATCATTTAAATTTTTTTCTCAACCCCTTTTGGGGGTCTCATATTTTTACTCTGAGTGGTTTTTGTTTTAAAAAATTAAAACTGTGCAAAATTGGTACCTTGAAACAATGGATCCCAGAGCCCGTGTCTACATTTAAGAAGAATCACGTAGTCATCCGTCACTTTTGACAATCTGCCTATGAACTTTAAATGATTATATCTTCTTATAGAGTATTGATATCAAAGATTTAAAAACAATTTCATGAATGATAGACTTGAGCAAAGGTGTAACAAGTAATTTAAGTTTAAAACATAACGTATTTAATTAATATAAACTTTGACGTTTCCATTGTCAAAAGTCAATGTTGCCAAATGTGTGATGAAGTAACTAAATTAAAACCAAATATTCCTACACTAACTTCACAGAAGAGGGTGGCAGTTTTATTAGGATTGACAATATTAATTTATATATTAAAAAATTAACTACTATTTTTTAATACAAACAGTGTTGCCAAATTATAAAGTAACTAAATTAAAATCAAATATTTGATATCAAAAGAAAACCATAAGAGCCGGTTTTGAAATGACAAAAAAAATGTGTCATGTCGACCTGCATTTGTTTTTCGGAAATGGTGGTTAGAAGTAGGTCGTTCTTGAGTTTTAATGAAACGACACAATGTGGACTGGTGTGCACGAATGACAAAAATGTTCTACGTCGGTTAAAATTTGTTTTTTACAAAATGTTGTCAGAAATATGTCGTGTTTGGTATCGAATGAAAAGACTCGGGAAGGACTGGTGTGCAGAATTAAAAATTTTCTATGTTGATCGGCTTTTGTTTTATGCAAAAAGTTAATAGAAGTATATCGTGTTTAGTATCTAATGAAAGGTCACATTAAGGGCTGAAATGCAAAATTGACAAAAATGTTCCATGTAGATCGGCTTTTGTTTGTTGCTAAAAGTTGTCAGAAATATGTCGTGTTTGGTATCCAATGAAAGATCTCGGCGAGGGCTCGCGTACAGAATTGTCAAAAATGTTCCTTGTCGATCGGCTTTTGTTTTTTGCAACAAGTTGTCAGAAATATGTCGTGTTTGGCATCGAATGAAAGGTCTTGGCGAGGGCTCGCGTACAAAATTGACAAAAATGTTCTATTACGATCGACTTTTGTTTTCTGCAAAAAATTCTCAAAAGTATGTCAAGTTTGGTCTCAAATGAAACGTCTTGATGAGAGCTAGCGTGCAGAATTGACAAAAATATGCCATGTCGATCGGTATTTGTTTTTTGCAAAAAGTTGTCAGAAGTGTGTGGTGTTTGGTATCAAATGAAAGGTTTCAATAAAGGCTAAATGTGCAGAATTGACGAAAATGGTCAATGTCGATCGTTTTGTTGTTTGCAAAAGGTTGTCACAAGTATATAGTGTTTGGTATCAAATGAAAAGTCTTGATGTGGGCTAGCGTGTAGATATGATAAAAATGTATCATGTCGATCGACTTTTGTTTTATGCAGAAAGTTGTCAAAAGTATGTCGTGTATGGTATCAAATAAAAGGTCTCGGTGAGAGTTGGGGTACATAAATGACAAAAATTGTTTCATGTCGATCGGCTTTTGTTTTTTGCAAAAAAATATTAGAAGTATATCGTGTTTGGAATCTAATGAAAGGTCTCGGTGAGGCCTGACGTGGAAATATGAAATAATTGTTTCATGTCGATCGGCATTTGTTTTTTGCACTGACAGCGGAGCTCTAGGGAATGGCCGAGAATTCGCTAGTCATATACTATTTTGATAGATTCACTATATATCTATATTTGGATTCATCTCGAGTATCGCAAAAACTTTGCTCACTGGTACAGGTCAAACCATTCATGTAATAATTTTAATATTATTTTATTAGATGCGGTTTAATGAGGACCAATCGCTTTTGGGTATCCCATATTTTTACCGTGCATAGTTTTTGTGTAAAAAATCGAAAACTAAGCGAAAAAGGGAAACTGGAACAAAACTGAAAAAAATATCCTAGATGCCAGGTTTCAATTTAAAAAGAATTACTGTGCCATCCGTCATTTTTTACAATTCAATATGAAACTTTTAATTGATTTATTTTGAAAATGTAAAGTGATATTGTAAAGGTAATTATATTTCTACACATTATAATAGTGAGCGAAATATATACAAATACACTGAATGTTAAGTGTGGTGCATTTAAAATATTTAATTTTATGACGTTTGACGTTTATCATCTGTTGGGTCAGTCAATCAAAAAATTCGTGGCACAAGTTTTATATTTTCAAAGAGAAATATACAGAAATATAAAGTAAACTATGTACAATACACTTTGTGATGTAAGTATATTATTTTAAATTTGTTTCGTTGTATTTAAACATGTATTTTCATTTCAGTTACAATTTTTAATTGGTTATCCAAACAAGAGTATATTTATAGAAGAGAAATAACATAAAATTATTGATAATAACACTACTGAAGTGTAACTGATTATCATAAAATGCATTGTACATAATAATTTACGGCAAACCTTATTTACAATATTTAAATTTTCATAACATATGACGTTTGTCAAAACGTCAGCTCTATTAAAAAAATCATCTTGCAAGTCTTGTATTTGCTTGGAGAAATATATAGTAAAATTAGTTTAAAAGTAAAATTACACTACATTTTATAATGTAAGTATGTAATTTTATATTTTCTTGAATGTATTTAAATATGTGTTTTTATTTCAGTTATACTCGTAGTTATCCAAACAAGAATATATTCATAGAAAAGAATAACATAAAATTACGGATAATAACACTATTGACAAAAATTTAATTATGGAAATTAAACAAGGTGCGTCGTATTCAGTCATAAACACATTTATTTAAAAATACTGACAAACCTTTCCTTCATACCCCCTTGGAAGAAATGTTTAATAATTTATTGTACAATAATTATTTTCAATTATGTATCTGGATTATATTAAACTGTAAGTAACTGCATTTTATACATTCTTTATGTATTCTTTCATCAAATTTCAGATAAGTAGTTGATTATAACAACAATTAGATTTTTAAAATTTCTATTGTATTTTGTTATGGAATGAGATGATTTTTTAAATGAAAATGTATACAAAAACAAAGTATCTATCTAATTATTCAATTATCATTGATATTTCAAACAATAAACACTTTCTGAAACCAAATATTTAACGAGAAATGCTTTTGATGACATGTGCTTCCAGGTGAATGGATTACATAAAAATTCATATTTTTACTACGAAATAATGCAAAAAAAATGTTTGAAAATTGTTGGATATTAGTTTAAGGTACGATATAAATATTATTAGGTACATTTTTAATTTTTATCACTTACAGATGTCATATTAGGTTACTGGTTCAAAGAGTAATCAAATGAAATTAAAAGAAGCTATTTTTATCATAAATAATGCTATAAAAAGAGTAAATATAATATATTCTTTCATATACAACCATAAAGTTTTTAAATAATGGATTATTTATGTCAAAATTTGTGATGATAAAAGTTGCGAGCAAGGTTTGCAATTCCTACAGTAAGTTTTAGTTATTATTCTCTAATTATAAAAATATGTCATTTTATTTTACTATATATATTATTATACTTTTATATTCATTGGAGAGTAAATAAAAATTACTTTATGGACATTGTTATTTCATATATTTTACTTATTTTATTCAATTCAAATTTGACAATCTGACATCTAAAATTCATTTTCATAAACGAAATGTATCTATTAAAATGATAAGATATATTTTAAAATGCTTTATTTAGAAATCAAAAATAATTAACGTTTCACAATGGGCCTTTAGATTCCCGAAAATTTAAAAGAAAACGGCCGGCTTTGATTGTTAGCTGCTCTTTTTGTAAATTTTCGGGACCCTAAAGGCTCATTGTTATTTGTTAAGGTATATTTATAATATTTTTATTAAAAAAAATTGTGTTCTTATTAAATTTATTAACAAGTTTCTTTGAATTTAAAAATTTACACTGGTCACATTCAGTAATCCGACTGTATAACACATGTTTGAACGCATCCAAAATACAGTTGTCAAATTATCTTGTCATTTTGACATTGCTGAAAATATAAGTATTATACTTATAGCGAAATTGAAAGCACATTAAATAGGGTTGGAAGTGCAAAGAAAAAACAGTAGAAAGAAGAAGTCAAAATATAAAAACCATAATAAAAATGTCATACGATAGACAAATTTGCAATAATACTACATTTTCTGTAATGAACTCTTTCATTGTAGATGTACATATGTACCATTAGAATTAGATTGGTACAGAGAAAAGATGACAATGATTATTATAATGAAAACTCAAAACTCAAAAAATTCGACAAATATTACACACAAGACCACTTTTAAAAACACATACTTTATATTACCGTTTACCATTTCATTATTCGTAGAAAGAGATGAGAAGTTTCTGTCTACATTAATTCTAAAGATTCAAGACTTTTATTTGAAATATTTCATTCGGTTTGTTCTGAATAAGTTTTAATAGATTGCATTAGTGTAACTGTCATTTTGTGGCGCCAAATTCAAACTGAAACCCTAACTCGCCTCCGCCGATTTATGCGCCCATGTTATTCTTATGTGAATAAAAATAAGCTGCTGGAAAGTATTATAAAATGCAAATCTTAATTATTAAACCGTATAAATACTAATCTCTAATGTTTTATCTATCTTCTAATGTAATATACACACCCAAAAAACATAATATTATTTAATAAAATTCAATTTGAACAGTAGTTGCAAATTTCTAAAAACGTATGTCGTAGCTGTCTTAGTATTCAGTTGAACCTGTCACTTGAACGTGGCGTTTTTAACCTGCTGTACCAAGTAACGACATATGTTGCTATTTGCGATACTACTTTCTTTAAAATGAAATTTTTCTTAATTTATTATTTTATTTGTACTTTACATGAAAAATATATGTTATAATTAAGAACCGCCAAAATGCTTTAATATCGTGAATTGAAAATGTACTTCCATACGAAATGCATGCACTCAGATTTGAATTAGGGTTTCGCGCCAAATGTAATTCTTAACCTCACTATATAATGCTATAATTTATATTTATCAGTAACGGCTGTGAAATTAAACAACAACTATAAATCTTAATTCTAAACAACACATTTACAACAAGACATTGTGTTGCTGATTGAAAAGATTTTTTTTAATGTGAGTATATTATTTCGTTTTATTGTACATTATATTAATAATATTAATTATAATTGGCAGCCAGCACAATTGTGAAATTGGGATTTGGTATTCAAATGAGGCGCCTTTTTGTAGAGTCTTCTTATTTTACTTTGTGTACGTTCAAAAACCTTACTCTGGGGTACTGAGTATACACTATAACGTTCAAATACCAAAGAGTTTTCCCTATGTGCGTTCAAAAATTCAGAGTGCGTACTCTAGAGTTTACTCTTCGTACCCTGTAAAACTAGTAGGGTAAGAAAGGTAGCTGTCAAGAAGCGCTAGATGTTAATCTGTTATTATAAATTATTAATACAAATGCAATGGATATTAATGTAGTTGATTTCAAATTTATTGGGGTGATAGAAGACGCAATAGTTTTACTAGAGAAAAAAAAATAAAAAATAATGTACATTATATAAAATCCAGTTCACACAAATATTATTCACATACCAGTAAATATAAAATATGTTTTGCTACCACATCAAGCAAGAAACAGATATAATTTCTTTCATTCATATTCAAATTTAAAAGTAAGGTTGTGATATTGTTTGTCAAAATCAAAGTACGTAACTAGAAACGTTCAAAAACTTCTAAAACCTCAGTCATGTGATCATGCTCAACCTAGAGTATACCTATACTCTTTACACTAATTTTTGAACCTACCCTTTGAGTACAGTGGGCACATGCACATATGCCCTCATGACATTTAGATTTTGATGGCAAATTATCTAACAATTTATATCAACACATGATTTTTGTGGTGTAAAGCATGAAATAATTTGAACATGTAAATGGTTATTTGCGAAAAGTAATTACAAGAACAATAAAAAAGTGCCAAAAAATGTGTACAATAATTATAAATCTACACACATTCAGAGAAAACAGGAATTATATTTGAAATAATAGTTCAAACTATTTACATTCATTGTACATATAAACCAATGGATAAAGTATGTATTTATCTGTATAATATTTATTTGTTATAAACTTTAAAAAATTTTAGATGAGATACAGGTTAGCAGATGTATCATTATTTAAAAGTAGAATTAGACATTTCTTTCTTGGAACAATTGTTCCTAATAGAGTCTGGTGTATTAAAAAATAATCGGATCAATGTAAAATGATTTACTTTTGCAGTTTAGAATAAACAAGTGGAAGTAGTACAGGCAACAAAGTATAAGTTTATTTTAATGTTTTTCTATTTATTTATATTTATTATCATTTACAGCTTTTAATTTGAATGAGAAATAAATGTGAAGACTGAACAAGTTCTGCATTTTTTATAATTCTACATAGTGAGGAGAAGAATTTTTTGTTTATGGAATGCAATGTTTGGAAGATAAGAAACGTTTCATTTTATGTGAGTCTATATTTTAATTTATTAGTTTCATCATCGTCATTATATATTTTTAGAAGTAGTTTTAAAAGTACGATTGGTTATCGTACAACTGAGTAGTTCTTAAATTTTATTTTGTGGTGTTGAAGTAAATATTTTGCTTTCACAGGTGATTATTGTTATTATTTATTTGAACAATCAATGTGGTGTCAATACTTCAAATATACCGAACATTTTTTATTTATTATATATTTTCGTGTTCATTATTTGCATGATATTGAATTCAATCAAATTACTAAAATAAAAAATTTGTTTTAATAAGAATTCGCACGTCCATAAAAAAAATTCTTTCTAGAAATATAGTTTAGTTGCCTTTAAAGAAAATTAATGGTCACATGACTATCACATGCTTTTGATCATGCTGTATAATTATTACAAATAAAATTTTGAATTGTATGTTCTTACTTTAAAATTTCACAATATACATTTATTGAATTATCAAAACATTATTGTTCTATATAATTATTGTAACACTGTCGGTAACTAATATTTCGTATTTACCATAATGTCCTGTCGTTATTACAGATTGTTTCGTTATTGACATTTATTAAAATATAATTTCATTTTTATACTTAGACATGCTTAGGAAAACAAAAATTGTTTATTTACTTAATTGTTCTTTCACTTCTGTGTAAAACAGTTATATTTATTGTGATTTCAATAAATCTACTTCCGAATCAAATTGATATTTTTGAAAATTTGTTCTCAACTGCAGAATAATTCATTTTAAAAATCCCGTTTGTTGTGCCGCCTAATTTGAATCTAAGGTGAGAATTTATTTTTCATAACTTTTATTTAACTACAGGTGATTTCATGGATAAATATTTATTGTTTTTTTCCTTCTAATTATTAATAAAATCAAATAAATTACCCGCTGGATTACCATAATTTTTATGTACATATATTTATAATGTTGTACAAGTATTTTTATTTTTATTTTACTGTAGGTGTGGAAATAATCTGCAGTTGCCAGGCCGTAAGAGTGCAAGACTATCTCTTCAAGATAGAAAATAAGGTGATCCTCTTTGAAGCTAAAACCTGACGCATTGTTGAAAATATTAACACAGAACCCTGACTTATTGCTGGTAAAGGTAACACTGAAAATAACAACGCACTCAAAACCTGTAAGTGTTTATTTTAATTTCTGTAATAAAACAAGTGTAACAAAATGCCAACTAAAAGTGAAAAAAATCGCCTTAAGCGTAAACAAAAACACGCGAAAAATATAACTAATAATAATAGCTGCATAAATACGGATAATAGTGTTGTAGAAAATGAATGTTTAAATCGTCAGGTAATGTCAGGCAATTCAGGAGAATTATTTATAGAACGAAGTAAAGATTATGTAGTAGAAAATAATATTCAAACGGGTAATTTAAATACAGATATTGAAAGAGTTGGCAATCAAATACAGCTAACAGAACATGATTATAATACTTTAATAAATCCTGCAGGATATTTAGAAGACATTCATATAGACTTTTACTTTTCTTTAGTACGTTCAGTAACTGAGTTCGACCCTCAGCCCACAGTGTATGTAGATGCTCCAGACCGAATAATTGCAATCGAGCAGGGAACTAGACACCTACAAATTTTATTCGTGCCAGGTGCAAATATTGGGAGCGTTGGTCATTGGGTTACAGCGTATTATGACGGATTAGAAATTACAATTTACGATAGCATGAATTCCCAGAATTTAAATGAAGGTGTTAAATTATATTTAGAAAGATTATTCCCCTATAGTCCCTCAATTAGGTTTGTACGAGTTCAACAACAGTCCAACACCTATGATTGCGGGTTGTTTGCAATAGCTTTCTTTACAAGTTTAATACTTAACCGTAATCCTGAGCATGAAACTTACGATTGTAATAGACTTAGATCACACGTTTTACAAATGTTTCGAACACGTAATATTACAGCATTTCCAGTAAGTCGTCAACAGCTATTGAGAGAAAATTATTTAAAACGTAAGGCGAACGAAACAGACGAAGAACGAGCTAAACGTCTAAGAGAGAACGACAACTATAAATTAAAATATATAGCTAATGAAAATTTTGAAGATAAAATAAAACGTTTAGAGAAACAAAAAGAAATAAATTATAATTCTATTGCTCGCGAAATGCCACAGCAGAAAGCAAATAGATTGGAAACACTTAAAATAAATTTAAAAAAATATATTCAAAATGAAAGAGTAGAACAAAATACTGAAAGATTAAAAAAATTAAAATTTAATTTTAAAGAATATATTAGTAAAGAAACAGTTGAACAAAAAAATAAACGGTTAAAAGTAATTAAAACAAATTTTAATATTTATATGCAAAATGAAACAGCAAAAGAAAAGGAGAATAGATTAATAAGAGTTAAAGGGAATTTTCAAAATTATTTACAAAATGAAACACTAGATAAAAAAACGGATAGGTTGCAAAAGTTAAAATTTAATTTTAAAGAATATATTAAGAATAAAACTCCTGAACAAAAACAAAGACGTTTAGAAAGGTATAGGGAGAATTTTGATAATTCGGTTGAAAAGGAAACTGCAGAACAGGAACAAGAACGACTAATAAAAAATAATATGATTAATAAAAATAAATATAAGGCACGTAAAACCATTGTTCAAAATGATAAATATATGTTAGCTAGAAAAGGATTAGGAGTTCAAATTGAGCCCCATTCCTTAGGAGCAATGAATGTTGTCTGTTCACATTGTTCCTCTGTTAATTTTTCATACGAAAAGCCCTCGGACGGCAAATTTACTTATTGCTGTCGAAAGGGAAAATTAAACGTAGATCATTTAAATGAGTTCCCTGAATATATTAAAAATCTAATGTTAGGTAAAGATTCAGAGAGCAGAAACTTTAGAGAAAATATTAGGCAATACAATAGCGCGTTAGCATTCGCATCGTTTGGGGCTAAAATTTCCGCGCCTCAAGGCAAAGGGCCCTACTGTTTCCGTATACACGGCCAAATTTACCATGATTCTCCCAGCTCAATGTACCCTAAACCAAATGAAACAGAAAAATATGCCCAATTATACATAATTAATTCAAATGAAGCGTTAGAGAAACGAATGAACGTAGAGTATAATAAAAATTGTAAGCCAAATATCATGGGTCAATTAGATGTAATACTTAGGGAGGTTAATCCGTATTGTCAGGCGTATATGATGTTGAAAGAAGTAGAGCAGCGGGAATTAGCCAAAGCTAACCAAACAAATCAGTCGGTGCCAGAAATAAATTTGTGGATTGTAAATGACAGAAAAAAAGATAAACGTAGGTACAATATCCCCACATGTAATGAGGTGGCAGTTGTTTTTACGTCCAATGACGGTGAGCCACCAATAAATAGGGACATTTGTGTCCACCCAAAAGTTGGCGGTTTAGTTCGAATTAATCAGTTTAGTGAAAACTGCGACCCCATGTCCTATCCTTTATTATTTCCTCGCGGTGAATGTGGCTGGAACATGAATTCAAAACAAGCTGACGGTATTAAAAAACAAAGCATGTTACAGTTTTACATAAACAGATTAGCGGTTAGAAACACATTTAACCCATGTTTAGAAGCCGGTAAACTAACCCAGCAATACATTGTAGATGCGTATGTTAAAGTCGAAGCCGAAAGATTAACGTACATTAGACTAAATCAGCCTACTCTCAGGGTAGAGCTATATAGTGGGTTGATGGACCACATTAATAATTTGGCAGAGAATGAAGGCGGAAAAGCAGGCACCATGATTATTTTACCGTCAACATTTCAAGGTGGAAGTAGATTCATGTTGAAAATGTATCAAAATGCCATGTCCATTGTTAGAGAATTTGGCCGCCCTGATCTATTTATAACAGTGACATGTAACCCGAAATGGCCAGAAATTGTACAACAGTTGCGCGAGGGTCAAACCTCTGCAGACCGCCCAGACATAACCGCCAGAGTTTTTAACGGAAAAATAAAAAGTATATTGCATGAATTTTTACATGACAATATTTTTGGGAAAGTTGTAGCATTTATATATGTAATTGAATTCCAAAAACGCGGTCTGCCTCACATGCATTTATTATTAACTTTAGATAGTGCAAGTAAAATCCGTAACAAAGATGACATTGACGAAATAGTCAGTGCAGAAATTCCCAACGAGGACGCAGAACCGGAATTGTACCAATTAGTTCGTTCACATATGATTCACGGTCCGTGCGGTATTCTAAACAAAAATTCGCCGTGTATGAACGAAAATAAATGTTCAAAAATGTTCCCTAAAGATTTTAGAAATGAAACACATGAAAACATTAACGGTTACCCCCTGTATAAACGGTCAAATAATAATGCAAAAATGTACATTCTTTGGAAAAATGGTTTAGTTAAGTACACGGTAGACAGTAGGTGGATAGTTCCGTACAATCCGTATTTGTTAAAAAAATATAGAACCCACATAAATGTTGAAATATGCGCATCAGTAAAAAGTATAAAATATATTTGTAATTATTTGTGCAAGGGGCATGATTGCGCGAGCGTCAAATTAGGACAACTTGATAAAAACAAAGTTGTTCAGTGGGATGAAATAAACGGTTATTTAGATGCTAGGTATGTATCTGTCCCAGAATGTTGTTGGAGGCTTTTAGAATATCCGTTGCATGACAAGTCTCATACAATAATGGAATTAGCAGTACATTTAAAAAATCAACAGGCGGTATTTTTCACTAACGGTCAGGCAAAAAAAGCAGTTGAACGAGTAGCGAAAAAAAATACATTAACAGCTTGGTTCCTGCTCAATGAAATAGACGTTAATGCCCGGCAATATGTTTACATGGAAATTCCTAAATATTATGTATTTACAAATAATGCATGGAAAGCTAGACAACGTGAGAAAAAGCCACCTATCGGCCGAATGATTTCCGTTAGCCCTAGAGATATTGAAAGATTTCATTTAAGATTAATTTTAGTGCATGCAAAAGGTGTCACAAGTTTCGAAGACTTGCGTACCGTCGACGGAAAATTATATAATACATATCAGGAAGCTGCCCGTGCATTAGGTCTTTTAGCTAATGATAAAGAGTGCGAAAATTGTTTAGACGAGGCTGTGTTGAGTAAATTTCCCAGACAATTGCGTGAATTATTTGCTTATTTAATTTGCTTCCATACGTCAACCAATGCCTTAAGCTTATGGGAAAAATTTAAACATTATTTAATGGAAGACTATTTATTACATAATTCTGAAAAAGTTGCACAAAGTAAATGTTTATTAAAAATACAGGAAATACTCGATATGCATAAATTCACCTTAAGTGATTTCGGTTTGCCCCAACCAGAAAATATTGATGATTTAGAAAATGAAACTAATTCTTTTGATGTAGCTGCCGAAAAATTAGAGGGAGAACAAAATGTAGCTTTATTTAACAGAGACCAAATAGAAATTTTAAATAACATATTAAATGCCGTAAATGACAATAATTGCACAAGTAGATATTTCTTTGTTGACGGTCCCGGGGGAACAGGGAAAACATTTCTGTATAACACATTGATAAGTATTTTAAGGGGCCAAAATCTAAAAGTTATAGCTGTAGCTTGGACGGGAATAGCAGCTACTCTGTTAAAAGGTGGTCAAACAGTGCACTCAGTGTTCAAGTTACCAGTGCCTGTAAATGACGGATGTGTATGTAGAGTGAAATCAAATAGCAAAGCGGGTAAATTAATAAAAGAGGCAAGTGTAATAATCTGTGATGAGGTAACAATGATACCTAAACACGCACTCGATGCAATAAATTTATTATTACAAGATTTGATGGATAATAAAATACCATTTGGGGGAAAAGTAATAGTTTTAGGTGGCGATTTCAGACAGTGCTTGCCAATAGTCAATTACACAAACCATCGAACTGTAATAATTGAAACATGTGTTGTAAAAAGTCATTTATGGCCACTATTTATAAAATTTTCATTAAAACAAAATATGCGCGTAAATAAAGACGAAAAAGAATTTTCAGAATATTTATTAAAAATAGGCAACGGTGAAAATGAAATTGTCAAAATTCCTGCACATTGCGTTTCTGAAACATGTCTAGCAAATGAAATATTCGGTGAAGATGACATACAACCTGATTATATTTATAAATTTACAGATAGAGCCATTTTAGCACCAAAAAATGATGACACAATGATAATTAATGAACACGTATTAAATAAAGTTGTAGGGTCATCTAGAGTATATTTAAGTGCTGATTCTTGTGAATGTGATGAGACAAATAAAATTAATTACCCCGCCGAATTATTGAATGGCCTAACACCAACCGGAATGCCTCCTCACAAATTAACACTAAAAATTGGAGCAATAGTAATGTTATTAAGAAATATGAATCCAAAGCGTGGTCTGTGTAATTGAACAAGGTTCATAATAAAAGACATGAAAACTAATTATTTAGATGTAGAAGTTCTAACAGGACAGAGTGCAGGTAGCCGGCTCTATTTACCACGTTTTGATTTAACTACCGAAACAGATTTACAGATTATGTAGGAATAAATATAGAAAATCTAGTCTTTTCAAATGGCCAATTGTATGTGGCAATGTCAAGAGTAAGAAGTTGAAACAATTTAAAGATAAAATTGCCAGATTCAAATATTATTAAAAATACAAAAGAAGCATTCACAAGGAATGTAGTGTTTAAAGAAATTTTAAATTAAACAAGTTTAAATCATTTAAAACAAGTGACAAATTTTAAATAAGAATATGAAAACAATATGTATGATATCTATATTGTATTAAAATTAATTTAAAAACTACCGAGCAAAATATTTAATGTTAAAAGTAAAAGATATTAAAATCATGTTAAAAAATACAACATATGTCCAATTACATTTTAATCAGTAAACTAATTATATAACAAAAAAATTTCATATACAAGTTTATAAAAATTAAATCATATTTTAAAAATCAAATATGAGAAAGCAATAAAGATCAATTTAAAGTATAAAATAAAAGTATGTAGATATATTCATAATAAATTTGAAACGTAAATTAAAAATATGTAATAATATAAAAAGGAATAATATGAATTAAATATATAAATTTAAAATGTTATATTAAACAAGTAGAAATCAATGAATACAATTGACAAATTTTAAAGACTATGAACGAAATAGCAATAATATGTAAATTTTATTATAATTAAATTGAAAATTATTAAGTTAAATATACAATTTAAAATGAATATGAAAGAAAGAAATTTTTATAATATCTGAATTGTATTAAAATGAATTTAAAAACTACCGAGCAAAATATTTAATGTTAAAACAAAAAAAGATATTAAAATCATGTTTAAAAATTCAACATATGTTCAATTACATTTTAATCAGTAAACTAATTATATAACAAAAAAATGTCATATCATTTACATGTTTATAAAAATTAAATGATATATTAAAAATCAAATATGAGAAAAAAAGCAATAAAGATGTATTTAAAGTATAAAATAAAAGTATGTAGAAACATTCATAATAAATTTGAAACGTAAATTAAAAAATATTTATGTAATAATATAAAATAAATAAATTGAAACTATTAAATTAAACAAGTAGAAATCTTTGGAAACAATTGATAAATTTTAAATATGATTATGAATCAAATAATTATAATATCTAAATTTTATTATAAATAATTTAAAAACTATTAAACGAAATATTTATTTTATTATGTCAAAAGTAAAATATATTAAAATCATGTTGAAAAGTACTACAATGTACAATTACATTTTACTCACTGAACCAATTATATAACAAAAAAAAATAATATCAAGTACATGTTTATAAAAATTAAATTAATAAAATTTTAAAATCTAATATAAGAAAGCAATAAAGATCAATTTAAAATGAAAATTAAAAGCATGTTGAAACATTATTGATAAATTTGATACAAAATAATATGAATGACATAAATAAATTGAAACATGTAATATAATAAAAAAGTTATTATGATGACAATATTTGATTTGTTAAATATAATATACAAGATATTTAATATACAGGGTGTGCAATGAAACGCGGAACGTAGGGCTTTATCATGAGATATCAAAAAATAGCGAATACTCTCTCTTCTGATACATTTAGAACAAAACTACAACTGTAAAAAAGTTGTTTAAAATTAAATTCTACATTATTTGAAATAGAATTTAATGTTGGACAAGTTTGTACTCTTATAGTTTTGCTCTAAATCTATCAGGAAAGAGAGTATAGGCAATTTTTTTAAAACCCATGTTAAAGTCTTACGTTTTGCGTTTCGTTGCATACACTGCATGTAATTAATATAAAATGAAAAATTACTTCAACATGAAAAGTGGTTTGTAAAATATTGTAAAAGATTAAAAAAAAGAACTTAAGTCTGATAAAACCATTGCGCCTTTTACAAATTTTACGGACCTTGCCAAAAAGAAAGTACAATAAAAAGAATTATTATAAAAGGCAATTATATGAAACTAATTATTATAAGTATATAATAAATAAAATAAAAATATAAAGCATTGACAATCTTAAAAAAATGAAAATGTAAGAAATATTATGATAAAAGATAATAAAAAAATACTCAGAATGAAAATCAAAAATAAAATAAAAAGTATAAAGCAATGGTTTAGTATTAGAAAAAAATTCTATAACGTCTAAAATCCTGGTTTAGTGTATTTTTAAAAAATATATGTACATTAAAAATTTTATTTTCTGATAAAAAGGTCCCTACATCCAATGGTAAAAAGGAAACTTATTTTATATGCAGGTTATAATCAAATTATATTTCATTCCATTCATTTTCCCACTATTTGGTTAAAGAAACATTCTTTTATTATAATACAACAGTCATTAGTTTGTATTAATATTTTTCTTTAATGTTATAGAGCTTAAACAATACTGCTGTCAATAATTTTTAATTAATACCATCTAAAAATAAAGACGTTATACGAAAATTATCTAATACCAGGCTTAAGTTAAAACATGTTGCGTCTCTCTATAATATGTATTAGAAATGTGACGTTAAACAAAAGTATATAATAAATCGCAACATGTGGGCGGGCCAGTCTACCATTGTACCTCAAAATTCATGCAACAGAATATAAATCCACATTTATTTGGCAATATACTACATACTACTACAAAACCGCAAAGTATGGTAAAAATTCCAACTACTGCTGGTGGGTTTTGAAGTGTTATGTAATTAAATCATTGTCACTGTTGTATGATTTTGAGTAACAAGATTTTCATTTTTAAAAAACTACAAAAGTACAATATTAACTGCAATTTATTTGGTAAGAGTAGATTCAATTTATATTTTTTTTGTTTTAAATTACATTTTTATGTACATAATGTGTACCGTATTATCTATAATTCCTTGGTAGACTTGGCAAGACAATGACTTGTTACATAATACTTTAAAACCCTATACCAGTGGTATTTGGGATTTTTGCTGTACTTTGCTTCAATATTATAATAGCCCATGGTTAAAAAAAATTAAAACAATAAATAAGAAAAAATAAGCTTCATAATAATTACTCGTCACAAACCGGCTGGTGGGTATGAAGCTAATGAAGCATATTACAACATTATAATAAAAAAAAACCACAAAGCGATCAAATAAAAGAAAATTTAGAGAGTAATAAATCGCAAAAGTATGAATGTTTGTGTGAATGTTTGTATGTAATCGAGTTGCCAGGTTATAAAAATTTATTTTTAATATTATATGAAAGATTTTACAATTTTAACAAGAACTACATTTTGTAATCTATTTGTACACTTTTAATTGAATAAAATAATTCTTTAACTTAAAATGTAAATGAAAATATTAATAATATTGTTATACATTTATATTTGTAAATTATTAAACTTTTTATTATTCAAAGTATTCTGGCAACTCAAATAATTTATTAAAATAAATTATATATAATATCATAACGAAATTTCAAAATAAAAAAAAATTATAGAAAAATCTTAAACTAATGTAACTATTTAAAAGTTAAATTCATAATATATAATAAAGATACACAAATACCAAAAATCTTCATGATTCACAACGATGTGAAATGGTATGTTTTTCTTATGTTCTAAAAAATATCATTTTTCATTTTTTTTCATATTTATAGATATTGGAAACTGAAGGATATACTGCATTGTACCTATAGAGTACATCGAAGATTATAAATACGAGTTATATGATTATTTGGACTATTGCAATTATTACAATCTGAAATCGTAATATAGAAGTTCTTTCATCTGAGGCGACACTTTTTTTTATAAAAAAGTGTTCAATGTTTACATATTTTTTATTAATTAGTAATATTTCTTTCTGAATATAGAAAAATGGATCAAATCCTGAGATGGAATTTTCCTTCATTCAATATTACAAGAAAAGGATTCAATTTCAATCGAAGCATATGGACTATTAGTCCAAATCATATATACGAGTATGCTACGTTGATGTTAAACAATATTTGGAAAAATGAATTCATTCTAAAACGAAGGCATCATTTGAATAAAAATTATCTTCCTTTATTATATTACTTTTATTGTTTATAGGGTAGCAGTTTCACAAAAAATATATTTTTGGGAAAACTTGTCAAGAATAACCTCCTTTGGAAAGCGATATTGAATATTTTGGAACTTAAAATGGAAACCACTCTATTCGCTGACGATTCTGCTACCATTGGAAAAACTATATTATTATTGACGAAGTTGAACAAGAATGGTAAATACATTTATATTTAAAGAAAAAAAAACATATTAACTAATTACTATTTTTTATTTAACAGAACGCATATCTGTTTGATCACTGGAGGAAAATTTCGTCGTATTTTCAGAAAGTAAACATATAAATTACTACATGAAATGAAAGAAACTTTCTTCAAATTTTGCGTGACAAATTCTACGAGAAAACTTTGCAATGTCCAAATAAAGTAAGTCAAAATTCATATTAACATTCTCTGTGGCCTTGATATACAGTATGTCATCGGATCGAGTTAGAAAGAAGGAAAACATTTTTATTTTTTATTTTACGAGAAACATGTATTCTTAATAAAACTTTTTACATGTTTCAATACTGACAATTCAGTTTTAACCTTTTCAAATTTTCTTTTAGTCTCAGACAAAAGTAGTTCGACTTAGAATTTTTCTAATTGTAAGCCCCAAAAAACAAGTTTGCGTTATCATAGAAATTATTGTTAACATGACTTTAACTTTAGTTTCATAAATTTAACAACAAAAATAATATAAACAGTAACTATTCTACTCAATCGATTCACGGTTTGTTGAGCGCATAATTGTAGTCTTCGATGCAATTATTTAACTTCTTTGAATTTCTTCCGCAGAGTTAAAGACGTCACAGCGTCTCTAATTCTCTCCTTTAAATTCTCTACATTTGGTCGAAGATAATTTGCATAAACTATTTGTTTCCAACGGCCCCAAAGATAAACATGAGACCGATTGCCATAGCATTGAATTAGGTAAATTCGTTGTTTTTTGACAACATTTTCAACGATTACAATAGATTTTCCTAATTGACAGTCAATGAAATTAAATAAATAATACCAGATATTTTCAAATAAGTCGACCTATTTTCGTTTTTCTCTGAAACTAAAAGAAAATTTGAAAAGGTTAAATCTGAACTGGTCGTTTTGCCCAGTGCTTCGTCGGAAAACGCTCTTTCTTTATGGCAATTCCAATATATTTAAATAATGTAAGTGTTATTACCGGTTCGATTAATTCTTTCACATTATTCTTTTTGTTTAGTTATCGTCTTTTGCTAACGTTTTCGGCGGTTTTTCGTTAGCATTTACAGGGAATCCTGAAGACTAATTCGTTCCGCCCAGAAGATTTTTACTACATAGTTTATTGTCATTATTATTTATTGTAATATTTTAATAATATATAACTTTCCTATTTTGTGTATCTAAGTTATAATTATACATCTATTAAAGAAAACTGATTTTAAATGCTTCAAATTTCTTTCTTTTAATACAATTTTCTTTAAAAAAATATTTCGTATTTATTCGTATTATCGATAAACAAAAAATTCATCTTGGGTCAGTACTGCATAATTTAATTTTCCCGCCCGAGAAAAATGGTGGCATATCGTCGAAACTCAAGTAAGTAAAAATAATGAAATAATCATCATGAGGTAAATTTTAACTTTATTATCTAACAAATATAAAAGTAAAACCTAATTTTAAAATGACATTATTTACACTTGCAATTCATACGTTTTATTATAAAAAATTCTTTTTTAGGCGGCTGGTACATAAATTGTTGTTTTTCGTATCTGTTTGCAACCTTAGAGTATCAATTTTTATTTGACGTCTGTCAAAGTCAAAATTTTTGGCCGCTTATAGGTTCATTATTGATTTTCATAGTTCATATTAATGTGATTAATTATTTTAGAATATAATAACAAATGTAAGTAAAATTGTAACTATTCTTTTACAAATATTATTGAAAAAGTAATGAATTTGCGAGTAAAAATAGCGGCCGTAGAGTAAATGCGGCCGTAAGGTAAATGCGGCCGTAAAGTAAATGCGGCCGTAAAGTAAATTTTGACAGATGTCAAAAATTGATTTCGAATGAAAATTCATAATTTCTTATTGCAATCGCCTAAAAAATGTTGTGTGCACCTCGGCTATAAGTTCTTTTTGGGCCTCATCTGATTTGTAGCCTCGGCTGCAAACTTCGGTTTCGGCCCAAAAAGATTACTTTTAGAACCTTGATACACAAATAACTATTGTAAGCACAGCAGTTCTGAAACGTTTTTACAATAACATAATCAAATCTAACTGATCAAAAATATAGTACAAAGAAATGTTTAATAGCGATGTGTCGTTTTAAAAAGTTTTAATTGTTATTTGTAAATTTGTTTTTATAAATGTTGTGTGAAGTAAATTTTGAAGCAAATCGGTTCTCAAACAGTGGAGTTTCATATAACTATAAAATTACACATTTATTCAAGGAGATTTTATTACTACTAGAGTTATATTTCACTTTTAATCAAACACGAAATAAAATTAAATATCGTTAATGAAAAGACTGCAGTATTGCAATGAAAAAAAAATTAGCTTCCACGGAATAAAATTAGTAGTCATTTTTTAATTATGATACCTATGTTACCGACATTCCGAAAGTTAGTTGACAGTTTCATTTCATACAAATTTTGTTCATATTTTTTCATTGGAATAAAAAAGTAAGTAAAAAACTGGGCAAAACTCCAGTATAATGTATTGTAATTAAGAATTGGTTACTTTTAACTGTAAATGTGTGCTATTGTTTCCAAATAATATTTGAATTTTTAAACGGTTAACTGGAAATTTCAACAGAATCAATTTTTTTTTAAATATTTTTGTATATAAAAGACGCGAAATATAATATAATTTTTACAACAGGCTGTATCGCTGTTAGCATTAATTGGTTTTTATGCGACTGTTGTGTTAATACTCGTTAACAAATCGTTTAATAACGAAAGTGACCTTTAATTTACTTACATTGGTTTCTTAAACATCATTTGGTTTGCTTCGCACAATTTCAGTAATGATATACATTACACACGATTTACATATTAATCTGTTAATTATAGACTGGGAGTAGATAAAAATTATTTTTGTTATGTCCATATGTCATAACTTCTGTAAATAGTAATTAATTCATAAAGTCTTGTCTATGGAGCTTGAGTAGAATTTATTTATAGTATTTTCTTAGTATCAATTATAAAAGCAAATAAGAAAATTTAAAGACTCATACGTTTTTTAATAGGAATAATAAAAATAATTTTCCTTTTACCGATTCTATTCTTATCACCCTGAACACATTTATTTTTGCTTCTTCCATAAGTTCACTATGCGCTAATACGATCTTTCAATCGCAAACATTCCCGATCACTCTGCAAAGCAACATTAGACGAAAAGAATGAAGAATGAAAAATTTAGACTCAAGAACAAAATTTATTATATTTAACCGAATCTAACTTATAAAATATTTATCTACAAACAAAAAAAAAATGAAAAAAAAATTTACTATTTCTTAATTAAATTATATAAAGCGCACCACTACTTTGTATTCTGTAAAAAAAATTGTATGAGTTATTAATAGTTATTTTTTATACAAGATGATAAAATAATATTTTTCGCGAGTCGATAATTTAATTTTATCGTCGTGTATAAAATTTTATTTTTTTCTATAACAGGTTTTGAAGAAAAAAGAATTAGAAAAATTAAATTATTATTTAAGAACAATTTTATAATGTCAGTAGTATGCGTTGTTATGGAAATGTACTTCTAATAAACAAAAGTTAAAGTACTTTATCTACCCTTGCAGTTAAAGTACTACTTTATCCACTATTTTGAGTTGATAAAATTGCACTTTAACATCCACTATAGAAAAAAATATATAAATATATACATGTTTCCTCCTTACTATTTTATTTCATCAATATAATTTTATAAAAATAAAAAATTGATAGTCGATGTATGAATATCAGTGTCGAACAGTATATTTAATATAATAAAACTGTTATATAACAGATTTTTTTTCTATTTCTCCTAATAAAAAAATTAAGTGAGGGTTCATGTTCGATCATACATCCATTATTTATAGAAGAGAAATAATATTTAATATAGAAAAGAAATAACATAAAATTACTGATAATCATACTACTGAAGTGTAACTGATCATCATAAAAGTGCATTGTACATAATAATTTACGGCAAATTTTATTTACATTATTTAAATTTTCATGACATATGACGTTTGTCATAATCAAATAATCATAATGCAAGTCTTGTATTTGCTTAGAGAAATATATAGTAAAATTAGTTTAAAAGTAAAATTACACTACATTCTGTAATGTAAGTATGTCATTTTATATTTTCTTGGCTGTATTTAGATATGTGTTTTCATTTGAGATATAGTTTTTAATTTATTAAGTTAAGTAATCCAAACAAGAATATATTTATAGAAAAGAAATAATATAAAATTACGGATAAGAACTTGACAAAAATTACCATAACCAAAATTTCTACATTGTACGGCTAATCGTTTTTGAGTTATACGAAAAAATAATGTATTTTGTTGATTAAAAAGTGTTATAGTAACAAAGTATGTAGTAAATATTAGAAACTCTTCTCCAAATTATTAAAATTTGTTCTTCAAAATTATTCATTAAAATGTTTTTTGTTAAATGCAATAATTTAAAACAAAGTTCAAATTTTGATTATATTTATTTTATAAAATTTAAACTTTTTAAACTACTATCATAAGGCATGTTTAACTGAAGTTAATTTTTAACAACAATGATAAATCGAGATAGAAAGGTTTACAAACTACAAATTTGATTACAACAACCAAAAAACTTGTAACTACTTCCTCAGATGTAATTATAATAACTTTCATATCAAGCAATTTATGTATTTTGTTGAATATAATCTGTTATAAGAACAAAGTATGTAAGTTTTACAAATGCTTTACCAAATTATTATAGTTTGTTCTTCAAAATGATCTATTTGAAATGTCTTTTCGTTGAATACAATAATCTAAAATAAAAATCGAATTTTGATTACAATAATAAAAATATTACGTAGTTAAAATTATCAAGATTCAACTTTTATTCACAACAGCTAAATAACATGGAATCAAATTTGGTCCACGTTGAAATGCTGTACTCATCTGTCAACATTGTCAATGTCGTATGATTTTCAAAGGCTGTTTAGTGTTTCCATAAATGTACATCTTTTTAAAAATAAAACCTGGGTAATTTGTCAAGTGTACATTATTCTATGATAAATTATTTTTATCGAATGAATTCAAATCCTCAGTCTCCTACGTGAGGTCACATATGCCCTCTCCACAATTTTATTATTGTTTTTCTTCGGAATTATCAATTATAAAGCTCTTTCCATAAGTTCATTGTGCGCTAATGCGATCTGTCAATCGTAGTTAACTATCACAACAAGAAGACAAACAAAAAATCAGAACGAGGCGCACGGACAATCATTCCTAATCACTTTAGCAAAGCAACATTAGAAGAAAATAATGAAAATTAAACAATTTAGAACTTAACTAAATTTATTATACTAAACAAAATTAAATACTTATATCTACATACAAACTAAAACTAAAACATATAATTTTTCTTAATTACCTAAACCTAAAACTAAAAACTATCCTACTTCTTCATCAAATTATTAATGAGGTGGTACATCGCCCACCACTGTCTTCTATCCTGTAAGAAATTTTGTATGAGTTATTAAAATTTATAAATATATTAATGCATCTTCCTTACTGTGCTGTTAGTTGCGGTCTGGGGAGCATTCCGGTTCCCGCGATAGCAGCGGTAGCTCCCTCGCCAGCGGCCCCGGCCGGCGTACTTGCCACGGTAACTACCACCTCTACCGCGGGAACTATTTTCTTCTTTCCCCTTCTTCTCCATTTCCGCGTTATCATTATTCTCCACCTCCTTTCCACTGCTTTTATCTTCTGCCGCTTCTATTCTCCTTTTTATGTCCTCCACGTACCTTAATCCTTCCTCCATTTCGCGTTTCAGATCTGTTAATGTTGCTGCCGTAGAAAAATGTAAATTTATTAATATAATTTATAGTATAAAATTATTATTTAATATAGTTACTTACTGTTTTCTTCTGCATCTACCACTTCAATTTCTTTGCGATCCATTTCGCTGTTTATTTCAGTCATTTTTCAATAATTAGCACAAACTAATAAATTTTGTTTGTATCCATGGTAATATATTTCATTTAAATATATCAATGTGAAATTAGTTGCTATTTTATTGATATTATAATAAAAGTTTCGTTTAAGAAATATAATTATTCACAAATAAATTATCACATTAAAATGTCGTTTTTATTTAATAAAAAAATGAGGTATCTTATTTAAATAAATCTATCTTTATTAAAACACTTCTCATATGTAAATACATATTTCATTAAATCTGAATTGTTCAATAATTTCGTGTCATTGATTTATAGAAAAGAAATATCATAAAATTACGGATAATAATACTATTGACAAAAAAATAAATTCTGGAAATCAAACAAGGCACGTCGTATTTAGTCATAAACACATTTATTTAAAAATAGTGACAATCTTTTCCTTCATACCATCTTGGAAGAAATGTTTAACAATTTATTGTACAATAATTATTTTGAATTATCTATCTGGATTATATTAAACTGTAAGTAACTGGATTTTATACATTCTCTATGTATTCTTTCATCAAATTTCAGATGAAAGTAGTTGATTACAACAACGATTAGATTTTAAAAATTCCATTGTATTTTGTTATGGAACGAGATGATTTTTTAGATGAAAACGTTTACAAAAACAAAGTATCTATCCAATTATTCATTTATTATTGATATTTCAAACTATAAACACTTTCTGAAACCAAATATTAATCGAGATATGCGTTTGATGACATATGCTCTTAGTCGAATATGACTGTGAATGGATTGCATAAAAATTCATATTTTTACTACGAAATAATGGAAAAAAATG
This sequence comes from Stenolophus ochropezus, assembly GCA_035578165.1. Lineage (NCBI taxonomy): Eukaryota > Metazoa > Arthropoda > Insecta > Coleoptera > Carabidae > Stenolophus > Stenolophus ochropezus. The sequence continues at coordinate 24,308,012 of JAQOWZ010000017.1, forward strand.
TTTGAAAATTGTTGAATATTAATTTAAGGCATGATATAAATATTTTTAAGTACATTTCTAATTTTTATCACTTACAGATGTCATATTAGGCTCAGAGTGTAATCATATGAAATTAAATGAAGCTATTTTTATCATAAATAATGCTATAAAAAGAGTAAATATAATATATTCTTTCATATACAACCATAAAGTCTTAAAAAAAGGATTATTTATGCAAAAATTTGCGATGATGAAAGTTGCGAGCAAGGTTTGCAAGTTCCCACAGTTAGTTTTAGTTATTATTCTGTAGTTATAAACATATGTCATTTTAAAATATATTATACCTTTATATTCATTGGATAGTAAATAAAAGTTACTTTATGAACATTATTATTTCACATATTTTACTTATTTTATTTAACTCAAATTTGTCAATCTGACATATAAAAATTCATTTTCATAAACGAAGTGTACCTATTAAAATGATAAGATATATTTTAAAGAGATTTATTTAGAAACCAAAAATATTTAACATTTAAAAATGAGCCTTTAGATTCTCGAAAATTTAAAAGAAAATGGCCGGCTTTGATTGTTGGCTACCCTTTATGTAAATTTTCGGGACCCTAAAGGCCCATTGTTAATTGTTAAGTTATATTTATAATATTTTTATTTAAAAAGAATATTGTGTTCTAATTAAATTTATTAACAAGTGTCTTTGAATTTTAAAATTTACACTTAACACAAGTTTGAACGCATCCAAAATAATGTTGTCAAATTATCTTGTCATTTTGACATTGCTGAAAATATAAGTATTAGACCGTATTATGCATATAAAATCAATAAGACTAGATATTCATTTTGCTGTATTATAATAAAGAGACTTCATTTTATTAATAAATGTAAAGAAGATAGCATTTTATTTTGTATCACAACTTGTACCAAAGAAACTACTGCAAGAAACAAAGTATTTGTTTACATATGTGTTACTTCTGTAATTTTACCTTCAATTATAATTGTGTAGAGAAGTCACATTTAAATAAGAATTCTAAAATACAGCACAAGCATTTACAAGCCCAGTTAGAAAAATATCACAAAGTTTCAATAAAATCATTCTACATAAATACGTCTGAAAATTTTCTTGATACTCTTTTTACATTTTCAAAACATATGCAAAGAAATTATGTCTGAAACGAGTGCATAAAGTACTATACTTATAGCTAAATTTAAAGCACATTAATAGGGGTAAAGAAAAAATGAGTAGAAAGAAGAAATCAAAAAATAAAAACCTTAATAAAAATTTCATACGATAAATAAATTCGCAATAATACTACATATTCTGTAATGAACTCTTTCATTGTAGATGTACATATGTACCATTAGAATTAGATTGGTGCAGAGAAAATATGACAATGATTATTATAATGAAAATGTTGTTGATAAGAATTAATGGCTACAATTTTTATAGTAATCAAGCTATGCGTTATGGCTTGGAAACCGAAAGTGAAGCGAGATCAGTATTTCAAGCTTCAACTAATATATGATACATGGAATTGGACTTGTGTTGTAATATTATACAACCAATCATACGTAGCATGTAGTGATGATGGTTTTATGAAAGCAAAAAACGGATTTGAACTTCTGGAAATAAAATGTCCTTATTCCTGTCAAAACAAAATCATTGTATATTTACAAAATAAGAAGTCAGCTGTAAATGATTTAGAATTCGATGAAATCAAAAAATTCGACAAATATTACACACAAGACCACTTTTCAAAGCATATACTTCATATTACCGTTTGCCATTTCATTATTCGTAGAAAGAGATGATAAGTTTCTATCTACATTAATTCTAAAGATTCAAGGCTTTTATTTGAAATATTTCATTCAGTTTGTTCTGAATAAGTTTTATTAGACTGCATTAGAGTAACGGTCATTTTGTGGCGCCAAATTCAAACTGAAACCCTAACTCGTCTCCGCCGATTTATGCGCCCATGTTATTCGTATGTGAATAAAAATATGATGTCTTTAAGCTGCTGGAAAGTATTATAAAATGCAAATCCTAATTATTAAACCGTATAAATACTAATCTCTAATGTTTTATCTATCTTCTAATGTAATATACACAGCCAAAAAATAATATTATTTAATAAAATTCACTTTAAACAGTAGGTGCAAATTTCTGAAACCTGGGTAATTTGTCAAGTGTACATTATTCTATGATAAATTATTTTTATCGAATGAATTCAAATCCTCAGTCTCCTACGTGAGGTCACATATGCCCTCTCCACAATTTTATTATTGTTTTTCTTCGGAATTATCAATTATAAAGCTCTTTCCATAAGTTCATTGTGCGCTAATGCGATCTGTCAATCGTAGTTAACTATCACAACAAGGCGACAAACAAAAAATCAGAACGAGGCGCACGGACAATCATTCCTAATCACTTTAGCAAAGCAACATTAGAAGAAAATAATGAAAATTAAACAATTTAGAACTTAACTAAATTTATTATACTAAACAAAATTAAATACTTATATCTACATACAAACTAAAACTAAAACATATAATTTTTCTTAATTACCTAAACCTAAAACTAAAAACTATCCTACTTCTTCATAAAATTATTAATGAGGTGGTACATCGCCCACCACTGTCTTCTATCCTGTAAGAAATTTTGTATGAGTTATTAAAATTTATAAATATATTAATGCATCTTCCTTACTGTGCTGTTAGTTGCGGTCTGGGGAGCATTCCGGTTCCCGCGATAGCGGCGGTAGCTCCCTCGCCAGCGGCCCCGGCCGGCGTACTTGCCACGGTAACTACCACCTCTACCGCGGGAACTATTTTCTTCTTTCCCCTTCTTCTCCATTTCCGCGTTATCATTATTCTCCACCTCCTTTCCACTGCTTTTATCTTCTGCCGATTCTATTTTCCTTTTTATGTCCTCCACGTACCTTAATCCTTCCTCCATTTCGCGTTTCAGATCTGTTAATGTTGCTGCCGTAGAAAAATGTAAATTTATTAATATAATTTATAGTATAAAATTATTATTTAATATAGTTACTTACTGTTTTCTTCTGCATCTACCACTTCAATTTCTTTGCGATCCATTTCGCTGTTTATTTCAGTCATTTTTCAATAATTAGCACAAACTAATAAATTTTGTTTGTATCCATGGTAATATATTTCATTTAAATATATCAATGTGAAATTAGTTGCTATTTTATTGATATTATAATAAAAGTTTCATTTAAGAAATATAATTATTCACAAATAAATTATCACATTAAAATGTCGTTTTTATTTAATAAAAAAATGAGGTATCTTATTTAAATAAATCTATTATTATTAAAACACTTCTCATATGTAAATACATATTTCATTAAATCTGAATTGTTCAATAATTTCGTGTCATTGATTTATAGAAAAGAAATATCATAAAATTACGGATAATAATACTATTGACAAAAAAATAAATTCTGGAAATCAAACAAGGCACGTCGTATTTAGTCATAAACACATTTATTTAAAAATAGTGACAATCTTTTCCTTCATACCATCTTGGAAGAAATGTTTAACAATTTATTGTACAATAATTATTTTGAATTATCTATCTGGATTATATTAAACTGTAAGTAACTGGATTTTATACATTCTCTATGTATTCTTTCATCAAATTTCAGATGAAAGTAGTTGATTACAACAACGATTAGATTTTAAAAATTCCATTGTATTTTGTTATGGAACGAGATGATTTTTTAGATGAAAACGTTTACAAAAACAAAGTATCTATCCAATTATTCATTTATCATTGATATTTCAAACTATAAACACTTTCTGAAACCAAATATTAATCGAGATATGCGTTTGATGACATATGCTCTCAGTCGAATATGACTGTGAATGGATTGCATAAAAATTCATATTTTTACTACGAAATAATGGAAAAGAATGTTTGAAAATTGTTGAATATTAATTTAAGGTATGATATAAATATTTTTAAGTACATTTCTAATTTTTATCACTTACAGATGTCATATTAGGCTCAGAGTGTAATCATATGAAATTAAATGAAGCTATTTTTATTATAAATAATGCTATAAAAAGAGTAAATATAATATATTCTTTCATATACAACCATAAAGTCTTAAAAAAAGGATTATTTATGCAAAAATTTGCGATGATGAAAGTTGCGAGCAAGGTTTGCAAGTTCCCACAGTTAGTTTTAGTTATTATTCTGTAGTTATAAACATATGTCATTTTAAAATATATTATACCTTTATATTCATTGGATAGTAAATAAAAGTTACTTTATGAACATTATTATTTCACATATTTTACTTATTTTATTTAATTCAAATTTGTCAATCTGACATCTAAAAATTCATTTTCATAAACGAAGTGTACCTATTAAAATGATAAGATATATTTTAAAGAGATTTATTTAGAAACCAAAAATATTTAACATTTAAAAATGAGCCTTTAGATTCTCGAAAATTTAAAAGAAAATGGCCGGCTTTGATTGTTGGCTACCCTTTATGTAAATTTTCGGGACCCTAAAGGCCCATTGTTAATTGTTAAGTTATATTTATAATATTTTTATTTAAAAAGAATATTGTGTTCTAATTAAATTTATTAACAAGTGTCTTTGAATTTTAAAATTTACACTTAACACAAGTTTGAACGCATCCAAAATAATGTTGTCAAATTATCTTGTCATTTTGACATTGCTGAAAATATAAGTATTAGACCGTATTATGCATATAAAATCAATAAGACTAGATATTCATTTTGCTGTATTATAATAAAGAGACTTCATTTTATTAATAAATGTAAAGAAGATAGCATTTTATTTTGTATCACAACTTGTACCAAAGAAACTACTGCAAGAAACAAAGTATTTGTTTACATATGTGTTACTTCTGTAATTTTACCTTCAATTATAATTGTGTAGAGAAGTCACATTTAAATAAGAATTCTAAAATACAGCACAAGTATTTACAAGCCCAGTTAGAAAAATATCACAAAGTTTCAATAAAATCATTCTACATAAATACGTCTGAAAATTTTCTTGATACTCTTTTTACATTTTCAAAATATAAGCAAAGAAATTATGTCTGAAACGAGTGCATAAAGTACTATACTTTTAGCGAAATTTAAAGCACATTAATAGGGCTGGAAGTGTAAAGAAAAAATGAGTAGAAAGAAGAAATCAAAAAATAAAAACCTTAATAAAAATTTCATACGATAAATAAATTCGCAATAATACTACATATTCTGTAATGAACTCTTTCATTGTAGATGTACATATGTACCATATTAGATTGGTGCAGAGAAAATATGACAATGATTATTATAATGAAAATGTTGTTGATAAGAATTAATGACTACAATTTTTATAGTAATCAAGCTATGCGTTATGGCTTGGAAACCAAAAGTGAAGCGAGATCAGTATTTCAAGCTTCAACTAATATATGATACATGAAATTGGACTTGTGTTGTAATATTATACAACCAATCATACGTAGCATGTAGTGATGATGGTTTTATGAAAGCAAAAAACGGATTTGAACTTCTGGAAATAAAATGTCCTTATTCCTGTCAAAACAAAATCATTGTAGATTTACAAAATAAAAAGTCAGCTGTAAATGATTTAGAATTCGATGAAAATAGTAACGTTAAAATCAAAAAATTCGACAAATATTACCACTTTTCAAAGCATATACTTCATATTACCGTTTGCCATTTCATTATTCGTATAAAGAGATGAGAAGTTTCTATCCACATTAATTCTAAAGATTCAAGGCTTTTATTTGAAATACTGAAACCCTAACTCGCCTCCGCGCTCCGCCGATTTATAAGCCCATGTTATTCTTATGTGAATAAAAATATTCTATCTTTAACTTGCTGGAAAGTATTATGCAAATCTTAACTATGAAACCTTATAAATACTAATCTCTAATGTTTTATCAATCATCTAATGTAATATACACATCCGTCACTTTAACTTAGCGTTTTTAATTTGCTGCACCAAGTAACGACATATGTTACTATTTGAGATACTACTTTCTTTAAAATGAAATTTTTCTTAATTTATTCTTTTATTTGTATTTTTTCTGTAAGGAAAGCAAAGGGTAATGTTTTGAAACATAAAAAATCTCTATGTTATAATTAAGAATCGCCAAAATGCTTTAATATCGTGAATTGAAAATGTACTCCCATAAGAAATGCATGCACTCAGATTTGAATTGGGGTTTTTTATATTTTTAATTTTTTTAAACTTAAATATATTGATTTTCTCTGATACACACAGAAACAAATTTTACAAAGACTGGTTTAAACGGTATAGTTAAACCTATAAAAATTATGTTTATATAATAATTAAAAATATAGATTTATTAATACAAAAATATTAATATGTAGTAATTAAATTTATAAACAAAGTTATAGTAGTTTTTAATACGAGAATACAATAATTTTAAATAAAATAATAATTTATCGATGAGCCAAAAGTGTTGATAGATAATTTATTCAAAAATTTGTTTTATTTATCAAGGCAATCTTAATTCATTTTCTAAAACACCTTAAATTTTATTTAATTAATATTTCGTTAAATATGAATATTTATGAAAGTATTTAAATTTATAGGATGCCATTTTAATTTTTGAACTACTTATATTCCAATTCTTTCATATCTGGGGGAAAATTTAGTAACTTTTGATTTTAATTTTAATTTAAAATTAAGTTAACTGGGTAAACAATATTAAACGATGTCAATTGACAATGAAAAATTAAAAGAAAAAAGTATGACAGTAAACATAAATAAACCACAAAGGCAATAATATAAAAAAATTATAATGTCGACATCGTAAGTAATATTTTCGGAAATTATTTATCTTTGTATTAGAAAATATTTTTTTTATTTACAGTTCAGCATATAAGTACCGATGTAAATACCCCAACTGCAAGAATAAAAGAAGTGTGAATGTCCGCGGCACACAGAATAAACATTTTTTAATTTTCCTCTTCACGATCAAACAAGCTGAGAAGTGTGGATAAATTTTTGTAAAATTAAAGCAGGTTCAAATTTATCATATTCTTATCTTTGTGAAGATTATTTTGATATTAATTTTTTTTATAACATATCGAAACACCGTTTACTAAAAAAGCATTCATTCTGGCTCCCAGACACTTTTAAACTCCGATACAAATGCAGATCTGTCATGTCTCAATGATAAGGTAGAGTTTTCCAGAACCGAATTAGGATCTAAGTGTAACGTTATACGTCAAAATAATTTAAATCTAATTCCTTCTAATACCGCAGTTTCGGCATGTGATTCTAGAAATAAAAATAGAAGTTTGTGTGTTACAAATTTATCTGGAAAAGAAAGAATATTATATAAATTTTATAGACAAGAGAAAATAAAAGTTATAAAATTAAAGAACAAGCTTTCAAAAATGAAATATGCTAAAAAATATATGTCAAATAGTATCTAATCAATTGGTAGAAATTATTGTAAAACGGGTTAATAAAATTCCTTCCATTTTCATTAAATCACAGTTGAAAACATCTCTCCAAAACTTTTACTGAGAGTACATCGCTCCAAAAATTTAATCGAGAATATATCTCTTCCACAAATGGCACCGAGAGGATATCTCTCCAAAACTTTTGCTGAAAGAATATCGCTTCGAGAAATTTCACCGAGAGAACATCTCTTCCACAAATGGCACCAAGAGAACATCTCTCCAATACTTGTGTTCAGAGAACATCATTTCGACAAATTTCACCGAGAGAACATCTTCCACAAATGACACCGAGAGAATATCTCTCCAAAACTTTTGATGAGAAAACATCGCTTAGACAAATGGCACCAAGAGAACATCTTTCATCATATATGTTTATTTTAAATGAATAAATAAACAATAAATATAATGATAACAAATGTATATCTTTTATTTAAAATTAAAATATCCAGTAGTAATAAATGAACAAATGAAAATTGACAGCTGCATTTGACATTTATGTGACATATACAAAATTTAATGATCAAGTAAGCTTAGAGTAACTCAACACCGAGAACATTAGATGGCAGCAGTTCCGTGCTGCACACTTGATCCATTGGGTTACGCTTCTCATTATGTTAATGTTTTGTGGATTCAACTTTTATTTACAACAGCTAGAAAACATGGAATCAAATTTGGTTGACATTGAAATGTCTGTACTCATCTGTTAACATTGTCAATGTCGTATGATTTTCAAAGGCTGTTTAGTGTTTACATATGTACATAATTTTGAAAATGGAACCGGGGTAATTTGCCAAATGTACATTATTCTATGATAAATGATTTATATCGAATGAATTCAAATCCTCAAATTTTCCTACGTGAAGTCACATAACCCGTCTCCAAAACTTTAATATTATTTTTCTTCGGAATTATCAATAATAGAGCGATTTAAAAAAATAGGGGTATTTTATTTTTTGTACAGAACAATAAAATGGAAGAAAAGAAATTAGATCATATATCCCATTAAGTTTACAAACAACACATTTGATTATATCAACTAAAAAACTTGTAGTAACTTCCTCAAATGTAACCAAAATTACTTTTAAGTGAAGCAAGTAATGTACTTTGTTGAATAATAACTGTTTTATTAAGAAGGTATTTCGATAAATATTACAAATTCTTCTTCAAATTATTATAATTTGTTCCCAAAATTATCCATTCAAAAGGTTTGTTTGTTAAATGAAATAGTCTAAGACAAAGAGAAAATTTCGAGTAAGATAATAGAAGAAAATGTAATCAAATTTTATAAAATTTTAATTTTGATTATATCAACCACAAAGCGTATTTTAATTAATCCTTTTTTTAACAAAAATGAACTTGTAATTAAGGTTTACAGACTAAAAATTTGATTATAGCAATGAAAAATTTGTCTGAGGTATACCGTGTTTGTTATTAATTAAAAGCACTTGACAAGGGTTTAGCTTGCAAAAATGATAAAATAGTTCCATGTAGATCGGCTTTTGTTTTCAGAGAAAAGTTGTCAGAAGTATGTTGTGTTTGGTATCATATGAAAGGAGTCGATAAGAGCTGGCTTGCAGAAGTCACAAAATTTTCGATCGGCTTTTGTTTTTTGTGAAAAACTGTCAGAAGTATGTCGTGTTTGGTATCAAATGAAAGTACTCGAGTTGGGCAGCCATATTGAAATAACAAAAATTTGCCAGGTCGATCGGCTTTTGTATTTTTGCAAAATTTGTCAGAAGTATATCGTGTTTGGTATCATATGAAAGGTCTCGTCAAGAGCCGGAGGACTAGTGAAGCTCAGCCTAGCTGAGCCTTCGCTAGTCATATACTATTTTGATAGATTCACTATATATATATATATATATATATATATATATATATATATATATATATATCTATATTTGGATTCATCTCGAGCATCGCAAAAACTTTGCTCACGGGTACAGGTCAAACCATTCATGTAATAATTTTAATATTATTTTATTAGATGTGGTTTAAAGTGGAATAGGGCCCTTTTGGGGTCTCATATTTTTACTGTGAGTGGTTTTCGTGTAAAATATCGAAAACTAAGCGAAAAAGGAAAACTGGAACAAAACTGAAAAAAATATCCTAGATGCCAGGTTTAAATTTAAAAAGAATTACTGTGCCATCCGTCATTTTTGACAATACAATATGAAACTTTTAATTGATTTATTTTGAAAATGAAAAGAGATATTGTAAAGGTAATTATATTTTTACACATTATAATAGTGAGCGAAATATATACAAATACACTGAATGTTAAGTGTGGTGCATTTAAAATATTTAATTTTATGACGCTTGACGTTTATCATCTGTTGGGTTAGTCAATCAAAAAATTCGTGGCACAAGTTTTATATTTTCAAAGAGAAATATACAGAAATATAAAGTAAACTATGTACAATACACTTTGTGATGTAAGTATATTATTTTAAATTTGTTTCGTTGTATTTAAACATGTATTTTCATTTCAGTTACAATTTTTAATTGGTTATCCAAACAAGAGTATATTTATAGAAGAGAAATAACATAAAATTATTGATAATAACACTACTGAAGTGTAACTGATTATCATAAAATGCATTGTACATAATAATTTACGGCAAACCTTACTTACAATATTTAAATTTTCATAACATATGACGTTTGTCAAAACGTCAGCTCTATTAAAAAAATCATCTTGCAAGTCTTGTATTTGCTTGGAGAAATATATAGTAAAATTAGTTTAAAAGTAAAATTACACTACATTTTATAATGTAAGTATGTAATTTTATGTTTTCTTGAATGTATATAAATATGTGTTTTCATTTCAGTTATACTCGTAGTTATCCAAACAAGAATATATTCATAGAAAAGAATAACATAAAATTACGGATAATAACACTATTGACAAAAATTTAATTATGGAAATCAAACAAGGCGCGTCGTATTCAGTCATAAACACATTTATTTAAAAATACTGACAAACCTTTCCTTCATACCCCCTTGGAAGAAATGCTTAATAATTTATTGTACAATAATTATTTTCAATTATGTATCTGGATTATATTAAACTGTAAGTAACTGCATTTTATACATTCTTTATTCTTTCATCAAATTTCAGATGAAAGTAGTTGATTACAACAAAAATTAGATTTTTAAAATTTCTATTGTATTTTGTTATAGAATGAAATGATTTTTTAAATGAAAACGTATACAAAAGCATAATTTAATTAAAAAAAAATAGGGCCGAGGTGGTCTAGAACCAGGTCTTGTAGATTATTTATGTTATGAAACAGCCCTCGTATCCACTCGGCTATGAAGCACTTTGTTTTTGACGTTTCTTATTCGAAAATATGAAGCATAACCTTCAAAATACAATTTATTTTATCAAATATTTCAGTTAGAAAAGGCCATATTACACAACATTTGGTTTTATTAGATGCAAAATTAAGTAATCTAACTAACGATACCATATACACCCGATTTTATTTAGCAGGACAGATGGAAACAGCAAAAAACTGTTTTCCCATGTTATTTCCCTATGTCAAGGTTTTCAGTATTCACCCTGTATATATATATTATATTTATTTCATAACATAATTTTTAATAATAAATATTATAAGAGCCTTTTGTATTTACTCTGGAGATTCAGGTTTTTTTCTTTTCACATCATACTTATAAATATAACAACTCTATCACTACCAGTTAATATAAAAATAATATTTTAATTTATATACATATGAAAAAAACAAAATACAAGTCATTGTTTAACTTGGAATTAGAGTGCCTTGAATTAAAAATGTGAATAAAAGTATAATGAATAAAATAAAACAGTTTATAATTTTTATTTTAATATTTCATTATTTTTTTAATTTTATTTTAATTTCATTTGACAGTTATGATCACTTAACAAAACCAAGTATTCAAAAAATTGCGAATACTCTCTCTCCTGATATATTTAGAGCAAAACTACAAAAGTACAAAGTTGTTCATATTTCAACTCTACATCAGATAAAATCATAACCGATGGAACCGCACGTCTATTGTATGAAATATATTAAATATAATATGTACCTTTTTTGGCAAAAAGTAGACAGTTACGGAAATAAAAAAAAATTCTATCTGAGAGTTTATTATTGTTATTGTGTCATTCTAGTTAATGTTATATTTGATTTTAATTATTAATTTTGTAAAATTCTAAAATTATTTTAAAAATGTACGTTTTCTATATAAATGTTTCTGGCTTGCATAAATGACAAATATATTTTACAACGACCATACATAGAAGTATGTCTTGTTTAGTGTTATGTCGATCGGTATTTGTTTTTTTGCAAAAAGTTGTCGGAAGTGTGTGGTGTTTGGTATCAAATAAAAGGTTTCAATGAAGGCTGGTGTGCAGAATTAACGAAAATGGTCAATATCGATCGGGTTTTGTTTTTTGCAAAAGGTTGTCACAAGTATATAGTGTTTGGTATCAAATGAAAAGTCTCGGTGTGGGCTAGCGTGTAGATATGATAAAAATGTTTCATGTCGATCGACTTTTGTTTTATGCAGAAAGTTGTGAGAAGTATGTCGTGTATGGTATCAAATGAAATGTCTCGGTGAGAGTTGGGGTACATAAATGACAAAAATGTTTCATGTTGACCGGCTTTTGTTTTTTGCAAAAATTTATTAGAAGTATATCGTGTTTGCAATCTAATGAAAGGTCTTGGTGAGGCCTGACGTGGAAATATAAAATAATTGTTTCATGTCGATCGGCATTTGTTTTTTGCACTGACATCGGAGCTCTAGGGAATGCTCGGCGTAGCCGAGAATTCGCTAGTCCTATATACTAAAAAGGCATGTGTCGTGATGTTTATTTATTTTCATCATGACGATCGCCAAATTTTGTCACAAGCCTAACTGCCTGAACCATGAAAGGGATTGTTGTAAATTTTTTTTTAGATTGCAGGGAATAATGTGTAATTGTGCCTTTTGGGGGTCTCATATTTTTAATGTAAGTAGTTCTTGTGTAAAAAAATAAAAACTGTGCAAAATTAATAACTTGAAACAATGGATCCTAGTAGCCATGTCTAAATTTAAAAAGAGTCACGAGGTCAACTGTCACTTTTGACAATCTGTCTATGAACTTTAAACGATTATAACTTTTTATAGAGCATTAATATTAAAGAAGTAAATACAGTATCATGTATTATAGTCTCGAGCAAAGGTGTTACAATTAATTTAAGTTTAAAACATAACGTATTTCCTATATACTAAAAAGGCATGTGTCGTGATGTTTATTTATTTTCATCATGACGATCGCCAAATTTTGTCACAAGCCTAACTGTCTGAACCATGAAAGGGATTGTTGTAAATTTTTTTTTAGATTGCAGGGAATAATGTGTAGTTGTGCCTTTTGGGGGTCTCATATTTTTACTGTGAGTGGTTCTTGTGTAAAAAAATAAAAACTGTACAAAATTAATAACTTGAAACAATGGATCCTAGTAGCCATGTCTAAATTTAAGAAGAGTCACGAGTTCATCTGTCGCTTTTGACAATCTGTCTATGAACTTTAAACGATTATAACTTTTTATAGAACATTGATATTAAAGAAGTAAATACAGTATCATGTATAATAGTCTTGAGCAAAGGTGTTACAACTAATTTAAGTTTAAAACATAACGTAGTTAAATAATAATAATTTTGACGTTTCCATTGTCAAAAGTCAATGTTGCCAAATGTGTGATGAAGTAACTAAATGAAAACCAAATATTCCTAACCTAACTTTACTGACAACGGTGGCAGTTGTATTAGGGTTGACAATATTAATTTATAAATTTAAAAATTAACTACTATTTTTTAATACAAACAGTGTTGCCAAATTATGAAGTAACTAAATAAAAATCAAATATACCTAATTAAATGGAACACTTTGCTGTGTTTGATATCAAAACAAAGAAAACCATAATGGCCGGTTTTGAAATGACAAAAAAATGTGTCATGTCGATCTGCGTTTGTTTTTCGGAAAAAGTTGTTAGAAGTAGGTTGTCTTTGGGTTTTAAGGAAACAAATGACAAAAATGTTCTACGTAAATTAGAATTTGTTTTTTTGCAAAATGTTGTCAGAAAAATGTTGTTTGGAAAAAGTTGTGAGAAGTATGTGGTGTTTAGTATCAAATGAAAGGGCTCGATAAGGGCTGGCGTGTAGAATGAACAATAAAGGTCAAAGTTGATCGGCTTTTGTTTTTTGCAAAAATTTCTTAAAGGTATGTCGAGTTTGGTCTCAAATGAAAGGTCTCGTTGAGGGCTAGCGTGCAGAATTGACATAAATGTTCCATGTCGATCGGCTTTTGTTTTATGCAAAAAGTTCTCAAAGGTATGTCGAGTTTGGTCTCAAATGAAAGGTCTCGTTGAGGGCTAACGTGCAGAGTTGACAAAAATGTGCCATGTCAATCGCCTTTTGTTTTTTGCAAAAAGTTGTCAGAAGTGTGTGGTGTTTGATGTCAAATGAAAGGTTTCGTTGAGGGCTAGCGTGCAGAATTGACAAAAATGTTCCATGCCAATCGGCTTTTGTTTTTCACAAATAGTTGTCAGAAGTACGTGGTGGTTAGTATCAAAATAAAGGTCTCGATGAGGGTTAGCGTGAAAAATTAACAAAATTGCTCAATCTTGATCGGCTTTTGTTTTTTGCGAAAAGTTCTCAGAAATATGACGAGTATAGTCTCAAAAGAAAGGTCTCGTTGAGGGCTAGCATGCAGAATTGACAAAAATGATCCATTCCGATCGGCTTTTGTTTTCTGCAAACAGTTCTCAAAAGTATGTCGAGTTTGGTCTCAAGTGAAACGTCTTGTTGAGAACTAGCGTGCAGAATAGACAAAAATGTGCTATGTCGATTGGTTTTTGTTTTTTGCAAAAAGTTGTCAGAAGTGTATGGTGTTTGGTATCAAATGATAGGTTTCAATGAGGGCTGGTGGGCAGAATTAACAAAAATTGTCAATGTTGATCGGCTTTTGTTTTTTGCAAAAGGTTGTCACAAGTATATAGTGTTTGGTATCAAATGAAAAGTCTTGGTGTGGGCTAGCGTACAGATATGATAAAAATGTTTCATGTCGATCGACTTTTGTTTTATGTAGAAAGTTGTAAGAAGTATGTCGTGTTTGGTATCAAATGAAAGGTCTCGGTGAGGGCTGACGTGGAAATATTAAATAATTGTTTCATGTCGATCGGCATTTGTTTTTTGCACTGACAGCGGAGCTCTAGGGAATGCTCGGCGTAGCCGAGAATTCGCTAGTCATATACTATTTTGATAGATTCACTCAATATATATCTATATATATTTTAAATAATCAAGAGAATCGGCGAATTTTTACCTCGGAGCAACAGGTTAAAGCATTTATGTAATCATTTTAATTTTTTTTTTATAGTTGTAGGGTCTAATGTGCTGGAGTGCCTTTTGGGGATCTCATATTTTTACTGTTTTTGTTTAAACTGTGTAAAATTGGTACCTTGAAACAATGGATCCCAGAGCCCGTGTCTACATTTAAGAAGAATCACGTAGTCATCCGTCACTTTTGACAATCTGTCTATGAACTTTAAATGATTGTATCTTTTAATAGAACATTGATATCAAAGATTTGAAAACAGTGTCATAAATAATAGACTTGAGCAAAGGTGTCACAACTAATTTAAGTTTAAAACATAACGTATTTAATTAATATAAATTTTGACGTTTCCAATGTTAAAAGTCAATGTTGACAAATTATAAAGTAACTAAATAAAAATCAAATATTTGATATCAAAAGAAAACCATAAGAGCCGGTTTTAAAATGACAAAAAAAAATTTGTCATGTCGACCTGCATTTGTTTTTCGCAAAAAGTTGTTAGAAGTAGGTCGTTCTTGAGTTTTAATGAAACGACACAATGTGGACTGGTGTGCACGAATGACAAAAATGTTCTACGTCGATTAAAATTTGTTTTTTGCAAAATGTTGTCAGAAATATGTCGTGTTTGGTATCAAATGAAAAGACTCGGGAAGGACTGGTGTGCAGAATTAAAAATTTTCTATGTTGATCGGCTTTTGTTTTATGCAAAAAGTTAATAGAAGTATATCGTGTTTGGTATCTAATGAAAGGTCTCGTTAAGAACTGAAATGCAAAATTGACAAAAATGTTCCATGTCAATCGGCTTTTGTTTTTTGCAACAAGTTGTGAGAAAAATGTCGTGTTTGGTATCGAATGAAAGGTCTTGGCGAGGGCTCGCGTACAAAATTGTCAAAAATGTTCCATTCCGATCGGCTTTTGTTTTCTGCAAAAAGTTCTCAAAAGTATGTCAAGTTTGGTCTCAAATGAAACGTCTTGATGAGAGCTAGCGTGCAGAATTGACAAAAATGTGCCATGTCGATCGGTATTTGTTTTTTGCAAAAAGTTGTCAGAAGTGTGTGGTGTTTGGTATCAAATGAAATGTTTCAATAAAGGCTGGTGTGCAAAATTGACAAAAATGGTCAATGTCGATCGGCTTTTGTTTTTTGCAAAAGGTTGTCACAAGTTTATAGTGTTTGGTATCAAATGAAAAGTCTCGATGTGGGCTAGCGTGTAGATATGATAAAAATGTATCATGTCGAACGACTTTTGTTTTATGCAGAAAGTTGTAAGAAGTATGTCGTGTTTGGTATCAAATGAAAGGTCTCGGTGAGGGCTGGGATACATAAATCATAAAAATGTTTCATGTCGACCAGCTTTTGATTTTGCAAAAAATTATTAGAAGTATATCGTGTTTGCAATCTAATGAAAGGTCTAGGTGAGGTCTGACGTGGAAATAGGAAATAATTGTTTCATGTCGATCGGCATTTGTTTTTTGCATTGACAGCGGAGCTCTAGGGAATGCTCAGCGTAAACGAGAATTCGCTAGTCCATATACTAAACGATTAGATTCACTATCTATCTATCTATATATCTATCTATATATCTATCTATCTATAGATTCATCACGAGCATCGAGTAACTTTTGTAATCGCCTACAGCCTAAACCATGCAAGTGATTGTTATAAATTTTTTTTTAATATGTGGGGGCTAATGACATCTGGTGCCTTTTGGGTGTCTTATATTTTTACTATTAGTAGTTTTCGTGTAAAAAATTAAAACTTTGCACAAATGCTGCCTTGAAACAATGGATCCCAGAAGCCATGTCTAACTTTAAGAAGAATCACGCCGTCATCCGTCACTTTTGACAATCTGCCTATGAATTTTAAATGATTATCAGTGGTATTCTACTGTCACTGTTAAATTTAGAGATCGTCTCTAACTGAATTTAGAGGTGGTCTCTAAGAAAAACGTATTCTACAGTCAAATTTTACCGCTGTTAGCGCTAACATTGCTCTGTAACCATAGATGTAGCTAGGGGTACCTTTAAGCGTTTAGCAGAGCTCTGCTAAGTTTTCCAATATGGCGGACGAACATCGTGAGTTACAAGAAAATTGGGATTTGAGGGATGTTTTGATATAAATAAAGGACAAATTAGAGTTGTACGGGAAAGAATAAACCCATACGAATGCTACAATGATGAAGAATTCAGAAGAAGATATCGACTGAGGAAAGAAACTGTGAATTTCGTCACTGATTTGATTGGATTAGAAATAGAACCAATTTCGCAGCAAGAAAAAAATATTATGGCGAAATTGCAAGTGCTGTTAACATTACGGTACTTTGCGAAAGGCTGCTATCAAGTAGAATCAGGTAGGGAAATATAAATAATTATTAATATATTACCTAACCTCAAAATATCACTTCGGTTTTTGTAGTGCTCGTGTTATAATGTTAATGGTTTATTTAATTTAAGGAGATTTGCATGGTGTCAATGAAGCCACTGTAACAAGAATCGTAGCAAGAGTGTTGCGGACATTGGCATCAAGAGTGAAAGAGTTTGTAAAGTTTCCAGATTGTCTGGACGAGCTAAAGACGTAATTTTATAACATTGGTGGTTTTCCCATGGTAGTCGCTTGTGTTGATTGTACACATGTGCGTATTAAAAATCCGGATAAGGAACACTCCGTGCAATATTGTAATCGGAAAGGATTTCACTCATTAAATGTGCAAATGGTTTGCGACGCGAAATGTCGAATCATTGATATAGTGGCGAGATGGTGAGGAAGTGTACACGATGCACGTATATGGGAACATTGTACGCTGAAGGATCTTTGGATTTTGGGCCGCCACCAGTTCCTGAGGAGTATTTTTTAAAGTTACAAATAACCGCTTTAGCTTGAACTTTTAATCTTTGATAAAGGGTCTTTTATCGCGGGTACTGTTCTTATGCAGCCCGTGGCTCTACTACGTTTTTCTTTATTCATTGTATTTCTAAATGTTAAATGAAGAATAAATAAATCATTTAATATAAGTTTATGTAATATTATAATTACTACATTTTTTAATTTTTATATAATACCTTAATGGGTTAATTCTGTACTCTGTTATATAATAATAAATTATAATTATAACCGACTTGTTCTTTGTAGTCAAACAAAGTTATTTTATAAAATGCAATAATTTAGTTCGTTATTATTACTGATCACAAAGCATAAACACAGATTACAATGCTTAAATTTCAATTTGACAGGTAATACAGTGTATCCACATATTATTTTGCTTAGAGAGCATCTTTTGCTAGCAGCGCTCTGTTACTGACAGTAGAATAACATCACCTATAAAAACTAACAGTCACCTCTAGCTAGAGATCGTCTCTAAGCAACTTTAACAGTGACTGTAGAATACCACTGTATATCTTTTAATAGAACATTGATATCAAAGATTTAAAAACAATTTCATAAATAATAGACTTGAGCAAATGTGTCACAACTAATTTAAGTTTAAAACATAACGTATTTAATTAATATAAATTTTGACGTTTCCAATGTCAAAAGTCAATGTTGCCAAATGTGTGATGAAGTAACTAAATTAAAACCAAATATTCCTAAACTAACTTCACTGAAGACGGTGGCAGTTGTATTAGGCTTGCCAATATTAATTTATAAATTTAAAAATTAACTACTATTTTTTAATACAAACAGTGTTGCCAAATTATAAAGTAACTAAATAAAAGTCAAATATTCCTAAATAAAATAAATTGAATACTTTGCTGTGTTTGTTTTCAAAAGAAAGAAAACCATAAGGGCCAGTTTTAAAATGAAAAAAAAAAAATGAGTCATGTCGATCTACATTTGTTTTTCGTTAAAAGTTGTTAGAAGTAGGTCGTCCTTGGGTTTTAAGGAAACGACACAATACGGACTGGTGTGCGCGAATGACATAAATTTGTTATATTAGGCTAGGTCACGATGAGGGCTAGCGTGCAGAATGAACAAAAATGTTCTATATCGAACGGCTTTTCTTTTTGGAAAATGTTGTGAGAAGTATGTGGTGTTTGGTATCAAATGAAAAGGCTCGATAAGGGCTGGCGTGTAGAATTAAAAAAAAGGTCAATGTTGATCGGCTTTTGTTTTTGCAAAAATTTCTCAAAGATATGTCGTGTTTGATATCAAATGAAAGGTCTCGGAGAGGGCTAGCGTGCAGAATTGACAAAAATGTTCCATGTCGATCGGCTTTTGTTTTATGCAAAAAGTTGTCAGATGTATGTCGTGTTTGGTATCAAATGAAAGGTCTCGGAGAGGGCTAGCGTGCAGAATTGATAAAAATGTACCAAGTCGATCGGTATTTGTTTTTTGCAAAAAGTTGTCAGAAATGTGTGGCGTTTGGTATCAAATGAAAAGTCTCGTTGAGGGCTAGCGTGCAGAATTGACAAAAATGTTCCATGTCAATCGGCTTTTGTTTTATGCAAAAAGTTGTCAGAAGTATGTCGTGTTTGGTATCAAATGAAAGGTCTCGAAGAGGGCTAGCGTGCAGAATTGACAAAAAAATGTGCTATGTCGATCGGCTTTTGTTTTTTGCAAAAGGTTGTCACAAGTATATAGTGTTTGGTATCAAATGAAAAGTCTGGGCTAGCGTGTAGATATGATAAAAATGTTTCATGTCGATCGACTTTTGTTTAATGCAGAAAGTTATCAGAAGTATGTCGTGTATGGTATCAAATGAAAGGTCTTGGTGAGAGTTGGGGTACATAAATGACAAAAATGTTTCATGTCGACCGGCTTTTGTTTTTTGCAAAATATTATTAGAAGTATATCGTGTTTGCAATCTAATGAAAGGTCTCGGTGAGGCCTGACGTGCAAATATGAAATAATTGTTTCATGTCGATCAGCATTTGTTTTTTGCACTGACAGCGGAGCTCTAGGGAATGCTCTCGTAGCCGAGAATTCGCTAGTCACTATACTAAACGATTAGATTCACTATATATATATATATATATATATATATATATATATATATATATATATCTATATATCTATCTATATATCTATCTATCTATAGATTCATCACGAGCATCGAGTAACTTTTGTAATCGTCTACAGCCTGAACCATGCAAGTGATTGTTATAATTTTTTTTTAATATGTGGGGGCTAATGAGATCTGGTGCCTTTTGGATGTCTCATATTTTTGCTATTAGTAGTTTTCGTGTAAAAAATTAAAACTTTGCACAAATGCTGCCTTGAAACAATGGATCCCAGAGGCCATGTCTAACTTTAAGAAGAATCACGCCGTCATCCGTCACTTTTGACAATCTGCCTATGAACTTTAATAGAACATTGATATCAAAGATTTAAAAACAGTATCATAAATAATAGACTTGAGCAAAGGTGTCACAACTAATTTAAGTTTAAAACATAACGTATTTAATTAATATAAATTTTGACGATTCCAATGTCAAAAGTCAATGTTGCCAAATGGGTGATGAAGTAACTAAATTAAAACCAAATATTCCTAAACTAACTTCACTGAAGAGGGTGGCAGTTGTATTAGGATTGACAATATTAATTTATATATTTAAAAATTAACTACTATTTTTTAATACAAACAGTGTTGCCAAATTATAAAGTAACTAAATAAAAATCAAATATTTGATATCAAAGAAAACCATAAGAGCCGGTTTTGAAATGACAAAAAAAAATGTGTCATGTCGACCTGCATTTGTTTTTCGCAAAAAAATTGTTAGAAGTAGTTCGTTCTTGAGTTTTAATGAAACGACACAATGTGGACTGGTGTGCACGAATGACAAAACTGTTCTACGTCGATTAAAATTTGTTTTTTGCAAAATGTTGTCAGAAATATGTCGTGATTGGTATCGAATGAAAGGTCTTGGCGAGGGCTCGCGTACAAAATTGACAAAAATGTTCCATTCCGATCGGCTTTTATTTTCTGAAAAAAGTTCTCAAAGGAATGTCACGTTTGGTTTCAAATGAAACGTCTTGATGAGAGCTAGCGTGCAGAATTGACAAAAATGTGCCATGTCGATCGGTATTTGTTTTTTGCAAAAAGTTGTCAAAAGTGTGTGGTGTTTGGTATCAAATGAAATGTTTCAATAAAGGCTGGCGTGCAGAATTGACAAAAATGGTCAATGTCGATCGGCTTTTGTTTTTTGCAAAAGGTTGTCACAAGTATATAGTGTTTGGTATCAAATGAAAAGTCTCGATGTGGGCTAGCGTGTAGATATGATAAAAATGTATCATGTCGATCGACTTTGGTTTTATGCAGAAAGTTGTAAGAAGTATGTCGTGTTTGGTATCAAATGAAAGGTCTCGGTGAGGGCTGGGATACATAAATCATAAAAATGTTTCATGTCGACCGGCTTTTGTTTTTTGCAAAAAATTATTAGAAGTATATCGTGTTTGGAATCTAATGAAAGGTCTCGGTGAGGCCTGACGTGGAAATATGAAATAATTGTTTCATGTCGATCGGCATTTGTTTTTTGCACTGACAGCGGAGCTCTAGGGAATGCTCGGCGTAGCTGAGAATTCGCTAGTCCTATATACTAAAAGGCATGTGTCGTGATGTTTATTTATTTTCATCATGACGATCGCCAAATTTTGTCACAAGCCAAACTGCCTGAACCATGAAAGGTATTGTTGTAAAATTTTTTTTAGATTGCAGGGAATAATGTGTAGTTGTGCCTTTTGGGGGTCTCATATTTTTACTGTAAGTGGTTCTTGTGTAAAAAAATAAAAACTGTGCAAAATTAATAACTTGAAACAATGGATCCTAGTAGCAATGTCTAAATTTAAAAAGAGTCACGAGGTCATCTGTCACTTTTGACAATCTGTCTATGAACTTTAAACGATTATAACTTTTTATAGAACATTGATATTAAAGAAGTAAATACAGTATGAAGTATATTAGTCTTAAACAAAGGTGTTACAACTAATTTATGTTTAAAACATAACGTATTTAATTAATATAAATTTTGACGTTTCCAATGTCAAAAGTCAATGTTGCCAAATGTGTGATGAAGTAACTAAATTAAAACCAAATATTCCTAAACTAACTTCCCTGAAGACGGTGGTAGTTGTATTAGGGTTGACAATATTAATTTATAAATTTAAAAATTAACTACTATTTTTAATACAAACAGCGTTGCCAAATTATGAAGTAGGTAATTAAATAAAAATCAAATATTCCTAAATAAAATAAATTGAACACTTTGCTTTGTTTTTTATCAAAAGAAAGAAAACCATAAGGGCCGGTTTTGAAATGACAAAAAAAATATGTCACGTCGATCTGCATTTGTTTTGCGCAAAAAGATGTTACAAGTAGGTCGTCCTTGGATTTTAATGAAACGACACAATGTGGATTGGAGTGCACGAATGACAAAAATATTCTACGTCGATTAGAATTTGTTTTTTGCAAAATGTTATCAGAAATATGTTGTGTTTTGTATCGAATGAAAAGTCTCGGTGAGAGGTGTACAAAAAAGAAAACTTTCCATGTTGATCGGCTTTTGTTTTATGCAAAAAGTTAAAAGACGTATGTCGTGTTTGGTATCTAATGAAAGGTCTCGGCGAGGGCTCGCGTAGAGATTTGACAAAAATGATCTATGTCGATCGGCTTTTGTTTTTTGCAAAAAGTAGTATAAAGTATATCATGTTTGGTCTCAAATAAAAGTTATTGTTGAGGACTCGCGTGCAGAACTGACAAAAACGGTCTATGTTGATTGGCTTTTGTTTTATGCAAAAAGTTAATAGAAGTATGTCGTGTTTGGTATCTAATGAAAGGTCTCGTTGAGGGCTGAAATGCAAAATTGACAAAAATGTTCTATGTCGATCGGCTCTTGTTTTTTGCAAAAAGTTGTCGGAAATATGTCGTGTTTGGTATCGAATGAAAGGTCTTGGCGAGGGCTCGCGTAGAGAATTGACAAAAATGATCTATGTCGATCTGCTTTTGTTTTATGCAAAAAATTCTCAAAAGTATGTCGAGTTTGGTCTCAAATGAAAGGTCTCGTTGAGGGCTAGCGTGCAGAATTGACAGAAATGTTCCATTTCGATCGGCTTTTGTTTTATGCAAAAAGTTAATAGACATATGTCGTGTTTGGTATCTAATGAAAGGTCTCGGCGAGGGCTCGCGTAGAAATTTGACAAAGTTGTATAAAGTATATCATGTTTGGTCTCAAAAAAAAAGGTCTTGTTGAGGGCTCGCGTGCAGAACTGACAAAAACGGTCTATATTGATCGGCTTTTGTTTTATGCTAAAAGTTAATCGAAGTATGTCGTGTTTGGTATCTAATGAAAGGTCTCATTGAGTGCTGATGTCGAGAATTAACAAAAATGTTTCATGTCGATCGGCTTTTCTTTTTTGCAGAAAGTTGTCAGAAGTATATCGTGTTTGGTATAAAATGAAAGGTCTTGATCAGAGCTGACATGTAAAATTGACAGAAATGGTTCCTGTTGACCCGTTTTTGTTTTTTGGAAAAAGATGTTAGAAATATGTCGTATTTGGTATCAAATTAAATGTCTTGATGAGGGCTGATGTGCAGAAGTGACAAATAATTGCCAAGTTGTTCTGCATTTGTTTTTTTTACAATTACTTGCCGGAAGTACACCGTATTTGATATTAAATGAAAGCATTCGACAAGACCTAGGGAACGCTATATATATATATATATATATATATATATATATATATATATATATATATATATACAGGGTGTAAATGAAACTAGGGAACGCGATTTTTCTCGAAAGTTATAAGAGATACAAAAAAATCTTTCAAATAAAATTGTTTGTGTTTTTAGTAAGCTACGTAAATTTATGTAAATCAGAAAAAATATATTTTAATATTCGGAGATATACCTATTTTTGACTTTTCTTTAAATGGTACGCCCTGTATATTTTTATACTATTTAGTACAAAATAATTTTTGCTTTAAGAAAGTTCTATAAGTTATACCTTCTAAACTTAATAGTATTCGAGATATTGAAGAAAGTATTAAAATAATTTTACTGGAAAATAAAGCTGGCTATGGAACAAAATTTGACATTTGTATTAGTTTATTGTTATAAGTTTGTAGAAAAGATTGATAACTTAGATTATTATTTGTTGTAAAAATGGAAGAATACTCAATTAACGAGAATGTGAAGAATTTGATGTACATTTGTAAATTAAAATGTGTCGTAATTCAATAATTTTGTATTCATAGCCAGCTTTAATTTCGAGTAAAACTATTTTAATATTTTCTGCAATATCTCGAATTCTATGAAGTTTAGAAGGTACAACTTATGAAACTTTTTTAAAGCAAAAATTATTTCTTACTAAATAGTATAAAAATATACAGGGCGTACCATTTAAGAAAAAGTCAAAAATAGGTATATCTCCGAAAATGAAAATATTTTTTTTTCTTATTTACATTAATTTATGTAGCTTACTAAAAACACTAACAATTTTATTTGAAAGATTTCTTTGTATCTCCTATAACTTTCAAGAAAAATCGCGTTCCCTAGTTTCATTTACACCCTGTATATATATATATATATATATATATATATATATATATATATATATATATATATATATATATATATATTTGGATTCATCTCGAGCATCGCCAAAACTTTGCTCACGGGTACAGGTCAAACCATTCATGTAATAATTTTAATATTATATTATTAGATGCGGTTTAATGAGGACCAATCGCTTTTGGGTATCCCACATTTTTACCGTGCATAGTTTTTGTGTAAAAAATCGAAAACTAAGCGAAAAAGGAAAACTGGAACAAAACTGAAAAAAATATCCAAGATGCCAGGTTTAAATTTAAAAAGAATTACTGTGCCATCCGTCATTTTTGACAATTCAATATGAAACTTTTAATTGATTTATTTTGAAAATGAAAAGAGATATTGTAAAGGTAATTATATTTTTACACATTATAATAGTGAGCGAAATATATACAAATACACTGAATGTTAAGTGTGGTGTATTTAAAATATTTAATTTTATGACTTCTGACGTTTATTTTACGTAAGGGTACCAAAAATACAAATAGGCTATTATAAATTGTAAATATAATATATTTTGTTATAAATCAGTATATTTTAATGATTCGTACATATACATTCCAATAAAAACGTATTTTAAATAAAAAAAACTAATTCCATTTTCACTTTTGTTTGAGAACTGCTTTCCACCATTGCAGGTACATTTCAAAACAATAAATCTTGAGAAATAAGGCGAATTACAAGGTAACGTTTGTATTATTATGTCTATTACTATAAAACTTAATTTAACTATATATTTTCTTTTCAATTAAAACACTTTAAATTATACGGTTATGCATGACCGGCTTTTTTGTCAGATGGACTCATAAAGTGACAGATAGCTCGGTGAAAAAGACTATTTCAGGGAGTGATTATTTCTTCTAAAATAACAGCGAGATATTGTATGAAAATTATCGCAAATCATCATTAATACATGTACGTTAAGGTATAATATAAATATTTGCATATTAATTGTAAATTGTGTTCATTTTTTAGTTATCCTAACCTACATGAACTTTGACATATCGAGATGTAATTATAAATAAAATGAAGCAATTAGTTTGATAAAAATCATTATTATAAGTGAAAATATAACGTATCCCTCAAAAAGAAACCAGGAAATTGGATGATATGATAAAATTTTACAAAAATTTCGCATTTGACACGAACTAGTTCGCAGCGTGAAAATATCATTTTTACTACAATATATAGTAAAATATTATTGAAATAATGTATTTTACAGGTATTTTATTGTAGAATATAAATATTTGTATATTAATAGTAAATTTGATACATTTTTAGTTAGTTCTCGTAACCTACATGTACTCAGGTATACCGATATGAAATTTTAAATAAATTAAAACAATTCATTGGGCAAATATTGTTAAAATAAGTGACAATATAACATATTCTTTAAAATACAACCCAAAGATTATTCTAAAAATTTTACCACAAAAATATATTTTAATTCCATAAACCATTGTTTTACTATCACTGGTTTATATTGTTTTACCGACATCAAATTGAGCGAACTTCATGTTAAATCAATTTTTAGAATAGATAAAATCTGACTTTATTTTTGTACAAAATCATATAAATATTTGCTTCAGTGCCCTACTTTTATGTTTTTTTGTCATTGTTTAGCTAAAGGAAGACATTGCAACAAAAAAATTGCAATTTTAAGGATGGTAGGCATTCTAGAATCCAGCCTATTAAAAAATACTCGCATCAATGTAAAATTATTTACTCTTGCAGTTTAGAACGGAAATATATACAAGCGGATTTACTGCGGGCAACAAAGTATGAGTTTATTTCAATGTTTTTCTATTTATTTATATTTATTATCAATTACAGCTTTTAATTTGTGTGACAAATAAATTTGAAGCCTAAACAAGTTCTGCATTTCTTATAATTCTACAAAGTAAGCAGAAGAACTTTTTGTTTACGGAATACAATGCCTGCAAGATAGGAGACGTTTCATTTTATGTGAGTACATATTTTAATGTATTAGTTTCATCATCGTCATTACATATTTTTGCATACACCCACAAATTTTAAAATTTTACAATATATAATTACTGAATTATCAAAAAATTATTATTCTATATAATTATTGTTAAATTGTCGGTAACTAATATTCCGTATTTACCACAATGTCCTGTCGTTATTACAGGTTTTTTATTTATTGGCATTTATTAAATTATAATTTTATTTTTATAATTAGGCATGCTTAGGAAAACAAAATTTGTTTAATTACTTAATTGTTCTTTCACTTCTGTGTAAGACAGTTATATTTATTGTGTTTTCAATAAATCGAATTGCGAATCAAACTGATAGTTTTGATAATTTGTACTCTACTGCAGAATAATATTTTTTAAAAATCCCGTTTGTTGTGCTGCCAAATTTGAATTTAAGGTGAGAATTTATTTTTCATACCTTTTATTTAACTATAGGTAATTTCATGGTTAAATATTTATTGTTTTCTCTCTTTTAATTGTTAATAAAATCAAATGAATTGCCCTCGGAATTACCATAATTTTATATACATATATTGATAATGTTGGACAAGTATTTTTATTTTTATTTTACTGTAGGTGTGAAAATAATCTGCAGTTGCGAAGCAGTAAGAGTGCAAGCATATATATTCAAAAGAGAAAAAAAAGTATTCCTGTTTGAAGCTGCAGCCTGACGTATTGCTGATAATATTAACACTGAACCCTGACTTATTGCTGGTAAAGGTAACACTGAAAATAACAACGCACTCAAAACCTGTAAGTGTTTATTTTAATTTCTGTAATAACACAAGTGTAACAAAATGCCAACTAAAAGTAAAAAAAATCGCCTTAAGCGTAAACAACGACACGCAAAAAATATAGTTAATAATAATAGCTGCATAAATTCGGATAATAGTGTTGTAGAAAATGAATGTATAAATCGTCAGGTTATGTCAGACAATTCAGGAGAATTATTTATAAAACGAAGTAAAGATTGTGAAGTAGAAAATAATAATCAAACGGGTAATTTAAATACAGGTATTGAAACAGTTGGCAATCAAATACAGCTAATAGAACGTGATTATAATACTTTAATGAATCCTGCAGGATATTTAGAAGACATTCATATAGACTTTTTCTTTTCATTAGTACGTTCTGTAACTGAGTTCGACCCTCAGCCAACAGTGTATGTAGATGCTCCAGACCGAATAGTTGAAATTGAGCAAGGAACAAGACACCTACAAATTTTATTCGTGCCAGGTGCAAATATTGGGAGCGTTGGTCATTGGATTACAGCGTATTATGACGGATTAGAAATTACAGTTTACGATAGCATGAATTCCCAGAATTTAAATGCAGGTGTTAAATTATATTTAGAAAGATTATTCTTCTATAGTCCCTCAATTAGGTTTGTACGAGTTCAACAACAGACTAACACCTATGATTGCGGGTTGTTTGCAATAGCTTTTTTTACAAATTTAATACTTAACCGTAATCCTGAGCATGAAACTTACGATAGTAATAGACTTAGATCACACGTTTTACAAATGTTTCGAACACGTAATATAACAGCATTTCCAGTAAGTCGTCAACAGCAATTGAAAGAAAATTATTTAAAACGTAAGGCGAACGAAACAGACGAAGAACGCGTTAAACGTCTAAGAGAGAACGACAACTATAAATTAAAATATATAGCTAATGAAAAAATTGATGATAAAATAAGGCGTATAGAGAAACAAAAAGAACTAAATTCTAATTCTATTGCTCGCGAAACATCACAAGAAAAAACAAATAGATTGGAAAAACGTAAATCAAATTTTAATAATTACGTGCAAAATGAAACAGCAGAACAACAGGAGAATAGATTAGCAAGACTTAAAGAGAATTTTCAAAATTATTTACAAAATGAAACATTAGATAAAAAAACGGATAGGCTGCAAAAGTTAAAATTTAATTTAAAAGAATATATTAACAATGAAACTCCCAAGCAAAAACAAACACGTTTAGAAAAATATAGAGATAACTTTAATAATTTAGTTGAAACGGAAACTGTAGAACAAAAACAGAAACGATTAACGAAAAATAACATAATTAATAAAAATAAAATTAAAACGCGTAAAAACAAGGTTTCTAATGATACACATATGTTAGCAAGGAGAGCATTAGGAATTCAAATTGAGCCCTATTCCTTAGGAGCAATGAATGTTGTCTGTTCACATTGCTCCTCTGTTAATTTTTCATACGAAAAGCCCTCGGACGGCAAATTTACTTATTGCTGTCGAAAGGGAAAATTAAACGTAGATCATTTAAATGAGTTCCCTGAATATATTAAAAATTTAATGTTAGGTAAAGATTCAGATAGCAGAAACTTTAGAGAAAATATTAGGCAATACAATAGCGCGTTAGCATTCGCATCCTTTGGTGCTAAAATTTCTGCGCCTCCTGGCAGGGGGCCTTAATGTTTCCACATTCACGGTCAAATTTATCATGATTCTGCCACCTCAATGTATCCTTAACAAAATGAAACAGAAAAATATGCCCAATTATATATCATCAATTCAAATGAAGCATTAGAGAAGCGAATGAACGTTGAGTATAATAAAAATTGTAAACCAAATATCATGAGGTAATTAGATGTAATACTTAGGGAGGTTATCCGTATTGTCAGGCGTATATGATGTTGAAAGAAGTAGAACAGAGAGAAATAGCCAAAGCTAACCAAACAAATCAGTCGATACCAGAAATAAATTTGTGGATTGTAAATGATAGAAAAAAAGATAAACGTAGGTACAATATCCCAACATGTAATGAGGTGGCAGTTGTTTTTACATCCAATGACGGTGAGCCACCAATAGATAGGGACATTTGTGTCCACCCAAAAGTTGGCGGTTTAGTTCGAATAAATCAGTTTAGTGAAAACTGCGACCCCATGTCCTATCCTTTACTATTTCCTCGCGGTGAATGTGGCTGGAACATGAATTCAAAACAAGCTGACGGTGTTAAAAAACAAAGCATGTTACAATTTTACATGAACAGATTAGCGGTTAGAAACACATTTAACCCATGTTTAGAAGCCGGTAAACTAACCCAACAATACATTGTAGATGCGTATGTTAAAGTCGAAGCCGAAAGATTAACGTACATTAGATTAAATCAGCCTACTCTCAGGGTAGAGCTATATAGTGGGTTGATGGACCACATTAATAATTTGGCAGACAATGAAGGTGGAAAAGCAGGCACCATGATTATTTTACCGTCTACATTTCAAGGTGGTAGTCGATTTATGCTAAAAATGTACCAAAATGCCATGTCTATTGTTAGAGAATTTGGCCGCCCTGATCTATTTATAACAGTGACATGTAACCTTAAATGGCCAGAAATTGTACAACAGTTGCGCGAGGGTCAAACCTCTGCAGACCGCCCAGACATAACCGCCAGAGTTTTTAACGGAAAAATAAAAAGTATGTTGCATGAATTTTTACATGACAATATTTTTGGGAAAGTTGTAGCATTCATATTTGTAATTGAATTTCAAAAACGCGGTCTGCCTCACATGCATTTATTATTAACTTTAGATAGTGCAAGTATAATCCGTAACAAAGATGACATTGGCGAAATAGTCAGTGCAGAAATTCCCGACGAGGACGCAGAACCGGAATTGTACCAATTAGTTCGTTCACATATGATTCACGGTCCGTGCGGTATTCTAAACAAAAATTCGCCGTGTATGAACGAAAATAAATGTTCAAAAATGTTCCCTAAAGATTTTAGAAATGAAACACATGAAAACATTAACGGTTACCCCCTGTATAAACGGTCAAATAATAATGCAAAAATGTACATTCTTTGGAAAAATGGTTTAGTTAAATACACGGTAGACAATAGGTGGATAATTCCGTACAATCCGTATTTGTTAAAAAAATATAGAACCCACATAAATGTTGAAATATGCGCATCAGTAAAAAGTATAAAATATATTTGTGATTATTTGTGCAAGGGGCATGATTGCGCGAGCGTCAAATTAGGACAACTTGATAAAAACAAAG
The DNA here is from genome assembly GCA_035578165.1 of Stenolophus ochropezus. NCBI lineage: Eukaryota > Metazoa > Arthropoda > Insecta > Coleoptera > Carabidae > Stenolophus > Stenolophus ochropezus. The sequence continues at coordinate 24,338,443 of JAQOWZ010000017.1, forward strand.
TTGTACAGTGGGATGAAATAAACGGTTATTTAGATGCTAGGTATGTATCTGCCCCAGAATGTTGTTGGAGGCTTTTAGAATATCCGTTGCATGACAAGTCTCATACAATAATGGAATTAGCAGTACATTTAAAAAATCAACAGGCGGTATTTTTCACTAACGGTCAAGAAAAAAAAGCTGTTGAACGAGCAGCGAAAAAAAATACAACATTAACAGCTTGGTTCCTACTCAATGAAATAGACGTTAATGCCTGGCAATATGTTTACATGGAAATTCCTAAATATTATGTACTTGCTAATAATGCATGGAAAGCTAGACAACGTGAGAAAAAGCCACCTATCGGCCGAATGATTTCTGTTAGCCCTAGAGATATTGAAAGATTTCATTTAAGATTAATTTTGGTACACGCAAAAGGTGCCACAAGTTTCGAAGACTTGCGTACCGTCGACGGCAAGTTATATAATACATATCAGGAAGCTGCCCGTGCATTAGGTCTTTTAGCTAATGAAAATTGCGAAAATTGTTTAGACGAGGCTGTGTTGAGTAAATTTCCCAGACAACTGCGTGAATTATTTGCTTCCATACGTCAACCAATGCCCTCAGCTTATGGGAAAAATTTAAGCATTATTTAATGGAAGCTTATTTATTACATAATTCTGACAAAGTTGCACAAAGTAAATGTTTATTAAAAATACAGGAAATACTCGATATACATAAATTCACCTTAAGTGATTTCGGTTTGCCCCAACCAGAAAATATTGATGATTTAGAAAATGAAACTAATTCTTTTGATGTAGCAGCCGAAAAATTAGAGGGAGAACAAAATGTAGCTTTATTTAACAGAGACCAAACAGAAATTTTAAATAACATATTAAATGCCGTAAATGACATTAATTGCATAAGTAGATATTTCTTTGTTGACGGTCCCGGGGGAACAGGGAAAACATTTTTGTATAACACATTGATAAGTATTTTAAGGGGCCAAAATCAAAAAGTTATAGCTGTAGCTTGGACGGGAATAGCAGCTACTCTGTTAAAAGGTGGTGAAACAGTTCACTCAGTATTCAAGTTACCAGTGCCTGTAAATGACGGATGTGTATGTAGAGTGAAGTCAAATAGCAAAGCGGGTAAATTAATAAAAGAGGCAAGTGTAATAATCTGTGATGAGGTAACAATGATACCTAAACACGCACTCGATGCAATAAATTTATTATTACAAGATTTGATGGATAATAAAATACCATTTGGGGGAAAAGTTATAGTTTTAGGTGGCGATTTCAGACAGTGCTTGCCAATAGTCAATTACACAAACCATCGAACTGTAATAATTGAAACATGTGTTGTAAAAAGTCATTTATGGCCACTATTTACAAAATTTTCATTAAAACAAAATATGCGCGTAAATAAAGACGAAAAAGAATTTTCAGAATATTTATTGAAAATAGGCAACGGTGAAAATGAAATTGTCAAAATTCCTGCACATTGCGTTTCCGAAACATGTCTAGCAAATGAAATATTCGGTGAAGATGACATACAACCTGATGATATTTATAAATTTACAGACAGAGCCATTTTAGCACCAAAAAATGATGACACAATGATAATTAATGAACACGTATTAAATAAAGTTGTAGGGTCATCTAGAGTATATTTAAGTGCTGATTCTTGTGAATGTGATGAGATAAATAAAATTAATTACCCCGCAGAATTATTGAATGGCCTAACACCAACCGGAATGCCTCCTCACAAATTAACACTAAAAATTGGAGCAATAGTAATGTTATTAAGAAATATGAATCCAAAGCGCGGTCTATGTAATGGTACAAGGTTCATAGTAAAAGACATGAAGACTAATTATTTAGATGTAGAAGTACTAACAGGACAGAGTGCAGGTAGCCGGCTCTATTTACCACGTTTTGATTTAACTACCGAAACAGATTTACCATTCACCTTGAAACGAAGGCAATTCCTAATAAGATTAGCTTTTTCAATGACAATAAATAAATCCCAAGGCCAAACATTTAATTATGTAGGAATAAATTTATAAAATCCAGTCTTTTCACATGGCCAATTGTATGTTGCGATGTCGAGGGTAAGATCGGCCAGTAACTTGAAAATTAAATTGCCAGATTCAAATATTACTAAAAATTCAAAAGAAGGATTCACAACGAATGTAGTGTTTAAAGAAATTTTAAATTAAACACGTAGAAATCTTTGAAAAAAATTCACAAATTTTAAATATAATCATGAAGGAAATTTTTTATATTATCTAAATTACATTATAATTAATTTAAAAACTATCAAGTAATATATTTAATGTTAAAAGTGAAAGATATTAAAATCATGTTAAAAAAACACCAAATGTACAATTACATTTTAATCAGTAAATTAATTATATAACAAAAAAATGTCATAGTTATTAAATGTTTATAAAATTTGAAACATGTTTTCAAAATCAAATATGAGAAAGCCATAAAGATCAATTTAAAGTATAAAAAAAAGTATGTGGAAATATTCACGTAAATTAAAAATATGTAATGATTAAAAGGAATAATATGAATTAAATACATAAATTAAAAATTTTAAATTAAACAAGTAGAAATCATTGAAAACAATTGACAAATTTTAAATATGATTATGAACGAAATATTAATAATATCTAAATTGCATTATAATTAATTTAAAAACTATTAGGCAAAATATTTGATGATAAAAATAAAACTTATGTACAATTACATTTTAATCAGTAAAGTAATTATATTACTGAAAAATGTCATACCAATTACATGTTTATAAAAAATAAAACATATATTACAAATCGAATATGAGAAAGCAATAAAGATCTATTTAAAGTATAAAATAAAAGCATGTAGATACATTCATTATAAATTTGAAACGTAAATTTAGAATTTGTAATAATATAAAAAGGAATAATATGAATTAAATATATAAATTAAAAAAATTTAATTCAACGAGAAGAAATCAATTTAAAGTATAACATAAAAGCATGTTGAAACATTATTGATAAATTTAATACCAAATAATATTAATGAAATAAGTAAATTAAAATATGTAATATAATAAAAAGTTATTATGATGACAATATTTGATTTGTTAAATATTTTATATACAATATATATAATATACAGGATGTGCAACGAAACGCGGAACATAAGACTTTATCATGGGATATGAAAAAATTGCGAATACTCTGTCTTTTGATACATTTAAAACAAAACTACAACCGTAAACAGTTGTTCAAAATTAAATTCTACATTATCTGAAATAGAATTTACTTTTGGACAAGTTGGTACTCTTATAGTTTTGCTCCAAATCTATCGGGAGAGAGAGTATAGGCAATTTTTTTAAATCCCATGTTAAAGTCCTATGTTTCGCGCTTTGTTGCATTCACTGCATGTAATTAATATAAAAATGAAAGATTATTTCAACATGAAAAATGGTTCGTAAGATATTGTAAAAGGTAATAAAAAAAAAACTTAAGTCTGATAAAACCATTGCCCCTTTTACAAACTTTACGGACCTTGCCAAAATGAAACGCGGAACATAAGACTTTATCATGGGATATGAAAAAATTGCGAATACTCTGTCTTCTGATACATTTAGAACAAAACTATAACCGTAAGCAGTTATTCAAAACGAAGTAAAGATTGTGAAGTAGAAAATAATAATCAAACGGGTAATTTAAATACAGGTATTGAAACAGTTGGCAATCAAATACAGCTAATAGAACGTGATTATAATACTTTAATGAATCCTGCAGGATATTTAGAAGACATTCATATAGACTTTTTCTTTTCATTAGTACGTTCTGTAACTGAGTTCGACCCTCAGCCAACAGTGTATGTAGATGCTCCAGACCGAATAGTTGAAATTGAGCAAGGAACAAGACACCTACAAATTTTATTCGTGCCAGGTGCAAATATTGGGAGCGTTGGTCATTGGATTACAGCGTATTATGACGGATTAGAAATTACAATTTACGATAGCATGAATTCCCAGAATTTAAATGCAGGTGTTAAATTATATTTAGAAAGCTTATTCTTCTATAGTCCCTCAATTAGGTTTGTACGAGTTCAACAACAGACTAACACCTATGATTGCGGGTTGTTTGCAATAGCTTTTTTTACAAATTTAATACTTAACCGTAATCCTGAGCATGAAACTTACGATAGTAATAGACTTAGATCACACGTTTTACAAATGTTTCGAACACGTAATATAACAGCATTTCCAGTAAGTCGTCATCAGCAATTGAAAGAAAATTATTTAAAACGTAAGGCGAACGAAACAGACGAAGAACGCGTTAAACGTCTAAGAGAGAACGACAACTATAAATTAAAATATATAGCTAATGAAAAAATTGATGATAAAATAAGGCGTATAGAGAAACAAAAAGAACTAAATTCTAATTCTATTGCTCGCGAAACATCACAAGAAAAAACAAATAGATTGGAAAAACGTAAATCAAATTTTAATAATTACGTGCAAAATGAAACAGCAGAACAACAGGAGAATAGATTAGCAAGACTTAAAGAGAATTTTCAAAATTATTTACAAAATGAAACATTAGATAAAAAAACGGATAGGCTGCAAAAGTTAAAATTTAATTTAAAAGAATATATTAACAATGAAACTCCCAAGCAAAAACAAACACGTTTAGAAAAATATAGAGATAACTTTAATAATTTAGTTAAAACGGAAACTGTAGAACAAAAACAGAAACGATTAACGAAAAATAACATAATTAATAAAAGTAAAATTAAAACGCGTAAAAACAAGGTTTCTAATGATACACATATGTTAGCAAGGAGAGCATTAGGAATTCAAATTGAGCCCCATTCCTTAGGAGCAATGAATGTTGTCTGTTCACATTGCTCCTCTGTTAATTTTTCATACGAAAAGCCCTCGGACGGCAAATTTACTTATTGCTGTCGAAAGGGAAAATTAAACGTAGATCATTTAAATGAGTTCCCTGAATATATTAAAAATTTAATGTTAGGTAAAGATTCAGATAGCAGAAACTTTAGAGAAAATATTAGGCAATACAATAGCGCGTTAGCATTCGCATCCTTTGGTGCTAAAATTTCTGCGCCTCCTGGCAGGGGGCCTTAATGTTTCCACATTCACGGTCAAATTTATCATGATTCTGCCACCTCAATGTATCCTTAACAAAATGAAACAGAAAAATATGCCCAATTATATATCATCAATTCAAATGAAGCATTAGAGAAGCGAATGAACGTTGAGTATAATAAAAATTGTAAACCAAATATCATGAGGTAATTAGATGTAATACTTAGGGAGGTTATCCGTATTGTCAGGCGTATATGATGTTGAAAGAAGTAGAACAGAGAGAAATAGCCAAAGCTAACCAAACAAATCAGTCGATACCAGAAATAAATTTGTGGATTGTAAATGATAGAAAAAAAGATAAACGTAGGTACAATATCCCAACATGTAATGAGGTGGCAGTTGTTTTTACATCCAATGACGGTGAGCCACCAATAGATAGGGACATTTGTGTCCATCCAAAAGTTGGCGGTTTAGTTCGAATAAATCAGTTTAGTGAAAACTGCGACCCTATGTCCTATCCTTTACTATTTCCTCGCGGTGAATGTGGCTGGAACATGAATTCAAAACAAGCTGACGGTGTTAAAAAACAAAGCATGTTACAATTTTACATGAACAGATTAGCGGTTAGAAACACATTTAACCCATGTTTAGAAGCCGGTAAACTAACCCAACAATACATTGTAGATGCGTATGTTAAAGTCGAAGCCGAAAGATTAACGTACATTAGATTAAATCAGCCTACTCTCAGGGTAGAGCTATATAGTGGGTTGATGGACCACATTAATAATTTGGCAGACAATGAAGGTGGAAAAGCAGGCACCATGATTATTTTACCGTCTACATTTCAAGGTGGTAGTCGATTTATGCTAAAAATGTACCAAAATGCCATGTCATGTTAGAGAATTTGGCCGCCCTGATCTATTTATAACAGTGACATGTAACCTTAAATGGCCAGAAATTGTACAACAGTTGCGCGAGGGTCAAACCTCTGCAGACCGCCCAGACATAACCGCCAGAGTTTTTAACGGAAAAATAAAAAGTATTTTGCATGAATTTTTACATGACAATATTTTTGGGAAAGTTGTAGCATTCATATTTGTAATTGAATTTCAAAAACGCGGTCTGCCTCACATGCATTTATTATTAACTTTAGATAGTGCAAGTATAATCCGTAACAAAGATGACATTGGCGAAATAGTCAGTGCAGAAATTCCCGACGAGGACGCAGAACCGGAATTGTACCAATTAGTTCGTTCACATATGATTCACGGTCCGTGCGGTATTCTAAACAAAAATTCGCCGTGTATGAACGAAAATAAATGTTCAAAAATGTTCCCTAAAGATTTTAGAAATGAAACACATGAAAACATTAACGGTTACCCCCTGTATAAACGGTCAAATAATAATGCAAAAATGTACATTCTTTGGAAAAATGGTTTAGTTAAATACACGGTAGACAATAGGTGGATAGTTCCGTACAATCCGTATTTGTTAAAAAAATATAGAACCCACATAAATGTTGAAATATGCGCATCAGTAAAAAGTATAAAATATATTTGTGATTATTTGTGCAAGGGGCATGATTGCGCGAGCGTCAAATTAGGACAACTTGATAAAAACAAAGTTGTACAGTGGGATGAAATAAACGGTTATTTAGATGCTAGGTATGTATCTGCCCCAGAATGTTGTTGGAGGCTTTTAGAATATCCGTTGCATGACAAGTCTCATACAATAATGGAATTAGCAGTACATTTAAAAAATCAACAGGCGGTATTTTTCACTAACGGTCAAGAAAAAAAAGCTGTTGAACGAGCAGCGAAAAAAAATACAACATTAACAGCTTGGTTCCTACTCAATGAAATAGACGTTAATGCCTGGCAATATGTTTACATGGAAATTCCTAAATATTATGTACTTGCTAATAATGCATGGAAAGCTAGACAACGTGAGAAAAAGCCACCTATCGGCCGAATGATTTCTGTTAGCCCTAGAGATATTGAAAGATTTCATTTAAGATTAATTTTGGTACACGCAAAAGGTGCCACAAGTTTCGAAGACTTGCGTACCGTCGACGGCAAGTTATATAATACATATCAGGAAGCTGCCCGTGCATTAGGTCTTTTAGCTAATGAAAATTGCGAAAATTGTTTAGACGAGGCTGTGTTGAGTAAATTTCCCAGACAACTGCGTGAATTATTTGCTTCCATACGTCAACCAATGCCCTCAGCTTATGGGAAAAATTTAAGCATTATTTAATGGAAGCTTATTTATTACATAATTCTGACAAAGTTGCACAAAGTAAATGTTTATTAAAAATACAGGAAATACTCGATATACATAAATTCACCTTAAGTGATTTCGGTTTGCCCCAACCAGAAAATATTGATGATTTAGAAAATGAAACTAATTCTTTTGATGTAGCAGCCGAAAAATTAGAGGGAGAACAAAATGTAGCTTTATTTAACAGAGACCAAACAGAAATTTTAAATAACATATTAAATGCCGTAAATGACATTAATTGCATAAGTAGATATTTCTTTGTTGACGGTCCCGGGGGAACAGGGAAAACATTTTTGTATAACACATTGATAAGTATTTTAAGGGGCCAAAATCAAAAAGTTATAGCTGTAGCTTGGACGGGAATAGCAGCTACTCTGTTAAAAGGTGGTGAAACAGTTCACTCAGTATTCAAGTTACCAGTGCCTGTAAATGACGGATGTGTATGTAGAGTGAAGTCAAATAGCAAAGCGGGTAAATTAATAAAAGAGGCAAGTGTAATAATCTGTGATGAGGTAACAATGATACCTAAACACGCACTCGATGCAATAAATTTATTATTACAAGATTTGATGGATAATAAAATACCATTTGGGGGAAAAGTTATAGTTTTAGGTGGCGATTTCAGACAGTGCTTGCCAATAGTCAATTACACAAACCATCGAACTGTAATAATTGAAACATGTGTTGTAAAAAGTCATTTATGGCCACTATTTACAAAATTTTCATTAAAACAAAATATGCGCGTAAATAAAGACGAAAAAGAATTTTCAGAATATTTATTGAAAATAGGCAACGGTGAAAATGAAATTGTCAAAATTCCTGCACATTGCGTTTCCGAAACATGTCTAGCAAATGAAATATTCGGTGAAGATGACATACAACCTGATGATATTTATAAATTTACAGACAGAGCCATTTTAGCACCAAAAAATGATGACACAATGATAATTAATGAACACGTATTAAATAAAGTTGTAGGGTCATCTAGAGTATATTTAAGTGCTGATTCTTGTGAATGTGATGAGATAAATAAAATTAATTACCCCGCCGAATTATTGAATGGCCTAACACCAACCGGAATGCCTCCTCACAAATTAACACTAAAAATTGGAGCAAAAGTAATGTTATTAAGAAATATGAATCCAAAGCGCGGTCTATGTAATGGTACAAGGTTCATAGTAAAAGATATGAAGACTAATTATTTAGATGTAGAAGTACTAACAGGACAGAGTGCAGGTAGCCGGCTCTATTTACCACGTTTTGATTTAACTACCGAAACAGATTTACCATTCACCTTGAAACGAAGGCAATTCCCAATAAGATTAGCTTTTTCAATGACAATAAATAAATCCCAAGGCCAAACATTTAATTATGTAGGAATAAATTTATAAAATCCAGTCTTTTCACATGGCCAATTGTATGTTGCGATGTCGAGGGTAAGATCGGCCAGTAACTTGAAAATTAAATTGCCAGATTCAAATATTACTAAAAATTCAAAAGAAGGATTCACAACGAATGTAGTGTTTAAAGAAATTTTAAATTAAACACGTAGAAATCTTTGAAAAAAATTCACAAATTTTAAATATAATCATGAAGGAAATTTTTTATATTATCTAAATTACATTATAATTAATTTAAAAACTATCAAGCAATATATTTAATGTTAAAAGTGAAAGATATTAAAATCATGTTAAAAAAACACCAAATGTACAATTACATTTTAATCAGTAAATTAATTATATAACAAAAAAATGTCATAGTTATTAAATGTTTATAAAATTTGAAACATGTTTTCAAAATCAAATATGAGAAAGCCATAAAGATCAATTTAAAGTATAAAAAAAAGTATGTGAAAATATTCACGTAAATTAAAAATATGTAATGATTAAAAGGAATAATATGAATTAAATACATAAATTAAAAATTTTAAATTAAACAAGTAGAAATCATTGAAAACAATTGACAAATTTTAAATATGATTATGAACGAAATATTAATAATATCTAAATTGCATTATAATTAATTTAAAAACTATTAGGCAAAATATTTGATGATAAAAATAAAACTTATGTACAATTACATTTTAATCAGTAAAGTAATTATATTACTGAAAAATGTCATACCAATTACATGTTTATAAAAAATAAAACATATATTACAAATCGAATATGAGAAAGCAATAAAGATCTATTTAAAGTATAAAATAAAAGCATGTGGATACATTCATTATAAATTTGAAACGTAAATTGAGAATTTGTAATAATATAAAAAGGAATAATATGAATTAAATATATAAATTAAAAAATTTTAATTCAACGAGAAGAAATCAATTTAAAGTATGACATAAAAGCATGTTGAAACATTATTGATAAATTTAATACAAAATAATATGAATGAAATAAGTAAATTAAAATATGTAATATAATAAAAAGGTATTATGATGACAATATTTGATTTGTTAAATATTTTATATACAATATATATAATATACAGGATGTGCAACGAAACGCGGAACATAAGACTTTATCATGGGATATGAAAAAATTGCGAATACTCTGTCTTTTGATACATTTAAAACAAAACTACAACCGTAAACAGTTGTTCAAAATTAAATTCTACATTATCTGAAATAGAATTTACTTTTGGACAAGTTGGTACTCTTATAGTTTTGCTCCAAATCTATCGGGAGAGAGAGTATAGGCAATTTTTTTAAATACCATGTTAAAGTCCTATGTTTCGCGCTTTGTTGCATTCACTGCATGTAATTAATATAAAAATGAAAGATTATTGCAACATGAAAAATGGTTCGTAAAATATTGTAAAAGGTAATAAAAAAAACTTAAGTCTGATAAAACCATTGCCCCTTTTACAAATTTTACGGACCTTGCCAAAATGAAAGTATAATAAAAAGAATTATAAAAGGCAAAAAAATAAAACTAATGATTAGAAGTATATAATAAATAGACTAAAGAAAAAATAAAGCAATGACAATCTTGACAAAATGAAAATGTTAAAAATATAACTATAAAAGATAATAAAATAATACTTACAATGAAAAACATAAATAAAATAAAAAGTATAATGCAATGGTTTAGTATTAGAAAAATTTTCACTAACGTCTAAAATCCTGGTTTATAGTAAGTTACTAATATTTTCAAAAATATACATTTAAATTTACTGATAAAAATGTCCCTACATCTAATGATAAAAAGGAAATCTATTTTATATGTAGGTTTATAAAAAATATTTATATTTTTTTACATTAAAAGATCAAATTATATTTAATTTTATTTATATACTCTATATTTGATAAAAGACAGATTATTTTATTATAATACAACAGTCATTAGTTTGCATTAATAATTTTATTTAATAATAAATATTTTAATAGAGCTTAAACTATACCGCTGTCAATAATATTCAATTAATTCCATCTAAAAATGAAGACGTTATACGAAAACTATCTAATACCAGGCTTAAGTTCAAACATATTGCGTCTCTATACAAAATGTATTAAAAATGTGACGTTAAACAAAAGTATATAATAAATCGCAACATATGGGCAGGCCAGTCTACCATTGTACCTCAAAATTCATGCAACAGAATATGAACACATTTATTTGGCAATATACTACATACTACTACAAAACCACAAAGTATGGTAAAAATTCCAACTATCATTGGTGGGTTTTGAAGTGTTATGTAAGCAAGTCATTGTCACTACTGTATGAATTTGAGTATCAAGATTTTCATTTTTACAAAACTATATAAAAGTACAAATATTATCTACATTTTATTTGATTAGAATATATTCAATTTACATCTTTTTGTTGTTTTTTTTTATATACCTAATGTATATTATATAATCCATAATTCCTTGGTAGACTTGGCAAGACAATGACTTGTTACATAAGACTTTAAAACCCTATACCAGTGGTATTTGGGATTTTTGCTGTACTTTGCTTCAATATTATAATAGCCCGTGGTTAAAAAATAAAAATAAATCAAAAATAAAAAAATATACAAGCTTCATCATAATTATTCGTCACACATAATGGCTGGTTGGAATTAAGCAAATGAAGCACATTACAACATTATAATAAAAAAAAACCACAAAGCGATCCAATAAAAGAAAAATAAGAGAGTAATAAATCGCAAACGTATGACTGATTGTGTTAAAGATTGTACAATTTTAACAAGAACAACATTTTGTAAACTACTCGTATACTTTTATCTGAATAAAATATTTCTGTAACTTAAAATATGAATGAAAATATTATTAAAATTGTTATACATTTATATTTTGAAATTATTAAACTTTTTAATATTAAAAATTATCTGGCAACTCAAATAATTTATTAAAAAAATTATACACAATATAAAAAAAATTGTAAAATTATATATTTGTTAAAAAAATGTAGAAAATTTTTAAACTAATGTAACTAATTAAAAGTTAAATTCACAATATATATAAAAAAGATACACAAATACCAAAAACCTTTATGAGTCACAACAATATAAAATGGTATGTTATTCTTAAGTTCTATAAAATATCATTTGTAGATTTCATATTTATAGATATTAGAAACTGAATCAATACTGCATTGTATCTATAAAGTACGACGAAGAATAAATATACGAGTGTATCATTATTTAGACTAATGCCATTATTACATATCTGAAATCGTTTCATTGGAACTGGAAATGGAAACCTATTCGCTAACGATTCTGCTGCCATCGAAAAACTATATTATTGTCGACGAAGTTGAAAAGTAATGGTAAATACATTATTATACAGGGTGAGTCATCGAAATGTGTTGTTAACAGAACGCATATATGTTTGGTCAGTGAAAGAAAATTTCGTCGTATATTCAAAATTATATATAAAATTTAATGCATTAAATAAAAAAACATTCTTCAAGTCAAACGTCGAAAATTCTACGAGAAAATTTTGCAATGTCTAAATAAAGTAAGTCAAATCTTATTAACATTCTCTGTTGGGCGTGATATACGAGTATACTTTATTTTCTTTGGTTGTAGCTTTTTGCTCATTGCTTCTTCGACTCCTTTATGGCTGAAACAATTCCAATATACTCAAATCATGTAACAACGTGCGGCGACGACGGCCCGAACCAGGCGTCAAGGGAAATGGCTGCTGCATCACGACAACGCGCCCAGTTACATGTCCTTGCTCACCAGGACCTATTTGGCAAAAAAAAACATGGCGGTTATACCACTCCCACCGTACTCGCCAGATTTGGCACCTTGCGACTTCGCGCTATTCTCAAAACTGAAACTCAAGTTGAAAGGCCGTCGGTTCGATACTCTAGAGAGGATTCAAAAAACATCAGTGGCAGTGATAAACACCCTCAAAGAACAGGACTTCCAGAAAACGTTTGACCAGTGGCAGAAGCGCTGGGACCGGTGTGTACATGCGGATGGGAACTACTTCCAGGGTGATGGTGTCCATTAGTCAAAGGTAAGGTTTTCAACAGATGGCAGCATCAGTCTCGAAAACTTTGGATAGCACCTCGTATACTTTAGTTTCTTTGGTTTTAGCTTTTTGCTCATTCTTCTTCGACTCCTTTATGGCTGAAACAATTCCAATATACTCAAATCATGTAAGCGATATTCTTTTACTACTGGTTTATGTCATAATTTCACGTGATTCTTTTTGTTTAGTTATCGTCTTTTGCTAACGTTTTTTAGCGGTTTTCCGTTAGCATTTGCAGGGATTTCTGAAGACTCAATCGTGCCGTCCAGAAGTTTTTTTGCTACATTACTTATTGTCATTATTATTTATTGTAATATTTTATTTCTTTCCTATTTTGTGTATCTCAATTATAATTAAACGTTAAAAATTTTAAATTGTAAGCAATGTTATTTTAAATTAATATAAATTTCTTTACATTTTGACACTATTCGTTTGTTAAAATTAATTTTTAGATATCAAATTTGAATTGAATAAGAAAAAGTAAAATTCATTAAATAAACAATTTCAAAATTTTTTATTACTACTTACCGTTCAGTGCATATAAAAATTATTTTATATTTACTTTATTTAATCTTGCTAAGGCAACTAATTCGTAAAAAATATTTTCTTTACAAGTACAGTAGTTTAATATTTAATAAAACATATTTTTAAAACTAATTTAAGAATAGTTAGAACTTAACACATAAACATGAACGAAAAATGAAAAACTGATTAGAAATATAAATTTGTCAAGGAATGGACAAAAAATAACAATGCAAAAAATATATAAATGGCATTAGAAGTGCAATTTAAAAAAAAACAGTTACTGAATATGTTCCAGACAAACCAGGAAAAACACAAATGGCTAAGTTAGGGAATATCAAATAAAATTTATAAAATATATATATTTAATAAAAAAAAAATATTTAAAGTATAAAATTATTATTATCATTAAATATACTTACATTATAGTAGTGGTAAACAATCCCAGTGATAATATAATGACAAAAATATTTTTAAATTACAAATTATAAATCTGAAATACTTTTTCCAATTTATTATTATTGGCAGAGTTTATTTATTTATATATTTTTTAAATAAATCTGATATTATGATAACAATTAAAATGGCCAACTAATTTTACATACACCCTTGAAATATATTGCCTTGAATACGAACAAAATATTGTAAACAATATTATAAAAATTAAAAAAGATGGAGCCAGAGAATATGGAAACCGCAGCTGAAGAGGTAGAAAGCAGTAAGTAACTATTTTAAACAATAATTTTGTAATTTTATTAATATTTCTTACTAAATTTATAGTTTTCTACATAAAGATACTACGCGAGCCAGGGTAGGTGACCTGGAAACTGCTGTGGGGAGTTTAATGGAATTCATGAGGACTATTAAGAGCGACATAGAAGAAATGAGGCAGTCCTCAGGCCAGGCTCGGGGCGAGTCCTCAGGCCAGGCCCGGGGCGAGTCCTCAGGCCAGGCCCGGGGCGAGTCCTCAGGCCAGGCCCGGGGCGAGTCCTCAGGCCAGGCCCGGGGCGAGTCCTCAGGCCAGGCCCGGGGCGAGTCCTCAGGCCAGGCCCGGGGCGAGTCCTCAGGCCAGGCCCGGGGCGAGTCCTCAGGCCAAGCCCGGGGCGAGTCAAGACATGAGAACCAAGCACTGGAGCGCAGCAGTTTCCAGGGTAATCCTCGAGGAAACTACCGCCGAAATCCCCGCGGAAACTACCGCGGAAACTACCGCAGAAATCCCCGCGGAATCAACCGCGGAGCTTACCGCGGTAACAACAGGGGATTCCAGAGAAATAATGCACAAGTAAATAATAAACATTTATGTAAACATATATATACATTTCATATACAAAATTTCTTACAGAAAATGAAGCAATGGTGGGCATTACTTAACGTAATGAAAAAACTTTAATTAGGTATTTAAAATTAAGTAGGTTATTTTTAAATTATGTTAGTAAATTTAAGATTATTTGAAATATTTTTATGTGTTAGGTTAATTAAGATATTTGTATATAATAAGTTATATTAAAATTTTCTTTAGTTCTTAATTATTTATTCTTCAATCTTCTAATGCTGTATTGCAGTTTTTCATTAAAGATATTTACCAAATTGATTACCATGGCCAAAAAGTCGATTACACAATAGCATTATTATGAATACCTGTAAATAGTAAACATATATAAATACAAATACGATCGAAACCGGTATACTTCATTCATTTAATGATATTTTAAAACAATTTAAAAAATACTCTATCTATAAATGCACTTTGGTATGATTTTAACATGCATAATTATTACAGATAAAAAAAGTTGCCGAAAATTTACAGCAGACACCAGTATCTCCATTGGTAACAGCCAAAGGACACCAGCGTCTACCCTGACAGACAACACTTTAATTATATTTTGTGTTTCTGATTTAAAATGAAATGTAAATATAAGTATTATTCAGCATAATAGAAATTTATTGTCACATACCATTTCAAATACGTATCCAAAATATTTTATTTAAATACAGATGCCAAAAAAGTGTTTTTGACAATTGGTTTATTTCATTCAACCTTGTGGTCCTAAGTTGTAGAAGATAGAGGGGAGAAAAGTAATAGAATCCAAATAAGAACATCTGCGTAAAAAATGCGCGTTATTTGAATACTATCTATATAAGTCTTGTTTTGTAAAAAAAAATTCAAATTGCATAACTGCTGGTATTACTTGCAAATAAGATTTTTATTATGAAATAGATGTGTAAAAAGTCATTTTTAAATTGAATAACTTTTATATTCATTAAATAATAAACTTTACAATGAAAAAGTGGGCCGTCAAGTTTCTGAAGGATTCCATTCGTCCCATTCATATATTTATTACTACATAATTTTTATTTTAGTACACCATATACAGTATATAAAAGTATAACTTTATTTATTATTTATACTTACAAATTTATCAGTTTTATAATAAACATTTCGTTTTCTAAATTTAAATCAAATTTTTACAGGGTTTTACATGATGATAACTTTCCATTTTTCTTAATAAAATGACGTTTTCAAATATTTTTAATTTTTACGTAACAAATTTAAAAAATAATTATATATTCTCGCTAATTATACCATTATAATTAAATACTTCTTAAATAAATACATAATTTATCATATTTTAATTTTTAAACTTGGTATACATGTGTAAAATGGCTTCCTAAATCAAATAGTAACATAAAATTATTAATTCCATAAAATAGAAATTCATATTCATTTCTACTTAAACCTCACTAATCCGGACTATAGGTGGCACTATTGTCTTTACTGTAAACGGGTTAACCAACTGCACATCACCATTGAATAGAAAAATAATGCAATAATATACAGTAATATAATGACTACACTGCAAAAACAATATCTGTTTGATTTACCAAATTTTTCACCCCAAACGTGCGTTACCGCCTATATTCTCAAAATAAAAAACAAAGCCATATTCTGATTATAGAAATATGAAATTTCCTCACTAGATGTCAGCCACTTTGATTTTTTTCGTGGATATAAATAGAGATTAGTGTTTAATGCCCACAACTGTCACTTTCACAACTTGTAAACTTTAAATAAATATATCTTTTAATAGAAAAAAGAAATCAAAAATTTAAAAATATTGTCTTGTATTACAAAATTAAAAAATAGGTATTTTTCTAAAATTTTTAACTATGATGTTTCCAAATCACTAATCTCTATAGACTGTGAAAGTGTTACGTCAAAATCGACCGGGAATTACAAATGTTGAAAGTAGACTGCCGTTTACGCTTCATTTTCAAATAGAGTATATTGTGAACTGACAGCAAAGCGCCAAATTTAAATAACTGTCATCCGTCTACTTTGAAAACTAGGAAGTATTATCATAAAATAAAAATGTGATTTTGTTACCTATAGCTGTTTTATGTATTGAAAGTAAAAACAAAGTGAAAATATATGCGAAATTTATTTGACAAATATTTTATTGCATTGTATTTTAATGAACTCCAAGAAATAATGAACAAAATGTGTAGTTTGTATAAATAAAAATTTCTAGATTTTTATATTAGTTATATGCATTATATATGTACGTACCTATAACTATTGTGACATAATTTTTTTATATGATAATATACGTACTTATCAAATTTTTTAAACCATGTTTTATTTACCATTACCAATATTTTTTTTAATTGTTTATATTGTAAATAGTATCATCCATTAATAAAATTAGCGTTACAATAAACAATTTTAATTTATTAAAGTTATGTATTTACGCTTAACAGATGACAGTTATTTAAATTTGGCGCTTTGTTGTCAGTTCACAAATATTCTCTTTGAACATACATCTTAAAACGGAAGTCTGCTTTCAACATTTGTAATTCCCGGTCGATTTGACGTCATCACTTTCACAGTCTATAGAGAGAGATGGGGGATGTGCACAAATTTAAAGGGCTCATCGTTTAGAATCGGAAAGATTCGTCACATCTTCGTGACTAGAGTTTCCTTCTTCATATCAATGACGCGCATTCAAAATTTTCCATATGGGAACAACAAAAATATGGAAATAAAATTTCTGTACTTCCATTAAGCAAAAAATACGTTATTATCTTGACAAAAAGTAGGAAAAATAATTACCAAATAGAAATTATTATATTTCATGTATTCCAATCGGACGAATCTATATCAACTTTTCACCTCTTGTCGACGGCCATGTAAACTGTCAAACTTGATAGTTGTGACTTGGAGTTGTGTTCGTGAAATTTATTAGCATTGTGATGCAGTTTTCTTAATTTTTAAAAAAATGGTTATGTGGTCGTATAAAGACTGCGGAAACAAGTTTGAAAAAATGGAAAAAGGAAAACGTAGGTTTTTTTCTTTTCCGAAAGATCCTGATATGTAAGTTATACTAAACGATTCTTAGATTTTGTAAAATATGTACTGTTATTAAATACAGGTGTAAAATTTGGCTGAAGGCTTCTGGAAGACATGATTTGCTGGAAAACGATATGGAACATATTAGCAGAACACGACGTTTATGTTTTGAGCATTTTGATGATAAAATGTATATGGGACCACACAAAACAAGACTTTAATCATCAGCTGTTCCAAAACAGTATTCAGGTTTATGAGCATCAGCAAGTTTGTATAAATTTTAAATAAGAAATCTGATGTGACCAAAATATTAAATATCGAAATTTATTCTTAGGTCCTTCGCAATCATTTTCTTCCGAATCGCTTGTCTGATAAAATACAATTTCCTCCACGCAAAAAGATATGCAAACCTGACAATTTTGTCGTGTACTGCGGTACGTGTTTAGACGCAAGGGCGCGCAAATACAAAACACAATTAAAAATTTGAAATGATTTTATTTCTAACGGTTATGATGAGATGAAAAAGATGCGCAGATCGGAATGGACTGGTTCACGAAACGGCTGAGGACTTTCTGACTAAGGATCGGGAAAATGTATATTTTTATTCTTGTAGAAGGGATGGAAATTGAGCGGGAAACAAGTGAAGGTCATTTTTTAGGGGGTGGTAAGTAACGGTAACTAAGTACGAGAGGTTGGGAATAAGTTTAGGAATTTAAGGAATTTGACCTGGCATTACAAATATACAGAAACATGACAAAATTTACAAACTGAATACACTCTTATCCTAACATAAAATCTTACGATATTTAAACATTTTAAAACCTTAACTCTAACATGCAGAAATATAACTAAAATTAATATTAAAATACGTGGGAACACGACACCTCCCACGGTGAATTAAATCAGTTGTATTAAAATAACTGATTTACAGGGGTGTGGTACTCCGACGGGCTTGGAGTCTGTAGGGACGACGACTAACAGCAGGGGCTTCAGGAGCTGCTGGTGGATTGCTGCTTGTCTCGTTCAGGGCCAGGGTCTCGGGGGGAGTATCGCGTTGATCTGTGTAGGTCACAATGTCCGAACTGGTATAATGTTCATTGTATGAATCGGAGTCAAACGTACAGTTTACAAAGTTTTTAATAATTGGGGGCATCACTTCACCGTTGCGAGGGTTGGTGGTAAAACAACAAAGTCTTTTAAATAGTTTGAGGATCCCGCACCATCTGCACATGTTCACTAACACAACACATAACACAGTTCCTCCGATGGCGGACAAGGCGATGGTGTACCAATGAGTGTGGGCCACGATGAAGGGTTTATTCATTTGATCTGTAATTATTTTGTCAAACTGCTCTAATTTCCTATTTGCGTAGCGTAAATCATTTAGGTCGATGTTGGATAATTTTATCGGAGTTAGCAACACTGATTCCGTTTTATTTAATTTTGTTTCGAATAAACAGCAGTCGTCTTCTCTTATGTCCATGGTTGGCATATAGTTGATTAAATTTTTAGTTATATCTTTGGTTGACTGTAGAACGTAATGATCTGTATAGCCTTTACATGATTTATGCAGTTCGAATTGACCGGTATTTTTCAGGACGATGTCTTCTATATGGCTGGAATTGGCATCACACAGGAGTGTCATGGTGACTGGACTTTGTAGTATATATATCCACCTGTTATTTTCGATGTAATGCCACGTTTCGATGTTGGCCTTGATGTTCACCGTTTCGCAGTCATCTGGAATCGTTCTTAAATGGGACCATAGAAGTTGAGTTTCGCAAGTAATTTGGTCTGTTCTTCGTGTCGTGTGGATGTCCTTGCATAGGTATTCCTGATTCTGATATTCGTTGCAACTGTTAAGATTTTGTAATTGGGTAAAATAGGTTTTGGACTGAGATAAGAGAAGATATGGTTTTTTTGGTTGGATATAGGAATATATAGAAGTGTTTGCGTGTTGAATTGGAAGGGGAATAAGATTAAATATATTATAAATTGTTTTATCAACTAGTGGGATTTTGATTGCAAAGATAATTAATTCGTTAACTGAAAATATTTGTGACTCTAAAATTTTGTAATAAATATGAATATTTTGATTATTGGCTTCTACAGGAAGATCAAATTCGCCTTTATAATTGAGCAATTCATTAAACAAAATTTTCGGTGTTATAACAAAGGGTGACAAGACGCCATGTTTTCCTAAATTAACTGCACTTATAAATTTATCTAGATCGTTTAAAATTCTATTAGTTAAGGTTGATAATGTGAGTGTTTGTTGTGTTATTGTTGATTCTAAAGTTAATCTATCAATTTCAGAATTATATCTCATGGACATATTATTAATTATAGCAATATTTTTGTTCATTTCGTCTTCATTTTGTTTGAGAGCAGTTACTGAATTATTAAAATTTCGAATAGTACTAGAGATGATTTGAATTTGTGATTTAAGTAAAGTCTGAGTCTGTTTATTATCATTAACGAGTTCATTTATGCTGTCTGCATAGAATTCTGCGTCAGCTGAGCTAGGTGTGCCAAATAACCATTTTAGTGCATATGATATACCGTTAATTAGGCCTCTACGTTTTCGAATAGGTTTAGAAGAATCATGACCCGAAATTTCAAATAATATTTCATATTTACTTTCAATTTCCTTAATTTGTTCGTTTATAATTTTTAAGGTATTTTCGCAGTGAAATTGAACATGATTTTTATTGTCATCATTATATGCATTAGAACAAGAACTGAAAGTTAGTTTATAAAAGTTTTTTAAAACAGAGTAGCTGTGGTGGACATGCGTAAGGTTTATAGGAGAAACTAACCGTAAATAGGTGTTACTAATTTTACATGTACCCAAATTATTGTAAAATATTCCACTAGATGAATTAAATTCGTTGTTTGTGTAATACGCAGATAAGACAATTGGAAGGAAAATGGCAAAAAGGATAATCTTATAAATCATCTGTAACAGAATGTTTTAATAAATTAGTGTGGTATTTTTTTATCTTGTTATTTACTAATAATTGTACGGTATTGTTAGGAAAGGTTTTTACTATTTTATATGGGCCTTTGAAGTTAGGGGATAGCTTTTTGCTTAAATTAGGTTTCGATTGTTTATTGTAAATATAAACTTTATCATTAATTTTAAATTCTTGTGGATTTAATTTTTTATCGTAATACTGCTTATTTTTCATTTTGGAATTTATTAAGTTTTCTCTTGCAATTTTGAAAGATATATTTAATTTGTTCTGAAGGGACTTAGCATAATCATCATAAGTATATAATAGTTTAGGTTCTTGCGTCACGGATGAAGGTAGATAAACTTTACGACCAAATAGAAGTTCGTATGGTGTGAAATTCGTAGATTTATGGATTGAGGTATTGTAACTAAACATCGCGAATTGAACATATTCGTCCCAGTCTGACTGGTCTGATTTAATATAGTGTTTTAGGTAATCTTTAAGGGTTAGGTGACTTCTTTCTAATGATCCATTTGTTTGAGGGTGATAAGGAGTAGTGGATAAATGTTTCGTTTTAAATAATTTAGTTACATCTTTAATGAGATCCGACATGAAATCTGCGCCTTGATCAGATAATATAGATTTTGGTATGCCAAATTGTAACATTATTTCGACGAGTACGTTAGCAATTTCGAGAGCGTCATGTTTTGGTATAGCTTTCGCGAAGCAATACTTGGTTAAGTCATCTTGGGCTGTTAAGATGTATTTATTGCCGGATATTGTCATTGGAAATGGACCTACGATATCAAGTGCTAACCGTTCAAATGGTTCTTCGGAAGTTGTGGTTATTTCCATAGGTTGTTTAGTAGGTTTAAAATTAGTTTTATTTATTTGGCATGACTGACATTTTCTAACATAATTTCTAACATCTGTTTTCATTGTTGGCCAATAAAAGGTTTGTCTAATTTTTGAATAAGTTTTGTGGAATCCTAAATGTCCAGAGAATTTACTATCATGATTTTCCTTAAGAATTTTTTCGATTTCATCTAAATTTTCCGGAATTATTTTTGGATTATAAATTTTTATGGTATTTTTTTGAAAAATAAATTTTAGTAAGGCTGATAACTGAATTTCTTTAATGTTACTATGTTTTTCGGGAGGAACAAAAACAAAGGTATCATTTTTAATGTAACCCTTAGCATTTTGCAAAGATTCATATAAATTTTTTAATTCTAGTTTATCGAAGTGTAAATTAATTGGATATATTAAGTATATTGTTTGGAATTTGTTTTTCAATTTTGAAACTCCATTTATGGTAGGCTTTAATTTATTAATATCAAAATTATCACTAATATAACTATAGAGTACATTGCTTTCATCCAAGTCTTGAGACCAGGGAATAACAATAGGATCTTTAATGAAATCTAAATTTAAAGTTTCTTTTCCGATTAATGTAATATCTGGATTTGATTGGTAATATTCGACAAATTCACTATAAGGTCTAGGTGGTTTAATAACAATGTTAATATCTTCTACTTTCTGAGGTACTAATCGCGATAGTCCATCTGCATTAGAATTTACTCTGCCGGGTTTATAGTGTATATCGTATTCATATTCATTTAATCTCAGATTCCATCTAACTAATCTAGAAGAAGGATCTTGTTTTTTAAACATCCATTTTAATGGTTGGTGATCAGTGAAAATGTCAAATTTCTTCCCGTATAAATATGGTCTAAAATGCTCAACGGAATTTATGATGGCTAATAATTCCTTATCTGTTGTTGAATAATTTTGCTCGGCTTTATTTAGTGTTCTAGAATAGTATGCAATAGGTAAATCTGCATCGTTAGTAAGTTGTGAGAGAACTCCACCAATTCCTACATTGGAAGCATCAGTCGTTAAAATAAATTTTTTATTAAAATCTGGGTACTGTAATATTGGTGCTTCGACTAATTTTTGTTTCAATTCTTTAAGGGCATTGTCTTGATCGGATCCCCACTTATATTCAACACCTTTTTTTAATAAATTTGTTAAAGGTTTACTAATGGTTGCGTAGTTTTTTATAAATTTACGATAATAACCTGTTAGGCCTAAAAATGATTTTACTTCTTTTGAATTGGTAAGTGACACTATACGATTTATGGTATTTATCTTTTCTGGATTTGGTTCGACACCTTTATCAGAAATTACGTGTCCTAAATATTCGCATCGTCTTTTTAAAAATTCACATTTGTCGGGTTGGAGTTTTAGGTTATTTTCTCGAAGTCTAGAAAATATATTTATTAATTTTCGATTATGGTCATCAAGGTTACTTCCGTATAAGACAACGTCATCGAGATATACAAAACATTGGGTGTTAGTGAGTCCGGAAAGAATATTGTTCATCATTCGCTGGAATGTAGAAGGAGCGTTTTTTAATCCGAAAGGCATACGTGTATATTCGAAATGTCCTTGTGGAGTGTAAAAAGCGGTTTTTTCGGTATGTTTAGGGTCCATAGGAATTTGATGAAACCCGTTCGCGAGATCAAGTGTAGTAAAGTAGATAGCATGCCCTAATTGGTCTAAAATGTCGGTTATATTGGGAAGTGGATACGCGTCACCTATTGTTTTTTCATTCAACTTCCTATAATCTATAACAATACGCCACTTACGTTCACCGGAAGAATCAGTTTTCTTGGGTACAACCCAGAGAGGACTTGACCAAGGACTTATAGAGGGTTTAATTATACCATCACTCAACATTTTTTCAATTTGTTTGTTAACTTCATGTTTGTGAATTTGTGGAAACCGATAAGATTTAGCTTGGACTGGGGTATTGTCAATGGTTCGGATTTCATGTGACATAGCTGTTGTTTTACTCAGTTTGTCTGTTTTCAAATGAAATATGTCATTAAATTCCATACAAATATCCGATATCGAACCTTTTTCTTCAATATTTAAATGGTCTAATCTAAGATTTTGTAATAAATTTTCAAATCTACTTTGAAGATCATTGTTTGGATTTTCGGAATCTAATTTATAAATACTTCTTTCATTTGGAATGGGATTTATTGTTAATTCTGGAATAGGTACGGTCCGCTTTTCGGAAGACGTATTTACGATTGTTACTAATGAAGTATTATTGTCCAAAACTTTAACAATAGCGTTTGGAATTAATAAGAATTTGTCTAGTTTTTGTGAAGAAATTATACCTTCATGGATGGAATTAGGATTATTTAATTTTATCGGTACAATTGTTTCGCTTCTAGGGTTAACAGTTATTGTTGAAATTGAATTCTGAGGAGTATTACAATTTAAGGGCAAGGAAAATGGAAAAGATTTAAAATAAATAGTAGAAGTGCTATAATCGATTTTTGCTTCTTCTGTTTTTAGAAAATCATCGCCCAGTAGGCCATCAAATGGTATATTCGCAGTTGAATCTAATAATTGAAAGTTTGCATTTATAATTTTGTTATGAATTTGAAGTTCTAAACTAATTTCACCTAGCGTATAAACTGGAGAATTTTGTGATACACCTTTTAGCATAACTGAATTATTATTATTAATATTATAATCATTTAGACTTGATGCTTTAATTAATGATACAGAGGCACCCGTGTCAACTAAAAATTTTAATATTTTGTCATCTGATTTTGAACATTCTGACTGAAATATGACATAGGTGAGATCATTGCTACCTAGATGTGAATTTGTAATATTTATAACATCATATTGTTGAATTCTATTGTTGCTTCCTCTATTGAAATTGGGGGATTGGGATAATGGCTGGCATTCTGAAAATTTTGATTATGGAAATTAACGTTACGGACGTTTGTTTGATTAGGCTTCATTTGATAATTTGAAATTTGGCGAGACGATGGTAAAGTTTGACGGGAAAATGCAGATTGTTGGCGAGAAGAGTGAGAATTTTGCTGAAAAGTATGTTGATTAGGGAAGGAATTTTGTCTTAACATATTATTATGTTGGCGTTTCCTACATTCTGATATTAAATGTCCAAAATTTTTACAATATCTGCATTGAATAATAGAATTATTTTGTGGTTGTGTATTTGATTTTTTTGTGAAATTAATTGATTTGAAATTAGGATGATAGTTATTACTTTTTGGTTTATTATGAAAACAGTTATTTGTGGAATGGTTAGTTCTGTGGCATATGTTACATTTTTGATTTTTATCTTTTTGATGTATTCCTAACGCTTTTTCTTCAAGTTTGGCGGCTGTGAATGCTTCGTCAATTGTTTTGAAGTCCCGGTATCTTAACATTTGTGATATCGCTGGGAGAGAATGGTAAATGAATCTATTTAACGTCATTTCGGTTATCATAAGTAAACGGCCTGGCAAACTAACTTCGTCATATCCAGCTGCATGAACTGCACCAAGAGTTTCTGAGCAGATATTTTCGAGTTTTTGATAATAATCAGAAACAGATTCTTTTGGGCTTTGAGTCATATTATTTAATTGTTCTAATAACTGATCAAAGGATTTTTTATTTTGGTAGAGTTGCAATAATAAATTTGATATTTCTGCCCAAGTAGTCAAGTGACAATGAATATCTAACTGCTCACGAGCTTTCCCGGTAATTTTATTTTTTAAGTGTACGAGCAATATCTTTTTTTTGATCAGGTTTTGCTAATTCGAAAACACTGTCTACATGTTTAATGAATGCGCGTAAATCAGACGGATTTCCAGTAAATGGTTGAACAGGCATTAATGCGAGTAAATCATGTAGAGATACATTTGGAGTTTGAATTAAATTTTCTGGATTAGGATCAACGATGGCGTTAGTATTGTTTTGCGAATTATTTGAATTTTCTTGAGGAGGCATGATTTAAGTTTTAAGTATTTTATTTTGGAATTAGATTTGGATTTTGTGTTTGAATAATTATTGATTTGGAAATAGGAATTCGAAGGAAATTACAATCTCATACAACAGATACAAACAAAATCAAAACAGGACTTACCGTTCCCACGGAGAGCGAATTGCTTGGCTTTGAAGATCTCGGAGTTCTTGGCAATTGGCACTTCTTGAAGGCACCAAGTTCGCGAAATTTCAAAATTCTACTTCTGACACCAATTTTATGTCGTGTACTGCGGTACGTGTTTAGACGCAAGGGCGCGCAAATACAAAACACAATTAAAAATTTGAAATGATTTTATTTCTAACGGTTATGATGAGATGAAAAAGATGCGCAGATCGGAATGGACTGGTTCACGAAACGGCTGAGGACTTTCTGACTAAGGATCGGGAAAATGTATATTTTTATTCTTGTAGAAGGGATGGAAATTGAGCGGGAAACAAGTGAAGGTCATTTTTTAGGGGGTGGTAAGTAACGGTAACTAAGTACGAGAGGTTGGGAATAAGTTTAGGAATTTAAGGAATTTGACCTGGCATTACAAATATACAGAAACATGACAAAATTTACAAACTGAATACACTCTTATCCTAACATAAAATCTTACGATATTTAAACATTTTAAAACCTTAACTCTAACATGCAGAAATATAACTAAAATTAATATTAAAATACGTGGGAACACGACAATTTATTAATAGGTAACGAACTATTCTATTTTGAATTATGTGTAATTATTACTATTTTGTAATATTGTGTTTAGTGCTCTCTACATCAAAAACATCTTTTATATTTCCCATAGAATCACAAATTCTTGATTCCGAAAATTTATTGACAGGTATCCCAATCTACTTGGATTTATATGGAATAGAAATTATTATGTATTATAATTTTTAGCGTCTTCTCAATCACATTCTGATATTTCTGGACCTCGTATGCGTTTTGTTGAAACACAAACATCCCTATTTTTATCAAGTAAAAGTCCAAGGAAAAGAAAAATGGAGTCTGATATTACAAAATTATGCAAGGAAAATAAAACCCTTCAATTGGAAATACAACATTTCGAATATAAAGATGAGAAGAAAGATTATGAAGAATTTAAAATTTTTTTTGGCAGTGTAAGGCAACAAACTGGTAACACTGTGAACCCTACACCTGTTCAGTTTTCAAGAGCATTTAAAAAATTATTTTTAATCAATTTCATGTATTCTAATACAATGAATTGCGATGATGATTTTGACAAAATTTTAATAAATATAAATAAATAAATGGCAACGGAAAGTACGAATTTAACTAATATATTACACAAAGAATCCCAAATATCCTTTTCGGTTGAAAATTGTGATTATCACAGGAAAAGTTTGCCGGAACAAAATTCTTTTAAATATATTGTAAGATATTTATTAAACAACTGTTTAAAAGAGCACAGCTGTGAAGTTTGTAAGACGTTTTGTAAGCAAAATTCTGTATTAGATGAATCAAATTTATTTATATATTTTAAAGCATATAATGTAAAGAATTCTAATTTCGGAAATTTAAAAACGACTCACGAATACTTTTACAATTTTATATTTTTTTTAGAAAATGTTTTTTACAAAAATATTGAAAATATAATTTGTTTCAAAGGTGTAGGAAATAGTCTATATAACTTATGTAAAGAAGTTAGTTTTCAACATCCATGTAAAAATTTTCCATTAAATTATTTAATAAAACTATATATAAGATTTAGAATTTTTTATGTATTAAAATATAGTAAAGCAAGTTTTAAAATAAAGCGAAAAGAAAAAAATAGAAAATTGTGCATTTTAATAAACATGTAATATTGTTATTTTGTTTAATAAAAACATATTTACAAAATATGTATATGTATTTATTTGACCTAATTTCTTTTTATTTAATTAATAATATTATTATTTTTACATTTTTACATTTCAGAAATTCTTTTATTCAAAGTAAAATTTAAATTTCGCGCGTAATGAGTGCACAAATTTAAAGGTCCACAACGCTTCAAGGTCACAGAATGGAATAGAGCAACATCAAAGATGCCGACATGGAGTGTCGCTTCTGTGAATACCTATTCTGTGCTATAGCACAGTATAAAGAATATACTCGACCACTTTGGCTCGGCGTGAAACGGAGGAATAATGTGGAGCGGGTAATTCTAATTAACATCAAAATAAAATACAACTTTTATTATTCCTGAATTATTACAATAATATAATAAACAACAATGTACTAAAATGTAAATAAAATATAATTCAAATCAAACTTTATTAAACAACCATTATGAACATGAACAAGATATTAAAAAACTGGTTAGTTGTCAATTAACCATTATAAATAATTTATTTTCTTTTACTACGTTTATCTGTAAAGTTATTTATGTAATAATTTAAAATAAATTGAAAATTTCTATTTAGGAAATCAAACACATTAGAATATATTATTATTTATTTCTAATAATTTAGAATATAAAAATATTAAAAACATAATAATATTTATACCTGTTACATTATTAGAAATAAATAATATATTTGTATAATATACTTGATTTCCTAAAGAGTTATAAAAATAATGTATAAACCCGACTACCTATATTTTATGTCGGAGATATTTTTTAATGTTATTAAACTAAATGAATCAATAGTTTATTTAACAAGTGAATTGTAAGCTGTTCATCGAAATTAGCTGCTTCCCTTACGAAAGGGTTTTCGTGGTTCTCCATCTTTAAAAACAGCAACTCGGCATTCTTTAACACGTATACCTTAGAGTGTCCACTATGCAGCGCATTATTTTGTTCTGCATGGTTTGAAATTTTTTCTTTTGATTTCTGGATGCAGTACTCTAGGCCTCTGCTGCGTACAGCAACTGCGGACGTATAACTGTTTTGTACAGCCTTACTTTGTTTTTCAAGCTTAAAAAGCATTTCTACCAAGCAACGGTATCAGACGAATATATGTCACTTTGGCCTTCTGGGTCGTGTTTGGTCCCAAATGAAAGGTCTCGTTGCGGGCTAGCATGCAGAATTAACAAAAAAGGTCCATTTTGATTGGCTTTTGTTTTTTGTAAAAAGTTGTCAGAAGTATGTCGTGTTTGATCTCAAATTAAAGGTCTCGTCGAGGGTTAGCGTACAGTATTGACAAAAATGTCCCATGACGATCGGCTTTTGTTTTCTGCAATAAGTTGTCAAAAGTATGTCGTGTTTGGTATTAAATTAAACCATTCGACAAATGTTGGCTTACAGAAATCAAATTAGTCATCAAATGTAAATATTACACTGACGCCGGAGGTTTAGCGAGCCTTCGCTAGTCATATACTATTTTGATTGATTCACTATATATATACATATATACATATATATATATATATATATATATATATATATATATATATATATATATATAGACGTAGAATTCAATTCTGAACAACTTTGTACTCTTGCAGTTTTGCTCTAAATCTATCAGGAGAGAGAGTATCCGCAATTTTTTGAAATCCCATATTAACGTCCTATGTTCCGCATTTCCTTGCACACACTGTATATATATCCTATATACTAAAAGGCATGTGTCGTGATGTTTATTTATTTTCATCATGACGATCGCCAAATTTTGTCACAAGCCTAACTGCCTGAACCATGAAAGGGATTGTTGTAAATTTTTTTTTAGATTGCAGGGAATAATGTGTAGTTGTGCCTTTTGGGGGTCTCATATTTTTACTGTAAGTGGTTCTTGTGTAAAAAAATAAAAACTGTGCAAAATTAATAACTTGAAACAACGGATCCTAGTAGCCATGTCTATATTTAAAAAGAGTCACGAGGTCATCAGTCACTTTTGACAATCTGTCTATGAACTTTAAACGATTATAACTTTTTATAGAACATTGATATTAAAGAAGTAAATACAGTATCATGTATAATAGTCTCGAGCAAAGGTGTTACAATTAATTTAAGTTTAAAACATAACGTATTTAATTAATATAAATTTTTACGTTTCCAATGTTAAACGTCAGTGTTGCCAAATGTGTGATGAAGTAACTAAATTAAAACCGAATATTCCTAAACTAAGTTTACTGAAGACGGTGGCAGTTGTATTAGGATTGACAATATTAATTTATATATTTAAGAATTAACTACAACTTTTTAACACAAACAGTGTTGCCAAATTATGAAGTAGGTAACTAAATAAAAATAAAATATTCGTAAATAAAATAAATTGAACACTTTGCTGTGTTTGATATCAAAAGAAAAAAAACCATAAGGGCCGGTTTTGAAATGACAAAAAAAAAATATGTCACGTCGATCTGCATTTGTTTTGCGCAAAACGTTGTTACAAGTAGGTCGTCCTTGGATTTTAATGAAACGACACAATATGGATTGGTGTGCACGAATGACAAAAATATTCTACGTCGATTAGAATTTGTTTTTGCAAAATGTTATCAGAAATATGTTGTGTTTTGTATCGAATAAAAAGTCTCGGTGAGGGCTGGTGTACAAAAAAGGAAATTTTCCATGGTGATCGGGTTTTGTTTTATGCAAAAAGTTAATAGACGTATGTCGTGTTTGGTATCTAATGAAAGGTCTCGGCTAGGGCTCGCGTAAAGATTTGACAAAAATGATCTATGTCGATCGGCTTTTGTTTTTTGCAAAAAGTTGTATAAAATATATCATGTTTGGTCTCAAAAAAAAGGTCTTGTTGAAGGCTCACGTGTAGAACTGACAAAAACGGTCTATGTTGATCGGCTATTGTTTTATGCAAAAAGTTAATAGAAGTATGTCGGGTTTGGCATCTAATGAAAGGTCTCATTGAGTGCTGGTGTCGAGAATTAACAAAAATGTTTCATGTCGATCGGCTTTTGTTTTTTGCAGAAAGTTGTCAGAAGTATATCGTGTTTGGAATAAAATGAAATGTCTTGATGAGAGCTGACATGTAAAATTGACAAAAATGGTTCATGTTGACCCGTTTTTGTTTTTTGGAAAAAGATGTTAGAAATATGTCCTGTTTGGTATCAAATTAAATATCTTGATGAGGGCTGATGTGCAGAAGTGACAAAAAATTGCCAAGTTGTTCTGCATTTGTTCTTTTACAATTACTTGCTGGAAGTATACCGTATTTGATATTAAATAAAATCATTCGACGAGACCTGCCTTGCGGAAATAAAATTAACTTTCAAATGTTAATATTTCACTGACGCCGGAGGCCTAGGGAACGCTCAGTGTCACAAGCCTAAATACCTTAACCATGAAAAGGATTGTTGTAAATTTTTTTTAGGTTGCAGGGAATAATATGTAGTTGTGTAGTTTTGGTGGTTTCATATTTTTACTGTGAGTGGTACTTGTGTAAAAAATTAAAAACTATGCAAAACTAACAACTTGAAACAATGGATCCTAGTAGTCCTGTCTAAATTAAGAAGAGTCACGCTGTCATACGTCACTTTTAACAATCTGTCTATGAACTTTAAACGATTTTAACTTTTTATAGAACATTGATATTAAAGAAGTAAATACAGTATCATGTATAATAGTCTTGAGCAAAGGTGTTACAACTAATTTAAGGTTAAAACACAACCTATTTAATTAACATATATTTTGAGGTTTCCAAAGTCAAAAGTCATTGTTGCCAAATGTGTCATGAAGTAACTAAATTAAAACCAAATATTCCTAAACTAACTTCACTGAAGATGGTGGCAGTTGTATTGGGATTGACAATATTAATTTATAAATTTAAAAATTAACTAATATTTTTTAATAGAAACAGTGCTGCCAAATTATGAAGTAGGTAACTAAATAAAAATCTAATATTCGTAAATAAAATAAATTGAACATTTTGCTGTGTTTGATATCAAAAGAAAGAAAACCATAAGGGCCGGTTTTGAAAAGACAAAAAAAATGTGTCATGTCGATCTGCATTTGTTTTGCGCAAAAAGTTGTTAGAGGTAGGTCGTCCTTGAGTTTTAATGAAACGACACAATGTGGACTGGTGTGCACGAATGACAAAAATGGTATACGTAGATTACGATTTGTTTTCTGCAAAATGTTGTCAGAAAAATGTCGTGTTTGAAAAAAGTTGTGAGAAGTATGTGGTGTTTAGTATCAAATTAAAGGGCTCGATAAGGGCTGGCGTGTAGAATTAACAAAAATGATCAATGCTGATCGGGTTTTAATTTTTGCAACACTTTCTCAAAGGTACGTCGAGTTTGGTCTCAAATGAAAAGTCTCGTTTAGGGCTAGCGAGCAGAATTGACAAAAATGTTCCATTCCGGTCGGCTTTTGTTTTCTGCAAAAAGTTCTCAAAGGTATGACGAGTTTGGTTTCAAATAAAACGTCTCGTTCAGGGATGACGGCTAGCGTGCAGAATTGACAAAAATGTGCTATGTCGATCGGTTTTTGTTTTTTGCAAAAAGTTGTCAGAAGTATTTGGTGTTTGGTATCAAATGAAAGGTTTCGATAAGGGCTGGTGTGCAGAATTAATAAAAAGGGATAATATTGATCGGCTTTTGTTTTTTGCAAAAAGTTTGTAGAAGTATGTCGAGTTTGGTCTCAAACCTAGTTACAATTCGTTTTTTACAAAATTTTGTCAGAAATATGTTGTGTTTGGTATCGAATGAAAAGTCTTGGTGAGGGCTGCTGTGCAAAAAAAAATTTTTATGTTAATCGGCTTTTGTTTTATGCAAAAAGTTAGTAGACGTATGTCGTGTTTGGTATCTAATGAAAGGTCTCGTTAAGGGTTGACATGTAAAATTGACAAAAATATTTCATGCCGATCGGCTTTTGTTTTTTGTAGAAAGTTGTCAGAAGTATCTCGTGTATAGTATTAAAAGAAATTTCTCGATAAGGACTGGCGAGCAGAATTGTCAAAAATGATCTATGCTAATCGGCTTTTGTTTTTTGCAAAAAGTTGTCCGAAATATATCGTGTTTGGTATCGAATGAAAGGGCTCGCATGCAAAACTGACAAAAATTATCTATGTCGATCGGCTTTTGTTTTTGGAAAAAAGTTGTATAAAGTATGTGATGTTTGGTCTCAAATGAAAGGTCTTATTGAGAGCTCGCGTGCAGAAATGACGAAAATGGGTTACGTTGATCGGCTTTTGTTTTCTGCAAAAAGTTGTAACAAGTATATCGTGCTTGGTGTCAAATGAAAGGACTCGATGAGAGCTGGCGAGCAGAAATTTCAAAAGTGTTCCATGACGA
This sequence comes from Stenolophus ochropezus, assembly GCA_035578165.1. Lineage (NCBI taxonomy): Eukaryota > Metazoa > Arthropoda > Insecta > Coleoptera > Carabidae > Stenolophus > Stenolophus ochropezus. The sequence continues at coordinate 24,371,178 of JAQOWZ010000017.1, forward strand.
ACGGCTTTTGTTTATGTAAAAAGTTGTCAGAATTATATCGTGTTTGGTTTATATATATCGATGAGAGCTGGCATGCAAAATTGACAGAAATGGTTCATGTTGACCCGCTTCTGGTTATTTGAAAAATTTCTCAAAGGTATATCGAGTTTGGTCTCAAATTAAATGTCTTATTGAGGGCTAATTTGCAGAAGTGACAAAAAAATGCCAAGTTGATCTGCATTTGTTTTTTACAATTAGTTGGCGGAAGTAAACCTTGTTTGGTACTAAATGAAAGCATTCGACAAGACATGTCTTGGAGAAATAATATTATCTATCAAATGATAATATTTCACGGACGCCGGAGGCCTAGGGAAAGCTCAGCGTAGCTGAGCATTCGCTAGTCCTATATACTAAAAGGCATGTGTCGTGATGTTTATTTATTTTCATCATGACGATCGCCAAATTTTGTCACAAGCCTAACTGCCTGAACCATGAAAGGGATTGTTGTAAATTTTTTTTTAGATTGCAGGGAATAATGTGTAGTTGTGCCTTTTGGGGGTCTCATATTTTTACTGTAAGTGGTTTTTGTGTAAAAAAATAAAAACTGTGCAAAATTAATAACTTGAAACAATGGATCCTAGTAGCCATGTCTAAATTTAAAAAGAGTCACGATGTTATCTGTCACTTTTGACAATCTGTCTATGAACTTTAAACGATTATAACTTTTCTTAGAACATTGATATTAAAGAAGTAAATACAGTATCATGTATAATAGTCTCGAGCAAAGGTGTTACAATTAATTTAAGTTTAAAACATAACGTATTAAATTAATATAAATTTTGACGTTTCCAATATTAAAAGTCAATGTTGCCAAATGTGTGATGAAGTAACTAAATTAAAACCGAATATTCCTAAATTAACTTCTCTGAAGACGGTGACAGTTATATTAGGATTGACAATATTAATTTATAAATTTAAAAATTAACTACTATTTTTTAATACAAACAGTGTTGCCAAATTATGAAATAGGTAACAATAAAAATCAAATATTTTTAAATAAAATAAATTGAACACTTTGCTGTGATATCAGAAGAAAGAAAACAATAAGGGCCGGTTTTAAAATGACAAAAAAATGTGTCATGTCGATCTGCATTTGTTTTGCGCAAAAAGTTGTTAGAAGTATATTGTCCTTGGGCTTTAATGAAACGACACAATGTGGACTGGTGTACACGAATGACAAAAATATTCTACGTCGATTAGAATTTGTTTTTTACAAAATTTTGTCAGAAATATGTTTGTGTTTGGAAAAAGTTGTGAGAAGTATGTATCAAATGAAAAGGCTCGATAAGGGCTGGCGTGTAGAATTAACAAAAATGATCAATGTTGATTGGCTTTTGCTTTTTGCAAAACTTTCTCAAATGTACATCGAGTTTGGTCTCAAATGAAAGGTCTCATTGAGAGCTAGCGAGGAGAATTGACAAAACTGTTCCATTCCGATCGGCTTTTGTTTTGTGCATAAAGTTCTCAAAGGTATGTCGAGTTTGGTCTCAAATGAAACGTCTCGTTGAGGGCTAGCGTGCAGAATTAACAAAAACGTGCTATGTCGATCGGCTTTTGTATTTTAGAAAAAGTTGTCAGCAGTGTGTGGTGTTTGGTGTCAAATGAAAGGTTTCGATAAGGGCTGGTGTGCAGAATTAACAAAAATGGTTAATTTTGATCGGCTTTTGTTTTTTGCAAAAAGTTTTTAGAAGCATGTCGAGTTTGGTCTCAAATGAAAGGTCTCGTTGATGGCTAGCGTGCAGAATTGACAAAAATGTTCCATTTAGATCGGCTTTTGTTTTCTGCAATAATTTCTCATAAGTATGTCGAGTTTGGTATCAAACAAAACGTTTAGCTGACGGCTAGCCTGCAGAATTGACAAAAATGCGCCATGTCAATCGCCTTTTGTTTTTTCGCAAATAGTTGTCAGAAGTATGTGGTATTTGGTCTCAAATGAAAGGTTTCATTGCGGGCTAGCGTGCAGAATTGACAAAAATATTCCATGCCGATCGGCTTTTGTTTTTCGCAAATAGTTGTCAGAAGTATGTGGTTTTTGGTATCAAAATAAAGGACTTGATAAGGGTTTCGTGAAAAATTAACAAAATTGCTTATTATTGACCGGCTTTTGTTTTTTGTGAAAAGTTTTCAGATATATGTCGAGTTTGGTCTCAAATAAAAGGTTTCATTGAGAGCTAGCTAGCAGAATTGACAAAAATATTCCATGCCGATCGGCTTTTGTTTTTCGCAAATAGTTGTCAGAAGTATGTGGTATTTGGTCTCACATGAAAGGTTTCATTAAGGGCTAGCGTGCAGAATTGACAAAAATATTCCATGCCGATCGGCTTTTGTTTTTCGCAAATAGTTGTCAGAAGTATGTGGTGTTTGGTATCAAAATAAAGGACTTGATAAGGGTTTCGTGAAAAATTAACAAAATTGCTTATTGTTGACCGGCTTTTGTTTTTTGTAAAAAGTTTTCAGATATATGTCGAGTTTGGTCTCAAATGAAAGGTCTCGTAGAGGGCTAGCATGCAGAATAGACAAAAGTGTTCCATGTCGATCTGCTTTTCTTTTTACAAAAAGTTATTACATGCATATCGTGTTTGGAATCTAATGAAAGGTATTGGTGAGGGCTGACATGCAGATATGAAAAAACCGTTTTATGTCGATTGGCATTTATTTTTTTTGTACTGATAGCGGAGCTCTAGGGAATGCTCGGCGTAGCCGAGAATTCGCTAGTCCTATATACTAAAAAGGCATGTGTTGTGATGTTTATTTATTTTCATCATGACGATCGCCAAATTTTGTGGCAAGCCTAACTGCCTGAACCATGAAAGGAATTGTTGTAAATTTTTTTTATATTGCAGGGAATAATGTGTAGTTGTGCCTTTTGGGGGTCTCATATTTTTACTGCAAGTGGTTCTTGTGTAAAAAAATAAAAGCTGTGCAAAATTAATAACTTGAAACAATGGATCCTAGTAGCCATGTCTAAATTTAAAAAGAGTCACGAGGTCATCTGTCACTTTTGACAATCTGTCTATGAACTTTAAACGATTATAACTTTTTATAGAACATTGATATTAAAGAAGTAAATACAGTATCATGTATAATAGTCTTGAGCAAAGGTGTTACTATTAATTTAAGTTTAAAACATAACGTATTTAATTAATATAAATTTTGACGTTTCCAATGTCAAAAGTCAATGTTGCCAAATGTGTGATGAAGTAACTAAATTAAAACCGAATATTCCTAAACTAACTTCACTGAAGACGGTGGCAGTTGTATTAGGGTTGACAATATTAATTTATAAAGTTAAAAATTAACTACTATTTAATAATACAAACAGTGTTGTATAATTATGAAGTAACTAAATAAAAATAAAATGTACCTAATAAAATGGAACACTTTGCTGTGTTTGATATCAAAAGAAAGAAAACCATTATGGCCGGTTTTGAAATGTCAAAAAAATGTGTCATGTCGATCTGCATCTGTCTTTGGGTTTTAAGGAAACGACACAATGTGGACGGGTATGCACGAATGACAAAAATGTTCTACGTAAATTAGAATTTGTTTTTTGCAAAATGTTGTCAGAAAAATGTTTGGAAAAAGTTGTGAGAAGTATGTGGTGTTTAGTATCAAATGAAAGGGCTCCACAAGGGCTGGCATGTAGAATTAACAAAAATGATTAATGTTGATCGGCTTTTGTTTTTTGCGAAACTTTCTCAAAGATACGTCGAGTTTGATTTCAAATGAAAGGTCTCGTTGAGGGTTAGCGTGCAGAATTGACAAAAATGTTCCATTCCGATCGGCTTTTGTTTTCTGCAAAAAGTTCTCAAAGGTATGTCGAGTTTGGTCTCAAATAAAACGTCTTGTTGAGGGCTAGCGTGCAGAATTGACAAAAATGTGCTATGTCGATCGGTTTTTGTTTTTAGCAAAAAGTTGTGAGAAGTATGTGGCGTTTGGTATCAAATGAAAAGGCTCGATAAGGCCTGACGTGTATAATTAACAAAAAAGGTCAATGTTGATCGGCTTTTGTTTTTTGCAAAAAATTCTCAAAGGTATGTCGAGTTTGGTCTCAAATGAAAGGTCTCGTTGACAGCTATCGTGCAGAACTGACAAAAATGTTCCATGTCGATCGGCTTTTGTTTTATGCATAAAGTTGTCAGAAGTATGTCGTGTTTGGTATCAAATGAAAGGTCTCGGAGAGAGCTAGCGTGCAGAATTGACAAAAATGTGCTATGTCGATCGGTATTTGTTTTTTGCAAAAAGTTGTCAGAAGTGTGCGGTGTTTGGTATCAAATGAAAGGTTTCATTAAAGGCTGGTGCAGAATTAACGAAATTGGTCAATGTCGATGGGCTTTTGTTTTTTGCAAAAGGATGTCACAAGTATATAGTGTTTGGTATCAAATGAAAAGTCTCGGTGTGGGCTAGCCTGTAGATATGATAAAAATGTTTCATGTCGATCGGCTTTTGTTTTATGCAAAAATTGTCAGAAGTATATCGTGTTTAGTATCAAATGAAAGGTTTTGGGGAGGGCTAGCGTACAGAATTGACAAAAATGTGTTATGTCGATCGGTTTTTGTTTTTTGCAAAAAGTTGTCAGAAGTGTATAGTGTTAGGTATCAAATGAAAGGTTTCAATGAGGGCTGGTGTGCAGAATTAACAAAAATTGTCAATGTCGATCGGCTTTTGTTTTTTGCAAAAGGTTGTCACAAGTATAGAGTGTTTGGTATCAAATAAAAAGTCTCGGTGTGGGCTAGCGTGCAGATATGATAAAAATGGTTCATGTCGATCGACTTTTGTTTTATGTAGAAAGTTGTCAAAAGTACGTCGTGTTTGGTATCCAATAAAAGGTCTCGGTGAGGGTTGGGGTACATAAACGACAAAGATGTTTCATACCGACCGGCTTTTGTTTTTGGCAAAAAATTATTGGAAGTATATCGTGTTTGCAATCTAATGAAAAGGCTTGGTGAGGCCTAACGTGCAAATATGAAATAATTGTTTCATGTCGATCGGCATTTGTTTTTTGCTCTGACAGCGGAGCTCTAGGGAATGCTCGGCGTATCCGAGAATTCGCTAGTATATATCTATATTTGGATCCATCACGACGATCGGGCATCGTTTGTCCAGCGCAAACTCTTAGACCATTCAAGTAATTGCTGTATTTTTTTTTCAAGTTGTAGGGTCTAATGTGCCGGAGTGCCTTTTGGGGGTCTAATATTTTTACTGTGAGAGATTTTTATTAAAAAAAATTAAAACTGTGCAAAATTGGTACATTGAAACAAAAAATCCCAGAAGCCATGTCTAAATGTGAGAAGAATCACGGTTGTTATAAGTCAAATTTGACAATTCAATATGAAACTTTTATTTGATTTATTTTGAAAATGAAAAGAGATATTGTAAATGTAATTATATATTTACACATTATAATAGTGAGCGAATTATATACAAATACACTGAATGTTAAGTGTGGTGCATTTAAAATATTTAATTTTATGACATCTGACGTTTATCATTCGTTGGTCTATAACCAAAAAATTCTTTACACAAGTTTTATATTTTCAAAGAGAAATATACAGAAATATAAAGTAAACTATGTTTAAAAAAATATATACAATACACTTTGTGATGTAAATATATCACTTTAAATTTGTTTCGCTATATTTAAATATGTATTTTCATTTCAGTTACAATTTTTAATTGCTTATCCAAACAAGAGTATATTATAGAAGAGAAATAACATAAAATTACTGATAATAACACTACTGGAGTGTAACTGATTATCATAAAAGTGCATTGTACCTAATAATTTACGACAAACCTTATTTACAATATTTAAATTTTCATGACATATGACGTTTGTCAAAACGTCAGCTCTAATCAAACAATCATAATGCAAGTCTTGTATTTGCTTGGAGAAATATACAGGGTGAATACTGAAAATCTTGACATAGGGAAATAACATGGGAAAACAGTTTTTTGCTGTTTCCATCTGTCCCGCTAAATAAAATCGGGTGTATATGGTATCGTTAGTTAGATTACATAATTTTGCATCTAATAAAACCAAATGTTGTGTAATATGGCCTTTTCTAACTGTAATATTTGATAAAATAAATTGTATTTTGAAGGTTATCCTTCATATTTTCGAATAAGAAACGTCAAAAACAAAATGCTCCATAGCCGAGTGGATACGAGGGCTGTTTCATAACATAAATAATCTACAAGACCTGGTTCGAGACCACCTCGGCCCTATTTTTTTTTTAAATTAAATTATACTTAAAATATCATGTTTCGAAACATGAAATACAAAATTATACACTAAAAACTAAATTCGAATTAATTGTTAAGTTTGACAGACAGAAAATAATAATTCTATTAAATATTTGGATTTTTTTATTTATAAAAATATGAATATTGCTATTTTATTAAAATAGTCTGATATAATAAAGATATTTTAAGCATAATTTAATTAAAAAGAAAATAGGGCTGAGGTGGTCTCGAACCAGGTCTTGTATATTATTTATGTTATGAAACAGCCCTCGTATCCACTCGGCTATGGAGCATTTTGTTTTTGACGTTTCTTATTCGAAAATATGAAGGATAACCTTCAAAATACAATTTATTTTATCAAATATTTCAGTTAGAAAAGGCCTTATTACACAATATTTAGTTTTATTAGATGCAAAATTAAGTAATCTAACTAACGATACCATATACATCCGATTTTATTTAGCGGGACAGATGGAAACAGCAAAAAACTGTTTTCCCATGTTATTTCCCTATGTCAAGGTTTTCAGTATTCACCCTGTATAGTAAAATTAGTTTAAAAGTAAAATTACACTACATTTTGTAATGTAAGTATGTAGTTTTATATTGTCTTGGCTGTATTTAGATAGGTGTTTTCATTTCAGTTTTTGTTTTTAATTGGTAAGTTATCCAAAGAAGAATATATTTATAGAAAAGAAATATCATAAAATTACGGATAATAACACTATTGACAAAAAATTAAATTCTGGAAATCAAACAAAGCGCGTCGAATTTAGTCATAAACAGATTTATTTAAAAATACTGACAAACCTTCCCTTCATACTCTTTTGGAAGAAATGTTTAACAATTTATTGTACAATAATTATTTTGAATTATAAATCTGGATTATATTAAACTGTAAGTAACTGCATTTTATACATTCTTTATGCATTTCATCAAATTTCATATGGAATTAGGTGATTACAACAAAGATTAGATTTTTAAAAATTCTAATATATTTTCTTATGGAATGAGATCATTGGTAAGTTATCCAAACAAGAATATATTTATAGAAAAGAAATATCATAAAATTACGGATCATAACACAATTGACAAAAATTTCCATAAACAAAATTTCTACATTGTACGGCTAATTGTTTTTGAGTTGTACCAAAAATTCATGTATTTTGTTGAGTAAAAACTGTTATAGTAATGAAGTAGTAAATATTACAAACTCTTTTTCAAATTATTAAAATTTGTTCTTCCAAATTATTCATTCAAAATGTTTTTTGTTAGAGGCAATAGTTTAAAACAAAGTTTAAATTTTGATTACATTTATTTTATAAAATTTAAACTTTATAGATATAAAGAGATATAAAGGCTTACAAACTACAAATATGATTGTAACAACCAAAAAACATGTAGCAACTTAGTAAGTTTTACAAATGCTTTACCAAATTATTACAATTTGTTCTTCCAAACGATCTATTTGAAATTTCTTTTCGTTGAATGCAATAGACTAAACAAAAATCGAAGTTCGATTACAATAATAAAAATAATATGTAGTCAACATTAGATACAACTTTTAATTACAATAGCTAGAAAACATGGAATCAAATCTGTCAATGTTGTCAATTTCGTATGATTTTCAAAGGCTGTTTAGTGTTTACTTATGTATATCGTTTTGAAAATGGAACATGGGTAATTTGCCAAATGTACATTATTCTACGATAAATGACTTTTATCGAATGAATTCAAATCCTCAAAGTCTCCTACGTGACGTCACATATCCCCTCTCCAAAACTTTATTATTGTTTTTCCCTGGAAATATTAACAATAAAGCGATTTAAAAAAATACGAGTATTTTTATTTTTTGTACAGAGCCATAAAATGGAGGTAAAGAAATTAGGTCATATATCTCATTAAGGTTTACAAACACCACATTTGATTATATCAACTTAAAAAAATAATTTCATGTGTAGTCGCGAGTAGACGTGTTTTGCGCAGCTCCGTCTTAACTTAAGTAAAGTGTCGTAAAATACTACTCACGTGTTCAAATTATTCCTTTCTGTGGCCCAATTTTTTTTTTTTGCTATACAATGGGTGGATCTACTCGTAGCCAGGCGACATCGGCAATTAAAGAAACGATCGATACACTCTTGAGCAATGATATCTTCCTCAGCAGTCTAGTTAGCAGAGTTATTACTCGACTAGATGAAAAGCTCGAGGAACAGCGAGTGTATTATGAGGGCATCATTTCGAAGTTGACCGACGACAACCGCGTCTTGGAAGAGAAGCTGGACCAGCAGGAGCAGTACTCACGGCGCAACTGCATTCGCGTCTTTGGCGTTCCAGAAACTCCCAGCGAAAACACTGAATCAACCGTGAGTGAAGTGTTTAATTATATCTGTGGTGTGAGTGTAGTACCTGGCCTCATTGATCGGTGTCACAGAATTGGCAGAAAAGACCCTTCCGGCACTTATATACGATCCATTATTGTTAAGTTTGTCTCTTACAAATCTCGTGAACTTGTAATGAACCAACGTAAAAAACTAAAAGGCACGAAAATGTCCATTAAAGAAGATCTAACTAAAAAGAGACTACATTTACTTACAAGTTCATCTGCTAAGTATGGCTTTAAGAACGTTTGGTCTAGAGATGGTTATATTTATGCCAAAGTCAACAACTCTATCAAAAAAATAAATAATTTAAATGACTTACATTAGACACCGATAACGATGTATGTTATTTTGTTAATGCTTGGAGCTGTTAAAAGCCATCATTTTGAAATTGTTATTCTTTATTTCTTTCCTATTTGTGGTTACATTATTTAGTTTTAAGCGTAAATTTCCTCAAACTGTTAGCTTCTGTGAATACATTTATTTTTGTACATCTCAATACTTCTGCGCAAGATCTTACAAGAAATTAAAGGTCTACCGTTTTACTTAATTATTTACATACAATTATATTTTAAATCTATACATATATTAAAAATAACTTAAGTTCTTGTTATTTTGCATTTGATTTGTTTCTCTCTATTTTGACTAATATTAGTCACTCTATCATCTTAGGTCATCAACCGAATTTATTACATTCCACATCTGTTTATTTTTATTTATATACTTTTATCTCTCTTCTTATTTTTTTCAAATTGTAATGTCAGTTACTCATATTTACTACCAAAACGTTAGGGGTCTGTGTACTAAAGTAAATACTTTCTACAATACTCTTGCCTCTTTAAATCTTGATATAATTTGCCTAACGGAAGCATGGCTTAACAACAGTGTTCACACTTCCGAATTGTTTTTGCCTCATTACGATGTTTATAGATGTGACAGGGACACACTCAGTAGTGGTAAATCTCGTGGTGGTGGTGTCCTATGTGCTGTCAATAATAACAAATACAAATCTATGCCTATCAACATTGCTTTCTATCCTTCCTCTCATTCTGATCTTGTCTGCCATAAACTGTTTCTAACATCCACCGTTTTTGTCTATATCATTGTTGTCTATCTTCCTCCATCCATTTCCCTTGATCAACAGAACTATATTTTTGAATCTCTTGAATCCTTTATATCCATTGCTGATTGTAACTTCATAATTGTTGGTGACTTTAATATAGCGAAACTAATTGACAGTTATCAAGGTTTTCGCACTGATAATTTTACGTCTAATTTTGAGAATTTTGCTGCTTTTATAAATGCAACACAGTTTAACCAGATAAAAAATTCCTATGGGAGGTTGTTGGATGTAGTTGTTTCTAATCTATCCTATTCTGTTCTTGCAAACAATGATCTAGTTGTTGATGAAGATCCGCACCATCCAGCTTTTTCAATATCATTTCAATTTGACTCTAACCCTAATATTCCTAACTCTTCCTTTAATCAAAACTATTGTTCTTACAATTTTCGTTCTACAGATTATAATCTACTTTATAACTTACTCTCAGATGTTAATTGGGACTTACTGAAAAATTATGATGATGTTGACTTTGCCTTTAATATCTTTTACACTATTATCTATAATATATTTGATATGTGTATTCCTGTTAGTATAAGACGACCATCTAAATATCCACCTTCGTTTAATTCTCATATCATCAAATTAATAAAACTTAAAAACAGATTCAATAATTTATTTAAAACCCATAAAACCGAATATTATCAGTCTGAATTCGTACGTCTCCGTGCACTTATTAAAAAAGAAATTAAAATTGCCCATAAAATATATTTAAATAATATCGAGGATACTTTGAGTGCTGATCCAAATAAATTTTGGTCCTATATAAATAGTAAAAAATCTGGTGTGTCCAACACAATACCTCCCGCCACATTATTAATATATTCTATATAAGTTTTTCAATACATTTAATTTATTGTTTTAAAATTAATTTGTTATTGCAGTCAGAATATTTTTAATTTATTTCATACCTAAAATTTCCTTCATAAAATTTGTATGACCAATATGACAGCTATTTTTCACGATACTAAAAGCGGAACCGAACTTACTTTGATTCACGCATGCAAATACATTCCTAATATATTTCTTCCATCTTTTTAAATTTTACAATAAAATGACTTCATTTTTACGTATTTTATCTTTTACACTTACTTACATCAAATTTGATATCATATGTCAAATTTTGTGAACATATGAATAACTCGTCTGTTTTATCGAAATTTCTTAGCCTAAACGATATGTAAAATTATTATAATTTATATATATTTTTTCTATCTAGCTAGAAGTTATATATAAACATAATTATGCAGATCGGTAGAAAATTAAAAAATCTTTATATTTATAATAACGAAATTTGCGAAAATATGGTATTTAGAGGTATTTTTTAGGAAAAACGGTTTAAAGCTTCAAGTAAAGTACTACTTCCGGTTAACCGATTGTAGTCAAAATCTAATCAGTTCATCATATTTGAATATAAGTCTTAAATATCAAATATTATATTTTTTACTTGTATCGTATTGGATTTATCGTGGACGAAAAATCGTAACAGACACACACACACACACAGACATACAGACATCACGTTAAAAATAGTAAAATCGTATTCTAGGGTCCCTAATTCGTGCTCATATGTTGAAAACTCATACTCGAGAAATCTGACCAAAAACAATACCTCCCTTATCTATATATTGATAGGCGGGAGGTAAAAACGTACTTCTCGAATCCCAGGGTATATGCATTTTAACAATCAAGAATTTACCACTACTCCTGATATAGTTCACGGTTTCTCAGAATTCTTTGTTAGCGTTTACATTCCTTCAGATAGCTCCGATCACTCTACTACTCCCATTCACAATAATAATTGCCTATCGTTTTGAAAATGGAACCTGGGTAATTTGCCAAATGTACATTATTCTATGATAAATGATTTTTATCGAATGAATTCAAATCCTCAAAGTCTTCTACGTGATGCCACATATCCCCTCTCCAAAACTTTATTATTGTTTTTCCCTATAATTATTAACAATAAAGCGATTTAAAAAAAAAATACGATAATTTTTATTTTTTGTACAGAACCATAAAATGGAAGTAAAGAAATTAGGTCATATATCCCATTAAGATTTACAAACAACTCATTTGATTACATCAACTAAAAAACTTGTAGTAACTTCCTCAAATGTAACCAAAATGACTTTCTATTGAAGCAAGTATTTTATTTTGTTGAAAAAAACTATTTTATTATCAAGGCATGTCGGTAAATATTACAAATTCCTCTTCAAATTGTTAAAATTTGTTCTTCAAAATTATTCATTCAAAATGATTTTTTGTTAAATGCAATACTTTAGAACAAAGTTCAAATTTTGATTACATTTATCTTATAAAATTTAAACTTTGATTACTACAAGTATAAGGCATGTTTTAATTAGGTTAATTTTTAACAACACTGATAAACGGAGATATAAATGTTTACATACGACAAGTTTTGTTATAACAACCATAAAACTTGTAGCTACTACCTCAGATGTAATCATAATACCTTTTATATCAAGCAATTTATGAATTTTGTTGAATATAATCTGTTATAAGAACAAAGTATGTAAATTTTAGAAATACTTTACCAAATTATTACAGTTTGTTCTTCAAAATGATCTATTTGAAATGTCTTTTCGTTGAAAGCAATAGTCTAAAACAAAGATCGAATTTTGATTACAATAATAAAAATATTATGTTGTTAAGATTACCATGATTCAACTTTTATTTATAACAGCTAGAAAACATGGAATCAAATTTGGTTCACATTGAAATGTCTGTACTCATCTGTCAACATTGTCGATGTCGTATGATTTTCAAAGGCTGTTTAGTTTTTACATATGTACATCGTTTTGAAAATGGAACATGGGTAATTTGCCAAATGTACATTATTCTATGATAAATGATTTTTATCGAATGAATTCAAATCCTTCAAGTTTCCTACGTGACGTCACATATCCTCTCTCCAAAACTTTATTATTGATTTTCTCCGGAATTATTTATTTATTTATTTAGAAAATTCCACTCTACAGGATTTTAACAATCCCAATTTCAGAGGGAGTTAAACTAAAATATAAATATAACAGCAAGACAAATAAAGTCCCAAAAATGGTAGTTACAGAAAAGACATAGAAATAAATAAATCTAATACATATCATACCAAAAAATTATTAACATAGAAATAAAAACTCAACCTTCTTTTTGAAACAAACTATCAAAGAAAATATCACATTCTAAATTAAGCTTATTAAACAGTATACAAAGTCTATTACATGGTGTATTTTGTTCAAAATTTGTTTGTGCGAATTTGACATAAAAAGTTAATTGTTGTCTACAGCTAACACGAGGTACATGTAAGTTTAGCATAAATGAAAGTTCACTATCATCAATTACATTATGCAGCAATTTGTATAGAAATAAGGTAGATAATATCTTTCTTCTATTTCCTAAAGATATCAATTTAAAAGTTCTTAACGCCGTTTCATATTGTAACTAATGATTGTAAACTTTATATTTTTTAAACCAACAATACTTAACAAATTTTTTCTGAACACTTTCAATATGATCTATAAATTTAGCGTAAAACGGTGACCATACTTGACAACAATATTCTAATGTACTTCTAACATAATAATTAAATAACATAATAGCAGTTGATTCATGTTTAAAATTTTTAGATAATCGCATGACAAAATTTAAATTTCGAAATGAAGAAGAAACTATTGATTGAATGTGTTGAACAAAATCTAATTTAGGGTCAAACAACAGCCCTAAATCCTTGAATTTCACTACTCTTTGTAGTAAGTTATTATACATGTAGTATTGATGACATATATGTTGCTTTTTTCTAGTATATGTCATTATTTTACATTTGTTGGTATTAAAATAGAGTTTATTTGTCTCAGACCATGCTAAAAGATTAGATATATCATCTTGTAATTCAAAACAGTCAGCCACAGAGTTAATTGTTTTAAACAGTTTAATGTCATCAGCATACATAAGAATTTTAGATGATTTAACAAAATCAGTAATATTATTAATAAATAAAAGAAATAATAACGGTCCTAGATTGGAGCCTTGAGGAACCCCAGAGGTGGCTGAAAAACGTTCGGATGCAAACCCATTAATAACTACGAATTGATAACGATCTGATAAGTATGATGCAAGTAGTTGACAAAGAGGCAGAGAAAAGTTGAATTCATTATATAGCTTATTAATCAATATGTTATGGTTTACTTTGTCAAAAGCTTTAGCAAAATCTGTATATACAACATCAATTTGGCTGTCACTAATACCATTAGATATGATTTCTGTAAATTTCAACAAATTTGTTGTAGTAGACCTTCCTTTTAAAAACCCATGCTGATCTTTTGAGATGTATTTAGAGACACTGCTGTATACAGGGTGTTCGAAAAATAGGGGACCAAATTTGGAAAATATATTAATCAACCCAAAACAAGAAAATAATCCTAATATACCCATGTCCGGAAACGAACCATTTTGGAATAAAACACTCTTTTGTTTGAATTTTGAATTTATTTTTAATAATGTTTTTACTCTCAAAATTACAATAGTTGTTCAAAATGTCCTCCTTGAAGTTGCATGCAACATTCTAGAAGTCTTTTCATTGATTGTCGGACACGTTCGAATATTCCTGGTTTTAGTCTTTTACTATTGAAACAGTCTATGATTCTTTGCCGTAAATTCTCTACGTTATTAATGGGTGTCGAATAAACTAAGCTCTTTAAATGAACCCAAAAATAAAAATCAAACGGATTCAAGTCTAGTGAACGTGGAGGCCACGTAGTTGGACCATCTCTGCCTATCCACCGATCAAGAAATAAATTTTGAAGATATTGTCTTACTTGGAAACTAAAATGTGGAGGCGTGCATAAACCACATATGATGCCGTGTGAATAGTGAAACATTCTCCAATAAATTTGGTAAATTATTTTTCAGATAATGTAAATACAAATTTCCTGTTAATCTGTTATGCAAAAAATAAAACCCTATCAACTCATCTCCAACAATACAATATTAATAGAAAAGCTTCAAAACAATATCAAAATAATTTAATTACGGTGACAACAAATTTTGACAGTTACTAAGGAAACGTAAATAAACAAATTACAAGTATTAACGTAACTATTTTAATTTTGACAGTAAAAACATTACTAAAAATAAAATTCAAAATTCAAACAAAAGAGTGTTTTATTCCAAAATGGTTCGTTTCCGGACATGGGTATATTAGGATTATTTTCTTGTTTTGGGTTGATTAATATATTTTCCAAATTTGGTACCCTATTTTTCGAAACCCTGTATTTTATTATGAATAATAATTTCAAAAACTTTTGAAACATTTGACAAGATAGCTATAGGTCTGTAATTAGAAATATCACTCCTATTACCAGACTTAAAAACCGGAGAAATCCTTGCAACTTTTAAACATGAAGGATAAGTATTCGTCTTAAGAGCCAAGTTAAAAAGAATGAAAAATGGTTCCACAAATATATCCTTGCAGCCCTTCAAAATATATGAGGGCACTTGATCAGAACCTAAACTAGTTTTAGATTTCAACTTATCAATAGCATCAGCGATTTAATTTTTACTAATATAGTTAATTTCGGTAATATCCCTATTTGCAGTGTTAGAGTTTATTTCAGTATTAAGAGACACAGTACTAGCATCGGAATACACACTTGAGAAAAATAGAGCGAATGCTTGAGAAATTGACGAACCATTGTCATATACTTCATTATTCAAATTCATCCTTCGCGGTGTACCACATTTCTTCTTACTTTTAATGTAATCAATTACCAATGCAGAATTAGAATTTATGTTATTTTCAATGTTTGAAATATAAGAATTAAAAGCAAATTTAATGTCTTTTTTAATTTTTGATCTTAAGTGCAAATAATCATTTTTAGCAGATTCAATTCCATGTTTTTTGTATAATTTGCGATTTTTATCTTTTGCTTTCAAGTCTGAGATAATATTTGGTGTAAACCAAGGAGGATATTTGGATTTACTCGTTTTTTTAGTGGGTACACTTTTTGAAAAGACAAAATTTAATAAAGAATAAAATTTATCAAAAGCTAAATCTATATCATGATAATTATTTAGTAAAGACCAGTCTACGGATTCCAAATATCTGTATAATAACAAAAATCAGCTTTTCTAAAGTTAAATAAAATATTTTCAGAGATATTTAATGATTTTTGGTTAGTTTCAAAATCACAGCAATCAATTATTAATGCTGGGTGATGATTATCTAATTTAACAAATGGTACAAAATCCTGTACAACAGTACAATGTATATTCGATAAAACTAAGTCTAGTAATCTATTATTACTATTTAATACAAAATTATATTGTTGGGCCAGTATG
This sequence comes from Stenolophus ochropezus, assembly GCA_035578165.1. Lineage (NCBI taxonomy): Eukaryota > Metazoa > Arthropoda > Insecta > Coleoptera > Carabidae > Stenolophus > Stenolophus ochropezus. Next base: position 24,387,315 of record JAQOWZ010000017.1, read on the forward strand.
GAATTTGAAAAATTAACTAGGTTTGTTGTTATCGAATTTGTAATTCCATATTTATAATGATCATAAATTAGTGGTATATTAAAATCACCAATAATAATAAAATTACTATCAAGTATAAATGGCAATGACTCAATATAATTATAAAAGGCATCCAAAAGATCAGCTGTAATAGGCGGTGGCAAGTACACTGTAATAATATGTAAATATTTTGAAGGGTTGAAATTAACCTTAACACACACTACATCAAATTTGTGGCTTAAACATAAGGTGAATCTATAACATATGACTGCAACGATGAATTTACTGCACAAAGAACACCACCACCCCAGGCCTTGCCAGTACTTGCACAATCCCTATCAGAACGATACACATTATAGCTATCATTAAATAATTTTTCATTATTAATAGACTCATCAAGCCAGGATTCCGTTATACAAATGACATCAAAATCAGAAGAACTGGTACTGTTATAAAATTCATCAGTTTTTGACTTTAAACCTCGCACGTTCTGATAATAAAGACGCATCGTAAAATAGATGTAAAATAATGAAATATAAACCAAAAACAAATAAATATATAAAAATACAATTAGTAAACACCTTATATCTGATAAGTAAATTAATAATAAGCAATTTTAAACGGGTGAAGGTTACAAACAATTGATGGTTAGTGTCAATGAACTTAGTAATAAGTAAATTCGACAAGTAATGTCAGCAAAAGAATTGGTATATAAATGTAAAAAAATATAAAAAATGAGAATTCAAAAGACAAAAAAATATTTAACACACTTTAAATTATAAGTAATCAAAATCATATTGTAGCTCCTTAAACTATAAACAGAAATAACAAATTAATAGTGCATAAACACTAAATACATAATTTTATTTATTAATTTATATCATCATTGGAATTAATGTGTTTAACTGTCTTCCCGATTTTCGCAAAGATGTTACCGTTTGATGACCAAACGTTTTTGAAACCATGTTTATTAGAAGCAGCTTTTAAAAGTTCTAATCGGGTTCTAGTAAGATCTTCTTTAATGGTGACCGGGGAACCTTTCAGATTTCTGCGCGCCTTTAATACAGTCTCACGTGATTTATAAGATAAAAATTTCACTATAATGGGTCGCGGTTTCGCAGTATTCTTTTTAGGTTTACCGGTACGATAACACCTTTCAATCGCACTGGATTCAACGTTGATTTTCACCCTTTCATTAGAAATAACACACACTTTATCTTCAACATTTTCATCTTCTTCTTCTGACACACCAAACACTCGAAGACAATTACGGCAAGAGTACTGTTCTAAATCATCACATTTTTCACGTAGAATTTTATTTTCATGCGTAAGATCAGCAATAGTGAGTTCATAATTAAGTTTTAATTCATTAAACTTACTCTCTAAACTATCGTGCACTTTTTTGACGAGATGAGAAATAGCTTCGTCGTCCTTTAATAGACTGGCAACAGCTTCCTTAATCAGGGCACTCATAGCTCTTGTGTTCGTACCAGACATTGTTGAAGAAAATATTAGAGAATTTAAATAAATTAAAGAAAATAATTTCACAACACTGTGGAATCAACACTCAGCGGAGCTACCAAAAAACACGTCTACTCACTGCTGGGACACATATCAATAATAAAGCGATTTAAAAAATTACGGGTATTTTTTTTTTTACAGAACCATAGAATGGAAGAAAAGAAATTAGGTCATATATCCCATTAAGGTTGTTTGTAGCAAAAAGTTGTCAGAAGTATGTCGACTTTGGTATCAAATGGAAGCACTCGAGTAGGGCAACCATATTGCAATAACAAAAATTTGCCAGGTCGATCGGCTTTTGTTTTTTTGCAAAATTTGTCAGAAGTATGTCGTGTTTGGAATCATATGAAAGGTCTCGTCGAGAGCTGGTGTACAGGAATGAAATTAGACTTCAACTGTAAATACTTCATTAATGCCGGAGGCCTAGTGAAGCTCAGCGTAACTGAGCCTTCGCTAGTCCCTATACTAAACGATTACATTCACTATATATCTATCTATCTATCTATCTATCTATAGATTCATCACGAGCATCGAGTAACATTTGTAAACGCCTACAGCCTGAACCATGCAAGTGATTGTTATAATTTTTTTTTAATATGTGGGGACTAATGAGATCTGGTGCCTTTTGGGTGTCTCGTATTTTTACTGTCAGTGGTTTTCGTGAGTAACAGGTACGGTCGCCTAAGACGAAATCTAATGCCTGACATACAAGGGTTTTAATTTATAGAGTTTTACTTGCCTCAAAAGTAATCCACGAATTATATTAATGAACAACTTTTACACGAAACAAGGGTAACGATAGTCGCTGCCACCACTATCACTTTATTTATTTAGTCTGCCGTGATAGAAGCAGACAAGGGAATGTTTAATAATGATAACAGACGCGGTTTATTATAATTATGGTCAAATTAGTGCAGGGTAGTAATTTTAGAATAATAGAGTTTTACTTACGCGTTGTGCTACCACGTCACAGGGGTTGGAATAGGATGGGCTGAATCAAACACGATATTCCAACAATAACAAAATTATATAAATTTTAATAATCAACCGCGATCAAAAACATTTATATAATTCAAATAACTACAACGCGTAACTTGATTCTATATAAACTCTAAATTCTTACTTTTCTATTTACAAACAATTTTGAAAACCTTTTTACATCGATCTACAAATCAATAATAATTCACACAGAATATATAAAACTACTTACAAATTTACACCACGATGAGAGAGCCTTTACACACAGTAAAACAACTAATTGGTTATTTCGCTAAGAAATACCAAGGTATATCTGACATTCGGTCAAGACATCCACAACAATCGACGAGTACAACAAGAGAGAGAGATTTCGAACTGTGAACCACCATTTAATGGTAAAAATTCAGAAGTTCTTAACCTATGTTTATCCGGCTCTTCTCATCCCCTAAGTACAAACTATGCTGAAAATGACCCAACTATTGATGTCCACCGAGGGCATCACGTACGGAAACGGACAGTTATGTCTTTTGAAAACAAGCTTCAAGGCGCGAAAAGTGCGTCCTCAACCATAAATCTGTCCATTTCGTAACATCTGGAGTACTGCACTAACAAAAATTTACAAAAATACGCAGCCGCCAAGCGACCGTGTTACACGTGTAAAAAATTAAAACTGTGCACAAATGCTGCCTGGAAACAATGGATCCCAGAGGCCATGTCTAAATGTAAGAAGAATCACGCCGTCATCCGTCACTTTTGACAATCGGACTATGAACTTTAAACGATTATATCTTCTTATAGAGTATTGATATCAAAGATTTAAAAACAATTTCATGAATAATAGAATTGAGCAAAGGTGTTACAACTAATTTAAGTTTAAAACATAACGTATTTAATTAATATAAATTTTGACGTTTCCAATGTCAAAAGTCAATGTTGCCAAATGTGTGATGAAGTACATAAATTAAAACCAAATATTCCTAAACTAACTTCACTGACGACGGTGGCAGTTATAGTCTTTTTCACGAAAATGTGATCGTACGTCATACCTAGTAATAAAATTGTAGCCAAAACAGCAATGTTACTATCCCTAGCATATACCCAGTAAAATACTTAGTGTCTTTTACTAATAAATGGTTGGTAATCCTGTACAACGTTGCCATTCTCGAAATGTCAAAAAATAATATTATTTTTAAAAAATGTCAAAAAATTGAGCAAAAAGTTGTGCACAGAATATGATGAATTCTGTAATAAGGTATTTCGAACAAGAACGTGACAAACGGAGATACAGAGGGGAATGCTGAATAAATTTAATTTATTTTATGTAAATAATTCACAATATGATATATATACACATGGTATACAATGCAACCATCAACACTTGAATGTACCCTACAAATACTTGGCAACGTTGCATCAGGGAACATTATGACGTACGATCACATTTTCGTGAAAAAGACTATATATTAGGATTGACAATATTAATTTACAAATTTAAAAATTAATTACTATTTTTTTAATACAAACAGTGTTGCCAAATTATGAAGCAACTAAATAAAAATCAAATATTTGATATCAAAAGAAAGAAAACCATAAGAGCCGGTTATGAAATGACAAAAAAATGTGTCATGTCGACCTGCATTTGTTTTTCGCAAAAAGTTGTTAGAAGTAGGTCGTTCTTGAGTTTTAATGAAACGACACAATGTGGACTGGTGTGCTCGAATGACAAAAATTTTCTACGTCGATTAAAATTTGTTTTTTGCAAAATGTTGTCAGAAATATGTCGTGTTTGGTAACGAATGAAAAGTCTCGGTGTGGGCTAGCGTGTAGATATGATAAAAATGTTTCATGTCGATCGACTTTTGTTTTATGCAAAAAGTTGTGAGAAGAATGTCGTGTTTGGTATCAAATGAAAGGTCTCGGTGAGGACTGGGTTACATAAATGACAAAAATAATTCATGTCGACCGGCTTTTATTTCTTGCAAAAATTTCTCAAAAGTATGTCGAGTTTAGTCTCAAATGAAACGTCTCGTTGAGGGCTAGCGTGCAGAATTGACAAAAATGTTCCATTCCGATCGGCTTTTGTTTTCTGCAAAAAGGACTCAAAGGTATGTCGAGTTTGGTCTCAAATGAAACGTCTTGTTGAGAGTTAGCGTGCAGAATTTACAAAAATGTGCTATGTCGATCGGTTTTTGTATTTTTTGCAAAAAGTTGTGAGAAGTATGTGGTGTATGATATCAAATGAAAAGGCTCGATAAAGGCTGGCGTGTAGAATTAACAAAATATCAATGTTGATCGGCTTTTGTTTTTTGCAAAAAACTCTCAAAGGTATGTCCAGTTTGGTCTCAAATGAAACGTCTTGTTGAGAGCTAGCGTGCAGAATTGACAAAAATGTGCTATGTCGATCGGTTTTTGTATTTTTTGCAAAAGGTTGTAAGAAGTATGTCGAGTTTGGTCTCAAATGAAAGGTCTCGTTGAGGGCTAGCGTGCAGAATTGACAAAAATGTTCCACGTCGATCGGCTTTTGTTTTATGCAACAAGTTGTCAGAAATATGTCGTGTTTGGTATCGAATGAAAGGTCACGTTGAGGGCTAGCATGCAGAATTGACAAAAATGTGATATGCCGATCTGTTTTTGTTTTTTGCAAAAAGTTGTCAGAAGTGTATGGTGTTTGGTATCAAATGAAAGGATTCAATGAGGGCTGGTGTGCAGAATTAACGAAAATGGTCAATGTCGATCGGCTTTTGTTTTTTTGCAAAAGGTTGTCACAAGTATATAGTGTTTGGTATCAAATGAAAAGTCTCGGTGTGAGCTAGCGTGTAGATATGATGAAAATGTTTCATGTCGATCAACTTTTGTTTTATGCAGATAGTTGTAAGAAGTATGTCGTGTTTGGTATCAAATGAAAGGTCTCAGTGCGGGCTGGGGTACATAAATGACAAAAATGTTTAATGTCGACCGGCTTTTATTTCTTGCAAAAATTTGTCAAAAGTATGTACAGTTTGGTCTCAAATGAAAGGTCTCGTTGAGGGCTAGCGTACAGAATTGACAAAACTGTTCTATTCCGATCGGCTTTTGTTTTCTGCAAAAAGTTCTCAAAGGAATGTCGAGTTTGGTATCAAATGAAACGTTTTATTGAGGGCTAGCGTGCAGAATTTACAAAAATATGCTATGTCGATCGGCTTTTGTTTTACGCAAATAATTGTCGGGAGTATGTCGTGTTTGGTATCAAATGAAAGGTCTCGGAGAGGGCTAGCGTGCAGAATTGACAAAAATGTGCTATGTCGATCGGTGTTTGTTTTTTGCAAGAAGTTGTTAGAAATGTGTGGTGTTTGGTATCAAATGAAAGGTTACAATGAAGGCTGGTGTGCAGAATTAACGAAAATGGTCAATGTCGATCGGCTTTTGTTTTTTGCAAAAGGTTGTCACAAGTATATAGTGTTTGGTATCAAATGAAAAGTCTCGGTGTGGGCTAGCGTGTAGATATGATAAAAATGTTTCATGTCGATCGACTTTTTTTTTAATGCAGAAAGTTGTCAGAAGTATGTCGTGTATGGTATCAAATGAAAGGTCTCGGTGAGAGTTGGAGTACATAAATGACAAAAATGTTTCATGTCGACCGGCTTTTGTTTTTTGCAAAAAAATATTAGAAGAATGTTGTGTTTGCAATCTAATGAAAGGTCTCGGTGAGGCCTAACGTGAAAATATTAAATAATTGTTACATGTCGATCAGCATTTGTTTTTTGCACTGACAGCCGAGCTCTAGGGAATGCTCGGCGTAGCCGAGAATTCGCAAGTCATATACTATTTTGATAGATTCACTATCTATCTATCTATCTATCTATCTATATTTGGATTCATCACGACGATCGGGCATCGTTTGTCAAGCGCAAACTCTTAGATCATTCAAGTAATTGCTGTAATTTTTTTTTCAAGTTGTAGGGTCTAATGTGCCGGAGTGCCTTTTGGGGGTTTCATATTTTTACTGTGAGCGGTTTTTATTTAAAAAAATTAAAACGGTGCAAAATTGGTACCTTGAAACAAAAAATCCCAGAAGCCATGTCTTCATTTAAGAAGAATCACGGTTGTCATCCGTCAAATTTGACAATTCAATATGAAACTTTTAATTGATTTATTTTGAAAATGAAAAGAGATATTGTAAAGGTAAATATATTTTTATACATAATAATAATGAGCGAAATATATACAAAAACACTGAATGTTAAGTGTGGTGCATTTAAAATATTTAATTTTCTAACATTGACGTTTATCATCTGTTAGTCTATAACCAAAAAATTCGTTACACAAGTTTTATATTTTCAAAGAGAAATATACAAAAATATAAAGTTAACTTTGTTTAAAAGAATATGTACAATACACTTTGTGATGTAAATATATCATTTTAAATTTGTTTCGCTGTATTTAAATATGTATTTTCATTTCAGTTATAATTTGTAATTAGTTACCCAAACAAGAGTACATTTACAGAAGAGAAATAACTTAAAATTACTGATAATAACACTACTGATTATCATAAAAAAACATTGTACATAATAATTTTCGGCAAACCTTATTTACATTAAATTTTCATGACTTATGACGTTTGTCAAAACGTCAGTTATAATCAAACAATCATAATGCAAGTCTTGTATTTGCTTGGAGAAATATATAGTAAAATTAGTTTAAAAGTAAAATTACACTACATTTTGTAATGTAAGTATGTAATTTTATATTTTCTTGGCTGTATTTAGATGTGTTTTCATTTCAGTTATAGTTTTCAATTGGTAAGTTATCCAAACAAGATTATATTTATAGAAAAGAAATATCATAAAATTACGGATAATAACATTATTGACAAAAAAACTAAATTCTGGAAATCAAACAAGGCGCGTCGCATTCAGTCTTAAACTCATTTATTTAAAAATACTGACAAACCTTTCCTTCATACCCTTTTGGAAGAAATGTTTTACAATTAATTGTACAATAATTATTTTGAATTATGTATCTGGATTACATTAAACTGTAAGTAACTGCATTTTATACATTCTTTATGCATTTCATCAAAATGAAATGATGAAATTGATTACAACAAAGATTAGATTTTTAAAAATTATATTTTGTTATGGAGTGAGATGATTTTTTATATGAAAACGTTTAAAAAAACAAAGTATCTATCCAATTATTCATTTTAATTGATATTTCAAACAATAAACACTTTCTGTAACCAAATATTAATCGAGAAATAAGTTTGATGACATACGCTCTCAATCGAATGTGACTGTGAATGAAATGGATGAAAATTAGTTTAAGGTAAATTTTGGATGATGAAAGTTGCGAGCAGGGTTTGCAAGTTCTCACAGTTAGTTTTAATTATTATTCTGTAGTTATAAACATATATCATTTTAAAATATATTATTATTCTTTTATATTCATTGGATAGTAAATGAAAATTACTTTATGAACATTATTATTTCATATATTTTATTCAATTAAAATTTGTCGAACGAAGTGTCCCTATTAAAATTATAAGATATATTTTAAAGAGATTTATTTAGAAACAAAAAATATTTAAAATTTAACAATGAGCCTTTAGGTTACCGAAAATTTTAAAGAAAACGGACGGCTTTGATTGTTAGCTGCTCTTTTTGTAAATTTTCGGGATCCTAAAAGCACATTGTTAATTGTTAAGATATATTTATAATATTTTTATTAAAAATATATTGTGTTCTAATTACATTTATTAACAAGTGTCTTTGAATTTTAAAATTCACCCTTAATGGTTACATTCAGTAATCCGACTGTGTAACACATGTTTGAACGCATCCAAAATATAGTTGTCAAATTATCTTGTCATTTTGACATTGCTGAAAATATATGTATTTGACTTTATTATGCGTTTAAAATCAATAAGACTAGATATTCATTTTGCTGCATTATCATAAAGAGACTTCATGTTATTAAGAAATGTAAAGAAGTTAGCAATTTATGTGTATCACAACTTGTACAAATGAAACTACTGCAAGAAACAAAGTTGTTGTTTATCATAGGTGTTATTTCTATAATTTTATCTTTAAGTATAACTGTGTAGTGAAGTCATATTTAAATAAGAATTCTAAAATACAGTCCAAAACTGATCAGTCTATGATTTGGAACAAGCCTTTACAAGCGCAGTTACAAAAATATCATAAAGTTTCAATAAAATTATTCTACATAAAAACGTCTGGAAATTGTCTTGATATTCTTTTTACATTTTCATAACATAAGCAAACAAATTTTGTCTGAAACGAGTGCATAAAGTATTATACTTACAGCGAAATTGAAAGCACATTAAATAGGGCTGGAAGTGCAAAAATAAAATCAGTAGAAAGAAGAAATCAAAAAATAAAAACCGTCATAAATATTTAATACGATTGACAAATTCGCAATAATGTTACATATTCTGCAATGAACTCTTTCATTGTAGATGTACATATGTACCAATAGTATTACATTGGTACAGAGAAAATATGACAATGATTTTATAATGAAAATGTTGTTGATAAGAATCAATGGCTACAATTTTTATTGTAATCAAGCTATGCGTTATAGCTTGGAAACCGAAAGTAAAGCGAAATCAGTATTTCAAGCTTCAACTAATTATATTATACATGAAATTGGACTTGTTGTGTTGTAATATTATCTAACCAACCATACTTAGCATGTAGTGTTGATAGTTTTATCAAAGCAGAAAAAGGATTTGAACTTCTGGAATTAAAATGTCCTTATTCCTGTCAGAACAAATTCATTCTAGATTTACAAAATAAGAAGTTAGCTGTAAATTTCTTTTCACATCATACTGGTGATTTGGAAATAAATAAAACAACACTAGCGTCACCAGTTAGTTTGATATGTCACAAAGTATTCAAAATATTATTATGTTTTTGTTTTTGCTTAGAATAATAAATTTCATTTATGCCTAAAAATAATATTTTTACTCATATACATATAAAATTAAATATAAACATATTTAATTGTTGAATAATTATATGGATTCCTTCTTTAGCAAGTGCAATGAAATTCATAAATAGTGACATCTATGTGTTTTTTTTTAACTATTAAAATATTGATTTTTTCTGATATACACAGGAACAAATTTTACAAAGACTGGTTTAAACGGTATTGTTAAACGTATAAAAATTATGTGTATATATTATTTAAAAATATAGATTTATTAATTCAAAAATATTATTGTATAGTAATGAAATTTATAAACAAAGTTATAGTTATTTTTAATACAAGAATACAATAATTTTAAATAAAATAATAAATTATCGATGAGCGGCAATCTTAATTCATTTTCTAAAAAACCTTAAATTTTATTTCATTAATATATCATTAAATATGAATAATTATGAAGGTAAGTTGACTTTATAGGATGCCTTTTTAATTTTTCAACAACTTATATTCCTAGGCTTTTAGCGCTAAAATGAATAGGTAAAGAGATACAGAAGTATGAAAAAAATAACATTAAATATATACATATAAAATTAAATATAAACATATTTAATTGTTGAATAATTATATGGATTCCTTCTTTAGCAAGTGCAATGAAATTCATAAATAGTGACATCTATGTGTTTTTTTTAACTATTAAAATATTGATTTTTTCTGATATACACAGGAACAAATTTTACAAAGACTGGTTTAAACGGTATTGTTAAACGTATAAAAATTATGTGTATATATTATTTAAAAATATAGATTTATTAATTCAAAAATATTATTGTATAGTAATGAAATTTATAAACAAAGTTATAGTTATTTTTAATACAAGAATACAATAATTTTAAATAAAATAATAAATTATCGATGAGCGGCAATCTTAATTCATTTTCTAAAAAACCTTAAATTTTATTTCATTAATATATCATTAAATATGAATAATTATGAAGGTAAGTTGACTTTATAGGATGCCTTTTTAATTTTTCAACAACTTATATTCCTAGGCTTTTAGCGCTAAAATGAATAGGTAAAGAGATACAGAAGTATGAAAAAAATAACATTAAAATCTACACCCGGTATACAACTGTGCAATAAAACTAGGAACATAGGACTTAAAAATGTGATTTCAAAATTTTTTTAATACTTTCTCTCCTGATATATTTAGAGCAAAACTATAAAAGTACAAAGTTGTTCAAATTTCAATTCTACATCAGATAAAATCATAACCGATAGAACCGCACGTCTGTTGTATGGGATGTATTAAATATAAAATTTAAATTTCTTTATAAACATAACATTTTACTCAAAAACATTAATGAAAAATAAAAATTAGTACTATTCCATGTATTTACATGTAAAACATTATTTTAAAATTACTTTATTTAAACTTGCAAATACATCTATTTCTTTATAAATTTCCTTTACCAATACAATTTTAAAATTTAAAACGTTTTTATAAATGTAATTTTGAAATACATAACACTTTACTCACAAACATTAATGAAAAATAAAAATGAGAAACTGTTAAGACCTATAATATCAAAAAATGAACAATAAATAACAACACAAAAAAATTATAAATAACATTGGAAGGACATTTTCAAAAAACAGTGGAGTGTGGAGTAACTAAATATCATACAGACAAGTCAGGAAAAATACAAATAGGTAAGTTTCAAGAGATGTATCGAAGTTATAATTAAACATTTGTGAAAGAAAACTGATTTGAAATGAAAATGTTAATAAAAAATATTACTTTTAACTTAATATATAAATGTATTTTCCATCTGAATACTCTTTATTTGTCAATAATTTTTAGGTATTACTTTAGTTGTCAAATTTTATTTGAATAAAAATAAATTAACTTCATGAAATAAACATTTCCATATATTATTTTGATTTCAATTTATTGTTCAGTGCATATAAAAGTAATAATTTATTTTAAATTAACTTAATAAACATTTCCTTCAGAAGTACAGTAGTTCTAAAATTTCAAACATATTTTTATAACTTTAATTTAAGAATACATATAACTTAACACACAAACATTAACGAAATATGAGAAATGGTTAAAAATAAACATAGCATTAGATGAACATTACCGAAAAATAGTGCAGTTACATAATATCATACAGACATGCCAGAAGAAACTAATGTAATAAGTAGTTAATAAAGTTTATAAAATATTTATTTACTGAAAATACAATTTAAAAAATTCGGAGAATACCATGAGAAATATTTTTTTTGCAATTCGCTGCTCGCCTAATTATTTTAAGCAAAAACGCGTCCAATGAAAGTTTTAGGACATAAAATTCTGCAGATAAATCAATAAATATAATTATTTTTACGCGCTTTGTAACGCGAGAAATTAAATATAAAATGTTGAGAACTACATTAAAAATATCGACAGCCATGGAATTGAACAAATAATAAATAAATGCTTAATGTTTTATCCTTGGATACAAACAAAATAATGTAAACAATATAATGGATCAAGAGGAAGTTAATGTTACAAACATGTCTGAAGAGGTGGAATACAGTAAGTAACTATTATAAAACAATAATTATATAATTTAAATTATATATCTTACTAAATTTATATTTTCTTCATAAAGATACTACTCGAGCCTACGACCTGGAAGCTGCTGTGGGAACTATGATGGAGTCCATGCGGGCCATGCGACAGGACATTAAAGACATTAAAAAGTCTGTAGAAGATAGCGGCGAGTCCTCTGGCTAAGCCCGGAACGTGTCCTTAGGACACGGCCGCGGCGAGTCTTCAGGCCAGGTCCGAGGCGAGACTCCAGGACAGGCCCGCGGCAAGAACCACGCACGGAGTCACGAAAATATCTCCAGCAGCTTCCAGGGAATCGGTCGCGGCAACAACCGTGATTATTATCGCACTTACTATCGCGGTTACTACCGCGGTAACAACCGCAGTACCCAACGGGAACACCACCGCGATCGAAATCAACGAGAAAACCTAAGACATTACCAAGTAAAGAATAAACATATATACATATTTTTTTTACAAATATAACTCATATAAAAATTTCTTACAGAAAATGAAACAATGGTGGGCTATGTTCGTTGAAATGAAAAAAACATTAAAATTATGTAGGTTAGTTTTTATTTATAAGTTACTTTATTTAAGATAGATTTATGTTTAATATTAATTAGAATATTTGTATTAATAAGTTAAATTATATATTTACATAACAAGTTAAATAATATTTTCTTCTGTAGTTCTTAATTATTTATTCTTCTAAGTTCTAAAGGTGGATTTATGCAGTCGACTTTTTATTTTACTTTTTCTTTTAACTTTTACTTTAATTTTGGTACTTTATGCAAATAAATGAATAAACAAATAAATATAACCTGTCATCTGTCAAAATGGACAAGAATGTAATAATTTGTGTGTCTGCTGCAGGACTTCGCAGCTTCAGCTGTAATTTTGAAACTAAATAGGCGGTATTCTGTCAGCCCCACGAATAGGCACAGAAAAATTCCATGTCATTTTACAACTTTATTTAAATTTATTTTACTTTAAGGGTGTGACACCATCACTATTGCCCCGGGTGACACCAACACTAGCTACGCCACTGCTAGCATCTATTGTGGTTGGTATGATCCACCGCCGGTTTTATATCTGTTTTTCTGAAATAAAAATAATCAATATAAGAATCTTTCATAAAGTCTATCATTCTAAATATACCTTATCTTGTAATTTTTGTTTTTTAAGACTTTCTATGTTCTCTTCAAAATCATTTTGGAGATCTAAATATTTTTTTTTTCTAAAAAGTAACATATGTTATAAATTTATAGGTGAGGAAAACCTACCAACTACTTACATTTTCTTCAGCCAGTGTTTTTTTCGCTGTACGTTTAAGATTCGACCACAATATTTTTAGCTGTTTGAAATAGCAGCTGTTGCATTAAATTCATCGGCAACTTTTTGCCAGGCATCATGTCTTTGTTTTAAAGACGACCCGTCTGTTGACTTGTCTTCAACTATACGTCGGTATCTAAAGGATAAAGTTTGCATATAGGATAGTATAGGATAGAGACTATGATTTGAATGGGAAATACGGCAAATTGAATTTACAGGTGACAAAAATAACAATACCATCGAAGCAAAGAACTAAAACATAATTAAATTTTAAGTAAACCGACTTACCTGTCTATAATACTTACAGCTATTTCTTTTTCCCTCTCTGTGAAATTTCTCCCACGTTCCCGATGTATTTCATCTTTTTTTTTTTGTTCCATTCTGATTTTTTTTATGTCAAACACAGAGAACACCAGACACAACACAAAATATCTTACTGTAAATTGGCGGTAACTGGGCTGTAATGTCAATCCACGAACAACGCGAAGATAGGTGTTAACTTCGTGCGCGTTACCAACCACTTGGATTATCATTTTAATTCGAATCAGTTAATCACGTGTTAAATTTCGTCAACAATGTATATGTAAACCGTCATTAATTTAATGGCGCTATTAAATTAATTTCGACATTAAGTTAATTCAGAATTAAAAAATGTTCTGTAAACCCGCCCTAAGAGTCATAAGTTGAAAGTTGGACAACTTAAGGTCTTGAAGTAAAATTAAAAGTGTGCATATAAAGCTGTACACATATTCACACACGTTTAGCTTTTATAAAGTAAAATAAAAAGAAAAAGTAAAATAAAATGTCGACTGCATAAATCCACCTTAATACTGTATTGTAGTTTTGCACTAACGTTATTTACCAATTTAGTCACAAAATTCAATAAAAGAACCTGTAAATAGATTAATACAATTACTATCTAAATTAGTAATATATTTGTTTTAATGAGATTAGAAATCATAATTTAAAAAATACTTTGGCCATAAATGCATTGGAGACAAGCAGAGACTTTCACAGCGTTGACACAATTTTAACAAGCGTAATTATTACAGGAGAAACAAGCTGCCGAAAAATATAGCAGACACACTAGTGTCGCAACACCGAAATGACTCAGAAAAAGACACTTACAGATATCATATTACGTTACTGGCTCAGAGTTTAATCAAATGAAATTAAATTAAGCTATTTTTATCATATATAATGCTATAAAAAGAGGAAATATAGTATATTCTTTCATATACAACCATAAAGTTTTAAAAATGGATTATTTATGCCAAAATTTGTGATGATGAAAGTTGTGAGCAAGGTTTGCAAGTTCCCACAGTTAGTTTTAGATATTATTCTGTAGTTATAGACATATGTCATTTTAATATATATTATTATACTTTTATATTCATTGGATAGTAAATAAAAGTTACTTTATGAACATTATTATTTCATATATTTTACTTATTTTATTCAATTCAAATTTGTCAATCTGACATCCAAAATTCATTTTAATAAACAAAGTGTACCTATTAAAATGATAAGATATATTTTAAAGTGATTTATTTAGAAACTAAAAATATTTAACATTTAACAGTGAGCCTTTAGATTCATGAAAATTTAAAAGACAAGGGCCGGCTTTGATAGATGCTCTTTTTGTAAATTTTCAGGACCCTAAAGGCCCATTGTTAATTGTTATAGTATATTTACTAGCTAAGGCTCAGCTACGCTGAGCTTCACTAGGCCTCCGGCATCAATGAAGTATTTACAGTTGAGGTCTAATTTCATTCCTGTACACCAGCTCTCGACGAGACCTTTCATATGATACCAAACACGACATACTTCTGACAAATTTTACAAATAAATAAAAGCCGATCGACCTGGCAAATTTTTGTTATTTCAATATGGCTGCCATACTCGAGTGCTTTCATTTGATACCAAACACGGCATACTTCTGACAGTTTTTCACGAAAAACAAACGCCGATCGACAATTTTGTGATTTCTGCAAGCCAGCTCTTATCGACTCCTTTCATATGATCCAAACACAACATACTTCTGACAACTTTTCGCTAAAAACAAAAGCCGATCGACATGGAACAATTTTGTCATTGTTGCAATCTAAGCCCTTGTCAAGTGCTTTCAATTAATAACAAAAACGGTATACCTCAGACAAATTTTTGATTGCTATAATCAAATTTTTAGTCTGTAAACCTTAGTTATAAGTCTCTTTATTTGTATTAAAAAAGGATTAATTAAAATATGCCTTGTGGTTGATTTAATCAAAGTTAAAATTTTATAAAATTTGATTACATTTTTTTCTTAATTGAAATTTGAACTTCCTTTTAGACTATTGCATTTAACGAACAAACATTTTGAATGGATAATTTTAGGGGCCCTGGGCTAATATTGTTTGAGGACCGTACCTTAAGAATCTTTTAACCGGTAGTTTATCAAAAAACTGTTACTGTTTTTCTTTAATAAAAAAAATACAAGGGAACGGGAAGAAAGAACTTTTTTATTTTATATTCCAAATTAAACAAAAACAGAAAATAACACTTATTCTTATAAATAATATTAATTTATAGACATATATAAGCATATTTGTAAACATGATTAAGCTAATCCTCATATTCCGGTATTTAAAATTAAATATTTATTGTTTTATGAAAAGGTAAATACAAGGATTAGATTAAATTACATTTTAAGAAATAAATTGGAAAAATTAGAGTTGAATTCGTTAAGCCATACTGTTTCTTATTTCTCACATCTACTTCTCTATCTACGACACAACTTATCCCTATTTCTATTCAATTAAAAATTATCGAAAACAACGTCCACATGCAAATTTATTAAAGCATCGCTGCAGGGGATGCTAATGTCTGTCCTTAAAGCCCATGCTTTAATCCGCCCTTGATTTGAAGAAGAATTTGTAAAATTTACCGACATACCTTGTTAATAAAACAGTTTTTATTCAACAAAATACATTACTTGCGTCACTTGAAAATCACTTTTGGTTATATTTGAGCAAGTTAATACAAATTTTTTAGTTGTTATAATCAAATGTGTTGTTTGTAAACCTTAATGAGATATATGACCTAATTTCATTTCTTCCATTTTATAGTTCTGTTCAAAAAATTAAAATACCCCTATTTTTTAATCGCTTTATTATTGATAATTCCGGAGAAAAATAATAATAAAGTTTTGGAGAGGGGATATGTGACGTCACGTAGGACACTTTGAGGATATGAATTCAATTGATAAAAATCATTTATCATAGTATAATTCACATTACGGCGGTTCCATTTTCAAAACGATGTATATATGTAAATACTAAACAGCCTTTGAAAATCATACGACAGTGACAACGTTGGCAAATGAGTACAGACATTTCAATGTCCACCAAATTTGATTCCATGTTTTCTAGCTGTTGTAAATAAAAGTTAAATCTTGGTAATGTTAACTACATAATATTTTTATTATTGTAATCAGAATTCGATCTTTGTTTTAGACTCGGATCATTCCACGTGGTCAAATCCCACGTGATCAAATCCCTCCTGGTCGAATTCCCATGTCAGCGAATATTTTGGCATTCCCACCACGTCGAATTGCACAGTTTCCCATGTCGTCTAATAGTCATAGTCAAGCAGTCAAGCTATCAAGTTGTTATCTTCGACAGTCATATGTTTTGTGTTTTTTTCCCAGTTATTTAAAAAAAAATTATTAATTAAAACATATCAGTGAATACGTGAAAGTCTTGTGAATAATCTAGTGATAGTGTTTGTTCTACATATTGTGTATGTTGAACGTGATTTACACATCAAATCAGCTATAAGATAAGTTTATTTTACTTTCTTCCCATCTTTCACTAATTAATCAAGACTCAGCATCCTACACTGTTTATTTGCTGCATCATCACAAGAGTTTACTATTTCGTGTGTCTTCGGTTTTTTTTCTTGTCAAATATGCCTGTGTGCCCTAATTGTTCTAAACTTATTAGTAAAGACGAAAAGACAATTATCTGTGACGGATGCACAAAACATGTGCATATTGCATGCGTTAACTTAACAACTGATGATATCAAACGCTTCACCCGAGCATGCACGAAGTCTGTCAAAAATTTTTGTAATCCTTTTTTAAGTGATCACGATGCAATCTCAAGTTTAAAAAAAATTGTGCTTGATCTACAAACTCAATTAATGGAAATTAAACAGAAAGTAGAAAAGACTGATTCCAATATTATAAATAACAATAACCTAACTGAAGCAGTTATTGATGAAATCAATCAAAGACAAATTAGGCAAAATAACGTAATTATATATATATATAGTTCACGAATCTGCAATCGAGCAATCATCTGCAAAAATTGAAACTATAATTAATAAAATTGCTCCTGATATCAATATTTCGAACTGTCAGATTCTTCGTGTTGGTATACAGTCAACAACAAATAACATTCGTCCACGTTTAATCAAAATCAAATTTATGAATTCTGAAGAACCCAGAAAGCTGTAGCTTGCTGCAAAAAAATTAAGGAATTTTTCTGACTATAAAAATATTCATATTAATAGTGATAAGACACAAATGCAACAACAACATCTTAAACAACTACTTGCAGAATTAAAACACCGCAAATCTCAAGGTGAAGATAAAAATTTTATTTCTTATAAAAACGGATATCCACGTATAATGAAAAAAAAACTAAATTCTTCACTACCCAACACTGATGCCCAACTAAATATTTTCTATCAAAACGTTCAAGGCCTCAACACCAAACTACATCAACTGAGTTCAACCCTCTCATCTACGGATTACGATATTCTTTGTTTAAGTGAAACATGGTTGAGTGATAGTGTTTTCAATTCAGAAATTAGTGATGGTTCATATCTAGTGTTTCGTGCTAATCGTGATTTTGAAAGCGTTAATCTTTCACGAGGTGGTGGTGTAGTAACACTAATAAAAAAGACTTTCAATGCTATGTCAGTAAACCTTGATGACTACCTGCATCTCTTACCGGACAATATTGATGTGATTTGTTCCAAATTAATTCTTAAAAATATAGACTTCTACATATTCACAATCTATGTTCCACCAGCTATAAACTACGACTCTTATAGTAATATTTTTGAATTTTTTGAAAATCTTCCGTTCCTGTTAAATAATAATTTTATAATTGTTGGAGATTTTAATATTCCAGAATTTGTGTCTAATGATATAAATCAAAAAGTCATATTATGCAATAATTTCTTATCATTTTGTAATGCCAAGCAATATAATAACATTTTTAACTCTAATAATAGACTGTTAGACTTGGTATTATCTAATGTTTCTTGCAATGTTAAATCTGATAATTCCTTATTTAATATACAGTATACGCATCATCCATCTCTTAATATTATTGTTACTTTTGACAAAAATATTTCAGTTGACTGCTTGCATAATGCTACATCGAAATCATTTAACTTTAAAAAAGCTGATTTTCCTAAATTATATGACTTAATATCTTCATTTAATTGGGATGGTCTAAAAATGTTTTGTGATGTAAACTCAGCCTGCGATTATTTTTAATCCAATCTTTATTCGATAATCAAAGAATGTGTTCCTTTAAAATCTCACAGAATTTTAAACTATCCGCCCTGGTTTACGTCACAAATCATAAAAGCTATTAAAAGGAAAGCTCATTTCTTAAAGATGTACAAAAAATTTTCACATAATATTCATTACTATGAAAAATATAAAAACCTTAGAACCCAAATTAAAAATGATACAAAAAGTTCTTACAATAATTATGTACAAAATTGCGAAAACTCAATTATTACAGATTCTAGTAAATTCTGGGGTTTCATTAATTCGAAAAAGAATAAATCAACATTTCCATCTACTTTGAATTTTAATGATCAATTGTATAATAATCCATCTGATATTTCACAAGCTTTTGCAACTTATTTTCACAGTGTATACTCGCCTCCGTCGAATGATCCTTTACCTGAAATAATTCCGACTTCAAATATTCCTATATTACTCAACGTTATATCTCCTAAGGAAATTGAATCTATATTAAATAAGCTAAAATCTAATCTATCATGTGGACCAGATTTAATACCTAATTTAATAATTAAAGACTGTGCTTATCCATTCTCTCTCGCCCTGTTTCACATATTTAATTTGGCAGTTCAAACCAATGTATTTCCTGATGTTTGGAAAATTGCACGCGTAAGTCCCGTACATAAGTCTGGTGATAAATCCTGCATTCAGAATTACAGACTTATTTCGATTGTGTCTAACTTTAGTAAAATATTTGAAAGCATAATCTACAGGTCAATATACAGTCAGGTAAGAAACCTACTATCCTACCGTCAGCATGGTTTCATATCAAAAAGATCAACTACGACAAACCTTTGTTACTTTACTCATTTCATTTCTTCCGCCTTAGATACCAATGTTCAAGTTGATACAGTTTATACAGATTTTGCTAAGGCTTTTGACTGAATAGATCATAACATCTTAATTCATAAACAATGATATTTCATTTATATTTAAAAGTGAAATTTTAATGTTTGCTGACGATATTAAAATCTTTCGTATTGTATCGAATCCATCAGATTGTTTGGGGCTTCAAAACGACCTACAATCCTTAGAAAACTGGTGCCGAATAAATAATCTCGATCTTAATGTCAATAAGTGTAAGGTGATGACTTATACGAAGAAGAAGAATCCTATATCTTTTCATTACAATTTATGCAATCAGGTTCTGGATAAATGCGAAACAATTTGTGATCTTGGTGTAATATTTGACTGTAAATTGACTTTCATACAGCACATAAAATCGATTACATCGGCAGGCAACAGAATGCTCGGATTTATTATCCGTAATACGCGTTCATTTCTTAATATTCAGGCAATTTTCTCACTTTATTTCTCCTTAGTAAGGTCTAAACTAGAGTACTGTTCACTAATTTGGGATCCACATTATGATATTCATAGTAAACTAATTGAATTCGTACAAAAGAAGTTTTTGAGATATATTTACTTTAAAATTATGAGGACATATCCTGATCATCGACTTTATTATGAAGGTCTACTTAATATTTTTAATCTTAAATCATTACAATTTAGGAAACGTTTCAATACTGTAGTACATGTCTCTAAGTTAGTTCATAACACCGTTGATGATCCTATATGCCTAAGTTCCTTGAATTTCTTTGCTCCAGTGATTAATACACGCTCGTCCCATACTTTCTATATTCCTACTGCTAGAACTAATGCTCAAATGTATTCACCGATAATTCGTATGTGTAAATTTAGTAATCTCTGTTCTGATGAAGTTGATATATTCTCTTCTTCGTTTAGTGAATTTTGTAATAAACTTCGTACATGCAAGTTAACTGTTTAACTGTTTCATTAATTGTTTTGTATATGACTTTGAATTATTGTATAATCCTATATATTCTTTTTCCTACCCTTTTATTAGGCTCCGCCTGTTGGGTAGTGTACTTAAATAAATAAATAAATAAATAAATTGTTCCCCCACTACTTTTTTCCATTCAACGGAATTTCATTCCAATAATCTTTCCCTCAGACTTGTTTCATTTTATTATATTTGTAATATGTTTCATTTTTAATAAATATAATTAAGTGAAAGTAAGTGATTATTGAATTTATTTTATATTTTCATATAAATAAGTTAAACAATATGCAATTATATTTATAATATTTTATTAGGTATTGTCATTCAATATTAAATATGATCACATATTATATTCTCCATATATGACCGCACTACATATATAAAGTATTATGAGACCCATAACCGGTCACATTCCATTTTTAAAATATAAATTGTACGAAATAAAGAATACAAAAATCTACACAAAAAACAAAATATATTCAAAACCAAACTTGTTTCCAATATATCAAAATCAAAGCCCATGAATTTATAAAGTCAAGTTCAAAATTCAAAGCAAATATCGCATCCATTTAAACAATATACAATTTGCAGAAGAAGTAACAATTCAAACACAGAACACAATGTTACAAATCACGATATGAACTAAAATATGCATGCGCATAATTTTGTTAAAATGATGATATAAATTATATTATAAATTTAAAATCATAAATTATGTAACACTTCAGTAATAAAATGAACGGAAACCGTTTTATTTAAATGAAAAAAAAAAGATATTAAGAACGTCTTTATTATTAATCTAGTTTAATAAAATAAAGATTTATTTTTAGTAAAAAAAAATGACGCTGCTGGTACAGGGATCATACACATCCTGCAATCTCAGCAGATAAATATGTTATTGCGTCTACGTTCTAGTTCTACAGGGATCGTACATATCCTGTTTGACTTTACTAAAAGGTTCACACACATCTTGTACTAATTTCTCATACATATATATATTTTTATCATTATCACAGGCATCACACACATCCTGTTAAAAAAAATATAGGCATTACTTCTGCAGGGATCGCACACATCCTGCAGGGGTACAGGGATCGCACACATCCTGTAGTTCACTTTCAACTTTATCACAATCATCTCTGCATGTCACTTCGTCAATTTCATGTTCTGCAACAGTTTCGCTTTCATCTCGCATTATACCAATATAAGGCCGCAAAGTATCAACCTCCACAACAGCGGTAAACTTCTTATAGCCCCTCATACCTTTAACACTTCTAATCTTGTATCTATCGTTACCGATTACTTTACAAATTTTATATGGGCCGTCATACTTAGGATCCAATTTCTTATTTACTCCGCCTGTACTACAGCTAGCAGCATTTTTCCACAGAACTAAATTATCTTTCGCATACTGTTTTGGAGGCTTACGAGTTCTATTAAATCTTTCTTCCATTTTCATTGCGACTGATTTTAAGCGTTTACTAGCTTTGTGCCATCTCTCAGATAGCGTATTATTGTCTTTGTTCTCACCTACACAATCGTTCATTAAGTAATTTTTATGCTTAATTATAAGTTCGAAAGGTTTGAATTTTGTACTATCATTAATCGTATTGTTAATTCCCCATATAATTTCGGACAACTTGTCGTCCCATTTATATTCGTTTTCCGAACTCGTACGAATAGCATTAAATATAGTTCGGTTAGATCGCTCTATTTGTATATATATATATATATATATATATATATATATATATATATATATATATATATATATATATATAGTGGCTTCACACCCCCATGGGGTTGCGCCGCTTCCTTCGAAGCTTTCTAGATCCAATTTTATTGGAGTGGATCAATCTCCGTTCCTGTTTCTTAGATGTTCTTTATGATATTCCTCCACAACTCCCTATCTCTTGTTTTATTCTTTCAGTTGCTAATTCCAGCTGCTTTCAGATCTTCTTCCACTTCTCTCAGCCATGTTGATCTGGGCCTGCCTCGTCTTCTTCTTCCGCCTGGGTTCCACTCGACTATTGATCTTATTGTATTCCTTTCTTCTGCTCTCCATACATGGCCAGGCCATCTCATTCTTTGTTGTTTAATTTTTTTCACTATATTTTCTCCTTCTAATTCTTGTTCTATTTCATGGTTCATTCTTATTCTGTATTCATTTTCTGATACCTTGATTGGTCCTAGAATTTGCGTTCCATTATTTTTAAATCTTATTCTTCTTTTTTTGTCATTGTGATTGTTTCAGCTGCGTATAATGTTATTGGTCTTATTATTGATTTGTATATTCTGATTTTGGTATTTTTTGTTAATAGTTTGCTTTTTAATATTTTTTTATTTGCGTAAAAAGCTCTACTTGTTGCTATAATCTTTTCCTTAATTTCTGTTTCTCTTTCTCCTTTACTTGATAACATAATTCCTAGATATTTAAACGTATCTACTTGTTCAAATGTGTGTTCTCGGATTTTTATTCCTTTGTTTTCGGCATTCTTTCC
Source organism: Stenolophus ochropezus (assembly GCA_035578165.1). Classification (NCBI taxonomy): domain Eukaryota; kingdom Metazoa; phylum Arthropoda; class Insecta; order Coleoptera; family Carabidae; genus Stenolophus; species Stenolophus ochropezus. The sequence goes on from JAQOWZ010000017.1 coordinate 24,410,588, forward strand.
TAGCAGCATTATTTTGGTTTTTGCTTCGTTGATTTTTAATCCTATCTTATCTCCTTCGATCACTATTTCTTGCAGCATTTCTATCATTATATTCCTGTTCTTCGTTGCAGTAACTATGTCGTCGGCATATGCTATTATTTGTCCTCCTCGTGTTCTAAGCGTTCCTTTATTTATTTTTCTAAGTACATATTCTAAAGCTAGGTTGAACAATGTTGCCGACAGCGCATCTCCTTGCCTGACCCCTTTATTTATCTCGATCTTTTCAGTCTCCCCTTTTTGTGTTATAATGCTTATTTATTTTTCCTCATTGTCATCGAGATTAGCCTTCTTAATTTTGCTGGTATATTTAGTTCCTCAAGTGCTGTCATAAGCTTTTTTCTTTTAATGGAGTCAAAGGCTTGCTGGAAATCAATAAATAGCATTACTATATTCAGATTGTATTCAACTGATTTTTCAATTATTTGTTTGACTGTATGTATGGCGTCTGTTGTTGATCTGCCTTTACTGAATCCACATTGATATTGTCCAATTATGTTATTTTCTGCAATTACTAATCTCCTTTGTATTAATGTGGATAGTACCTATTTTATATACCCTATTCAACATAGTAATACCTCTGTAGTTTTTATATACTTGCTGGTCACCTTTTTTATGAATTGTCACTATTTGTCCAGATTCCCATTCTATTGGCATCTTTTCATCTCTCCATATATTCTTTATGAGTTCGTATATTTGTTGTTGCAAGACTACCCCTCCATATTTTATTAATTCAATATTTATTCCATCTTTACCTGGAGTCTTTCCATTGTGACATTTTTTTATTATTTCTTGTACTTCTTTTAGCGTTGGCTCTTCTACTATACTATCTTATTCATTGTTTTGGGTTTCAAATTTATTTTCATCTTTTGTATCTGTTAATAAATCTTTAAAGTGGTTAATCCAAATTTGTTTGTATTCTTGTTCGTTTTCTGCTATTCTACCATTTATATTTTTTATGCCATGTACTTTGATTTTCTGTGTTTTATTTTGTGCTTGAATTTGTTCGTAAAATCTTTTTGTATTTCTTTTCTGCCTTTCTTCTTCTATTTCTTTAATCTGATTCTCTGTCCATTCTCTCTTGTTTTTTCTTATAGTTTTGTTGCATTCGTTTCTTATTTTTTCATATAGTTGTTTGTCTTCATGTTTTTTTGTTTGTAGCCATTTTATTCTTGCATTTTTCTTTTTATCTGCCATTTTCTTACATTCGTCATTATACCAGTATTTTCTTTTATCTTGTTTTTCTTTTCCTCCCCATTTTTGACTTGCTTCGTTTATGCATGTCTTTATACCATTCCATTTTGTTTTTATGTCATCTTCATAATTTATTACTTCTTTTAGATTTTTATCTAGTTTTTGTATATATTTCTCTCTTATACTTTCATTATTCAGATTTTCTGTATTCCATTTAATTTTTTTACTACTATTTTTTGAGGTTCTTTTCACTTTTTGTCTTAGGGTTGCTGCTACCATAAAGTGGTCCGAATCTGCGCATGCTCCTCTGTAGGTTCTTATATCCGTTACTGATGATTGTTTTCTTCTTGTTATAAGTAAGTTTGTTGATCTGGTGATATCCATGTTATTTTATGTTCTCTCCGGTGTTTAAATTTTGTGCTGCTTATTATCAGATTTGTTCTTGTTGCTAGTCTGCATAGTCTTTGTCCGTTATCATTTGTATTGTCATGTATTGTGTGTCTTCCTGCTACTTGCTGTATATAGTCTTCCTTCCCTATTTGGGCATTAAAGTCTCCTAATACAATTATTGTATCTTCTTTTGGCATTTTTTCAATTTCTTCTTCTAACACTTCATAGAACGTTTCTTTTTCTTCCGGTTTCGCATTCTCTGTTGGAGCATATATATTTAAGATTGATATTTTGAAAGGTGTCGTATCTATTCTACAGTAGGTCATTCTTTCGTTTATTGGTTTAAAATCTATTATATTGTTTTTCAGTTCATTTAAAATAATAAATGCCACTCCGTATTGACCTTGTTTTATATCCCCTGAATATTTTACAATATAATTGTCTTTTACAATTTCTCCTGCTCCACTCCATCTAGTTTCTTGTATTGCAGCAATATTTATTTTATACCTCAGCATTTCTGCAGTTATTTCTTGTGTTTTTCCTGGCTGTAGCATAGTTCTGACATTCCAGGTACTAATTCTAATCTTATTATTATTTTTTGTTTTTTTTTTACCTTTCTTTCTATTTATTTTCTTTCTTTGACTTGGAATTGCGGGTGTGTGTGTGTTGGTGCCATTTCATTGTACTTATTTTCTAATTCCTTTGTATTAGCCATTTTCGTTACCAGGTTTCCTGTTACTTTATTTATGTTTGGTTGCTATGATTGTTTTGATAAATTATTTTTTATTGGTCTTTCATCGTAGCTATTTGTTCTAGGTCTACTTGTGAATTGAGGTCTGACACTTGAAGTTGTTGGTACATCTGCTTTATTGGGTTGTTGTTTTTGTCTCTTTGCATCTTGTTCTTTTTTGTTTTTGTCGTTATCTTCGTATGTTTTTGGACTTTTCTTTTGTTCCTTTTCTTCAGAATGCATTCGTTTTTTGTCGTTTTTTTCTTTTATTAATATTGTTGCTTCATTGTTATCTTTTTTTTATTCCATCAACATATAAATGTTTGTATTTCAAAACTGTATCAATACTTTTCTTTCATCTGCAGTGTCTTTTGGATAATCTTCTGATATTATTATTCTTGTTCCTTTTAAAAACTTTCGGTTTGCCAAAATTTCTATTAATTTCCTTCTTGTTGTTAATTTTATTAGAACCGGTCTTGTTTTATTTGCCTTTTTTCCTAGTATATATATATTATCAATATCTCTGTTATTTATATCTATTTTTATTATGTATAATCTGTTTTTCCGAAATAAAATCTTTGAATTGTTTACTACAAAATGCCAAACCGCGATCAGATATTATTCGTTTCGGATAGCCTGAATACCCAAATATTTCTCTCAAACAGCGTATAGTTTCGTTAGAGCTAACAGTGCGGATCGGCTTTGCAAATACAAATTTTGTAAATGAATGGATTGCCATAAGTAGATACGAGTTACCGTTTTTGCTTTTGGGAAAAGGGCCTAAATGATCTGCATGTACGGTATGCATCGGTTCGTTTCGTTTATTAATTGCATGTAATTTACCTTCTTGTTTGCCATAATTTCCTTTCCTGTATGTACAGTCTATACAAGATTCCGTATATTTCTTAATAAACTGAGTCATTTTTGGGAACCAATATTCGTCTTTTATGAGATTTTCACATTTCCTAAAACCTGGGTGACCGATTTCGTCATGAAATTTTTGCATAAAAATCCATTTAGCATAGTGCGGTATAACCAGCTTTTCACCTGATACAGTTTTACGATAAAGGCATCTTACGTGTTTCATTCTTTGCCCGGGTCTATATTCAATGTCTATATCGAATTCTTGTATTGTTAACCACCATCTAGCAATACGGGGAATAAGATCGCGTTTTAATAGGGTTGCTCGGACAGCTGAACAATCCGTGACTACTCTAACATGCAAGAGGGCTATATATGATCGAAAGCGTTTAAGGGACTCTACTACCGCAAGTGTTTCTAATTCGTAACTGTGATATACTTGTTCTTCTTTAGTGGTAACTCTACTATAGTAAGCAATCGGACGAATACTACCATTGACTTGTTTCTGAAGTAAAATACCACCGAGACCTGATTTACATGCATCTGTATGCATTTCTGTATTCGCATTGGGGTTATAAAGAGCCAATACAGGCCACTCTACTAATTTCGATTTCAATTCTGAGAAAGCTAAATCTTGATCCTTGCTCCATTCCCAACAAATATTTTTGCGCGTAAGTTTTGTTAGGGGCAACGCAATTACTGCAAAATTTTGTATAAATTTTCTAAAGTATGATGCGAGACTTATAAACTGTCTGACTTCGTGAACATTTTGGGGTATTTTATATTTATTAATAGCCTCAGTTTTCCGAGAACCGGGCCGAATTCCTTGCCTAGAAATAGTGTGTCCCAAGTAGTCAATTTCTGTTTTAAAGAACGTGCATTTAGAAAGGTTCAACTTTAGTCCTGCGTTACTTATTAATTTTAAAACTATGTCCAATAGTTTAATTCCATCATCGACAGTTATCGAAGGTAAAAGTAAATCATCTAAATATATAAGTACTTCGTTATACCGTAGATTCCCTATAATTTTATTTATAAGTCGTTGAAATACGGAAGGGGCATTGCATAACCCGAATGGCCTTTTCAGGTACTCATACTGCCCGTCACGAGTAATGAACGCGGTTTTGTGAATAGAATCGGCGGATACTTTAATTTCATGAAATCCCTGGGCGCAATCTAAGCTACAAAAGTAATATTTCCCTGCTAATTTAGATAACTGTTCATCAATATTCGGAAGCGGATAGCGATCTTTAATCGTAATAGCATTAAGTGCTCGGTAGTCAACACAAAGTCTGTAATCGCCATTACTTTTTGAGACTAACACAACGGGACTGGCGTAGTTCGAGTTAGATTCGCGAATTACACCCGCATCAAGCAATGATGTAACTTTATTTCTAACAATTTCTCTCTCCTTATGAGATAATCTATAAGGTTTATGGTATACTGGCTTATCTGAATTTAGAGATATGGACATTTCCAATACGTCCGTCGTACCCAAATCATAGCTGTTCTGTGAAAAACAATTGGAATATTGTTTTAATAAATTAATTAATAAAGTATATTCATGATCAGTTATATCATCTGTATTGATTTTAATATTTTGGGAAATTGTATTATTAATTACTTGAGTTGCTGAAATATTACTTACGGTTTTAGTAGCAGCTTCCTCACACTCCTCACCTCTACTCAGAAGTTGTTCCTGCCGCAATACCAATACGGAGCTGCCTAGATTTGAAACGAGCACGGATCCCGTGGTACCTCGTAAAATAATAGCGCTTGGAATACATACCGAAGTAGAACCAAATTCGTAACATGTTCTTCTCATTAAAATATCTTGCTCGGCCTGTCCTCCTATTATACTCACTTTAATGTATGACGAATTATTTGGTTTTATTTCATAGGAACCGTTAACGAATATTTTTATTCTTTCAGAAGAGCCATCTAAATTCATTTCGCTTAAAGGCATGTGTTCGATTTTACTAATTCTGACGGAATGTTGTGTTACGAGTAGTTGTATATCCTTCATATTTATCACTGGTTGACCTATTATTAAATCAAGCTCCATAGCACAATCCGCAATGGGGTATGTGACCATAATCGAATTTTGATATATAAGTAATAAAATATCAAAACTGACCACTATAGCTTCTCATTACAATAATAAAAACTAAACATTAGTTTGCAATAATAAAGTTATTAGCAATTTAATGTTCTGGAGAAGGGATATGTGACGTCAACGAGACGGAAGAAAGAAGAAAGATAGCCTCAGACCGAAAGAGAGATAGCTATATGTTATGGTAGGTTATTGAATTGCGAAACTGACAGCTGTTTGACAGATATATAATTGACAGTTATACATCATAAGATTCAAATTTATGAATTTAGTAGAAAATGGATACAAATTTTATCAAAGCAGATTCTGGTAATTTACCAGTTGTAGATTATTTTATGATCGATGATTTTTACAGAAGTAATTCTGATTTCATTAGCGCCGAAATGAAAAATGTAAAAACACAAAGGTATCTTTGCTCGATAGTTTTAAAATGACTTGTATGTTATTGTCTCTTGTTCCACCTGTTGTTTCCACATTAAAAATTCCAGAAGAACTCTGTAAACTTGTGGAACAAGATGGTTCATCATCCGAAAATATTAATTTTCTACAAGTTTTCGTATCTTTCCAATTGCCGATATTTTCATGTTTTCTTTTCTTTTGTGATGATGATATTTGAGATGTTGTTGTCGAAATTGTTATATGTAAGTCTTCTTTACTTGGAGTAATATTGACGTGTGGTACAACGTTCTTCTTAATACGTAAACTGTCTCCCATTGTTTTAAAATACATCCAATTCTCAGCTTCCTCTTCAAGCTAAATTTTTAGTAATTAAAATTTATTCGCTTGTTATATTTTAAAATACTTACACAAAAATGATCTTCACAAATATACATCTGTTTTTGATTAGTTCCCACATTTATAGCTTCCACCCATTTTCTTTTTGTTTCTGAAAATGAGGATATAAATATCTATATTGATATTCAAAAAACCACAAACAAAAATTTGACTTTCATAATAAAAAAGTATCTAATATATGAATTGATCGATAAAAGATGTATACACTTACCCTTAAATAATCAAAAAGGGCAAAGAATATTCCTTGGAAAATTTTAAATATACACGTTCACTCTTAAACAAAGCTGCAAGCATTGGTACAGTAAATACAAGAGTAAATGTAACTAAAATCAGCTGATTGTCACAAGCCATTAGTAATCAGATAGTAATCTATTATATATATATATTTTTAAAACAAATATTTATTTTCAAATATTATTGTTATTATCAAATATCAATGGTGTGTATTAACGACTAGTTTCATAATGAATTTTAGAGTTACTTTAATTTAAAGTAAACTTTTATCCATTTGATTCATACGGACAAAAATTTACTTTAAATTAAAGTGACTTTTAAATTCATTATGAAACTGGCCGTAAGTCGTTTATCTTTTGCATGAAACGTATATTTAAATAATATACACGGTCACATAATATTTCTCAACGTGAACAGCTGTCACCTTCGACTATCGACCTTATACACTAGTGCGTAAGGTTGATGATCACGCCATTCCATAAACCTACCACAACGTATAGTTATCTCTCTTTCGGTCTCAGGCTATCCTTCTTTTTTCTTCTGGCCCGATGACGTCACAGCATCCCCTCCCCAAATCTTTAATAATTATTTTCTCGTAAACTACACATAATAAATCGATTAAAAAAAATACGGGTATTTTATTTTTTTGTCTAGTATCATATATGTAAAAATCAAAATTTGGTCACATTCCCCAATGCAGCAGAAGTAATTATTTTTTTTTCACTACTAGCCTAGGAAGATATCATTATTAACCTGTTACTGAGTTGTGAAATTGTTTTTCTCTACCGCTTCCATAGCAACGCTTAACAACGGTCAATAATGGATTATTATTGGCCATGGTCAATTATGCGAACTGTCACTTTTTAAAGAAATTCACGCTTCTGAATTTATTTAACTCACTGAACGCAAGGAAAATATTATATTTAAATTTGCCGCCTAATTTCAAGTTGGCAATAGTTAAATTTCAGATTAAAAATTAACTATCTTATTCTGTGATCTTGTTTCTTGTCAAATTTTTCGTGCGTTCACATTAAATTCACAATGCAAAATGTTAATTTATGTATTTATTTATTTATTGCAATATTTATTGTTAAATCTTTGAAAAGGTAAGTGTTAATTGTTATATCATTTTAATTATCTTACTTTGTACATTTTTTTAGTGTTATAATTACATTTCTATGTAAAAACACAAAACGGGTAACATTTATTTGTTATTTATAGTTGAAATTGATAGTGCAATTGTGACAAGTCAAATTTATTGCTGCATAACCCGTACTCAATGAGGTTTGAGTGTTTCCTATATTTATTGTCGCATTTTGAATTTCTGGCATCATTGACTGAGGTATGGGGCTTGTTGAAGGGTTCGTAGCTAGTAGTGAAAAAAATAGTATATAAACCACGGTTGAGAAGATCATTATTGACCAGACGCCTTGTATCACTCGGGCTTCGCCCTCGTGTTACAATCCTGGCGCTGGGTCAATAATGATTATCTTCGCAACCTTGGCGTATAATATACTATTACAGAATCGACTTCTAAGGTAATTTGTGTCACAGTACGCGCTAATATAGTTCCTCCAGCAAATCCTTTTAAAATGGTTATTTTTGGCTGTGTTTCTAGTTTAAATATACTTGCTGTGTGGGCTGATAGAACATTCACTTGGCTTCCTGTATCAATGTATACACTAATTGCTTTACCATTCAGTTTAGCTGGTTTTATATATAATTCGTTTATTTTATTAATAATACTTATAGTTTTCGGACAATTCTTCGAGTTTTTAAAGCAATTCTCTTCTTTGTGACCTCTTTTTCCGCACCTTTTACAAATGAGAAGCCGACAATATCGAGATATGTGACCAAACTTATTACAATTATAACACTTCGGACCTCTCCTCGATGTTTCTGATTCCTGCAATGTACGGTCTGGATTAACTGAACCTTCAGATTTCGTTGATTGTACTGGAACAGAAGAATATTTTCGCGATTTTGGAATGTTTCTGTAAGACGTAGGACTTTTGTTGCCATCTGAATGTCGATTAAATCGGGAATTTCCAGGGGTTTGATATTTATCTAAAGCGGACAAAAATCCTGTATGCAAATCAACTGGAGTAGAACACTGAAAAGCTTTAGCATTGGCTTGAAGCTCTATTGGTAATCCTCTAATAATACACGAAATCGCAGCCTCCTCGTCTAGTCTACATTGATTAACTAGTGACATTTTTGCTCTGTAATATTGCGTCATAGTTTTGTAAGGTGTTTTCTTTCTAGCTACCAGTTGCTCCAAAATTGTTGCATAGTCAGTTTGTCTGGGAAAAGAAGTTAGCTCGTCCTTCCATTCTCGCCAGGTCAGATTATAATTTTCGAGCCGGTTGAACCAAATTCGAGCCTCATCCTCCAGGCGCTCTTGCATGTAGCAACATTTTGTATATTCACTCCAATTATGAATTTCGCCCAGTTGATCAATTTTCTTTATCCAAGACCTTACATTCATCGATTCATCATCAGGATCAAATTTTGGTATGATTTCTCCACTTGATTGTATCGGACGACTACCTCCATCATCATTTGTTTTAAACCGCTTACTGTTCTGTATGTAAGACCTTACTTTTTCATCTAGTTTTGATTCCATAAGACGCTCCAGAATTTCATGAGCCGTTTCTTCTGATCTCGACCTCTTAGAGCATTTAGAACGCACCTAACAATAAACATATTACAATAATTAATTAGAAGCCTGCTACGAGATGCTTGCTCAATATCAGTTGTAATAATTAATTAAAATTGAGTAATAAACTGTATAGTAGGAGCATATATATTCAAGTTTGAATTTGTTTAGAAAAAATAATACAGGATTTAACATGATTTCAATCAAATTTCATACAATATTACACTATAAATTTTAGAAGAAATGATATTTTTACCCTGTTCTCAAGTAATTCGCGAAAATAAGTCATTTTTAATAGTGCTGAATGTAGGCAACACCCAACACGACCTTGTGTCACCAATACATAAATATAGGAGTTAGTTTTGTATAAATGTATTTTACAATAATGTAAGACACGAGACAAATCTGAAACATATTACGTAAGTTCCTAATACACATGTGGATTCATAAAAAAAATAAAGGGTGCAATATAAGAAGAACATATAGAAAATATTGAAGGACTAATCACAGACGAGATCAAGTACTGATTTTTTTAAACCAACCAATCAAAGGGAAGTATTTTGTTTCATTTGAAGTGACCAATGAAAAGAGTGATCTATTTGATTTGAATTTTCAACGTTTAAATAAAAATATAATTTGTAAATGAATATATAAATTTGTATTATATATTGCGGATTTAACAATTAAATAACAAAAAATTAAAGATATAAAGTTCTCCAACGATATTTATATACAAGTTGTCTTTTCAATGTTGTATTTGTTGTCTTAAGTGATAAAAATTAGAAAAAAATATGATTAATAAAAAATGTCAGATAAAATTTATTCAAATATTCTGCATAAGAAAACAGGGTCGTAATTTCGAGCATTTGTTTTAAGTGCTTTACTGTATTACGTTTATTATTTCACGTTATTTTAAAATCGTTACGTTTTGTTAATTTTGACATAGCTGAATAAAATATTTTGTCTTGTTTCTTAATAATCTTTTTATTTCCCGAATTTTATTAGAGTCATTTATGACAACAATTACATAATTGAAAACACAAAAAATGCGGTGTTTGTTTTACCAAAATAATTCCCATTTAAAAATAAAAATTAGTAGCCATTGCGTGCGAATCATACTTTAATTTTTTTTTCTCTCTCTGTCATCAAATAGTATCATATTTATATATATATATATATATAAAAAAAAAATATTTCTATTCCTTTCAATAAAACAGTTAAGGGAGGGTTCGTGTTCGCTAATAAACCCAGATATTCTTATTTGGGTTCCATAACCAATTCTGAAATGTACATTACAAAATATAATATATAAATTAAATATTTTGATTTAAAATATTTGAAAAAAAATATTTTATATTTTATTTATATATATTACATTTCTACACAAGTGGAAAAGTACAGTTAAAAGTGCTGACAATTATAATTATTGTGAAATACAACAATACATAATTCCTCCCTTCTGAGATTTTACAATAATTATTATTTAATGGAACTTAATTCTATTTGTTCTTTATTGACATTATGTTTTCTATTTTTATTACACATTGTTAAAAACTTATTTCTAAACTTATATAATACCATACAAGACAAGACAAGACATATTATTAAAAATAACATACTGTAAATAATATAAAAATGATGATTGCTATAATTTTGCAAATTTAATTCTTCTATTTGTGGCAATTCTTTCATTGTTATGTTTACTTTATTTATTTTATTTAAAATTGTTGAATTTATTTGTTCGAATGTATTATTAAAATTGAAATTTTCAAATATTATTTCTTTATAAGTTTCTTGAATAATATCGAATTTAAAATTATTTATTACATATTGGTTATTCAGTTTTATTTTAAATATACCTTTAATTTTTTTGTTAATTGAGTTACTTTGACAATTGATTTGAATTTGTTGTTCCTTGGGACTTATTATAATTAATTCAGTTGTATTTTGAATTTTCTCCCAAGTATTTTCTATTTCTAAAATATGGTATTTACAATCATCATTCGTTTGGGTTCTTAAAATATTACCTATACATTTATTTAAAACAATATACTCAGTTTTACAATAATATATCTTATTAACAAATATGCAATTATTTATCTTAAAATTATCGTTATTATTTATAAAATACATGGTTTGTTTTTCGTTTAACTGTAACATTTTATTATGTTTAATGAATGGTACGGGTGTAAATTGGTATAAATCGTATGTTTGAGAAGAAAAAATTGGGATATTAACAAGGAAGTGTATCTGTTCGTTATCGTGTTGACAGTAAGTCTCTATAATTTCGTTTAGTTGCCAAATGTCTTGGTTTTGTGTAATTTTTCTAATATTGTTTGGGTCAATAATACTTGTGTGTAATTTTCTCAAATTACAAAAAGTTAAACTAATTTCAATTTGTTTAGTGAGGTCACTTAAATTCTTGATTATAAATATTAGTTTTTGGAATTTTTTTTCAATATCAATCTTTCCTTGCCAGTTGAAATTTTTCTTTAAAATCTCATGAATATTTTCTATTTGTGTTTTCAACATTTTTTCGTTACTTTTGATATTTTCAATTTGATTATTAAATTTATCGATCATTTCTTTGTTAATTTTTAAATTTTGATTGGTTTGATCTTGTAATAATTTTTCGTTGTTTTTTATTTGTTCGAGAATTTTATCATACCGTTCTCCATCTGAGGCATCTAAATTGCCAGAAATTGATTTAATAATCGTTCCTATTCCGTTTATTAGACCGCGTTTTGAAATTCTGTGAAATATTTTATTTATTTGATTTTCTAAGTCATTAAAATTGTATATTAAAATATTAATATAATCTTGAAACATTTCTTTTGAATTTTTAATTTGAAAAAGTAGAGTTTCTTTCAAGGTTGTTAGTTTAATAAATTCATCGTGTATGGGAGTAATATTATAATTAAAATAAATTATTTGTTCTGAAGTTTTTATATGTGTTTTCCCTAATTTAGCTAAATGAAATCCATTGTCATTTGAAATATCTGTAAGTTGAGCCGTACATCTGAAACAACAATTTATTGTTTAATTTTGTTTATCCTCACGTGTTTTTCGCCTACTTGATCTCTGATTTTTACTTTTCCGAGTATTGGGTTATAATGTTGAACTCTATATTTCCTGAACAAGGGTTTTTTGAATTTCTTTATCAATCTTGGATTTTCTTTTACATAAATAGTATCTTTTATTTGTAAGGGATTTTCATTTTCTTTATAACGTTTTTGTTTCTCAAGTTTTATTTTATTATTAATAATTTTGAATAATACTTCTTGCTCTGTTTGATATTTTTGAATGATTTCTTCACTAATGAGCGGTATTGTTTTAAATGGTATTTGATTATTTTTGCCAAATAATATTTCGTTTGGAGTTAATTTTGTTATGGTGTGTTTAGTATTATTGTAAGCTAAGACTGCCAAGTCAAGTTTTTCTAAAAAGGTTTTATTTTTGAAGTGATTACTGTTTTCGAGGAGTCGAAGATGTTCTATCAGTGTTGAATGGAATCTTTCAACTGCGTTACTTTTAGGATTATTTACGCATATTATATGACTTTCGATATTTCTGAGTTTGATAAATCTTGTAAGACGTTTCCTTTGAATTCAGGTCCTGCGTCCATAATTATTTTGTTTGGGATAGTGTAAATTTGGAAATATTGAATTAATTTCTGTAATATATTATTTGAACTTTTATATTCTAACGGACAAACTTGACCATGTTTGGAAAATTGATCGAAAATTGTTAAGAATTGATTTTTGTTTAAGCAAAGTACGTCGATGTTTATTATATCAAATGGTTTTATAGGTGTTGGTGTTAGATTATCTATTGCTGGGATTGGTTTTCTATTATATTTGTTTAATTTACAAAGTTCACATTTATTAATATATTCAGTGATGTTATTAATCATTTTCGGCCAAAAGTATTTTTCCTTTAATGCATTGAGGGTTGCGATTATTCCTCTATGGTTAGTTAAGCCGGTATGGAAGTTATGAATTATTTCTACTTGCTCGTCTTCATTTTCTATGTCTTCAACTATTTTGTTACAAGCGACTATGTTAATAGTGTTAAACTCGAAGTTTTCTTTTATTATTTTTGAAAATTTTAGATCTAGATCTTTTTCTTTAAAAATAGCTAAGTATTTTATTTTTGGAATAATATATTGTTTAAGAAAGTTTAATATTTCGTCATCAAGATTTTGTTTATTAAATTTACAATGAATTTTTTGTTTTCTGTTCTCAAATAATTTTGTTATTTCTATTTCGGTATCAAGATTATGCGTTTCAAATATTAATTGATTATCTGCTATGTTGATTCTATCTTCTATATATTTAATTCCATTTACTAAATTTTCTGGATCAGAGTGAATTGTATTTTGATTTGACAAAATTGATTCATTATCATTATTAAATAAATTTACTGTGGGTAAGGAATAAACATTAATTTGTATGTTTGTATCTTCAAATATTTTTAATATTTTTCCCGACACTTGATTCCAGTCTAATCTATCTAAACCACACCCTAGTAAGGGTATATTTATTTCAAAAATTTCATTAAGTATGAGATAATCTCTAAGTTCTTTTAATGGTTTGTCTAGGTTTTTAATTGAAGGTGCGTCATTAAATTTTTTCTTTGTTATTAAATGAATAATTGTTTGATTATTGTAATTTTGAATAATGATATTTTTATTTTTAAAGTTTTTATATTTACAAAAATTTCTACTATCAAATTTTCTATTGATTTGATCTGCTAAACCTTGGCTCATCTTTAGATCTTCGGAAATGCAGTGAGCAAATATTTTTGTTTCTGTTACATCGCCGATTTTATTTTGAATTTTGGTTTTGTCACGTTGACGAGAGAGATTATCTGCTATTACATTCATTTTGCCTTGTAAGTATTCTATATCGAAATTATATTCATTTAATTCTATTTTCCACCTCATGAGTTTTTGATTAGGATTTTTCATGTTAAAGAGCCAACATAAAGGTCTATGATCTGTTTTGATAAGGAATTTTCTGCCGAATAGATAGGGTCTGAAATTTTTAACTGATTCTATTATTGCTAATAACTCTTTTTCTATAGTGCTGTAATTTTGTTCAGCGTTACCTAATGTTTTCGAAAAGTAGGCTATTGGCATTTCTTTACCGTTGTCGTCTTTTTGTAACAAAACTGATCCAATAGCATAATCGGAGGCATCTGTAGTTAATATAAAGTCTTTATGAAAATTTGGAAATTTTAATATAGGAGATGAAGCAAGAATTTCTTTACATTCGTTAAAACTTTTTCTATAAGATTCATTATAAATATCAATGTGTTGGCCATTTTTTAGACATAAAGTAAGGGGTTTAGTAAGTTTAGCGAAATTTGGGATGAATTTGCGATACCATCCTATTGTACCTAAAAATTGTTTTATTTCCTTTTTTGTTTTAGGGATGTTCAAGTTTTTGATGTTTTCTATTTTAGAAGGGTCTGTTTTAATTCCATCTTGTGTGATAATATATCCTAAATATTTTGTTTGTGTTTGCAAAAATTCTGATTTATCAATTTGGATTTTCAAATTTGCTTCTCTTAATTTTTCGAAAACTAATTTTATATTATTTAAATGTTCTTCAAGAGTTTTGCCAAAAATAATTACGTCGTCTAAGTATACTAGACAAATTTTGTTTACTAAGTCTCCCAATGCAATATTCATCATTCTTTGAAATGTCGCGGGGGCGTTTTTTAGGCCGAAAGGCATACGTAAAAATTCGTAATGACCAGATTGTGTGGAAAATGCGGTTTTTTCGATGTCGTTTTTATTCAGAGGAATTTGATGGAAGCCTGAATGTAAATCTAAAGTCGTGAAGTATTTTGAGTAACCAATATGGTCCAATAAGGTGTCAATATTGGGAATGGGAAATTTGTCATCTTTTGTTTGAGCGTTTATTTTCCTAAAATCGATTACTAATCGCGTTTTTCTCTTACCAGAAGCGTCTAGCTTCTTTGGAACTATCCAAATGGGAGAATTCCATGGGGAATGAGACGGCTGTATAACTTTTTCTTGCAACATTTTTTGAATATGCTCTTCGATATCACTTTCATAAATTTGTGGAAGTCTGTAATTTTTTGTATGAATAGGGGTTTCATTATTAAGAATTATTTTGTGTTCGCATGAATTTGTACAGGACAATTGTTCGTTTGGTTTTGGAAAAAGATCTTCGAAATTATTTATGAGTGTTTTCAATTTTGATTTTTCAATTTGATTTAAATGTTCAGAGCGGATTTGTATGTTATTATTTTGTTTGCAAGTTTTGAAGTTATTTTGTAATTTACTCTCTTTTCCTTGAATATTAACAGAATTTTTTACAAAATCAATTTGGATATTTAATTTTTTAAACGCTTCAATACCTAATAATAAATTATATTCTTTGTGGAATTTGTAAACATAGCATTTTAATGGGATCTTATTTATTTTCAAAATTACATAATGTGAAATAGTTGATTTACCGTTTACTGTTGTGAAAGTACATTTTTCTTCATAAGTTTTAATTTTTTTGAAATTGACTAGATCTGGATGTATTAAATTATATGTTAAACTAGACATCACTTGTTTTGTTCCTCTATTTCTGTCTCTAATTCTAAAAAAGAATCGTTTTCATTTCCCTCGTCATTTTCTACGTATTCGTATTCGTCAGTAGTCTGTTCGAATTGTTCTTCAGAACTTTCGTTAAGATTATAATTTTGTTGGATTGTCTGCGTTGACATAGGTGTGGTAAGTCTTGTTTGCTGTGTCATCGGTTTAGGTTGGAATGTTCGTTTTGTTTCGTAAAATTTTTTTAAATTTTGGCGAGGAGCAAAAGGTTTTTGTTGTGATTGACTATTGTTAATTTGTATTGGTTTGGAGGGAAATTGTTGGCCAGGGAATTTTTTTGGTGGTATATTGAAACTAAAATTTTGCTTATCTTTTAACATGGGTGATTGGTGTAAGTTCTGGTGTGAGTAATTAAATTCATTTCTCAATAAACATTCACACTCTTCTAAAGTGCTAGGTTGTTTAACAATAAATGATCCTCTTACTGATAAAGGTAGCAATGTTATAAAATGTGATACTACTAATTTTTGATTTTCGTTTATTATTGCATTTTTCTGTAATTGGTTATATTCTTTTAATAAAATTTTTGATTTATATTGCGAAAATTTTTGAGAAATGCTTTCTAGAGTTTTGTCTGTGCTAGTTTTATTTTTTATTTGTAAAATTTCTAATAATATTGTTTCGGCTGTACTTTTATCGCAGAAATTTGTTGTAAGGTAAATTTTTAAATCATCCCAATCTTCAAATTTATTTTCTGATAATAATTCAGCAGCTTTGTGTGTGAGTTTAGTTTTTATTAATCCGAAGAGATATGTCTTCTGAATGGGTGTTAATACAATATTGGTTAATGTTTTTTGTACATCGTCTACGGCACTGATAAAGTTATTGAGTATTTTAATATCCCCATTATATGAAGGAATGATTTCAGAAAGATTTTTTAATTCTGAAAGTGTTGTGGTCATGATTAAGCTGTTTGAGCTGTTTGAGATATTTAATCTACTAGGTTTTAGAATTAAGTTTCTAATAGAATTGTTTATTTCAATGTCAGAATCAGATTCTGAGCCAGACATAGGTTAATTTATTTTGTTTGAGATTATAACGATCTCTCAATACTTTTGTGTATTACAAAAAATAGTTTAAAAATTTTACTTACAAAGTTATTGTAAATAATATGATGAGTGTTTGATGCTTTACGGACATCACCGGGTCGCTGATTCCTCGTGGATCTGAAGACGTGATTGGAACTGGAACGGCAGCAAATCTCTGGCGACGTGGACCAAGGGTAGAACAGCAAGTACTCTGGTGATGAGGACGTGATCTCCTTTGGAACAGCAAGTGGCCAGTCTCGATTTGGTGGGTTAAAGATGGGCCGTGGTTAGGCCCTGGTGGGTCGTGGTTAGACCTTGGTGGGCTTATAAAGCCGTGTAGAAAATTAGGATAAACGTCGTAAAACTTTTGAAAAAGTAACACAAATGTATTGATTGATTTTACAATTGTGTCGACGTATCCTACCGACTGCGCCAATTAAATATTTTGATTTAAAATATTTGAAAAAAAATATTTTACATTTTATTTAATGTAGTTACAGTGTTAATACAAGAGAATTCAGAGAGGAATGAACAACTTATCTTAGTCACAGGGGTTTATATTACATTTCTACACAAGTGGAAAAGTACAGTTAAAAGTGCTGACAATTATAATTATTGTGAAATACAACAATACATAATTTATATATATATATATATATATATATATATATATATATATATATATATACTTACATAAATTAGTACAATATCGAATAGATGATCCACTACCCCTTAGTAAAATTAACTTTCATGCTCCGAAACGTACAACACGAAATGCTCTCTATACTCCTTCCGGTTATACCAATCTTTATTATAAATCCCCAATAAACAGAATGTGTCTTAATTTGAATAATACCCAAAAAGATATAGATATATATATATATGCTAAATAGATAATATTATTATAGTACTATTTAATGGATTATTTATTATATCCTATTTTATGTAATTTAAATTTATATCAGCTGTTATTATGTAAAATATGTATTTTGTACCTGTCCAGTAAATGGATTCGTTTGTTGGGCAGAAGAAATGTTAAATATATATATATATATATATATATATATATATATATATATATATATATATATGGTTTGAAACAAATTTTAGTTTAATATTTCTGTACATATCACCAACAAAATTCAAAACTTGCATCCATGAATTTTTAAGTTACAGTACAAACGTCAGTTGTCATAGAAAATAAAATATGTTAAATACACAATATAATGTAGTTGTATAAATTTCGCTCACTATTATAAAACATGGAAACATACTTTAATTTCTAATTTTCATTTTCATAAATATTTCAATTACATATTACATATTGAATTGTCAAAATTGACGGATGACACCGTAATTCTTTTTAAATTTAGACATGGTTTCTGGGAACTTCTGTGTCAAGGTACCTACCACTTTGGCTGAGTTTTTATTTTTTTACACAAAAAGTATGCACGGTAAAAATATGAAACCTCAAAAAGGCCCTATTCCTCATTTAACCACATATAATGGCACATGATTTAAAATTATGACATGAATGGTTTGACCTGTACGGAGAGACCAAACGGCGACTGTTATTCCAAAATTTTTTTCAATGACGCGAAATTATTCAACATTTGAAATTTTTTTAATTATGATTTTATATATGAGAAGTGTTCCAATAATAATAGATTTATTTAATTTGGAAATGTCAAAATTTAAAAAAATGGATAGTACGTTTTTATTTTATAGTTTATTAGTGTATAAATGTATTAAACAAATCTTTTATTAAAATAGCAATAAAAATATCAACTAATTTCACAAAATATATTACCTTGGATACAAACAAAATTTATTAGTAATTGAAAAAATATTGTGTAAAAAGTACGAAAGAAAGTCGGTAAGATGGAAAAAAGTAATGAAGAAGATTTGCGGCAGAAAGATGAAAACAGTAAGTAACTATATTAAATAATATTTTTTCACTTTAAATTATATATATTAATTAATTCATATTTTTCTACGGTAGCAACACTCGTAAACTTGAAAGAAGAGTTAAAGGAAGCTCTGAAGTATGTGGAGGATTTAAAAAATAAAATAGAGTCCTTAGAAAATAAGGAGTCGGGAAAGTACGAAAATAATTCCCGCCGTGGACAAAACGGAAATTACTGCGGCAGATACCGAAATTACAGTGGCGGCAGATTCAGAAATTATCGCGGTGGCAGATATGAAAATTACCGCGGCGGGAGCCGCGGGCACTACGAGACCCAGGACGTCCAGCACAACGCCATAGTAAGGAAGAAATATGAATATATTCATATATTTTAATAACTTAATTCTTACAGAATTCAGAGCAATGGTGGGCAGTGTATAGACTTATAAATAATTTTGTTAATAAATAGTGTAATTTTTAGTTTTTATTTGTAGTTATTAATGTTAGATATAATTATGTTCTTAGATGCTAAATTAGTTTAAGTTGTTTAATTTTTATTACTTACGTAGGTTTAAGTTAAATATTTTTTTATATATATAAAGTTAAAGTAATAAATGTTCTTTCGTTCGTACTAGTTCATTCTTTATTCTTTTCTTCTAATGCTGTTTTGTCAGAGTGATCAGGAATGATTGCCCCTGCCGCCTCGTTCTAATTCTTTGTTTGTCGCCTTGTCGTCGTGATAGTGAACTACGATAGACAGATCGTATTAGCGCACTGTGAACTTATAGAAGGAGCAAAAATGCATGTATTCAGAGTGTTTCAAGAATTTTATGCTTCGCAATTTCTATTTGAAGCTTATTTACCTAAAATAATTAGGCAAGCAGCAAATAACGAAAATATGATTTTACATGTTAAATCCCTGTGTTATAAGAATGATATGCTGAGAAGACAGGAACTAAACATTTTAATATAATTTTCCGTATCTTCCCTTATGATGCAATATACTAATTCAAAACACGATCCATTTCAAAGGGAAGTTCGAAGATATGAAACGACTTGAAGTTGAAAATGATTAGGTAGCCGTAGAATGATCTCACTTTCAAGTAAAATAAGTTTAAATGACGTGCAGGACAAAATTTGTTTAATTAGGCGTACAAGGAAGTCATGTAGTGTTTATAATTATAGCACACTGTAAAAACATATTTACTTTTTACTTACTTCAATGTTCCCTCATCTAAACGTGTGTTTTTCACATTCTAAATTCTGGCAGCAAAGTGATGTCATTTGAATAGAGACCTTGAGTTCTTGATTTCCTTACATATAACTGGAGTTGATTGTAAGCCTTTGGATGCTGTTTCGTGACAAAATTTACTTGCATTTAACTGGTATAGATAGTCAGCCTAGAGCTTCTGCAACCTCAGCTTACACCGAGCTGTTGTGCGGTAACTCATACAATTACTTGGCTTATAAAATTTTATTAATCCGCACAACCTTACCAGCTGACAATTATATAAAATAATACATATATAATAAAACGAATCTGATTTACTTAATTTATACTCACATTTAGTAATAACTTATTTATCTGAAATGCATTTTGTTATTATAAATGTGTCGTATAAAATTCTTTAATTGTGACTATTTCATTTTCATAGCTATAATTGGAAAATATAAATATATAAATTACAGAAATATCCCTATGTAAACACATACTTTGTTGATTGTAGTAGTTTCATTTTTACAAGTTGTAATATACACTAATCTTACAACTTCTCTATACTTCTTAACATGAAGTCTCTTGATAACGATTTATTGTACAGCAAATGGAATATCTAGTCTTACAAAAAGCATTCTTACTCGTTTAACATTTCTGCTGACAAGTGACATATTCAATTAAAATTCTATTGCTTAATCCTGAAATCTTTCCTTAGTTTCAGGGTTTATAATTTGTAGGTTTTGTTCAGTTGATAATAATTATTATTATATATATATATATATATATATATATATATATATATATATGTATATATATATATATATATATATATATATATATATATATATATATACAGGATGAATACTGAAAACCTTGACATAGGGAAATAACATGGGAAAACAGTTTTTTGCTGTTTCCATCTGTCCCGCTAAATAAAATCGGGTGTATATGGTATCGTTAGTTAGATTACTTAATTTTGCATCTAATAAAACCAAATGTTGTGTAATATGGCCTTTTCTAACTGAAATATTTGATAAAATAAATTGTATTTTGAAGGTTATCCTTCATATTTTCGAATAAGAAACGTCAAAAACAAGATGCTCCATAGCCGAGTGGATACGAGGGCTGATTCATAATATAGTCAAACCCGGAGAAGGAGAAGACTCACGTCATCAAATAATATTACTAAAGTAATGACGTCATGTACTACTATGAATATATGGGATACTGATTTTTTTTAGAATAAAAGTGCAGTGCATGTTGCATAACTTACTATAACGTATTTCTTCAAGTGACAGTTGACAAATTAATTTGTTAATTTGTGACGGAAACGATAGTGAATAAGTGCATTTTGTAAATTCAAGGGCATTAGCTGTTCTCTAAAAGTACATAATTCAATTGAATTTAAAAAAAAAATAGAAAAAAAATTACCTCGTACGGTTTTCAATGGAATTAATGGACCAACGTTGTCCAGTTCCCGTTCAAAATAATGCACTACAATTCATTGTCAGTTTTTTTGACTGCTTTGATAAAGCTTTAAGCATGATTTGTCAGTAACATAAAAAAACTGACACGATACTTTCTGACTGACACTGACAATCGACTGACAAGATCAATATTCGATCGGTATAAAATATAATACGAGTATAAACAAGATCATTTTTATTATTGCCAATGTATAGTATGAAAATCAACTACAATTATTTCAAATAATTTTATATTCTCTAAGAGGAATACGGATTGACTATAGAAATAATTGTAAATTCATTAATATATACGTTTCTTAATACAGATATTTTTATTCTTCTTTTTTTAAAAATAAATAACACCCAATAATCTTAACAAGTTATATTTCATTTTTTAAAGTTTTTTTTCAGATTGATGACGTGAGTTTTCTCCTTCTCCGGTTTGACTATATTAATAATCTACAAGACCTGGTTCGAGACCACCTCGGCCCTATTTTTTTTTAAATTGCTGTATTGATTTTAAATATATAATAGTCTCATACTATATTTACTGCTGTCAAAATGATAAATGACAACATAACCTAATAACTTTATATTGGATGCATTCAGACTTATTTAATAGGGCACGAGAGCAGCACCGTCGACTTTACCCAAGCCTCTCACCTCATTTCACAGCATTCTAGTGGCGGAAATTTAAATAAAAGTCAAAATATACTCTTCCAGCGAAAACAAATTGTATTTATACAGATTTAATGGTTACCGACATTGTTATACTATTTTACGTTTAATCAATCATTTAAAACTTACTAATAAAATTTGTTTTCGAATGTCAATCTTGTCCATCTTATCTCACTTCAGACCATTCTATGATTGTCTCATTTCATATCATTCCATGATTGCCTTACTTCACACCAATACAGGCAGAAGAGAAAAAGTGGCGGAAATTTAAATCGACGACATTGGCTCAACTCAACAAAAATAACAAAATCAAAAACAACAAATACTGACACGAGAAACACTAAAAGAGCTCAATGGATAAACTACACATAGAGATCGCAGAATGGAATGAATACAAAACCCGCCAATGACGTCGATTTAAATTTCCGCCACTTCTTTTCTTCCGCCTGGAATAGTGTGAACTGAGACAATCATACAATGGTGTGAAATGAGCTGAGAGGCTTGGGCACAGGTCGGCGGTGCTGCTCTCGTGCCCTGTACTGTCTGATTTACTGAATGTGACCAGTAAGTATAAATTTCTATGATAATGATTTAATTTTCTTAATAAATTTGATTATATATTATTATTCTTAAATTATCATTTTACTATATTTTGTTTTTCAATGAATTTTTAAATGTCAGTTTATTTGTAATAGTATAGTAACTACCGAATTCTCGGCTACGCCGAGCATTCCCTAGAGCTCCGCTGTCAGTGCAAAAAACTAATGCCAATCGACATGAAACAGAGACCTTTCAATAGATTTCGAACACGATATACTTCTATTAACTTTTGAAAAAAACAAAACCCCGGGCGACATGAAACATTTTTGTCAATTATGCACGTCAGTCCTTACCGAGACCTTTTATTTGACACCAAACACAACATACTTCTGACATTTTTTTTACATAAAACAAATGCCGATCAACATGGAACATTTTTGCAATTCCTACAGGCTAGCCCACACCGAGAACTTTCATTTGATACCAAACACCACATACTTCTGACAATTATTTGCGAGAAACAAAAGCCGATCGGCATGGACCATATTTGTCAATTCTGCACGCTAGCCCTCAACCAGGCGTTTTGTTTGATACCAAACTCGACATACTTTTGAGAATTTCTTGCAAAAAGCAAAAACCGATCGACGTAGTACATTTTTGTCAATTCTGCACGCTAGCCCTCAACGAGACGCTTTGTTTGATACCATACTCGACATACTTTTGAAAACTTTTTGCAGAAAACAAAAACCCGATCGGAATGGAACATTTTTGTCAATTTTGCACGCTAGCCCCCAACGAGACCTTTCATTTGAGACTAAATTCGACATACTTCTAAAAACTGTTTGCAAAAAAAACAAAAGCCGATCAACATTAAATATTTTTGTTAATTCTGCACACCAGCCCTTATCGAAACCTTTCATTTGATACCAAACACCACACACTTGTGACAACTTTTTGCAAAGAACAAAAACCAATCGACATAGCACATTTTTGTCAATTCTGCACGCTAGCCCTCAACGAGACGTTTCATTTGAGACCAAAGTCGACGTACCTTTGAGAAAGTTTTGCAAAAAACAAAAGCCGATCAACATTGATCATTTTTTGTTAATTTTACACGCCAGCCCTTATCGAGCCTTTTCATTTGATACTAAACACCACATACTTCTCACAACTTTTTCCAAACACATAATATTTCTGACAACATTTTGCAAAAAACAAATTCTAATCTACGTAGAACATTTTTGTCATTCATGCACACCCGTCCACATTGTGTCGTTTCCTTAAAACCCAAGGACGACCTATTTCTAAGAACTTTTTACGAAAAACAAATGCAGATCGACATGACACATTTTTTTGTCATTTCAAAACCGGCCCTTATGGTTTTCTTTCTTTTGATATCAAACAAAGCAAAGTGTTTTAATTTAATTACGAACATTTGATTTTTATTTAGTTACTTAATAATTTGGCAATACTGTTTGTATTAAAATAATGTAGTTAATTTTTAAATTTATAAATTACCATCGGCAATCCTGATATATAATAGCCACTGTCTTCAGTGAAATTCATTTAGGAATATTTGTTTTTTGTTTAGTAATTTCATCACACCCTTGGCAACATTGACTTATGTAATTCGAAACGTCAAAATTTAAAATAATTAAATGTGTTGTGTAATAAACTTAAAATAATGGTAAAACCTTTGCTCAGGACTATTGTTCATGACACTGTTTTCAAATCTTTGATATCAATGTTCTATTATCTAGTATCTAAAAGATACAATCATTTAAAGTTCATAGACAGATTGTCAAAAGTGACGGATAACTGCGTGATTCTTCTTAAAGATAGGCATGGCCTCTGGGATCCATTGTTTCAAGGTACCAATTATGCACAGTTTTTGATTTTTTACACGAAAACCACTCACAGTAAAAATATGAGACCCCAAAAAGGCCCTATTCCACTTTAAACCACATCTAATAAAATAATATTAAAATTATTCCATGAATGGTTTGACCTGTACCCGTGAGCAAAATTTTTGCGATGCTCGAGATGAGCATTCCCTAGAGCTCCGCTGTGAGTGCAAAAAACAAATGCCAATCGATATGAAACAGTTTTTTCATATCTGCACTTCAGTCCTCACCGAGACCTTTCATTAGATTTCGAACACAAAATACTTCTATTAACTTTTGAAAAAAGCAAAAGCCGGTCGACATGAAACATTTTTGTCAATTATACACGTCAGTCCTTACCGAGACATTTTATTTGATACCAAACACAACATACTTCTGACATTTTTTTTACATAAAACAAAAGCCGATCAACATGGAACATTTTTGCAATTCCTACAGGCTAGCCCACACCGAGAACTTTCATTTAATACCAAACACCACATACTTCTGACAACTATTTGCGAAAAACAAAAGCAGATCGGCATGGAACATTTTTGTCAATTCTGCACGCTAGCCCCCAACCAGGCGTTTTGTTTGATACCAAACTCGACATACTTTTGAGAATTTCTTGCAAAAAACAAAAACCGATCGACGTAGTACATTTTTGTCAATTCTGCACGCTAGCCCTCAACGAGACCTTTCATTTGAGGCTAAAGTCGACATACTTCTAAAAACTTTTTGCAAAAAACAAAAGCCGATCAACATTAAATATTTTTGTTAATTCTGCACACCAGCCCTTATCGAAACTTTTCATTTGATACCAAACACCACACAGTTGTGACAACTTGTTGCAAAAACAAAAGCCGATTGACATGGCACATTTTTGTCAATTCTGCACGCTAGCCCTCAACCAGACGTTTTGTTTGATACCATACTCAACATACCTTTGAAAACTTTTTGCAGAAAACAAAAGCCGATCGGAATGGAACATTTTTGTCAATTTTGCACGCTAGCTCTCAAAGAGACCTTTCATTTGAGACTAAACTCGACATAGTTCTGAAAACTTTTTGCAAAGAACAAAAGCCGATCAACATTAACCATTTTTGTTAATTCTGCACATCAGCCCTCATCGAAACCTTTCATTTGATACCAAACACCACACACTTGTGACAACTTTTTGCAAAAAATAAAAACCAATCGACATAGCACATTTTTGTCAATTCTGTACGCTAGCCCTCAACCAGACGTTTTGTTTGATACCAAACTCGACATACCTTTGAGAACTTCTTGCAAAAAACAAAAACCGATCGACGTAGTACATTTTTGTCAATTCTGCACGCTAGCCCTCAACGAGACCTTTCATTTGAGACCAAACTCGACATACTTCTAAAAACTTTTTGCAAAAAACAAAAGCCGATCAACATTAAATATTTTTGTTAATTCTGCTCACCACCCCTAATCAAAACCTTTCATTTGATACCAAACACCACACACTTGTGACAACTTGTTGCAAAAAACAAAAGCCGATTGACATGGCACATTTTTGTCAATTCTGCACGCTAGCCCTCAACCAGACGTTATGTTTGATACCATACTCGACATACTTTTGAGAACTTATTGCAAAAAACAAAAACCGATCGACGTAGTACATTTTTTTTCAATTTTGCTCGCTAGCCCTCAACGAGACCTTTCATTTGCGACCAAACTCGACATACTTCTAAAAACTTTTTGCAAAAAACAAAAGCCGATCAACATTAACCATTTTTGTTAATTCTGCACACCAGCCTTTATCGAAACCTTTCATTTGATACCAAACACCACACACTTGTGACAACTTTTTGCAAAGAACAAAAACCAATCGACATAGCACATTTTTGTCAATTCTGCACGCTAGCCCTCAACGAGAAGTTTCATTTGAGACCAAACTCGACGTACCTTTGAGAAAGTTTTGCAAAAAACAAAAGCCGATCAACATTGATCATTTTTGTTAATTTTACACGCCAGCCCTTATCGAGCTCTGTCATTTGATACTAAACATCACATACTTCTCACAACTTTTTCCAAAAACAAAATATCTCTGACAACATTTTGCAAAAAACAAATTCTAATCTACGTAGAACATTTTTGTCATTCATGCACACCCGTCCACATTGTGTCGTTTCCTTAAAACCCAAGGACCACCTACTTCTAAGAACTTTTTACGAAAAACAAATGCAGATCGACATGACACTTTTTTTTGTCATTTCAAAACCGGCCCTTATGGTTTTCTTTCTTTTGTTATCAAACAAAGCAAAGTGTTTTAATTTAATTACGAACATTTGATTTTTATTTAGTTACTTAATAATTTGGCAACACTGTTTGTATTAAAATAATGTATACTCTGTTTTTAAACTATAGACAGTAACTAGGAATCCTAGTGAGAAAATCAAAGCCTTTGATTGGCCGCATTTAACCAGACGAAATTTCAGGTTAACCTTCTCAAACGTAATTGAAACGTCAAACCCTCGGAAGTTGTCAAATCAATTGTTGAATTTGCACGTGTTTTCGTTTCATTGCTCTTTTTGTGACATTTCCACTAAGAGTTAACAGTATTTTTAAAAATACATAATTTTTCAACATGGAATTACAAAAAAAAAATTGGCAATTAATTAATTTATAATTAAAGGTACGTATTTATGATTTTATATAAATAAATTAAGTAGATTATCTATCATAGTTTTGGATGATGAAAATATAGCCTGGAAAGTATAAATTCTGACGTGACCTTCATTTTGACATTTCATTTCTCCCGCCAAATAAATCTAGTGATTTTTTTTGGTAACTTCTAGCGGTGTAAATGTCTATAGTTTAAAAACGGAGTATAGTTAATTTTTAAATTTATAAATTACCATCGGCAATCCTAATATATAATAGCCACTGTCTTCATTGAAATTCATTTAGGAATATTTGTTTTTTGTTTAGTAATTTCATCACACATTTGGCAACATTGACTTATGTAATTCGAAAGGTCAAAATTTAAAATAATTAAAAGTGTTGTGTAATAAACTTAAAATAATGGTAAAACCTTTGCTCAGGACTATTATTTATGACACTGTTTTCAAATCTTTGATATCAATGTTCTATTAAAAGATACAATCATTTAAAGTTCATAGACAGATTGTCAAAAGTGACGGATAACTGCGTGATTCTTCTTAAAGATAGACATGGCCTCTGGGATCCATTGTTTCAAGCTACCAATTATGCACAGTTTTTTATTTTTTACACGAAAACCACTCACAGTAAAAATATGAAACCCCAAAAAGGCCCTATTCCACTTTAAACCACATCTAATAAAATAATATTAAAATTATTACATGAATGGTTTGACCTGTACCCGTGAGCAAAGTTTTTGCGATGCTCGAGATGAATCCAACTATATATAGATATATAGATAATGACTCTATCAAAATAATATATGATTTGAAAGTAGCCTTGAAAGCTAATTTCATGTTACAAATTTAACGTCAAAAATATGTTATTGAAAACGAATGTTTATGAATATTCAATTCGTTTAAAGGATAATGAAGCGTTATAAATATGACGAACGTTGAAACGTTTATGATTATATAAATGACTATGATACACCGTGTTCTTCAAGTGCCCAAACAAAAATTAGTCTAAAAGGGTAAGAACCGGTAAACGTGGATTTGATTTCTGCTTATTATCACCAAAAATTTATCTTGCAGATACAGTAGCATGTACAAAATTATTACCTTGAAATAAAATACCATAGCATGCCTTTTGGATTTTCAGGTGAAATGAATATCATGTCGTATTCTTTAAAATCTCAGTAGATCCTGACCTTAGTTGGTGAACTTATTATGACCCTGTTTTTATGACAATTAAATTAATGTTAAAGTAAACAATATTACATAAATTAATTTAGAATTTAAAAATAAAAACAAAATAAAATTGCCATATTTTTAAAGTAAATTTGACAAAACCGTAATTACAAATAATAATTAAAATAAACTAATGCAACTACCTTTGTTATTTTTTGTCTTAATTTTTACTGCTATTACTGAGCATATAAGGCACGTAAAATTTATTTTGCATATTTATTCAGATAGAGAATTTTTAAGCTTTGCAACTTCTATTTCAATCCTTTTTACCTAAAATAATTAGGGAAGCAGGAAACTACAAAAATATGATTTTAAAATCCCTATGTTCGGCTGTTCAAATCAGCAACCAGTATGTAATAAAGGTACTATAGTCTATGTTTTATAAGAATAATATGCTGAGAGCAGATTGGAACAGTTTTATCTTGAATTCTGATTGGATAATACCCTAATATTATCCAATTAAAAAACAATATCAAACTACATCTATCTTCCAAGCATATCGTTCTTATAAAAAATAGACTATACAGTGCAAGTATATATACTTTAGATAATAATTTTATAATTATAAACTTCACTTCATGAGTTAAAACTTACCTATTTGTGGTTTTCCTGGCTTGTCTACGATATTTAGTTACTCCACTGTTTTTTGAAAATGTCCATCCAATGTTATTAATATTTCTTTTGTATTTTTTTTTATTGTTATTTTTTTGACATATGTATTAACAGTTTCTCATTTTCATTTGTCGTTAATGTTTGTGGGTAAAGTTTACTGTATTTCTAAATTATAGAAATTATATAAATTATTTAATAATAACGTTATTTCCTAAAAAATGGTACTAAAGGTAATTTTTTGGAAGGACTGTTTAAAGCTTCAAGTAAAGCACTACATCCGGTTAACCAATTATAGTCCAAATCTAATCAGTTCATCATATTTGTGTAGAAGTCTTAAATACCAAATATTATATTTTTTACATGTATCATATTGGAGTTATCGTGGACGAAAAATCGCCACAGACACACACAGACACGGACATACAGACATCACGGTAAATATAGCAAAATCGTATTCTAGAGACCCTAATTCGGGCTCATATGTTAAAAACTTACACTCGAGAAATCTGACCAAAAACAATAATTACACATAAGTTTTATTTGTTTTGGAATTACCTTTTACATGCATCTAATTCTTTGCAAGTAGAATTTAATGAACATTTTATAATAATGTTTTACACCAAACAAAACATTTGTAGGTTAAATTTTGCGTTAACTCACCATTAAATCTCTAATCATATTATGTCATGAGCGCAAATGTGTATATTTCTGTCGACTGTACTTTTAAGCAAAATAAGAAATATTTTATAGAAGCTTGCCTTATTTGAATTACTAATTCCAATTTAAGTCAATTATAAAATTAACAGACTAAGAAACTAATATATTCATATTTACCAAAACTTTTCCAGCTACAAAAGTATTGCGCTGTTATTTACGTGTCGCGTAGAATGCAGTTTAATTTGTGATTTAATTTCATAACTGTAATTGATAAATATAAATTAAAGTAAAAACATACGTAAACACATCCTTTGCTTGAGTAGTTTACAGAAATATTACCTACTTCTGTATATTTTCTAAAAAAATTAAATCTTTATAAGGGTTATTTTGTACAAGGGTTTGCATCTTTTTTTACGTTTCCTATTCCGTTTTATAATCGCCGAACATCTTATGGGTCTAAAATTTTCAAACAAAAATGTAGAAAAATAGATACATAGCAATCTAACTGTACATTTTCTCACTTTTATTAAAATAAAAATTTCTGTCCCTTCTTATTTATTGACAATATACTTTTATAATAATCTGTTACACTTCAGTTGTGTACTTATTCATATTTAAATATCATTTCTCTTCTATAAATAATGGATGTATGATCGAACATGAACCCTCACTTAATTTTTTTATTATGAGAAATAGAAAACAAAATCTGTTATATAACAGTTTTATTATATTAAATATTCTGTTCGACACTGATATTCACACATCGACTATCAATTTTTACTTTTTATAAAATTATATTGATGAAATAAAACAATAAGGAAGAAACATGTATATATTTATATATATAACTCATACAATTTTTTTTACAGAATACAAAGCAGTGGTGCGCTTTATATAATTTAATTAAGAAATAGGTTTTTTTAAAATTTTTTTTTGTTTGTAGATAAATATTTTGTAAGTTAGATTCGGTTAGATATAATAAATTTTGTTCTTCAGTTCTAAATTTTTCATTCTTCATTCTTTTCTTCTAATGTTGCTTTAGCAGAGTGATCGGGAATAATTGCCCGTGCCGCCTAGTTCTGATTTTTTGTTTGTCGCCTTGTGATAGTGAACTACGATTGAAAGATCGCATTAGCGCTTAGTGAACTTATGGAAGAAGCAAAAATAAATGTATTCAGGGTGATTAGAATAGAATCGGTAAAAGAAAATTATTTTTATTATTCCTATTAAAAAACGTATGAGTCTTTAATTTTTTTTATTTGCTTTTATAATTGATATTTAAAAAATACTAAAAATAAATTCTACTCAAGCTCCATAGACAAGACTTTATCAATTAATTACTATTTACAGAAGTTATATGACATATGGTCATAACAAAAATAATTTTTATTTACTCCCAGTCTATAATTAACAGATTAATATGTAAGTTGTGTGTAATGTATATCATTATTGAAGTTGTGTGAAGCAAACCAAAAGATGTTTAAGAAACCAATGTAAGTAAATAAAAGGCCACTTTCGTTATTAAACGATTTTTTAACGAGTATTGACACAACAGTCGCATAAAAACCAATTAATGCTAACAGCGACACAGCGTGTTTTAAAAATTATATTATATTTCACGTCTATTATATACAAAAATATTTTTAAAAAATAGGTTATGATGAAATTTCCAGTTTAACGTTTAAAAATTCTATTATTATTTGGAAACAATAGCACACATTTAAAGTTAAAAGTAACCAATTCTTAATTACAATACATTATACTGGAGTTTTGCCCAGTTTTCTACTTACTTTTTTTATTCCAAAGAAAAAATATGAACAAAATTTGTATGAAATGAAACTGTCAACTAACTTTCGGAATGTCGGTAACATAGGTATCAATTTAAAAATGACTACTAATTTTATTCCGTGGAAGATATTTTTTTTTCATTGTAATATTGCAGTCTTTTCATTCACGATAATTAATTTTATTTCGTGTTTGATTTTAAATGATATATAAATATAGTAGTAATAAAATCTCCTTGAATAAGTGTGTAATTTTATAGTTTTTTAAAACTCCACTGTTTGAGAACCGATTTGCTTCAAAATCTACTTCACACAACATTTATAAAAACAAATTTACAAATAACAATTAAGACTTTTTAAAACGACTTATCGCTGCTAAACATTTCTTTGTAGTATAGTTATGATCAGTTAGATTTATTAAGTCATTATAAAAATGTTTCAGGACTGCTGTGCTTACAAAAGAAATTTTTATAATGAAACGGATAAATTGCAAGTGTAATAATGGCATTTTAAAATTAAGTTTTACTTTTATGTTTGTTAGATAATAAAGTTAAAATTTACCTCAAGAAGATGATCATTTCATTATTTTTACTTACTTGAGTTTCGCCGATGTGCCACCATTTTTTTCTGGCGGGAAAATTAAAATATGCAGTACTGACCTAAGATGAGTTTTTTGTTTATCGATAATACTGATAAATACGAAATATTTTTTCTAATATTTTATTCGAATATTGTTTAATACGTTCTGTTTTATATTAATCACGTAACAGTCTATAATAAAATTAATATATGTAACACAAACAAAAATGCATTAAAATTTTAACCACAATGTCATATGTCAAAAAATGAAGTTAATAATATACCTGGTAAATTACAAGAA
The DNA here is from genome assembly GCA_035578165.1 of Stenolophus ochropezus. NCBI lineage: Eukaryota > Metazoa > Arthropoda > Insecta > Coleoptera > Carabidae > Stenolophus > Stenolophus ochropezus. The sequence continues at coordinate 24,442,765 of JAQOWZ010000017.1, forward strand.
TACTTAAAATCGTACAAATTCTATTAATTTTATAATATACGTACTTTTTGCAGTTAATGTAGTCCTTAATATTGACAGGAACCAAACTGCATTATTTAGTATTTAAGCGTTTTTTTAAATCTGACATTTCTAGAGATTAATGGCTCAGCCAGTAAGAAACTGACAATGGGGCCTATTCTGTAACTCAGTGGTTAATTTCTAACCAGTTGCTAAAATTATTAACAAATAAAAACAAACATTACAAGTGATGTTTTGATATTTTCTCCAGTGCTACCTATTTTCATTTGAGAAAAAATTAACAACTGGTTAAAAATTAATCACTGAGTTACAAAATATACATTTTTAATGAACACGTAGTGAAATTTTAAGAAAATTGTATTAAAAGAAAGGAATTTGAAGAATTTAAAATTAGTTTTCTTTAACAGATGTATAATTATAACTTAAAAACACAAAATAGGAAAGTTATATATTATTAAAATATTACAATAAATAATAATGACAATAAACTATGTAGTAAAAATCTTCTGGGCGGAAAGAATGAGTCTGCAGGATTCTCTGTAAATGCTAACGGATAACCGCCAAAAACGTTAGCAAAAGACGATAACTAAACAAAAACAATAATGTGAAAGAATGAAATGAACCGGTATTAACATTTACATTATTAAAATATATTGGAATTGCCATAAAGAAAGAGCGTTTTCCGAAGAAGCAGTGGGCAAAACGACCAATTCAGATTTAACCTTTTCAAATTTTCTTTTAGTTTCAGAGAAAAAACGAAAATAGGTCGACTTATTTGAAAATTTTTCTAAGTCGCAAAAAACAAGTTCGCGTTTCATTAGGAAAATCTGTTGTAATCGTTAAAAATGACAGAAAACAACGATTTTACCTAATTCAATGCTATGACAATCGGTCTCAAGTTATGGCCACCAAGGAGCCCTGATTTGACTACAGCTGATTTTTATATTTGGCACCGTTGGAAACAAATAGTTTATGCAAATTATCTTCGACCGAATTTAGAGAATTTAAAGGAAAGAATTAGAGACGCTGCGATGTCTTCAACTCTGGAAGAAATTCAAAGAAGTTAAAGAATTGCATCGAATACTAGAATGGGGTATTCCAAGTTTTTTTCATTTTTTAATATGTTATTCTATGCATAAAAATATTAGACCCATATTTTTTCTTTTCGCCGAAAGGTTTCAAACACGCCAGAAAATTTTTTTTGAAGTTTCAATAAATTACACCCTAGAAAATCGGCCGTGCGTGCGACGTCACGGACACTGAGAACATACGTTCGTAGGTCTGAGTGAGATGGATATATGACAAACCTCAGAGTAAAGAATATAACTAGATAGAGTGTATAGACAGAATGTAGGCAATGATCTTGTAACACTGGGACGGAAGGAGGGAGTAACCGGCAGCCATTTTGGATGGACCCACTTTTGTATTGAAGTATAAGAAAAAAATATCAAAATATTCATTTTTATTTATAAAAATACAGACATACGTAAAAAAATATCCACTTATATACGCCTTTGTTATTTCTTTATAGCGGCATAAATATATTGTTCTTGTTTAGGTTTAAATTTAGGATATAAATTAAAATAGCAGAAAATAAAACTGAAAATTATATTTAATGACAACAAAAAATATTATTTCAAAAACATTCTTTATTGAGAACAATCTAAATAATGTAAAAATTAAAATATAAAAAAATAAATAACTATATTTTTAAATTTTTATTAGAAACATATACATATATACATATAGATATAATTACATTTCAAAAACCTTGAAATAAAGTTCATTTATTACATTGCTGCCTGCGACTTTTTTCACTGTCCCAACTTAATTTTGATATATACTGCAATCTTACAGTGACATATTTTTCAGCAATCGCCCTAATTAAGTGTATTTTGTGATTATCGAAAGGGGACTGATCATTTATATGATTCGATAAATTGTTAAAAAAAAAAAATTCCATGTAATAATTTAATACAGTTTTAACAAAAAATAAAGTATTATATATTTTTTTTAAACGTATTCCGCCACTTTGTACTAATGCTTGTTTAATTATTTTTTCGCTTGTTCTACAAATGTGTACAGCATCTGCAGAAGGGTACAGCAGACCACCTTTATCTTTTATTTTTATAAAATAATGGTAGTTTAGGAAATTATTTTCTGATGACTCCAATGCTGTTAGACATGTTTCACAAAGAAGCACTTTTTTTAAAAACCTTATTACAAATCCACAAATATAAGAAATTACATATTCTGCGTACTCACTTATTTCTTGAAAAGACTGTAAATATAAGTGATCTGTATCTTCTTCCACATATATTTGATCTTCATCACGCAAATTTACTTCGTTGGTTGAGTTATTAATAATTTTTATTTCATCTGTATCATTTTTTGAACTGCTCACATGCAATATATTAATATTTTCTAATGGTACGCAGTTACCTGTGCTAGTAGTTTGGAGTTCCATATGGATTATAATTTTTTATAGGCAGCAGCAAATTGCCGAGATGTAGGATTGTTATTATTACCGCCATGTGCCCTGATTATTGAAAATAATATTTCCAAATGATCTTGGTTCAGCTTGTAAGTTGGAATGTTCTTCAACAGTGAATGTTGTTGAATTAAATCTGTATATAGACCTTTAATGCTTTGTATGCAGATTAAAAATTCTACAAAACCAGTCTTCCTATTTGATTTTACGATTAAATTTCCATTAGATGTTTTTAAATGCAGTATATAATCCTCAGTCATTTCAAGCGTTTTAGAGATTTCTTTTAAATTATATTCACTTATGGGCTTTTTAAAACCATGTTGTCTAATATTCCTGCTGTTAAAAATATCAAATAAATTGTTAAATACTTTTATAAAGTTGACAGTGGCCGCACTGTTTTGAAATTCTGGGAGTTGCAATTCCTTGGTGCAAAATTTTATAGCACAAGCTACAGAATCACTCAGTACTTGAGCCGCCAAACGAACTTTCATTATTTGTTTATGAAAATGAACATGAATATTTTTTAATTTATTCGCTAAATGTAATCCTTCTTTTTCCTGTAACTCTTGCAAAAGTTGTACATATCTCCATTCAATTTTTTCGTTATTTTTATCAAATATAATTTTCTTATCACCAAGAGTATTTCGTACGTTTTTTAACATATGTGAGGGATCTGGATAAATGTAATTTTTTTCTTGGGTGTGAGGATGATTAAACCATGTTCCTTTTTGCATAAAATCACATCCTAATAATGTCATCATTGAAACATTTGCTGCTACGCCATCAAATGTAATAGATATTACGCGAATTCCAGCCTCATTGCATCGAGATAAACATATATTTAAAAAATTACAGCGCTGTTGTGCTGATACACCATCCACTAGGAAATAGGCGACAGGAAGCTTCCATGAATCATTAATACATACCAGCATAAAAACTAATGCTTCTTTTGCCTCCCCAACTGAATCATGGTTCATGTTCGCACCATATTCGATGTAGCCATGGTATTTTTTACCATCGTATTCAATTTTTCTTCGGATAGCCATTTCATCCAGACATAAGCTACAAACTAATGCCTGGTCTGAAAATTTACTTCTAAGACTTATGGCTTCAAACGCTTCATTCGTAAATCCTGGTTCTCCATTTATTGAGGAATACCATTTTGAAATGGTCTTTGGATGGGGCAGGCAACTATTAAAACTGGTGCGTACATAATTATACGCTTTCGGTGAGTAGTAATGCAGTGTAATAGCAAATTTTCGTAGTTCTTCACTGTATTGTCTGCTAACTTTTAATTGCGTACCTTTAGCAATTTGACGTTTTAAAATATCTACATTAGGTCCAGAGATATTTTGCAATATATGTAAAGAATCTTCTTGTAATAAATTTTGATCTCTCAAACTCTTAAGAACAGATGACAATGTAGCAATTCTTTTTGTACGCCGTCTTTTTGCCTGTTGGAGATTTCGGATCTTTGTCTTATATCTCATTTCTAAAAATCTTATTCTATTATATAAAGCTGCTTTGGTTGGAGACATTGGACGAGTCATTCTCCATAAAGGTGAAAAGGATGTTGTTCTAGATTCAAGTTTTCTAATTTGACTTTTTTTCGGTGACAAATTCAAAGCTTCGCTAGATTTCGAAGTGCTAGGCTGGGGACAAACATAACAAACAGAAATCGGATCATTCGAAGAACATAAAGAAGTTATTCCTTCTACCACAATTGGTCTACGTTTTGGAGATGATCGTCGTTGGCTCTGTTTCTGCAATTAAAAATCATCAAAATACATATAAAATTGATTTCATTAAGAATCGTAATGAAAAATTGATTTTATTTGTTACTCACTTGTAAACTTCACTTATTAACTCCGCCTACTACTTTTGAAAATTAATCTTTACTAGCTACTAACTTGTAAAAAAATCACTATTAACTTGTTATAAGTCACTATTAACTTGTTAAAAAGTTACTAACTTTGACATGTGAAAATTTTGTTTTGTTACTGTAATAAATATTAAAAATAAGTGTCAAATTGATAATTATGATGTATAATTCTAATTTTTATTTGTTTATAATATTTTAAAATATAATTTTGGTTAAAAAATATTTTGGTATTGATTACTAGCGACATCTATTACTCAGTTGGTAAAGTAGTAATATCTAAAAATCATTTATTATTGTGTCTTATAGGTTTTATTGTTTGTTGATTAATTTCTTATATTTTTTTATTATAGTCTGTTATTGTGTATTATTTAATAATAAATCCAAAAGTTTATCAATTTAAACAATTTATTTAAATTAAAATCAGTTAAGCTACTAACTTTTTTTAGGTTAGTTATTAGTAGTATTAGAAAATTCTGTTTTGTTGTTGTCATACATATTAAAAATAAATGTACAATTTTGATTGCCACTTATATTAAACTTTGCAGTCGAAGTGCAGTCGCTTACGACTGAGCCCCGAACTGCAGATTCGGCCGAAGAAGTAATTGTAGGCGGTGCCACAGAATTCTGTAACGGTGCAGAGTTTGTTGATTCAGGGGCAGTTGGAAACATATTTTTAGAAACTTTAAGTTTTTGGTGGATGGAATCATCAATATATCCTTCCGCCACCGAATTTGATTTCCATCCGCCAGCACGTTTTAAGGTTAAAATATCTCCCCCGGCATCCACAACCATTGTTGCTGCAGACCGGCGAAACGAATGGCCGGTAAATAATTCTGGATCTTTTAATCCTAAAAATTTTGCAATTTTCTTCGGTGCACCGCCAATAGTATGTTGACCAGCATTGAGAGAGATACATTTACCATTACGGTATGTTAAAAATAACCGTAGGTTCTTGTCACCAGAAGGACGAAGAGCTGCATACTTGCGGTACAAAACGCAAGGTTGAAAACTGCAGTCCTCATCTGTTATGGTAAATCTCCTAGATGTCAAATTTTTTGTGTCTCTTAAACTGACGACAATATATTTTCCAGTGTCCTCCACATCATTTAAAGTTAATGATAGAAGTTCGTCACACCGACATGCACCAAAAATGCCAAAAATTGTAATTATTTTTAAAAGCAACCATTGATCGTCTGGAGCTTCCAAAAGAAAGGTTTCAATTTGTTCTCTTGTTAAAATTTTAGCTTTTTTTGGAACATATCGTTCATGTTTTCTTTTCAGAAAAGCAATTATCTTGTGAAATCTATAAATAATGATCAATGAAATTTCATTTCCTTCGGTAAATTCTATAATAGAATATCAAACCTGCGAACTTCAATATTTTCTTTTATTTCCAGGCAGCTTTTTAACATTGACCATTTTGACCATAAGGAATTAGGGCTAAATTTCTTGGACATTTGGTGGATATAGGCCAGTAGCACGTCCTCAGTTACACCGATTATTTGATTCTTTTTTTGCCACTGTTTAAAATCGGTATATTCTTTTTCATACCTTGTAGATGATTTTTGTGGTAATAAACTTGAAGCCACGCTTTTGGCTTCATCAATAATAAATTCTGGTATTATTTCGGACATTTTTATCGAAAGTTTATTTAATTAAATAATAAACAACTAAACAAACGATGCGCGTTGCTTTAGTAATACTCTCCAAAGGCTGCTGGGAAATCATTTAAGTCTATTTTGACAATTGCAGTAGACATATTTTGGTTATAATAATAATTTTAAATTTGATTTATAAGTGAGTAACAAATAAAATATTGTACAATACACGCCAGGTAACGATTTTACTGCCTCAAGGAGGTGACAGGCTCGCCTTTTGGGCTCGCCCGTCATATCCTCCTATCAGCAGTAAAATCTACTTTACCTGGCTTGTAATGTAAAATACTATAAAACCACTTACCTTTTGTAAATGTAACGGGAAAGCTTTAAAAATAGTCGGAACAGCTGTTTCACGCAATCGGACAATTAATTGTGAAGACCGGTGAAAACATTCTTCTGTAAAATGTTCCGAACAAATTGTACTATGTTTGGTTGGAGTCCACACAAGTAGACCTAGAACAAATAGCTACGATGAAAGACCAAAAAAAAAAAATTATCAAAACAATCATAGCAACCAAACATAAATAAAGTAATAGGAAACCTGGTAACGAAAATGCCTAATACAAAGGAATTAGAAAATAAGTACAATGAAATGGCACCAACACACACACCCGCAATTCCAAGTCAAAGAAAGAAAATAAATAGAAAGAAAGGTAAAAAAACAAAAAATAATAATAAGATTAGAATTAGTACCTGGAATGTCAGAACTATGCTACAACCAGGAAAAACGCAAGAAATAGCTGCAGAAATGCTGAGGTATAAAATAAATATTGCTGCAATACAAGAAACTAGATGGAGTGGAGCAGGAGAAATTGTAAAAGACAATTATATTGTAAAATATTTAGGGGATATAAAACAAGGTCAGTACGGAGTGGTATTTATTATTAAAAATGAATTGAAAAACAATATAATAGATTTTAAACCAATAAACGAAAGAATGGCCTACTGTAGAATAGATACGACACCTTTCAAAATATCAATCTTAAATATATATGCTCCAACAGAGAATGCGAAACCGGAAGAAAAAGAAACGTTCTATGAAGTGTTAGAAGAAGAAATTGAAAAAATGCCAAAAAAAGATACAATAATTGTATTAGGAGACTTTAATACCCAAATAGGGAAGGAAGACTATATACAGCAAGTAGCAGGAAGACACACAATACATGACAATACAAATGATAACGGACAAAGACTATGCAGATTAGCAAAAAGAACAAATCTGATAATAAGCAGCACAAAATTTAAACACCGGAGAGAAAATAAAATAACATGGATATCACCAGATCAACAAACTTACTTATAACAAGAAGAAAACAATCATCAGTAACGGATATAAGAACCTACAGAGGAGCATGCGCAGATTCGGACCACTTTATGGTAGCAGCAACCCTAAGACAAAAAGTGAAAAGAACCTCAAAAAATAGTAGTAAAAAAATTAAATGGAATACAGAAAATCTGAATAATGAAAGTATAAGAGAGAAATATATACAAAAACTAGATAAAAATCTAAAAGAAGTAATAAATTATGAAGATGACATAAAAACAAAATGGAATGGTATTAAGACATGCATAAACGAAGCAAGTCAAAAATGGGGAGGAAAAGAAAAACAAGATAAAAGAAAATACTGGTATAATGACGAATGTAAGAAAATGGCAGATAAAAAGAAAAATGCAAAAATAAAATGGCTACAAACAAAAAAACATGAAGACAAACAACTATATGAAAAAATAAGAAACGAATGCAACAAAACTATAAGAAAAAACAAGAGAGAATGGACAGAGAATCAGATTAAAGAAATAGAAGAAGAAAGGCAGAAAAGAAATACAAAAATATTTTACAAACAAATTGAAGCACAAAATAAAACACAGAAAATCAAAGTACATGGCATAAAAAATATAAATGGTAGAATAGCAGAAAACGAACAAGAATATAAACAAATTTGGATTAACCACTTTAAAGATTTATTAACAGATACAAAAGATGAAAATAAATTTGAAACCCAAAACAATGAACAAGATAGAATAGTAGAAGAGGCAACGCTAAAAGAAGTACAAGAAATAATAAAAAAAATGTCACAATGAAAAAACACCAGGTAAAGATGGAATAAATATTGAATTAATAAAATATTGAGGGGTAGTCTTGCAACAACAAATATACGAACTCATAAAGAAAATATGGAGAGATGAAAAGATGCCAAAAGAATGGGAATCTGGACAAATAGTGACAATTCATAAAAAAAGGTGACCATCAAGTATGTAAAAACTACAGAGGTATTACTATGTTGAATACGGTATATAAAATACTATCCACATTAATACAAAGGAGATTAGTAAATGCAGAAAATAACATAATTGGACAATACCATTGTGGATTCAGTAAAGGCAGATCAATAACGGACGCCATACATACAGTCAAACAAATAATTGAAAAATCAAGTTGAATACAATCTGAATATAGAAATGCTATTTATTGATTTCCAGCAAGCCTTTGACTCCATTAAAAGAATAAAGCTTATGACAGCACTTAAGGAGCTAAATATACCAGCAAAATTAAGAAGACTAATCTCGATGACAATGAGGAAAAATAAAATAAGCATTATAACACAAAAAGGGGAGACAGAAGAGATCGAGATAAATAAAGGGGTCAGACAAGGAGACGCGAATATAATGATAGAAATGCTGCAAGAAATAGTGATCGAAGGAGATAAGATAAGATTAAAAATCAACGAAGCAAAAACCAAAATAATGCTGTTAGGAAAGAATGCTGAAAACAAAGGAATAAAAATCGGAGAACACACATTTGAACAAGTAGATACGTTTAAATATCTAGGAATTATGTTATCAAGTAAAGGAGAAAGAGAAACAGAAATTAAGGAAAAGATTATAGCAACAAGTAGAGCTTTTTACGCAAATAAAAAAATATTAAAAACAAACTATTAACAAAAAATACCAAAATCAGAATGTACAAATCAATAATAAGACCAATAACATTATACGCAGCTGAAACAATCACAATGACAAAAAAAGAAGAAGAAGATCTAAAAATAATGGAACGCAAAATAATACGAACAATTCTAGGACCAATCAAGGTATCAGAAAATGAATACAGAATAAGAATAAACCATGAAATAGAACAAGAATTAGAAGGAGAAAATATAGTGAAAAAAATTAAACAACAAAGAATGAGATGGCTTGGCCATGTATGGAGAGCAGAAGAAAGGGATACAATAAGATCAATAGTCGAGTGGTGCGCAGGCGGAAGAAGAAGACGAGGCAGGCCCAGATCAACATGGCTGAGAGAAGTGGAAGAAGATCTGAAAGCAGCTGGAATTACCAACTGGAAGAATAAAATAAGAGATAGGGAGTTGTGGAGGAATATTATAAAGAACATCTAAGAAACAGGAACGGAGATTGATCCACTCCAATAAAATTGGATCTAGAAAGCTTCGAAGGAAGCGGCGCAACCCCATGGGGGTGTTAAGCCACTATATATATTGGTTGGAGTCCAGTTGGCTCTTCTAATCTGATTTAACCACATTTTTTTTCCTTGTCGGATCTCTTGGAAAACTAAATAATAATTTGTTAAAAAAATAAAATTGTTTTTGTTTTATACTTTCTACTTACGCATGAAATGTAATCGTTCTGGTTTTGTCTCCCTCTGAGGCTTTTTGTTTTTTAGTTTTCCTATCGGAACGATTATTACATCCAAAGGCACAGAAAACTGTCATTGTCTATACAAAAACACGTTCAGAAAAATAATAATAATCCAGCGCTGATCCAGCAAGTCGCAACTCAAACACAAGATATATGACATATGGGTCAGTTCAAAATGGCGGACGATTCCCCGTGCGGCTTCACTGGCACCTTGCATACGCTACCTCTAGTTATATTCTTTACTCTGAGTGACAAACGTACGGAGTACGTCGTTTCGTACATAAACGCGTAAACAAGTACATAACCTTTAAACACTTGTCGAATTCTGCTCATTCACATCTTTCATAATAAATATTTAACATTTTCAAGGATATTTAATCGAACCAGGTAAAACATGAGTGCTTTTAGTAAGTTAGGAAATAATTAATAATATTTTACTATTTTAAGAAATGTACGAGGACGATTTATTATTTTCCTTTGATAGTACAAATTTTATTTTTTGTACATAACCAATAGCTTCATCGCCATACACTTCGCTAGTTGCTCTGTAAATTTTATTTATTATGTAACTTATTCAATAAATTTGCGCACTAAATATTACAAATCTCTGGGTTTTCACATTTCTTATTTCAGCACTAAGAAAATTAGGATTTTCTTTGTAAAATAGGTGCAACATAATAGCATCAATAAATGGTAAATTGCGGCTGTCTGCTTTTACAACTTCAGGATCCATTTCTAAAAAAAGTGTACACAATAATTTTTATATAAATAATATTAATACTTTTTTCTTGACTTACTTCTTTTTTCAAAATATTCTTCAATAAAAATCAAAGAAATTCTATACAAATTCTGACTGCTAACCTCAAATGTCGAAAGAAACAGGTATTCTTGCTGGAATGTCACGTTCAAACTAGCGCGAAAATCAGGGGCGTGGCGCGTTCGAACAAGAGCCAATAGGCTGAAGCGAGTGCCTTCTTCGTCACAACATGGCTGGTACTGAATTTTACGTACTCGATTCAAATGCATTACAATTTCATTTTGATATTGTGGTATTAAAAGTCAGAAAAATAATGATTATATTCACTTTAACATTACTTATATATGGTAAACAATGATATCCAATAAGTATTTCTTTAAAAGCCGTAGGCTTGGAATACCCCATTGTGCGCTCAACAAACCGTGAATCAATTGAGTAGAATAGTAATTGTTTATATTATTTTTGCTGCTAAATTTATGAAACTAAAGTTAAAGTCATGTTAACAATAATTTCTAAGACAACGCAAACTTGTTTTTGACATCTTCTGTGACGTGATTGACAAGGTTGAAGTTTAATTTCTATGCCTCCGTAATATAATTTTTATTCTAGCTGCCGTATAATATTATCGCCGCCGTATGTAGAATCAGCCAATAAGAAGTAACTTGTACAATAGAAATCTGTAATATCGCCCTATATGTCACTATAAAAACTAGATAACCTAAGAATAAAGTTACTAAAAATTATGAATAACTGACAGGTAACCTACATATTAAACGTCAAATAGTAATTTATTTTTTAAAATTTCTACATTTGAAGAAAAAATAGCATGTGTTATTCAGAGTAAAAGTGTCTTTGTGTGCCTCGCATGTAAATGTCCGACTCGCTTCGCTCGTCGTGCAAACTTCCATGCACGCCACACAAAGTATCACTTTTACTCTTAATAACACAATATACTATTTTTTCTTTAAATATAAATGTATTTACCATTCTTATTCAACTTTGTCAATAATAATATAGTTTTTCTGATGGTAGTAGAATCGACAACGAATAGAGTAGTTCCGATTTTAAATTCCAAAATATTCAATTTCGCTATTCAAAGCAAGTATTCCAAAAATATATTTTTTGTGAAACTGTTACCCTGTAAACAATGAAGACTAATATAATAAAGGAAGATAATTTTTATTCAAATGATGCCTTCGTTTTAAATTTTTTCCAAATATTGTTTAACATCAACGTAGTATATATTTGATTTGGATTAAAATAGTTCATATGCTTCGATTGAAATTGAATCCTTTTCTTGTAATATTGAATGAAGGAAAATTTAACTTGTAGATTTCATCTCAGGAGTTGACCCATTTTTCTGTATTCAGAACGAAATATTACTAATTAATAAAAAATATATAAACATTGAACACTTTTTTATAAAAAAAAAAATTCGCCTCAGATGAAAGAACTTCTATATTACAATTTCAGATATGTGTTTGCAATAGTCCAAATAATTATATACTTGAATCCTATGTTTATTTTCTTCGACGTACTTTACAGGTACAAGGCTGTGTAGATTTCAGTTTCCAATATCTATAATTATGAAATCCATAAATGTTATTTTTTACTTAATAATAACATACCATTATATTTCGTTGTGAAACATGAATTTTTTTTTATATTTGTGTATCTTTATTATATATTATGAATTTAAATTTTAATTAGTTACATTAGTTTAACAAATCTTTCAATATATTTTTAACAAAAATATAATTATGAAAAAGTATTTAAATTTTTTGTTTATAAATTATTTGAGTTGCCAGATAATTCTAAAATTAAAAGGTTAAATAATTTAAAGATATAACTGTAAAACAATATTTATAAAATTTCTATTTACATTTTAGTTCCACAAATATTTTATTCAATTAAAATTATACGATTCGTTTACAAAACGTATTTCTTGGTAAAATTGTAGAAAAGTATTTCATAATAAAGTTAAAATCAAATTTTTATAACCTGGCAACTCGATTACGTAGAAACATTTACACACACACACATTCATACTTTTGCGATTTTATTTTTCGTTTATTAGATCGCTTTCTGGTTTTTTTTTTTATTATAATGTTGTAATTTGCTTCGTACCCACCAGCCAGTATGTGGCGATTAATTATGATGAAGCTTTTTTTTTTTATTAACCACGGGCTATAATATTAAAGCAACGTACAGCAGAAATCCCAAATACCACTGGTATTGGGCATTAAAATATTATATTCAAGCCATTGCCTTGCCAATCTATCATAAAAGTAGGTAGTTATGGATTATGTAATATATGTACACTTTTATAAAAATCAAAACTTTTTTTCTCAAATTCATACAACAGTGACAATGGCTTAAATATAATAGTTTAACGCGCACCAATAGTATTTAAGATTTTTACCATACTTTGCGGGTTTATTTATTATTATTTAAAGCCGAAAATATATGTATTCATAGATAGATATTTTCTTTTATTTCCATGGGTGTCTGATTTTGAACGAAAATGTTACATATTATATTTAATATATCTTGTACTGCAGACGTGCTGTTGTAACAATTATGAACTTATCTGACGTAGAATTTAATTTTGAACAACTTTGTACTCTTGCAGTTTTGGTCTAAATATATCAGGAGAGAGAGTATCCGCAATTTTTTGAAATCCCATGTTAAAGTCCTATGTTCCGCATTTCTTTGCACACACTGTATATATATATATATATAATTATTTTTATATACATACATATAAAATAGTTTTCCTTTTTACCATCAGATGTAGGGACCTTTTTAATAGTAAATTATATATATATATATATATATATATATATATATATATATATATATATATATAGTGTGTGCAAAGAAATGCGGAACATAGGACTTTAACATGGGTTTTCAAAAAATTACGGATACTCTCTCTCCTGATAGATTTGGAACAAAACTTCAAGAGTACAAAGTTGTTCGAAATAAAATTCTACATCAGATAAGTTAATAATTGATGCAATAGTACGTCTACAGTAGGAGATATTTAAAATATAAAATGTAACTTTGTCGATCAAAATCAGACAGCTATGGAAATAAAAGAAAATCTATGTGTCAGTTGTGACAGTTACTAATCTTATCTTTTATTCAATATTTTTAAGTTATATTTGTAATATTTTTATAATATTGGTATATTATTAAAGAAATAGAATATAAATTCAACTTAATTAATATTAAAATACATGCAATAAGAATTATAATGATTGATACTTCTCTAAACTGACAGATAGATATTTTCTTTTATTTTCATAGCTGTCTGATTTTTAACAAAATATTAAATTTTATATTTAATATATCTCATATTGCAGGCGTGCAATTGCAAAAATTAAGATCTTATCTGACGTAGAATTTAATTTTGAACAACTTGGTACTCTTGAAGTTTTGTGCTAAATTGATAAGGAGAGAGAGTATCCGCAATTTTCTGAAAACCCATGGTAAAGCCCTATGTTCCGCATTTCGTTGCACAGCCTGTATATATATATATATATATATATATATATATATATATATATATATATATATATATATATATATATATTCAAAAAATGTTAGTTACACTCATACAATAAACCAGGATATTAGACGTTATACAAAAATTTTCTAATACTAAACCATTGCTTTATACTTTTTATTTTATTTATGATTTTCATTGTGAGTATTTTTTTATTATCTTTCATCATAATATTTCTTACATTTTCATTTTGTTTAGATTGTCATTGCTTTATATTTTTTATTTTATTTATTATATACTTATAATAATTAGTTTTATATAATTGCCTTTTGTAATAATTCTTTTTATTATACCATCATTTTGGCAAGGTCTGTATAATTTGTAAAAGCCGCAATGGTTTTATCAGACTTAAGTTCTTTTTGTTTTAATCTTTTACAATATTTTACGAACCACTTTTCATGTTGAAATAATTTTTCATTTTTATATTAATTACATGCAGTGTATGCAACGAAACGCAAAACATTGGACTTTAACATGGGTTTTAAAAAAATTGCCTATACTCTCTTGCCTGATAGATTTAGAGTAAAACTATATGAGTACAAACTTGTCCAACATTAAATTCTACTTCAGATAATGTAGAATTTAATTTTAAACAACTTTTTTACGGTTGTAGTTTTGTTCTAAATGTATCAGAAGAAAGAGTATTCGCAATTTTTTGATATCTCATGATAAAGCCCTATGTTTTGCGTTTCATTGCACACCCTGTATATAAAATATATTGTATATTATATTTAACAAATCAAATATTTACCCTAATTCTGTAAGGAAGTTACTAACTCTTAGCAACGTTACTAACATCGTTATCCAATAAAAATAGTCGACACTAAATAAAATATGAAAATGACAGCTTTTACAAATATTTCTATTGGTTACAATTTTTAGTAACGTTACTAAGAGCTAGCAATTTCTTTACAGAATTGGGGTGAATGTCATCATAATAACTTTTTTTATTATAATACATGTTTTAATTTATTTATTTCATTCATATTATTTTGTATCAAATTTATCAATAATGTTTCAACATGTTAATTTAAAATTTAAATTGATCTTTATTGCTTTCTTATATAAGATTTTTAAATTTAATTAATTTAATTTTTATAAACATGTACTTAATATATTTTTTTTGTTGTATAATTGGTTCAGTGAGTAGAATGTAATTGTACATTGTATATTATACTTTTAACATTAAATATTTCGCTAAATAGTTTTTAAATTATTTATAATACAATTTCATAATCATATTTAAAATTTATCAATTGTTTTCAAAGATTTCTACTTATTTAATTTAATATATTCAATTTATTCATTTTATTTCTTTATATATTATTACATACATATTTTTTAATTTACGTTTTAAATTTATTATGAATGTTTCTATATGCTTTTATTTTATACTTCAAATAGATCTTTCTTGCTTTTTTTCTCATATTTGATTTTTAATATATCATTTAATTTTTATAAACATGTAAATGATATGACATTTTTTTGTTATATAATTAGTTTACTGATTAAAATGTAATTGTTAATATGTTGAATTTTTAAACATGATTTTAATATCTTTTACTTTTAACATTAAATATTTTGCTCGGTAGTTTTTAAATTAATTTTAATACAATTTAGATATTATAAATATTTCTTTCTTTCATGTTCATTTTAACATTATTTTAATATCTATTACATTTAAAATTGTATATTTAGCTTAATAGTTTTTAATTTAATTATAATACAATTTACATTTTATTGCTATTTCGTTCATAGTCAGTTAAAATTTGTCAATTGTATTCATTGATTTGTACTTGTTTAATTGAACATTTTAAATTTATATATTTAATTCATATTATTCCTTTTTATATTATTACATACTTTTAATTTACGTTTCAAATTTATTATGAATATATCTATATACTTTTATTTTATACTTTAAATTGATCTTTATTGCTTTCTCATATTTGATTTTTAAAATATGATTTAATTTTTATAAACTTGTATATGAAATTTTTGTTATATAATTAGCTTACTGATTGAAATGTAATTGGACATATATTGTATTTTTTAACATGATTTTAATATCTTTTACTTTTAATATTAAATATTCTGCTCGGTAGTTTTTAAATTAATTTCAATACAATTTAAATATTATAAATATTTCTTTCATATTTATATTTAAAATTTGTCACTTGTTTTAAATAATTTAAACTTGTTTAATTAAAAATTTCTTTAAACACTACATTCGTTGGGAATCCTTCTTTTGAATTTTTAGTAATATTTGAATCTGGCAATTTAATTTACAAGTTACTGGCCGATCTTACCCTCGACATCGCAACATACAATTGGCCATGTGAAAAGACTGGATTTTCTAAATTTATTCCTACATAATTAAATGTTTGGCCTTGGGATTTATTTATTGTCATTGAGAAAGCTAATCTTATTGGGAATTGCCATCGTTTCAATGTGAATGGTAAATCTGTTTCGGTAGTTAAATCAAAACGTGGTAAATAGAGCCGGCTACCTGCACTCTGACCGGTTAGTACTTCTACATCTAAATAATTAGTCTTCATGTCTTTTATTATGAACCTTGTACCATTACATAGACCACGCTTTGGATTCATATTTCTTAATAACATAACTATTGCTCCAATTTTTAGTGTTACTTTGTAAGGAGGCATTCCGGTTGGTGTTAGGCCATTCAATAATTCAGCGGGGTAATTAATTTTGAGAAATGGGATATTTCTTGGCTAGGTGTTGATATTAAAAACGAAGATGGTTACTGGAAATCAGCCACTCTTTATTGTATGAATACAATAAAGAGTGGCTGATTTCCAGTAACCATCTTCGTTTTTAGTAATTAATTTTATTTATCTCATCACATTCACAAGAATCAGCACTCAAATATACTCTAGATGACCCTACAACTTTATTTAATACGTGTTCACTAATTATCATTGTGTCATCATTTTTTGGTGCTAAAATGGCTCTATCTGTAAATTTATAAATATCATCAGGTTGTATGTCATCTTCACCGAATATTTCATTTGCTAGACATTTTTCGGAAACGCAATGTGCAGGAATTTTGACAATTTCATTTTCACCGTTGCCTATTTTCAATAAATATTCTGAAAATTCTTTTTCGTCTTTATTTACGCGCATATTTTGTTTTAATGAAAATTTTGTAAATAGTGGCCATAAATGACTTTTTACAACACATGTTTCAATTATTACAGTTCGATGGTTTGTGTAATTGACTATTAGCAAGCACTGTCTGAAATCGCCACCTAAAACTATAACTTTTCCCCCAAATGGTATTGTATTATCCATCAAATCTTGTAATAGTAAATTTATTGCATTGAGTGCGTGTTTGGGTAACATTGTTACCTCATCACAGATTATTACACTTGCTTCTTTTATTAATTTACCCGCGTTACTATTTGATTTCACTCTACATACACATCCGTCATTTACAGGCACTGGTAACTTGAACACTGAGTGAACTGTTTTGACCACCTTTTAACAGAGTAGCTACTATTACCGTCCAAGCTACAGCTATAACTTTTTGATTTTGGCCCCTTAAAATACTTATCAATGTGTTATACAAAAATGTTTTCCCTGTTCCCCCGGGACCGTCAACAAAAAAATATGTATTTATGCAATTAATGTCATTTACGGCATTTAATATGTTATTTAAAATTTCTGTTTGGTCTCTGTTAAATAAAGCTACATTTTGTTCTCCCTCTAATTTTTTGGTTGCTACATCAAAAGAATTAGTTTCATTTTCTAAATCATCAATATTTTCTGGTTGGGGCAAACCGAAATCACTTAAGGTGAATTTATGCATATCGAGTATTTCCTGTATTTTAAATAAACATTTACTTTGTGCAACTTTTTCAGAATTATGTAATAAATAGTCTTCCATTAAATAATGTTTAAATTTTTCCCATAAACTTAAGGCATTGGTTGACGTATGGAAGCAAATTAAATAAGCAAATAATTCACGCAATTGTCTGGGAAATTTACTCAACACAGCCTCGTCTAAACAATTTTCGCACTTTTTATCATTAGCTAAAAGACCTAATGCACGGGCAGCTTCCTGGTATGTATTATATAACTTGCCGTCGACGGTACGCAAGTCTTCGAAACTTGTGGCACCTTTTGCGTGTACCAAAATTAATCTTAAAGGAAATGTTTCAATATCTCTAGGGCTAGCGGAAATCATTCGGCCGATAGGTGGCTTTTTCTCACGTTGTCTAGCTTTCCATGTATTATTAGCAAATACATAATATTTAGGAATTTCCATGTAAACATATTGCCGGGCATTAACGTCTATTTCATTGAGTAGGAACCAAGCTGTTAATGTTGTATTTTTTTTTCGCTGCTCGTTCAACTGCTTTTTTTTCTTGACCATTAGTGAAAAATACCGCCTGTTGATTTTTTAAATATACTGCTAATTCCATTATTGTATGAGACTTGTCATGCAACGGATATTCGAAAAGCCCCCAACAACATTCTGGGGCAGATACATACCTAGCATCTAAATAACCGTTTATTTCATCCCACTGTACAACTTTGTTTTTATCAAGTTGTCCTAATTTGACGCTCGCGCAATCATGCCCCTTGCACAAATAATCACAAATATATTTTATACTTTTTACTGATGCGCATATTTCAACATTTATGTGGGTTCTATATTTTTTTAACAAAAACGGATTGTACGGAACTATCCACCTATTGTCTACCGTGTATTTAACTAAACCATTTTTCCAAAGAATGTACATTTTTGTACATTATTATTTGACCGTTTATACAGGGGGTAACCGTTAATGTTTTCATGTGTTTCATTTCTAAAATCTTTAGGAAACATTTTTGAACATTTATTTTCGTCGAATTTTTGTTTAGAATACCGCACGGACCGTGAATCATATGTGAACGAACTAATTGGTACAATTCTTGTTCTGCGTCTTCGTCTCGAATTTCTGCACCGACTATTTCATCAATGTCATCTTTGTTATGAATTTTACTTGCACTATCTAAAGTTAACAATAAATGCATGTGAGGCAAACCGCGTTTTTGGAATTCAATTACATATATGAATGCCACAACTTTTCCAAAAATATCATCGTGTAAAAATTCATGCAACATACTTTTTATTTTTCCGTTAAAAACTCTCGCCGTTATATCGGGCCGGTCTGCTGAGGTTTGACCCTCACGCAACTGTGCTACTATTTCTAGCCATTTTGGATTACATGTCACTGTTATAAATAGATCACGTCGGCCAAATTCTCTAACAATAGACATGGCATTTTGATACATTTTCAACATGAATCTACTGCCACCTTGAAATGTTGACGGTAAAATAATCTGCACTGACTATTTCGTCAATGTCATCTTTGTTACGGATTTTACTTGCACTATCTAAAGTTAATAATAAATGCATGTGAGGCAGACCGCGTTTTTGAAATTCAATTACAAATATGAATGCTACAACTTTCCCAAAAATATTGTCATGTAAAAATTCATGCAACATACTTTTTATTTTTCCGTTAAAAACTCTGGCGGTTATGTCTGGGCGGTCTGCAGAGGTTTGACCCTCGCGCAACTGTTGTACAATTTCTGGCCATTTCGGGTTACATGTCACTGTTATAAATAAATCAGGGCGGCCAAATTCTCTAACAATAGACATGGCATTTTGGTACATTTTTAGCATGAATCGACTACCACCTTGAAATGTAGACGGTAAAATAATCATGGTGCCTGCTTTTCCACCTTCATTGTCTGCCAAATTATTAATGTGGTCCATCGACCCACTATATAGCTCTACCCTGAGAGTAGGCTGATTTAATCTAATGTACGTTAATCTTTCGGCTTCGACTTTAACATACGCATCTACAATGTATTGTTGTGTTAGTTTACCGGCTTCTAAACATGGGTTAAATGTGTTTCTAACCGCTAATCTGTTCATGTAAAATTGTAACATGCTTTGTTTTTTAACAGCGTCAGTTTGTTTTGAATTCATGTTCCAGCCACATTCACCGCGAGGAAATAGTAAAGGATAGGACATGGGGTCGCAGTTTTCACTAAACTGATTTATTCGAACTAAACTGCCAACTTTTGGGTGGACACAAATGTCCATATCTATTGGTGGCTCACCGTCATTGGCTGTAAAAACAACTGCCACCTCATTACATGTGGGGATATTGTACCTACGTTTATCTTTTTTCTGTCATTTACAATCCACAATTTATTTCTGGCACCGACTGATTTGTTTGGTTAGCTTTGGCTAATTCCCGCTACTCTACTTCTTTCAACATCATATACGCCTGACAATAGGGATTAACCACCCTAAGTATTACATCTAATTGACCCATGATATTTGGCTTACAATTTTTATTATACTCTACGTTCATTCGTTTCTCTAACGTTTCATTTGAATTAATTATGTATAATTGAGCATATTTTTCTGTTTCATTTGGTTTAGGGTACATTGAGCTGGCAGAATCATGGTAAATTTGGCCGTGGATACGGAAACAGTAGGGCCCTTTGCCTGGAGGCACGGAAATTTTAGCCCCAAACGATGCGAATGCTAACGCGCTATTGTATTGCCTTATATTTTCTCTAAAATTTCTGCTATCTGAATCTTTACCTAACATTAGATTTTTAATATATTCAGCGAACTCATTTAATTGATCTACGTTTAATTTTCCCTTTCGACAGCAATAAGTAAATTTGCTGTCCGAGGCCTTTTCGTATGAAAAATTAACGGATGAACAATATGAACATAAAACATTCATTGGTCCCAAGAAGTGGGGCTCAATTTGAACTCCTAATCCCTTTCTAGCTAACATATATTTATCATTTTGAACAATGGTTTTACGTGCCTTATTTTTATTTTTATTAATTATGTTATTTTTCGTTAATCGTTCCTGTTTTTGTTCTACAGTTTCCGTTTTAAATAAATTATCAACATTATCTCTATATTTTTCTAAACGTATTTGTCTTTGCTCGGAAATTTCATTCTTAATATATTCTTTGAAATTAAATTTTAACTTTTGCAGCCTATCCGTTTTTTTATCTAGCGTTTCATTTTGTAAATAATTTTGAAAATTCCCATTAACTCTTATTAATCTATTTTCCTTTTGTTCTGCTGTTTGTTTACTAATATATTCTTTAAAATTAAATTTTATTTTTTTAATCTTTCAGTATTTTGTTCTACTGTTTCATTTTGAACATAATTTTTAAAATTTATTTTAAGTGTTTCCAATCTATTTGCTTTCTGCTGTGGCGTTTCGCGAGCAATAGAATTAGAATTTATTTCTTTTTGTTTCTCTAAACATTTTATTTTATCTTATCTTTATCTTTATCTCAAATTTTTCATTAGCTATATATTTTAATTTATAGTTGTCGTTCTCTCTTAGACGTTTAGCGCGTTCTTCGTCTGTTTTGTTCACCTTACGTTTTAAATAATTTTCTCTGAATAGCTGTTGACGACTTACTGGAAATGCTGTAATATTACGTGTTCGAAACATATGTAAAACGTGTGATCTAAGTCTATTACTATCGTAAGTTTCATGCTCAGGATTCCGGTTAAGTATTAAACTTGTAAAGAAAGCTATTGCAAACAACCCGCAATCATAGGTGTTAGTCTGTTGTTGAACTCGTACAAACCTAATTGAGAGACTATAGGGGAGTAATCTTTCTAAATATAATTTAACACCTGCATTTAAATTCTGGAAATTCATGCTATCGTAAATTGTAATTTCTAATCCGTCATAATACGCTGTAATCCAATGACCTACGCTCCCAATATTTGCACCTGGCACGAATAAAATTTGTAGGTGTTTAGTTCCCTACTCGATTGCAACCATTCGGTCTGGAGCATCTACATACACTGTAGGCTGAGGGTCGAACTCAGTTACTGAACGTACTAACGAAAAGTAAAAGTCTATATGAATGTCTTCTAAATATCCAGCAGGATTTATTAAAGTATTATAATCACGTTCTATTAGCTGTATTTGATTGCCAACTGTTTCAATACCTGTATTTAAATTACCCATTTGTATATTATATTCTACTTCACCATCTTTACTGTGTTCTAGTAATAATAATTTTCCCGCATTGCCTGACTTAACCTGACGATTTATATAAACATTTTCTACTACATTATTCGGATTACTATAGCAATTTTTGTTATCTATATTTTTCTCGTATCTTTGTTTACGCTTAAGGCGATTATTTTTACTTTTAGTTGGCATTTTGTTTAACTTGTTTTATTACAGGAATTAATATAAAAACTTACAGGTTTTGAGTGGGTTGTTATTTTCAGTGTTACTTTTACCAGCAATATGTCAGGCTTGTGTTACTATTATCAGCAATACGTCAGGCTTCAACTTCGAACAGGAACACTTTCTTTTCTATCTTGACGATATATTCTTCCCCTCTTACCGGCTCGCAACTGCAGATTATTTTCACACCTACAGTAAAATAAAAATTAAAATACTTGTCCAGCATTACAATGTATGTAGGTATATGGAAATTGTGGTAATTTATTCCATTTTATAAATAATTATATTACAAAAAACAATGACTCTTTAATCCTGAAATCATCTATAGTTGAATAATAGAAATTAAATATAAATTCTCACCTTAGATTCAAATTAGGCGGCACAATAAACGGGATTATTTTTATTAATTATTCTGCAGTTCAGAAATTTTAATTATTATCATTTTATTAGAAAGTCGATATATTGCAAGAACAATAAACATAACTGCCTTACACAAAGTGAAAGAATAATCAAGTAACAAAACAAAAATTGTTTGTCCTAGCATGCCTAATTATAAAATTATAATTTAATAAAAGCCGGAAAGTAAACGATCTGTAATAACGACAGGACGATGTGGTAAATACGAAATATTAGTTACCGATAGTTTAACAATATTCTTTAGATAACTCAGTAACAGTATATTGTAAAATCAGATTTAATAATTTACAGGTATATGCAATAATAAAATTACTTGGATTATTTATATAGAATGATCAAAAGCAAGTGATATTGTCACGTGACTAGAAATTTTCTTTAAGGGCAGTATAATTATGCTTCCAGGAACCAGGAAAAAAAAATTAAATTAAAGTTCACGGGCTTGCGTGTTTTTTTTAATCAGAAATTTTATTTTAGTAATTTTATATTAAATGTAACAACATGTTATTCATTTTTAATTAATTAATTTAATTAACCGTTGTTAAAATGTAATTAGGAAACGCAAATAATAAAGACAATAAAGAAATAATGACTGAACGGTATAAATATAACAAGGAATAAAATTTGGGAATTACGCAGGTCACGTGCCTATCATTTCTTACTGATCATCTGTATGATTAGATTTCATAACAGGAATTTGAAACTGATTGATTTTTAAAGGAATTTTACTTCTTTTCAAAATCTTTTCAACGGGGTTACGGATTGTATATCTTGACTAATTGGCACAGCGATCTTAAATGGAATAGTACTAGTTTCATTTAAAAATTTGCTTGCATTTAACTGGCACAGATTTTCAGCTGAAGAGAAGCTTGTATTATAGCAAAATGTTCTTATATTCTACTAATATATGTAGGTTGTCAGCCTTTGTTTTATGACAAAATGTACTTGGATTTCAATGGTGCAAATAATCAGCCTACATAAAGCCTGCCTTTGAAGGGTCAACGCACACCGAGGTTGTGAGATAAACCCATCATCCTGTTAAGATCATATAAATAAAAATTAATTATTAATTATAATAATTATATGGTTAAGACTACTCTTGTTCACACAAACGTACCGGCTGACAATAATTATAACAATATATAACAATATTTAAAGAAAACGATAAAATTAAATAAATTAAAATATATACTCACCTTAAATGAAACGTTTCCTATATTCGGTACATTGTATTCGTAAAACAATAAGTTTTGCCTCTTTCTATGTAGAATTGTTAAAAATGACGAACTTGTTTAAGAATCAAATTTATAGCTGTAATTGATAATAAATATAAATAAATGGAAAAATATTGAAATAGATTCATACTTTTTTGTTCCAAACTTCAAATGTAAATCATTTCACGTAGAAATCCGTGTATTTCTCATAAACCAGAGATTCCTTATGAACAGTTATTCAATGAAAGGAGGAATATATAATTTTTAGATTAAATAATGACACATCTGCTAATCTATGTCTCATCTAAAATTTTAAAAGTTTATAAAATATAACTGATATACATACAAATACATACTGTTTTCTTTTTCCTGTCTTCCCCGCCGATATTTCTGTATATTTCGAATTTATAATTATTATAGAAACGTTTCAGAAGTTCTTTATTCTTTAAATTACTTTTCTCAAATGATTTTGTAGCTTATTTAAAAAGTTGTTACAACTAATAATACATAATGAATATAATATAACTGAGTTTAAAGTTCAATTGCGTATTTACCATTTTCTTGTTCCACACTAAACAAAACATGTGTCGATAAAATTTATGAAATGATTTACCATCAAAATCTTAATTATGATAAGGAGTGCATTATAGGTTAGTAAAATAAGAAGAACTGTACGAAAGAGCGCCTTATTTGAACATCAAATTTCAATTTCACAACATTATTGGCTGCCAATTACAATAAATATTATGAATATAAACAGTATTATAATAAAATTATTATACTCATATAAAATGAAAACTGTTTCATCTACAATGCATTGCGTTGCTGTAAATGTTATGTTTATTATTAAGATTTAGTTGTCATTTAATTTCACATCTGTAAATGATAATTTTATATAACTTATTAGCATAAATATTTATTCAAACACATACTTTGTTGCTTGAATAGTTTCACACTAATATTATATTAATATCTTCTTCCGTAAGCTACATATCGTAATAAAATGAAGTCTATGTATGGAAATTATTTAATTTAAAGGTTTATATTTCGTAGATATTGTATAGTTATTCTTTATTATTTTAAGGTTAGGTCTTTAAATATAATATATTCTATCTTCAAAATTTTTTCTAGATTTTTAATGAATTACATTCCATTTTACAAGAACTGTCAATCATGTTATCGACCCAGAATTTAAAAGTTTTCTTTTTTAAATGTAAAAAACATCTCACTGAACTGTTTATTCGACTTAATTTTAAACATTAATGCAGTATTCATATCCTTTTTATATCATCTTATTTCCATTTTTATGTACTTAAATATCTCTATTCTTATAAATATATTCTTATTTATAAAGATGCACTATTATGATAATTAATTACATATTATTTATTTCTATAAATATATTCGACTTTGTGTAACTTGACCAATTCAATAATTATAGCTGAAATTTTAAAAATATTTTTAAAAATAATAAATACAATATAAAATCACATATATTTACTTACAATACTGATTGCGGTACATATATTATTACTTTTAAGCCTATTTCATACTAATATTTTTGTATATTTTTTCGATAAAATACAAAAATTGCTACATCTTTATTTAAAATTTAAATTATAGTCTAATGATTGACAAACGTCACAAATGTCATAAAAAATATAATTTTTTAATACAAATGATTTAACATAAAATATTAATTTTATATATTTCGTTCACTTATATAATGTATGAAAATATAATTCAATTCATAATATATATTGTCATTTTCAAAAAAATCCAAATCAAATTTACATATTGAATTGTCAAAAGTGACGGATAAGCAGAATTCTTCTTAAATTTAGACATGGCATCTGGGATCTTTTGTTTTACTTTGCCTTTTAGGCTTAGTTTTTGATTTTTTACACAAAACCACTCACAGTAAAAATATGAGACCCCAAAAAGGCCCTATTCCACTTAAAACTACATCTAATAAAATAATATTAAAATTATTCCATAAATGGTTTGACCTGTACCCGTGAGCAAAGTTTTTGCGATGCTCGAGATGAATCCAAATATATATAGTGAATCTATCGTTTTAGTATATAAGACTAGCGGATTCTCGGCTACGCCGAGCATTCCCTAGAGCTCCGCTGTCAGTGCAAAAAACAAATGCCGATCGACATGAAACAATAATTTCATATTTGCACGTCAGCACTCACCGAGACCTTTCATTAGATTGCAAACATGATATACTTCTAATAATTTTTTGCAAAAAACAAAAGCCGGTCGACATGAAACATTTTTGTCATTTATGTACCCCAACTCTCACCGAGTCCTTTCATATGATACCATATACGACATACTTCTGACAACTTTCTGCATTAAACAAAAGTCGATCGACATGAAATATTTTTATCATATCTACACGTTAGCCCACACCGAGACTTTTCATTTGATACCAAATACTATATACTTGTGACAACCTTTTGTAAAAAACAAAAGCCGATCGACATAGCACATTTTTTGTCAATTCTGCACGCTAACCCTCTCCGAGACCTTTCATTTGATACCAAACACGACATACTTCTGACAACTTTTTGCATAAAACTAAAGCCGATCGACATGGAACATTTTTGTCAATTCTGCACGCTAGCCCTCAACGAGACTTTTCATTTGATACCAAACACCACACAATTTTGACAACTTTTTGCAAAAAATAAATACCGATCGACATAGTACATTTTTTCAATTCTGCAGGCTAGCCCTCTCCGAGACCTTTCATTTGATACCAAACACGACATACTTCTGACAAATTTTTGCATAAAACAAAAGCCGATCGACATGGAACATTTTTGTCAATTCTGCACGCTAGCCCTCAACGAGACCCTTCAGTTGAGACCAAACTCGACATATCTTTGAGAATTTTTTGCAAAAACAAAAGCCGATCAACATTGACCTTTTTTCTTAATTCTACACGCCAGCCCTTATCGAGCCTTTTCATTTGATACCAAACAACACATACTTCTCACAACATTTTCCAAAAAACAAAAGCCGTTCGATATAGAACATTTTTGTTCATTCTGCACGCTAGCCCTCATCTTGACCTAGCCTAATATAACATTCACTGTCTTCAGTAACCTTTCATTTGGGAATATTTGTTCTTTGTTTAGTTACTTTATTAAACATTTGGCAACATTGACTTTTGTAATTCGAAAATACCCAAACACGACATTTTTCTGACAACACAACATTATGCAAAAAACAAATTTCAATCTACATAGAACATTTTTGTCATTCGTGCACACCAGTCCGTATTGTGTCGTATCCTTAAAACCCAAGGACGACCTACTTCTTACAACTTTTTACGAAAAACAAATGCAGATCGACATGACACATTTCTTTTTGTCATTTTAAAACTGGCCCTTATGATTTCCTTTCTTTTGATAACAAACACAGCAAAGTATTCAATTTATTTTATTTAGGAATATTTGATTTTTATTTAGTTACTTTATAATTTGGCAACACTGTTTGTATTAAAAATAGTAGTTAATTTTTAAATTTATAAATTAATATTGTCAACCCTAATACAACTGTCACCGTCTTTAGTGAAGTTAGTTTAGGAATATTTGATTTTAATTTAGTTACTTCATTACACATTTGGCAACATTGACTTTTGACATTGGAAACGTCAAAATTTATATTAATTAAATACGTTATGTTTTAAACTTAAATAAGTTGTAACACCTTTGCTCAAGTCCATTATTCATGAAATTGTTTTTAAATCTTTGATATCAATACTCTATAAGAAGATATAATCGTTTAAAGTTCATAGTCTGATTGTCAAAAGTGACGGATGACGGCGTGATTCTTCTAACATTTAGACATGGCCTCTGGGATCCATTGTTTCCAGGCAGCATTTGTGCACAGTTTTAATTTTTTTCACGAAAATTACTAACAGTAAAAATATGAGACACCCAAAAGGCACCAGATCTCATTAGCCCCCAAATATTAAAAAAAAATTATAACAATCACTTGCATGGTTCAGGCTGTAGGCCTTTACAAATGTTACTCGATGCTCGTGATGAATCTATAGAGTAATAGATAGATATATAGTGAATGTAATCGTTTAGTATAGTGACTAGCGAATTCTCGCCTACGCCGAGCATTCCCTACAGCTCCGCTGTCAGTGCAAAAAACAAATGCCAATCGACATGAAACAGTTTTTTCATATCTGCACGTCAGGCATCACTGAGACCATTCATTAGATTCCAAACACGATATACTTCTAATAACTTTTTGCATAAAACAAAAGTTTATCGACATGGAACATTTTTGTCATTTCTGCACGCTAGCTCACAACAAGACTTTTCATTTGATACCAAAAACAACATACTTCTCACTTTTTTTTCCATAAAACAAAAGTCAATCGACATGGAACCTTTTTGCAATTTCTACAGGCTAGCCTACACCAAGATCTTTCATTTGATACCAAACAGTATAAACTTCTGACAACTTTTTGTAAAAAGAAAAGCTGATCGACGTGGAACATTTTTGTCAATTCTGCATGCTAGCCCTCAACGAGACCTTTCATTTGAAACCAAACACCACACACTTCTGAAAACTTTTTGCAAACAACAAAAGCTGATTGACATGGCACATTTTTGTCAATTCTGCACGCTAGCCCTCAACCAGATGTTTTGTTTGAGACCAAACTCGACATACTTTTGATAACTTCTTGCAGTAAACAAAAGCCGCTCGGAATGGAACATTTTGTCAATTCTGCACGCTAGCCCTCAACGAGACCTTTCATTTGAGACCAAACTCGACATACTTCTAGTAACTTTTTGCAAAAAACAAAAGCCGATCAACATTAACCATTTTTGTTAATTCTGCACATCAGCCCTTATCAAAACCTTTCATTTGAGACCAAACACCACACACTTCTGACAACTTTTTGCAAAAAACAAAAGCCGATTGACATGATCAAAAGCAAGTGATAATCACGGGACCACCAATTTTCTTTAAAATCAACTAAACTATATATTTAGGAAGATAATTTTAAATTTATGTTTGAAATATTGACATCACTTGATTGTACAAAAAAAATAATAACAATAAACGCCTGTGGAAGCAAATGTTAATATTTATTTCCAGGAAATAAAATTTAAGAACTTCGCAGTTTTGCAATAACCAATCATACTATTAAGACTACTTTTAATAATATATAATGACGATGATGAAACTAATAAACATTTGTTGTAATTTATATTATTTATTTATAACAATTTCAAAGCAGGACGCGAGACCGTTTAGGAATTTGTTGAATTTTTTTTTCACAGCCTCTTACGGCAGGCGCTACTGTGTTATACCTAGAAACATTTGTTGTAATGTATATTATTTATTTATAACAAATTTCAAAGCAGCACGCGAGACCGTTTAGAAAATAAATAATAATAACTTACCACTTGCTCTGGTTTGAGACCGCCTCGATCCTATTTTTTTTTTATTATTTATATTTATTATTTATATCATACCTTGAAAAAAATTATTCAAACATGAATTTAACTAATTTTCATACATTCTTTTTTATTATATCTTAGCAAAATTTGTATTTTCATACAATACGTTAAGTTTGACAGCGTAACTGTCATCACTTGACACAATAAGTATGAAGTTCGTTAAAGAATATATAAAAATGTATTATTTTGAAAATAATTATCTATTTTATAAATATAAATAATGTGAAATAACATACCGAAATTTATAAACTCATACATTTGTATATTGCCAAAAAAAAATTATTATATTCATGTTTTTCTGTTGCTATGTTCATTTATATATTTATGAAGCTGAATTATATATGTATTTATCTACAACTATTGTTATTGTTATTAATAATTTATTTTTCATTATAAATATAAATTAAATGATTATAAAAGTATAATAAATACAATTTGAATAGTTATTTTGAAATTTAGGTGCTACTTTGGCGCCATCTGTTAAGGTATATATGAACTACTCACACATAACTGAAAATTTATATGCCCGTTAGTTGTAGATAAAATGACCAATTTTTATACGTTCTTTTGCATTATTTCTTAATGAAAACATGAATTTTCGTGCAGTTCAAATACATTCAAGTTCGACTAAGAGCTGATGCCATCATCTGGTAATCAAGCACACTACTCGGTGAATATTTGGTTTTAGAAGGTGTTTATTGTTTCATACATCAGTTACAAATGGATAAATGGATAGATACTTTGTTTATGTAAACGTTTACATCTGAGAAATCATCTCATTTCATTATAAAATACTACAGATTTTTGAAAAATGTAATCTCTATTGTAATCAAATGTTTTCATCAGAAATGTAAAGAAATACGTAAAGAAAGAGTAAATTGCAATTAATAAAAGTTTAATAAATTCCAGATACATCATTTATTTATATACTAATTATTCTACATTAAATTGTTAAACATTTCTCTCCAAAACTGTATGAAATAAAGGCTTGTCAGTTTTTCCACGTAATCAAACAAAATCTATAGTCTAACTATCTAAAATATGTATAAATTAGATTTAAAAAGTATTTATATATAAGGGAAGAATACTGTACAGTATGAATTTACCTTTGGAAGTATTTGAATAGTAATCAAATATAGTTTTTTAAACGTCAGATTGTAAATCAATTTTGAAATGCAGTTTTCTTGATTAAATAATCCATTCTGGAATATTCTTTAGTTTGCATTTAATAAAGAATATGTTTTACTATTACTTTAAATAATCCATTCTGGAATATTCTTTAGTTTGCATTTAATAAAGAATATGTTTTACTATTACTTATTTTTATAATTATTGTCCAATAGATTGTTTTAGTTTATTAAAATTCCATGTTAGAGTATCTGAGTACGTGTAGCTTATAGTCTCATCTAAAAAATAAAATATTTAACTAATAATATATAAATATTTATATTCTATATAAAAGTACCTATATTAGAGATAATTTCTTATTAAATTTCGTACAATATTTCATTATACATTTTAGTAAATTTGACATTTTTCACTTAGTTGTCTCCAACACAAGTGTCAAATGAACCATTTTTGTTAAATTTTATAATATCGTGCAATTTTTCTGGTTTTATTTTCAAGGATACGTTATAATAATGATTTTCATCCAACGAATTGTCTTATTATAGAAAACGCATTTCTCGATTAATATTTGGTTTCAGAAAGTGTTTATTGTTTAAAATATCAATGATAAATGGATAATTGGATAGATACTTTGTTTTTATAAACGTTTTTATTTAAAAAATCATTTCATTCAATAACAAAATACAATAGAATTTTTAAAAATCAAATCTTTGTTGTAATCAACTACTTTCATCTGAAATTTGATGAAAGAATACATAAAGAATGTATAAAATGCAGTTACTTACAGTTTATTATAATCCAGATACATAATTCAAAATAATTATTGTACAATAAATTATTAAACATTTCTTCCAAGTGGGTATAAAGGAAAGGTTTGTCAGTATTTTTAAATAAATCTGTTTATGACTGAATACGACGCGCCTTGATTGAATTCCAGAATTTATTTTTTTGTCAATAGTGTTATTATTCGTAATATTATGTTATTTCTTTTCTATAAATATATTCTTGTTTGGATATCTTAACCAATTAAAAACTATAACTGAAATTGAAAACACACATCTAAATACAGCCAAGAATATATAAAATTACATACTTACATTACATAACGTAGTGTAATATTACTTTTAAACTAGTTTAACTATATATTTCTCCAAGCAAATACAAGACTTGCATTATAATTGTTTGATTATATTGTAAATAAGGTTGGCCCTAAATTATTATGTACAATGCACTTTTATAATAATCAATTACACTTCAGTAGTGTTATTATCAGTAATTTTATGTTATTTCTCTTCTATAAATGTACTCTTGTTTGGGTAACCAATTAAAAATTATAACTGAAATGAAAATACATATTTAAATACAGCGAAACAAATTTAAAATGAAATTATTAATGTATTTGAAAAATTTCGAGAAAAATGAGATATTTAAAAATATTTGAAATATTTATTAAATAAATATTATAAGTAGCTATATGAAAATAAACTAAACGTAACAATGTAAAACAATTAAATTAATGTCAAAAATGTACACATTTGTTTGTTACTTACTGAGAAGGATGTTTACCCGATTTCGAGAAACATAGCCACCTATGATATTTGTTTAAAAATTATTTCTGACATTTCTAAATGATCTCATTTTTCTCGAAATTTTTCGAATACATTAATAAAAGTTAATACATCGTTGAAAAGAGAAAAAAATGACGGTTTCTGTTTAATTAAAATAATTATAGGTTGTCATTTGAAAAATAAAAGTTGATAGTCGTATCTTGTAAACCTGACTTTATAAAAAATATCTACATCTGCCATCAAATAGTATATGTAAAATTATAAAACTTTTATATGAGCCATTTTTTTCTATTACTTATAATAAAAAAGTTAAAGGGGGGGGGGCGTCTTCCCAGACTCACCCTGTGTATATATATATATAATGAATCTATCAAAATAGATGCTACGCCGAGCATTCCCTAGAGCTCCGCTGTCAATGCAAAAAACAAATGCCGATCGACATGAAACAATTATTTCATATTTCCACGTCAGGCCTCACCGAGACTTTTCATTGGATTGCAAACACGATATACTTCTAATAATTTTTTGCAAAAAAAAGCCGGTCGACATGAAACATTTTTATCATTTATGTACCCCAGCCCTCACCGAGACCTTTCATTTGATACCAAACACGACATACTTCTTACAACTTTCTGCATAAAACAAAAGTCGATCGACATGATACATTTTTATCATATCTACACGCTAGCCCACATCGAGACTTTTCATTTGATACCAAACACTATATACTTGTGACAACCTTTTGCAAAAAACAAAATCCGATCGACATTGACCATTTTCGTCAATTCTGCACACCAGCCTTTATTGAAACCTTTCATTAGATACCAAACACCACACACTTCTGACAACTTTTTGGAAAAAACAAATATCGATCCACATGGCACATTTTTGTCAATTCTGCACGCTAGCTCTCATCAAGACGTTTCATTTGAGACCAAACTTGACATACTTTTGAGAACTTTTTGCAGAAAACAAAAGCCGATCGGAATGGATCATTTTTGTCAATTTTGTACGCCAGCCCTCGCCAAGACCTTTCATTCGATACCAAACACGACATATTTCTGACAACTTGTTGCAAAAAACACAAGCCGATTGACATGGAACATTTTTGACAATTCTGTACGCGAGCCCTCGCCGAGATCTTTCATTTGATACCAAACATGACATATTTCTGACAACTTTTAGCAAAAAGCAAAACCCGATCGACATGGAACATTTTTGACAATTCTGTACGCGAGCCCTCGCCGAGATACCAAACACGACATATTTCTGACAACTTTTAGCAAAAAACAAAAGCCGATCGACATGGAACATTTTTGTCAATTTTGAATTTCAGCCCTTAACGAGACCTTTCATAAGATACCAAACACGATATACTTCTATTAACTTTTTGCATAAAACAAGAGCCGATCAACATAGAACATTTTTTCATTCGATACCAAACACGACATATTTCTGATAACATTTTGCAAAAAACAAATTTTAATCGACGTAGAACATTTTTGTCATTCGTGCACACCAGTCCACATTGTGTCGTTTCATTAAAACTCAAGAACGACCTACTTCTAACAACTTTTTGCGAAAAACAAATGCAGGTTGACATGATACATTTTTTTTTGTCATTTCAAAACCGGTTCTTATGGTTTTCTTTCTTTTGATATCAAATATTTGATTTTTATTTAGTTACTTTATAATTTGGCAACACTGTTTGTATTAAAAAATAGTAGTTAATTTTTAAATATATAAATTAATATTGTCAATCATAGTACAACTGCCACCCTTTTCAGTGAAGTTAGTTTAGGAATATTTGGTTTTAATTTAGTTACTTCATCACACATTTGGCACCATTGACTTTTGACACTGGAAACGTCAAAATTTATATTAATTAAATACGTTATGTTTTAAACTTAAATTAGTTGTGACACCTTTGCTCAAGTCTATTATTCATGACACTGTTTTCAAATCTTTGATATCTTTGTTCTATTAAAAGATACAATCATTTAAAGTTCATAGACAGATTGTCAAAAGTGACGGATGACTACGTGATTCTTTTTAAATGTAGACACGGGCTCTGGGATCCATTGTTTCAAGGTGCCAATTTTGCACAGTTTAAATTATTTTAAACAAAAACCACTCACAGTAGAAATATGAGATCCCCAAAAGGCACTCCAGCACATTAGACCCTACAACTTGAAAAAAAAATTAAAATGATTACATAAATGCTTTAACCTGTTGCCCCGAGGTAAAAATTTGTCGATGCTCTTGATTATTTAAAATATATATAGATATATAGATAGTGAATCTACCAAAATAGTATATGACTAGCGAATTCTCGGCTACGCCGAGCATTCCCTAGAGCTCCGCTGTCAGTGCAAAAAACAAATGCCAATCGACATGAAACAATTATTTTATATTTGCACGTCAGGCCTCACCGAGACACGATATACTTCTAATAATATTTTGCAAAAAAACAAAAGCCGGTCGACATGAAACATTTTTGTCATTTATGTACCCCAACTCTTACCGAGACCTTTCATTTGATACCATACACGACATACTTCTGACAACTTTCTGCATTAAACAAAAGTCGATCGACATGCAACATTTTTATCATATCTACACGCTAGCCCACACCCAGACTTTTCATTTGATACCAAACACGACATACTTCTGACAACTTTTTGCATAAAACAAAAGCCGATCGACATGGAACATTTTTGTCAATTCTGCACGCTAGCCCTCAACGAGACTTTTCATTTGATACCAAACACCACACACTTCTGACAACTTTTTGCAAAAAACAAATACCGATCGACATAGCACATTTTTGTCAATTCTGCAGGCTAGTCCACTACGAGACATTTCATTTGATATCAAACACGATATACTTCTGACAACTTTTTGCAAAAACAAAAACCGATCGACATAGTACATTTTTGTCAATTCTGCAGGCTAGCCCTCTCCGAGACCTTTCATTTGATACCAAACACGACATACTTCTGACAACTTTTTGCATAAAACAAAAGCCGATCGACATGGAACATTTTTGTCAATTCTGCACGCTAGCTTTCAACGAGACCTTTCATTTGAGACCAAATTCGACATATCTTTGAGAAATTTTTGCAAAAACAAAAGCCGATCAATATTGACCTTTTTTCTTAATTCTACACGCCAGCCCTTATCGAGCCTTTTCATTTGATACCAAACACCACATACTTTTTACAACATTTTCCAAAAAACAAAAGCCGTTCGATATAGAACATTTTTGTTCATTCTGCACGATAGCCCTCATCGTGACCTAGCCTAATATAACTTTCCTTAAAACCCAAGGATGACCTACTTCTAACAACTTTTTACGGAAAACAAATGCAGATCGACATCACACATTTTTTTTGTCATTTTAAAACTGGCCCTTATGGTTTCCTTTCTTTTGATAACAAACACTGCAAAGTATTCAATTTATTTTATTTAGGAATATTTGATTTTATTTAGTTACTTTATAATTTGGCAACACTGTTTGCATTAAAAAATAGTAGTTAATTTTTAAATTTATAAATTAATATTATCAACCCTAATACAACTGCCACCGTCTTCAGTGAAGTTAGTTTAGGAATATTTGGTTTTAATTTAGTTACTTCATCACACATTTGGCAACATTGACTTTTGACATTGGAAACGTCAAAATTTATATTAATTAAATACCGTTATGTTTTAAACTTAAATTAGTTGTAACACATTTGCTCAAGTCTATTATTCATGATACTGTTTTTAAATCTTTGATATCAATGTTCTATTAAAAGATATAATCATTTAAAGTTCATAGGCAGATTGTCAAAAGTGACGGATGACGGCGTGATTCTTCTTAAAGTTAGACATGGCCTCTGGGATCCATTGTTTCAAGGCAGCATTTGTGCAAAGTTTTAATTTTTTACACGAAAATTACTAATAGTAAAAATATGAGACACCCAAAAGGCACCAGATCTCATTAGCCCCCACATATTAAAAAAAAATTATAACAATCACTTGCATGGTTCAGGCTGTAGGCGATTACAAAAGTTACTCGATGCTCGTGATGAATCTATAGATAGATATACAGGGTGAATACTGAAAACCTTGAC
Source organism: Stenolophus ochropezus (assembly GCA_035578165.1). Classification (NCBI taxonomy): domain Eukaryota; kingdom Metazoa; phylum Arthropoda; class Insecta; order Coleoptera; family Carabidae; genus Stenolophus; species Stenolophus ochropezus. The sequence goes on from JAQOWZ010000017.1 coordinate 24,479,012, forward strand.
ATAGGGAAATAACATGGGAAAACAGTTTTTTGCTGTTTCCATCTGTCCCGCTAAATAAAATCGGTTGTATATGGTATCGTTAGTTAGATTACTTAATTTTGCATCTAATAAAAGTAAATGTTGTGTAATAAGGCCTTTTCTAACTGAAATATTTGATAAAATAAATTGTATTTTGAAGGTTATGCTTCATATTTTCGAATAAGAAACGTCAAAAACAAAATGCTCCATAGCCGAGTGGATACGAGGGCTGTTTCATAACATAAATAATCTACAAGACCTGGTTCGAGACCACCTCGGCCCTATTATTTTTTAATTAAATTATGATTAAAATATCTTTATTATATCAGACTATTTTAATAAAATAGCAATATTCATATTTTTATAAATAAAAAAATCCAAATATTTAATAGAATTATTATTTGCTGTCTGTCAAACTTAACAATTAATTCGAATTTAGTTTTTGGTGTATAATTTTGTATTTCATGTTTCAAAACATGATATTTTAAGTATAATTTAATTTAAAAAAAGTAGGGCCGAGGTGGTCTCGAACCAGGTCTTGTAGATTATTTATGTTATGAAACATAATAAACAACGTTTACATCTGAGAAATCATCTCATTTCATTATAAAATACTATAGAATTTTGAAAAATGTAATTTCTATTGTAATCAAATGTTTTCCTCAGAAATGTTAAAAAATGCGTAAAGAAAGAGTAAATTGCAATTAATAAAAGTTTAATAAAGTCCAGATACATCATTTATTTATATACTAATTATTGTACATTAAATTATTAAACAATTCCCTCCAAAACTGTATGAAATAAAGGCTTGTCAGTTTTTCCACGTAATCAGACAAAATCTATAGTCTAACTATCTAAAATATGTATAAATTAGATTTAAAAGTATTTATATATAAGGGAAGAATACTGTACAGTATGAATTTACCTTTGGAAGTGTTTGAATAGTAATCAAATATAGTTTTTTAAACGTCAAATTGTAAATCAATTTTGAAATGTAGTTTTTTTGATTAAATAATCCATTCTGGAATATTCTTTAGTTTGCATTTAATAAAGAATATGTTTTACTATTACTTATTTTTATAATTATTTCCCAATAGATTGTTTGAGTTTATAAAAAATTCCATGTTAGAGTATCTGAGTACGTGTAGGTTATAGTCTCATCTAAAAAATAAAATATTTAACTATTAATATATAAATATTTATATTCTATATAAAAGTACCTGTATTGGAGATGATTTCTTATTAAATTTCGTACAATATTTCATTATACATTTTAGTTAATATGATATTTTTCGCTTAGTTGTCTCCTACTCAAGTGTCAAATGAACCATTTTTGTTAAATTTTATAATATCCTGCAATTTTTCTGGTTTCATTTTCAAGGATACGTTATAATAATGATTTTCATCCAACGAATTGCCTTATTATAGAAAACGCATTTCTCAATAATATTTGGTTTCATAAAGTGTTTATTGTTTGAAATATCAATGATAAATTAATAATTGAATAGATACGTTGTTTTTATAAACGTTTTTATCTAAAAAATCATTTCATTCCATAACAAAATACAATAGAATTTTTAAAAATCAAATCTTTGTTGTAATCAACTACTTTCATCTGAAATTTGATGAAAGAATACATAAAGAATGTATAAAATGCAGTTACTTACAGTTTATTATAATCCAGATACATAATTTAAAATAATTATTGTACAATAAATTATTAAACATTTCTTCCAAGTCGGTATGAAGGAAAGGTTTGTCAGTATTTTTAAATAAATGTTTTTATGACTGAATACGACGCGGCTTGATTGATTTCCAGAATTTATTTTTTTGTCAATAGTATTATTATCCGTAATATTATCTTATTTCTTTTCTATAAATATATTCTTGTTTGGATATCTTAACCAATTAAAAACTATAACTGAAATGAAAACACATATCTTAATACAGCCAAGAATATACAAAATTACATACTTACATTACAGAAAGTAGTGTAATTTTACTTTTAAACTAATTTTACTATATATTTCTCCAAGCAAATACAAGACTTGCATTATGATTGTTTGATTATATTGTAAATAAGGTTCGCCGTAAATTATTATGTACAATGCACTTTTATGATAATCAGTTACACTTCAGTAGTGTTATTGTCAGTAATTTTATGTTATTTCTCTTCTATAAATGTACTCTTGTTTGGGTAACCAATTAAAAATTATAACTGAAATGAAAATACATATTTAAATACAATGAAACAAATTTAAAATGATATACTTACATCACAAAGTGTATTGTACATATTCTTTTAAACAAAGTTTATTTTATATTTCTGTATATTTCTCTTTGAAAATATAAAACTTGTGTAACGACTTTTTTGGTTATAGACCAACGAATGATAAACGTCAATGTCATAAAATTAAATATTTTAAATACACCACACTTAATATTCAGTGTATTTGTAAATATTTCGCTCACTATTATAATGTATCAAGAAAATATAAAATTACATACTTACATTATAAAATGTAGTGTAATTTTACTTTTAAACTAATTTTACTATATATTTCTCCAAGCAAATATAAGACTTGCAAGATGATTTTTTGATTAGAGCTGACGTTTGGACACGTCATATGTCATGAAAATTTAAATATTGTAAATAAGGCTTGCCGTAAATTATTATGTACAATGCACTTTTATGATAACCAGTTACACTTCAGTAGTGTTATTTTTAGTAATTTTATGTTATTTCTCTTCTATAAATATACTCTTGTTTGGATAACCAATTAAAAATTGTTACTGAAATGAAAATACATCTTTAAATACAACGAAACAAATTTAAAATAATATACTTACATCACAAAGTGTATTGTACATAGTTTACTTTATATTTCTGTATATTTCTCTTTGAAAATATAAAACTTGTGCCACGAATTTTTTGATTGACTGACCCAACAGATGATAAACGTCAAACGTCATAAAATTAAATATTTTAAATACACAACACTTAACATTCAGTGTATTTTTATATATTTCGCTCACTATTATAATGTGTAAAAATATAATTACCTTCACAATATCTCTTTTCATTTTTAAAATAAATCAATTAAAAGTTTCATATTGAATTGTCAAAAGTGACGGATGACACAGAAATTCTTTTTAAATTTAAACCTGGCATCTAGGATATTTTTTTCAGTTTTGTTCCACTTTTCCTTTTTCGCTTAGTTTTCGATTTTTTACACAAAAACTATGCACGGTAAAAATATGGGACACCCAAAAGCGATTGGTCCTCATTAAACCACATCTAATAAAATAATATTAAAATTATTTCATGAATGGTTTGACCTGTACCCGTGAGCAAAATTTTTGCGATGCTCGAGATGAATCCAAATATAGATATATAGTGAATCTATCAAAATAGTATATGATAATATTTTATGAAAGAAAATATTGTGATCTAATTAAATGTATTAACAAGTTTCTTTGAATTTTAAAATTTTCAATTAATGGTCACATTCAGTAATCCGAATGTACTCGTATAACACATGTTTGAACGCATCCAAAATAAAGTTGTCAAATTATCTTGTCATTTTAACATTGCTGAAAATATAAGTATTAGACATTATTATGCATTTAAATTCAATAAGACTAGATATTCTTTTTGCTGTATTATCATAAAGAGACTTCATTTTATTAAGAAATGTAAAGAAGTTAGCAATTTATTGTGTATCACAACTTGTACAAATGAAACTACTCCAAGAAACAAAGTATTTGTTTGCATATGTGTTAATTCTATAATTTTACCTTTAATTATAACTGTGTAGTGAAGACACATTTAAATAAGAATTTTAAAATACATTCCAAAACTGATCAGTCTATCATTTGGAACAAGCCTTTACAAGCCCAGTTAGAAAAATATCACAAAGTTTCAATAAAACCATTCTACATAAACACTTTTGGAAATTGTCCTGGTACTCTTTTTGCATTTTCAGAACATAAGCAAAGAAATTTTGCCTGAAACGAGTGCATAAAGTATTATACTTATAGCGAAATTGAAAGCACATTAAATAGGGCTGAAAGTGTAAAGAAAGAATGAGTAGAAAGTAGAAGCCAAGAAATAAAACTGTAATAAAAATTTCATACGATAGACATATTCGCAATAATACTACATATTCTACAATGAACTCTTTCATTGTAGATGTACATATGTACCAATAGAATTAGATTGGTACAGAGAAAATATGACAATGATTATTATAATGAAAATGTTGTTGATAAGAATCAATGGCTACAATTTTTATTGTAATCAAGCTATGCGTTATGGCTTGAAAATCGAAAGTGAAGCGAGATCAGTATTTCAAGCTTCAACTAATATATTATACAAGAAATTGGACTTGTTGTGTTGTAATATTATCTAACCAACCATACTTAGCATGTAGTGATGATGGTTTTATGAAAACAGAAAACTGATTTGAACTTTTGGAAATAAAATGTCCTTATTCCTGCCAAAACAAATTCATTTTAGATTAACAAAATAAGAAGTCAGCTGTAAATGATTTTTTTTCTTTTCACATCATACTTGTGATTTGGAAATAAATAAAACAACACTAGCGGCACCAGTTAGTTTGATATGTCCCAAAGTATTCAAAATATTATTATGTTCTTGTTTTTGCTTAGAATGATAAATTTCATTTATGTCTAAAAATAATATTTTCATTCATATACATATAAAATTAATTATAAAAATATTTAATTGTTGAATAATTATATCGATTCATAATTAGTACCATCTATGTGATTTTTTTTTTAACTATTAAAACATTGATTTTCTCTGATGTAAACAGAAACAAATTTTACAAAGACTGGTTTAAACGGTATATTTAAACCTATAAAAATTATGTGGATATATTATTTAAAAATATAGATTTGATAATTCAAAAATATTATTGTATAGTAATTAAATTTATAAACAAAGTTATAGTAATTTTGAATACAAGAATACAATAATTTTAAATAAAATAATAAATTATCGATGAGCGAAAAGTGTTAATAGATAATTTATTCAAAAATTTGTTTCATTTATCAAGGCAATCTTAATTAATTTTCTAAAACACCTTAAATTTTATTTAATTAATATATCATTAAACATGAATAATTATGAAAGCAAGTCGACTTTATAGGATGCCTACTTAATTTTTGAACAAAGAGATAAAGAAGTATGAAAAAAATAACAGTGAAATCTACACCGGGTATACAGCTGTGCAATAAAACAAGAAACATAGGATTTTAAAATGGGATTTCAAAAAATTTTGAATACTCTCTCTCCTGATATATTTAGAGCATAGCTACAAAAGTACAAAGTTGTTCAAATTTCAATTCTACATCAGATAAAATCATAACCGATTGTACTGCACGTCTATTGTATGAAATATATTAAATATAAAATGTAACTCTTTCGCTAAAAATCAGACAGTTACGGAAATAAAAAAAATATTTATCTAAGAGTTTATTATTGTTATTATATCATTCTAGTAAATGTTATTCTATAGTATTTAAATTTATAAACAAAGTTATAGTTATTTTTAATACAAGAATACAGTAATTTTAAATAAAATAATAATTTATCGATGAGCGGAAAGTGTTAATAGAAAGTTTATTTAAAAATTTGTTTCATTTATCAAGGCAATCTTGATTCATTTTCTAAAAAACCTTAAATTTTATTTAATTAATATATCGTTAAATATGAATAATAATGAAAGTAAATTGACTTTATAGGATGCCTTTTTAATTTTTGAACAACTTATATTCCTACGCTTTTAGAGCTAAAATGAATAGGTAAAGAGATACAGAAGTATGAAAAAAATAACATTGAAATCTACATCCTGTATACAGCTGGGCAATAAAACAAGGACTTTAACACGGGTTTTAAAAAAATTGCGAATACTCTCTCTCCTGATATATTTAGAGCAAAACTACAAAAGTACAAAGTTGTTAAAATTTCAATTCTACATCAGATAAAATCATAACCGATGGAAACGCACGTCTGTTGTATGAGATGTATTAAATATAAAATGTAAATTTTTCCCAAAAAACAGACAGTTACGGAAATAAAAAAAAAACTATCTGAGAGTTTATTATTGTTATTATGTCATTCTAGTTAATATCATATTTGATATTAATGATTAATTTTTGTTAAAGTCTAAAATTATTTTAAAAATGGATGTTTTCTATGTAAATGTTTTCTGGCTTGCATAAATGACAAATATATTTTACGTCGACCGGCTTTTGTTTTTTTAAAAAAATTGTTAGAAATATGTCATGTTTGGTATCAAATGAAACGTCTCGTTGTGGGCTAGCGTGCAGAAATGACAAAAATGATCCATGTCGATCAACTTTTGTTTTATCCAAAAAGTTGTCGGAAGTATGTCGTGTTCGGTATCAAATGAAAGGTCTCGGTTAAGGCTGGTGTGCATAAATGACAAAAATGTTTCATGTCGACCGGCATTTGTTTTTTGCAAAAAGTTATTGGAAATATATCGTGTTTGGAATCTAAGATATGAAAAAAATGTTTCATATCGATTGGCATTTGTTTTTTGTACTGACAGCGGACCTCTAGGGAATGCTCGGCGTAGCCGAGAATTTGCTAGTCATATACTATTTTGATAGATTCATTATCTATATATCTATATTTGGATTCATCTCGAGCATCGCAAAAACTTTTGACAGATGGACTCATAAAGTAACGGATAGCTCGGTGAAAAAGACTATTGCAGGGAGTGACTATTTCTTCTAAAATTACAGCGAGATATTTTATGAAAATTATCGCAAATCATCATTAATACATGTACGTTAAGGTATACTATAAATATTTGCATATTAATTGCAAATTTTGTTCATTTTAGTTAGTTATCCTAACCTACATGAACTTTGACATATCGAGATGTAATTATAAATAAAATGAAGCAATTAGTTTGATAAAAATCATTATTATAAGTGAAAATATAACGTATCCCTCAAAAAGAAACCAGGAAATTGGATGATATGATAAAATTTTACAAAAATTTCGCATTTGACACTTCAGTTGGAGACACGAACTAGTTCCCAACGTGAAAATATCATTTTTACTACAATATATAGTAAAATATCGTATAAAATATTATTGAAATCATGTATTTTACAAGTATTTTAATGTAGAATATAAATATTTGTATATTAATAGTAAATTTGATACATTTTTAGTTAGTTCTCGTAACCTACATGTACTCAGGTATACCGAGATGAAATTTTAAATAAATTAAAACAATTCATTGGGCAAATATTGTTAAAATAAGTGACATTATAACATATTCTTTAAAATAAAACCCAAAGATTATTCTAAAATTTTTACCACAAAAATATATTTTAATTCCATAAACCATTGTTTTACTATCACTGGTTTATATTGTTTTAAATAGTGCAAGTAAAATTCGTAACAAAGATGACATTGATGAAATAGTCGGTGCAGAAATTCCAGACGAAGACGCAGAACCAGAATTGTACCAATTAGTTCGTTCACATATTATTCACGGTCCGTGCGGTATTCTAAACAAAAATATCATGGGTCAATTAGATGTAATACTTAGGGAGGTTAATCTGTATTGTCAGGCGTATATGATGTTGAAAGAAGTAGAGTAGCGGGAATTAGCCAAAGCTAACCAAACAAATCAGTCGGTGCCAGAAATAAATTTGTGGATTGTAAATGACAGAAAAAAAGATAAACGTAGGTACAATATCCCCACATGTAATGAGGTGGCAGTTCTTTTTACATCCAATGACGGTGAGCCACCAATAGATAGGGACATTTGTGTCCACCCAAATGTTGGCAGTTTAGTTCGAATTAATCAGTTTAGTGAAAACTGCGACCCCATGTCCTATCCTTTACTATTTCCTCGCGGTGAATGTGGCTGGAACATGAATTCAAAACAAACTGACGGTGTTAAAAAACAAAGCATGTTACAATTTTACATGAACAGATTAACGGTTAGAAACACATTTAACCCATGTTTAGAAGCCAGTAAACTAACACAACAATACATTGTAGATGCGTATGTTAAAGTCGAAGCCGAAAGATTTACGTACATTAGATTAAATCAGCCTACTCTCAGAGTAGAGCTATATAGTGGGTTGATGGACCACATTAATAATTTTGCAGAGAATGAAGGCGGAAAAGCAGGCACCATGATTATTTTACCGTCAACATTTCAAGGTGGCAGTAGATTCATGTTGAAAATGTATCAAAATGCCATGTCTATTGTTAGAGAATTTGGCCGACCTGATCTATTTATAACAGTGACATGTAATCCAAAATGGCTAGAAATAGTAGCACAGTTGCGTGAGGGTCAAACCTCAGCAGACCGGCCCGATATAACGGCGAGAGTTTTTAACGGAAAAATAAAAAATATGTTGCATGAATTTTTACACGATGATATTTTTGGAAAAGTTGTGGCATTCATATATGTAATTGAATTCCAAAAACGCAGTTTGCCTCACATGGATTTATTGTTAACTTTAGATAGTGCAAGTAAAATTCGTAAAAAAGATGACATTGATGAAATAGTCGGTGCAGAAATTCCAGACGAAAACGCAGAACCAGAATTGTACCAATTAGTTCGTTCACATATGATTCACGGTCCGTGCGGTATTCGAAACAAAAATTCGCCGTGTATGAACGAAAATAAATGTTCAAAAATGTTCCCTAAAGATTTTAGAAATGAAACACATAAAAACATTAACGGTTACTCCCTGTATAAACGGTCAAATAATAATGCAAAAATGTACATTCTTTGGAAAAATGGTTTAGTTAAATACACGGTAGACAATAGGTGGATAGTTCCGTACAATCCGTATTTGTTAAAAAAATATAGAACCCACATAAATGTTGAAATATGCGCATCAGTAAAAAGTATAAAATATATTTGTGATTATTTGTGCAAGGGGCATGATTGCGCGAGCGTCAAATTAGGACAACTTGATAAAAACAAAGTTGTACAGTGGGATGAAATAAACGGTTATTTAGATACTAGGTATGTATCTGCCCCAGAATGTTGTTGGAGGCTTTTAGAATATCCGTTGCATGACAAGTCTCATACAATTAGCAGTACATTTAAAAAATCAACAGGCGGTATTTTTCACTAACGGTCAGGAAAAAAAAGCAGTTGAACGAGCAGCGAAAAAAAATACAACATTAACAGCTTGGTTCCTACTCAATGAAACAGACGTTAATGCCCGGCAATATGTTTACATGGAAATTCCTAAATATTATGTATTTGCTAATAATACATGGAAAGCTAGACAACGTGAGAAAAAGCCACCTATCGGCCGAATGATTTCCGTTAGCCCTAGAGATATTGAAACATTTCATTTAAGATTAATTTTGGTACACGCAAAAAGTGCCACAAGTTTCGAAGACTTGCGTACCGTCGACGGCAAGTTATATAATACATACCAGGAAGCTGCCCGTGCATTAGGTCTTTTAGCTAATGATAAAGAGTGCGAAAATTGATTAGACGAGGCTGTGTTGAGTAAATTTCCCAGACAATTGCGTGAATTATTTGCTTATTTAATTTGCTTCCATACGTCAACCAATGCCCTCAGCTTATGGGAAAAATTTAAGCATTATTTAATGGAAGATTATTTATTACATAATTCTGACAAAGTTGCACAAAGTAAATGTTTATTAAAAATACAGGAAATACTCGATATACATAAATTCACCTTAAGTGATTTTGGTTTGCCCCAACCAGAAAATATTGATGATTTAGGAAATGAAACTAATTCTTTTGATGTAGCAGCCGAAAAATTAGAGGGAGAACAAAATGTAGCTTTATTTAACAGAGACCAAACAGAAATTTTAAATAACATATTAAATACCGTAAATGACATTAATTGCATAAGTAGATATTTCTTTGTTGACGGTCCCGGGGGAACAGAGAAAACATTTCTGTATAACACATTGATAAGTATTTTAAGGGGCCAAAATCAAAAAGTTATAGCTGTAGCTTGGACGGGAATAGCAGCTACTCTGTTAAAAGGTCGTCAAACAGTTCACTCAATATTCAAATTACCAGTACCTGTAAATGACGGATGTGTATGTAGAGTGAAATCAAATAGTAACACGGGTAAAGTAATAAAAGAAGCTAGTGTAATAATCTGTGATGAGGTAACAATGATACCCAAACACGCACTCAATGCAATAAATTTATTATTACAAGATTTGATGGATAATACAATACTATTTGGGGGTAAAGTTATAGTTTTAGGTGGCGATTTCAGACAGTGCTTGCCAATAGTCAATTACACATACCAAAGAACTGTAATAATTGAAACATGTGTTGTAAAAAGTCATTTATGGCCACTATTTACAAAATTTTCATTAAAACAAAATATGCGCGTAAATAAAGACGAAAAAGAATTTTCAGAATATTTATTGAAAATAGGCAACGGTGAAAATGAAATTGTCAAAATTCCTGCACATTGCGTTTCCGAAAAATGTCTAGCAAATGAAATATTCAGGGAAGATGACATACAACCTGATGATATTTATAAATTTACAGATAGAGCCATTTTAGCACCAAAAAATGATGACACAATGATAATTAATGAACACGTATTAAATAAAGTTGTAGGGTCATCTAGAGTATATTTGAGTGCTGATTCTTGTGAATGTGATGAGATAAATAAAATTAATTACCCCGCCGAATTATTGAATGGCCTAACTCCAACCGGAATGTCTCCTCACAAATTAACACTAAAAATTGGAGCAATAGTTATGTTATTAAGAAATATGAATCCAAAGCGTGGTCTATGTAATGGTACAAGGTTCATAGTAAAAGACATGAAGACTAATTATTTAGATATAGAAGTACTAACCGGTCAGAGTGCAGGTAGCCGGCTCTATTTACCACGTTTTGATTTAACTACTGAAACAGATTTACCATTCACTTTAAAACGAAGGCAATTCCCAATGAGATTAACTTTTTCAATGACAATAAATAAATCCCAAGGCCAAACATTTAATTATGTAGGAATAAATTTAGAAAATTCAGTCTTTTTACATGGCCAATTGTATGTTGCGATGTCGAGGGTAAGATCGGCCAGTAACTTGAAAATTAAATTGCCAGATTCAAACATTACTAAAAATTCAAAAGAAGGATGTAGTGTTTAAAGAAATTTTAAATTAAACACGTAGAAATCTTTGAAAAAAATTGACAAATTTTAAATATAATCATAAAGGAAATTTTTATTTTATCTAAATTATATTATAATTAATTTAAAAACTATCAAGCAATATATTTAATGTTAAAAGTGAAAGATATTAAAATCATGTTAAAAAAACACCAAATGTACAATTACATTTTAATCAGTAAATTAATTATATAACAAAAAAATGTCATATTAATTAAATGTTTATAAAAATTGAAACATGTTTTCAAAATCAAATATGAGAAAGCCATAAAGATCAGTTTAAAGTATAAAAAAAAGTTTGTGGAAATATTCACGTAAATTAAAAATATATAATGATTAAAAGGAATAATATGAATTAAATATATAAATTAAAAATTTTAAATTAAACAAGTAGAAATCATTGAAAACAATTGACAAATTTTAAATATGATTATGAACGAAATATTAATAATATCTAAATTGCATTGTAATTAATTTTAAAACTATTAGGCAAAATATTTAATGTTAAAAGTAAAAGATATTAAAATAATGTTAAAAAATACAACTTATGTACAATTACATTTTAATCAGTAAACTAATTATATTACTGAAAAATGTCATACCAATTACATGTTTATAAAAAATAAAACATATATTACAAATCGAATATGAGAAAGCAATAAAGATCTATTTAAAGTATAAAATAAAAACATGTGGATACATTCATTATAAATTTGAAACGTAAATTAAGAATTTGTAATAATATAAAAAGGAATAATATGAATTAAATATATAAATTAAAAAATTAAATTAAACGAGAAGAAATCATTGTAACAATTAACAAATTTAAAATATGAATATAAACGAAATATTTATAATATCTAAATTGTATTATAATTCATTTAGAAACTATCAAGCAAAATATGTAATGTTAAAAGTAAAAGATATTAAAATCATGTTGAAAAATACAACAATGTACACTAAACCAATTATATAACAAAAAAATGACATATTAAGTACATGTTTATAAAAATTAAATTAATGAAATTTAAAAATCTAATATGAAAAAGCTATAAAGATCAATATAAAGTATAAAATAAAAGCATGATGAAACATTATTGATAAATTTAATACAAAATAATGTGAATGAAATAAGTAAATTAAAACATGTAATATAATAAAAAGTTATTATGATGACAATATTTGATTTGTTAAATATATTATATACAATATATAAAATATACAGGATCTGCAACGAAACGCGGAAAATAAGACTTTGGGATATGAAAAAATTGCAAATACTCTGTCTTCTGATACATTTAAAACAAAACTACAACCGTAAGAAGTTGTTCAAAATTAAATTCTACATTATCTGAAATAGAATTTACTTTTGGACAAGTTGGTACTCTTATAGTTTTGCTCTAAATCTATCGAGAGAGAGAGTATAGGCAATTTTTTTAAATCCCATGTTAAAGTCCTATGTTTCGCGCTTCGTTGCATACACTGCATGTAATTAATATAAAAATGAAAGATTATTTCAACATGAAAAATGGTTCGTAAAATATTGTAAAAGGTAATAAAAAAAACCTAAGTCTGATAAAACCATTGCCCCTTTTACAAATTTTACGAACCTTGCCAAAATGAAAGTATATTAAAAAGAATTATAAAAGGCAATAAAATAAAACTAATGATTAGAAGTATATAATAAATAAACTAAAAAAAAAATAAAGCAATGACAATATTGACAAAATGAAAATGTAAAGAATATAACTATAAAAGATAATAAAATAGTACTTACAATGAAAAACATAAATAAAATAAAAAGTATAATGCAATGGTTTAGTATTAGAAATATTTTCCCTAACGTCTAAAATCCTGGTTTATAGTAAGTTACTAATATTTTCAAAAATATACATTAAAATTTTATTTACTGATAAAAATGTCCCTACATCTAATGATAAAAAGTAAATCTATTTTATATGTAGGTTTATAAAAAATAATTATATTTTTTTACATTAAAAGATCAAATTATATTTAACTTCATTTATTTACTCTCTATTTGATAAAAGACAGATTATTTTATTATAATACAACAGTTATTAGTTTGCATTAATAATTTTATTCAATAATAAAAATTTTAATAGAGCTTAAACTATACAGCTGTAAATAATATTCAATTAATTCCATCTAAAAATGAAGACGTTATACGAAAACTATCTAATACCAGGCTTAAGTTCAAACATGTTGCGTCTCTATATAAAATGTATTAAAAATGTGACATTAAACAAAAGTATATAATAAATCGCAACATGTGGGCAGGCCAGTCTACCATTGTACCACAAAATTCATGCAACAAACTATAAATACACATTTATTTGGCAATACACTACATACTACTACAAAACCGCAAAGTATGGTAAAAATTCCAACTACTGCTGGTGGGTTTTGAAGTGTTATGTAAGCAAGTCATTGTCACTGTTGTATGAATTTGAGTAACAAGATTTTCATTTTTAAAAAACTACAAAAGTGCAAATATTAATTGCTAACTATTATTTGGTAACAGTACATTCAATTTATATTTTTTTGTTTTAAATTACATTTTTATATACAGGGTGAATACTGAAAACCTTAACATAGGGAAATAACATGGGAAAACAGTTTTTTGCTGTTTTCATCTGTCCCGCTAAATAAAGTGTTTATTTGTTTTGTTAATTATTAGTGATAGTTATTTTACCTTATTCTTTATAATTCATATTTCTTTTTATTAAACATAGTTATATAAATATTAGTGTTTTAATCAATTTTACACTTCACCTAAATAAATAAAACGTTACAATATATATATATATATATATATATATATATATATATATATATATATATATAAATAATTTAATTAAAAAAAAGTAGGGCTGAGGTGGTCTCGAACCAGGTCTTGTAGATTATTTATGTTATGAAGCAGCCCTCGTATCCACTCGGCTATGGAGCATTATGTTTTTGACGTTTCTTATTCGAAAATATGAAGGATAACCTTCAAAATACAATTTATTTTATCAAATATTTCAATTAGAAAAGGCCTTATTACACAACATTTAGATTTATTAGATGCAAAATTAAGTAATCTAACTAACGATACCATATACACTCGATTTTATTTAGCGGGACAGATGGAAACAGCAAAAAACTGTTTTCCCATGTTATTTCCCTATGTCAAGGTTTTCAGTATTCACCCTGTATATATATATATATATATATATATATATATATATATATATATACATATATATATATATATATATATATATATATATATATATATATAATGTGTACCATATTATCTATAATTCCTTGGTAGACTTGGCAAGACAATGACTTCTTACATAATACTTTAAAACCCTATACCAGTGGTATTTGGGATTTTTGCTGTACTTTGCTTCAATATTATAATAGCCCGTGGTTAAAAAAATTAAAACAATAAATAAGGAAAAATAAGCTTCATAATAATTACTCGTCACAAACTGGCTGGTGGGTATGAAGCTAATGAAGCATATTACAACATTATAACAGAAGAAACCACAAAGCGATCAAATAAAAGAAAAATAAGAGAGTAATAAATCGCAAAAGTATGAATGTTTGTGTGAATGTTTGTATGTAGTCGAGTTGCCAGGTTATAAAAATTTATTTTTAATTTAAAAGAAAGATTTTATAATTTTAACAAGAACTTCATTTTTTAATCTATTTGTACACTTTTAATTAAATGAAATAATTCTGTAATTAAAAATGTAAATGAAAATATTAATAATAGTGTTATACATTTATATTTGTAAATTATTAAACTTTTTATTAATCAAAGTATTCTGGCAACTCAAATAATTGATTAAAATAAATGATATATAATATCATAACAAAATTTCTAAATTTTAAGAAAAAAAATTGTAGAAAAATCTTAAACTAATGTAACTAATTAAAAGTTAAATTCATAATATATAATTAAGATACACAAATACCAAAAATCTTCATGATTCACAACAATGTGAAATGGTATGTTTTTCTTATGTTCTAAAAAATATCACTTGTGAATTTTATATTTATAGATATTGGAAACTGAAGTATACATTGCATTGTACCTGTGAAGTACATCGAAGATTATAAATACGAGTTATATCCTTATTTGGACTATTGCAATTAATATAGAAGTTCTTTCATCTGAGGCGAAACTTTTTTTATAAAAAAGTATTTAATGTTTACATATTTTTTATTAATTAGTAATATTTCCTTCTGAATACAGAAAAATGAATCAAATCCTGAGATAGAAATTTCCTTCATTCAATATTACAAGAAAAGGATTCAATTTCAATGGAAGCATATGGACTATTAGTCCAAATCAAATATATACTACGTTGATGTTAAACAATATTTGGAAAAATGAATCCATTTTAAAACGAAGGCATCATTTGAATAAAAATTATCTTCCTTTATTATATAAGTTTTCAATGTTTATAGGGTAGCAGTTTCACAAAAAATATATTTTTGGAAAACTTGTCAAGAATAACCTCCTTTGGAAAGAGATATTGAATATTTTGGAACTTAAAATGGAAACCACTCTATTCGCTGACGATTCTGCTACCATCGGAAAAACTATATTATTATTGACGAAGTTGTACAAGAATGGTAAATACATTTATATTTAAAGAAAAAAAAATATTAACTAATTACTATTTTTTATTCAACAGGACGCATATCTGTTTGATAACTGGAGGAAAATTTCGTCGTATTTTCAGAAAGTAAACATATAAATTACTACATGAAATAAAAGAAACATTTTTCTTCAAATTTTGTGTGACAAATTCTACGAGAAAACTTTGCAATGTCCAAATAAAGTAAGTCAAAATTCATATTAACATTCTCTGTGGCCTTGATATACAGTGTGTCATCGGATCGAGTTAGAAAGAAGGAAAACATTTTTATTTTTTATTTTACGAGAAACATGTATTCTTAATAAAAGTTTTTACATGTTTCAATACTGACAATTCAGTTTTAACCTTTTCAAATTTTCTTTTAGTTTCAGACAAAAGTCGAACATAGTTCGACTTAGAATTTTTCTAATTGTAAGCCCCAAAAAACAAGTTTGCGTTATCATAGAAATTATTGTTAACATGACTTTAACTTTAGTATCATAAATTTAACAACAAAAATAATATAAACAGTAACTATTCTACTCAATCGATTCACAGTTTGTTGAGCGCACAATTGTAGTCTTCGATGCAATTATTTAACTTCTTTGAATTTCTTCCGCAGAGTTAAAGACGTCACAGCGTCTCTAATTCTCTCCTTTAAATTCTCTACATTCGGTCGAAGATAATTTGCATAACGGCCCCAAAGATAAACATGAGACCAATTGCCATAGCATTGAATTAGGTAAAATCGTTGTTTTTTGACAACATTTTCAACGATTACAACAGATTTTCCTAATTGACAGTCAATGAAATTAAATAAATAATAGCAGTTATTTTCAAAAAAGTCGACCTATTTTCGTTTTTCTCTGAAACTAAAAGAAAATTTGAAAAGGTTAAATCTGAATTGGTCGTTTTGCCCACTGCTTCTTCGGAAAACGCTCTTTCTTTATGGCAATTCCAATATATTTAAATAATGTAAGTGTTATTACAGGTTCGATTCATTCTTTCACATTATTCTTTTTGTTTAGTTATCGTCTTTTGCTAACGTTTTTGGCGGTTTTCCGTTAGCATTTACAGGGAATCCTGAAGACTAATTCGTTCCGCCCAGAAGATTTTTACTACATAGTTTATTGTCATTATTATTTATTGTAATATTTTAATAATATATAACTTTCCTATTTTGTGTATCTAAGTTATAATTATACATCTGTTAAAGAAAACTGATTTTAAATGCAATACAATTTTCTTAAAAAAAAATATTTCGTATTTATTCGTTTTATCGATAAACAAAAAATTTATCTTGGGTCAGTACTGCATAATTTAATTTTCCCGCCCGAGAAAAATGGTGGCACATCGGCGAAACTCAAGCAAGTAAAAATAATGAAATAATCATCTTCATGAGGTAAATTTTAACTTTATTATCTAACAAATATAAAAGTAAAACCTAATTTTAAAATGACATTATTTACACTTGCAATTCATACGTTTCATTATAAAAATTTCTTTTGTAAGAACAGCAGTCTGAAACATTTTTATAATAACATAATCAAATCTAACTGTTTAAAATTATAGTACAAAGAAATGTTTAATAGCGATGTGTCGTTTTAAAAAGTTTTAATTGTTATTTGTAAATTTGTTTTTATAAATGTTGTGTGAAGTAAATTATGAAGCAAATCGGTTCTCAAACAGTGGAGTTTCATATAACTATAAAATTACACATTTATTCAAGGAGATTTTATTACTACTAGATTTATATTTCATTTTCAATCAAACACGAAATATAATTAAATATCGTTAATGAAAAAACTGCAGTATTACAACCTATGTTACCTATGTTACCGACATTCCGAAAGTTAGTTGATAGTTTCATTTTATACAATTTTTGTTCATATTTTTTCTTTGGAATAAAAAAGTAAGTAGAGAACTGGGAAAAACTCCAGTATAATATATTGTAATTAAGAATTGCTTACTTTTAACTGTAAATAGTGCTACTGTTTCCAAATAATATTTGAATTTTTAAACGTTAAATTGAATAAAAAATCGGTTCTCAAACAGTGTAATTTCAAATAACTAACTATAAAAATACACATTTATTCAAGGAAATTTTATTACTACTATATTTATATTTCACTTTAAATCAAACACGAAATAAAATTAAATAGTAGTTAATTTTTAAATTTATAAATTAATATTGTCAATTATAATACAACTGCCAGCGTCTTCAGTAAAGTTAGTCTAGGAATATTTGGTTTTAATTTAGTTACTTCGTCATACATTTGGCAATATTGACTGTTGACATTGGATACGTCAAAATTTATATTAATTAAATAAGTTATGTTTTAAACTTAAATTAGTTGTAGCCCCTTTGCTCAATTCTATTATTCATGAAATTGTATTTAAATATTTGATATCAATACTCTATACGAAGATATAATCGTTCATAGTCTGATTGTCAAAGTGACGGATGACAGCGTGATTTTTCTTAAATTTAGACATGGCTATTAGAAGTTATCTAGCGAGTTTTGCGGAATCCAGAATTCATTTTGCTATATTATCATAAAGAGACTTTATTTTATTAAGAAATGTAAAGAAGTTAGCAATTTATTGTGTATTACAACTTGTACAAATGAAACTATTGCAAGAAACAACGTATTTGTTTACATTTATGTGTTATTTCTATAAATTTACCTTCAATTATATCTGTGTAGTGAAGTCACATTTAAATAAGAATTCTAAAATACAGTTCAAAACTGATCAGTCTCTCATTTGGAACAAGCCTTTACAAACAGGTTGAAAAATATCACAAAGTTTCAATAAAACCATTCTACAAAAACACGACTGGAAATTTTCTTGATATTCTTCTTACATTTTCAGAACATAAGCAAAGAAATTTTGTCTGAATCGAGTGCATAAAGTATTATACTTATAGGGAAATTAAAAGCAGATAAGTATAATTTAATTTAAAAAAAATAGGGCCGAGGTGGTCTCGAACCAGGTCTTGTAGATTATTTATATTATGAATCCGCCCTCTTATTCACTCGGCTATGGAGCATTTTATTTTAGACGTTTCTTATTCGAAAATATGAAGAATAACCTTCAAAATACAATTTATTTTATCAAATATTTCAGTTAGAAAAGGCCATATTACACAACATTTGGTTTTATTAGATGCAAAATTAACTAATTTAACTAACGATACCATATACACCCGATTTTATTTAGCGGGATAGATGGAAACAGCAAAAAACTGTTTTCCCATGTTATATCCCTATGTCAAGGTTTTCAGTATTCACCCTGTATATATTATTTTTAAATATAGATTTAATAATTCAAAAATATTATTCTATAGTATTTAAATTTATAAACAAAGTTATAGTTATTTTTAATACAAGAATACAGTAATTTTAAATAAAATAATAATTTATCGATGAGCGGAAAGTGTTAATAGAAAGTTTATTTAAAAATTTGTTTCATTTATCAAGGCAATCTTGATTCATTTTCTAAAAAACCTTAAATTTTATTTAATTAATATATCGTTAAATATGAATAATAATGAAAGTAAATTGACTTTATAGGATGCCTTTTTAATTTTTGAACAACTTATATTCCTACGCTTTTAGAGCTAAAATGAATAGGTAAAAAGATACAGAAGTATGAAAAAAATAACATTGAAATCTACATCCTGTATACAGCTGGGCAATAAAACAAGGACTTTAACACGGGATTTCAAAAAATTGCGAATACTCTCTCTCTTGATATATTTAGAGCAAAACTACAAAAGTACAAAGTTGTTAAAATTTCAATTCTACATCAGATAAAATCATAACCGATGGAAACGCACGTCTGTTGTATGAGATGTATTAAATATAAAATGTAAATTTTTCCCAAAAAACAGACAGTTACGGAAATAAAAAAAAACTATCTGAGAGTTTATTATTGTTATTATGTCATTCTAGTTAATATCATATTTGATATTAATGATTAATTTTTGTTAAAGTCTAAAATTATTTTAAAAATGGATGTTTTCTATGTAAATGTTTTCTGGCTTGCCTAAGAGCCTTTTCACACACGCCGGATCCGGCAGTCGGTTGAAATAGCACGGGACCTTTCACACGTGCCGGACCCGGTTTTATTACACCCAGCTGCCGGGTGGTCGCCGGACGCCACTACTGTACCGGGCTGACAGAGGGTGAGCAGTGGTTGCTTGAATGCTATTGTAGCTTTCGCACGAGCCGGTCGCAGTCGTCCGGTTGCTTCTATCAAGGAAGGACAAATTAAATTTTTGTGGGAAGATGGCGAATTTTGAAGTAGATATTGAAATTTTAATATCTTTGGTAGAGGCTAGACCAGTACTATGGGATAAGACAGAAGGAATATACAAAAACAAAAGCGTGCGCAGAAATATGCACTCATTTGAGGCAACATTTCAATGAATTAAAGGACAATTATTTTTCGACGGCAAAGTCGTCTGTATAAAATCCACAATGCATTAATGCGTTCACGCGCCATTGTCGTAAGACAAAATGTAAATGAATTTTCTTGACCGGGGTAAATAGGCAATCGCAGTGCTACTTGGAATGGATACCCGGCTGCCGGCCGTCGGATCCAAAGTGTGTGAAAAGGCTCTAAATGAGAAATATATTTTACGTCGACCGGCTTTTGTATTTTTCAAAAAATTGTTAGAAATATGTCATGTTTCGTATCGAATGAAAGGTCTCGTTGTGGGCTAGCGTGCAGAAATGACAAAAATGTTCCATGTCGATCGACTTTTGTTTTATGCAAAAATTTGTCAGAAGTATGCAGTGTTTGGTATCAAATGAAAGCACTCAAGTAGGGCAGCCATATTGAAATAACAAAAATTTGCCAGGTCGATCGGCTTTTGTTTTTTTTGCAAAATTTGTCACAAGCATGTCCTGTTTGGTATCATATGAAAGGTCTCGTCGAGAGCTGGTGTACAGGAATGAAATTAGCCGTCAACTGTAATTATTTAATTGATGCCGGAGGCCTAGGGAAGCTCAGCGTAGCTGAGCCTTCGCTAGTCATATACTATTTTGATAGATTCATTATATATATTTCTATATATAGTTGGATTCATCTCGAGAATCGCAAAAATTTTGCTCACTGGTACAGGTCAAACCATTCGTGGAATAATTTTAATATTATTTTATTAGATGTGGTTTAAAGTGGTATAGGGCCTTTTTGGGATCTCATATTTTTACTGTGAATGGTTTTCGTGTAAAAAATCAAAAACTGTGCATAATTGGTATCTTGAAACAATGGATCCTAGAGGCCATGTCTATCTTTAAGAAGAATCACGCAGTTATCCGTCACTTTTGACAATCTGTCTATGAACTTTAAATGATTGTATCTTTTAATAGAACATTGATATCAAAGATTTGAAAACAGTGTCATGAATAATAGTCGTGAGCAAAGGTTTTACCATTATTTTAAGTTTATTACACAACACATTTAATTATTTTAAATTTTGACGTTTCGAATTACATAAGTCAATGTTGCCAAATGTGTGATGAAATCTATCTATCTATCTATCTATATTTGGATTCATCACGACGATCGGGCATCGTTTGTCCAGCGCAAACTCTTAGACTATTCAAGTAATTGCTGTATTTTTTTTTTTCAAATTGTAGGGTCTAATGTACCGGAGTGCCTTTTGGGGGTCTCATATTTTTACTGTGTGAGGTTTTTATTAAAAAAAATTAAAACTGTGCATAATTGGTACCTTGAAACAAAAAATCCCTGAAGCCATGTCTAAATGTGAGAAGAATCACGGTTGTCATACGTCAAATTTGACAATTCAATATGAAACTTTTATTTGATTTTTTTGGAAAATGAAAAGAGATATTATAAATGAAATTAAATTTTTATACATTATAATAGTGAGCGAATTATATACAAATATATTGAATGTTAAGTGTGGTGTATTTAAAATATTTAATTTTATGACATCCATGTCTAAATATGAGAAGAATCACGGTTGTCATCCGTCAAAAATGACAATTCAATATGAAACATTTAATTGATTTATTTTGAAAACGAAAAGAGATATTGTAAATGTAATTATATTTTTATACATTATAATAGTGAGCGAATTATATACAAATACACTGAATGTTAAGTACGGTGTATTTAAAATACTTAATTTTTATATTTTCAAAGAGAAATATACAGAAATATAAAGTAAACTATGTTTAAAAGAACATGTACTACATCCTTTGTGATGTAAGTATATCATTTAAAATATGTTTCGCTGTATTTAAATATGTATTTTCATTTCAGTTACAATTTTTAATTGGTTACCCAAACAAGAGTACATTTATAGAAGAAATAACATAAAATTACTGATAATAGCACTACTGAAGTGTTACTGGTTATCATAAAAGTGCATTGTACATAATAATTTAGGCCAAACCTTTTTTACATTATTTAAATTTTCATGTCATATGACGTTTGTCAAAACGTCAGTTATAATCAAACAATCAACATGCAAGTCTTGTATTTTCCTGGAGAAATATATAGTAAAATTAGTTTAAAAGTAAAATTACACTACATTCTGTAATATAAGTATGTAATTTTATATTTTATGGCTGTATTTAGATATGTTTCCACTTCAGTTATAGTTTTTAATTGATAAGATATCCAAACAAGATTATATTTATAGAAAAGAAATATCATAAAATTACGGATAATAACACTATTGACAAAAAATTAAATTCTGGAAATCAAACAAGACGCGTCGCATTCAGTCATAAACACATTTATTTAAAAATACTGACAAACATTTCCTTCATACCCTTTTGGATGAAATGTTTAACAATTTATTGTACAATAATTATTTTGAAATATGTACCTGGATTATATTAAACTGCAAGTAACTGCATTTTATACATTCTTTATGCATTTCATCAAATTTCAGATGAAAGTAGTTGATTACAACAAAGTTTAGATTTTTAAAAATTCTAGTTTATTTTATTATGGAATGAGATGATTTTATAGATGAAAACGTTTACAAACCTACATGTACTCAAATATCCCGAGATGGCATTTCAAATACATTAAAACAATTCATTGGGCAAATATTGTTAAAATAAGTGACAATATAACATATTCTTTAAAATACAATCCAAAGATTAATCCAGAATGGATTATTTAATCAAGAAGCTATCATCAACAATCATGTTGCAAGTCTTGTATTTGCTTGGAGAAATATATAGTAAAATTAGTTTAAAAATAAAATTACACTACATTCTGTAATGTAAGTATGTAATTTTATATTTTCTGGCTGTATTTAGATATGTGTTTTCATTTCAGTTATAGTTTTTAATTGCTAAGTTATCCAAACAAGAATATATTTATAGAAAAGAAATTACATCAAATTACGTATAATAACACTACTGACAAAAAATTAATTCTGGAAATCAAACAAAACGCGTCGTATTCAGTCATAAACACATTTATTTAAAAATACTGACAAACCTTTCCTTCATACCCTTTTGAAAGAGATGTTTAACAATTTATTGTACAATAATTATTTTGATTTATGTATCTGGATTTTATTAAACTGTAAGTAACTGCATTTTATACATTCTTTAAGCATTTCATCAAATTTCAGAAGAAATAAGTTGATTACAATTACGATTAGATATTTAAAAATTCTATTGTATTTTGTTATGGAATGAGATGATTTTATAGATGAAAACGTTTACAAAAACAAAGTATCTATCCATTTATTTATTCATAATTGATATTTCAAACAATAAACACTTTCTGAAACCAAATATTAATCGAGATATTCGTTTGATGACATAGGCTCTTAGTCGAATGTGACTGTGAATGGATTGCATGAAAATTCATATTTTTACTACGAAATAATGCAAAAGAATGTTTGAAAATTGTTGCATATTAGTTTAAGGTATGATATAAATATTTTTAAGTACATTTTTAATTTTTATCACTTACAGATGACATATAAGGTTATTGGCTCAGAATGTAATCAAATGAAATATAATGAAGTTATTTTTACGTAAATAATCCTATAAAAATACATAAATATAACATATTCTTTCATATACAACAATAAAGTTGAAAAAAATGGATTATTTATGCAAAAATTTGTGATGATGAAAGTTGCGAGCAGGGTTTGCACTTAATGGTCACATTCAATAATCCAACTGTATAACACATGTTTGAACGCATCCAAAAAAAGTTGTCAAATTATCTTGTTATTTTGACATTGCTGAAAATATAAGTATTAGACTGAATTATGCATTTAAAATCAATAAGAATACATATTGTATGACTGGATATTTTATTAAGAAATGTACAGAAGTTAGCAATTTCTTGTGTATCACAACTTGTACAAATGAAATTACTGCAAGAACCAAAGTCATATTTATATAAGAATTGTTCTGTAAGGAAAGCAAAGAATAATGTTTTAGAACATAAAAAATCTCTATGTTATAATTAAGAATCGCCAAAATGCTTTAATATCGGGAATTGAAAATGTACTCCCATAAGAAATGCATGCACTCAGATTTGAATTAGGGTTTCGCGCCAAATGTAATTCTTAACCTTACTATATAAAATTAAATATAAAAATATTTCATTGTTGAATAATTATATCGATTCCTTCCTTAGTAGATGTAATAAAATTCAAAATTAGTGGCATCTATGTGATTTTTTTAAACTTAAAAATATTGATTTTCTACGATATACACAGAAACAAATTTTACAAAGACTGGTTTAAACGGTATAGTTAAACCTATAAAAATTATGTTTATATATTATTTAAAAATATAGATTTATTAATACAAAAATATTATTATATAGTAATTAAATTTATAAACAAAGTTATAGTAATTTTTAATACAAGAATACAATAATTTTAAATAAAATAATAATTTATCGATGAGTCAAAAGTGTTGATAGATAATTTATCCAAAAATTTGTTTTATTTATCAAGGCAATATTAATTTATTTTCCAAAAAACTTTAAATTTTATATTATTAATATATCGTTAAATATGCATATTTATGAAAGTAATTTGACTTTATAGGATGCCTTTTTAATTTTTGAACTACTTATATTCCAATGCTTTCATATCTGGGGGAAAATTTAGTAACTTCTGATTTTAATTTTAATTTAAAATTAAGTTAACTGGGTAAACAATATTAAACAATGTCAATTGACATTGAAAAATTAAAAGAAAAAAGTATGACAGTAAACATAAATAATTACCACAATGGCAATAATATAAAAAAATTATAATGTTGACATGGTAAGTAATATTTTCGAAAATTTGTTATCTATGTATTAGAAAATATTTTTTTTATTTAGAGTTCAGCATATAAGTACCGATGTAAATACCTCAACTGCAAGAATAAAAGAAGTATGAATGTCCGCGGCACACAGAATAAACATTTTTTAATTTTCCTCTTCACGATCAAACAAAATTAAAGCAGGTACAAATTTATCATATTCTTATGTTTGTGAAGATCATTTTGATATTAATTCTTTTTACACCATATCGAAACACCGTTTACTAAAAATGCATTCATTCTGGCTCCCAGCCATTCCAATACAAATGCAGATCTGTCATCTCTCAATGATAGGATAGAGTTTTCTAGAATCGAATTAGGATCTAGGTGTAACGTTATACGACAAAATAATTAAAATCAAATTCCTTATAATACCGCAGTTTCGGCATGTGATTCTAGAAATAAAAATAGAGTTTTGTGTGTTACAAATTAATCTGGAAAAGAAAGAATATTATATAAATTTTATAGGCAAGAGAAAATAAAAAATATAAAATTGAAGAACAAACTTTCAAAAATGAATTATGCTAAAAAATATATAAGTCAAATAGTATCTAATCAATTGGTAGAAAATATTGTAAAACGGGTTAATAAAATTCATTTCATGTTCATTAAATCACAGTTGAAAACATCTCTCCAAAACTTTTGCTGAGAGAACATCGCTCCAAAAATTTCGTCGAGAAAACATCTCTTCCACAAATGACACCGAGAGAATATCTCTCCAAAACTTTTGCAGAAAGAATATCGCTTCGAGAAATTTCACCGAGAGAACATCTCTTCCACAAATAGCACTGAGAGAACATCTCTCCAATACTTTTGCTGAGAGAACATCATTTCGACAAATTTCACCGAGAGAACATCTTCCACAAATGAGACCGAGAGAATATCTCTCCAAAACTTTTGATGAGAGAACATCGCTTCGACAAATGGCACCAAGAGAACATTTTTCATCATATATGTTTATTTTAAATGAATAAATAAATAATAAATATAATGATAACAAATGTATATCTTTTATTTAAAATTAAAATATCCAGTAGTAATAAATGAACAAATGAAAATTGACAGCTGCATTTGACGTTTATGTGACATATACAAAATTTAATGATCAAGTAGGCTTAGAGTAACTCTTCTTCGAGAAAATCAGATGGCAGCAGTTCCGTGCTGCACACTTGATCCATTGGTTTACGCTTCTCGTTATGTTAATGTTTTGTGGATTCAACTTTTATGTATAACAGCTAGAAAACATGGAATCAAATTTGGTCTGTACTCATCTGTTAACATTGTCAATGTCGTATGATTTTCAAAGGCTGTTTAGTTTTTACATATGTACATTGTTTTGAAAATGGTACCGGGGTAATTTGTCAAATGTATATTATTCCACGATAAATGTTTTTTATCGAACGAATTCAAATACTCAAAGTTTCCTACGTGACGTCACAAATCCTCTCTCCAAAATTTTATTATTGTTTTTCTCCGGAATTATCAATAATAGACCGATTTAAAAAAAATACGGGTATTTTATTTTTTGTACAGAACCATAAAATGGAAGAAAATAAATTAGATCATATATTCCATTAAGGTTTACAAACAACACATTTGATTATATCAACTATAAAACTTGTAATAACTTCTTGAAATGTAACCAAAATTACTTCCAAGTGAAGCAAGTAATGTACTTCGCTGAATAATAACTGTTTTATTAAGAAGGTATGTCGGTAAGTATTACAAATTCTTCTTCAAATTATTATAATTTGTTCCCCAGAATTATCCATTCAAAAGTTTTGTTCATTAAATGCAATAGTCTAAAACGAAGTGAAAATTTCAAGTAAGATAATAGAAGAAAATCAAATTTTATAAAATTTTAATCTTGATTATATCAACCACAAGGCGTATTTTAATCAATCCTTTTTTTTAACAAAAATGAACTTGTAATTAAGGTTTACAGACTAAAAATTTGATTATAGCAATGAAAAATTTGTCTGAGGTATACCGTATTAGATATTAATTGAAAGCACTTGACAAGGGCTTAGCTTGCAAAAATGATAAAATAGTTCCATGTCGATCGGCTTTTGTTTTTAGCGAAAAGTTGTCAGAAGTGTGTTGTGTTTGGTATCATATGAAAGGAGTCGATAAGAGTTGGCTTGCAGAAATCACAAAATTTTCGATCGGCTTTTGTTGTTTGTGAAAAACTATCAGAAGTACGCCGAGTTTGGTATCAAATGAAAGCACTCGAGTAGGGCAGCCATATTGAAATAACAAAAATTTGCCAGGTCGATCGGCTTTTGTTTTTTTGCACAATTTGTCAGAAGTATGTCGTGTTTGGTATCATATGAAAGGTCTCGTCGAGAGCTGGTGTACAGAAATGAAATTAGACGTCAACTGTAAATACTTCATTGATGCCGGAGGCCTAGTGAAGCTCAGCGTAGTTACAGTAAGTAACTGCATTTTATACATTCTTTATACATTTCATCAAATTGAAATGATGAAATTGATTACAACAAAGATTAGATTTTTAAAAATTCTATTATATTTTGTTATGGAGTTAGATGATTTTTTAAATGAAAACGTTTAAAAAAACAAAGTATCTATCCAATTATTCATTTTAATTGATATTTCAAACAATAAACACTTTCTGAATCCAAATATTAATCGAGAAATAAGTTTGATGACATATGCTCTCAGTCGAATGTGACTGTGAATGAATTGCATGAAAATTAGTTTAAGGTAAATTTTGGATGATGAACGTTGCGAGCAGGGTTTGCAAGTACTCACAGTTAGTTTTAATTATTATTCTGTAGTTATAAACATATATCATTTTAAAATATATTATTATTCTTTTATATTTATTGGATAGTAAATGAAAATTACTTTATGAACATTATTATTTCATATATTTTATTCAATTAAAATTTGTCGAACGAAATGTCCCTATTAAAATTATAAGATATATTTTAAAGGGATTTATTTAGAAACAAAAAATATTTAAAATTTAACAATGAGCCTTTAGGTTACCGAAAATTTAAAAGAAAACGGACGGCTTTGATTGTTAGCTGCTCTTTTTGTAAAAGTGTCTTTGAATTTTAAAATTCACCCTTAATGGTTACATTCAGTAATCCGACTGTGTAACACATGTTTGAACGCATCCAAAATATAGTTGTCAAATTATCTTGTTATTTTGACATTGCTGAAAATATAAGTATTAGACTTTATTATGCGATTAAAATCAATAAGACTAGATATTCATTTTGCTGTATTATCATAAACAGACTTCATGTAAAGAAGTTAGCAATTTATGTGTATCACAACTTGTATAAATGAAACTACTGCAAGAAACAAAGTTGTTGTTTATCATAGGTGTTATTTCTATAATTTTATCTTTATCTCAGCTGAGCATTCGCTAGTCTCCTATACTAAACGATTACATTCAGTATATATCTATATACGAGGGGGTGTTGATAAATACTTAGCCTACCATATAAAACGCCACAATAATTCAAAACAAAATTTTATTTATTCAACATAATCTCCTTTAAGACTTACACATTTAACACAACGTTTATAAAATAATTGTAAACCCTCTAAAAAAAATTCTTTGTCTTGGTCTGTAAACCACTCCTCAGCGGCACGTATGGCTTCATCATTTGTGGAAAATCTTTTACCTTTCAAGTGTTTTTTAAGATTTGGGAATAAATAATAATCTGATGGTGCTAAATCCGGAGAACAGGGCGGATGGTTAACCAATTCAAAACCAATTTCATGAATTTTGCGCATTGCAATCAAGGACTTGTGAGCAGGAGCATTGTCTTGCAAAAAGAGAACAACTTTGATAAGTTTTCCGCGGCGCTTTTCCACAATTTTCTTGCGTAATTTAGATAGCAACTCAGCATAATATGTTCCCGTGATAGTTCTGCCCTGTTCCAAATAATCTGTCAGAATTATCCCATCTTTGTCCCAGAAAACTGAAGCAAGAATCTTACCAGCGGATTTTTGAACACGGAATGACTATATCTAAAAATCTAATCAGATGTAAATTAGAGATAGAGGGGAAAATGATAGAACAGGTATCTAGATTCAACTACTTAGGCACAGAAATTAGAAATGACAGAAACCTTTTTGAAGAAGTAAAAACACAAGTAAACAAAGCCGCAAAAGTCGCAGGAAACCTTAAAGATCTAATATGGAAAAATAAATACATCAAAACAGAAAGCAAAATTAGAATCTACAAAACAGCAGTAAGACCAATAATGACCTACGCAGCAGAAACAAGAGCAGACACAAAGAAAACAAGACAACTAATGAACACCTGTGAAATGAAA
The DNA here is from genome assembly GCA_035578165.1 of Stenolophus ochropezus. Classification (NCBI taxonomy): domain Eukaryota; kingdom Metazoa; phylum Arthropoda; class Insecta; order Coleoptera; family Carabidae; genus Stenolophus; species Stenolophus ochropezus. The sequence continues at coordinate 24,508,553 of JAQOWZ010000017.1, forward strand.
ATCCTACGTATGATCCAAAACAAAACACTTCTGGATAGATGTAGAAGTAGCGACATTAGAGAAAAATGTAACATCCAAGAAATCTCAAAATTTACAAAACAAAGAAGAAAACACTGGAGTAAACATGTAAACAGAATGAACTCCAACAGACTAGCTAAGAAAATAAAAGAAGACAAGCCGAAAGGAGCAAAAAGGACAAAAGGCAGACCACCTACAAGATGGAGGGACTGCTTGACATCATCGTCAGAAGAGAAATAATGTTGGTAATAAACAGGCTTAAAGCCTATTACAAAGAAGAAGAAGAAGAAGGAATTTTTTTGGTCGTGGAGAACCGGAATGCTTCCACTCTTTCGATTGCTCTTTAGTCTTTGGGTCATAATGATGAATCCACGTTTCATCCATAGTAACAATCCAAAAATGTTGAGGGGTCTGCTTCAAAACTACGGCAAATTTCCTTCGACGTTGTCAAACGAAAACGCTTCTGATCAGCATTCAAGCATCTTGGAATCCATTTGGCCGAAAGTTTTCTCATATCCAAGTAGTGATAAACAATATGAAATACACGTTCATAGGAAATGTTCAATGCTTCCGCTATACGTTTCAGCCCAATTCGTCGATCTGCTAAAATCATATCATGGACAGAATCAATGTTTTCCAAATTGGTCACAGAAATTGGTCTTCCAGCGCGGTGCTCATCTTTAACATCTGATCTTCCTCTCTTAAATTCCGCAACCCAGTTTTTAATAGTTGCATATGAAGGACACTGATCACCTAAAGTGTCTGTTATATCAGCAAAAATTTCTTTGCCGGATAATCCTTTCAAAAATAAATATTTAATAACTGACCGCAACTCAACTTTTTCAAATTCTAGCTTTTTCGCAAACATGCCGTTTTCAAAAATTCACAGTTTAATCACCGTTCAACTTATAGATGTCAAACTTTGTCAACTTATTTATAAAACATCATAGTTGTAACCATAGCAACCATATTCACTTTCAGATATTGGAACCATCCAAGGCTAACTATATATCAATACCCCGTCGTATCTATCTATCTATAGATTCATCACGAGCATCGAATAACATTTGTAAACGCCTACAGCCTGAACCATGCAAGTGATTATTATAATTTTTTTATTTAATATTTGGGGGCTAATGAGATCTGGTGCCTTTTGGGTGTCTCATATTTTTACTATTAGTAGTTTTCGTGTAAAAAATTAAAACTTTGCACAAATGCTGCCTTGAAACAATGGATCCCAGAGCCCATGTCTAATTTTAAGAAGAATCACGCCGTCATCCATCCCTTTTGACAATCTGCCTATGAACATTAAATGATTATATTTTTTAATAGAACATTGATATCAAAGATTTAAAAACAGTATCATGAATAATAGACTTGAGCAAATGTGTTACACCTAATTTAAGTTTAAAACATAACGTATTTAATTAATATAAATTTTGACATTTCCAATGTCAAAAGTCAATGTTGCCAAATGTGTGATGAAGTAACTAAATTAAAACCAAATATTCCTAAACTAACTTCACTGAAGACGGTGCCAGTTGTATTAGGGTTGACAATATTAATTTATAAATTCAATAATTAACTACTATTTTTTAATACAAACAGTGTTGCCAAATTATAAAGTAACTAAATAAAAATCAAATATTCCTAAATAAAATAAATTGAATACTTTGCTGTGTTTGTTATTAAAGGAAAGGGAACCATAAGGGCCAGTTTTAAAATGACAAAAAAAATGTGTCATGTCGATCTGCATTTGTTTTTCGTAAAAAGTTGTTAAAAGTAGGTCGTCCTTGGGTTTTAAGGAAACGATACAATACGGACTGGTGTGCACGAATGACAAAAATGTTCTACGTAAATTAGAATTTGTTTTTTGCAAAATGTTGTCAGAAAAATATCGTGTTTGGGTATTTTCGAATAACAAAAGTCAATGTCGCCAAATGTTTAATAAAGTAGCTAAACAAAGAACAAATATTCCCAAATGAAAGGTTACTGAAGACAGTGAATATTATATTAGGCAAGGTCACGATGAGGGCTAGCGTGCAGAATGAACAAAAATGTTCTATATCAAACGGCTTTTGTTTTTTGGAAAAAGTTGTGAGACGTATGTGGTGTTTGGTATCAAATGAAAAGGCTCGATAACGGCTGGAGTGTAGAATTAACAAAAAAGGTCAATGTTATTTGCTTTTGTTTTTTGCAAAGGTTTCTCAAAGATATGTCGAGTTTGGTCTCAAATGAAAGGTCTCGTTGAGGGCTAGCATGCAGAATTGACAAAAATGTTCCATGTCGATCAACTTTTGTTTTTTGCAAAAAGTTGTCAGAAGTGTATGGTGTTTGGTATCAAATGAAGGGTTACAATGAAGGCTGGTGTGCAGAGTTAACGAAAATGGTCAACGTCGATCGGCTTTTGTTTTTTGCAAAAGGTTGTCACAAGCATATAGTGTTTGGTATCAAATGAAAAGTCTCGGTGTGGGCTAGCATGTAGATATGATAAAAATGTTTCATGTCGATCGACTTTTGTTTAATGCAGAAAGTTGTCAGAAGTATGTCGTGTATGGTATCAAATAAAAGGTCTCGGTGAGAGTTGGGGTACATAAATGACAAAAATGTTTCATGTCGACAGGCTTTTGTTTTTTGCAAAAAATTATTAGAAGTATATCGTGTTTGCAATCTAATGAAAGGTCTCCGTGAGGCCTGACGTCGAAATATTAAATAATTGTTTCATGTAGATCGGCATTTGTTTTTTGCACTGACAGCGGAGCTGTAGGGAATGCTCGGCTTAGCCGAGAATTCGCTAGTCACTATACTAAACGATTAGGTTCACTATATGTCTATCTGTCTATCTATCTATCTATCTATCTATCTATCTATCTATAGAGTCATCACGAGCATCGAGTAACATTTGTAAAGGCCTACAGCCTGAACCATGCAAGTGATTGTTATAATTTTTTTTAGTATGTGGAGGCTAATGAGATCTGGTTCCTTTTGGGTGTCTCATATTTTTACTGTTAGTAGTTTTCGTGTAAAAAATTAAAACTGTGCCCAAATGCTGCCTACAAACAATGGATCCCAGAGGCCATGTCAAAATTTAAGAAGAATCACGCCGTTATCCGTCACTTTTGACAATCTGTCTATGAACTTTAAATGATTATATCTTTTAATAGAACATTAATATCAAAGATTTAAAAACAGTGTCATGAATAATAGTCCTGAGCAAAGGTTTTACCAATATTGTAAGTTTATAACGCAACACATTTAATTATTTTAAATTTTGACGTTTCGAATTACATAAGTCAATGTTGCCAAATGTGTGATGAAGTAACTAAATTAAAACCAAATATTCCTAAACTAACTTCACTGAAGACGGCGGCAGTTGTATTAAGGTGGATTTATGCAGCCAAAATTAAAATTAAGATTAACATTTACATTAACATTAAGAAGTTAAATATATAAAAGTGTACGGAGTGATTTACGCATTCAACTAACATTAAAACTTAACTAGAAAGATGGCCAACTTCCATCTTTTTAATGTTAATGTTAGTTAATTTCACTACTGCGCATACGCAAAGTCACTTGAAGAATTGTCACTTTTCAGGTGTTTGAGTTTGTGAGGTTAGTTTCAATGTATTCTGATAATTTGAATATGAATCGGCAACAAGATTCTATGCTAATTGATCTTGTACAAGAGTATGGTCATTTATATAATAAAAAAAATATATTATATAAAGACAAATTAGCTAGAAAAAACGCATGGGAAAGCATTGGAAATATTTTAAATGAAACAGGTATTGTATAATTTATTTAAAAGTGTATTAGTATATAAACTATTATTTAATTTTAGCGGAATTCTGCGAGCAACGCTGGACAATTTTAAGGAACAGATATTGTACCGAAAAAAGAAAATATGTTCCATCTGGTTCCGGATCTGATGCTGGAAAACAAACGTGGCCACTCTTCAATGAAATGAAATTTATAGACGAATTTATATTGCCCAGACGGTAATTCTTTATATTTATTTAAATAGGTTTTAGAAATTTATATTTATGTATTATAAAATAGTAAAGTTTTTTGTAAAGTTTAGTTTATATATAAATTTGCTATTTTATACATTATTATTTTCAGGACACACAGCAGCTTAACATATTGTAAAGAAAGAGTAACAAGACCATTAAATTTAAACAATCCCGTAGAAGCCACACATGAAATATATAATACAGAAAAAGAAAATGTCACGAGTCCATCTTGTTCTCGAGCAAAAAAAACTCAGGAATGTGATGAACAGGAAGATTCATCACAAATTTCAGAATCTTGGCTGGTCTCATTAGCTGAAGAGGAGATTGATGCTACCTCGGGTGATATGTCATTAGATGTATCAGAAGTAACTCCTCATCAAACTCCTCATTCTGAAACAACAACTGAGGAACATGAACACGAGGTAGCAACTAGTACTTTACGTCAAAAATCCAGATACCAAAGAAAAAATCCGACTGCTAAATTAGCGGACACTATACAAAATGCCTTTGGGGTTCTCAATAAACATATAGAGAAATCGTCTGAAGGGTCCGAAGATTTGGATGAAGATGTGGCATTTGGACAGACAGTGGCATGCGGCATAAAAAAAATTAAAAGTAATAAAAAACGATATTTAACAAAAGCAAAAATTTTGCAACTTATTACAGAAAATATATCGGACGACGAATTATAATTTTGTTTTAGTATATATGTGTAAAGAATATAAGAGTGTATATTTTTTTTTTTACTGTAATAATTATTTTTTATTTTATAAAAAAGTTTAATAACTAAATATATCATTTGAACATAACTCTATTTATTTATTAATAAAAACCTTCAACAAAATAAAAGTTACTCTCCTATAAATACAGTGTTAAAAAAAATCAAATGCAATTTTACGTAGGAAGACTTCCACGGCTGATAGTAGTCCATTGCCAATACACGCTTCCATAGTCTGAAATAAAATATTTCGCCAAATCGTCCCTATTTTTTTTGTATTTGACGAGTTGCATTATTAGCACCCATTCGACCTACGGAATTTAAATTATTTCCACATTGTCGCCATTGTCCAGAATGTAGTTGTCCAGTAACATCAATATAATCTGTAAATCCTGTAGGACAGTAACGTCTTTCTTGCAGTGGTAAATCAGTTTCTTTAAATTGAATATAATTGAGCAGAACAACACATGCTTTTACTATTCTTTCACTCATCTCAATTTCGGCTGTAATAGATTTACGAATGACTCTCCATCTTTGAACAAGTATTCCGAACGTATTTTCAATACATCGCCTTGCTCTTGAGAGACGATAGTTGAATATATTTTTTTTTTCGTCACTTAATCTCTCGCCAGGATATGGTCGCATAATGTTTTTGCTTAGAGGAAATGTCTGATCTGCAACCACGAAAAATGGTAAAACCGTATTTGTTCCAGGCAGGGCAATTGGATCAGGAATATTTAGTTCATTATTTAACAATGCTTTTCCAGTCGCAGAATTTCTGAACACAGTATTATCGTGATTTGATCCTGGAGCGCCGATATCTACTGTGATAAAGCAATAATCAGCATCGCAAGTGGCCATAAGAACGAGACTAGAACAAACAACATAGAACTAAGAATAATAATTTTTATAGCAGCAAATTATGTTACCTGAATGACTTTTTATAATTAAAATAATCACTGCCAGACCGCTTAGGAGATTGTATTTGAACATGTTTGCCATCTAAGGCGCCTATACAATTTGGCATATTCCATTTTTTCATGTAGCCATCCGCAATTCGTAACCATGCAGTGTTGCATGAGGGGGTTTTTAAATATATTGGACTTAATTTGTTCCATAGAATATCGCAAATTTCTTTGACAATTATATGTACTGTTGAAATTCCAACGTAATAATCCCATGCTATTTGCTGTTGAGAACATCCTTCTGCTAGATAACTATGAAAAGAATGATACGAGTAACTACAAAATACATACAAAATTTTATACCTAAGAACTTACTGTAATGTCATTGCAAGTCGTTGTTCAGGTGACAAAGGATTTTTTGTTGAGTCTTTGGCTAAATAATCTTTAAGCAGGTTTAACAGATGTGTAAACATAGCTGATGACATTCTCGTGTATTTAAAGAATTGTTCTTCGTCATGATTCTTCATAAAATTGAACAATGTTGTAAAGTGATCAAATTTAGTTCTTTCTCTATTCATAGGTCGAATAGCATAACGCCTATGTCTTTTTAGGAAAAACAAACTAGTCGCTAACAATAAAGTTGAATAAACAAGTATTATATTATTGTCGTCCATTTTGTAATAAAGTTGATAAACGAATACAAGAAACAACAATCACAAATTAAAACAATAACCTACAGATGTGTCAATTTTAAAATGTTTCATTTGCGCAGGCGTAATTAAGTATTTTACATGTCTGCATAAATGCCTCTTCTTAGTTTTAATTTTAATGTTAGTGAAAATGTTAATCTTAATTTTAATGTAAGTTTTAGTTTGGCTGCATAAATCCACCTTTAAAGTTGACAATATTAATTTATAAATTTAAAAATTAACTACTATTACCTCCCGCCTATCAATATATAGATAAGGGAGGTATTGTTTTTGGTCAAATTTCTCGAGTTTTCAACATATGAGCACGAATTAGGGTCTCTAGAATACGATTTTGCTATTTTTACTGTGATGTCTGTATGTCTTTTTGTATGTGTGTGTGTCTGTGTGTATGTGTGTGTGTATGTGTGTGTGTCTGTGACGATTTTTCGTCCACGATAACTCCAACATGATACATGTAAAAAATTGTAACCATTGTGACTACCAATAATAATGATAAAACTAAATATTATCTTATAATTTCACTGAAATTCGCAATTAATATGTAACAGCGCCCTATCTCTGACGTCACCTAGGAGAATGAGAGAGCAGTTTACAATGCTAAAAGTAGGAATTTAATGAACTTATTTATTTTACTTAAATGATATCGAATAAATGTTGCTAATGATAAATTAGTCATAATTATTAATGAAACAATATATGAGATATCAATTTAGGAAATTTATAGAATAAAATTAAAATATTTTGATACTACACAACGAATGTTATAATGTAAATCTGGTTGGCATTGAAATCCCTGACGAGTCTCAGTGAGAGTATATAAACACTCGCACGTGTTTATTGTTTGGTTACCATGGATTAGAATCAGGTAGCAAAAGGTTCGCGCGGGTCGCAACATATCCCCTGTCCTAAACTTTATTATTGTTTTTCCCCGGAATTATCAACAATTAAGAGATTTAAAAAAATACGGGTATTTTTATTTTTGGTATAGAATCATAAAATGGAAGAAAAAAATGGTCATATACCCCATTGGTTAATCGGAAGCAGTACTTTACTTGAAGCTTTAAACAGGTTTTCTTAAGAAATACCTGTAAATACCATTTTTTCGCAAATTAAGTTATTATTCAATATAAATATTTTTTAATTTTCTACCGATCTGTATAATTACGTTTATATGTGTAACTTTTAGCTAAACAGAATAAATATATAAATTATAACAATTTTGCATATCGTTTAGGCTGAGAAATTTCGATAAAACAGATGAGTTATTCATATGTTCACAAAATTTGGCATAATGTCAAATTTGATGTAAGTAAGTTTAAAAGATAAAATAAGTAAATATGTAGTAGTTTTATTGTAAAATTAAAAATGGTGGAAGAAATATATAAGGCATGTATTTGCATGCATGAATCAAAGTAAGTTCGGTTCCGGTTTTAGTAACGTCAAAAATAGCTGTCATATTGGTCACACAAACTTTATAAAGGAAATTTTAGGTATGAAATGAATTAAAAGTATTCTCAACTGCAATAACAAACTAATTTTAAAACTACAAATTAAATGTATTGAAAATATTACTACAGTAGCGGGAGGTATTGTGTTGGACACAACAGATTTTTTTTTAATACAAACAGTGTTGCCAAATTATGAAGTAACTAAATAAAAACAAAATGTTCCTAATTAAATAGAACACTTTGCTGTTGTCGACCTGCATTTGTTTTTCGGAAAAATTTGTTAGAAGTAGGTCGTCCTTGGGTTTTAAGGAAACGATACAATGTGAACGGGTGTGCACGAATGACAAAAATGTTCTACGTAAATTAGAATTTGTTTTTTGCAAAATGTTGTCAGAAAAATGTCATGTTTGGAAAAAGTTGTGAGAAGAATATGGTGTTTAGTATCAAATGAAAGGGCTCAATAAGGGCTGGCGTGTAGAATTACCAGAAATGATCAATGTTGATCGGCTTTTGTTTTTTACAAAACTTTCTCAAAGGTATGTCGAGTTTGGTTTTTAGAAGTATGGCGAGTTTGGTTTCAAATGAAACGTCTCGTTGAGGGCTAGCGAGCAGAATTGACAAAAATGTGCTACGTCGATTGGTTTTTGTTTTTTGCAAAAAGTTGTCACAAGTGTGTGGTGTTTGGTATCAAATGAAAGGTTTCGATAAGGGCTGGTGTACATAATTAATAAAAATGGTTAATGTTGATCGGCTTTTCTTTTTTGCAAAAAGTTTTTAGAAGTATGGCGAGTTTGGTTTCAAATGAAAGGTCTCGTTGAGGGCTAGCGTGCAGAATTGACAAAAATGTACTACGTCGATCGGTTTTTGTTTTTTGCAAAAAGTTGTCAGAAGTGTGTGGTGTTTGGTATCAAATGAAAGATTTCGATAAGGGCTGGTGTACAGAATTAACAAGAATGGTTAATGTTGATCGGCTTTTATTCTTTGCAAAAAGTTTTTAGAAGTATGTCGAGTTTGGTCTCAAATGAAAGGTCTCGTTGAGGGCTAGCGTGCAAAATTGACAAAAATGTTCCATTCCGATCGACTTCTCTTTTTACAAAAAGATGTCAGAAGTTTATAGTGTTTGGTATCAAATGAAAGATCAAGGTGTCGGCTAGCCTGTAGAAATTGCAAAAAGGTTCCATGTCGATTGACTTTTGTTTTATTGTCAAGGTCGCGTTCTTAGAGTTTATCCAGGCAAGGATGAGGTCGTTCGTGTAGCAGAGGTTCGCACAGCCCACGGTGTCGTGACGAGGCCAGTTGTGAAGCTGTGCCCTTTACCTCTTTATTAATTTAATCTTAAGATCCTAGCTCCTCTCCACGGGTATTTTTCTCGCGAAAGTCTCCGCAATAGCTCGTGCTGGAATGAAAATTCGTATAAGTTAGTTCTGGGTTAAGGTTAGTTAGGATTCACGTCTGTTCTATTTTTGTGGGGTTTTGTATAGGAACTAGTTCCTAGGTGGGCGGTATGTGCAGCCGTGAATTTAGTTTTAGTTATATTTTGATTTCAAATTGTGTGATTAACGCGTTTGGAGCCAGGTGACACCACTGCCTGGATTCAGAGGTGAATCTTTGCCGCAAAACGCGCAAAAACAAACGAGTGAGTACGTTCTCGTTCGTAAGAAACGTGTCATGTAAAAGTGTGAAGAGTTTATCGTTTGTGAATCTATCGTTAAAAAAATTAAAATGTTTTTCGTTTATTGTAAATATTGCAATTCGGCTTTATTTACTAATATTTTCGTTGTGGTGAAATCTCGCAAATCGGCGTTATTTTTACTGCATATCGTGAAGTGTAAAGTGATTTAAAGTCAACTTTTCGTACTCTTGTGTGTGTGTGATTCATGAGTGAGCAGTACAACCATTGTGGACACAATCTCCAGCAAGCCAATCAAGAACACCGCTTCCTTCCAGTCTACGGCCGCTCCGTCCATCTGAGCTATACACACACCAAAGGTAAGTGGTGTCAATTCGTATATCTGGCTCCAGCTTTCATTCCGCAGATCATACGAAACTTAAAAATACAGTCCACTTTATCGTTTACTTGCGGTATGCAGGGGTTACCGCGTCATTAGTTGGCAAAGTCCTCGGCCATACAATCCACAATATTATTTACAATTTTATACAAAAACATCATATCAGCAATAATTCTCCTTTGCTCTAAAGCTGTTATAGTTATCATAGTGCAAAGAAAACTTATATGCTAATATCCGTACAAACTTTTTTTGAATTGACTCTAAATCGGTTATGTTTTTGTCATATACGGGATTCCAAACTTGAGAAGCATATTCAAGAATGGGACGTACTAAGGATTTGTATAGTAGTAATAATGTATTGATATTTGTAAAATGCTTAGAATACCTATATATGAAACCCATTGTTTTATATGCTTTTCTAAAAATTGCGTCAATATGTTCATTAAATAAAAATTTGGAATCCATAATTATACCAAGATCTTTGATAATGGATTTGCGTACTAAGATTAATTTTGTAATTTGTAATCGAAAGTAATTAAATTTCTATTTCTGGTAAAACTAACCACATTACATTTTGCAATATTCAATGTTAAATCGTTCTCAGTGCAATATTATGCGAGATTTGTAAATTCACTCTGCAATATAACACAATCATGTGTAGAAGTAGAAAATTTTCGAAATAAATACATTTTAAATGAAAAAAAATAAAAGCAGCAATTCATGAAAATAACATAAATTTAAGCAGGAAACGTCGGCAGTCAGTTTTGACAGCAGAATTGTCAAACTTGGAATAATCTACAAATACTATCAGAGATGAAACATTTACCATCATAAAAGACCGAAAAGCTGCTAAATTAAATAAAATAAACCCACCTTCCCCTATTAAAACACACAACGCATTTGAAAAATTAAAAGTAGTAAAAGTAGAAGAGATTGATGAAAATGTGAAACCTACCCTACTAATAATCAAGAAAACTTTTGGAGAACATTCAAAATTAATTAACAAGTTAACAAAAAATGCACCGGGGGGATTTCATTTGAAATTATCACAAAACACCACAAATGGATTTTTCAAAAAACTTGAAGATAAGAACAAAATCAAACAAGAATTACTAAAAGAGAGCATAGAATTTTATACATACACTGAAAAAAACGAAAAAACCCACGAATTTGTTATACGAAGATTGGATAGTACACTAAACATTGATAAAATTAAAACAGAATTGGGAAAACACAAAATATTAGTGAAAAATGTTTTCGAAATGAAAAATACAAAGCGGCCTTTATTTTTAGTAATCACTTCAAACAAAATAACCTTGAATTATTTGGAGCAAAATAATGTTAAATTCTTATGCCATACAAAAATAAACTAGGAAAGACATTTAAATAAATAAATTAAAATTCAATGCCATAGGAGCCAGCAATGGGGCCACGCAATGGCGAACTGCTTCGCCAAAACACAATGTCTGAAGTTCGCAGGGAACCATTTAATCAGAGTCTGCACCAAGCCTGCTGACATGCCTGCCAAATGCGCAAACTACGGAGTAGCTCATCCGGCAAACCACGCAGAGTGCCTTGTGTACCTCTGCAAGGTCAGAGATCTGCGGAGAGGTATACCAGACTCGCAGGAAACCAGATTCATTCCAGCAGCAGCACCCAAAACAAACGCCTGGCAGCCGAGAGGGCTGAGTGCCTCCCAGCCTTCTCCAGTCCCACAAAACAGAGAAGACTTCCCTCCACTAACAGCCCCAACAGTGAAAAGAATAGCCCCACACACAGCATACCACGAAACACTACACACAGACAACTTTAACACATTATGCAAAGAATTACAAGAATTGAATAATCACGTGAATATTAACAAATTTTTAAACATAATTCAATATTTAAATAAACATTCGGTAGCCAAAACAAAACCCAAAAAGGACTAATACTACTTGAATTTACACAAAATTTAGAGCACTATGATTTTTAAATCAATTAAAATATTTTCATGGAACTGTGGTACTCTGAACGGTAGAATAAGGGAATTAATATACTTTTTAAATTCCACTAACACATACATTATATTTTTAAACGAAACCAAATTACTACCAGACCACACATTTCGGTCGCATACACCATGCCGCTGGCTGCGTTGCAGCTCTAGTCAGAACAAATATACCACACCAACTCATAGAAATAGCGAACACAACACTCAGTGCCGGATTAAACCATGTGGAGGCCCTTAGGCAATCGAAATCTCGGGGCCCCCTCCTCTAATAAGTTTATGATTTTACTACCCAAAAATTTTAATAAAATATTATAAAAAATAAATAAAATACTGTTAAAAAAATAATAGAACATACCTATACCCACTAGTGGAATATAAAAGTATGAAAGAAAATGTGTACTTTACAGTTTTAAATAAGATATTCAAAAAATAATAAAACATATTTGGAGAGTGTATTAGTAATATTAAGATAAGCAGGGCCGTGCCTAGGCAATTTTGCGCCCGAGGCAAATACTGTTATTTGCGCACCAAGCGCCAACTTCTTCTCAACAACAATAATGACAATATAAAACATACTAATATACATACCTATATTTAGGTTTTTATATGCATACACTACAGTGTAAGCAATTGCTGTGGCAATAGTAAGGAACGACAGAACGATATAAATTCAAAACTAGATTACCCAATTAAAACTCAAATTCGCTATCACACAAAATCATTCTACAGGTTTCTCTGACGGGAGAAATAATGATTCACGGAAAATGAAAATGAAATATCTATTATTTTATTCTACTAAATATGTAAGTCTCTAGACTTTTATAGTTAATAATAAAATAACAAATTTAGTTCATTTTCAATTTTTTTTTGCATCTTACATCGATTTCAAAATCAAATCAATATTGTTTTAATCCAATATAGAGGAGCGCGGGGCCCCTAAAAGACACGGGGCCCGTAGGCAATTGCCTACTCTGCCTAATGGGTAATCCGGCACTGACAACACTTGAGACACTGTGCATTCCCCTATTGGACAACATACACATCATAGCCGCGTACAATCATCCTCGAAACATATTTACACATTTTAAATACACTATTTAACACGTCACACAAAGTAATCCTAATAGGTGATTTAAACGCTTTACACCAAGCGTGGAACGACAACAGAAATAATACAAATAGCACAACACTTCTCACATATATCAATGCACACAACACACAATTATTGCACACACACTCACACACACACATTAGTCACAAAATGGACAAAGCCCCTCAACAATAGATATTTGTATACATAAAAATATATTAAATATCTTAAATCTGGAAAATCTAGACTTACTGAGTTCAGACCACACTCCAGTCACTTGCACCCTAAACAACCAATACACGGAAGATCATTCGAAAACAATTACATCATACAAACACACTAATTAGCGCGCCTTTAGACAAGAATTAAGTACAATCACCAGTGGCGGCTCGTATATAGGAACTGCGGAACTGCAGCACCTCCAGTTTTTCCAGATCAACAAAGTATATATTTTATAACAATATTGTATATAAGTACATATTAAGTTACATTTCTATATAAAACTTACTTTAAAATACATTACCGTAGTATATAGTCGTAATTCCTAATAAAAATAAAGAATATTATATTTCTTCGCCCAGCCGCTAGTGTCGCTTCAACATAAGGCTCGGGACGATACAGTACCCCCACTCTAACAGTATTATAGTAGAAGCTCAGATACATGAAATTCACTTTCGGATAAGCCGATTGGCCCTTATAAAGTTTTATGGGACTTGAAGTATTGGTACTTTTAGGCAGGTAGATTTTTCTGTCGTATGATGTTAAGGGCCGTACCAGAAATTTTCTTTCAAAATGTTTCCTTTTAACTTAACGTTTAAATCTAGTGTAAAATATTGAAATAATAATGCATTTTAAATGCCGTCTTCTCATTTTATTTTGTAAATTGAGAATATTAAATTATTAAAATGAATTCAACCGTAAATTTTAAACACAAAATTAAGTAAATATAAGAAATACTGGGTTGTTTAAAACAATTGAATTTTATTTTTATTCATATTTCGACTTTTAAGATCATTAACACGAAATACTAATAAATGTACTTCACAAAAAATATTTAATATTTATACATAGAAAAACAAAGACAGAAACTAAATATTAACCACCTATTCAATGGTAAGAATATCTAAAAGGATTAAAGCGGAGAGACAATGGAGATTTGACTAAGACAAGTTGTTCATTCATAAGATTTTTCTGTTCATTGAATTTTGGATTTCCAATTACATATTCTAAGAACTCCATTATTAGTTATTAAAAATTTTCTTTAGAGGTACACGGTCAATTTTGGACAAGTCATCAAAACGTAAAGTTATTTCTGTGTTTGCAGTTTTCAATAGTGTGTGTAAAAATTGTGAATACGAATATGTGGAGACCCTGGGAAAATAATGTTGTGGACGTGAGTTATGCTGAAATCAACATTTCGAAAGAAATTATTCAACATCCAGCAGATCAGCCGTCGACGTCGAAAAAACGGAGCCACAAATATTTTTCCTATGACGAGAAGAATATGATTTTAAATGTATTTAATAGATTAAAAAGCCACGGTGAAAAGTTGTCTTTGGAAAAAACCGTTGAACTTACTGGAGCATCGAAGACAACAGTGTGGAGAGTAGTAAAATTTGGAGCTATAAAAAGGAAAGTAAGATACGACAAGGGTTCATTCAAAAAATTTACTTATACTCATACAGACCTAATACGGAGAAAAATTTATGACTTGTACAGTAACAATATTGTACCAACAATACCCATCATGTTACATGAGCATCTAAAAAATGATGGTACCATTAAATGTTTACGAACTAATTTAAAAAAATTGTTAAATCCATTTTTTTTTCAAAAGAGTGGAAAAGAAACAATATTTAATGGAAAGTGAAGTGATAAGGAAGTGGAGATATGAATATTTAAATACTATAGAAAAGTACAGGCTGGAAAATCGTTTAGTATTTTTCGTAGATGAAACATGGTTCGATACCCACGACACCATAAGGAAAGGATGGGTTAATATCTCTGACAAATGTAATGTCAATATTCCCAGCTCAAAAGGGACACGAATTATGATTTTGCACGCAGGAAGCGAAAATGGTTTTGTTCCAGGAACTTTATATCTTGGGTGTAAAAATTTAAAGGACGCGGGTGCTGATTATCACTCTGACATGAACGCGGAAGTGTTTGAAAAGTGGTTTAGAGACATTTTATTGCCAAAATTGCCACCAAATATTGTGATTGTAATGGACAATGCAAGTTACCATTCAGAACAAGTGAATAAAATTCCAAATACTGGAAGCAACAAAGTCAGTATACTGGAATTTTTAATGAATGAAAACTTGTACTTCGAAGAGCACTACACAAAAAAAAAATTGTTGAGGTGTTAAATACGAAAGTGTTTCCCAAAAAATATAAAATTGACAAACTTGCTTCAGAATGTGGACATGAAGTTTTGCGGTTACCTCCGTACCATTTTATATTTAATCCAATTGAAATGATATGGGGCCACATGAAACAAAGAATTCGGCGAGGAAATACTACTACGAAAGTTAGCAATGAAATGCTTGAAAAAATTAGATGTGTAGCTGATAAAACTACTGTAGAAAGTTGGAAGAATTCAGTGCGGCATGTAGTGGATATTGAAAATAGGTATAGAGCGAATCACGTAAATAAACTGATTATTGCAGTGGGTGGCAGTGATAGTGAGAGCGACAGTGAATAAAAAATCTAGAATGTATTTTTATAATGGTTCTAATTCTAAATGTAACTGTATAAATAAATGTATATTGTATGTTAGTATAAAGTGTTGTTTTTTTGTTAGATTAATGTTAATATTCTCTGAAATCTTTATTTTTTTAAAATGTGTTGGTTTTACATTAAGTAGTGTATATGTTATATTTTTCGTAGTATTTACTTAATTTTGTGTTGTACTTTTGCTATAGGTATATAAATATATTTCTGTAGTTAACTAAAATTATATATTTATTGTGTTTAATTTCTTACTATATATTTTCAGTTTACAAAATTTATACAAAGTAAGTATAGTATGAATTTATTTAATACTGACCTGTTCTTACTTTTCAAGTGATACCTTTGAGTTGGGATAATTTATAACACCTGACCACAAAGCCACTTACCCGTCCATAAAAAGGTTGTAAAACCCACTTAAGTCAGTTTCATTTATCTGAACTTCTACTATATGTTAAGCGATTTACGAAACCCGGCACTGACGGTCGAGCAGTTCTTTACCAAATCTTATTTCATTTCAGCGCAGAATAAATCAATATTTTTAGGTTGTTTTACTTTTGTAAGTTAACAAAGTTAGGTTTATTAGTTATTTTTCGCATATACTATAAATATATTTTTATAAATTTTACAAAATATTTAAAAATGACAGTAACAGTAGAATATTTAAAAAAAATAACTTTTTCACAATTATTATCTTTACCGGATAAAATTTGTATTAAAACAAGGTCGGCCAACTCCAATAATTAATATTACACAAATAGGTAGCACTAAGAATAAAAAATACAAAAGATCGTTTAATACTGACTGGTATGAAAAATGTAATTGGCTATGTGACTGCGAAATGGAAAATTAGTTGTTTTGTTTTCCGTGTTTACTATTCGGCGGTGAGACTTCTTGGACAAAGAACGGATTCACTAATATAAACAAGATGACAGAAAAAATGCGAAAAACACGAAAATTCTCGAAAACATATGGAGAACGTAATTTCGTTAAATTTATTAGGACAAGTTAACATTCCTGAACAACTAAGTGAAGCTTATTGAATTACAAAAATTAAACAACGAAAAGATTTGAAAAAACAGAAATATTTTGTCAAAAATAATAAAATGTTTAAATTTTTGTGGAAAATTTGAATTACCTCTTCGAGGACAGGAAGAAAGTGAGTCCTCTGAAAATCCAGGGGTTTTTTAAAGGTTTAATCAATTTTTTGACTTATTACGATCCTGCGTTGCGAAATCATTTGGAAAGTAATCCTGTTTTTAAGGGCACATCAAAAACAATTCAGAATGAACTCTTGCAATTTATGTTAAGAGGTATGTAGGGAGCATATCATTTCTCAAATTAAAAAAACTTCTTATGTTGCGGTAATGTAACAAGTCTAAGTCAGCACATTCTAGGGGCACCAATTAAGTTAGTAGGAAATGTATGTAATACATAAATAATATTAAGTAAGGTAAAGCTAATATTTGCTGACTTAGCAGTTGTGTCTTTTGTATATATAGAGTAAGATAATGGATAGGAGATAGTAGTGATAGACGGCAATAGAACCCGAGTAGTGTGAGTGAGTAACATCGAAAGCAGAGATGTTAGAGACATCCGCATCTGCATCCGCAATTGCGGAGCATTAGCATAAGTTTTCAGCTCCGCATCCGCATCCGCCATCCGCATCACTCGATGCGAATGTAATGCGAATGTTGAAGCATGCACAATTAGATGGTGAAGACTTTTCCATGCGCTTGAGATGTTGCCAACTTGCCACTGTCTCTTTTGCAATCAGGTAGCGTGATAAGCGAAGTGAATACTGGCCCTTCGTCTCACTGTAATATGCAATTTGTTCATTAAATTTAATTTTTTATTATTTGTGATGTCTCCGCCTACAAAAAGTGAAATCTGGCGTTATTTCAAAGTGATAGATGTAGACAGTGCAAAGTGTAATAGTTGTGGCAAAATATATTCTCGGAAGGGACGCACTACTACGTCTCTGAAAAACCATCTGAGATCAATTCACCCAGAAGAATATATTATATTTGAAAAAGCTGAACAGGAACAGAAGAACAAAACTATAAAAATATCAGAGGCTACTTTAAAGACTCCACGACAGGAAGCCAAAAAACAGATCTCTTTACAAGAATCCATGCAAAAATCAAAACAATGGGACAAAAATGATTCTAGATCTCAAAACATTGACAATTGTATTGGCGAAATGATTGCATTACAAGACTTGCCATTTAATTTCGTAGAGGGAATTGGTTTTCGCAGGTTAACGCATACTGTGGCGCCCCAGTACAATTTGAATGGTCGTACCTGTTTCACAGCTCATGTGTGCAATATTTTGTATGAAAAAGTTGCCAAAGCAGTACAACTGCTTGTTAATGACTTAGAATACATGGCATTTACGACTGACATATGGTCTGAGCCTAGTGCGAACTTCTCACTTCTTAGTTTGACGTGCCATGGTATAACGAGAACTTTACTCGATTAGCAATTGTACTAAAATGTGAAACGTTCGATGGCAGACATACAGGTGAGTTGTGACAGTAAAAATATTTTTTGTAACTTATGTAATTTGTTATATTACTTTACAGGTGATATTATTGCAGAAAAATTTGAGGCAATGCTCAATGAGTGGAATATTTTGAAACAACAAGTTCATTGCATGATACGTGACGAAGGCTCTAATATGAAGAGAGCAATGCTTTTATCATCTTTAATCGATATTGACTGCACTGCCCACAAGATACAAATTGCTGTACGAACTGGGGTAAACTCAAGTCAGTAGCTTTTGGATCTTGTTAATAAGTGCAAAGAAATAGCACGCCATTTTAGTCACTCTACTATAGCGCAAGACCAACTAAAGAAAATTCAAGAAAGATTAACTCAACCTGTACTGAATGTACTGCAAGATTGTACTACTAGGTGGAACAGTACATTTTATATGTTTGAGAGATTTTTAAAAATCAAGGATGCTCTTTGTCTTTACGCGAACGAAAAACCTATTACTCCTCTCGTGCCCGACGAATGGATGTTGATGGAATCGTGCGTGGAGTTGCTTAAGCCATTTGAAGATGCTACTCGAGAATTAAGCAGTTCGCATGCTATGATTTCATCAGTGATACCCATTATATATACGTTGAGAAAAAATATTGATGAACAATTGGCAGCAGCAGAAGGCGATAATACGATGAAAATTATTATCACAGCTGTAAAAAATGAACTCATAAATAAGTTTGGCGACTTGGAAAATGAATTTATATATACTCGTACAATAGCGACATATTTAGATCCACGATACAAGCATAAATTCTTCAGTGTAATTCTAACAGAAAAAATTGAGGCCGAAATATTAACACTATGCAAATGCAACAGTGAGAAAGACGAGTGTGAAAATCCTGAAAAGAGGTTAAGGTCTTCATCATTATCGCCTTCGAGAAGCAGCGACTCACATCCTTCAGCTTCAACTAGCCAGGAATCTATCCCAACTCATAAATCCAGTTTACAAAGTAATCTCGCTATGATACTTGATTCCTCAAGTGAAGATGAAGCTACACCTTCTCAAACGTCTGATTTAATAATAAAGTCGCAATTAAAATTGTATACTAAAGAGAAACGAATACACGTTACTCAAAATCCACTTGAATGGTGGCAGAATAAACCTCAGCTATATGACATATCTGGTTTAGCTCGCCGATATCTTTCACCGCCACCAGCAAGTGTACCCAGTGAGCAGCTATTTAGCAGTGCTGGTATAATTTATGAACCGCTAAGAAATCGGTTGCATGGAGAAAAAGCAGCAAAATTGTTATTTTTAAAATATAACTTTCCCTTACTTAACTTTAATTATTAGTTTAAAAGCTGTCATTAATATTATTTAAGTTACAAATAAATATATAAGTATTACATACTTACATTGTTTTCTATACATATATTATTAATAAAATTTTAGTACCATTCTCATTTTTTTTTTAAATCTGCATCCGCATCTGCGGATGTCAATTGAGAAAATCCGTATCCGCATCTGCATCTTCAGATGTCACAAAGATCAACATCCGCGGCAACACTGATCGAAAGTGTACAGTCAACAATATATATAGGGCACTTGCGCCGACGTCACACAAGATGGCGGTGAACAGCTGATTGTGGACAACCTAGCTTTATTTTAACATTGAGTCATACGTAGAAATATCGTCCCATGAACTTTTATATTTTTTTTACAGCACTTATTGTTTTCATTAGGGAAAAGTGTTTAGAGTATGTAAAGGTGAGTGTATAAGCAGTGTTTTCCGGAAAAATATTTGTAGATATTGTTAGTATTTACCGAATTAGAGGTTATTAAATTACCTAATCGTAGTTTTCTGTGCAAGAAATTCAATATTTCTAAATTTAAATATGCTACTTAAAAGTGTAACTGGCCATAATTAAAGGTGTGTATTAATTACTTATTGTCTGGTACAAATCAGTTCTATTTATAAATATATTAATATGAAATAAGTGGTTTTTAGCATCAGGTTTTACAATTATTTGAGTTTTGATTAGTTTTTTTGTGAATAATTTTAAATGAAATATTGAAATTAATATAAATTAAATCTGAAAATATTTATATCGTGAGTATTTTTTAACGTAAAACATGGAATTTATCATGTCCATGGTTACGATTTCATATTTGGTTGACAGCAATGTATATTAGATTGTCTCACTTCAAATAAAACAAAGGATATGAATTTGACAGAAGTATTTTAATATTGTAATTACAAAATAAAAAACTAAAATACCAACTAACCAAGAAGTAAATACAATAACGAACAATTAAAAAAAAATTACAATAATTTTTCAAAAATCCATTAATTAACTGTTAAGCAATCACTCAATCTGCTATAAAACTTTTGCATTACATACGATGATACTTGGACATTTGTAATATTTTGAGAAATGTTTTGAATCTAAATTTTGAAGATTTCCTCCAGTACATACTTCTGATTTTAAATGTCACCAATAAAAAGAATTTAGATATGTAAGATCGAGAGATCTAGCAGAACATTCTACTATTCCACTATTTCCTCTAAAGTTATTAATGATTCTTAAATTTGTTGTTGCACTTGATGTAGGCTTGTCAGAAAGTTTTATAACCCAGAAAGCAAATGTCAAATTCGTTCCCTATTTTTAATTTTAAATGAGACAAGCAAGTACATTGATGACAATGAAATATCATGTCGTTACAATGGATGTGAAAAATCACATCTTTCACGTTAAACAATACTACGGTATTACAGATGAGTTTGAGTTCATACGCCATCATTCAACTTTTGTGATTCTATCATCATTTTTGATATTCTTCATTCATATTATATTTAAATTAGATTATATGTAACACATAGTATACACAAATAACTGCGATTAGGTCAGTCTCATTTTAATATCCTCTAACTCGCTAAATACTAACAATATCTACAAATATTTTTACGGAAAACACTGCTTATACAATCACCTTTACACACTCTAAAACACTTTTCCTAAACGAAAACAATAAGTGCTGTAAAAAAATGCAAAAGTTCACGGGACGATATTTCTACGTATGACTCAATGTTAAAATAAAGCTAGGTTGTCCACAATCAGCTGTTCAGCCGCCATGTTGAAACGTCACGTGCAGGTGCCCTATTATATTTATTTGTTTATATATATTCAAACGTGAGTATTTCTGTTTAATTCAATATCCATCTCTTAGTACTTGTTCCGTCTCCAATCTGACAAAGAACCCCATATTAAATATTTTTGTCAATCCTATCCTCATCGAGGAAGGGTTACAGTAATGGCTGATGATACTACTGATTTTTCTGTAAATACGCAAATGATTATTGTATTTCGATATGAATTGCATGGTGAAATAAATGAACGATTTTGGGGATTTTTCAACCCAGAGAGTCAAACAGCGGATGGGCTAACTAAATGTTTACTAAATAAAATAAATAATATTCTACAGAATGATACACACAAATTGATAGCTCAAATTTACGATGGAGCGAGGTAATGAGAGGTGAACAAGGACGGGTTCAAATCAAAGTTAAACAGATTTATTCAAATGCTCATTTTATACATTGTTATGCACATCAGTTAAATCTAATTATGAAAAACACAGTTTCGTCTATTAAATCAGTTCTAATCTTTTTTTCTAATATCTCAGGCATACCAACATTTTTTTCCAAATCTCCTCTACGATTGTCTATTTTAAATAAACATATTACATGAAATATAGCCAGACCATCAAATACGAGATGAAATTTTGAACAATAGAAACAGTATTCGAAAATATTCATAAATTAATAAATTGTTTTAGAGAACTGCAAGATTCAAACAATGATAACACTATTCAAGCTTTGACAGGGTTTTTACGTATGTAGATATTCCTTCCAAATTCAATCAAGAAATATTGATGCTGCAAAAATTCAAGCAGCTTTAGTTCAATTTTACGAAACAATATTAAAAATTCGTAATTCTAACTATTGTGAATCGTGTAGTCTAAAAAAATATGGAAAGCACAGAAGTGTGTGATGGAATTATAGTCGAAGCAAAAGATAGATGTTTATTTACAAATCATTTAATAGCTGCTAAATTATTTTACAAAGAGTATTTTGAAAATTTCAATAAAAAACTACCGACTAAAGAAATACGGGAAATTTGTAAAATATATCCAATACATATTGAAGAAAAATTAAAAACAGAATTAGAAATATTTTATGCAAGAAAAGTATTTCATAATTTTAACGGATTATTGATCTTATTAAATACATTAACTAAAAAAAATTATCAAATGTAGTTATAAAAGTTTTAACTACTATACTAATGAGTATTGCAGAATCAGAGCGTTGTTTTTCTACTTTAAAAAGAATAAAAAACTATTTAAGAAACACAATGCATGAAAAAAGATTAACAGCTTTATCAATGATTTCTATTGAAAAAAAAATGATCTCAGAAATTCCAAACTTTAATGATAAAGTCAGAAAAATTTTGTCAAGCAAGAAACAGGCGAATGAATTTTAATTTTAAATAATAAAATGTACCTATATAAATAATAAATAATAAGTCTATACTATTTAAGAATAATTTAAATTATTATATTTTTTACCCTGCAGCACCCCTAGAGTACAATGTCACCGGCTGCCACTGCTCATCACTATTAACGATCAAATAAACACTACACAAGGCATAGACACTAAAATACAAAAAATCACCACACTCAAACATAATCACACAAAACAAATTCAAATAAACACACATAGAGAACAGTTAACACGTCACATTAAACTAATATCACTGCGAAACAACACACGCAAACATTGGCGGAGAACACGAAACCTACAATACAGAGACGAGATGAAAAATTTGAAAAGAAATATCAAAATGAACACAAAAACTCGACACTTTAAACATAAAACACAATTCCCTTTGGCAATTTACGAAAGCACTCAAAAGAAAAATAACACCAATTCCAAGACTAACACACAACAATCACATACTTCACGGATAACGAAAAAGCCAAGTACACATATTGGACGCACACACAGACATTCAACTCTTCTAACACGTAACTCAATCAGTACACGAATACATAAACACTCCACACCACAGACAAGAAAACATTACACACATATTACACTAAACCATCAAAATTATACACTCCCATCAAGAAGCTTCCTAACAACAAAGCACCTGGTCCAGACCTTATTGAAAACACAATTTTAAAATACTTACCGAGAAAAGCAATAGTACATATATAATAAATATCATAATATAAAACTAAATTACTTCCCGCACACTTGGAAAACAGCTAACATAATACCAATTTTAGAAACAAACCTAAACGAAAATCTTCATGCAAGTTTTCGGCCAATATCTCTTCTAAATTCCATTTCAAAATTGACTGAGCGACTAATTTTTAACAACCTATTAAAATTTACTACAGATAATGTTATGTTCTTGTATAAAACAAGTTTATTGGGATCATATGAATCACAGTTTTGTATGATACTTAGCATATATTTCAAATTTAATTTTTGTGCACTTGAAAGACGTGCGCTTGTCAGCTCGCTTCTGTCTGAAGTTAGCTCTTGTGCCAACATCTAACAAAAATACAGTTTATCTAACAATTCCCTTTTTAAATATATATTTTCACAAAACTAACAAAAATATAATTCAAGTTTAAATATAAGAAATTATCTAAACATTTTTATATCAGTCTTTACTCATTATACCTAATAGGACGTTTTATTGTTCTTCCTGAGCGTGTTCTATTTTGGTTTGAAGATTACTCGGATATTTCTGATGTATCTCGTTTGACAAGAGTTGGAGTCTTGAATTTCTCTCTGTAGGTGGTTAGTTTGGGAGTCTATAGGTCACTATCCGAAGGTCCGTGATTCGAAGTGTCTGCTTCGTTATTCTTATTCTCTATGACTTCTGGAGTATTGTCTAATTTCTCTGTACGATAATAGGGTTTTATCCATGTTTTGTTTCTTCTATATGTTTTATTATTAACTTCAACTTCGTATGATGTTCCTTCTTTGGATTTCACTTCACCAATTGACCACTTGTTATTATTGCTACTGCCTGTTGGATGTTTTACTAAAATCTCTTGTCCAATTTCTAGTGGTTTTAATATCTTTGAATTCTTATCACTGTAATATTTGCTTTTCAGTCTCTTTAGTGTAATTGCTTCTTTGACTAACGGAATGATTTCAGGTGTCAATAGATGATTCGAAATTGGTATTGTTGTTCTTGCTCTCCTAGACATTAGCCGTTACACTGGGCTCGAGTTCATCTCTATAGTAGGAGTATTTCGCTATTCTAATAAAAATAATTGAAAATCAGAATTGTCTCTTTTACATTTCTTTAAGAGTTTCTTTGCTATTTTAACTGCAGATTCTGCTTTTTCATTAGACTTACTGTAATACGGTGAAGATGTTCTGTGTATAAATTCCCATTCTTTGGCAAATTCAATGAATTCAGA
The DNA here is from genome assembly GCA_035578165.1 of Stenolophus ochropezus. Classification (NCBI taxonomy): domain Eukaryota; kingdom Metazoa; phylum Arthropoda; class Insecta; order Coleoptera; family Carabidae; genus Stenolophus; species Stenolophus ochropezus. The sequence continues at coordinate 24,533,182 of JAQOWZ010000017.1, forward strand.
ACCTATCAATTGAGGTGCATTATCAGAAATTAGAACTTGAAGTGTACCATGTCTTTGCAAAAGTTAATAATAGTTTTTGCTGTAATGTTCTTTAAATGAGCGATTTCAAAGTAGTCTGAGTAATAGGGCTGTCAAAATCCGAAAAAAATTCTATCCGTATAGCCGGATACAAATATATCCGGTATTCGGAAAATCCAACAACCGGATATTAAATTCGATATCCGGATAAAACCGGTATCCGAATGAATCCGGTATCCGGATAAAACCGGTATCCTAATAATCCGATATCCGGATAAAACCGCTATCCGAATGAATCCGATATCCGGATTAAACTGGTTACGAAATGAATCTGTTACCGGATTAAACCAGTATCAGAATGTATTCGATATCCGTATTAACCTAGTATGACAATGAATCTGATAATCGGATTGAACAATTACTTACTTGTGTTAGTTAGGTACCTACTTATGTGGGTTAGGTTAGGTAGGTAAAAAATAAAATAATACCTTACAAATAATGTAAACTTAAGCAAATTATTTATTAAAAAAATAAATAATATTATAAAATTATTTATTGAAAAAAAAAATATTATTTTATATTATGATATAAGAATATCAATTTATTGGCATTTTCAGGTAAAAGACAACTTCTTTTAGCTGATATAATGTTACCAGCAGTTGAAAAAACACGCTCAGCTGGCGTTGGTGTAGCAGGAATACATAATAATTTTTTTGCTATAATTGATATTGTAGGAAACCTATCTGCATTATTTTTCCACCACTGTAAAGGGCACATTTTTTTGTTTATTTCTGGTTCAAATATATATTTATCATTTTCTGATAATTTGTCTGATTGACCAGGAAATAAAAAATCAAGAGCTGTTTCTTCTGTATTTAGTACGTATTCCTCAGTGCGTAAATTTTCTTCGGTAATTAATTTTTGTACATAATTTAAAGCTATGGTTTTATCTACAATATCGTTGTTCTTGTACCTTGGATCGAAGAACGTTGAAATATGTATAAATTCAGGTTGAATATAGTCATATATTTTAAATCTTTTTTCTACTTCGCTCTTAATTATTGATTTAAATTCTATTATTATTTTATCATCAATGTCTTCGATTTTTAAAAAATTATTTATTAATGAGTGAATTATTGTCTGTACCACTGATAAAGATGGATAGTTTTCACTGGATAATAGAGTTGTTGCAACTTCAAATGGCTTTAATGTTGGAACAAGTACTTCCATTAATGTCCATTCGCTATCGCTCAATGACAATGTGGATGCCTTAATTTTGGATGTAATATCTCTGTCATATATAACTGCTGTAACAGCTTTCTTTTGTTCAATTAGTTTGTCAAACATAAAATATACAGAATTCCATCGGGTACTGCATTGTTGTATTAATTTATGATTTGGAAGATCAAATTGTTCTTGTATTCTAATTAATGCATTTGCAGCTACTGTTGAATGATGAAAAAAGCTAACAATACTACTGCATTTTTTGATTAAAACATTTATAGTATCTACGGATAAGCCTTTATTTATACTTAATTGCAGGGAATGCGCGAAACAAGAAATACTACTTCCCAATATTTTGGAAGTTTGCACTGCTTTGCAAATATTAGCAGCATTGTCGTGAACTGTTGCAACAATTCTATTGCTTAAATGCCACTGCTCAACAACTTCTTCTATTCTAATTCGCAAATTTTCAGCTGTGTGTCTCTCCTCTATTTCTTCTGTTGTTAAAACATAACTAAAGGGTTTCCAATCCATATTAAGACCATGTGCAGTTATTGTTATATAAGACTGATTGTTTCTAGAGGTCCAACAGTCAGTTGTTAAAGCAATATTATCAATATTTGATAAATGTTCCTTAATCCTATTCTTTTCCCGATCGTACAATAAATTTATCCGACTTAATATCGTATTCCTACACGGGATTTTATAATTAGGAGCCAAAAGTTTTAACAAATTTTTAAATCCTGCGCCCTCTATAACTGATATTGGTAGCATATCCTGGCTTATCATCTTTACAATTTCTTTTGAAATATCTTCATTTCGTTGGGCGTTAAACTTTGTTGTATGGAAAACTGCATTTATTTTTGGTTGCCGATGGATATTTATAAGAGATGGAGATTCTTGATAATAATCCGGGGTTACGTCAGATTATTGTGAAGCAGAAGTTGTTGCTCTACATTCTTCGTATGTCGTATCAAGTAATTCGTCTTCTAATTCTGTGTCACTATTTTTTCTAAATTAAATACACATGAAAAGAAGTTATTTTTTAGTTTTAAGCAGGGCATGTAACCGGTTAAAAAAACAGTTAATAAAAACCGGTAACCGATATTTTCAGGCCGAAAATACCGGTAACCGTTAACCAAAAAAAAACCGGTTTTAGCGAACATTAACCTTTATTTTAATATCATTTAGCATTTATATCTGTATGAACATGAGTCATGATAGGTTTTACAACTAACATTTTATCGGAGAGTCATAAATGTAGGTAGTCTCTTTGGCCATTAAGGTTACTTAAAAAGTCCAAATAAATACGGCCTTTGTCAACACAGGCAAGTTTAAAATTATTATTATAACGTTCTCTATAAGGGTTACCGTTAACCAGTATTTTTTTCGGTTACATGCCCTGGTTTTAAGATAAACATCAGTACGAAATACCTTTTTGTTGATAACGATTCTGAAGATTTAAAAATCAAATGTTTCTTCATATGATTCCATAAATTTCCAGTGCTACCACAGTATTTCAATTCAGCTTTACAAATATTACATATAGCAATATTCTTTTGCTTATTTTTAGAAAAATTCCGCCACACAGCACTCATTTTTAAAGTAAGAATACGAGTATAACGGTACCGAACTATGAATGCAGTTTTTAATACAGAGGAGAGAAATGAGAAATGATTCACCATCACGTGATAATACTTATTAGACTCAAAATTACCTGTCACGGAATAAAGTTAGTACTCATCATTCAATTGTGGTACCTACGTTACCGACATTACGATAATTCAGTGGCGTTGTGCGTTTTATTCGAGAATGCAAAGGCATTTCATAATCAAGTATCACACAACATTTTTTCGAAAATTATGTCCTAAAATTAGTAATTATGTGATATTGCACATTTTATAATACAGCAATATAAACAAAAAACTTAGTTCATGTTGTCACAGATCTAATTAACAGATCCGCAGCGTAAGGTAATGAAATGTGCTTAGACTCGCTTTTATTCATCATAGATGGTGCAACGATCGTTGAAATGCTTTGAAAAGTAGTTTTGAATAATGAACGTTTTGTTCTCCCTACAAACTGTTGTCAATACTTACATTCGCGAAGTCACCGCATGCGGCTAGCTCTGGTTACACATATTAATTGTTTGGGCCAATATGATCAGCACTCTACCTTAGTGACATCTACCACAGTTGCAGTAACTTCTACGAAATGAGAGACATACAAGCACCCATAAGGCTGCGGATCTGTTAGTTAGATCTGTGATGTTGTGTATAAGAGTGTAGTAAGTTTTATTTGGATACCAATTTAACCCGGATATCGATGTCATGAGGATACCGATTTCAGCCAGTTGTCGGTATCATCCGGATCCCGGCTTTATCCGGATCTCGGTTTTATCCGGATCCCGCTTTTATCCGAATACCGGTTTCACCCAAGTAACGGTTTCATCCGGATTAACCTGATAACGGATCCATCCGTATTATCCGGATAACGTTTTCATCCGGATTATCCGGATAACCGGTTTATCCGGATTGAAAAATAACGGATATCGGATAATAACATAAACGGATATCCGGATATCCGGAATCCGTTGACAGCCCTACTGAGTAAGGATCAATAAGTACTGCATAGTTTTCAGATTCTATTGAAAACGTATCAAGAGATACTCTCTGCCAAGGTAATGATGGAATCTTATGTGATAGCATTGGTGTTTTTGATTGATCCGGTGACATTTCCTAGCAGATGCGACATGTTTTAACTACATGTTTTATTTCCGAACTCATGTGTGGCCAGAATATCGTATCACGAGCTCTTTTTAAAGATGCATTCTGTTCTAAGTGACATGAATGTATTTTCTTTATCATTTCTGATCGCATCGATTTAGGAATAATGACTTGTTTTCCTCAAAATATTATGCCATCTTGGACACATAAATAATCTTTAAAGTCCCAATACTGGTGTAAACAAACGGGTAAACGGTCTTTAGTATTTGGCCATCCATTCTTTATTATGGAAGCTAATAAATTTAATATTTCATCTTTTGTAATTTCTTCTTTAATTCTAAGAAGAGTTGATTGCAGCATATTGATATTATCTGTTATCTTTATTGATTCTAATTCTTTATATATTGAGTCTAAATTGTATACTTCTTTTAGGTGTAAATTTGTGGATTCAGGTAAGTATATTCTGGATAAAATATCGGCTATGTACATATTCTCACCTTTAATGTATTTTATTTGTATGTCAAATCTGTGTAATCTTAACATCATTCGTTGAAGTCTCGTTGGTGCTTTTAAAAATTGGTTTTCTAAAAATATTCTCCAATGGTTTATGATCCGTTTGGGCTACGATATCTTTACTTGCAATTAAATATTGTGAAAACCTTTCACATCCAAATAATAAACTGAGACATTCTTTCTCTATTTGAGCGTACTGTTTTTCACCATCTGTCAGACTTTGCGAAGCAAATGCAACTGGACGTCCATCTTGTAAGATAGTAGCACCTAAACCACGACTAGATGAGAACAGATAACAATATTTTACCTGACTTTCAATTCGGCTTTATACAACACAGATCAACAAAACAATAATTAGCCAGAATAATGAAAGTCTTCATTGAAAATTTTAACAAAAAGAAAGTATCAGTCATGTGTTTATTAGACATAGAAAAGCATTTGATATCATCACAAACATCAAAATTTACACACCCATTAAAATACTTGGCACCAAAATTCAAATAAAAAACACAGTGAAATACCTAGGCATACAAATAAACAACAGACTAAATTTCCACGCACACATGAAAGCACTCATTTAAAGATACACTTTGCTGTCAGACAAAATTATTCATTTCTGTCAAAACGCACCTTACTCACACCGAAAATTAAAAAACATCTATATACTACACTAATAAGACATATAATAAAATACAGCGCGCCAAAACTACTGAAAATCACAATAAAACCGCTTAGTCACAGGCAAAGACAGTTATACACGAGTTACAACATTACACGAAGACACAAACATACCATACATTTCACACTACATTAAAACAATAGCGAACAAATTCTACACAAAACAGAGCTGGAACACCGACAATGACATCATCAAACACATTACCAAAATTAGAGCACACAACAAAGAATACAGAATATAACACACATTTCCATACTAACACCGAAACATATTTAATGAACTATTCGACCCGGATGACGAGTGACACAGTCCCATGAAACCATACTCTTAACTAATCAAAATTAAAATATCTTTTATCATAGCTAAATTTTATTTTTTTGTATATATTATAAGAAATAACGAAGAAATATTAATAAAAAAAATACAAGCAAGTCGTAATCAATATCAATTGAACACAAATATATTTAATTATCAGATAATCACTACAAATTAAACAGAACCATTATGCAATATATTACTTCATTTGTAACTTCTACAACGATCAACCAGCCACTAAGACCTGATCCCACATCCAGTCTTATATTAATCGTGTTGACTCACATCGAAAATTAAAAAACATCTATACACTACACTAATAAGACCTATAATAACATACAGCGCGCTAAAACTACTAAAAACCACAATAAAACCGTTTGGTCAAAGGCAAAGACAGTTATACACGAGTTACAACATTACACGAAGACACAAACATACCATACATTTCACATTACATTAAAACAATAGCGAACAAATTCTACACAAAACAGAGCTGGAACACCGACAATGACATCATCAAACATATTACCAAAATTAGAGCACACAACAAAGAATACAGAATATAACACACATTTCCATACCAACACCGAAACATATTTAATGAACTATTCTACCCGGATGACGAGTGACACAGTCCCATGAAACCATACTCTTAACTAATCAAAATTAAAATATCTTTTATCATAGCTAAATTTTAATTTTTTGTATATATTATAAGAAATAACGAAGAAATATTAATAAAAAAACACAAGCTAGTCGTAATCAATATCAATTGAACACAAATATATTTAATTATCAGATAACCACTACAAATTAAACAGAACCATTACGCAATTTATTATTTCATTTGTAACTTCTACAACGATCAACCAGCCACTAAGACCTGATCCCACATCCAGTCTTATATTAATCGTATTGACTCCCCACTACTCCTTTGTTACGCGTAATAGTGACGCCATCAGCAACCTCGCGTACAGATTTTTTTAACTTTTCTCTAATAATATTTTATATATTGTACATAATGTAAATAGTACGTATATTAAGCATGTTTTAATTTAATACAATTAGATTGTAACTTGTCAACTTATTATACAAATTATGTATTGTTGTATTTCACAATAATTATAATTGTCAGCACTTTTAGCTGTACTTTTCCACTTGTCTAGAAATGTAATATAAACCCCTGTGACTAAGATAAGTTGTTCATTCCTCTCTGAATTCTCTTGTATTAACATTGTAACTGCATTAAATAAAATATAAAATATTTTTTTTTCAAATATTTTAAATCAAAATATTTAATTTACATATATAAAGTGTGACGCCCTCTTCATAGAGGTACGCGCCAAACGGTATGCCCTGCTGCTCTGGTCGGAGAGGGTACGTGGAAACGTACTTTTCGGGGTTCGATTGCGTCGTTACAAGCTTCAAAATAATTGAAATATTAAAGATCTTAAACCCGGCGCCACGCGATTTTAGATAACTCAAAAACCGCGAAAAATCCGCAGTACGATATACCTGAAATAGAAAATGGGGTGTTTTGGGAAGGTATAAATTAAGGTAGAAGGTATTGTCTGAACAGAAACTCATAAATAGATTTAACTAGCTGGAGTAATATTACGACAAATATTTTGGTTCTACAATACAGAATATTGGCATGACGTAAGCATTCAGATTCGTTTTCACAGTACCAAATTTGAGCTAACAACTCTACTCTAATATCAACGTTGACACAAATTATAAATGACCAGCTTAAAACTATAGGAGATCTCCAAAGCATGCAAATATTCTAACATATGATAATTAAAATAGAAATTAATTTTAACAGAATTAGAGCAAATATTAAATGACTATAAAGGAATAGTAGAACAAATAATTTCAAATAAAATAGAAATAACAATCTTCAACCATAAGATTGATGGAACAAAACGATGTGACGTGGTTGCGACTGGTCCAGCACATAGGCGGCGAAGCAAAAAAGAAAGGTTCATAAAGTCACTTGATTTTGATTCAGTTTTGTTAGTCGACCTTTTAAATATATTAGAAAAGTACTTTTCCGATTACCGAAACGTGGTTTTAGATTTCGGCAACGTGAAAATTAAACACAACGGGCACTTAACTTAAAACGGGCGCATTCGGCGACTCGGCGGAAGATGTGGCAAGATTGGAGCGACATGGAGGGCCACGGGGTCGATGACTTGAAGATCCCCTCGTTGATGAAAGGGTTGTGACGTAATGGCACCAGTAATACGACGAAGGCAACAGTCACATTTGTGGGCAACTCACACACACTAAATCCGCTACTATGGCGATAATTACGAATAAGAAATCAGTGTAAAATAAATTTCAACAAAGATACACTATAGATACGATAATTGATTCGTAATTTTAGAAAATTGAGAGAATTTACGCCCGCCACTGGCACTTCCACTAAACGTCTCGCTCGCACCGAGTCTCAAGGCGATCTCTCCTTAAACATTTTTTCGTTGATCTAAGAAATAACTAATTAAATTATTAACAATTTGAAATCAACACCAAATCTGAACGCTCACGCCATCCTGTATCCGCAAATTTAAATACAGTTTTTAAAAAAATAATAAAGAGAAGGGTAGGGACAAGGAAGGGAAAAATTTGAATGTTACAAACCCCCCCTTTACGTGGATAAACAAAAAAATAATAGCAATATTATTTACCAACTAATCTTCTTCTACATTCCTATCACGGTTTACGGGTTTAATATCTTTAATATGCCAATTGCCTTTAGATTTACCATCAAAAGTTTATAAATGATACGTGACGTTAGAGGTTTTGTCTTTAACTCGATAAGGTCCGATATACTTTGGAGCCAACTTAGAAGAAAAATGTCTAGCACCGTCTGACAAAACATAGTTCTTTAACCATACTTGCTGTCCAATTTCCAAACTTTCAAGCCGACGACGTAAATTATAATAATTTTGATTTCGTTTAAAAGCGACACTCAACCGTTTTCACACTTCAAGGAAAATTTGCTTTAATTTATCATCATCGATATGAGAAACATCTGTCTCAGAGTTATTCACGGTATTATCAAGTTCTGTATGATATCTTCCGCAAAGAATTAATTCGCGATTAGAATTTAAATAATATGGAGTATACCCGGTTACTTCGCTTTTAGCGGTATTCATGGCGCAAGCTATATGTGGAATGTATGAATCCCATGTACGGTGATCTGCATCTTTTAAATATGAACGGATCATAGTTTTAATTGTGCGGTTTGCACGTTCAGCGGGATTGTTTTGCGGGTGATAATAGGCATTGTAGGAAATTTTTACACCATATTTAGTCGCTAGTTCTTTGAATTCTCGGCTAATGAATTGCTTTCCGTTGTCACACACTAATATTTGTGGGACGCCATACTTTAAAAATATATTATGTTCAATGAGATCGCATAATTTACCGGCAGTCGCTTTTCGGACAGGAAGAAGAACTACATATTTAGAGAAATAATCACTGATTACTAAAAGATAATTGTTCCCTTTTCGTGAACATGGGAATTCCATAAAATCAGCGCTAATTAATTGCCACGGGCGCGTTACATTAGGTTTTCCGCCCATAAAACCTGGAATACGCTGTTGCAATGGTTTTTGCATCTGATAAATAGTGCAATTCCGTACGTATGATTTTATATCTGCTTGCATTTTTGGCCAATAGTAGATACTTGCGGCTCGGTGGAAAGTTTTGTAGGCTCCCGTATGTCCGGCGGTAGGATTATTGTGACATTCTTTTAATACTTGCAAGCGATATTCCTTCGGTACCACGAATTTCCATTCATTTGTCGTAGGTGAACGCACGTATTTATATAGTTTATTATTCTCAATTTTCCAAAATTTATAATTAGCAGGTTTGTCGTGAACTTTAGACAATAATTGGCGATACCAGGGATCAGTAACCGGGGAGTCTATCGTAACTAAGTTCACGTTTGCTTCTACGGATCTGGAGAGTAAATCAGGCAACAAATGTTCTGAACCTTTTCGATGTTTGATCTCGAAATCAAACTGTTGCAATCTTACGGCCCACCTAGCTAAACGACCAGTAGGGTCTTTTAAATTATTTAGCCATAACAGAGAATGATGATCTGTTATAACCGTGAATTTCCCTCCTTCGATATATGGTCGAAATTTTTCGATTCCCCAGATAACGCCTAAACATTCTCGCTCGGTTACGCTGTAGTTTCTCTCTTGTTTAGTTAAAGATTTGCTGGCATAACAAATTACTTTTTCACCGTGTTCCGTGATTTGAGTTAGTACGGCACCGAGTCCATACGCTGATGCGTCTGTTTGCACAACAAACGGCAGATTAAAATCCGGACAGGAGAGGATAGGGGCAATAATTAATTTCTCCTTGATCGCGTTAAAGGTTTTGCACATTCGGAGTTCCAAATAAAAGGGTTCTTTTTCTTAGTTAACGCAGATATAGGTGCAGAAAGAGTTGAGTAGTCAGGGATAAAACGACGGTACCAAGAAACTGTACCTAAAAATCTTCTTACTTCGGTAACGTTTGTGGGTGCTGGAATATTCAGGATTGCTTCGACTTTTCCAGGGTCGACGTGTAGCCCGGTATTATTTACTACGTATCCTAAATATTTGATTTCGGGTTTGCAAAAATGACATTTTTCTCTATTTAAAGTTAATCCGGCACCAAAAATTTTTATAAACACTTTTTCTAAAATCTCTTAGTGTTTTTCAAAAGTAGGGGTGACAATGATGACGTCATCTAGATAAACAAATACATAATTTTCAAATTCATGATCAAAAAGACGATCCATGAGTCTTTGAAATGTCGCCGGTGAGTTATGTAACCCAAAGGGCATGCGTTTAAACTCAAAAAGACCTCGACCGGGAACTGTAAAAGCTGTCTTTTCTTGACTTGACTCTTTGACGGGGATTTGCCAAAATGCTGATTTTATATCTAATGTAGAAATATAGCGAGCGTCGCGAAGTTTATCAAGAATTGAATTTACGTAGGGTAGAGGATATGCGTCTTTACGGGTAACGGCATTTAACTTCCGGTAGTCAACTACAAAGCGATAAGTGCCATCGGATTTACGAACTAAAAGTATCGGACTTGCCCACGGACTTTTTGACGGTGTAATGATTCTTTCTTCTAGCATTTTATCTAATTCAATGTTAATATGTTCTTGAACTTTTGGGGGTACTGGATAGTAACGCTGTTTTATGGGCTCCGCGTCAGTAAGTATTTCATGTTCAACCAAATTAACACGACCGATACCCTTCTTCATGTTTCGAAAATATTTATTAACTACTGTATCTAACTGTTCCTGTTCTGTGCTACTTAAATGATCTAAATTTTGTTCTACATTTTCATTAATTGTAATTTCATTTAATACAGTCCACTGATTTTTAATCATTTTTAAATTTAAATCCATTTTTCCCCAAAAATCTACCCCTAAAAGCACATTATGCTGTATAGACGGAACTACTAACATGTCTAGAACTTTGACTTTCCCTTCAAAGCTGATAGGGACAGATATTGTACCTAAAACATTACATTGTGAACCGTCCGCAACAATGCAATTTACGGTATCGTTACTATTTATTGGCACATTTAATTTATCCAAGATATTCCACGCATGCCTACCTATTATCGAACGATTTGCACCTGTATCGAGAAGAGCGGTAAATTCAATATCGAAAATTTTAATATCGAGATAAGGTCTATTGTCACCAGGTATTGTTGCCAAAACTTGATTTATTTTAATCTGCGCGAAGAATTTAGAGACATGGTCTAACCAGTTTTGTTTTACTTGTTCTTGAACCGCAAAAAAATTTTCCCGAAACTCATCTTCCGGTTCTTTAAAGCGAGTTTCCGTTCTAGTTTCCCGAATAATTGTGTTGGCAATTTGGGCATGACATTTTGGTTTTGTTTGGATAACCACAACCAAAACAAAATTTATTACGGGGTTGCTGACAATCACGATAGCGATGTGAATTAGAATGGCAGTTCCAACATTGATTTTTGGGCTGAAATTTTGGTGGGACTGTGACTTCGCTAGTACGAGCAGCCGGGCGAGAACGACCTTGATACGCAAGATCCGGTTCAAGTAAACCGCGACGACCAATTCGGGAAGGGTGAAATTTTTCGGCCATTAAAAGATTAATTTCTAATTGTTTACATACGCTTAATAAACATTCAACACTACTGATTGGATTAAGACCGATGGCGTGAATAAAGTATGGCGCGATATTACCCCTAAGAACTTCTAATTTTTGTTCTTCAGTGGCAGGTTGGTGGTATAAACGACTAAACAAATTTTTCATGCACGCGAAATATGCACCGATTGATTCATCGGGACCTTGAATTCGCGATCGAATTTCTTTCCAGAGTTCTCCTTCATAATTATGAGGTTCGAATTCTTGCCTTAGTTGTTGTGTAAAATCTTTCCATGACTTAATTTTCCCACGTACGGACCTGTACCATGTTAAAGCGCGACCCGATAGTAATTCTATTACCGAATTATTTAAATCTTCTTCCGAAACATGTCTGGAGATTCTATATTCTTCAACCCGTTCGAGAAAGGCGTTAACACTAAAACTTTCATCACCACAAAATGAAATTTTCCATTGAGAAACTGGAGTTTGTTTACTGCTATGTGACAAAGTTAAAGACCGAGATTGGCAAGAATTAGGTTCAGCAACAGTATCTTTGGATTCTTCATATAAATCATACCGTTGGATGGCATCATCTTCTATCAAGATTAAATTACGTTGTAATTGTGCAACTGAAGCTTTAATATCGGCATCATCACTATCTATACGCGCAAGTCTACATTTAACATGTTGAACTTTGGTCATAATTTTTTTGAAATCATTTTCGGAAAATTGAGTAGCCAGCTCTAATAATAAACCCTGTAAGTCTACTAATTTTTGAGTGCAAACATCCACCTCTGTGGAATTATCTCGGCTTAAGTCTAGAGACGGAACCAATTCGTTAATTTTTTCTTTCTTTAAATGTTTACTTAATTCCAACCGCATCAAATACACATTCAGTAAATGAAGATTCTTAACCCCGCGAACTGCTAGTTCATATTCCAACTCATCACGATTGAGTCTGTTTGGCTCCATAATAAATTGTAACACGGAGACAATAATTAACACACGAACAAAAAAATTAAAAATTTAAACGTAATTTACTTAAACAGACACACATTGAGCCAAAGAACCATGAAAATGTAATTTAGAAATTGAAATAATATATTCAAAAATAGTGCCAACAAAGTATATTCAGACAATAAAATATAAATTTTCCCTTTTCTAGATTTAAATTTTTAAATAAAACACTGAACTGCGCGAAAGTGTATAAACAAGTAACGACAATCGAGCCCCACGTTCATGCGCGCCAATGTGACGCCCTCTTCATAGAGGTACGCGCCAAACGGTATGCCCTGCTGCTCTGGTCGGAGAGGGTACGTGGAAACGTACTTTTCAGGGTTCGATTGCGTCGTTACAAGCTTCAAAATAATTGAAATATTAAAGATCTTAAACCCGGCGCCACGCGATTTTAGATAACTCAAAAACCGCGAAAAATCCGCAGTACGATATACCTGAAATAGAAAATGGGGTGTTTTGGGAAGGTATAAATTAAGGTAGAAGGTATTGTCTGAACAGAAACTCATAAATAGATTTAACTAGCTGGAGTAATATTACGACAAATATTTTGGTTCTACAATACAGAATATTGGCATGACGTAAGCATTCAGATTCGTTTTCACAGTACCAAATTTGAGCTAACAACTCTACTCTAATATCAACGTTGACACAAATTATAAATGACCAGCTTAAAACTATAGGAGATCTCCAAAGCATGCAAATATTCTAACATATGATAATTAAAATAGAAATTAATTTTAACAGAATTAGAGCAAATATTAAATGACTATAAAGGAATAGTAGAACAAATAATTTCAAATAAAATAGAAATAACAATCTTCAACCATAAGATTGATGGAACAAAACGATGTGACGTGGTTGCGACTGGTCCAGCACATAGGCGGCGAAGCAAAAAAGAAAGGTTCATAAAGTCACTTGATTTTGATTCAGTTTTGTTAGTCGACCTTTTAAATATATTAGAAAAGTACTTTTCCGATTACCGAAACATGGTTTTAGATTTCGGCAACGTGAAAATTAAACACAACGGGCACTTAACTTAAAACGGGCGCATTCGGCGACTCGGCGGAAGATGTGGCAAGATTGGAGCGACATGGAGGGCCACGGGGTCGATGACTTGAAGATCCCCTCGTTGATGAAAGGGTTGTGACGTAATGGCACCAGTAATACGACGAAGGCAACAGTCACATTTGTGGGCAACTCACACACACTAAATCCGCTACTATGGCGATAATTACGAATAAGAAATCAGTGTAAAATAAATTTCAACAAAGATACACTATAGATACGATAATTGATTCGTAATTTTAGAAAATTGAGAGAATTTACGCCCGCCACTGGCACTTCCACTAAACGTCTCGCTCGCACTGAGTCTCAAGGCGATCTCTCCTTAAATCTTTTTTCGTTGATCGAAGAAATAACTAATTAAATTATTAACAATTTGAAATCAACACCAAATCTGAACGCTCACGCCATCCTGTATCCGCAAATTTAAATACAGTTTTTAAAAAAATAATAAAGAGAAGGGTAGGGACAAGGAAGGGAAAAATTTGAATGTTACAAAAGTTACTAATATATTGAATAATTATTAGCACTATTTCATAAACAAAATTATTAACACGACTGTTTATAGAGATTTTAATTATTTTAATGTAAATAGTTATAATTATAAGTTAAGTATTTTAGTATAGGATCTTATGTTTAATATTTTAGGTAAGAATATTTATTGTAAAAACAAAATTTGAATAAAAACCCTTGTTCAATGCTTGTAAATCAAACGACCGAGGTTTGTTCCCAGCCTCGGTCACCATTCTTTTCCTTTTTCTTTTTTAGTTATTAATATTTTATTCTTATATTCTTTTGTGTTGTACCTAATTAATTTTCTACTTTTTTCAAATAAAACTTTTCGTAAACCGAGTTGCGAGTTACACTTAGCTTTCCTTAAATCCCTGGCTTCCCGCTGGCTATCCGGCAACCCTTTTTAAGGTTCAGTGCCTGCTCCGACAGTACTGTATTGGCGCTCTAGGGTATTAAACCAGTAGCATCTACCACCACCAGCGAAGGAGCGTTACACACGTGAGTGCCATACTATATTTTATCTACGGACCAACTAAAAAAACATAAATTGACAGCAAATTTGAGGTTATGTTGTTTGCTATCTGAGATACAAATTTATTCTTCATCCATTATAAAATCAATTCTGTCTAGAATAACAAAACCTAAATGATAATACATCATTAAATCTACAATAAAGTACGTAATTCTTTTTTTACCAATATGATTAAAAATATTGGCGATGCCATCGTAAATGTCAGCATCGTATGCGGCAAATATTGAACGCTCAATACCAGGTACAGTGTACATTATTTGACATACGCACTGTGGGTGTGGGTTAAAGATTATGAGCCAAGCTCATAAATTTTTACTAATTTTTACAACTAAGAGTTACTAACTAAAATAGGTTAGTTTAATACTAGTGATACTGGTGATCATAATTGCAAAACTAGCTTATTTTAACAGGACCCCTATTCTGCACAAGTCACTATCACGATGGTGACTTAAAATTGTGATTTATGCAACCCGTAACTCGTGTAACTTTTTGAGTGGTAGTCTAGTTCTTTTAGTGTTTAAAAACTATGTTGGTAATGATATCGTGGGTTTTAAACTTTGTTTACATATTTTATTGCCTTTGGTTTTATTGCGCTTTGTTAAAAAAAATCGTTTCAAATCTAATATATAGTGAGGTAAGTAAACGTTTGAGTAATAAATTGTTATAACTATTATATTATACAGATATGATAATATGACGTTGAAATATATATAATATTGTTTCATTAGAAAATAATGGAAGATCAAGGAAGGAAGAAAGAAGGTAAAATTTCCAAAGAATAAAAATAAATTCTATTAACATTCATGGAAGAGAATTTGGATTTTGCTCGCGGAAGACTACAAACGGTAGAGGGAAGAATATCTTCCAACAATTTGTGGTTGATTTTAAGTCAACAGTTGAATAGTTGTGGAAAAGAAAAAACTGTTCAACAATGGCAAAGAGTAAGTAAATGTATGAAAATGCAATATTCAGTATTATCATCTTTTTTTTTGCTTGTAGACCTGGACAGATATAAAAATTAAAGTAAAAAGAAAAGTTTCTGCCATGAAAGCGAGTAGAGGAAAAACTGGTGGTGGCCCTATGGCAGATATTAAAATATCTGACTTTGATGATCGGGTAATACAGATATTATCCGAAGAAGCAGTGTTTGGGATAAATACTGATGTAAGTTTGGAGAGTAAGCAGCCCCATCCAGAAGAAAATGTGCTGAATATTGCTGGCCCGTCCGGGCTACAGTCAAATCCTGCGGAAAAGGTGTCAGCTTCTGCAGAATGGGTTTGAGAAACAGAAGCCGAAGAAAGACAAGTCAAAAGAAGTCACAGTCACCTGTAAATTATAAATCTTTATAATGCATTTAGGTGTGTATTATTTGAAATATATGTTTAATCATATTACAGATCTCAGATTCAGAATTTGAAGAAAGTATTGATTCACCAACACCTCGAAGTATGTTCATTTTAAAATATTGTTAATAGAACTCAATATAATACTAATATTTTTTATAATATAGGAGTCAATCGAACGAGTGTTGCAGCTGTAAGTTATAAATCTTTATAATGCATTTAGGTGTGTATTATTTGAAATATATGTTTAATCATATTACAGATCTCAGATTCAGAATTTGAAGAAAGTATTGATTCACCAACACCTCGAAGTATGTTCATTTTAAAATATTGTTAATAGAACTCAATATAATACTAATATTTTTTATAATATAGGAGTCAATCGAACGAGTGTTGCAGCTACTGCCGCAAAAGAAATGAAAAGTCTTTCTGAAGAAACAAATAAACTAATTTTGCAAATGAAAAATGAAGTGTGTACTTTAAGCGACAACATGAAAAATTTAGTCGAGCAGAACAGAAACCAAGCAGTTCAGCGGGAAAGAACAAATTTCTTATTAGAAAGGATTGCAAAGGCATTGGAAGGCCAGACAACAGAATAAATTTTTATATTTTTAAAATAACATTTATTGTATATTATAATATAGATATGATAATAAAAACATAATAAACATATTAAATTATACACTTTATCAAGATTAATAAAATTATACACTTCTTTCCTCTGATTTTTAACGCAGGTATTCTCAAAAACAAAAAAAATCTTTCTAGAACTTGAAAACCCACCAATTATTAAATTTTCTTTTTAAAACAAAATTGAATGTGTGCTTTACTAAAAATTTTCCAAAATATATTGGTTACGTGCAGCTTGACCTAATTGCCTGTACATAATGTCTGCTCCTGCATTGTCCGGATGTTCCAATGGTTCTACATCAATATCATCCAGAACGGGATTTGGTTGTTCTAAACGATAATGTATTGCAATGTTGTGTAAAATGGCGCACGCCATTATAATTCTAGCAGCACTGGATGGTTTGTAATGTAGAGTTCTGTCTTTTAAAAGGCATCTAAATCTTCCTTTCAATACGCCAATACACCTTTCCACAGTGCTTCTCACCTTCTTGATTCGCCCATTAAACCGTTCTTCTCTCTCATTTCTTGTATGGGATAGTGGTACCAATAACCATGGCAAACAAGGATATCCTGAATCGCCTACATAAAGCATATTTTTCACATTGATAGTATGAAATACAAATGTATATTTTACCTAAAATTCTTGAGTTGTGATCACCGTTTTCGTAGTTTGCCTTTAATCTTCTGCCAACAATACTACTTCGCCATACGAATGAATCATGGACACGAACCTGGATATCGGGCAAGGATGCTAATGATTTTTAAATCAGAATCACAAATCTGGAAAATTATATTGCTTTAAAAGAAAAGAAAAGAATTAAATATTTTTTATCAATACAATTTGCACATTTATACTGTGGTATCCTTTTCTATTAACATAAGCATGTTCATTTTCTGCAGGTTTTACTATTGCTATGTGTGTCCCATCAACTATTCCAATAATATTTGGTAAACGGTGCATTACTCGAAATCTATAAGTAAAGAAAATAATTGTATAATTTTGATTTCCTTTACGTGCTGTGCATGTAATTACTTTGTTTTTAGAACTTCATTTTGAGCATGATTTTTTGGAAATTGTATTCATCTCCTCAGACAATGTCTATTTAATATAATAGCAACTTCTTTTACACTTCGGCTTATCATGGGTTGACTCATGGACGCCAGTAAATTGTTTCCATTATTCCGCTGGTAGCTACCAACGGCAAAAAAAATCATGGTTGCTAGAATCTAAACCATAGCAATAAATATAAGTATATGTTATTATATTATTTATTGTACTTACTCTTAAATGATTCGGAATTCGTAAAGCGTGGAATTATTTTTTCAAAAAGATCTAACATTGCTCTTTTATTAAGCCGATAATTTGAAATAAACTCCACATCACTCACTGAAAATGGATCTTGAGCATCTCTAATAAATCTTTTAAAAAGACAATCGACATAAAATCGCTCTTCATTTTCAAGTTCTTCGACTACATTTTTTATTTAATAAAAATATCTTAAATAAAGCAGTCATTCTTCAGTTATACACAAGTTATAAGTATTTTTAACTATTCTTACCGCCGAAGAAACAGATGTAACAGCAAAACTAAAGCAGCAAAACAATTCGAAACGTACACAACACAAGAGTCAAGTCACCAGTAACTTGTTTATGTCACGACCTAAAGAGCTTGTGACTAGCGAGTCACTTGATATGACGTCATATACAGCTAGTATTGGATATTGGCCACTAGAATGCGCTTCGAAATGTCACCATCGTGACTTTTTCACACTGGTGACTTGTGTACAGAATAGGGGTCCAGTAGTGCAGTATATGTTGCAACCCTGTGCTACTGATGAAAAAGTTGAATGAGAGAGATAGATATATAGAGAAATAAACATGTTAGCATGAAATGAAAGATCTGTCAATACAGGTTAAAAGTGCTTAGTATTATAACCTATAAAATAACAACATATTTGACAGTTCTGACAACATTGAATTACTGAAGGGTTGTATGCTGTTGAATAAAATATTAGGTAATAGATATTAAAGAAATGACAAATAAGAGAAGAAGAAGAAAAATATTTATATTAAATTTAATAGAAGAAAATTTTAAAATTATAGAGAACTGTTGAATTTTGATATATTAAATGTCCTTTTGAGGTTATGAAAGACATTTTTTATTGTTTCATGATTATATAATTATAATTTCCTAAAATAAAAATGTATGTAGACTGCTATAGAAAATAAATGAATAAGTGACATTGTGAGTGACATGTTGAATAAAAAAATAGAAGAGAAGAGTTCATCATATTTTGTGAATAAAAAGGAGTTTTATTAATAATAAGCAACAATATTAATAATAAGCAACAGGTTATTGGCCCTGAAGACAGTCCATTGCAAACAGCTGCTAGAAATTGAAGTAAATAAATAAATATTTAATATAACATTGCATGAATCTGGAAATATAAAAATTGATAATATCCAAAGCGTATTGAAGCTAAATAACAGAAACTATCAGCTATAGAGTCACCAAATGCGAATATTATTAAAAGTAAAAAAGGCATGGTCTGCTATTGAGTATAGTGAACCTAAAAGAGCTGCAAATGAGACATGCAATGAAGCCAAAGCTGCAAAACTGAAAGAAAAAAGTGCAATTGCATCGTCAATTTTGCTATCAACACTAGAACCAGAACAAGCACAACAAGTACTAAACCTTGACGAAGGTAAAGACATATGGAATAAATTGAAGCAAATCCATGAAGGAAAAACGTCATCGAGGAGAGTTAACTTAAAATTAGAGTTAAATACAATTAAGAAACAAAGTGATGAAAAAATTTATAAATACCTAACAAAAGGAAAGTATATACGTGATCAGTTATCTAGGTGTGGAGCAAAATTAGAAGATGAAGAATATTTTGGGTTAATGTTAAATGGATTACCCAGAACATACAATACAATAAGGCTACAGATGGAAGCAACGAGTTTAGAAAAAATCAGTCCAGAAGAATTCATTTCAGCCTTAAAAGCACAGGAAGATGAACTTGCATTAGAAGATATAGAAGTTAAGATGGAAGCAGCATGCGTAATAAAACAATCAAAACAACAAAACAAATATGAAAACAAGCAAAATAAAGCATGTTATGTGTGTGGAAGATTAAACCACTTTGCTCGTGATTATTTTTATCGAAAGAATGAACCCAATAATAGAAACAAACAAGAAGAATTTAATAGAAACAAACAAGAAGAATTTAGTAAAAGAAACGAACCACAAAAACGTAATTACAATCATGCTTACAAGATCAAACTGTCCAGTATCTGATACAAGAAATGACAGAAACTCTAAGCAAGAATTCGCTTTAAGGGCACAAATACATAGTACATTAAATACAAAAAACATTTCAACTAGCTGGTTTATCGACTCTGAAGCCACAAGCCACATGACTCAAACTGAACCAAATTTTGTAAAATTGCCTAACGGAAATTATGTAAAAATAAATAGAAAAGGAACATTTTTAATAAAGATAAAAATGCTGAGTGCAAATACAAATTTATTGATCTTTTGGATGTTCTATGGGCACCTAAATTTTTGAAAACCTTGTATCTATAATTACATTAGAGAAGAAAGACTGTATTAGTATTTAAAAACGGGAAGTGTGAAATACAAGACAAAAGCAGAACACTGTTAATCACAGGTACAAGAATAAATGATCTGTATGAAATGGATATTAACACAGAAACGACTGTTGAAAGTATTCATTATGCACAAAATGTAGAAGTAGAAATTTGGCACACAAGATTTGGTCATCAAAATCTACAGACATTAAATGAAATGAGAAATAAAAATGTGGTTAATGGTTTACAATTCAGAGGTAATAAAAATATAGATTGTGTTCATTGTATTATAGGGAAAACGGCAAGAAATAATAAAGAAATTAAAAGTATGAAGGATCTGGAATTACTACATATGGATCTATGTGGCCCACTTAAAATCCCAGCAATAGTCGGATCAAAATATATGTTCTTAATTATTGATGATTTCACGAGAAAAATAAAAGTTTATTTCTTGAAAACAAAAAACGAAGCATTGTCATATTTTAAAAAATTTAAAAAGGAAATGGAAAATCTAACAAATGAAACAATAAAAGGAATTCGTAATGACAATGGTAAAGAGTTCAAGAATAAAAAATTCGAAAAGTTTTTTAAAGATAATGACATTATACATGAGACATCTGCACCTTACACACCTCAAAAAAAAAACGGTATTGCAGAACGAAGTAACAGAATAATAATGGAAATGGCAAATGCTATGTTATCTGACTCAGAACTACCAAATATCGTTTGGGCAGAAGCGGCTAACTATGCAGTATATATAAAAACCGTACTTTATCGAAAGTAATTGCGACTACGCCTAATGAAAAAATTTACAATGAAAAACAGAGTGCGAATCATCTAAAAAATTTTGGTTCACTAGCATATTATTGGGTAGCGAAATTACAACGAAATGATAAACTGTCAGCAACGGTAAACCCAGGTATATTTTTGGGATATGACCATTTATCCAATCATATGAGAATTTTCTGCATTAAAAGACAAGAAGTAGTCATTGCACGAAATGCAAAAATTATTGAGAACGAGTTAGGTTCGAAGTTATTAAAAAAATACAAATAATGAAAAAACTTATATAGCAATACCAAACTATATTCCAAATAATAAAGATACGAATGAAGAAGAAACAATAAGTAATCATAATGAAATCGAAAATGAATTAGTCGATGTTGAAAACAAAAACTCTTGTGAAGCTATATTCAACAACATTAATAAGGATTTAACCAATTCGAATGAATGTTAAATTATTCATGATGACGAAGAAAACAACGATCAAGTTAAAAGATCAGAAAGCTTGAAAGAAAAATATAAAATATGTTATGAAGATATTTTAATGAGGTAGAGTAGCTAAAATAAAAGTCTGAAATAATTGCAATTAATATAATTAATTAAATAATTGTACACTCTGATACGAAAATAACAATAAATATATAATACGCCAATCACGTCTTCTAATTTGGAACACCCTGAAAAGGAAAGTCAAAGAGTAAGCTAATGCTTAGTGAAACACATTGCACACAACTATTTATCATTCGCACACACAACAACACTCACACTCAACAACAAACCAGGTAAGACGGGTAAAATTGAAAAGGATACTCCTCGAAAGGATTGTCACATATCGAATCCACGATATGCCGGCTACCGAATCCACGGTAGCAGAAGAACACTCGAAATCCATCGAGCAACTTGACATCTCCCACAGTGAGTTATAACAAGGCTTCAGGAGTATGAGTGAAAGCCGAGTACAAACCCATACTCCACCTCCCCACCGAAATGCAAGCGAAACTAAGGCACCTGTTCTAGCAGGGCACCGTTGGCACCAGGGTACCCTGGTGCGTCGCGCCTCGGCTTCACCCTCCTGTCAATGCAGTGTTAACGGGTTTATGCGCCCGGGATAGGGATAAGATAAAATCAAGATCACACTACAGTAAATATACTGTCTCACACTCAGTAACTCATAGGTATTGTGTCTCACCTATTGAACCAAATACCTCTGACACTTATCTCACGACTGCCAATAGAGTACTGATTCAAATAAACAATAACTGCATGTTATAAACTCTGTGTTATCAAACACATTGTAACTAATTAATTCAATTAAGAAAGACTGGGAGTTAAGTAAGTTGTTGTCTAATGCTTGAAACTAATTACCCTCTAACAAATATAAAAACTGAATGGATTCAAGCTATTAATAGCGAATTAGTCACACAGTATTAATGAAACATGGAAAATAGTAGATAAACAAAAAGACAGAAAGGTAATAGATTAAAAATGGATTTTTAAGATAAAAGAGAACGCAGATAGTAAAACAGAAAAACTGAAAGTAAGATTAGTAGCCCGAGGTTTCAATCAAGAGTATGAAATCGACTATAATGAAACAATTTCGCTTGTAATACGTCTAAATACACTTAAGAGTGTAATGCACCCTTACTGCTAGTGGTGCAGTGCGGGGTCGGGTGAAGACGGGTTGAGTACCTGTGGTGCTAGCACGCCCGGTAGAATTCTATCCGTGACGTCACGTTATCGCTACGAAACTACCTAACGCTAGCATGCCCCTAAAACTTATAGTAACGAGGCGATTTGTAGAATCGCTTTGAAGCGAGGGAAACGAAGCGATAGAAAGGCTGTCGCCAACTCTATCTTCCTGGTAGATAAACACATAGAATTTAATATCTATAGAAAAAATACTTCTAAATGACACTTCAAACAATAAATTGTTAATTTTTCATACTTTAATAAACAAATTATTACAAATTTCCTTTTCTCTAACTAATTTTCAGACTATTGCAATAAATTATGAATATTCAATTGATACTATTGATAAAATATTATTTAAAATGATGCTCAGGCAAAGTATGAATAACAATTTAATATAAAACAAAGATAATTAATGAAATTTAGCTATAGAAACTTAAATTATATATGTCCAATTTGCGATAAATTAAGTAAACTATATGAGAAAGAATATATTAACAAGATTTTACCATACAATATATATTTAAAAAATGTTTTAGTAAACAATAAACTAGTAGATTTAAAATAAACTGAAGGTATAAGAATTTGCCAAATAAAATTAATGTAATTATTTCTCGTCGCCTTTCTTCAATTATGTTATTTGCATAATACAGTTGATTTGGTAACATTATTCAAATATCTGAAACAATAAATTATTTAATAATTAAAATAATATTACATAATTAAAATTATATCTTACCCGTAATAAAACAATATGTAAAGAAACAACAAATAGAAAATCAACTCCGTGATCACTAACAAGAAACCTGTTTAATATTTGTTTATTTTTTTATTCAAATATCTGAAACAATAAATTATTTATTAATTAAAATAATATTACATAATTAAAATTATATCTTACCCGTAATAAAACAATATGTAACGAAACAATAAATAGAAAATCAACTCCGTGATCACTAACAAAAAACCAGTTTAATATTTCTTTATTTTTTATTCAAATATCTGAAACAATAAATTATTAATAATTAAAATAATATTTCGCAATTAATGTTATATCTTACCCGTAATAAACCAATACGCAACGAAACAAAATGTTCAACAATCAACGTTACTCCTGCTCACAGTCTAGAAAAATGTGTAACAATGAAATGTTTTTGTGTTGAGCAATATAATTTGAGCTATGTTTTCATATCGGGAGGTAGACAGCCGAAAGCGCACGAAGTATTTTTCTACAATAGAATTCTACCTGGAATGCTACGACGGTTACGATACATAGAATCGCCTTCGCCGGCAGGCGACAGTAGAATTCTACCGGGGCGTGCTCCCACCACTGGGGTAATAATATTTCACTTTCATACTAAGAGTGCAGTAGTTCGGAACTTTTCGTTATTATCCGTTGAAACACTAGAAACGCCAGGCCATGAATGGGTACATGTTTCGCATTCAGACGAAAATGAAAATTTTTAGAACAGATGTCCGTAACTTACCAATTTTTAAGGTGTAGGTTTTCTGAAATAATGTATAATTTATTTTTAATTTGGTTATAAAAGTTAATAATTTGTTTCATGTTTAATTAGAAATTAATATATTTTCATTAATTACATAGTTTAACAATATGTGTTTGATTAAAATATCTAAAATAAATGATATTTAGGGAATAAAAAAATTGGCATAAATTCTAGTACAACATAAGAACATATTTTATTTAACACAATATATAATCATTAGTAATAATACTCAGAAATATTTATATAAAAATTATTATTTTGTATTTCTTAGTCTCGGGTCAACAATTTCAGGAAGTAAATATTTCATATAAAATGTCTTTAATTTGGGTTCCATTTGTTGCCAAAACAAATCGTCTTTATTGACATACTCAATTTTTAATGGTTTTGCATTAAATCCAGTCCAAACGGCAAAAATGCAAACTTTTCTTTTTGAAATTTCTAATTGTCCTTGGATATGATAATACCAATCATTGTTTTTATTAATCACATAATTACTGTTTTTTTATCATATTTCCAAAATTTGATTCTATTTTTTTTAATTGCGTCATCCGGGTTCATTCCGTAAGCCGAATGTGGACATTTAATTTCTACAATAATATCTTTATCGACAATACCGTCTGGAGTTGCACCCAAAAAATTAAATTTTTCGTGAATAAATAAGCCACTTTCATTAATATTTATATTTTCCTGATCAGCTAATGCTTTTAGAGCTTCATATTCATGCTTTTTCTCATGTTTTACTGCAGGTATGTTATTTAAATTTGTTCTGTACAACATATTTTGCACCTTTTTGGATGGATCTGTACTGTCTCTCATTTTACAGACAGTTGCAAAATTTGAAGCTGTTAACAATTTCCGCCGTATTTCCAACCATTCAGCACTACCACTCTGTAAAATGGTTTGTCTTTCTATTTCCTCAATTTCTTCTTTAGTTTTTTTTTTGTAAATTCTTCAAGGTATTTTTCATTTCCTCTTGTCTCTCTTCGTCTGTCATATGAGGCTTCAAACAATTTTCCCCGTAATCCTTATCATTATAATTTTTTTATGAGAAAATAATTTTCTTTTTGTAATTTTCCCTTTCATTTTATATTTTTTTATTCTTTCTGCTTTTGACATTTCTAACATTTTTACCAAGTGTGGTGGACTTGTTTCATAATAGTTTTATGTAATTTTGATATAGGAATTTTTGAATTAAAGGAAACTACAGCAGCATGGCATCTTGTTCTGTAGGAACCCCCCGCGGAATAATTTATCCTCTTTCCCCCCACAAATTTTGATACAATGGAATTAAATTGTTCAACAATATTATTATTTGCATTCTTTATCAAACTTCTGGAGTGGTACGCTAAATTTTTAATAATTTGTTCTAATCTGAGTAAAATTTCTATATGGTTAACACTAATTAATTGGAAAATATTCTCATTGTCGGTATCCCTTCTTTCGCAAAAATAATCAGCGCAGTTTGTGTGTTCACCTAGGACATGGCGAATTTTTCTATATCTTCTTTTAGGAGTTTAATTTTGTCGGAATTACTGCAATCGCTATTTTTTTTATAATTAATAGCACCCGTAATAGTATGTCTAAATCTTAAAATTCTGTTATTTATATGCCTCCTCACATTTATGTTGAATCGGGAATCTTGACCAATACTTTTCAATTTATTGCAGTAGTTTCTTAACAAATGATTAGTGCATTCAATTTTTTCTATTGTTAAGTCACTGTATGGCCGTACATCTAATAATTTTTTATATGTGCTACTGTCCCCGTCAGCTATGAGTCTATAATATTTTACACCATACATCTCTTCACTCTTTTTAAATCCCTCCAGTAATATGGTACTTTCCATGCTAGTAGAAGAGCCAGTGTGATTTTTAAAACAATTGTGGTCTTTAGGAGTTTGGTGTATATTCTCAGCTTTCGTACAAGTTATGTAGAATTTATTTTTGACTCCTAAGAATAAAACTTTTCCAAATTTTGCGCCAACGATTGCAGCTGCACCAGAAAGAGCACTATAATTATTTTTATAGGATCGTTTCGACCAGCAACCATCAGCAACTACCGTAATTAGAGGAATACCTTTATTGTCTACATTACCAGCTCCAATTGCTTATTTTGCTTCTTCTTCTGCAGCTTCCTTCATTTCTTGCAATGCAGTATTCTCCCATCCTTGTCTTACAATATTCTGATATTTGTTGTAGGTTTGGTTTGACATCGAAGGAATATCCAAAGCACTAAATAGCTCGAATAAATTTGAATAACCGCAGCCAATACTTTGTACACCTGTAACTGCAGCCGTATTCAAATCCATTTTGTCCGCATTATTTCGTTCGCTATTAATTGAAAATTTGGCATGACACATATTACAAAATAGCAGTAGAAAAAGATCTAGAGTTAAATCAATATGATTTTAAAACGGCGTACTTAAATAGAATACTGAAAGAAGAGATATTCATGGAAATTCCTGAAGGTATAAAAGAAGATAAAATTAAAAAAGTATGTAGACTCAAAAAAGGAATATATGGCTTAAAACAAAGCGCCGCATCATGGTTCGCAACACTAAAAGAAAGCCTGATTGATTTAGGATTTAATGAACTATATTCGGAATCCTGCGTCTTCATTTATAAAACAAACAAAAACTACCTAATACTTTGTGTATATGTAGATGGCCTATTAACAGCGTCAACTTCGTCTGATTTAAACAATGACCTTATGAATAAGCTAAAATCAAAATTTGATCTAAAACAAATGTATAAAGTAAATTCTATACTAGGAATAATTCAAAGAGACCGAAAAAATCGTAAAACATACGTAACACAAACAAAATATATTAAGAAAATATGAAATAAGTTTGGTAACCAAAGACAACCATACCAGAAGAGAAAGAAAACCTAGAAAATCTATCATATTACGAATTGATAGGAAGTCTTCTATATCTGTCTCAGAGTACAAGACCAGACATTAGTTATACCGTTCTATCTATCTAAGTCAGTTTTGTTCAAATTTTAGCCAAGAACACTGACAGTAAGCTAAATATGTGCTAAGATAAGGAACCAAAAACATTGGAATCATATATGAAGCAACCAAAAAGGGGTTAACTGCATACAGTGATGCTTAATCAATATAGACGGGAAAGGATATTCTGGATACATATTTGTATTAGGAAATGGAGCAGTAAGTTGGCTATGCAAGAAACAAGAGACGGTTGCATTGAGTACGTGTAAAAGCGAAATTTTAGCTGTCACAGAAACAATTAAAGAAATAATATGGTCCAAGAAACTTTTAGAGGAATTAAATTTTGAAAAATATTTAAACCCAAACATTTGTCTGAAGGTAGATAATCAAGCAGCAATTCAGCTTAGTACAAACAACGTATTTCATGTCCGCACAAAGTATATCCAGAGAAAATACTTCTTCTTAAGGGACGAAATTGAAAGGAACAACATAAACTTACAATATATCGAATCTAAACGGATGTTAGCAGATTTCTGACAAAACCGGTAACAAAGAAGATTCTACAGAATTGCCTTGAAAACACTGGAATCAGAATGGAAGAAAAATAAAAAACCTAGTTAGGTTTCATAATTAAATGTTTCAAATTTGTTTAATTTCTCAAAATAGGGAGAGTGTTGAATTTTGATATATTAAATGTCATTTTGACGTTATGGGAGACATTAACAGCCGAATTCTCGAAAGAGTGTTAGCGTTAGCACCGGGTTAGTTAGCCGGTCTAACCCTATTCTCAAAAAAGTTTAGTACTAAACTCTTAACACTCCGCTAACACCGGTGTTAGATACGTTAACCCTTGCCATATCCATGACAACGCAAAATAAATAACTTAATCCTATTCACAAAGAATAACACCGTCCGATATGGGTTAAATTTAGCACCAAAACTTAAAACTCGTTCCCAGCAGTTTTAGTGAAAATTCGTTACGTTCATAATGTACATTTTTTTTAAATGTTAATTTCTATCACTAACGTAATAAAATGAGACGATTTTTACTTTTTTAAAAATAAATACAAGGCAAATAACAATTAATTAATAATTAAAGCACCCAAACAGAATACATCGTCCAAATCAACATCTACATCTTAGTGTTGATTACACACTGCTTTGCTGTTTGTCATGAAATATACAGCCCCATTACTAAGCATAATTTCAAAGTAATATTTTTCATACTTGTTTATTATCGAGCAATAATACATTTTTTTAATATCACTAGAAATTCTAAATAATGTTTAGATCAAATATTTTAAGGATTTCGTGATTACAATAAGCCTCTCCTTCATCAGCAATGTGAGAGCGGGCGTTAGATGTACGGCCCAGGTAAACGATTTAAAATAAGGGAGGCCTTCTACATCTAGCACTTGAAAATTTAATTATTTGAAGACAATAGTAGTACTTGTACATTACTACAAGGAGAATTGCCTATACCAATTCCTTCAAGGTATGGCTTTTTTATGGCGAGTAGTATATATCAGAGCTTTACCTGCAACATCAATAAAAAAATTCATTATTAAAATATTTGGACAGTTAATTTATTTATTTACCACACATTTCGGGCTACCAAGTAATTTTATTCTGGAAAATTCCAGTTTGATTAGACCATTTGCAGAAAGTAATATTAAAACATCAAATGCTATGTCTATTCCCACACAGTTGTTGATGACTGCCATTTTTAGCAAGTGGATGTAATGAGAGATGTGATTCCTGTTAGTTAAGCTAGTTGCTCACTAAAATCGATATAAATATTATCACTTTCACCACCTCTAGCCCAATACTTTTCTCAGATAGGGCTTAAATGATCTTGACATCTGGAATACCAGCCGCCATTTTGATACGATATGTGCTAAGCTAGCACTGGGTTAATCTAACACCGTGTTTGTTTCGAGAATACAGGTTAGACTAAATTTTAATACCGGGTTTAAGACGGTGCTAGCTAACACTCATTTTGGTTTTAAGCTAACACCGTTTCGAGAATTCGGCTGTTATTGTTTCATGATTTTATGATTATAATTTCCTAAAATAAAAATGTATGTAGAATGCTATAAAAAATAGATGAATAAGTGACATTGTGAGTGACACGTTGAATAAAAATATAGAAGAAAAGAGTTCATCATATTTTGTGAATAAAAACGAGTTTTAATAATAATAAGCAACAATATTAATAATAAGCAACAAGAACAAAAGTCAACATAGTAGGAATTTAAAAGAACAGAAATTGATTTGAATATCATTAGCCACCAAAATGGCAAGTAGATTACGCATGAAATCTTCCTCAAAACTTGTAGTTCTGCAAACTACCAAACCGTTTCTACAAATTGTTTTTATATAATTTTTTATTAAATCAACGACTTTTCTAACAGTATCTTTTTGAATCTGTATATTTTTTAAATGAATTTCTGTAAGTCTTTCTAAAAGTATTTTCCCTCTTTCTGTATATTTTTATCAAGTTATTTTCTCTTAATTCATGCATTTCACATATATCTTTATCCATCTTATTAAATACTTATTAATTATAGCAACAATCTTTCAATTCGCAGGTAATAGTAGGTACTTAAAATTGTGTTTTAATGCTACAAGTTAGCACTACTAAATTTCTCTTTTATTAGGTACTACTAAGTTATATTTAAACTAATTTTTCTTTCTGAGCGCATAGAATTTAATAGTGAGTAGTTGCAATCGATTGTATTGCTACTAATATTTAGTCAAATATTATGAGAATGGCTCTATGATTTTAACATTAGTTAACTGTTTCATATAAATAATTTTACTAATTTTAGTAAAAACTGATATTTTATAGTCAACGTAAGCCAACGTATTGTTACTTTGCTCATTAATTACAGGTAAGTGTTTTATTTACAACCTAGTGAATTTATGTAATGAATGTAATTTATGATATTGTTTTAGAAAATATGAAGCTTGGACTTACCGAGTACTTTAAATACTGTGCTGCAGAAAACTCAAGATATGTGTCAGAAGGGAAGCTGTATTTGATGCTAGTCCTGTCATTTTATGCGGAAGAATGACAACCTACACAGACACAATTAATATATTTGCACTCTGTTTGCAAAGCAGTGCCCTTTCCTCTGAACCGCATGAAATAACAGGAGTATTTCATAAAAATAATAGTGAAATCATTATAAAATCAATGTTGTGTTCCTGCAAAGGCGGGAAAAGTGGAAAATGTAAACACATTTCGGCAGTGTTGCAATTTTGTATCAGGTATATTTTAATATCTAGTTTTTAAACGCTGAATGCTATTTTGGTTTGCATGATCATAAATCATTTTCTTACTGAATTTTTTTTTCGTTTTCTGCTTTTTTTTGTTTTTTTGTTTTTCAGAAAAAATATTTAATGATTTAGAACTTTTGTTAAAAACTGACATTAAGTGTATGTGGAGCGCCAAGAGAACAAAAACGGGGGAAAAATTATAAAGCAGTACCTATAAAAAATATGCCCTGTTTTTAATGAAAAAATTTGTACTACCATCAGTATTGCTATCAAGAGATACTGATATTTTAAATAAATTCTGCTCTTGAAATACATAGGTTTATAATAATTGTGTTTAATAGAAATTCTTTATGTATTGTAACTATACATGTTTTTTTTTTAGAAAAGGAAGGAGAAATGTTGCTAAAACTAATGCGATTGTTGTAGAACCCGATGAAACCGTAGAAAATATTATTCTAAATAATGCATGTCATTCCATAATAATGCTGATAATGTTAGTGTTTAATGTTAATTTAAATAATTCTTGTTGTAAAAATAAATATGAAGAAATTTTTTATAAATATGATAATCAGTCAATATTTTTTTTAAACCAAAGTTCAACTGAATGATTTAAAGAAAGAAAATATAGAATTACGGGGTCTAGGGTATATGAAATATACACATATTCGCAACATGATTGGAGAAAAAGGCATTTATATATCCAAAAAGATGTACAAATAAATTTACGAAACATGGCATACAATATGAACGAAAAGCAAGAGAAGAATTTGCCAAGAAATTTAATAAAAGAGTTGTTGAAGTAGGTATGGTTGTTTCTAATAGCAATATTAGGCTAAGATTTTCCGCAGATGGTATAATATTTGAAAAAAATTATCCTAGAGTATTGCTAGAAATTAAATGTTTATTTTCAGGTGATTAGAAATATTAATGTACAATATATTAAATAAAGATAATGAAAATATACAATTAATAAAAGATGCAATAAAAAAAAATACTGCGCCATACCTGAACATCCAAAACGACCATGTACAATTAAAGAAAAAACATAAATATTACGGCTAAGTTCAGTTGGGATTGGTAATTTTAAATGCGCCCAAATGTTTTTTTTTATTATTTATGCTTCATTTGACAATTCTTTTATAGTTTTGTAAAAGGGTAAATCAAAATTATTTTTTAAATATGATACCTTTTATATGCTGTAATATGTACAATATGCTATTTTCTCTTTTCAACTTCACAACAACAATAAAAAAAATTATTAAACTAAAAATTTATCAGCACTTAATATAATATTGCTTATTTGTGACCCTAAGCTCCATTGCAATTTTCCAGACACAATTTGAAATATTTTAATTCTTTGAGTCATCCTTTTGATATGGACTCGTGCAGCAGCTATTTCAGCGTTAAGTTTTGCATTAACGGCACTTAATTGTTTCTGATTTTTTTTAAAATGGAGGTCTTATTAACTTAATGTCATTACTTATAGAAATATTGTCGATAAGAAAACATTTGTCGACCATTATGGCGTCTTTTGACTTACTTAATTTATAAATTAAATCACTTTCTACAAATATGGTCTTATCCGAAGCATGACCATCGTATGAGTCACTTACAAAAGTGATTGTGCCAGCAGGTGAAACCCCGACCATAAATTTCATGGTTTGATCAGATTTGTATTGCGAATAAAATGTAATTTGGCATCACACACATTTAACTTTTTGAATGCATATTTCTGTGTAGTGTAATATTATGCGAACATTCTGAAATTTTTCAAAACAGGTTATATTATCATTTGTTATTTCTTCGAGCGAAGGAAGAGTTATAGTTGGTTTAAAATTGATGTTATTTTAGGAATCATATCCTGAACGTAATTTTCACTTGCCTGTCCAGAAATTCCTAATGAAACACATAAAATAGTGTACGTTAAGTTGGTTTTTAGTTTAACAAAAGTTAAAATTAACCTGTCTTTAACCGAAAATTGAAGAATTCTTTTATCTAGGAAATTTATACATAACAATTCAATTATTGTCGACAGCATTGCAAAACTATGAATCCCAGTAAAACTATTTAAAGCTTACAGTTAATTTTTCCGGAGTACTTACTTGTACTGAAAAGTCTCTAGTCATTTGATTTATATCGCTTGGCCCAGAATTGTTCGGCTGTGAAATTAACATATCAAGTAAAATAGCGGCTGTTTCCACATCCTCTACAGCAGTGGCGTAGCCAGGAATTTTGGAAGGGGGGTGGGGGGGTGGTGAGGGTTCAAAATTAGATTAGATTACTTAATACATAGGTATGTATATCTATTTATTTATTAAGAAAATGTAAATAAATGGAGATATATATATATATATATATATATATATATATATATATATACAGGGTGTTTGGCGGAAGGCCGGCACCCAGAAAATTTCGTTCATTTTAAAAGATACAAGAAAATGTTAAGGAGCAAAGTTAAACTAGACAAAGGGACTCATAAAATGGCCCTAATAACAATTTAGTGTCACTTCCGGTTTTAGCGGAAATGTATTCAACTTTAATTCTAGCATAGGGAATCAGTATTTTTATATATTTTTTCGAAATGTACATAAAATTAGCTTTACAATGATACCAAAATATCATTGTTTTACTTCAACCATTTCAAAATGGCGACTCTTCATTTTTAAAATATTTACTAATAAAAATTCATAAAAAATACACCATAGCCAGCTATTTGAGATTTTGTTACCTGAAACCAAACAAATAATGTCAAAAAATATTACATCTACCTTTCCTGAAGATGTAATGGTAAAATTTGTAATATGTGACAAATTGTGCAAAAAATGACGGCGGCCATTTTGAGTATTTTTAATTTTAATTTTGTTTGTTATATTTAAAAAAGTTTTTGTATTGTGTTGATTATTGTAAGGTATTTTAATTATTTTTTTTGCGTTAATTACCTATAGTTTTAAGTACACAAATATGAAAATAAATTGTCGCCATTTTGAAATGGTTGAAGTAAAACTATGATATTTTGGTATCATTGCAAAGCTAATTTTATGTACATTTCGTAAAAAAATATAAAAATACCGATTCCCTATGCTAGAATTAAAGTTGGAGCCATTTCCGCTAAAACCGGAAGTGACAAAAAATTTGTACTAGGATCATTTTATGAGTCCCTTTGTCTAGTTTAGCTTTGCTCCTTAACATTTTCTTGTATCTCTCAAAATAAACGAAATATTTTGGGTGCCGGTCTTTCGACAAACACCCTGTATATATATATATATATATATATATATATATATATATATATATTTTATTTTAAATTCGTCAAGGAGGGGGTCCGGACCCGTAAACCCCCCCTTGCCTACGCCACTGCTCTACAGAATGTTCAACTTCTTCCGTTTCACAAGAACATTCTTGATTTTCATTGCTAGTTTTAGCTAAAAGAACATTATCTTCTGGCAAAAACCTAGATTCTCTCCTTTTCTGTCTTTCACTCCTTTCAAGATTTTGTTCAAATTTTAAAGATGACGATGAAGGAACGGGAACTACGCTAGACGGCAGGTTCTTCGAAGGTAATGCATTACGTTTCAAAACCTGTTTATGATTTTGAATATCTAAAAGTGTAGGAATGGATTTTATGTAATTAGACAGAACTGTTTTCAACCACGTTTTATTTTATTCAACTCCAGATTGAAAGAAATAATTCCACTGATTTTCTGATAACTGTATATTTGGTTGCCAAACAGATTTGCAAACCTTCACATACCAATGCCATAACATACAACATATCAGTTTTTTTATTTATTAAATTTTGATATTCAAAATTAACAAGAACTGTCAAAGGCACAGTTCGATCGTGGACATATACCTGTTAATAATATACCCCTTATCTCCCATCTTACCAATATACTGTAAAGATGCTCAAGCGTAACAGAGATATATCTGCATCGCACACAAGTGAGACGGTATACTAGAATAAATTTCCTTCCGACAACAGCAGACCTGTTAAGACATGTTCGCAACGTTTCTATTGTGCTAACGCTCGAAGATACGAGAACATTCTCATATTTAATTGCTCTAATATTTAAGCCGAGCAGAAGAGACCGCGAGAACAGTCTGACATTAACGTTACAATTGGCGTCAAGTGAGACGGTTAATTACTGTGAAGTATAAATAAAAATAAATAAAATGGCGAATAAACAATTAAGTGAATTAAAAGTGGCCGATCTCAAGAGGAAGCTGGAAGCACGAGAACTAGAGACATCGGGAACCAAGTCTGTTCTAAAACTTCGTGTACGGCAAGCTTTATAAGAAGCTGGTGAAAATCCTGATGACTTTCTATTCGAAATTACGGATGGTTTCATCGATTTTTTTACGAAAAAAATTCTCTAACATTGAATAAAGAACTGATAGAAAATTCTAGAATTTTGATAGAAGAAAAAATGATGGAAAATTGTAGAACATTGAAAGAAGAATTAATAGAAAATTCCAGAATTTTAGAACAAAAATTAAAAGAATAATTAACAGAAAATTTTAGAATATGGGAAGAGAAACTAATAGAAAATTCTAGATTGGAAGAAAAAATTGAAGACAATTTGAAAAATGAATACGATATGAGGATTGCAGAATTATAGAAGAATGTCTTCAAAATTACGTCAACAGCGGTTTCAAATTCTAATATAACTAAAACTGATGAAATTCAGGAAAAAAAATCAAGAAAAAGAAAAAAGTTCCAGAATGCATATAAAAACAGCAGAATTTGATTGCAAGACATCGTGGCCGAATTATGTAAAACAATTTGAAGCCGCTGCCAAAGCACCGTTTGGCTGCGTGGAGACGCCATGGATATCCTACAGACGCTAAAAGACTTGTCAAACGGTTGGATATGCGGTACGGCAATGTGTACCTGGAACGCATGTACCAGACGCAACTGAGAAACCGATACCAGAGTTCCAAAGAAAATTACAAGAATTTGAGGCTGACATAGTTCGTTTGGTTCGTTCCGCACATCCTACAGCTCCTGATAGCGTTTTGGAATGTCTAGCCACTCAATCATTTATGTACGGGGTCCGAGAAAATGAAACTCGACTGGCTCGACCAAAAACTCTGGTTGACGCACATTCATATGCCTTAGATCATTAAGCAGCTAAAGACATATCGATGCTAAAAGGTCCGAAGACACCGAAGACCTAGAAGACAAAATAAGACGAGTCACTTCGGAAATATTTACTGGAAAGAAGAAACTCCGCCACGACAAACAGCACTGAACAAAAGCAAGCTAATATTTCAGCACTTACTTCAAGTAATTTGCCAGAATTTTGGGCCGAAGATCCTGAACTACGGTTCCAACAGGCCGAAATTATATTTGATTCTGGACGCATCACTTCTGAGGTTGGTAGATATAACGCACTAATTACTTCACTTCACTGCAAAGAAATCAGAGACTTAATATTGAATCGCCCAACTAAGGACCGTTACACTACAACAAAAACAAAATTATTAAAAAGAACGACACCTACAAATTTTCAAAATTTAAATACGTTATTAAATATTACAAATTTGAACAACGGCATGACATCTCAATTAATAAGAAAAATGAAGCAGCTAGCAGGAAGCAACAATCAAAACAGTACGCTCTTATAACATTTATTTCTACAAAAACTACCTACATATATTCAACAAATGTTAATATCGTCAAAAAATTTATCAATTGAAGAAAATGCTGATTTAGCTGATAAAATTATTGAAATTGCGAGACCTACCAAAGTTAATACCACAAATGTCAACTCGTACAATCCAACGACTATTCAAGCAGATATATTGGACATAAAACAAGCACTCACCGCTTTGGCTCACAATCATTATGATTCTGTTTATTCACGTAATTTTACAGACTCCATCAACAACGCCTCCGCGGCGGTTTACACCACATGCGACACCTCCACTCCAACTACAAGAGTGTGACAACTCTATCTGCTGGTATCATCACAGTTTTGATTCTGCCGCCAAGAAATGTAGCCCGACTGCAAAAATGTTCCAGAAATATATGGTCAATACAAATTTTTTATTATCCTCCACAAATTATAATTCTTTTCCTTTTTCCAGAACTAATGCCTCCGTCAAACGTCCACTTATTTTTGTCACAGACATTTTATCTGGTTGTCAGTTTTTGATCGATTCAGGTGTAGAGGTAAGTGCCATTCCACCTGAATATACACATCATTATAATCTACAAAAATATACTCTTAAGGCAATTACCAACACTAAAATTGACGTATACGGTCGTATACTTTTAGCTATAGACATTGAACTTGACAGACTATTCAAGAGGGAATTTATAATTGCGAATTTCAAACATGCAATTTTAGGTGCAGATTTTTTGAGATAATTCAATATAATAATTTATGTAAGTAATCGTAAATTATATACTCACCAATTACAAAAGGCCCATATGTAGCGCCAGTGAAATCAAATAATAAATTCCTGCGATTAATATCAAAATATCTTTCTTTGACAAATCCTTTCACTTCCACCGACAAAATTAAACATAATGTCACTCATCGGATAATTACTGACGGTTTACCTGTTTTCTGTAGACTGTGTCGTCACCACCAATTAAACTCACTGCAGTTAAAAAGGAATTTGATGAATTACTCAATTTAGGCATCATACTTCAATCTTCCAGCAATTGGTCATCTGCTTTATACATGGTACCAAAAAAATTACCAAACGATTGGCAAACTTGTGGGGACTATCACTTAACAAAATTACACTTCCTGATCGTTATCCAATCTCACACATACAAGATTTCGCCATTAATATAGGAAACGCAAATATATTCTCAAAAATTAATTCAGTTATAGCTTATCACCAAATATCTATGGAAAATTCATCAATTTCAAAAACAGCAATCACAACACCATTCGGCCTTTTCGAATATACTCAAATGCCTTTTGGATTACGTAATAGTGCACAAATATTCCTGCCCCTAATGGATAAAGTAACACGTAACTTAAACTTTTGTTTTGCATACATAGATGATCGCCAGCTTTTCAAAAGAACATATTCAACACCTTCGATTACTTTTCGACAAATTACCACAATACGGTATCATTATTAACCACAAAAAATGCCAACTCGGTTTACCTCAAATAGAATTCTTAGGTCACAAAATTAGCAAAAACGGCATAATGCCGTCACCTTCAAAAGTTGAAGCAATTCAAACATTTCCCATACTAACCACACAAAAACAGTTACGCGAATTTTTAGGCCTCACAACAAATTAATAGACAACAAAACACCGAAAACTAAACATTTATCACTTGATCAAACACAATTGACAGCTATCAAAAACATCAAATCAATTTAACTGCTTTATCAATCCCAATACCTAACACACCAACTAGTATCAAGGTAAATGCCTCAGACACTGGCACTAACATATTCCTTTAACAATAATTCTTCCAGACACTCACCAAGAGAAATACGTCATTTATATTTCATCGCTCAATTCACTACAGATATACTACACATACAAAGTAAATTTAACAACGCTGCAAACACATTATCATGCAATCAAACATCATCATTTAACAGTATATAACACATGAACTACGACAATTTGGCACACCATCAAAATTTAGATAAATAAATTGATTATATAATTCAAAATAAAAATAGATCCATTCGGTTTAAAAAATTAAATTCCCAAATACAAATTTATATCATTTCTGCGACATATCTTCAAACAAACTCAGACCTTTTATACCAAACCCTTTCCGAAAATCAGTTTTCATTCCACAATCTATCACATCTGAGGATTAGAGCAACATGCAAACTCTTATCATCAAAATTCATTTCGCCAAATATGCATAAGTGATATTAAACAATGAACACAGCAATGCAATAAGTGTGAATCTTAAAAATAACTAAACATAAAAAATCCCCCATGCACAAAGTCCAATTATCTTCTGTTCGTTTCGATTTTATATAATATATAACATTACAGACATAATAACACAGCACGGATTTAAACTTGTTTTGAAGAATAGAGTTATGATGATCAATGATGAAGAACTGGTATGAAATCCATGAAACGTTAATGCCATGTGAGTATTGATAACGGAAGATGTAACCCTGCCAGAATGGAGTGAATCGATCGTGGAAACGCAATTAGATGGTACCTTCTGTAAGGGAAACATTTTCATGCTCCACCCGAAAAATGATGATGCCAAAACTGACACTGGAATTGTAATTAAAAATCTTCTTCAAAACCGACAAGATAATCCCAGTTGAAGTAATGAAGACTACTATTTACCCCGTTGTACTAAACCATAGAAAACCATAGTTGGTAAATTTTCAGAGGTATCGATTATTATTCTAACTGTGAAGGCCAAAGATATCACATCCTGTGAAGTTCCGGATATGCTAATCAAGGAGCTGTCAACATCGTTCCAGGAATTGACCACCGACCAAAAAACCAAGACTAAAAACTTAATTGGGAACTTTCAAGATGTGTTCCAACTCGACAATAAGGACAAAGGAAGAACCAATGTAGTCCATCATAAAATAGACACTGGAAACGCAAGACCTATCCGCCAAACAGCAAAAAGACTACCACTGGCCAAGCGGGAAGAAGCGGAAGGAATTATTGAGGACATGAGAATGGAAGGTGTGATCGAATCTTCAAACAGTTCATGGGCTTCACCAGTTGTGCTAGTGAAGAAGGATGGTTCCACAAGATTTTCCATCAATTATCGACAGCTTAACAACGTGACGAAGAAGGACAGCTATCCGTTACCTCGAATAGACGATACACTGGACCCTTTGGCTGGATCAAAGACTTTCTCTACTCTTGATCTAAAGAGCGGATACTGGTAAGTGGATTTAGATTCAAAAAACAAAGGAAGGACAGCCGTTACCATCGGTACCGGACTTTGGCAATTTACTATTATGCCATTCGGGCTCTGCAATACTCCTGCAACATTTGAACGTCTCCTAGAAACTGTGTTGGCCAGACTGTCGTGGAAAACATGTTTGGTTTACTTCGACGATATAATTGTGGTAGATAAAACATTTGAGGACCACATGAAGAACTTGAAAGAGGTTTTCTAAAGATTGAGGAAGGCTAACCTGAAACTCAGTCCAAAGAAGTGTCACTTGTTTCAGAGAGAAGTTCCATTATCTTGGTCACGTAGTTTCTGATAAGGGTATTGCAGTTGACCCTGAGAAAATCAGGGCTGTGGGTGACTGGCCAGTACCGAAAGGTAAACACGAACTGAGAAATTTCCTTGGTCTCTGTACAACATAGCGAAGCCATTGACAAGGCGTACTGAAGAAGGAAGAAGATTTATCTGGGAGATGGACTGTCAAACCGCGTTCAAACAAGAAAAATATTCCTTCACAAACGCACCTGTTCTAATTTATCATTTACCAGAAGGAGAGTTTATTTTAGATACAGATGCCAGCAACGTTGGAATTGGTGGCGTTCTTTCCCAGACTCAAGACGGACATGAAAAGGTTATTGTCTACTTTAGTAAGACCTTGCCAAAACTAGAGAGGAATTATTGTGTCACTAGAAAAGAACTTTTAGCAGTTGTGAAATCCGTGGAGCACTTCTACAAATATTTGTATGGTAGAAGATTTCTCATAAGAAATGACCATGCCGCTCTTAAATGGCTGCTACAATATAAGAATCCTGAGCGTTCGGCGACTAGATGGATTGAAAGATTGCAAGAATATAACTTTATCATCGAGTATCTGGCAGGTACCAGCCATCGTAATGCTAAAGCATTATCCAGAAGAACTTGACAAGACGAATGCAATCGACTAGAAGAAAAACTCTCCACTGTCGCCAGAACCAGGGGCGGATCTAGAGGTGTGCTGTGTGTGCAATAGCAAACCTGAAATTTTTCAGGGGCGGCATTTTAGAAAAGCAATTTGTTAAAAATAAAAATTTTAATTAAATATTCATCTTTGTTTACACTTATTTACAAACTTTTTGAAGCATTTATGCCATCATATCTAGGATAATTATTTTTTATTGCAATTTGACGGTTTATGTAGGACCACACACATATTGGCTTGTTTCCACAATTTAAGTATTACATGCAGCAAGCGGCAATAGCCATTAGCGGCGGGTTGTTTGTATCGGCATAGATCTGTGGTGTCGGTAGAGTATGTTATCAAAACACCATTTTTGTTCAATTAGTAAATAACTCAAGGAAGGTGGACCTAACATTTCAGCGCAGGGATACATGTTCGGAACGTGTACATTTATTTTCTGATTTTCTGAATGTGAAGTTCAATTTGAAAGTGTGCTCAATATTCTATTAATAATTTGTGCAATAGGTATGTTTTCATTTAAAACTGTACCATTAAGCTTGAATCCTTGAAGGTATAAGTAGTTTTAGGTAAATTACTATAAGAAAATAAAATTTACAAAATATGGAACCTATTCTGTTTTTTTCTTATATTATGTCAATATTTACATATTTATATAAATATTGTCATAACATATCTACCACATCTTACAATTTAGTAATCATTTTACAAAAAATATCTAATAAATATTTATTCCTATACATATTTTTGTTTCTGTGATATTACAGAATACAATATCATTCATTATGTCATTCCCACAAAAAAGAACCAAACTCTCTGAGGCTCTATATAAGAAAAAGAAATTAGACCGAGAAAAAGAGCTGAAAAAACAGGCCTGCAGTTTAAATAAGTATCTGAAGAAAGACGAGTTGAAGTCAGAAGGTAGTTCTGCAGATTCTGTTTCACCTGTACCCAGTACTAGTCATTCACTCAGCTCTTGCTGTAGTCAAGACTTAGATTGTAAAGTCAATGTCCAACCTAATCGATAATCAAGATACGTGCAAAAATATAAATGAAGTCAAGAAAATTTCAGAAGAAAATGAAACTTGTAAGGCTTCAAATTACCCGCGCACCCTTAAGCAACCCAGCCTCTAGGGGTAGGGAGCATCGGGCGTGGGTGTGAAGGATCAGGTAGTCGGGTGATGACAATGAGTTAGTTGAGACGTGTCTGTTTTGTGTTTTGTCTTAATTCTGTTTAAGTTGCCTTTGTACATTTGTTCTCGTTCTTGTTTGTGTTTGTTTCTATTTTCCGCGTGTGTAAATAAAGATATTTTGAACTGTGATTATTTCGCCGTGATTCTACAATCGGCCTGAACCCCACAATCCCTATTGTTTATAACAAATCACGTTATAAAGTGGCTGCCCAACAGTGGTGCCGAAGTTATGCGAGTGAACAACACCAGCAAGTTTAGTGTGTTTTGTACGGGTATATTTTGCCTTTCGCAAGAAAAGTTTTCTTTCTGCGTCTCACAAACCCACGCGGTCATCGACATTTTGGTTGCCAGGACGCGCCACCCACGCACACCTCGTTCACAGGAAACGCAGACAACGTCACCACGCTGGGAAAGGAGAAACTAGTTCTTCAATCGCTTCCCTTTCGCCGAAGCCCGCGTTTTAGCAACATGGGAGCCCCTTTCAAATGACCCCCGAACAATTACAGAACCTTATTCAAGGACTACAAAGTTCTTTTGTAGAACAAATCAACACGCTACGTGCCGCAACCCCGACATCGGTGACGCTCAATAACCACAACGGGAATTTTGCGCGATGTTCCTCGCGCTTCAGCGGCACAGAAGGTGAGAATGTAGACATTTTTATCGATGCCATAAAAGTGTATCAAGAATGCACGGACATTTCGAATGAAAATGCATTAAAAGGGCTACCGATGCTCTTCACGGGTTTAGCCGCAGAGTGGTGGTCGGGCGTAAAAGCGACAACTAACTCTTTGGTGATGCGTTGCGCGATCTGAAGCAGACATTCGGCGCGCGGAAACCCGTCGTGAGCACGACCCCAACTCAAGCTGGACCAGCCGTCGATAGACGCCCTCCTATCGCGTGCTACGGATGCGGCGCCCCAGGCGTTATCCGCGCAAGATGCCCAACCTGCAAAGACTAGACGTAAGGTTCAGTCGCCGCAGACGTGGTCACGTTTTGTTCTTTGCACACTGAGGTTGATGCCACGGTGAAACCGCGCACGCGCCCCGTGTTCGACATCGAGATTCTCGGCATCGCCGGTACGGGGATCGCCGACACCGCAGCGCAACAGAGTGTAGCGAGTTATTCGCTGTACAAAGTGTTTCTCGAGAAGGGTCAACACTTCCGTTCGGCGGTCATCACGACGACGCTTGCAGACGGGAAGGCGACGCCGACCTGAATTCTCTCAACAACCGCCGATGTGCTGCTGGAAGGACGGGCCATAAAGACAACGTTCGTCGTGTTACCGGAAGCACGCGACAACCGGATGCTTCTAGGCATCGACTTCCACGGCGACGCAGGCATCGCAATCAACATGGCGCGTCAAACTTGGGGTTTTGACGACTAACCCAACGAAACGTACCGACTACAGATGGAAGGTGAGTCGGGAAAAGAAGCCATCGGGTTTGCTTCGGCCGAGTACCTGCGTCCAGAAGAAGGTACGTCGCAGTCAGGCGAACCGAGACACCGAATGAACGCGTTTCTGCAGGAAAACGGCGACGTATTCAGAGCAGGGGGAGGCCCGACGCCATATGCGGAACACCGCATTGACACCGGCGACCACGCTCCTGTTTCCGTCCCGCCGTACAGGATGTCTCCGCAGAAACAGGACGTCCTGCGGCAAGAAATAAAGAAGATGCTGACCGACGGAGTGATTGAGGAGTGCGAATCTGCATGGGCCGCGCTAGTGGTCCTCGTCCCCAAGAAGGATGGCAACACGCGGGTCTGCATCGACTACCAGCAGCTGAATGCGGTCACGGTGAGCGACCGTTACCCCCTGCCCCGAGTCGACGACCTGCTGCATACGGCCAAGTCAGCGCGATGGATGTCTACAATTGACCTGAAGGCGGGCTACTACCAGGTGTCGGTGCGTGCTGAGGACCGCGACAAAACCGCGTTCGTCACACCATTCGGCACTTACAGGTATACGCACATGCCAATGGCACTCAAGAACTCGGGAACGACTTTCCAAAGATTAATAGATCGCTTCCGTAGCGCGTTACGTGACGTGCTTGTATTCGCTTATTTGGATGACCTAGTGGTAATATCGGAGACGTTTGACAAACATCTAACCGATTTAAAAACTGTATTCGCCCGCCTCGAACAATTCGGCTTGTGGGTAAATCGGGAAAAATGTGTGTTTGCCAGAGAAACAGTAAAATTTCTGGGACATGCCATTACCAAGAAAGGCGTGAAAACTGACCCGGACAAAGTGACCGCCATCTCCAAAATGATGCCGCCGCGGACCGCTAAACATTTTCGGACATTTTTGCAGACTTGCTCATGGTACAGGCGCTTTGTTGTTAATTTTTCACAGGTCGCCAAGCCGCTAAGTGTCCTGCTCAAAAAGGACGCCGCTTGGAGATGGGGCGACGCCGAGAACGAAGCTTTCCTGACGTTGAAGAGGGCCCTCACTACGGCTCCAGTGCTGCGCCAGCCGGACGAGAAGCTGCCGTACACGATACGTACGGACGTCAGCAGTTATGCGCTGGGTGCAGTTTTGCTGCAGGGGGAGGGCGCCGACGAACGTCCTGTCGAATACGCAAGCCGCCTGCTGACACCCGTCGAGCGGAACTACCACACTACCGAGCGCGAGGCACTCGCGGTGGTATTCGCTGTCAAAAACTTTCGCGGGTACATCGACGGAGCTCAGGTAGTGGTGGAAACCGACCACCAAGCACTGAAATGGCTCATGGGCATGCACTCGCCAGCGGGGCGGCTCGCCCGGTAAGCGTTGACGCTACAGGAATATGACCTGCAGATTCGTTACACGCCAGGATGCCGTAACGTCGTGGCTGACACCCTATCCAGACCCACCTGCGACAACGAGAACGAGGGCGAATGTGGCCTGTGTACATTTGTCGTCGACCTGCCAAGGACAACCGCCACGGATGTGCGAAAAGAACAGCTGGCCGACCCGGAAGTGAAGAAGATTATCACCTGTTTCGAGAAAGTCGACCACCCGGACCGGCCGAATTGGACTGCGCGCGGCTACCTGATGATGGACGGCGTGCTGCATCGGTATGTTGCAGATGCAGACAGCGAAGAGACGCAGCTCGTAGTTCCCAAGGGCGGCCGCCAGCGGGTGTTGCGCGAATACCATGACTCACCCACTGCGGGTCATTACGGCGCTGAGGGGACACTGCAGCGCATCGCTAGCCGCTACTACTGGCCAGGTATGAGGCGTCACATCACCGAGTACGTGAAAGACTGCCTGCAATGCCAGAGGTACAAGCCGTCCACGATGAAGCCGGCCGGTCTGCTGCGTACGCCGCCGCCAACGCAAAGATTCGAGACGGTTGCAGTGGATCTGTTCGGCCCGCTACCACCAACTCCAACGGGCCATCGACATATCTTTAGTGTCGAGGACGTCGTTACTGGATGGGTGGAGACATTC
This sequence comes from Stenolophus ochropezus, assembly GCA_035578165.1. NCBI lineage: Eukaryota > Metazoa > Arthropoda > Insecta > Coleoptera > Carabidae > Stenolophus > Stenolophus ochropezus. The sequence goes on from JAQOWZ010000017.1 coordinate 24,578,168, forward strand.
CCATTAGTAGAGGCAACAGCGGAGGCGTGCGCGAGGATCCTCATTGACGAAGTATTCCTGCGCTACGGGACCCCGCGACGCGGCGCAGTTTGTCAGTGCCGTGATGCAGCACGTCACCTACTGCATGGGGTCCGAGCAAGTGCTGACGCCACTGTACCACCCGGAGGCAAACCCCGTCGAGCGGAAGAACCGCAACCTGAAGTCGCGCCGAATTGGGCTGAGAAGATGCCGGCCATTAGGTTCGCACTGAACACGGCCAGATGCCAGTCCACGGGGCAATCGGCCGCGTTCCTGACGTTCGGGCACGAACTGCGGACGCCCGACGACGTCCAGCGCGATTTCCGCGCCATCATCGCCGCCGAAAACTTCGTCCCCCAAGTCACACCTTACCTGGTACGCATTGCGGAAACAATGAGAGAGGTCCGTGACACCAGAGAAGACCAGCAGGACCAGCAAAAGGTTCAAGCCGACAAGAAGCGTCGCACGGCGCCCACTTACGAGAAAGGGGACCTGGTGCTCGTGAAAACTCACGCGTTGAGTGACGCCTCTAAGGGAGTGACGTCCAAGTTCTTCTCGAAGGAGGACGGGCCATACGTGATCACTGGTGGAGGGGGCAGCATCTACGAAGTCGCTCTGCCGAGCAGTCCCGGCATTCCAATCGGGCGCTATCATGTTTCGGCCCTGACGCCGTTCCTTGCGTCCAGCGACGACGCGCCCGCGCCATGGCACCGTTGCGGCGACGAGGACGGCCTCGCAAGATCCCTCAAGTTTCTGATCCTGGTCCGAAGGCGAGGACGCCATCTTCAGCCCAGAGGGGGAGACTGTAAGGCTTCAAATTACCCGCGCACCCTTGAGCAACCCAGCCTCTAGGGGTAGGGAGCATCTGGCGTGGGTGTGAAGGATCAGGTAGTCGGGTGATGACAATGAGTTAGTTGAGACGTGTCTGTTTTGTGTTTTGTCTTAATTCTGTTTAAGTTGCCTTTGTACATTTGTTCTCGTTCTTGTTTGTGTTTTTCGCTCGTGATTCTACAATCGGCCTGAACCCCACAATCCCTATTGTTTATAACAAATCACGTTATAAACTTTAAATTCTTTTCCGAATTCATTTCAAATAGAAGATGCCGGTACATGGCCTAATATTTATCTATCGGATTATAGGAAATATATTGTAGAACAGGGACCGACCCAAATTTTATCTTCCCTAAAAATGCAGCCAATAGAAATTTCCAAAAATCATTATACACGAAAAAACTTTTCAATGGACAAAATTGCCTTAGTTATTATATAAGTAATAGATAAGATAGTGTATTTTATTTCTGTTGCAAACTGTTTTTAAACGAAAAATTTTCACTCATAGAAAACGGTTGTAATGACTGGAGTCATATTTATAAAATATTAACTAAACATGAAAATTCACCTAAACATTTTATTTCCTATAATAACCAGTATTTTTTTCGGTTACATGCCCTGATACAAACATTCAAGGTGCCAGCGATAGAATGAAGGACCAGTATGACGTCAAGGCTGAAAAGGGTGGATACCAACTTGGAAATTTAATGGGGCTTTACAATCCACAGAGGCGTTGGCTTATCGCCCAAGCTGCAAAGGTATTGGGAAGGCCCTTACGAGATCGTAAAGAGGATAAATGATGTGGTCTACAGAATTAGAAAAATGCCTAATGGAAAACCGACAGTAATCCACTTCAATCGGTTAGCCTCTTTTGCTGGTGATAACTATCAAGATCATCGTGCAGCGACGGTTCGCCGAATTGTAGCTCAGGAATCCACATTTGAAGACTTTATGGAAAGCCACTGAACTGGATACAAGGCACGGTATGGCGTGACAAGAGAAGAATAACGAGATCTGTTCACCGTGTCCCCAGATTATTGCCTTGGTCATTGTGTAGCAAAAGACATGAAGATGTCCCACGGTATCGCTTGTTTTTAAAAGAAAATTTGGACGTTTACAAGAACTGGCCAACCAACGTCCAACCGTCGGAAAAACATTACAACTGAAGGATGATAACATAGAACACAAGCGGTACATTTACCACCTTGTTACGAAACAATACTCAAATCAGAAGCTCCAGCTATGGGCCTCGCTGTGCGATCTGAAGGATCATTTATTGAAACATGACATCATAAAGCTAGCAGTACCGAAAATAGGCTGTGGACTAGATGGTTTATCTACAACCCTAACGGGCAAGAAGAGCTCAAACGGACCGTCGACTTCTTCAAGACATCCAGATGAGTCAAGAGTGATGCGTGCAGATCATCATCACGAACTGTTCCTGGACGAAACACTCTTAAAGAGGGGGCAATGTAGCGATCTCAAGGTCACGTCGCGGGCGACAGCCGCTACCAAACCTGTCAAGACTTATTCGTAATGATTCTATTGTGCTAACGTTCGAAGATACGAGAACATTCTCGAACTTAATTGCTCTACTATTTAAACCGAGCAGAAGAGACCGCGAGGACAGTTAATATTAATACGCATAGTGAACATAAATAGTTGGTGGAAATAAATATCGTGCAAATGAATAGAGCGTACTGTTAGTTGTTTAAATAAATAATGTTAGTGTTTAACTTTTTATTAATGATTATTCTTAAAATAGAATTTTATTTGTTTATTCATAGTGTTACTTATTTTTATTATCTTTTATTATTCATATTTCGTTAATTAAACTTAGTTATATAAATATTCGTGTATCAATTATTTTTACACTTCACCTAAATAAATAAACGTTACAATAGAATAAATAATAATTCAGTTAGGATGATTTCATTCCCTATATTCGTGAAAGATAGTTTTGAGTACATATTACTATGTACTAGCGACCAAACACTGAAACTTTTAACATTGTAGTATATGGAAGAAACTAATTACACAGTTTTCTCAAGAAATTGGGCATTAGGGATAATTTTTCTTGTTGAATAATGTAATTTAAATAATTTTCTTTGTCTTAAAATAAAAATTATCACATTTATTAATCATCTTATCGTATAGAAAAATGATATCTAAAATCAGAAAATTTGCGTACAAAATATAAAACAAATATGACAAAGTGGTAAATAATTTCATTTGCAAATTGTATTCATGACACAATTCAATCATTAAGGACTAGGCATACGAAAATTTCCTTTAATTTAATACAACCATGTTTGAGAAAACTGCGTAGAAAGTTAAGCCATTTTTTGGCTAAAATCGTACATCAAAAGTGCTAAGGTTGCGAGCCCTTAAATAAAGTGATCTGATAAATTGTACGAAAAATGCACTATTATAATGCGGAAGAATTGAGTATAGAATTTAAAAGACGAAGTACTGCAAAATATTATTTAAAATACAATTGATCTATGTACACACCAGCGGTTATAAATATAACGCGAATATGAATTTTATATTTAATTTCTGTTATTTAGTATTTCTACAATTAACAATGAGCTACATCTGCGGTGAGTTTATGCATTATCATACATTAATTTTTGATTATTCAGATTCAATTTTCAATAATAATATTAATACTTGGTGATATAATTAAAAAATTAAATAAAATTGTGTATTATATTAATTCTACATAGATATGTATTAAAATAAAATATTAATAGTTATAATATTAAAAATCATCATCTGAATCATCATGCGGTCGGGGTTGGTGACTGGTCCTCCTCCCATTGACAGCTGTAGGGGCCCGGTTCGTCGTGGGGCCCGGGTTAGCTGGTGAGAGATCCAGAGCTATGCTGTCATCATCTGATGCAAGTTGCGACCCTGCTAACTCAGGCTCTTCTCCATCTAGAAGCATATCATCGCTGTCCGAATCGCTACTTGATCCAGTGGAAGTCTCATTCATAGCACTCGGGTTCATACTACCATACAGTTTTGAAGATCGTAGCGGGCGATTGCGACCTAGGAAAAAAATATTAAAATTATATTCAAATATATTGTCACCATTGTATTTTAACCTAGAATTAGTCACTGTAAGAGATTTTGGAAGTTCGTTATTTTCGGAACAACACGGCTTCCGAAAGGGTTTGAGCACAAGATCTGCACTAGTGAATTTTTTGATCATGTTTATAACGCAGTTGGCAAAAGCAATAGTATATACGGATTTTTATTGATTTATCAAAAGCTTTTGATTGTGAATATCACAGAATTTTTACTGAAATATTAAATTTTTATGGTTTAAGAGGTGTATGTGCAGATTGGCTTTTGTCATATTTGCAACAAAGAAAACAAGTTGTGATTTACAACAATCAAACTTCTGATTCTCAGACTGTTATATGGGGAGTACCTCAGGGGTCTATACTTGGCCGTATACTGTTCCTTTTATACATGGCATAAAAAAGTTGTAGAGTCACACAACTTTGTTGCCTACGCAGATAATGTAACTTTATTACCTGATGTTAATGAAATATCAAAAATAGCCACTAGTTTGTCAGCTTGGTTCGCTTCTTTAAATTTATCATTAAATATTAGTAAACTTCTGTTATGAGTTTTTCAAACAGAAAGAAAGATGAACAAATATATATTTCTTGTAATGGTGAACCGTTACACCAAGTGCAAAGTACTAAAATCTTGCGCCTTAACAACTTTGAAAATTTACTGTGGGATTTGCACATTGATATCATGTGTAATACTCTTGCCTCCTTATGCTATCTTATAAAGAGGCTGAGGCTACTTTCTGATGTATCCACTGTAAATACCTTTTATCTACTCTCACCCTATAATGATTCCATTATTTTGCAAGTTATTGCATGTGAAGTGTGTCATTAATGAAATCGTTTAATAATGAAACTAAATCATGCCTAAAAGAACAATGTAAATTAAATGGGACTTTCATTATTATAACATTTCTTTTAACAAATGAAAAACATGTTTTTGAAAGAATGGTAATGTAAAACACCGGTTAGTACTGCTAACGCTATAGTATCGCAGAAAAATATAGTACAAATTATCGTATTTGGATTTTATGTAAGAGTTTTATCTCGAATTGGTGACATTGCATCGGTGTCATCTCAGAAGTATACTGAACGCAACCTACCATCACCTGTCTACCTGTCATATTATATAAATATAATAAATTATTACAATTCTATTTATTTTTCTAATTGGTTCGTAGATAAAATATTGTATGACACTCATGTGTGAAGTACTTTTATGCACTCATTACGGTTAAGACACTCGCTTTCGCTCGTGCCTTAAACTCCGTAATTCATGCCTAAAAGTATTCCTTCACACACTAGTATCATAAATAACTATTATTATAGCAAATTTCATTCCATAATTAATTATGGCATAATTTTTTGGGGGTGCTCACCCATGGCAAAAAGCATTTTTAAACTACAAAAAACTGCATTACGTGAACATATATCAACTTGTCAGAAAGACATCTTGTAAAGATATTTTTTTAAATGAAAATATTATAAATATCCTTTGTCTTTATATTTATACTGTTATTTTATATATTTACAATAACAAGAATAATTTGCCGACACAAAGTGATATACATAATCATGATACTCGCGGTAAAACAAATATCACCGTTCCTAATATAAAATTAAATAAAGCCAGAAATAATCCCAATTACTTTAAATTTAAATTTCTATAATAATTTGCTGCCAAAGTTAAAAGATATTAAATCTAAAATACAGTTTAAGCAAGGTTTAAAAACGTATCTCCTTAATAAATGTTATTATACTACAGATGAATTTCTTAATGATAAGCCTTAACTATAAATAAATATATAGATTATTCTTAATATTGTGTATTTATTCAAAATATGTAAATTATGAATTTTCCGCCGTCATGTATTTTTTTGGTCTCTGGTATAAATATTATTATTATTATTATATTTTGGGCCAATATATTTAAAACTAAATCTTTATTCTTTGTTGGACTAAGTGGACGATTACACAACCATCTGTCAGTTTTTTCTTCGAGTTACTACTACAAACGGAATACTAAAATTTTGTAGAATAAAAATGTATACTAATATACATATTCTTTCAAAATTATGGAAGAATTGAAAACAAGTGATCACACGTAGCGTTATTGCCAAACCCTACTACAGTGCGTTAAATACTCAACGATGGACGCTCATATGGCTGAGATATATATATTGTAGCGAGCCCAGGGTCGCGGCGCGGGCGGCGGCCGCTAGCGAGCAGGTCAGAACAAGGCCGTCCGCTCCCCATTGTTCTGATTTCGAAAAAAATCGAAGAATGTTCCAGAAGGAAATGTTTTACTTAAATACCCCGAGCAAAAGATCGGGAGGACAGTCTTACTTTGATACGTGTAGTGAACAGATGGTGATATAAATAAATAAAGAGTGATATAAATATTGTAGAAATAAATATTGCGTAGTTATAATTGTTTAAATAAATTATCTTAGTGTTTAAGTCTTTAGTAATAATAATTAGTTCTAAAATAGTGTTTATTTGTTTTGTTAATTATTAGTGATAGTTATTTTACCTTATTCTTTATAATTCATATTTCTTTTTATTAAACCTAGTTATATAAATATTAGTGTTTTAATCAATTTTACACTTCACCTAAATAAATAAAACGTTACAATTGGTGTCAGGTGTGAGGGTTATTAAAAACTGTGAAGTGTAATCTAAAAATAAATAAAATGGCAACTAAACAAGTTAAATTAAGTGAATTAAAAGTGGCCGATCTCAAGAGGGAGCTGGAAGAACGAGAGTTAGAGACATCGGGAACCAAGTCTGTTTTACAACATCGTCTACGGCAAGCTTTGGTAGAAGCTGGTGAAAATCCTGATGACTTTTTATTCGAAATTACGGGTAGCTTGCCCAATTTTGGTAAAATTATGGAGGAAAAGTTAGCAGAAAGTTCTAAAAAATCTGATGAAAACTTACAAAAACTGGTAGAAAATTCTCGAACTTTAGAATAAAAATTAGAAGAAATGAAAGAAAGTTCTAAAACTTTGGAAGAAAAAATGATGGAAAATTCTAGAACATTGAAAGAAGAATTAATAGAAAATTCCAGAAGTTTAGAACAAAAATTAGAAGATAAATTAACAGAAAATTCTAGAACTTTAAAAGAAGAACTAACAGAAAATTCTAGAATATGGGAAGAGAAATTAATGGAAAATTCTAGAAGTTTGGAAGAAAAACTGAACGAACAATTAAAAGAAAGTTTTAAAATATTAGAAGAGAGAATAGAAACTTATGAGAAAAAAGATGAAGAGTTACAGCAAAATTTCTCTAAAATTACGCCAGCGGTTTCAAATTCTGATGTGGCAGATATTATTCAAGTAAACAAAACAGTAAAAGCGGAACATAATTCAAAACTGCACATTAAAACATCCGAATTCGATTGCAAGTCATCATGGCCGAATTATGTAAAACAATTTGAAGCCGCTGCCAAAGCAAATGGTTGGACATCCAAAGAAAAAGCTACTGCGCTGACAGTTTCGCTACGTGGAGAAGCCATCGATATCCTACAGACGCTAAAAGAGGATGAACAGGAAGACTACGAACAACTTGTTAAGCGATTGGATATGCGATATGGCAATGCGCATCTGGAGCAGGTATACCAGACGCAACTGAGGAACCGATATCAGAGTTCAAAAGAGAACCTTCAAGAATTTGAAGCGGATATAGCTCGTTTGGTTCGTCTCGCACATCCTACAGCCCCTGACAGCGTTTTGGAATGCCTAGCTACACAAGCATTTATCTATGGGGTCCGAGACAATGAAACTCAGCAGGCACTACGATTGGCTCGACCAAAAACTCTGGTTGATGCACTTTCATATGCCTTAGATCATGAAGCTGCAAAACAAGCTTCACGCAACCAATTGCGAGTGCGAATTATCGATGCTGAGAGGAATGAAGACACTGAGGATCTAGATGACAGGATAAGACGAATTTCATCTGAAATTCATGGCGCGGGAAGAAAGAAACTCCGCTATTGGAATTGCGGTGAATTAGGTCACCCGCAAAGGCTCTGCAGAAAACAACAAAGGAAAGCAGAAGCAAGAAAGGAAGAAAAAGAGTCGAGAAACTAAGTCGGGTTGATGCGAAGGGGCAATCGTCGACCCGTAATCCAGTAGCCCCAGAATCCATTAGTTATGTCGCATCCCTACATCATCAAGCTAATAGCATCTATGTAGACGGCTCTATCGACAGAAGGCCACTTAAAATGTTGCTGGATACGGGTGCGACAAAAACAATAATCAGACCCGATTTAGCAAGAAAAATATGCAGAAAACAACTACTCCCAACAAAGTGGCAAATACGCACAGCCACAGGAGAACAAGCTACCGCATCTGGAGAAATAGATTTGAGCATAATTATTGGAAAAACGTGCATTAAACATCGCGCTCTGGTAGCAGACGTAGAAGATGAATTCATTCTGGGCATGGACTTAATGAAAAAGCATAGATTTAAACTTGACCTGAAGAATGGAGTGATGATGGTCAATGATGAAGAACTGGTATTAAATCCACGAGACGACAATGCCATGCGAGTATTAATAACGGAAGATGTAACCCTTCCAGAACGGAGTGAATCAATCGTGGAAGCACAGATAGAGGGTAGCTTCTGTGAGGGAAACATTGTCATGCTCCAGCCAAAAAATGATGATGCTAAAACTGGCACTGGAGTTGTAATTGGGAAAGCCTTGCTCAAAACCGACAAGATAATCCCAGTTCGAGTAATGAACATTAATTTTTATCCAGTTATACTAAAAAAGGGGACCGTAGTAGGTGAATGTTCAGCGATATCATCAATTATTCGAACTGTAAAGGCCAAAGACAATACATCCTGTGAAGTTCCAGATATTCTAATCAAGGAGCTGTCATCATCGTTCCAGGACTTGACTGCCGACCAGAAAACCAAGGCTAAGAACTTAATTGGGACCTTTCAAGATGTGTTCCAATTTGACAAGAAGGACAAAGGACGAACCAATGTAGTCCATCATAAAATAGACACCGGAGACGCAAGACCTATCCGCCAAACAGCAAGAAGATTACCACTGGCGAAGCGGGAAGAAGCTGAGGAAATTATAAAGGATATGAGGACGGAAGGTGTGATTGAACCTTCAAGCAGTCCATGGGCTTCACCAGTGGTGCTAGTGAAGAAGAAGGATGGTTCTACGAGATTTTGCGTCGATTATCGTCAACTTAACAACGTGACGAAGAAGGATAGCTACCCGCTACCCCGAATAGACGATACACTGGACACATTGGCAGGATCAAAGATCTTCTCCATTCTTGATCTAAAGAGCGGATACTGGCAAGTGGATTTAGACCCAAGAGACAAAGAAAAGACTGCATTTACCATCGGTACCGGTCTTTGGCAATTTACTGTTATGCCATTTGGGCTCTGCAATGCCCCTGCAACGTTTGAACGACTTATGGAAACTGTGTTGGCTGGACTGTCGTGGAAAACATGTTTGGTTTACCTCGACGATATTATTGTGGTAGGAAAAACGTTCGAGGACCACATGAAGAACTTGGAAGAGGTTTTCCAAAGATTGAGGAAGGCTAACCTGAAACTCAGTCCAAAGAAGTGTCACTTATTTCAAAAAGAAGTTCATTATCTTGGACACGTAGTTTCTGGTAGGGTATTGCAGTTGACCCGGAGAAAATAAGGGCTGTGAGTGACTGGCCAGTACCGAGGGATAAACATGAATTGAGAAGTTTCCTTGGTCTCTGTACATACTACCGACGTTATGTACCTGGATTTGCCAACATAGCGAAGCCATTGACAAGGCTTACTGAAGAAGGCAGAAAATTTATCTGGGAGATGGACTGTCAAGCTGCGTTCAAACAACTTAAATATTCCTTGACAAGCGCACCTGTTCTAAGTTATCCTTTACCAGAAGGAGAATTCGTTCTTGATACAGATGCCAGCAACTTTGGGATTGGTAGCGTTCTTTCCCAGATACAAGACGGACAAGAGAAGGTTATTGCCTATTTTAGTAAGACCTTATCAAAACCAGAGAGGAATTATTGCGTCACCAGAAAAGAACTTTTGGCAGTTGTGAAATCCGTGGAGCACTTCTACAAATATTTGTACGGTAGAAAATTTCTTATAAGAACTGACCAAGCTGCTCTCAAATAGCTGCTACAATTTAAGAATCCTGAAGGTCAGGCAGCTAGATGGATTGAAAGATTGCAAGAATATAACTTTGTTATTGAGCATCGAGCAGGTACAAGCCATCGTAATGCTGACGGATTATCAATAAGACCTTGCCAAGACGAATGCAAGCATTGCAGTCGTCTAGAAGAAAAACTCTCTACCATCGCCAGAACGACAGTAGTGAATGATAGTTGGCAAACGGAAGACCTTCGCAAGGACCAAGAGAATGACTCAGACTTAAAAATCATACTGGATTGGAAACGTGGCGATAGCAGACCAGTTTGGGAAGATGTTGCACGACACTCACAAAGTGTAAAATCGTACTGGGCGCAGTGGGACTCTATTGTTGTTGAGGAGGGCCTCCTGAAACGTGTCATAGAGAATACTGAAGGTACTGAGAGTAGAACCCAGCTGATAATCCCTAGGAATAGAGTACCGGAAGTATTGGAGGAGATCCACGACGGATCTGGACATTTTGGAGTAAATAAAACCCTCGAGAGATTGCACCAACGATTTTACTGGGTAAATTGCAAAGAAGATGTTAAAGAGTGGTGCAAGAAATGTGTGGTCTGCGCGGGAAGTAACGGGCCACATAGGAAAAGAAGAGCTCCTATGCGCCAATATAACGTTGGAAGTCCCTTTGAACGCATTGCGATTGACGTGGCCGGACCATTCCCCGAAACTGATGATGGAAATAAATACATAGTAGTAGTAATGGACTACTTTACTAAGTGGGTCGAAGCCTATCCATTACCCAACCAGGAAGCCGTAACGGTTGCTGAAGTCTTGGTAAAAGAATGCATCTGCCGATTTGGAGTACCGCGAGAGATACATTCCGACCAAGGAAGGAATTTCGAGTCTGCTCTGTTCCAAAATATCTGTAAGATATTAGGAATAAAGAAAACCAGAACTACTGCATTACACCCGCAGTCTGATGGCATGGTTGAACGGATGAATAGAACAATAAATCGGTATTTGTCAAAGGTAGTCTCTAACCATCAATGGGACTGGGACCGACATCTTCATCTGTTCTTGTTGGCTTACCGTTCATCCGTGCATGAGACAACAGGGCAGACACCAGCAAACATCTTATTCGGGCGGGAGTTGCGCTTACCATGCGACCTGGTATTGGCAGTAAACCCGGTGAAGATCTTGCCGGGGAGGACTATGTGACGGACTTACGGAGAAGAATGAATGACATCCATGAACAAGTCCGTACAACCATTCAAGGTGCCAGCGATCGGATGAAGGACCAGTATGACGTCAAGGCTGAGAAAGGTGGTTATCAACCTGGAAATTTGTTGTGGCTTTATAATCCACAAAGACGTCGCGGCTTATCGCCCAAGCTGCAAAGGAATTGGGAAGGTCCTTACGAGATCATCAAAAGAATAAATGATTTGGTCTACAGAATTAGGAAAACACCTAATGGAAAGCCGAGAGTAGTCCACTTCAATCGGTTAGCCCCTTTCGCTGGTGATAACTATGATGATAATCGTGGAGCGACGGTTCGCCGGGTTGTAGCTGAGGAACCCACATTTGATGACTTCATGGAAAGTCATTTCACTGGTCACAAGGCACGATATGGCGTGACAAGGGAAGAACAGCGAGATCTGTTCACCGTGTCCTCAGAATATTCCCTCGCTCATTGTGTAGCGAAAGACATTAAAATGTCCCGCGGCATCGCTTCAGTTTTTAAAAGAAAATTTGGACGAGTACAAGAACTGGTCAACCAACGTCCAACTGTCGGGAAAACGCTACAACTGAAGGATGATAACGTAGAACACAAGCGGTACATTTACTATCTCGTTACGAAACAATACTCATATCAGAAGCCGTCATACCGCAATGGGGGTTTCCAATACAACGCCTTTTTAAAATATATATTCTGCATATCAATTTTGGTCATGAGTATATTATAATAAAACTAAAATAATATGTAATTGTTGAATACTTTATTTAAAAATTGAAATTAAAATTTTATTTAAATGACCTTGTGACGTCATTCCCCTGATCAGTGTTGCCAACTATAAGTATATAAATTTTAATTTCACCGGTTCGCAACACTGCCCCCGATAGCTAGCTTCATGTGATAAAATGACAGTGCAACAGGTATAAAACAATACTTAACAATAATATCCACAAGGAAAATTGCAAGTATAAAAGCAGCGATAGCAAGAAAATCTACATAATATTCATTCATAACTAAAATAAAATACTTTATGTATAAGTACATTCTTTTTTCATTAAATATTATTATAAATTCAGTACCTGATATTTATATCCTGCCTGGATTTCAAAATATATGAGAACACACACACGTGGTAACTGGTAAATGCAACTATCGAAAGCATGAATCACGAAAGCAGATTATGTTTATATTCAATGCTTGAATTTACGCGGTACTCGTAGCCTAACTTCACTTCAGTTTTTTAGCTACTTATAGTTCTATCTCATAGCGCACATGGACTATCTTTTTCTAGTCAGGGAAATGACGTCAAACCCATTGTCCGTAAACTTTATTAATTTTTTTCTCGGATACTATCAACTTTTTGGAAAAATAAAAAAATATGGGTCCAATATTTTGTTTTAAAGTTTATCATATAAAAAAATCAAAAAATCTTGGAAACCCCCATTTATGGGACTCGCTGTGTGACATGAAGAACCATCTGTTGGAGAACGACATCCTGAAGCTGGCAGTACCGAAGATAGGCTGTGGACTAGATGGTTTGGATTGGAAGATTGTTAGAAGCATGTTAGAGACAATCTTCCGCTTTACCAGAGTGGAAATTCTAGTCTGCAGCTTCAACTCTACCGGGCAAGAAGAGCTCAAACGGACCGTCGACTGTTACTTCTTCAAGACTTCCAGATGCACCAAGGGTGATGCATGCAGATTTCGTCATAACGAACTGTTCCGGGACGAAACAGTCTTAAGGAGGGGGCAATGTAGCGAGCCCAGGGTCGCGGCGCGGGCGGCGGCCGCTAGCGAGCAGGTCAGCACAAGTCCGTCCGCTCCCCATTGTTCTAATTTCGAGAATAATCGAAGAATGTTCCAGAAGGAAATGTTTTACTTAAATACCCCGAGCAAAAGATCGGGAGGACAGTCTTACTTTGATACGTGTAGTGAACAGATGGTGATATAAATAAATAAAGAGTGATATAAATATTGTAGAAATAAATATTGCGTAGTTATAATTGTTTAAATAAATTATCTTAGTGTTTAAGTCTTTAGTAATAATAATTAGTTCTAAAATAGTGTTTATTTGTTTTGTTAATTATTAGTGATAGTTATTTTACCTTATTCTTTATAATTCATATTTCTTTTTATTAAACATAGTTATATAAATATTAGTGTTTTAATCAATTTTACACTTCACCTAAATAAATAAAACGTTACAATATATATATATATATATATATATATATATATATATATATATATATATATATATATATATATATATACATATATATATATACAGGGTGAATACTGAAAACCTTGACATAGGGAAATAACATGGGGAAACAGATTTTTGCTGTTTCCATCTGTCCCGCTAAATAAAATCGGGTGTATAAGGTATCGTTAGTTAGATTACTTAATTTTGCATCTAATAAAACCAAATGTTTTGTAATATGGCCTTTTCTAACAGAAATATTTGATAAAATAAATTGTAATAAAGATATTTTAAGCATAATTTAATTTAAAAAAAGTAGGACCGAGGTGGTCTCGAACCAGGTCTTGTAGATTATTTATATTATGAATCCGCCCTCTTATCCACTCGGCTATGGAGCATTTTGTTTTAGACGTTTCTATTCGAAAATATGAAGGATAACCTTCAAAATACAATTTATTTTATCAAATTTTTTAGTTAAAAAAGGCCATATTACACAACATTTGGTTTTATTAGATGCAAAATTAAGTAATCTAAATAACGATACCATATGCACCAGATTTTATTTAGCGGGACAGATGGAAACAGCAAAAAACTGTTTTCCCATGTTATTTCCCTATGTCAAGGTTTTCAGTATTCACCCTGTATATACAGGGTGTCCCATTTAAGGTACGAATGCATTGGTATCTCGAGAACCGTAAGAGCTACGAGGTTGGTTAAATTAGACAAAAGTAGCCCCGTTAGAAGGCTATTTTAATGGTGTTTTGTTATTTCCGAAAAAATGCATAGGTCACTAGAAATAGGGGAAAATGTAAATTTAGCGATTTTCTTGTTTTGCTTATAACTTTCTTATTTGAAATAATACGAGATTCTGGTTTGAACTTCCTTAAGGCACTTTTGTGTGGTGAATTTGCAGAAGTACTCAATTTTATTTTATATCTAACCATTTACGAGAAACTGATAGCAACTTTTATTTTTCATATGGAGCTCAAATTAAGCTAAAGTATTTTTAAATAGAGATTTTTTTTAGCTTTACAATGATATAAAACAGTAATAATTTATTTTCATGATTAACAGAAAAAATAACAAATATTGTTATTTATACTAAAATTGAACTGAAAAAAGTAAATCGAAGGCTGCTGTGGAAGAAAATAACTATTTCATAACATATATTGCAACAAGTTTATTTAATTAAAGTTAAAAATACAAAAATCATTTGCGAAAACTTTACAATAAATTTAGTTATTTTGTTCCACAGCCGCCTTCGATTTATTTTTTTCAATACAATTTTAGTATAAATAACTATTTTTGTCAATTTTTCTGTTAATTATAAAAATAAATTATTACTGTTTCATATCGTTGTAAAGCTAAAAAAAATCTCTATTTAAAAATACTTTAGCTTAATTTGAGCTCCATATGAAAAATAAAAGTTGCTATCAGTTTCTCGTAAATGGTTAGATATAAAATAAAATTGAGTACTTCTGCAAATTCACCACACAAAAGTGCCTTAAGGAAGTTCAAACCAGAATCTCGTATTATTTCAAATAAGAAAGTTATAAGCAAAACAAGAAAATCGCTAAATTTACATTTTCCCCTATATCTAGTGATCTATGCATTTTTTCGCAAATAACAAAACACTATTAAAATAGCCTTCTAACGAGGCAACTTTTGTCTAATTTAACCAACCTCGGAGCTCTTACGGTTCTCGAGATACCAATGCATTCGTATCTTAAATGAGACACCCTGTATATAGTGTGTACAACGAAATGCGGAACATAAGATTTTAACATGGGATTTTAAAAAAATTAGAATTAGAACTACGCCATTTATTTCAACAGTATTTATATCACTATCTATTTATTTATATCACCATCTGTTCACTACGCGTGTCAATAATAGACTGTCCTCGCGATCTCTTGCTCGCGGTAATTAAAGTAAAACACTTAATTTTGGAATATTTGCCAGTTCTCTGGAAAACAGAACAATGGCGAGCGGACGGACTTGTTGTGACCTCTCCGTTAGCGGCCGCCGTCCGCGCCGCCACCCTGTGATCGCTACAATATCATATACTAGTATAACAAAATAACTGTAATCAAAATCTAATCTTCTAATCAGTTCATAATATTTGAATATAAGTCTTAAATACCAAATATTATATTTTTTACATGTCTCGTATTGAAGTTATCGTAGACGAAAAATCGTCACAGACACACACACACATACGCGCGCACGCACTCACGGAAATACAGACATCACGTTAAAAATAATAAAATCGTATTGTAGGGACCCTAATTCGTACTCATATGTTGAAAACTCATACTCGAGAAATCTGACCAAAAGCAATACCTCCCTTATCTACATATTGATAGGCGGGAGGTAAAAACAGTTTTACATAAATAAAATACATATAAATCTAACATATAATTTTCGCAATTATTTTGTTATATTAGTATATGATATGTTTATATCGCTGAGTTCAGAAAAAATTACTTTATGGAATAACCTAAAAATAAACATATGTTCCCATTTAAAATAAGAAAGTTGTGTCCCGTATTTTGAGAACCACTGGTCGAAATTTTTTTTTTTGCTCATTGTATTAGTTTTGTAAAATGGTGGTTCTTTGCTAATTTAACCAACCTCGTAGCTCTTCTAGTTCTCGAGATAGCAATGGTGGCACGCTTAAATGGAACACCTGTAGATATAGATAAGGGAGGTATTGTTTTTGGTCAGATTTCTCGAAAAAAATAAACGTCAAATTTGGCGTTCTTTTACCGAGAATTTTTAATTCAGAGATAAAATTAGCGTAATAATTTCATTGAGAATTTGACGTTTATTTTTTTATTTATTCATGGCAACTGCTATTTTCAGATATAAGCATAGAAACTTATTGCCTACATAGGGATTTTCTTTTTTAACTAAAATTTAACTACAACCATACCATTGGATTTGTAATTTGATGTATATTCCAAATATGTAAAAATATGTGTGGTGTTCCATTTAAAATAAGAAAGTTGGGCCCCATATCTTGAGAACCACTGGTTTAAAACAAAATTTGTTTGTCTCATTTTAATAGTCTTGTAAAATAGAAATTGTTTGCTAATTTAACCGACCTCGTAGCTCTTGTAGTTCCCGAGATAGCAATAGTGTACCACTTAAAATGGACACCCTGTATAAAGGACAAATGTCAAAATTCAATTTATTTTATCCAATATTTCAGTTAAAATAGGTCCTACTCCATAATTGATATCAATAGATACAAAATTTAATAATGTCCCCCTAAATATAACGGGGTGTATATGGGACTGTTGGAAACAGCAAAAAACTGTTTTCTCATGTTCATTGTCTGTGTCAAAGATTCTAGAATTTACTGCTCTCGTAAATAGTTGAGTTTCGTATTGAAATATTGAATATGTCAAAAAAGGTTTGACAACATTGCATTTTATCACTGTTTAGATAGGGAAAGTGATATAGATTACTGAACGATTTTAGGAAAAATCTTACCTGTTAAATATCTATGTTTAGGTGTTCGAATCACCACCTGTATATATACAGAGTGTCTGTATTAAGAGGCTAACCATTGGGATCTCGAAAACTGTGAGATACGAAGTAGATTAAATTGGGGCAAAGTTGAAGCATTAGTTAGCCACTTCAATCATGTTTCTGTTTTCCCAAAAAAATACATAGGTCACTAGATATAAGCAAAAACCTGATTTTGGCCAATTCAGTTTTTTCACGTATAAATTTCTTGTTTCAATTCATAGAAGTTTCTAGTTTGCACATTCTACACACACTTTCTTTACGAGGAATTGACATTGGTCCTAAAAAATTTTGTAACTCGAACAATTTTCGAGAAATTCATACTATCTTTCAATTTTCATGTGGGGCTCAAAGTTATCTTCAATACTGTCAAAATAGAGATTTTTTTCTCTTTCCAACATTTCGAGTAAAATTTTGACTACTCAATTCAATTAGTTAGGAATTTAATATACTGCTGACAGAAATAAGTAGTTTACTTTAGAAACATATCTTCAGCTTTTTCCACAAAAGATACAACCTCACCCGACATGCGCTTATGTTTTGTTCAAATTTAGGCGAATAATGAATTGAACTGTTAAAAAAAAATTTAAAACAAAAGATTTTTTATTTTTTCCAAGCACACTTGACCGAAATTGAATAAAATATTTTTCTTCTTTCTTAGATTGTTTTCATTTTAATGTAATGTGATTTATATCGATGGAAAGAGAAGAAATTCTTTTTTAACAGTATTAAAGAAAACTTTGAGAGCCATATGGAAATTGAAAGTTAATAGGAATTTCACAAAAAGTATTCGAGCTACGAAAATTTTGAGGAAAAGTGACTGTAGAATGTGCAAACTAGAAACTTGTATGAATTGAAAAAAGAAAGTTATGTCAAAAAGTAAATTAGCGAAAATCAATTTTTTGCTAATAATTAGTGACCTATGCATTTTTTCGAGATCCCAATTGTTTGCCTCTTAAAACGGACATTCTGTATACAGGTAGAAAAAATTAATTAATCTTATAGATTATTTTTTTTTAATTTTCAAAAAAAATTCGGTTTATATAATGTGAACATTTTTCACCACTGATTGATGGTTATTATTAATTTAAATCTATTATTATACAATTGTTTATATAACGCCTAATAAATGCCTGATGTTGTGCAATTAATAATGTATATGCAGTCGTACAAATGTAAGTATTTGTTGTTATTTTTACAAATATCCTAAATTAAAATACAACGATGTGATATTGTTAGACTAGAAGATATAAATTACATAGTTACCATCGTAACCATAGTAATAGTATAACATGTCAATGTAGATGTAATGATTTGTATTGATCGATGACACGTTGAATTGAATATTGAATTGTATATTTAAATAAAAAATAAATAATTAATCCACTGGAGTTTATGAGTTTATGGGCCCAGGAACGCAAGCATTGTATTGAAAATATATATTATTATATTCATTGGTATTATAAAAAAAAAAAATCAGAATTCAGTCACAAAATTGAAAAAGTAAAGGGTAGTGAAAACTACAGATCCTGGAAGTTAAATATGAGATCACTGTTAATAACGAAAGGTTTATGGAAAGTGGTTATTCCACAATCATCAGACAACATTGACTCAGATTTTGATGCACGAGCATTAACAGAAATAATTCTGTGTACTCGTACAACCGTTCCTGGAAGATTCATCAACTGCAAAAGGTGCATGGAAAACATTAGAGAAAAATTTTGAAGATAATTCGGTAATGCGGCAAGTTCAAATACAAAATGAAATATCTTCATTAAAATTGGAAGAAAATGGCAATGTAGAAGAATACATAGCTAAAATGATGTCTGGTAAAAGAATCAGCACGTGCAGGATATGCAATGTCAGAACAGCTAGTAGCAATGTTCATATTAGCTGGATTACCACAGTCGTGGGCAAGCTTAGTCATGTCAATTTGTACGCCAGAAGACATGAATTTTGAAGTTATCAAAGGAAGAATTCTACAAGAAGCGAGCGAAGGCGAAGAACACAAGAAAATAAAAACACTTCTCAGTCAGCTTTCGTCGGAAAATCAAAACAAAATTTTTTGAAAAATCCAGAGAAGAAATATGACAAAAGCCAAATTCAGTGTTTTCAATGTAAAAAATACGGGCATTATAAATCTGAATGTAGATATAATAAAAATAAACAGAATTCTCAAGTCGCTATCCCTGGAACAGGAGAAGCATCAGGAACACTCACAAGTAATTTATTTGTATTAGACACTACAAGTAAAAAAGAAAATTATGTTAAGTACAGAAGATAACAATGATTTAATAAAATGGCACAAAAGGTTTGGACATATAAATATCGAAAGTTTACATAATATATTGAAGCAAAGGAATATAAATATAATGAATGATTGTAGTGGAAATTATCATATAAACTGTGATACATGTGAAGCAGGAAAATTTAAAAGACTACCATTTTCGAAGAGTAAGACATCACGACAAAAATGTTTGGAACTAATCCATTCGGATATTGTGGTCCAATTATACCAACATCATTTGGAGGTAATAGATATATTTTGACTTTTACAGATGAAGTCGTGGATTTATTTCTTAAAAAATAAGACAGAAGTACTTAATAAATTTGTTGAATTTAAGAACGAAGTAGAGACTTTTTCAGAAGAAAAAATAAAGACATTACGCACAGATAATGGTACAGAAAAAGTAAACGACAAATTCAAAATATTCTTAAAAGTAAATGGAATTAGGCATGAAACTACAAAACCAGGTACTCCACAACAATATGGTATTGCCGAACGTTTAAGGGTACGAATCCAGGTGCTAGTACTCGTAACATCCGTCGTACCCTATCTGTAGGCGCCACTAGTACTTTTTCTCATTCGTGGCGAGCGATACAGAATCAGTGTGAATCAGTTACCAAAATTTACTTCTGTCTATCCCCACCTATTACGGTCTTAAAAGTGAGGGAATGAAGGCGAGCGTAGAACCCTCGAAACATTTTTTTTCTATACGTATAAGCGTCGCAAGTTGAATTGTGATAAAAAAAATTGTTTCAAAGACTCTCAAATATACAAAATGGAATATCACAAGCTATAATAGATAAATAAAAATTCTGCAGATATGTAGCTACCAGGAAATAATATTTGAATGCAATTCGATAATTTAATAAATTTTTAATTTTCATTATCAATTTATTCCTATTTTCCACATACCAGACTTATGATAATAATAAACCTACTTATATACTCATTATTCAGGATTCCGTCATCCAGTAAAAATAATGTGGCAGACGCTCTTGCAACCCGCGTTCAAATTTAATTATGACACTCAGGAAGTGGGATGCTAATGATACTTATGTAAAAAATTTGCTATCATTACTAAAATCTGAGACAATGCATATTGACACACCTAGAATTCTTAATAAGCCATGTTGCACTGTTTTCAAAAAAATACTGTAATTCGAATTCTTAATATCTGATATATTATAATAGTAAAATCGTACCTACGAGTATACAGGGTGAATACTGAAAACCTTGACATAGGGAAATAACATGGGAAAACAATTTTTTGCTGTTTCCATCTGTTCCGCTAAATAAAATCGGATGTATATGGTATCGTTAGTTAGATTACTTAATTTTGCATCTAATAAAACCAAATGTTGTGTAATATGGCATTTTCTAACTGAAATATTTGATAAAATAAATTGTATTTTGAAGGTTATACTTCATATTTTCGAATAAGAAACGTTTTTGTACAAGTTACAATAATGAAACTTGGAGGACAGTAAATAGTTATTTGTGTATCAAGGTTCTAAAAGTAATCTTTTTGGGCCGAAACAGAAGTTTGCAGCCGAGGCGAAGCCGAGGCTACAAATCAGATGAGGCCCAAAAAGAACTTTTAGCCGAGGTGCACACAACATTTTTTAGGCGATTACAACAAGAAATTATGAATTTTCATTCAAAATCAATTTTTTAGGCGGCTGGTACATAAATTGTTGTTTTTCGTATCTGCTGGCAACCTTAAAGTATCAATTTTTATTTGACATCTGTCAAAGTCAAAATTTTTGGCCGCTAGTTTGCTCATTATTGATTTACATAGTTCATATAAATGTGATTAATTATTTTAGAATATAGTAACAAATGTAAGTAAAATTTTAACTATTCCTTTACAAATATTAATGAAAAAGTAATGAATTTGCGAGTAAAAATAGCGGCCGTAAAGTAAATGCGGCCGTAAGGTAAATGCGGCCGTAAAGTAAATGCGGCCGTAAAGTAAATTTTGACAGATGTCAAAAACTGATTTTGAATGAAAATTCATAATTTCTTGTTGTAATCGCCTAAAAAATGTTGTGTGCACCTCGGCTAAAAGTTCTTTTTGGGCCTCATCTGATTTGTAGCCTCGGCTTTGCCTCGGCTGCAAACTTCGGTTTCGGCCCAAAAAGATTACTTTTAGAACCTTGATACACAAATAACTATTTGACATCTGTCAAAATTTACTTTACGGCCGCATTTACTTTACGACCGCATTTACCTTGCGGCCGCATTTACTTTACGGCCGCTAGTATTACTCGCAAATTCATTACTTTTTCATTAATATTTGTAAAGGAATAGTTAAAATTTTACTTACATTTGTTATTATATTCTAAAATAATTAATCACATTAATATGAACTATGTAAATCAATAATGAACAAACTAGCGGCTAAAAATTTTGACTTTGACAGATGTCAAATAAAAATTGATACTTTAAGGTTGCCAGAAGATACGAAAAACAACAATTTATGTACCAGCCGCCTAAAAAAGAATTTTTTGATATTTAAGAGGATCTACAGATTACGCACTAACATTCCAAAGATCTGAAGAACCATTATTATAGCCTACGTAGATTCAGATTGGGCATAAAATGAAGTGGACAGAAAATCAACGACAGGTATTGCAATAATAATGGCTGGAACAGCAGTAAGTTGTAAGACAAAACGGCAGGAAACAGTTGCTTTAAGCAGTTGTGAAGCAGAATACATGAGCTTAACAGAAGTCGTCAAAGAAATAATATACATAAGAAAATTAATTCAGAAATTAATGTCCCAGATTTTACTAGAATGCTGATTCAAGAACCAACAAGAATATTTTGCGATAATCAGTCAGCGATTAAACTTGCAAATGAACCGACTTTACATGAAAGAACAAAACACATTGACATAAAGTACCATTTTATTAGAGACAATTTAAATAATAATATTGTAAACTTTTCATATTGCCCAACTGATAAAATGGTAGCTGACTTCCTCACAAAAGTTGTATCTGCCAGTAAATTAGAATTTTGTTGTAAAAAAATAAATCTGGCAAACTTTGTTTAAGAGGCGAGTGTTAGACTACTAGATATAAATTACATAGATACCATAGTAACCATGGTAATAATATAACATGTTGTAATGATTTGTATTGATTGATGACACGTTGAATTGAATATTGAATTGTATATTTAAATAAAAAATAAATAATTAATCCACTGGAGTTTATTAGATATTTAATATTATTGCGTATTCAAAACAATCTAAATTAAAAAGATATTATGTAATGTAATTTTGATAATTATTTTTTATTATGTTCCTTTCAATAAAATACGCTATTCAAATGGTATAGTCGCCTCGAATTATAATGACTATACTATAGTAGAAATTTTTAAGCAGTAGAGAGACGTCATCAATATTTGTAACTAGATTATGACGTCACAAATTACAAAGTTTATATTTGCATTAGTTTAGAAAATGTATTGCGTGTTGCATATGGCAATGCCAAATTTAATAACAACAAATAAAATGATAACATACCTCTCGAACTGCTTTCAACGGCAGTAATGATCCACCGTGTACCAGTTCTTTTTCAAAATATGCAATCGCATTTGCAGTTAGCACTTGCGACTGCTTCGATAATGCTTTAGGCATTATTACTTACGCTAATAAAATAAACGTATAACAAGCAACAAAGAACACGAATACGAACAATAAACTTAAACGAACAAACAAAGATTTTATATTATATTATTTGACAACTCAATCGATCGGCGTGACAAGAAACAAATATATGTAAACATATTTTATTTGAGTCGTAGCCAACGTGTGTCAAAAAAATACACTGCAATTATTATAAATAAATTGAAATGTCATTAAATACCTTATAT
This sequence comes from Stenolophus ochropezus, assembly GCA_035578165.1. Classification (NCBI taxonomy): domain Eukaryota; kingdom Metazoa; phylum Arthropoda; class Insecta; order Coleoptera; family Carabidae; genus Stenolophus; species Stenolophus ochropezus. Next base: position 24,601,363 of record JAQOWZ010000017.1, read on the forward strand.
TTGAATTTGAAATAATAGTAAATATTATAAATAAGTAAATTTTTTATGATACCTTTTTTTACTACCCGGTTTTCTAAATAAAAACATCTTTCGAAAATTTATACAAGTTTTATTTCTTTTTGTAACGTTTCTTTCAGGTCTGCGACGTCTCTCTACTCCTTAAAAATTTCTACTATAGAAATATTCACTATAAGTGAATAAACAATATTTCTGCAAATTTTAAAAAAAATGTTTTGTGATCAGTATGTCACGTAGTATATACTCTTAATTTTTTCCCAAAATATGGAAACAACTTGTATATACAGAAATTAGAAAACAACTCATTTTTCGTTTTAGATTGAAATTCTTACGCATAAATATTGTTGACTATACTCCGTTTTTTAACTATAGACAACACTAGACGAAGTCACATTTACACCACAGCGTTAATATAATACTAGTAGTTCTGAAAATAACTGGTTTGAATCGTGAAATATCACAAAAAGAAAAATGAAACAAGAAACACGTGCAAATTCAGCAAGTGATGACAACTACTGAGAGTTTGACGTTTCCATTACATTTGAGAAGGTTAACTTGAAATTTTGTCTGGCTAAATGTGGCTTCATGAAATGGCGCAGCAGCCAATCACAGGCTTTGATTTTCTCACTAGAATTTCTAGTTACTGTCTATAGTTTAAAAACAGAGTATAGCATGTTTTAAAGACGAATTTATATTCTCAGAAAATTTAAATAACAGAATATTCACATATTTCCAATATCCATTAAAATAGACATTTAATTTTTCGACAAATAATAAGTTCGGATAAAATTTCTTGCTATTTAAACAGTTGGTCCAACCAAATCAACAAACTAAGTATTTCCTTTATATAATAGTGAAACCAATTTTTCTGAATATGTCGATACCAATAATTATTTCTGAGAGAACGAAAGGAACAATTTGTACCAATAATATTCTAGTTATTTACCTAATTCAACATGTTAAATTTTTTATGTGGGGTTGAATATATTTTTCAAAAATCAAGGTGTATTTTTAAGCCGAAAGTAAATTCATAAATTTTAATAATCTTTACCTAATGGTTTACTTTTAGTACTCAGGAGGTTAGAGTAATAAATAATCTTACTTTCTGTCTTAGCCCGCGGCCTTTCTGGTTTTTTCGATTCCTCTTGTTCATGCTCGCCATGATCCGAATTTTCCTCTGGGAGATGTTCTTCCAATCTTAGCTGCTCTACTAGTCTTCTGGTTGCGATGAGATGTTGCTGCATGCGTTCAGTCTCAATTCTTTCCACTTCTGCAAACCTTTGCTCTAAATACATCATACAACGATATCGTACAATGTATTGCTCATATAGTTCCTGTAATTCTTGCTCGGCTTTAGAGAATTCTTCCAAGAACGCTGGTCTGAAAGAAATGATATTAATAAAAATTATAATTAAATATACAAGACATACTTGACTTTTTTCAAAGTTTGCAATCGTTTTTCATATCGGTCTAATTCGACCTTCCGTCGTTCGATTTTTGTATCCAAGTTTGTTTCTGTGCTGGACACATTATTAATTAATTGTTTCGTTTCTTCTATTTCTTGGCGAACAGCTTCTGTTGCGTTTTTAACTCCATTTTCTACTTCACCAAGTTCGAATTGACGACCGACGCTTATATATCTTAAAGACTAATATAATGTTAATAAAAGTATGTATAAAATTCAGTTACATACTCTCAAATCAACTTCTTTCCCGAGTAAGTCATATAATGCAGCCCCATTTGTAGTAATTTCTGAAGCTAACTGTCTTGATTGTTTCAAATCTCGTATTTTATCCGATATATCAAATTCTCTCAATGACATAATACTCTCATCCGGTTCTTCTTCATTTTTCATATCCGTATTTCGAAGAGCATCGTACAATAAAGTACTTATCTTTAATAACTCTTTTACTGCATAACCATCAGCTTGATATAAACGTTTAGTATTCAATTTTACGTTTATTTTTACAGCCTATTTAAAAAATATGTCATTATTAATTTACCTTACTACATATAAAATAATACCATAAATTGGGCAGCAGCTCGAATCAGAGCTACTCTTTCATCTTCAGTGCTACTTTCTGTTGGAATATCTGCATCTGGTTCCAAACGTTTTGCTAACCAGACAATAATTTCTGCTACTAAATTAAAATTGGGCATTCTAAAACTTTCCATTGAAATTAAATGTGGATATCCAAGTGCTCGTAGCATTTCTGTGAAATCTAAACATCAGTGTTAATTATAAATTGTATTAATGTTATAAATTTACTTACTTCTCAGATCTCTATAAGACATTTTAATATAATACTTAAATATTTCAAAAATGTCAAATTGTTTGTCACTGCCAGTCACTATTATACTGACATTTCTGGGTTATTTGTATTCGTGTTGCTAAGCAACTACGTTACAGCATCATGAAGCAATAAACTTCTAGTTTTATTTCGTTTTAAAATAAATTTATTACAAATACACATATTGCCTGTAATTTCAATTAAACTTAACCTGTTAACCCAAACATTACTTTGACATAACACAAGATAAATTCACAAACTAGTTATGAAAGTTGGGATTGTAGTGACATCTATGCTGTCATGCTGAGACTCAATTGCCCGGTTTTGTCCACACGGTTTAATCCGCCGCAAAAAACAAGTTCGCGTTGTCATAATAATAATCATAAAACCACTGAAAACTAACACTACCGAAGGCGGCAACACTGTTGCTCAAACAGCTGATCCCGAAAGATTTATATTGTCAGACGTGTTTTAAGGGAAAATTGATAATGAAATTAAATATTGTCGAACTATTTCGATTCCTGCAAGCAGCGACAAGTTCTCGTTGCATGATTGAAGGAATATGTATGTACAAAAAAATATTTTGTAAATAAACATTTCATTTAATAGGAGAAAAGGTTATAAATGCACATCATATAATAATGTGCGGAATAACAGAAAAGTTGCAAAATAAATATAAAATTTTTGCACTATGTTTACAAACAAGTTCAATGACGTCCAAGCCTCATGAAATAAAAATATGCTTTGAAATAAAAGCCGAATATTTGCACATATCTGACGTTGAATGTTCGTGCAAAGCCGGTCAGGGTAAAAGGTGCAAACATATTTCAGGGGTTTTATTTTATTGTACCTATGAAAGGAGAGATGTCATGAGATCTACTAGTGTCGCCATCTCCTAACGAACGTCGAACGAGGCATGTCGAATTAATAATCACTGAAAGCTGGGCACGACAGTTGAACGTAAAACAGTAACACTAATTACATGTACTAAAGTAACTACTCAATTAAATATTATAATTAAAGATTATAAAAAGTATTTTATTACATGGCGCAGTTGCGGCAGATTCTAATAAATTAATGAACCTGAGTCAGAGTGTAAAAATAGGAAAAATTATTCCAGAGAAGACGGCGAAATTTTCTTGAAAATAGCCGAACTTCAACTGAATTTACAACCCCCGCCGACACTTTCGTTCGAGGGTAATGTTGCAGAAAATTGGGCGAAGTAGTACAAAAGATTTGACATATATTTAAAAGTAACGGAAAGTCAAAGTAGAGGAGATGGCGTCAAGATCGCCATCTTGTTGCACACTGTATGTGAGGAGGCCCAGAAAAAGTACGACACTTTTGGACTGACAGAGGAACAATCATCAAATTTTGCTGCCGTTGTAAAGGCATTCCAGGATTATTGTGTTCCACGAAAAAATGAGAGCGTGTGCAGACACGTTTTCTTTCAAAGAAATAAAAAAAATGGAGAGTCATTTGATAATTTTCTAACCGACCTAAAGAAATTGAGTGCTGACTGCCAGTTCGGGGACCTTAAAGATAGCCTGATTAGAGACAAAATAGTGAGCGGCATCGAGGCCAATCATCAGCTACAAACTCTCCAGCCCAGTGACAGAGTCGACACCATCCAGTCGAAAGCGAAACAGAAACAGTATCCAGCTGCAGCCAAGCAAGGTTCAGCATGGATGGCAGCGAATTACCAGGGTCAATGTAGTAAAAAACTGTTGGATGGAGAAAGTTAAGATAGTTTACGCTAAAAAACGATTAATTTTAAGCTCGATTTAGGTGCAGATTGCAATGTGATCGGAAAACTCGATTATATCAAGTTGAAATTAGACGTGAAAATGCAAAAATCGAAGTTGAAATTATTAAACTATTGTGATATTTAGATCAAAGTTTCGAAAAAGGTAGATTTGTTAACTGAGATTAGAGGAAAGTTTCAAATGTTAAAGATTTATGTGGTTGATCATAGCAGTGCGGTTCCGATCATTGGTTTAAACATTATAGAAGAGCTGCAATTAGCCAAGAGAATCGGAACAGTTGAGGTCGAGAAAAGTGATTTAGAAGCAATGATAAAAGCTAATCAAGATTTGTTTCACGGGATAGGTAAACTTCGCTATAAGTATGATTTCAAAATGAAACCCAACTCGGTGGGTAAAGTAGAACCCTGTCGCAAAGTCCCTTTCAAAATTCTAGATACATATAAAAAAGAACTAATTGAAATGGAAAAAAACGGTATTATCATGAAAATTGACGAACCTACAGAATTCGTAAACCCAGTAATTCTAGTTAAAAAACCGGACAATACGCTAAGGGTTTGCCTGGACCCACAGTATTTAAATTCTTGTTTGCTGAGATAACATTACAAACTGCCCACATTTGAGGAGACAGCTGGTCGCGTGAGTAAAGCTAAGATTTTTAGTAGATTAGACGCAACGAAGGCTTTTTGGCAGGTTGAACTGGGTGAAGATAGTTCTAAGAGAACCACATTTCAAACACCATTTGTACGCTACCGTTTTCTTAGCATGCCGTACGGAATTAAGACAGCACCAGAAGGTTTTCATAGGTTGTACGCAGAGATTTTTAAAGAAATACCGAACGTCGCGATTTATATCGATGACATTATCATTTGGGCGGAAAATAATGTAGAACATGAACGAACATTAAAAGAGGTTTTCAAAAAAGCTAAAGTAAACGGAATAAAATTAAATTTAAAAAAATGTAAGTTCGGAGTGAAAAGAATTGACTTTTTGGGATACGTTTTTTCAGATGCTGGCATTTAGGTAGATGAGAGTAAAATCCAGGCCGTTATGGAAATGGAAATACCCAGAGACATCAAAGCGTTGGAGAGATTTCTGGGTATGACGACTTACCTCGCTAAATTCATACCGAACTTGACAGACTTAACAGCACCACTTAGAGAATTGACAAAATTGGAAGCAAAATTTGAGTGGGCTAAAGAACAAGTCGAAGCATTTAACAAGGTAAAAGCAACATTAGCCAAGACTCCAACTTTGCAGTATTTCAACGTAAACAAATACTGTGTTGTCAGCGTGGATGCTAGCAGCACAGCCGTAGTCGCAGTGTTGTTGCAAAATAATCTGTCGGTAGCATACGCATCAAAATCACTCACACAGACACAAAAAAACTGGGCACAAATTGAAAAAGAACTATACGCTGTAGTATTCGGATGCGAACGATTCGAACAGTTTGTGATAGATAAACCTTTTACAGTAGAAAGTGATCACAAGCCTCTTATCCCTATAATGAAAAAAAAAACATGTCTGAGATTCCAGTTAGATTACAGAAAATGAAGTTGAGACTTTAAAAATTTGACCTTAAAGTAGAATTTAAGCCAGGAAAAGAAGTTGTGATCGCCGATACACTGTCTAGGGCTCATTTGAAATTTGCGAAAGACGATATGGATAATAAGTTGCAAATTTTAGAAATCAAAATGTCCGAAAATATGAGCTTTAAAAGACGTGAAGAATTTGTGCAAGAAACTGAAAGAGACATTGAGCTGCAGACTTTATTGAAATATGTCCGTCATGACTGGCTGAAAGAAATTAAAGACATTCCAAACGAAATTAAAGCTTATCATACATATCATCATGAGATTTTTGAATACAAAGGTTTAATTTTTAAAGGTCAGTGTGTGATAGTGCCTAGGACTCTCAGAAGAGACATCATCAATAAGTTACACTACTCTTATATGGACATCGAAAAAACAATCTAGAGCCAGAAATATTATTTTTTGGCCAGGTATGAACACCGATATTAAAAACGCAATAAAAAACTGTGAAACATGCTTGAAATTTCAGAAATGTCAAACATTTGAAACACTGAGACCCACTGAAGTACCTAACAGCTTTTGGGAAGAAGTTGGCACTGATCTTTTTTTTCTTCAACAACGTGTGTATCTAATAATTATTGATTATTTTTCAAGTACGTAGAAGTAATACTCTTGAAAGATGAATCTTCAGAAATAACCATCAAGGCGTTAAAATCTTGTTTTGTTTGTTGGGGAATTCCAATAGTTGTCAGGTCAGACAACGGTCCCCAATTTAGTAATAACAAGTTTAAAGAATTTGCAAGAAAGATGGGACTTCGAACATGACAATTAAAAGGACATTAAAAAAAGCGATAGAAGATACGAAAGATCAACATTTAGCTTTTATTGAGTTGGTGAACACTCCAATTGGTGATAATTTACCATCACCGAACCAAATAGTACAAGGTAGGAATGTACGCGGCATCATGCCAGATTTCATAGAACAAAGTGTAAACAAAATTGACAAAACAAGAGACCTATTAGTAGATAGACAACTCAAACAAAAACAGTTTCATGATAGGAAAGCCAGAGACTTAGCGAAACTAGAATTAGGACAAAATGTTTATGTACATGTATGTGCGATTGTTGTAGACACTTGTGGAAATGATAGATCATATAAAATCCTTAACTAACAAGGTAACATTGTTACGCGAAATGTAGTACATCTGAGTCAAGGTGGAAGTAAACCTATAAAAATTGAACCCGAAATAACCTATGATGTAGAACTAGACCCGGATCTTGTAAATGCAGGTGCTTCCTTTGATACTGCCGATTCTACAGAGCCAGCTAATATTCCATTTGATAGTTTGTCACCAAGGGACCAAAATTATGCTAGTCAAAATCAGGGTGTCATCGAAAGACCTGTAACTCTTGTAACTAGAAGGGGGAGAGTTGTGAGAAAACCTCTTTATTTAAAAGATTGTGCTACGTAATTGTTTATTATTCTAAATAATTGTTATATGTTTAAAATCATTGTTCAAAATATCTATATCTATGAAAGGAGAGATGTCATGAGATCTACTGGTGTCGCCATCTACCTAACGAACGTCGAACGAGGCATGTCGAATTAATAATCACACGACAGTTGAACGTAAAGCTTGTTTGACACGATGATTAAAAATGAATTCATTTTAGTATGAGAATTAAAACTTACAAAATAAGTATCGTATCATATTATAAATTTATTTAAATACTGAATTCAATACGTAAAATTAGAACATGCGCTATTTTCTCGTATTAAACTTGCGCGAACGAAGTGCGCAGTGATCTGTCATTACTCATTGGTCGCGTATGAAAGTATCAAGCAGATTCTGAAAATGCTTATAGGCCTGTTTCACTATCCTGCTTTTTTTAAAAAAACATGCTGCATCTTAATTTTAGTTGCGAATAGAATATAATAAAATAGAAAAATGTTAAATTATTGACATTTTAATATTACTAATTATCAATTAAAAATTCACTGTGTTCAAAACGAACGCTATTTTGCTGACAAAAGCCGTACGACTAACGCATGCGCACAACAGTCGTAAACAAGTAGTTGTGAAGAACGTTTGTCTTTTCATACATCATTCGAATGTTTGTGTTTGACGCAGAGATATAGAGGTAGGGAGAATACGCTTCGACGACTGCGCATCCAATATTCGATGTACAAACTGGAGGTAGCCATTTTGCAGGTCATCTGTCAATTTGCTTTGTTAGCACGCGGTTAGGATTGTTTATTTCATCATTTTGTTTTCTTGTGTTACTGAAATCGGTGAAATAGAATAAAATCATGATATTATTTTAGTAAAGGACATTATTTACTGTTATACGAGAATAAGGTTTTTTAATCTATTGAAAAGATACACAGAACTAATTTAAGGAAAATTGGTTAGGAGAGAATTAAATAAATTAATATTATTTTACCATCAATAGTTATTAGTTAAAGTTGATAATTTTATGCAAATGCATATTTTTTTAATAGGTTTATTTTGAATTTAAAAATGCATACTTCACCATATCTTGCAAAATTTTGACGTTTAGTTCCGATTGTTGTGCGTCTGTTTTTGTAATATCGTAATTTAATTTTGTTAATGTACAAAAATATTTAAGATGTTGTCGTACCAAAAATTTCTAAATAGCGATACATTTAGTACAATAATTATTGTTTTCTGTAAACATTTATATATTTTTTATAAAAACCTGGTTATTCAATAAAATGTACAAATGCATATTTTGATTTTCTTTTGTGCATAAAATGATTACCAATGTAAATGCATAATTTTATAGTATTTTTATGCATAAATCTATCAACTCTAGTTATTATGTATTATTATTGTTATGAAATTTATAGCGTCATATTTTAAATAAAGTTTTGTACAAGTTTATATCATAATTATATTGTTTTATAATTCTTCATTTAAAATTGCCGCCTGAATGAACCTGCAAAATGGCGTCCTTCTATTCTTGTATACCCGCGCAGGGTGTACGATCATTCTCCCTACCTCTATATCTCTGGTTTGACGCCGCTAATTTTGAAGAAGTTATTGTGTATTCACAAAGAAACGAAATACGCCAGGTATTATCACTACGCCTGTTTCACTCATTCCAGACTTCTCTTTCTAAGCAGTGAGCGTGACGTCACTTTATACTACTGTTTCTCGCGAGAGTATATTTTTGGAACTTTGTGAATTTTTTGTGGCTATATGCAGTATTTTTTTGCGAAATAAAAAAATACTTATGTCATATTTTTAAATATAGATTAACATATAAAAAAATCAGAAAAGCATAAACAACCCTATTGTCAAGTCGTAAAAAAATTTGTTACGAAGAAGGATCATCAGGTAGAAGTTCACGATTTAACATATTTAACATCCCTTTTCCATTTTTCCTTCTCCGTAACCAATTTCTGGACCAAAGAGTTCTTTTATTCCTGGAAGTTATTCTATTTTTAAGTTTTATGTATAAATATACAGATAAAGCTGCCGATAATAGTAAGAGATTACGTTTTTTTATCATTCTAAAACTTACACAATAAATAATTAGTAGTCACAACTTTAGTAATTCACAAAATAAATTAGTAAGGTTACATACTAGTTGTATGTTTATATGAAATATCAAAATAAAATCAGTTACTGCGCATGCCTACAACATTATTATAATACAAGATCTTTTATCTGTTGCATACGTCGTTTAATTTCAAAACTTGTATTGTATTGTATGTATACGAGGGTTTAAGCGATTTGTCGCTTTTTGTCAACGCGACCTAGAAGATCTATTGTGACACAGCCCTTACTTAGTTTTCCGGAAGTAGGTCCAGATTTTTGATGAAGCCGATTATGGCTCCAGGAGTCAAGTATGATTGTATATTATTGGTCTCCTAGAACGTTCAGTGGCTGAGCGATGATTATTTTTAAAAAGTTTTAACGTATGGTATCGCATCGAATTTGCTTAAAAATTTACCATTTAATGAAATTGTCATTAAATCTGAAATATGTGGCACTGTTAGAGAAGATCTTTTTATTGTGGAAATATTCATCGAGCTGAAAGCTCGTTCAGCTTCTGTGCTGCTAATAGCGATTGTTTCTATAATAATTTTAGCTCTCTTTATAGTATAAGGAATTTCATCATGCATTTTTCGCCTTAAAGCCATCTCGACAAATTCTCGAAAATCATTCATTTTAATTTCATGTTTCAAAATGAAATTTAATGAATGCATTCTTTTTTCTCTTTCTATTGAGTCAAAATTATTATTATTTATTAAATATGTAAAAATAAAATAGAAAATTTGCTTACTGTAATTTATTTATAATTTTTATACGAAAAGAAAACTCGTATTTGTGCAAGACTGCAAGTCCGATTCGCCGTTGTAAATCCCCTGTTTCACGTTTACTATCCGAATCAGAACGAAAATAGCCGAATAGTTGCGATTTTAGTATATAAGGCGGAGTTAACGCGGTATTCTGTCCACGGACCATCTTACTATCAGACTGGTCAACTGTATGTTAATTTAAAAGACGTTAAAACGCTGTACGCAAGTGACATCTGCCAATGTATTATGGAACTAAATTTGAATAAGGCGGGCGGGATCCAGTAGATTTGAAATTAAATTTATATTTTGTTATTTAAAAAATACACAAATAATTCCTGCTTATATACAATATTTTTATTAACTAACTATAATACACTATTTACAAAGTTTTCTATAATATCATTTGTTATCGAATCACTTTTAAAGATTTTTTTGTTGCATAAGGTAACAAAATGATTAATTAAAATTAAATATAGCAATTCACATATTTTTTTGTTTATTACAATGGCATGCTCGGGGCAAAAGTCGACGGGAATCAAGGAATATGAGACGTGAGGAAGGATGTTGGATGAACGGATAATCTCGGGTATGGTAGAAAAAATTTTGTCCTTTGCTTCGGCGATTAAAAAGGTAAAATTCTCCGACGGATATTTTAATAAATTGTGATCGTCGCCAAAATCACGCAAAAGTGTTAAATTATGAATATCAGTAGTTGCGGCAGCGCACAGAAACTGTTCACAATTCTGGCATTCATAATTTAATACTTTTTTTATCAAGTACCCGGAAACGTACGCGGTTTTATTAATATCAATCATAGGCAACGCAGTACTAGAAGGCTGTGCAGCAACATGTGGTGTAGTATCAGAGGAAGTAGAAGGAATAGGGTTCAAAGGATCTGTGCTTGTGTTTGTAGTGTCAGAGGAAGTTGATAGAAGGAGTTTATAGGATAGAAGAAGTTGTTCTCCATCGTCTTCACAATTCGATCCGACGCTGCACTTGACAGTGTTATTTAAAATAACAGTCTTATACGCATCGACGAACTGTAAAGTTGATGGTCTGGTATTGCCACCGAACAACCCTCTAGCAATACTAAACAGATTCTCCAGAGGATCTTGATTTAAAGATCTCAAAGTGAGATATTTAAAGCCAAGATTCTGCAGAGAGTTCCATAAGTATTCTGCGTTACTTATTGTCGCGATCAATAATTTGAAAAAAGGCGGATTAGCTACACGCTTATCTTCGACGAAGAATTTTACTCGTTCCAGTGAACGTCTTGCATTGCGCCAAAAAGAAATGTGATTTGAATCACTAGAAAGTTTCCGACCTAAAGGTTTCGGGGAATCTGAAACAGAATTTAGAGAATCAAACAAGTCGTTCATGAACTTCACAAAAATCGCGGTACCCGTTGCATTCATTGCATTCGCTTTTGTAAGAATCTGAAGTAAAGCAGCAGTAGACTGACTGAAAACTTGCGCAGCAAGTTTTACTTTCATCTTCTGCCGGGTAGTAGGGTTCACGTGAGCATTTGTAAGCTTAGTAGCTCGAAATACTCCGCTAGCCGCATCCAACTCGAACAGCTTCTGAATGTCAGTCCACTTTGCCAACTTACCATCGAATTCAATATTTTTGGTAATGAAATTGTTTCTCATGCTTTTCAGCAAATGAGGTGCATCAAAAAGATGCACAATTTCATTACCACCAACATTGTAGACGAATTTGTCGGCTACTTTCCCAGATTCTGTCGCAAGCGCACGCATGGCAGCAACGTTCCACGAGCCACCGTCACAAACCGATGCGACAATTTTAAATTCTGTAAAGTCATGAACAGCTTGTATAACCTCTTTAATCAACGCTTTTAGAGTATATTGATTCGCGGCATTGTGCGTAAAATAAAACGCAATTGGCTGTTTCCATTTACCCGCAATACCACGAATCATAAACACCAAAACGTGATCAGCTAGCTTGTGCCCCTTTTCCGATTCTGTTTCCACGAAACCATCTACGGACCACGTGTCCTTACTAACGGATAGTTTTAAATTTTTCCTTAACTCCATTTCGTCGAACATAAGTGTGCAGTATTTATTTAGTGGCGACATATTTCGCGAAACACTATTTAAATAATTAAACAATTCTTCATTTATGCCGGTCTTTAATTTAAAATTTTCGAGTGATCTCCGTAACGTTCTAACCGAAGGAAGGGACAAAAGTTTTTGTAAATACCGGTAACAACGAGGACTATGTTTGAGGATGGATAAAAAAAGGGACTTTTCTTCTAACGTATAACGGCGGGCTCTTTAGGACTTATGAAAATTACGTAGAAGGGAAAAAACAAAGATTCGGAGTGGGGTAGGTAATGTATAAATGTTTTCAATGTTGGATTTATCAGAAAGGATGTCGACCTTTTTGCTCCGGCATGTTTTCAACAGAACTTTACCGCGTTTCCTGCTCAGCTGCAGCAATCGTTCTGCATGCAGAAGCCGCTGAAACATCTTCCTCTTCCTCGGCGTAGCCTGGCTCCTCCTGCAGCCGAAATCGCGCAAGGAAGTCCGTTTTCTTAGCCCTATAAATTCAAAAAATAATTAGAAACACATAAAAATACTTAGTAAAGTTTAATAAAAATACTTAGTAAAGTTTAAAAAAATAGAACTGAGATATCAGTATGAAATAATAATATTATATTATTAAAAATACTCGGACATTATAGAAAAATAATAGTTCGGTACAAGTAATTCTAAGAAGCAAGAACGGTACAAATAAAAGTTTTCTTAAATCTGTCATTAGTAAGCCGACCCTCTTATTTAGGAATAAACTTACTTATACTATAATAAGTTTATTCCCAAATAAGAGGATCGGCTTATACTAATACTACTTATGCTATAAGTAGGTTTAATGATAATTTTTGGAAAAGGTCCGGATTATCTTTTCCATGTAAAGTTGGAAAAGCCTGTATAACGGTAATAATTGTGAGCAATTTTCTTAGAAGTACTTTTGAAGTTTGAATGTTGAATTTTGTTGCACTTTATCAAGTATATATAATTACTAATTTTTGGAAAACATGCAACATCCTACACCGTCACCATATATCCCCTAACAACCTAAGCTACACCAGATAATATTATCCATAAAATGGGTACCTTTTATGTAATATATTATTTATCAACTTATTGATATTGCTGGTATTACTGACAATGGCACCAAAGGACGAATCTAAGATTAAAAAAAAGATGATAATTTGTAACTTCAACTGTACATCATTATGGCCTGTTAAGAGCTAATTAAATTAATAAGTATCTATTTATTTCGAATCTTGGATAATAAGTACGGAAAACGTATAGTAGACAAAAATTACCTTTACGCCGAGGAGTAGATGATAATTCGCAAGCAGAACGCTTCTTTGAAGGGCCTGGTGGTGTTTGTGGCTGAATAAGGCTTTCAATGGGGATGTCATCCTCTGCCACTGCCACTGGCTGTACGGACTGCGTCTCCACAACTGTGAAAAAAATATATGTAACAACTAATACATAATCCAATCACTGAAATTCATTAATATCGGCAAGTAGAAATTAAGGAATGATTAAGAGTCTTCAATTATTAAAAAAATATATACATACCAGGTTGTACCACGCTGAAAGGTATCTGTCCCCTGAGGAGTTTTTTTTTCTCAATTGTCTGGAACTGATGGTCAGCGAAGTGAAGACGACATACTCGATATCCACGATTAAAAATTTCTTGATGAGAAAAATTATTTAGATCGTCCCGATCTGTATGTCGAATCCACTGTCGCCGTAGTTCATCATTCCTGGGAAAACAGAAGAAAAGCCCTTGTTGGTCTCCTTCAGGTAGACAATTTGTCACACAGTCTCGTACAACACATAGCTGAAAAAGATTTTAAAATAGTTCAATAATATTAACGAAATATATATAAAATGATGCTACTATGTTCATATTTACATTTCTGTAGCATTACAATAAGAAGATCGATATCGATCTATAAAACTATGTATATTAAGCAAAATCAAATTGAATTTCATTTGGTACTAAATATGATGCAAAATTATTCATACTTGTTACAGAGTTACAGAATAGCACTATAGCATTATAATTTGCACAAAATACTACCATCGTATTTAAAGTAACTTGAATATATCAATCACACAGTTTAAGAACAAGAATACAATACAATAATTTGATACTAATTTAATGTAAAAAATATTGAAGTTGTACTTACAAGTTTCATAGCTGCTTCACTTTACACAAAACACAACAAACTTGTAACTATAAACAAGAAAACTTAGTACTGCAGCGTAGGGTGGTTCATGTACTTCACTGTTGACTGTTGACAGTCTCGAATGACGAGATGCCCTTTTGAATTTGAAATTTATACACATGGCTGTGCGCATGGCGCAGCAACAGCAGCGCCTCTGCCAATGTATTATGGAACTAACTTATAAGGCACGCGAAATTCAACTTAAGTGACAGGGGCCTGATTCTGTCACAGTAGAAGTTAAACGGAAATGCTATGTTTATAAATGTTTTAAAATTTGAAATTAATTGGTTTTCGAAAAAGCAAAATAATATAAAGATAAAAAGAACAGGGGCTCGCGAAATCACAAAGAATTTTTATCAAGGGGCGCGCAAATTATTTAGAATTTTAATAAAGGGTTCGCGCGAGCCCCCTATAGCACACCACTGGTGTATGGTTAGCATTTTTCTGTCGCTTGTATTATTGCTGGCAGAAACGATGTGGACCAGTTAGAACCAATTTCATCTACGGATTTAAAATGCTGTTGGACGAAAAAGACGACCAAAAATTTATATGCACCAGAACCAATTGAACAGTTTAATTGTATAAAGAAAAATAAAACGACATCATTAAATTTGGAGGGGAAAGGTATTTCTAATTTTGAATATACGTTGTATATCGACCTTCTGTGAATTTTCAGATGTCATTACAACTCTACAACGCTGCACCTAATTCAGAATTAGCTACGCATAGATTAGGAAGACATGGCCCATTATCATTTACAGTTGCTGATTTTATAAATACAGATGTTATAGTAGTAATAGTTATTTGTGCTGCTAGGTAGGAAAGTTGTTCTTTTCTGGTCCGAAGGATATGTATACGGCCGAGACACAGTCGAGGCTGGATACTTCTTGAGGACCAGAAAACAACTTTACTGCCATGTAGCACACACTATTTTTTATCCTACACAACAACACAACATAATAAAATAATATAAACATCTTACGAATACTATGTAATTTGACATTTAACTTAACCCATTGGCGCCCGCAGGGGGGGTCGAAAGGGTCGATGGACCCCCCTTTCATTTATGAATTGTATACCTTTTTTTAATAAACATATAATTATATTTTTTCAGTCTAATGTATCTCTTCTTTTATAATAATTATTGATAACAATATTTTTTTCAAATTTATTTTTTATATGTATTAACATATGTAAATACGAACAAATGAAATAGTTTTAAAGTTTTATAATAACTCAATGAAGAATGGTAAGTGGTTTAATCGATAGAAACTGTTAGCGTTGAAGTTGAAATTGGATTGTTCGTCTAATAGTATTCAAAGACCACGACAAGATCATGACATGTGAAGTCAGTGAATCTGTGAATACTAGTCGAACTCATAACCGTAAAATTTTTATATGTGCTTGTGCTTTGATACTCTTTTTTTGGAAATACTAAGACAAGCCAAACATCAGCAACATTATAATGAGGCAGCTAATGACGCTGAAGAATATTTTCTTTGAATTATATTCATTCCGTATCTTGATTTGATAATACAATCATTAAAATCTAGATTTAACATTAAAAATACACTGAGTTATTCATTGTTTTATCTTCATCCTGATCGTATCATAGAAATGAATAATGAAAATTAAAAAATAATGATTAAAAATTCATGATGTATATAATATTGAAAATTTTGTTGCTGAAAGTCAAATTTGGTACGAAATGTGGCACAATAAGCGGTAAACTAAAAATTTTCAAGAAGTAAAAAATTGTGATTTTATTGATTTGTTAAATATTACATATTTAGAAAAAACTTAGAAGAGTAAAAGCATGGTTGCGCTCTATAATGGCGGAAGATTCATTAAACGGTTTGTATCTATTAAGCATCTATAGATAAGAAATTACAGACAATTAAGATATATTGGTTTTGGTACAAAAGGTTATTGATAAATTTGGACAAGATTCAAGAAGAATGTAATTTTTATTTAAATGATTAATCATTATACATATTGTATAAATGTATAAAAATGTTTATCTTTTTCAAAAATTTCGACCCACCTTGTAAAAAAGTCTGCGGGCGCCCATGACTTAACTTCAAAGAAATTTCTGAAATTGAATACCAACATAATAAGAACAAAAAACAAACATTTTATGTTGACATATAAGTAAGGTTAACTACTACGTTCTATTATTTACAGAATATATAATAAAAATACCTTGAATCTAACGTAAGTATCAAAATTATCTAAAGTTACAATATTTTAAAAGCATGTTCACATATTTCATTCTCATTATTAGTTCTAACACCTTAAACGCCATCTGTTTGTCCGCACACAAACTGTTTTTTTTTCTTCCCTAGGGAATAGTGAGATTTTGTAGGTCTAGACCGGCAAATGTCTACTTTCTTGCGTACGCACACGCAGGAAAATCTTACTTTCAATATGTGTAGGATAAAATAGTTATTTGTATATCAAGTGCTGAAAGTCTATCTTTGTCGAACCAAAACGAAAGTTGCAGCCTGAGCGAAGCGAAGGTTGCAATCGTTTGTGTTCGACAAAGGACTTTCAACACGTGTTATACACACTATTTTTTCTACTCCTGCAAGATAAAAAATAAGGAAATAAATAATTATTTTTTAAACATAATTTGACATTTATTGCAAATTTTGTTTTTGTGATGCGCAAGTGATGCGTATCCATGGCAGCAACAATGCAATAAACATTTATTAGTGCTGCAAAGTTTTGCAGCACTGCGTGCTGCAAAGAGTCACTTCAGTATGAAAAACAAACCAGAAAATTGTATTTTCAAAGCAGGAGTAGAAAAAAAATATTACTGCTCTAGAATTAAAAGATAAGGTGCCATTTTTAAATAATAAAAGTAAAACATAAATTCTATGGCCAAATTCAATTAGGGATGGCGATACTTAATATTTCTAAAACTGATTTAGTAGTATATTCCTCATTTGACAATAGTTTTTTTATAATAGAAGTAGAATATAATAAAAAATTTGTTCTAGAGAT
The DNA here is from genome assembly GCA_035578165.1 of Stenolophus ochropezus. Lineage (NCBI taxonomy): Eukaryota > Metazoa > Arthropoda > Insecta > Coleoptera > Carabidae > Stenolophus > Stenolophus ochropezus. The sequence continues at coordinate 24,618,570 of JAQOWZ010000017.1, forward strand.
GATATCAATCGCAAAAGAAATTTATTTTACAAAAATATTACATGTTATTTGTGAAAATGTATCATTATATAATAAAAACGTACAAAATGTGTTCATTAGCGTTTAAAGTTATCTACACCAATTATTGGTGAACTTAAGTTTACAATTCCACACGCCACTGTAAAAATATCATCATAATATGGAGCTAAATTTCAAGGAAGTTTATTTCTTAACATTTTAAAAAATTTTATACGGGCGTTGCTTCGTTCAACATGAACACAGGCAGCTGCAATTGAACGATTAATCTCAGCTTTTTCTTTTGTAAATTCTTTCTCATATAGAAAAGGGGGTCTAATTAATTTGATCTTGCGCAAATTTAAAATGTTTTCTATCCTGAATCCCTTATCTGTCATAACCGCATCTCCTGGTGTAATATGTTGCAAAAGGGACGATTCTTCAAAAATCACTTTATCACTTGCTCTACCCCCGTACATTTTGCTTAAAAATATTATCATCCCTGAAAGAGCAACTCCTGTCATTAATTTTAACGGTATTTGTTGATTTATACTGAGAATACGTTTTTATTTCGCAACAAAGACAAGTCGGTTTTTGTACTAGAATTTCCGTACAATCAACAACAACTCTAACATTCGGAAATTGTGCAAAACACGATGGTATATTTTTTGAGATTTCTTCTCGCGATGGTATGTAAATTGTTTTTTGTAAAATACATGATAAATCTTGAACTGTTTGTAAAAATATTCTGCTACATGTTACTGGGCTTATATTTTCAACTATTAATGCTAACATATTATAATTTAAATCATGTTTCAATTTTATTAACGTCAAAATTATTCTATCTTTCACAGTCATTTTGTGAAATTGTCTTTCATGAACATAAGATTCCGATAAGATTTCTACTAAACTATTTAATAGTTCCAAATTTGGTAATCCATTTGCAATATTAATTTTTGAGTTAGTATTTAGTCTTTCACTGAGTGTTACAAAAAAATCACCGCTCCCAACTTGTGCACTTTTGTCTGATTTATCTACATGTTTTACTGAACTTTGTAGTGACATTAATATTTCAGCTATTTCTTTGTCCTTATCTTGTATTGTCGAAACATATTCTCTTTCCACAGTTTGAACTTCTAGTTCTGACAAATCTTGGTCCTGAGAACTTCCAGCTGTACATTTATCACGTATAAGTAATCTACGCGGTAGATTTTCATGACAATTTTTACTTTCTATGCTTTTTCTGGGTAAATTTAATGAATGTACCGCTGTTTTCCTTAAAGTTTTTCGCTTCTGAGTATCTAAAATTAGTTTTATTTCTAGGTTATAAAATAGGATACCAAATAATAAGATTTTTACAGTATTACCTGGAAATATAAAATTTTCTTTTTTAAAATGAAGGGAGCATACTTTCATGGTATTTGTAATTCTTTTTCCATTTCTAATTTTATATTCCCATGTCTTTCTCCTGTCCATTTCCAGATAGGCATGTGGTGTTTTTATTGTCACTTTATTTTCACCACTTTTGGTAAAACTGTAGAACCCAATGTTTCCATTTTCGTCTCTACGCGAATGACATCCAAAAATGCAACAATTTGTACGAATTTTATAATAATTTTGGGATTCACTCATTGTGACACAACACAGATTGCAAGCAAACAGCCTAAACAGTACTCTTTCGGGGATGTTCAATCTTTCGCCACTAGTTAGCGTATCTGATCTTGAAAGTTCTCAAAAGCATAACTCAAAGGATCAAGTGGGCAGCACAAAACTGCTGCCATGAGGTTGGGTGCCTATTCTGCAACTTATAACACTAGTGATACGCGTTCAAAAGTGTTATAATCTGACTACCATCTAGCGGTTTTTGAGTGCAACAGGGCAAATGACGTCACTTATTTTGTAAACGATTCACTAAAGGGTAATGTTATATTCGTATCACTATAGTTCATTTTTTTTAAGCATGCAGTACAGGGAAGATAGGGCTTATTTGACCTTGGTCTCTCATTGGCTTAAATCGAGGAGAAGTTTACACCGACGATATTTACTTCTCCATCTCAGCCTTTTTTCTACTCATCTCTCTCTTTTCACATAAATTTTCAGTCATTGGCGCAGAATTTTGTGATAATTATGTAATTAAATGAATATAATACTACGAATAATTTCTAAATATAATAGACCGTTAAATTATATTACGGCTAATAACTACTATACACAATAATGTTTTATATATAATTTAATATTCAATTTAAAATTTAAAGACCAAATAATTCATTAACTCCAAATATATTTTTGTTTGTACACCATTGCATATTGAGCTGTCAGTTGTCAATTGTTGCAGTGTCATTTCTCAAGTTTCATCTAATCTGTTTGTATCATTTTCATTTTTGCGTTTTTCTCCATTTATTTGTTTGCATTTGATTATTATTGTTGCCATTTGGTGTATTCGTTCGTTGTTTCTGGTTTTGTTGTTTTATTTTTTTGATGAAAGTGTGCACCGTTGGCGTCGTATAATTTTTATTTTTATACTACCATGGCTGATAACGGGTCGCCCAGTACTTCCATGGGTATAAAGAAAAATCCGAAGGGAAAACTTTTGAATAGTGGACAAAAAATAATGGCCTACAACTGTTATTTGGTCCATAAAAGGAAGAGTGCCACAAAAACTGAAGCTGTAGCACTCACTGCAGCAGTTGTTGGAATCTCTGAAAGATCTATATATAAAATTGTTGCTGAAATGGATAAAACAGGACAAGTTTCATCACCAAAAAAGAGAAGAATGCGCGAAAATTTCTATTCAAAATTATCGGAAGATGAGAAAAAAGCTATCCGACATACTGTGCATTCCTTTTTCAAAAGAAATGAAATCCCAACTTTGGATAAAGTATTGCACGTAAATCGTTATTTTATTTTTGTGACTATTTGACTATTATGCCTGCAATATACTACCGTAACTAAAATATTAAGTAATACTGAAGTACTGTCTATTTTCTATTTGCTTTTTTTGTATTAGTAAATTTTAAAATTTGAGTTACAGTAGTACCACTACTGATTTTAAAGTTATGTGATGTACTTATATGATAAATTGTTCCAGACTGTAAAGGATTTAATGTAATGATTTAATTTCCCCTGTCTCGTTCCACGCTCATATTATACAAGAAGAAAATGAATTATACCAACTTGACAATACCGTTGAAGCAATGCAAATGCAATTTGTTGTAAATACTGGCTCGTCTAGTGAAATGGAATTTACAGTCAGATTAATACCACATAATAAGATAATTTTTTTCATTATTATTATCATATCTTTGTGAAAGTATTATATATTTATTTAAATGCAGTTTTATTATAATAAAGTTAAATATGTTTTAAATTGAAATATATGCGTTTCCATATGCTTTTTTAATAATTATAATTTATTTAATTTCCCATTTTAAATTAGTACTTTAAAAAGGAAATTTGACATTTATCTTCATTTATTTCAAGTAACTATATTTGAATTTAGCACCAAATTTTGTAACTAGATTGTCATAGTGTAAATAAGGTTTCCAGTTATTGCGTTCTTAAAAAAAAAGGACTATAGTGTTATACTGACGTTTGGTTTGTCTAGAAATTATGCAAAGGTACGCTAATGACAACACATTGATAATAAACACAATTTAGTACATTTTGAAAGTTGTGCCAACTTAAAAATTATTTTACTAAAACTTTCAAATACAAAAGTTCCTATGATTACAACATTGAACATTTGATACGAGACGTCAATCAATATAACATTTCAAATCGTTGAAAAGTTACAGAATAGGCACCCAGGGGTAGAGTTACTCGAAGTCTACTTTATCATCAAATTTCGTATATGTCACGTAAACGTCAAATATAGCTGTCAATATTCAATTGTTTATTTATTACGGGTAGGCTCCTAGCAGCCTAAAAATTGTATATCTACTTTTACGAGTATCGAATTATATATTTTCGTACTCACTACCTAGAAACTAATGTTTCCCGCAGCCAACTCACAATCCAAAAGGCCATATTCCCGCTATTGTTTTACTTTCACGCACTAGTGTTTCAACGGAAACTACTTTTCGCGACTAAAATTACTACCGCAGCGATAGTAAATGACAGTTGTATGTATATATGAGATATCATCAGATTTATACATCAAATTAATCGTAATATAGTTCGTTATTTAAAGTGTTTCTTAGCAGAGGGTTACGTATTTATGGTCTATTGTTTGATTATAAGTATATTTTATGATAACAACCTGTTATAACATTTTTATTTGCAGATAAAAATGAATATGTTTAAGGGAAAAGTTTACTGATTAATAATGACACAATTTGTTTCTTACTTATAAGCCTCAAATGTTTTAAGAATTTTTTGAGAGGGGAAATATTCGTTCAGTGGTTTAGAGGTTTTATACGACATTACAAAAACAATTGAAAATTTTTACAAATTTGTGCTCTAATGTCATATGCTCAAAAACGTAATTAATATTTTAACAAAATAAAATTAATATTTTGACTTTTTATGTTCATGTAAAGCAGAAAAAGGTAGGAAATGCAAACATATTGCTACTGTACTTATTTATATTGAAGTGATCGGGGGTGTAGAATGAAATAATATACAGAGACACACAGAGACAGTATGCAAAAACCTGATTTTTATTTTTGACACATATAATAAACATTTTAAAAATTCCTTGACAACCATATCACATAACTTGATATAAAATATATAAAAAATATAATAAATAGTAGGTTGGGATTTGAAGCACCCACAGTACCCCCCTTCCAGAAGGTTTCACTGGAAATCAGCTTGGTAGGGCGTTGAAAATCGTACTCGTCTTCCGTATCTTGTAGTAACTGGATTTGTAGCGGGCTGAGGCGTAGTTAGTTTTCGTATGTTTTCAGCAGACATATGTGTAGTTGGTTCGTCTTCCATTACATAGGCTAGTTTTAATCTGTTGATGGAAATGTTTAGATTGTTGCCGTTTATGCAGACGGTATATGTTTTGTCTCCTCGAGAAACCACGGGATATGGACCGTTGTAAGGTTGTTATAACTGGTGCTTTACTCCGTCGTGTCGAATAAACACTTGTCTGGTCGTAGCGAGGTCTTTAAATATAAAAGTTTTTTTTAGTCCGTGTCGGTTGAGATTTTTCGGTCGAAGTTGTTCAAAATGTCGTCTTAAGTCACGGATGAAGTCGGCTGAGTTAGTAGTGTCGTATGCGTTGCTGGATTTCTCCACCAGAAATTCTCCGGGTAAACGAAGCGGTTCACCGTATACTAGCTCCGCTGCTGAAGCCTCGATGTCTTCCTTAATCGCAGCGCGAATACCTAGTAGAACGGTTGGAAGAATTTCTGTCCATTGACTGTTGTGGTGACACTTGATTGCAGCTTTTAATTGACGATGGAATCTTTCTACCATACCATTGGCAGCAGGATTATATGCCGCTGTTCGCAGATGAGTTGTACCTAACAAGTAATTTAAATGCTTGAATAAGTACGACTCGAACTGTCTGCCTTGGTCTGTCGTGACTCTAAGCAGAGTACCAAATCGACAAATCCAGCCGCTGTAGAAAGCTCTTGCAATTGTCTCTGCTTCTTGATTGATGAGTGGAATTGCTTCCGGCCAGCGCGTGTATCTGTCAACAGAAGTTAGACAATACCTGTATCCTTGAGATATTGGCATGACTATGATGTCTAGATGTACGTGTTGGAACCGTGCTGTAGGAGGAATGAAGTTTCCAACTGGAGCGTTGACATGTCGAGTTATCTTTGATCTCTGACACTCAATGCAGGAACGTGCCCATTTTCTACAGTCTGCTCGCATCGTAGGCCAGACATAGCGTTGTGCTACTGCTTTGGCAGTGGCTTTCACTCCTGGATGTGACAGACGGTGTATGGCGTCGAAAGCAGATCGTCTGAAGTCAGCAGGCAAGAATGGTCGTACAGCTTGACTTGTTGTATCACAGTAGAGCCAAGCCTGTGAACCTGGTAGCTGGACTTTCTTTAAGATGATACTAGATCCATCTTGAAGATACGTCTGGAGCTCGGAATCGTTCTCCTGAGCAGAGGATAATGCTTCGAAGTCTATCAGGGAATCAAGACTTTCCACCCGTGACAATGCATCTGCTACTACATTGTCTTTTCCTGCAAGGTGTTGAATGTCTGTGGAAAATTGGTTAATAAAATCTAAATAGCGAAATTGGCGAGGAGAACATTGATTCGATTTTTTTTGAAAAGGTAAAAATAATTGGCTTATGGTCCGTAAATATGGTGAAAGTTCTTCCTTCAACCATATGTCGGAAGTACTTGACTGCCTGGTAAATGGCCAGAAGTTCTCGGTCGTATGCAGCATATTTCTGTTCAGAAGTATTTAATTTCTTTGAAAAGAAAGCCAGTGGTTCCCACTCCTTGCCTATTCGTTGCTGAAGTACTGCCCCAATACTGTAGTCGGATGCATCTGTAACAATGGCAAGATGCGCATCCAGTTTCGGGTGTGCTAGCAAGGTCGCCTGGGTGAGACTGTCTCTAGTTTTTTCAAATGCGTTCTCAGTTTCCCCCGTCCATTCAACTGGAGTTTTGCCTCTGGAATCTCCCTTGAGCAACTCGTTTAAAGGTGCCTGCAGTTCTGCTGCCCTAGGTATAAATCATCTATAAAAATTAATCACACCTAGATATTGGCGAAGCTGCTTGATCGTTGTTGGTTTAGTGTAGTTTCTAATTGCTTCTATCTTCTCTGACAGGGGACACGTACCTTCACGTGTTACCAAGTAGCCAAGAAATTTCACTTCAGTCAGTCCAAAAGCGCATTTTGCTGGATTTATTACTACTCCATAACCCTTCAGTCGCTGAAAAAGGATTTCAAGATGTTTCACATGTTCTTCTGTCGACGACGATGCCACTAGGATGTCATCAATGTAGGCATAGCAGAAGTCGAGCCCTCTGAGCACTTCGTCTATGAAACGCTGAAATGTTTGTGCAGCATTACGCAAGCCGAAGGTCATGAACTGGAACTCAAAAAGGCCGAATGGAGTTGTGATGGCTGTTTTTGGAATATCTTCTTCAGCGACTGGAATTTGGTTGAAAGCGCGTACTAAATCTAATTTGGAAAAAATAGTTTTTCCGTGTAGTGAGTAGGCAAAATCTTGAATGTGGGGTACTGGATAACGGTCTGGACACGTACGAGCATTTAAGCGGCGGTAGTCTCCACAAGGTCTCCATTCATTTCCGCTCTTCGGAACCATATGCAATGGAGAAGACCAGAAACTCTCCGAAAGTCGAGCTATGCCTAGTTTTAGCATAGATTCAAATTCTTGTTTAGCTGCCAGTAAACGATCTGGTGCTAGTCGTCTTGGTTTCTCAGCTACCGGTGGACCTGGCGTTGTGTGGATGTGATGTCACGTGTTGTGCTTTACCATCCTTGGACCTCCTACAGGTCGGGTAATTTCAGGAAACCTGTGAAGTAAATGGTGAAAATCTGAAACACCAGAAATAGTTTTTATCGAGTCTACCGCGCACTGAACACTTTGTCCTAGAGTGATGTCTTTGAGTCTATAAGTCTTTTGTTCTTAACATCTACTAAAAGCTAAAAAGTCTACACCTATAATGGGTTTTGAAATGTCTACTACTATAAATTCCCACACAAATTCTCTACGTAGTCCTATATCTAATACTAACTTTACTGTCCTATACGTCGCAATGGTTGTACCATTGGCCGCTGCTAGTTTATAAGAAGACTTCTCTCTTCGTTGATGAAGTCGTGTACGAGGATAGACGCACAAGTTAGCACCAGTATCTACGAGAAACTCGACTCGTGACGTTTTGTCATACACGAAGAGTCGGCGTGACGTTGGGCTTGTATCGCTGGCCGTCATCAATGATTGCCCTGGTCGTTTCCCTCTGTCTTCTGTTTGAAGCTACATGGCGGTTTGCACCGCTTTGCCCGTACACCAAACTGCTCGTGGTACCAGCAATATCCAAGTCCTACATATTTTCCAGGACCTCTGGAACGAGATCTAGAGCGTTGTCTAAAATGTTGCCTACCTTGGTGTTGGTACAATCGTTCGAGTTTTTCTGTCATGGCAGAAGTTTCTTTTCTGAGCAACTTTATTTCACTCACAGAAGCAGAAGTAGGAGCTGGTGGTGGTGCTGTTGTTTTAAAAACAACAGGTGCTAGACTGTTGGCTTCCATGATAGCGTCAGCTAGTTCAGCCACATCGTCCAAATCTGCTCGTTTTTGTGTGGCTAAAATCGTCTGCATATTTTGCGGAAGGCGACCTGACCACAGTGTCCTTAACAGCTCTTCAGACACTGTTGAACCTGCCAGGGTTCTGAGACGCCGCAGAAATTGTGAGGGCCGGCTGTCACCAATTTCTTCTCGTTCTAAAAGTCTTCGGGTTTTTTGTTCTTGCGAAGCACTTAATCTAGTTTTTAAAGCTGCAGCTATCGCGGTAAATGGTATTTCGGGCGGATTCATTATTATGTCCCGTACTTCACATGTTGTACGAGGGTCGAGCATTGTTAACATATAGTCAAATTTGGTTTCCTCGTTTGTTACATTAGATAACCGGAAACAACGCTCCGCGATTTTTAAATACATCTCTGGATCGTCTGTATTAAAGGGCGGTAACTTTACAGCGATACGATTAACTTCCTCGGTATGAGACATTTTTTTCTTTAAATAATAAGAAATTCGAAAAGAAACGAGAAACTGAATTTAAAATCACAAAACAACATGCACTAAATCACTTCACTGCATGAAGATCACGTCGGGGTCACCATTTGAAGTGATCGGGGGTGTAGAATGAAATAATACACAGAGACACACAGAGACAGTATCCAAAAACCTGATTTTTATTTTTGACACATATAATAAACATTTTAAAAATTCCTTGACAACCATATCATATAACTTGATATAAAAAATATAAAAATATATAATAAATAGTAGGTTGGGATTTGAAGCACCCACAGTATCATAAGGTAATGAGTTCTTTTTCTTCGTAATTTATTTTGAATTTTAACCTTCTTTTCTCCTGCTTTGTGTTATCCGCATTTCAAGAATTTCTCGGAGAATTCATGGTTTCAGTGATACAGGTTAGATCGCCGAAAATACAATATTTGTGAAATAAATAGTTTTAAATAATAATACATATAATAAAACGCAAATAATATATTATAAATAAAAATTAATTCAATTTTTTACCGAACAAAAACTCAGAACATAATTGTGACTAACAAATCTGTTATCTATCATTATCGCAACAGGCTGAGTATGTCTTTGGGAAGTTCCGATTCACTCCGCTAGATGGCTACGAGTTAATTTTAGTCGCGATTAGTCGAGTAGTAGTGTTATTATATTTTTATTTTTTTGCACATTACAACAAATTTAATATAAGAACAAGATAATTGAGGACAATTAGTTAAAAGAATAAAAATTATCTAAATTAAATTAGAAATTTCATTGCTAATTTTGACATTTTAATACTACTAGCGCTATCTATTAGCAACACAAACAAACAATAACAACGATGAACCATATACCTATTATAGCTCGTCCAAAATAGAAATGAACCTGCGCGAAAGTCGTATTTTCGTTCATATTTTGAGCAACCAATGGGATAAGGTACCCCCCATTGGGTTTTTTACCAGTGGCGTACTTAGTTTCTAGTTCATATGGGGAGACTATATTAGGAAATTATTATATAATATTTAGGAAATTCGTAATTAAGATTTAAAGAACATATAACTGCAATAAACAGAAAACAGCACAGAATTTGCCGACGATTATATTAGCAGGTAATAATAATTAATGGAAAGGGTGATTGGTAATCTTGCATGTAGCAGAAAAAGGATTAACAATAATTTGGCTTGAAAATCTAGATTAAAGAAGCTGTTATTTCAAAGAAAAATATAGACAATGACCAAACCGATGTAATCCATTCACGTCTACATTTTAATCTAGAGATTAAAGAAGCTGTTATTTCAAAGAAAAATATTGATAATGACCAAACCGATGTAAACCATTCTTCTCTACTTAATTAGAAAAATAGTATATATACTGTTAATTTGTACATCAATGCACAGTCAGACGGTATCCGAGAAGACGTTGATGATGTTCATAAATGTTGTTGTTTTAAAATATAACTATTTACAAAAATTCCGTTTGTATTAAAATAAACCCACGAAACTGGTAGATTGCTTTCCCATTTATGGTTTACGCCCCTACTTTATTGGATCAGTGCAGTTTTGAACTTCGTTTATATGGGGTAGGTATAGCTACTATAACCCAGTACTCCACAGGGCCACTGGTAGGCCAGGCATAGGTCTACGATGCGTATAGTATGTACTGTGCGGCACATTGAACACCATTAGAAAAAAACTATATTTATGTTGCCGTCTCCTTCAACTTGTTTGTTGCATTATATGCGCGAGAATGATTGACAGGTCCTTTTCTATTTTGGATGAGCTATAGTAATATACCTCTTATCCTCCGCGATCCATACGTTCAACAAAGCGTAATAGAGATATATCTTGCATCTCACACAGCTGTTACAGTGCACTTGGTGCGCATGCTCAACACGCAAGAAGATAGGGTTTCAATGGCACATTTAATATTTAAAATATAATAAATAAATGTAGAAATTTGAAGAAAGTAATGAGTTATTGTACATAATACTGTAATAATCATTTAATATTGTTTATTGATAATAAAATTACTACAGCGCGAAATTTTAAATATTTTAAGGTACGTTTTGTGTACTATGCACGATATGACAAAGTGAAATTTCGCGATATTGTAATTTTATATTATCAATAAACAATATTAAATGATTATTACAGTATTATGTACAATAATTCATTATTTTCTTCAAATTTCTATATTTATTTATTTTATTTAAATATTAAATGTGTCTTTGAAACACTATCTTTTTGGGTGATGAGCATGCGCACCAAGTGCACTGTAACAGCTGTGTGCGATGCAAGATATATCTCTATTACGCTTTTTTGAACGTATGGCAATTACATTGGGAAGATAGGGGATCAGCGGTATATTACTAATAGGTATATGCGATGAACAATGACATACAGTCCATAGCAACGAATATTTATTCGCTTTATTGACATTAAATGACAGTTTTATATTTTTATTAATTACGTTTTATAATTAATTCGTTACTACTACTACTACTTCATAGTGAACAGTAGTTAGTTTTGAATGTTATTGAATGACATATTTACGGTGTTTGATACGTCACGCCTTCTATAAGTTGTTGTTTATGTATTTATAAAATTTTTATTTTTCTTATATTTACTTTCTATTTGTTTCATATTTTAATTTTAAAAATTATTTCTTATTATAATTTTAACATGCGTAATTACTACTTTACACCATTTTTATTATTTAACAACAAATATGAAATATTTTTATACCTAGCATAACTATTTTATTTTTATTTTTCGGTATATTTGAATGTACTGAACATTCAGATTTTAAATGTTATCATTTTTATTATTACTACTGATTTTAATGTAATTATGTTTTATAAATATTACTATTTCTTAAATAAAGTTACTAATGAATTTTTTTTTGTATATAATTCATTTTTTATTTTTTCGTTACTTTAACATATTTTAATTTATAGTATATTAAATTTTTCTTTATTTGTGTAATATTTTAAATTATTTTTTTTTAATATTATATTTTTGACATACGTAATTAGAATTAATTAATTATTTTCATTTACAATAAATGTGTAAATATTTTTTATCTCTTAATAGGATATTAAAATTTTATTATCTTGTATAAAAGTTTATTTTATTTTTTTCCTTTTTCTCAACATCGTATACATATTTTACTCATGTTCGAACCTAAAAAAATTTCATCAAACTCATTAGCATATTCAATGTTTGTTTACTACTACGTTAATTTGATGGTTTAGTTACTTTTAGGTTTTTATTGTTATTAAACAGTTCTTATTTGACGTAATACATGTCGCTAAAGAGTATAAAAATGTCAAATTTAAATATGTTTTAAATTAAAATAATGATATTTATATACCTTTATTGTAAGTAATTAAATATCGGCAAAATAAAATTATAAATAAATATATAAAAAATACATACTACCTCTTTATTTTTAAACCTTATCAAATTTATATAGATATAAAAATCTTTACAGGTTAAGAAAATAAATTTTTGATTTAATTATAAATTTGTTAATATTAAATATTACAAGATAAAATATAGTTATATTTGTCCTAATACACGTTAAGCTGAAAATATTTTATTCTGAAGTATGAAAATACACTGTTTTTTTTTAAAAAAACATATTACTAATTAATTATAGTGTTATAAAAAAATTCAAGAAATAAATTGTAATATACAAATTATGTTTGTATTTCATCATTCCAATGAGGAATATAAATAATTAGAATCAAATTGATCATTTCGTCATTTTACAAGCAAGTTTTTCCCTCATTAAAATAATGCAGATTTTTAACTAAAACCACTAAAGAGATTTACAACTTATAGTGATCTAATCATTTAGATGAAGCTATATTTTTATTTGGTTAATAGTTAACGATTCTTATTGTATTTGAATCTTAGCACTCCGTACAATTCGAGTCAGATTGTCTTCTCAAAAATTAGCCACCGCTGCCCAAAAGAAGAAGCCAGTAATATATATTAAACATTATCAATGATTGATTGAAATTTATCACTTATTTATTAATATGTAATGCAAATAAAAGATACATGCAAGATAAATTGTTTTAGAAAGATTTATTTCATCCAAAGTGCAAAAATTATTCAGAGAAGTATATCTTAAAAGAATTAATGCATCTACAGTTGCTATTATACGATTGGTTTAGAACTTAGATGAGGCATAACAGAGAGATATACCACACTCCTATAGCTACGTACTACTGAGCAAGCAAAAGATGTATGGTCTAGAATCGCCTAACAGTCAGCTGCGTAAGAACAATCCGCCAGCTGAGTAGTGCACACTTACAGTTAGACGAACAAAATATTAGTCATAGTGTTTAGGACGACCTATCCTCATTATTTGTTTGGTTGAGTTTTCCATATAGCTACTCCACTGGTCCACTGTTCTCAAACAACTGGCTGCAAGCGATTTTAAACCTTAGATCTTTCGACAATATATTTGGGCAATGCCATATCTCTATGTTATACGTCATCTAAGGTTTAGAATCATATCATATTTATATATAATTTATAATTTTATAATTAATTATTACTAAATTACCATATATTTTACAGAGAGTACTTTCAGTAGCCTAAAACCTTTTGTGTTAATATTATAGTTGATATTTATTTATAATTAAATATGCTGTAAGTGGATGAAAGAATTTAAAGATTTAAAAATAATGGACACTCAGTGATGCTAGAGGACTATTACAGAATTTAGTCCTTTAGTATAGCATATTACTGAGTAAATCCTATAATGGTCACATAGCAACAATGAATATCCATTTTCTTTTTCATATATATAAATTCCCACCAAGCCTTATTGGAATCTTATTTATGATGTTTCCATATCTACACAATTTTATTTTATAGTAATTTCTTGGAACAATTTCTTAAAAAAATATTACTATATTTGAAGGTATTTTTCAAAAAAAATTTACATAACGTGTGTTTGTTTATGAACATCATCATTAAGATTCCAATAAGTTTAAAAGGGAATAGAAAAATTTGGAATAATTCAAACGCGTAATAGCGACAGACAATAATATCATATTAACATTATTTTTTTATGAATATGATGTCTTTATACCGGGTGTCCCAGCTCGACCGACACATGAGAGATTTACATAGGAAATCAGTTAATTATGAATAGTATCTCCCTAGTGCAAGATATTAACTTGAAATTTTGTATGATTATTGGGGAATATTATTTCTATGGATTACAGTTATTTTAAATTTGTAATTTAAATGTGTGCGATGTGAAAGTTCTGACAGTTAATGACATGCTATTGTAGATATTTATATTTTTGTAATATTGGTATATTATTTAACAAAAAGAAAGTAAATTCAACTTAAATAATATTAAAATACAGGGAATAAGAATTAAAATCAGTGATACTTCACTAAACTGTCAGATAAATATTTTCTTTTATTTCCATGGCTGTCTGATTTTGAACGAAAATATTAGATTTTAAATTTAATAAACCTCGCCCTGCAGACGAAATTGCGTATTTCAAATAAGTGTGATTCATAGAATTAATATTCTCCGATAAGTATACAAAATTTCAAGTTAATATCTTGCACTGGGGAGATACTATTCATAATTAACTGATTTCCCATGTAAAACTCCCATGTGTCGGTCGAGCTGGGACACCCGGTATAAATTTACACTTTATTATTTAAATTCTAATGTTTAAAAATATGGATAAGGTTAACTAAGCCACAAATGCCCATATGTTTTTCCTTTTTACATAAATTTTATTTATAAATTGTTACAAGTCTTACACTTACAAATTAATGAAATAATTATTGTAACGTTTTATTTATTTAGGTAAAGTGTAAAATTGATTAAAACACTAATATTTATATAACCAAGTTTAATAAAAGAAATGTGAATATAAAGAATAATTAAAATTAATTAACACTAAGAATTAACAAATATAAACTCTAATTTAAGACTAACAATTATTAATAAAGACTTAAACACTAAGATAATTTATTTAAACAATTAAAACTACGCGATATTTATTTTAACAATATTTATATTACTATCTATTTATATCACCATGTGTTCACTACACGTATCGATACAAGACTGTCCTCGCGATCTCTTGCTCGGAGTATTTAAGTAAAACTCTTAATTCTGGAATATTCGCCGACCCTTTAATTTCTGGAATATTCGCCGACCCTTCTGGAAATCAGAACAATGGGGAGCGGATGGACTGGTTGTAACCTGTCCGTTAGTGGCCGCCGCCCGCGCCGCTACCCTGGGATCGCTACATTGCCCCCTCCTTAAGACTGTTTCGTCCCGAAACAGTTCTTTATGACGAAATCTGCACGCATCACCCTTGGTGCATCTGGAAGTCTTGAAGAAGTAACAGTCGACGGTCCGTTTGAGCTCTTCTTGCTCGGTAGAGTTGAAGCTGCAGACTAGAATTTCCACTCCAGTAAAGCGGAAGATTGTTTCTAACATGCTTCTAACAATCTTCCAATCCAAACCATCTAGTCCACAACCTTTCTTCGGTACTGCCAGTTTCATGATGTCGTTCTCCAACAGTTGGTTGTCACACAGCGAGTCCCATAAATTACGGTATGACGGCTTCTGATATGAATATTGTTTCGTAACCAGATAGTAAACCGCTTGTGTTATTCGTTATCATCCTTCAGTTGTAGCGTTTTTCCGACAGTTGGACTTTGGTTGGCCAGTTCTTGTACTCGCCAAATTTTCTTTTAAAAACTGAAGCGATGCCGCGGGACATTTTAATGTCTTTCGCTACACAGTGAGTGAGGGAATACTTTGGAGACACGGTGAACAGATCTCGTTGTTCTTCTCTTGTCACGTCATATCGTGCCTTGTGACCAGTGGAATGGCTTTCCATGAAGACATCAAATGTGGGTTCCTCAGCTACAAGCCGGCGAACCGTAGCTCCACGATGATCGTCAAAATTATCACCAGCAAAAGGGACTAACCGATTGAAGTGGACTATCCTCGGCTTTCCATTAGGTGTTTTCCTAATTCTGTAGACCACATCATTTATTCTTTTGATGATTTCGTAAGGACTTTCCCAATTCCTTTGCAGCTTGGGCGATAAGCCGCGACGTCTTTATGGATTATAAAGCCAGACCAAATTCCCAGGTTGTTAACCACCTTTCTCAGCCTTGACGTCATACTGGTCCTTCATCCGATCGCTGGCACCTTGAATGGTTGTACGGACTTGTTCATGCATGTCATTCATTCTTCTCCGTAAGTCAGTTACGTAGTCCTCCCCGGCTAGATCTTCACCGGGTTTACTGCCAAAAATCAGGTCGCATGGTAAACGCAACTCCCGCCCAAATAAGATGTTAGCTGGTGTCTGCCCTGTTGTCTCATGCACGGATGAATGGTAAGCCAACAAGAACAGATGAAGATGTCGGTCCCAGTCTTGTTGATGGTTAGAGACAACCTTTGACAAATACCGATTCATTGTTCTATTCATCCGTTCAACCATGCCATCAGACTGCGGGTGTAATGCAGTAGTTCTGGTTTTCTTTATTCCTAATATCTTACAGATATTTTAGAACAGAGCAGACTCGAAATTCCTTCCTTGGTCGGAATGTATCTCTCGCGGTACTCCAAATCGGCAGATGCATTCTTTTACCAAAACTTCAGCGACCGTTACGGCTTCCTGGTTGGGTAATGGGTAGGCCTCAACCCACTTAGTAAAGTAGTCCATTACTACCACTATGTATTTATTTCCCTCGTCAGTTTTTGGGAATGGTCCGGCCACGTCAATCGTAATGCGTTCAAAGGGACCTCCAACGTTATATTGGCGCATTGGAGCTCTTCTTTTCCTATGTGGCCCGTTACTTCCCGCGTATACCACACATTTCTTGCACCACTCTTTATTATCGTCTTTGCAATTTACCCAGTAAAATCGTTGGTGCAATCTCTCGAGGGTTTTATTTACTCCAAAATGTCCAGATCCGTCGTGGATCTCATCCAATACTTTCGGTACTCTATTCCTAGGGATTATCAGCTGGGTTCTACTCTCAGTACCTTCAGTATTCTCTATGATACGTTTCAGAAGGCCCTCTTCAACAACAATAGAGTCCCACTGCGCCCAGTACGATTTTACACTTTGTGAGTGTCGTGCAACATCTTCTCAAACTGGTCTGCTATCGCCACGTTTCCAATCCAGTATGGTTTTCAAGTCCGAGTCATTCTCTTGATCCTTGCGAAGGTCTTCCGTTTGCCAACTATCATTCACTACTGTTGTTCTGGCTATGGTAGAGAGTTTTTCTTCTAGACGACTGCAATGCTTGCATTCGTCTTGGCAAGGTCTTCTTGATAATGCGTCAGCATTACGATGGCTTGTACCTGCCCGATGCTCGATAAAAAAGTTGTATTCTTGTAATCTTTCAATCCATCTAGCTGCCTGACCTTCAGGATTCTTAAATTGTAGCAGCCATTTGAGAGCAGCATGGTCAGTTCTTACAAGAAATATTCTACCGTACAAATATTTGTAGAAGTGCTCCACGGATTTCACGACTGCCAACAATTCTTTTCTGGTGACGCAATAATTCCTCTCTGGTTTTGACAAGGTCTTACTAAAATAAGCAATAACCTTCTCTTGTCCGTCTTGTATCTGGGAAAGAACGCCACCAATTCCAACATTGTTAGCATCTGTAACAAGAACGAATTATCCTTCTGGTAAAGGATAACTTAGGACAGGTTCGCTTGTCAAGGAATATTTAAGTTGTTTGAATGCGGCTTGACAGTCCATCTCCCAGATAAATCTTCTGCCTTCTTCAGTAAACTTTGTCACTGGCTTCGCTATGTTGGCAAAACCAGGTACATAACGTCGGTAGTATGTACAGAGACCAAGGAAAATTCGTGTTTATCTCTCGGTACTGGCCAGTCACTCACAGCCCTTATTTTCTCCGGGTCAACTGCAATTCCCTTACCAGAAACTACGTGTCTAAGATAATACACTTCGTTTTCAAATAAGTAACACTTCTTTGGACTGAGTTTCAGGTTAGCCTTTCTCAATCTTTGGAAAACCTCTTCCAAGTTTTTCATGTGGTCCTCGAACGTTTTTCCTACCACAATAATATCGTCGAGGTAGACCAAACATGTTTTCCACGACAGTCTAGCCAACACGGTTTCCATAAGCCGTTCAAACGTTGCAGGAGCATTGCAGAGCCCAAATGGCATAACAGTAAATTTCCAAAGACCGGTACCGATGGTAAATGCCGTTTTTTCTTTGTCTCTTGGGTTTAAATCCACTTGCCAGTATCCGCTCTTTAGATCAATAGTAGAGAAGAACTTTGATCCTGCCAATGTGTCTAATGTATCGTCTATTCGAGGTAGCGGATAGCTGTCCTTCTTCGTCACGTTGTTAAGTTGACGATAATCGACGCAAAATCTTGTAGACCCATCCTTCTTCTTCACTAGCACCACTGGTGAAGCCCATAGACTGCTTGAAGGTTCAATCACACCTTCCGTCCTCATGTCCTCTATAATTTCTTCTGCTTCATCCCGCTTCGCCAGTGGTAATCTTCTTGCTGTTTGGCGGATGGGTCTTGCGTCTCCGGCGTCTATTTTATGATGGATTACATTGGTTCTTCCTTTGTCCTTCTCATCAAATTGGAACACATCTTGAAAACTCCCAATTAAATTCTTAGCCTTGGTTTTCTGATCTGCGGTCAAGTCCTGGAACGATGTTGACAGCTCCTTGATTAGAATATCCGGAACTTCACAGGATGTGTTCTCTTTGGCCTTCGCAGATCGAATAATCGATGATACCGTTGAGCATTCTCCTACTATGGTCCCTTTCTTCAGTATAACGGGATAAAAATTTATGTTCATCACTCGAACTGGGATTATCTTGTCGGTTTTGAGCAAGGCTTATCCAATTACAACTCCAGTCCCAGTTTTGGCATCATCGTTTTTCGGCTGGAGCATGACAATGTTTCCCTCACAGAAGCTACCCTCTAGCTGTGCTTCCACGATTGACTCACTCCGTTCTGGGAGGGTGACATCTTCCGTTATCAATACTCGCATGGCATTGTCATCTCGTGGATTTAATATCAGTTCTTCATCATTGACCATTATCACTCCATTCTTCAGGTCAAGTTTAAATCCATGCTTTTTCATAATGTACATGCCGAGAATGAATTCATCTTCTACGTCAGCTACCAGCACACGATGTTTAATGCACGTTTTTCCAACAGTAATGCTCAAATCTATCTCTCCAGATGCGGTAGCTTGTTCTCCGCTGGCTGTGCGTATCTGCCACTTTGTTGGAAGTAGATGTTTTCTGCATAGTTTTCTTGATAAGTCGGGTCTGATTATTGTTTTTGTTGCACCCGTATCCAGCAACATTTTAAGCGGCCTTCTGTCGATAGAGCCGTCTACATAGATGCTATTAGCTTGATGATGTAGGGATGCGACATAACTAATGGATTCCGGGGCTACTGGATTACGGGTCGACGATTGCCCCTTCGCATCAACCCGACTTAGTTTCCCGACTCCTTTTCTTCCTTTCTTGGTTCTGCTTTCCTCTGTTGTTTTCTGCAGAGCCTTTGCGGGTGACCTAATTCACCGCAATTCCAACAGCGGAGTTTCTTTCTTCCAGCAGCATTAATTTCAGATGTAATTCGTCTTATCCTTTCGTCTAGATCCTCAGTGTCTTCAATCCTCTCAGCATCGATATTTCGCACTCTCGATTGGTTACATGAAGCTTGTTTTGCAGCTTCATGGTCTAAAGCATATAAAAGTGCATCAACCAGAGTTTTTGGTCGAGCCAATCGTAGTGCCTGCTGAGTTTCATTGTCTCGGACCCCATAGATAAATGCTTATGTGGCTAGGCATTCCAAAACGCAGTCAGGAGCTGTAGGGTGTACGAGACGAACCAGACGAGCTATGTCGGCTTCAAATTCTTGCAAGTTCTCTTTGGAATTCTGATACCGGTTTCTCAGTTGTGTCTGGTACACCTGCTCCAGATGCGCATTGCCATATCGCATATCCAATCGCTTAACAAGTTGTTCGTAATCTTCTTGTTCATCTTCTTTTATCGTTTGTAGGATATCGATGACTTCTCGACGCAGCGAAACTGTCAGCGCTGTAGCCTTCTCCTTGGAAGTCCAACCATTTGCTTTGGCAGCGGCTTCAAATTGTTTTACATAATTCTGCCACGATGTCTTGCCGTCAAATTCTGGTGTTTTTATATGCATTCTAGAACTATTTTCTCTTTCTGGTTTCTTTTCCTAAATTTCATTCCTCGTAGCTATATCAGAATTTGAAACCGCTGATGTAATTTTAAAGAAATTTTCCTGTAATTCTAGGATTTTCATATCGTATTCTGTTTTTAAATTTTTCAAATTCTCTTCTAATTCATTTTTTAAAGATTTAGAATTTTCTAATAATTGTTCTTTTAAACTTTCTTCAGTCTTTCTAGAATTTTCTATTAGTTTCTCTTCTCATATTCTAGAATTTTCTGTTAATTTTTCTTCTAATTTTTGTTCTAAACTTCTGGAATTTTCTATTAATTCTTTAGTTTTAGAATTTTCCGCCAACTTTTGTTCTAAAGTTTTAGAATTTTCTAGCAACTCTTCTTTCATTGTTCGAGAATTTTCTTCAGATTTTCTAGAACTTTCATCTAATTTTTGTTCTAATGTTTTAGAACTTTCTTTCATTTGTTCCAAAGTTCTAGAATTTTCTTCTAATTTTTGTTCTAAACTTCTGGAATTTTCTTTCAGAATTTTAACAAAATCATCAATTTCGAATAAAAAGTCATCAGGATTTTCACCAGCTTCTATTAGAGCTTGCCGTAGACGATATTGTAGAACAGACTTGGTTCCCGATGTCTCCAACTCTCGTTCTTCCAACTCCCTCTTGAGATCGGCCACTTTTAATTCACTTAATTTTACTTGTTTAGTAGCCATTTTATTTATTTTAATTTACACTTCCCAGTTTTTTTTTAACCCTCGCACCTGACACCAATTGTAACGTTTTATTTATTTAGGTGAAGTGTAAAATTGATTAAAACACTAATATTTATATAACCAAGTTTAATAAAAGAAATGTGAATATAAAGAATAATTAAAAATAATTAACACTAAGAATTAACAAATATAAACTCTAATTTAAGACTAACAATTATTAATAAAGATTTAAACACTTAGATAATTTATATAAACAATTAAAACTACGCGATATTTATTTCAACAATATTTATATCACTATTTATTTATATCACCATGTGTTCACTACACGTATCGATACAAGACTGTCCTCGCGATCTCTTGCTCGGGGTATTTAAGTAAAACTCTTAATTCTGGAATATTCGCCGACCCTTCAGGAAATCAGAACAATGGGGAGCGGGCGGACTTGTTGTAACCTGTCCGTTAGTGGCCGCCGCCCGCGCCGCGACCCTGGGATCGCTACATTATTTTATATACTTCAATTGCTGTTGTAGTTTTCTTTAATTTTGTCTCTGTTTGTGAATTGATGAATATATATCTCTATATGTAATTGATATAGTTGTGTTGGCAAACAATTTAAATAAGTATACGATTGTGTTTCGTATAAAATACAGACATTGTTGTTGGTGATGTCTGGTATGCCTCCAGAAGAGTCTAACAGAGTCAGAATCTGCAAGTATTAGGTTCTCGTGACCATCGTTTTATGGCTAAGCTGCATTTTCTACACGAATCGTTATGTACCATGTCATTTACATTCAGTTGTTTCTTAAGGAATTGTTCTTTAAACAAAACCTTGTCCAAAATGATTCTCCGTAGATGCTCGCTCCAAAACCTCTTTCAGATACCTGTTAGTAAATCAGAGTAGTCCCTGTGTTTTGAAACAAAATTTCTCAAAGATGTACAGAGTGCATGGATCTTATAAGACATAAAATAGGTCAATGACAGGGTGACAATATTTGTTACATTACCAAGAATAAAAAATGTTATTTCATGACGTGAGATGAAAAAATAATAACATTTTATGGTAAAACTACTGTATATAATATTACTTCTTGAACTTTATTATTTGCATGCAACACCAGGGTCAAAATTAATATAATGTCAATAAATAATATGCCCAAAAAGTCGAACACTGCTCTTCTATAGCGCTTTGTCATTAATTGTCTCATAATGACCAATGATATAATAATTCTTATTGTTGGTATATCTTAAAAAGTCGATGCCTCTGTACATCTTTGAAGAATTTTGTTTCAAACACAACTTATCTGATTACTGACAGATCTCTGAAACGGGTGCTGCAGCGAGCATCTACGGCGAATCATCCAGAGCAAGGCTGTCTATCCCATTAGGTTTTAATTCTACTGTAAAAATATTTATTCTTATGAGCTTGTTAAACATAATTTTGATATAAAGTTGTGTGGGTACCTGGTCAAGTATTAGGCTATTTTGGGGAACGAAGAAGCTGATTCGCTGGTTCATAAAGTTCTTGACAAGGTACAGAAACAGCATTCGGTCTCCCCAGAAGCATAAAAAACGAACGATCAGAGCACCATACGTTCTAATTAACTCTGCAGGCTTGAGAGAACCAAAACTATATACCAAAACTATCTTCTGAGCGAAAAGTTATTTTAATCTAACTAAAAGGAAATTTAGTATTTGCATGAATTTGTTTAGATAATTCCTTAGGAAACAACTGAATGTGATCAGCGTGGTAAATGACGATTCATGTAGAAAATGCGACTTATAATGGGCCTTCAGGCCTCAATGCATGCGGCTTCTTCTGGATGCCCCATAGAACAGTGCCGGCTTAAACTAAGTGGAGGCTCTTAGGCAATCGAAATCTCGGTGCCCTCTCCCCTAATAAGTTTATGATTTTACTACCTAACAATTTTAATAAAGTAATATACAAAAAAATAACATACTGTTAAAAAATTAATACAATATACATATACTCACTAGTGGAATATAAAATATTCAGCATGTAAAATTAAATAAGAAAAACTAAATATTCACTGTCCTCAATTTTCTTGTGGTGAAATCTTTGAGGACATCTTGGAACTCTATGTTTCGTAAGACATTATGTTCAATGGCCATAAGAGCAAGAGAGTTCAGTCGTTTTTGTGTCATTGAAGATCGATGGCAATTTTTCAGCATTTTTAACTTTGAAAAGGATTGTTCACCTGTAGCATTTGTGATCATGAGACACCTATAAATTCTTAATGCTGTCATAACATTAGGAAACGTTGATTGCACCAAATTTTCGGAAATGAGTTTGTATGATCGCGATGCTGGGACTGTTTCTTCAGTTTTGGAATCTTCTACCTATAATAAGAAATGAACCATTTCATCTGCGAATTCTAACTCGATGTCCTCAGGATAATGTTCTCTAAATCTTTGGGCAGCTTCTTTAATTTCCGTATCAGCCTTCGATGGAAACTCGACGAGGAATCCAAATAGGTAATGTACTTTACTATATGCTCCCAAACGACGGGAAAGTTCTGCACATAAATTGTCTAATACGGGTATATAAGTTTCAATTTAAAATTTTTCTCTTCCTCGAAGCACAACATCTTCTGCGTCACCATCATCGTAATGTCTTTTTCTCATTCGCACACGTTTATTTTCATCGGTGTATTGCGCATCGATTTTCTCATTTGCCTTCCTTTCGTAGTCATCAAACATTTCTCTTTGTGATTTTAAAAAATCGAGTAGTGATTTCAGAAGATAGACGGCTGTTTCAAGTTCTATTGATTCCATTTGTAGGGATTTGCTTACTCCGTTGATCCGTTCTAAGATTACAACCCAGAAGCCTGCCATGATGATATTTTCTTTCTTTGACAAGTCATTTAGCAGGCATTTAGCCTCATGAATTATCTGTGGCTTTTGATTTACATCTTCAGCAATGACCTGCAAAGCATTCTGGAAGCTGCTGTAACCTGCGGTAAAGCCTTAGTCGCATCAGCTCTTGCACATCACCTTGTGTCAGTCACTCTTTTTAAAACTAGTGCAGAGTCCTGCTGATGTCCGCTATCTCTTTCTTCAAAACATTTCAACATTGTTGCCCAAAGGTGGGTGGATACCGAGAAAAAGTTGTACATTGCCTGCACAAGCCCAAAAAATGAAACTGCTCCAACGCAGCTTTCTGCAGCACATACTCCAACTAAATTCAGTGAGTATGCTGCGCACGGAATGTAGTGTACAAGCTTATTTATTTTTGCAATATGCGCTTGAAGACCATTGTAGCATCCTGACATATTTGCTGCATTGTCATAAGATTGTCCTCTTAGGTTTTTAATATCAATGCCGCATTTGTTTAGGAAGGTCAAAACAGTAGTGGCAAGCGTTTCTCCAGTATGATTTGCTATTGGGATGAAAATGAGAAAACGTTCTCTTACTTCACCATCTGACACACGCACATATCTAAGCACTACTGTCAGTTGGTCAATATGAGATATGTCTGGTGTCGAATCAACGCTCAGTGAAAAGTACTTAGCTTCCTGGATTTCCTTTATAATAATTTTCAAAACTTTATTTCCCATTATTTCAATTACTTCTTCACATATTGTAGAAGACAAATAGGAAGGTTTTCCTCGACCTTTATTGCCGTATTTGGCTATATGGGAACTTAAAAAAGGGTCGTATTCCGCGATTAACTCTAAAATTCCCAAGTAATTATGTTGAGAACCAAGAAGTTCTGTATCACCGCGAAAAGCTAATCCACGTAATGAGAGGAATTTAATTACTGACACTATCCTTTGCAAAACTTTGATCCAATATTCTTGTTCTTTGTTGAATTGAAAAGAGCTGTCGATTCGACCGTGTGTACGTCGTCTACAAATCAGTATTTGTACACATGCCCTATGCGTTGTACTATTTTCGTGCATTTTCATTCGTTTAGACGCATTCTTCCAATCAGAAAATTCTTCTGAAAATTGATTTCGGTCAGTATGTGTTTCACTGAACAGGACGCATTTGAAACAATATACATTTCCTGTGGGCAGAGAGTACATAAGCCAGTCTCTTTTGATTTGTTCGCCACTCACATGTTTTCTAAAGATCATGGAATGGGGAAATTTTCTATTACAATCTTTATACTGCCTGCTTGAAGCCGAAAAATCATTATCAAAATGTTGACATTCTGCAGGGTCTCTTTTACACCAGAATTCTCGCACTTCATCGGTAATATTTCGCCAAAGCCCAATGTTATTTTGATATTCTGGTCCCAGATGATCTCTGCTCTGATTATCTAACTGAAAATTCGAATTAGTTTTAACTGCATCCTGTAACTGAACCTCTTTAACTATTTGTTCAGTTAAAAGGTCTACTGACTTCATCTCATTTGCAGACGTACTTTAAGAAAGAAGAAGCATCGAGTTGATCTTCCATTGGTATATTACGAGTAAAACCAAGTTGAAAAAGATTGTGCGTTTTCTTCATTTGATCAGCAAGTTTGTTCGATTTCTCTTGCTGTTTCCTTCGTTTTTTTTTTGCACCACTTAGGTATCTCTTCTTTGTGTTCGCAGACATTTAAAAAACGTAAAATCCAAAAATAAGAGCCTAGAACAAGATAAATTCTCTCTTTTACGGACGTTAATCGAATTTCAACATAACCAGGGCCTAATTTAGACTTTTACGGCAATACACAAAAAATATTTTTTGGGTCCTTACCCTTGTCGAAAACGTAATACAACAAATGTAATGCAAGTGTAAATATAGCATAAATAAAATTGTATTCATTACAATTAATAGCACAGAAAAATTAGACTTTTGTGTGGACATTTAATTTTAAATTCGCATTTATCATTTATCAAAAATAAGCACATCGAAATTTAGGTTGCAATAATAGAAATATCGTATAATATATCATTTCGATATGCTTTTGTCAGTTAAATGCTCATTTAAAATTAAAAGTCTGTTGATAATACCGGGGAAGTTAATTTTAAATAAAACACTAAAAGTCCCCAGAGAGGGCAAAACTCAGTTTCTTTTGCTATTATCTCGAAAATTATTAAATATTAAAAAATGTTATTATCAAATCAATTGTTTTAATAACATACGTTGAATTAAGTACATTTACAGTTTTAAATAAGGTATTTAAAAAAAATAAAAATATATTTGTAGAGTGTATCAGTAATATTAAGATAAGCAGCGACGTGCCTAGGCAATTTTGCGCCCGAGGCAAATACTGATATTTGCGCTCCAAGCGCCAACTTCTCAACAACAGTAATGACAATATAAAACATACTTATATACATACCTATATTTAGGTTTTTATATGCATACACTACAGTGTATGCAATAGCTGTGGCAATAGTAAGGAACGACAGAACGACATAAATTCAAAACTAGATTACCCAAGTAAAACTCAAATTCGTTCACACAAAATCATTCTACAGGTTTCTCTGACGGGAGAAATAATGATTCACGGAAAATGAAATGTCTATTATTTAATTCTACTAAATACTAACCGATATCTTTGTTGGTGGCCGTCTGTTTAATACTTTTATTATCATGATCACATCTGCTATTCTCTACATAATACGTCGATTCTAGGAAATTTCGTTAATTAAGGGAGGGGCACAATTTATACAAAGGCAAAAGCTACCGCAGTTCGGCGTACTGCATGACTTAAAAAAAACTCTAGACTTATAGTATATATATATATATATATATATATATATATATATATATATATATATATATATATATATAGTGGCTTAACACCCCCATGGGGTAGCGCCGCTTCCTTCGAAGCTTTCTAGATCCAATTTTATTGGAGTGGATCAATCTCCGTTCCTGTTTCTTAGATGTTCTTTATAATATTCCTCCACAACTCCCTATCTCTTGTTTTATTCTTCCAGTTGCTAATTCCAGCTGCTTTCAGATCTTCTTCCACTTCTCTCAGCCATGTTGACCTGGGCCTGCCTCGTCTTCTTCTTCCGCCTGGGCTCCACTCGACTATTGATCTTATTGTATCCCTTTCTTCTGCTCTCCATACATGGCCAAGCTATCTCATTCTTTGTTGTTTAATTTTGTTCACTATATTTTCTCCTTCTAATTCTTGTTCTATTTCATGGTTCATTCTTATTCTGTATTCATTTTCTGATACCTTGATTGGTCCTAGAATTGTTCGTATTATTTTGCATTCCATTATTTTTAGATTTTCTTCTTCTTTTTTTGTCATTGTGATTGTTTCAGCTGCGTATAATGTTATTGGTCGTATTATTGATTTGTATATTCTGATTTTGGTATTTTTTGATAATAGTTTGCTTTTTAATATTTTTTTATTTGCGTAAAAAGCTCTACTTGTTGCTATAATCTTTTCCTTAATTTCTGTTTCTCTTTCTCCTTTACTTGATAACATATTTCCTAGATATTTAAACCTATCTACTTGTTCAAATGTGTGTTCTCCGATTTTTATTCCTTTGTTTTCAGCATTCTTTCCTAGCAGCATTATTTTGGTTTTTGCTTCGTTGATTTTTAATCCTATCTTATCTCCTTCGATCATTATTTCTTGCAGCATTTCTATCATTATATTCCTGTTCTTCGTTGCAATAACTATGTCGTCGGCATATGCTATTATTTGTCCTCCTCGTGTTCTAAGCGTTCCTTTATTTATTTTTCTAAGTACATATTCTAAAGCTAGGTTGAACAATGTTGCCGACAGCGCATCTCCTTGTCTGACCTCTTTATTTATCTCGATCTCTTCTGTCTCCCCTTTTTGTGTTATAATGCTTATTTTATTTTTCCTCATTGTCATCGATGTTAGTCTTCTTAATTTTGCTGGTATATTTGGCTCCTCAAGTGCTGTCATAAGCTTTTTTCTTTTAATGGTTTTAAGGCTTGCTGGAAATCAATAAATAGCATTTCTATATTCAGATTGTATTCAACTGATTTTTCAATTATTTGTTTGACTGTATGTATGGCGTCTGTTGTTGATCTGCCTTTACTGAATCCACATTGATATTGTCCAATTATGTTATTTTCTGCATTTACTAATCTCCTTTGTATTAATGTGGATAGTATTTTATATACCGTATTCAACATAGTAATACCTCTGTAGTTTTTACATACTTGCTGGTCACCTTTTTTATGAATTGTCACTATTTGTCCAGATTCCCATTCTTTTGGCATCTTTTCATCTCTCCATATTTTCTTTATGAGTTCGTATATTTGTTGTTGCAAGACTACCCCTCCATATTTTATTAATTCAATATTTATTCCATCTTTACCTGGTGTTTTTCCATTGTGACATTTTTTTAATTATTTTTTGTACTTCTTTTAGCGTTGGCTCTTCTACTATTCTATATTGTTCATTGTTTTGGGTTTCAAATTCATTTTCATCTTGTGTATCTGTTAATAAATCTTTAAAGTGGTTAATCCAAATTTGTTTATATTCTTGTTCGTTTTCTGCTATTCTACCATTTATATTTTTTATGCCATGTACTTTGATTTTCTGTGTTTTATTTTGTGCTTGAATTTGTTTGTAAAATCTTTTTGTATTTCTTTTCAGCCTTTCTTCTTCTATTTCTTTAATCTGATTCTCTGTCCATTCTCTCTTGTTTTTTCTTATAGTTTTGTTGCATTCGTTTCTTATTTTTTCATATAGTTGTTTGTCTTCATTTTTTTTTGTTTGTAGCCATTTTATTCTTGCATATTTCTTTTTATCTGCCATTTTCTTACATTCGTCATTATACCAGTATTTTCTTTTATCTTGTTTTTCTTTTCCTACCCATTTTTGACTTGCTTCCTGTATGCATGTCTTTATACCATTCCATTTTGTTTCTATGTCATCTTCATAATTTATTACTTCTTTTAGATTTTTATCTAGTTCTTGTATATATTTCTCTCTTATACTTTCATTATTCAGATTTTCTGTATTCCATTTTATTTTTTTACTACTATTTTTTGAGGTTCTTTTCACTTTTTGTCTTAGGGTTGCTGCTACCATAAAGTGGTCCGAATCTGCGCATGCTCCTCTGTAGGTTCTTATATCCGTTACTGATGATTGTTTTCTTCTTGTTATAAGTATATGGTCTATTTGTGTCTGCGTTCGTTGATCTGGTGATATCCATGTTATTTTATGTTCTCTTCGGTGTTTAAATTTTGTGCTGCTTATTATCAGATTTGTTCTTGTTGCTAGTCTGCATAGTCTTTGTCCGTTATCATTTGTATTGTCATGTATTGTGTGTCTTCCTGCTACTTGCTGTATATAGTCTTCCTTCCCTATTTGGGTATTAAAGTCTCCTAATACAATTATTGTATCTTCTTTTGGCATTTTTTCAATTTCTTCTTCTAACACTTCATAGAACGTTTCTTTTTCTTCCGGTTTCGCATTCTCTGTTGGAGCATATATATTTAAGATTGATATTTTGAAAGGTGTCGTATCTATTCTACAGTAGGCCATTCTTTCGTTTATTGGTTGAAAATCTATTATATTGTTTTTCAGTTCATTTAAAATAATAAATGCCACTCCGTATTGACCTTGTTTTATATCCCCTGAATATTTTACAATATAATTGTCTTTTACAATTTCTCCTGCTCCACTCCATCTAGTTTCTTGTATTGCAGCAATATTTATTTTATACCTCAGCATTTCTGCAGCTATTTTTTGCGTTTTTCCTGGTTGTAGCATAGTTCTGACATTCCAGGTACTAATTCTAATCTTATTATTATTTTTTGTTTTTTTACCTTTCTTTCTATTTATTTTTTTTCTTTGACTTGGAATTGCGGGTGTGTGTGTTGGTGCCATTTCATTGTACTTATTTTCTAATTCCTTTGTATTAGCCATTTTCGTTACCAGGTTTCCTGTTACTTTATTTATGTTTGGTTGCTATGATTGTTTTGATAAATTATTTTTTATTGGTCTTTCATCGTAGCTATTTGTTCTAGGTCTACTTGTGAATTGAGGTCTGACACTTGAAGTTGTTGGTATATCTGCTTTATTGGGTTTTTGTTTTTGTCTCTTTGCATCTTGTTCTTTTTTGTTTTTGTCGTTATCTTCATATGTTTTTGGACTTTTCTTTTGTTCCTTTTCTTCAGAATGCATTCGTTTTTTGTCGTTTTTTTCTTTTATTAATATTGTTGCTTCATTGTTATCTATTTTTATTCCACCAACATATAAATGATTGTATTTCAAAACTGCATGTTTACCCTCTTTTCTTATGTCTTTCATCAGCGGTATTAATACTTTTCTTTCATCTGCAATGTCTTTTGGATAATCTTCTGATATTATTATTCTTGTTCCTTTTAAAAACTTTCGGTTTGCCAAAATTTCTATTAATTTTCTTCTTGTTGTTAATTTTATTAGAACCGGTCTTGTTTTATTTGCCTTTTTTCCTAGTCTATATATATTATCAATATTTCTGTTATTTATATCTATTTTTATTGTGTTTTTTATTAGATCTAAGCAAGCATTTTCTAGTTGAAATTTATTTCTTTCTTCTTTTATTAGGCCAAAAATTAAAAGATTTTTTTATCTGTTTATTTTTTCCTGTTCTTTCCAATTTTTTACTGGTAAGGTATTCTAAATTATCTGCTGTGATATTGAATTTAGTATTTATCTCTTTTTGTATGTTTGCTAATTCCTTTTTTAAATCGGCTATTGCATCTAGGATTATTTGAGCATCCATTTTATTAACTGAAGGTATGCAATTCTCTTTACTTGCTAGTGATGCTTGCTAGTTTTGCTTGGTGGTGTTCTGTGCGTCGTCAGTTCAGTTTGCGTTATCACCTTACTTGATTCGGGCGGTAACCTGATATCTGCCGCTGGCTCAAAACACTACTTTGCAAAATGCAATTCTTGATTATGCTTTGCTGGCAATGTAGCTCTCTTGAAAGAGTATGTGTATAACCTACAAACGGCTAATAATTTTTATTTGCTTTTTAATCTTTTATCTGACGATACTTATCTTTTCCTTTATATCTTCCTTTGGGGTCTCTTCTTAGTAACTTGCTTTATTTTTAATAGCTCTCTATATCCTTGTATTTCATATATTTTTTAAATTCTTTACGGAGCACAAACTCATACGTGTTGACACCACGACACACACACTACACAGACTTATAGTTAATAATAAAATAACAAATTTATTTAATTTAATTTTTTTTTTTGCATCTTACATCGATTTCAAAATCAAATCAATATTATTTTAATCTAATGTAGAGGAGCGCGGGGCCCCTAAAAGACACGGGGCCCGTAGGCAATTGCCTACTCTGCCTACTGGGTAATCCGGTACTGCGCCATAGACATCACCAACAACAATATCTATGTTTTAGTAAAATTGTTTGTCAACACAACTATATCAATTACATATAGGGATATAATTATATTCGTCAATTCACATACAGAGAGGCAAAATAATAAATAAAAAACTACGAGTGTAATTGAAGTGTATAAAATAATTATTTTATTAATTTATACGTGTACGACTTGTAGCAATTTATAAATAAAATTCATGTAAAAAGAAAAGCCATATAAGCATTGGTGGCTGAGTT
The DNA here is from genome assembly GCA_035578165.1 of Stenolophus ochropezus. Classification (NCBI taxonomy): domain Eukaryota; kingdom Metazoa; phylum Arthropoda; class Insecta; order Coleoptera; family Carabidae; genus Stenolophus; species Stenolophus ochropezus. The sequence goes on from JAQOWZ010000017.1 coordinate 24,649,739, forward strand.
AACCTACTCTATTTTTTAAACCTTAAAGTTTCGCTATTACGCGTTTAAATTATTCCAAACTCTTATATTCCCTTTTAAACTTTTTGGAATCTTATCGATGATGATCTTAAACAACCTAGTTTTGAGTCCACTTAAACTTAATTTATTATATTATTATAATTATTATAAAATAAAATTGTGTAATAATGATGTACTTATGGAAATATCATAAATTAGATTCCAATAAGGTTAGGTGAAAATTTTGATATGAAAAAATGGATATTCCATGTCGCTATTTGTCCATTATAGGATTTGCTCAGTAATATGCTATTTTAAAGGACTGAATCCTGTAACAGTCCCCTAACAACATTGAGTACCCAATTCTTTTTCACATTTTTAAAGTCTTTCGTCCGCTAAGAGAAAATTTAATTATAAATAAAAATAAATAAATATGCACTACAATATTAATTAAAAATCTGATGTGTCCATCACAATACCTCCCGCCACTGTAGTAATATATTCTATATAAGTTTTTTCTATAAATTCAATTTGTAGTTTTAAAATTAGTTTGTTATTGCAGTTCAGAATATTTTTAATTTATTTCATACCTAAAATTTCTTTCATAAAATTTATATGACAAAAAAAACAACTATTTTTGACGTTACTAAAATCGGAACCGAACTTACCTTGATTCACATATGTAAATATATACTTTGTACATTTCTTCCACCTTTTTTAAATTTTACAACAGAACTACTTCATATTTACTTATTTTATCTGTGAAAATTACTTATATGAATAACTCATCTGTTTTATAGAAATTCCTTAACCTAATCGATATGTAAAATTATTATAATGTATATATATTTTTTTCTATCTATCTAGAAGTTATATATAAAAATAATTATGCAGATCGCTAGAAAATTAAAAAATCTTTATATTTAATAATAACGTAATTTGCGAAAAAAATGGTATTTAGAGGTATATTTTAGGAAAAACGGTTTAAAGCTTCTAGGAAAATACTACTTCCGGTTAACCAATTATAGTCAAAATCTAATCAGTTCATCATATTTAAATATAAGTCTTAAATACAAAATATTATATTTTTTACATGTATCGTCAAAGGCATTGCAAGCGACGTTGAGAAAAGCGTAAATCGAATTTTGAAGAAATTCACTTCAAATAATTATGAATTTTAAAGATTAGGGAACTACATAATTCATTACTTTTGAAAGTAAATATATAATTTTTAGGTTGCTAGGAGCCTACTCTTTTTAGGTTGCTATGAGCCCAACCATTGTTAAGTTGCGAAAAATACTAAAAAAATTCGAAGATAAATTTTATGAACTGAGAAATAGGTTGGTGTGCAGAAAACGCGATAAAAATCTACTATTATATTTGCCAGCAAAAATTAAGCGTAATGTACTTTATGCATATACCTATTATATAATAGATATATGACTTTATTATTATACAAAATTATTGGTTCCCTAAACTCACATAAAGAACTGTTTAAAATGTATAGTTTTCTCACCGACTAGCAGAAAAAGTAAAGGATATGTACAATTAATCGCGAATGGAAATGTACCATTTTAGACATTGCACAAATTATTTTCATGACTTTAGTCGTCCGAAGATTATTACTTCAGACCGGGGGATATGTTTTACATACGAAGATTTTAAGTAATTTGTTAACGCGAATCTTATAAAGCACATACTGATTGCAACTGATTCACCACAAGCCAACGGCGAGGTAGAACGAGTAAACAGAACTTTAACACCAATCACGGAAAAAATGTATTGTTACGTTAGGTAAAAATATTATTACACTTACACTATTTTATCTTATGTATAGTTACAGCGATTAGTATGTTTGACGTGACAATATAAAGATTGCAGATTTTAGGAATACAATATGCTAACTGCTAACAGTTATTATAAATATTGTAATATATTAGCAATACGAGTTTACTTTAGTTTAATATTTAATATTGTAATTGCAATATTGCATTGTTACAGTTATACAATCTGATTAATAAGCAGAATAATATGTATATTTATCATTATGATTATTTATATTTAAGATATCTATATTTTAGTACCAATAGCAATAAATATATATTACAACAGCGATACAGAATATTGTTCAAATATCAACCTGTTATGACTGCAATGTATTTAAACCAGATCTGGATATGTTTATACGGCTATACAAAAATATCAGACAGCTCTATAAAACTGACACATATTTATTTTAATATTTTTTGTAACTATGTGTAACAGCATCAGCCATCAGCCTACTAAGTATACAAATATAACTAGATTCTTTATCTTCCTTTTAAATTATTCCTTTACACACTTCTCCTTAATTTAATAGAAAGATATTATTTCAAGAAAAAAGAACTAGTTTTCTTAATTTAACAATATTTTATATATTTTGTCAAACTATTTACGTATCAATCAATATCAAATTCAAAATTCATCTTTTTTCATTGCACACTTGCGCACACTAAAGTAGTCGAGATTCACTAATCGTAGTAGGCCAGCTACATTCTCCTCTTCTTCTCGTCAGATACTTCTGTGGTGACAGCTGGCTCTGAAATATATTCTTCAGCTCGCAGTAGAACAACAATCTTCGAGACTGGTCTGCTAAGTATGCTACCTGGAGTAGCGACATCGATAATTCGGACACGACCATATCGTCCATGAGTGACGGCAACGATTTTGCCTCGTGGCCATACATTTCGAGGAGCGTTGCAATCTGCGATAAGAACAAGATCACAAACACAGACCTTACGGCCGTTGTCTAACGTCCATATTGTGCGTGATTGAAGGCTCGGTAAATATTCACGCATCCAACGAGACCAAAAATGGTCAGTTAGCCTCTGTACAATCCGCCATTGCTTTCGCAAGTGCAGATCTTCGTCTGAGAATTCTCCAGTTCGCGGTAAGGGATTTAGATGCGCCTAATAATAAATGATTTGGCGTGAGCGCTTCCTACTGGTCTAACTCTAGAGAAACGTGGGTTAAGGGTCGGTTGTTCACAATATTCTCTGCCTCCGCTAATAACGTGTGTAGAATTTCTTCTTAGGTGCTCGAATATTTAATGTTGCGAATAAAGCAATCTTTATAGAATGAATCAGTCTTTCCCATACTCCACCCATGTGTGGTGCTTCAGGTGGATTGAATCTCTACTCTATTTCTAATATTGTAGCTTGGTCGGTCAATCACTGAACATCCAATATTTCTTTAACTGATTTTTGCAGTTCTCCGTCGGCTCCTAGGAAATTCGTTCTATTATCAGAACAGATTCGATTGGGATATCCACACCGCGTTGCCATTCGACGTATAGCCATTAATGTCGAATCTGTGGAAAGTGAAGCTGCCATTTCAATACGTACTGCTCGTGTGTTGAAGCAAGTGAATAACATTATTAACATTCCCCATCGCTTTTCATGTCTGCGACCAATAGTTATAAAATCAACCCCACAATACGAAAGGGTCTGCAATGGTATTGCAGTCGTGCAGCTGGCAATCCAGCCGTTATGGGTTGTTCGCAGCGGGCTCGTCGTGCTCTGCAGGTCACACACTTTGAAATTATACTTTTAACTAATACCGTTGATTGAAAAATATGTAGATACGCAAGCTTATGGGAAAATTAGTTTCACCTACATAACTGTGACTCTGGTTGCATTGGAGTTAAAATCTGGCGTTTCAGTTGGTGTAATTAGTTTCGGGTAACATCGGCTATTTTCGTGCGTAAATCGTAGGTTTGGATTAGAGTTAAGGGATATTTTACTGAGGGTCGTTGATTGAAAAATCAACAATGTGGGTGTAGAAATGTTAGACGAAGCAAAATACGAGTCAATGTTCAGTTCTGAAAGAATGACAACGGAACCAACTTAAAATTTTTATTGAAATAATTTTCTTTAATTAATCTTTTATTGATAAAATGACTAATTCTATGTTTCCGCTATTTTCAATCCATTTTTCATACACTTCAGGAGAAAATGAAGGAAATTTAAAAAAACTTATGTTTTTATTTCTCCTATTTTCCATCTTACAATTAATGTAAACACAACGGTGGGAAGAAGTCATTGTCTTATTTTTTACCTCCCGCCTATCAATATATAGATAAGGGAGGTATTGTTTTTGGTCAGATTTCTCGAGTGTGGGTTTTCAACATATGAGCACGAATCAGGGTCCCTAGAATACGATTTTACTATTTTTAGCATGATGTCTGTATGTCCGTGCGTGTGTGTGTATGTGTGTGTGTCTGTGACGATTTTTCGTCCACGATAACTTCAATACACATGTAAAAAATATAATATTTGGTATTTAAGAGTTCTATTCTAATATGATGAACTGATTAGATTTTGACTACAATTGGTTAACCGCAAGTAGTACTTTACTTGAAGCTTTAAACCGTTTTTCCTAAAAAATACCTCTAAATACCATATTTTCGCAAATTTCGTTATTATAAATACAAAGATTTTTAAATTTTCTACCGATCTGCGTAATTACGTTTTTATATATTTTCTAGCTTGATAGAAAAAAAAATATAAATTATAATAATTTTACATATCGTTTAGGCTATGAGGAATTTCGATAAAACAGATGAGTTATTCATATGTTCACAAAATTTGACATATGATGTCAAATTTGATGTAAATAAGTGAAAAAGATAAAATAAGTAAAAATGAAATAATTTTATTGTAAAATTTAAAAAGATGGAAGAAATATATTAGGAATGTATTTGCATGCGTGAATCAAAGTAAATTCAGTTCCGGTTTTAGTAACGTCAAAAATAGCTGTCACATTGGTCATACAAAATTTATGAAGGAAATTTTAGGTATGAAATGAATTAAAAATATTCTGAACTGCAATAACAAAGTAATTTTAAAACTACAAATTAAATGTATTGAATAGGGAAATAACATGGGAAAACAGTTTTTTACTGTTTCCATCTGTCCCGCTAAATAAAATCGGGTGTATATGGTATCGTTAGTTAGATTACTTAATGTTGTGTAATATGGCCTTTTCTAACTGGAATATTTGATAAAATAAATTGTATTTTGAAGGTTATCCTTCATATTTTCGAATAAGAAATGTTTAAAACAAAATGCTCTATAGCCGAGTGGATAAGAGGGCGAATTCATAATATAAATAATCTACAAGACCTGGGTCAAGACCACCCCAAATATTTCAGTTAGAAAATGCCATATTAAATAATCTAACTAACGATACCATATACATCCGATTTTATTTAGCGAGACAGATGGAAACAGCAAAAAACTGTTTTCCCATGTTATTTTCCTATGTCAAGGTTTTCAGTATTCAGCCTGTATATGTATGTATATAATGGCAAAAAGTTACTTGCCTATATATTGTACAGACTTTCAGCAATTATTATTACATACATTCTGTACATAACAACACAAAACTGCTCCCAAATAAATAAATTATTCTCAAGCAATACGACAATTCAATTTTGTACATATTCTGTGCTTTCTCCCACTCTCGTTTAATTCCACAAAATAGTTTATGGAACCATGTACTAGATGGCTCTGTCGCAGTTTCCCCCACTCTTGAATATTCCTCAAAATAGTTCATGGTATTAAGAACTAGATGGCTCTGTCAAATCTTATTCCAAACCAGCGGTACGCAAATGTACATAGGGCTTGCCTATCTATATACTTTTCAATCAACGCTAATACTCTCAGTCGGAAGATGTAATAGTTTTGACGTATCTCATTCACCAATGTCTCTGTACTATGATGACCTAAATCTTTATGTTTTTCTTCAACTCTTAATTGTGTAATACGATTTCGTCCATCGAAGATTATCGGTCTTTTCAACCCTAAAGGCAAATCTCTTTCTGCTTCAAGTCGGCTTCTAACCCGTAGCAAGTCCGTTTTGTCTAATTCGGGATTTAATTGTCGTAATTTACTTACAGGCCTTAATTTTTTTCCATTTTTTATCGAAGCAATGTCATCTGGAAAGCTGAACTCGCCGTAGAATTAAAACCTTTGCGCGTTTTATGTGTTCTGGAGTCAACTGATTACATATTTTCCTGCATTTTTACGTAAACAAAATGGCTCTCGCTAAGCTTCTAACTAAACAACGCCAGTTAGAAAATCTGGAGTCATCAATGATCTTTTCAGGTTGTTCTACGGTCATCAAAATCATTTCTCGTCTAGGCTCTTCCTCATTATCGGGCTGTAGCTTTATTGAAGGCCAGTTATTTTCAGAGAGACGTAGGAACTCAGGACCAACGACCCATCTTGAGTGATTCAAGTCGATACTACTATTAGCTCTTATTGCTTCATCAGCTACATTCATATTTCCGGGTAACCATCGCCATTCTTCAGATCGGGTAAGTTCATCTATCTCAGACAATCGATTAGAGATGAATGGTTTGTTTTGTCGAGGGTTATTGTTGATCCACCACCAAACTGTCTGAGAATCAGTCCAAAAGAATCGCTTCTCTATTTTCACGTCATGTTCCCTTTGAATGGTAGCACCTAGACGTGTACCCATCAGTGCGGCCTGAATTTCTAATCGTGGAATAGTTCAAGGCTTCAATGGTGCTACACGACTCTTCGCAGCGACGAAGACTACTTTATTGTTACTACGCAACAGCCGCGTAAGCTTGTTCTGAAGCGTCAACAAACACGTGAAGTTGAAAGCTAATCATAATCACATTGTTGGACCCGTAGCATCTGGGTATGGAAAAATTCTGGCATATGGTCATATCTTGCACCCACCGAAATCATATCTGTGCAGCTTTCTCGCTGATTTTCTAATCCATTGGATGCCACTGCGTCATATATCTTGGAGCATAATTTTTCCTCTAATAAGAAAGGAGCTCAACATCCCAAGAGGATCAAAAATATACATAACAACTTTCAGCATCTCACGTTTAGTCGGTCGTAGCAAACCTTCAGTTACATCTCTTTTCATCTTCTTTAGACTGAGATCAAAGCCTAGTGTCTGTGTTTGGCTGTTGTGGTATGTCGCTGGGTCTATTCGACGCCCATCCACAAATGTTAAATCCTCCTGCTTCATGTATTTTAATTACTAATTGTTTCATTTCGTCCTCAGTATCAACACTATCTAAATAGTCATCTACATAATGCCTTCTTTTAATCGCCATTACTGTACGAGGATGTGTAGAGGCATATTCTTCAGCGTTATGACGTAAAATGAAATTAGCAGTGCATGGAGATAATGTTGTACCGAATATCATGGAGGTCATTTTGTAAATGCGACGAAGTTTTTCTCTGCCTGATCCTCGCCACAGAAATAATTGGGCTTTTTTTGGTCCTCACCCAAAATCTCACTTGGAGAAACATCTCTCTTATGTCAGCTGTGACTGACTCTGAACCGAAATAAAACGCCAATCAGTGAATTCAAGAGATCTGGGCCTGACAATAGTTCAGTGTTGAGAGATACTTCCTTGTATGTATTGTATGTATTGTATGTATATGAGGGTTTAAGCGTTTTGTCGCTTTTTGTCAACGCGACCTAGAAGATCTAATGTGACACAGCCCTTACTTAGTTTTCCGGAAGTAAATCCAGATTTTTGATGAAGCCGATTATGGCTCCAGGAGTCAAGTTCTTGATCTCATCTGCCGTAAGATACCTCTTACCTAGTTGATTGAGTCTCTGCACAGTTACGGCTGGGCATTCACACAGTATGTGTTCCGACGATTCTTCGTCCTCTTCACAGAATCGACAGGTTTCATTTTCAGCTATATATATACCAATTTTGTGCAAATGGTACTTTAAAGGACAGTGGCCAATGAGAATTCCTGTCATTATATTAAGATCATTTTTGCTGACAACTAGTAACGTTTGTCGAAGCTGGGGAAATGAATTTCCGAGCTTGATTGAGGCCTGGAATATTTTTCCAATATGAGGATATGGCAGATTCCTCCCAGTTTTTGACCACCTTCTTATAGTGGCTTTGTGGAAGACCACATGAAGGTTCCGGCCCGTGGTATGAACGTTTAGCCCCTTTTTTGCAAGGTCATCAGCTTTCTCGTTTTCTAGGATTCCCTCGTGCCCTGGTACCCACCGTAGGGTGACTTGGTTTGCTTCGGATAGCAATTGGAGGGTCTCCCTGCAGTTCCAGACTAGCTTTGATTTACATGTGAAGGCATTCAATGCCTTTAAAGCTGCCTGGCTGTCTGATATTATATTTATTAATGCTCCTTTTAGACCTTTATCTAGGTTTATGTGAGCACAGAGATTTATTGCATAAATCTCAGCCTGAAAAATTGTGGAGCAGGTGCCTATGGATTCCTTAATTCGGCAATATGAGCCAAGCACACCTACTCCAGTTCCTCCTATGTCCAATTTTGAACCATCAGTGAACCAGGACAAAGAATCCCTTTCAACAGGTCTTTTCGTTGCCCATTCAAGGCGATTACCAATAACAACCTTATACTTCTGGTCAAAATTGTACTTTGTTGTCATCTTATCACAGATAGACAAGGCCAGTTTATCTGGTTGTACTTCCTTTAGAATTTCCAAGTGGCCTACGAAATCTCCGGGCATAAAGTGTTTCGTTCTGCAGAGAGTCAGTGCCTGTTGCATCGCCTCTTTTTTCACCTGAATGTGTAGAGGTGTTAGCCCCAGAATCACTTCCATTGCTGCAGTCGGACAGGTACTCATAGCACCTGTAATACTGAGGCAGGCCATGCGTTGTAGTTTCCGCAGTGATGCCTGTGCTGTGATTTGTTTCACTTTTGGCCACCATACAAGTGACGCGTAGGTGATCATGGGTCTTACAACACTAGTATATGCCCAATGGGTCATTTTTGGCTGTAGTCCCCAGTTTTTACCCAGAAGCCGACGGCATGTGTTTAACGCCACTGCTGATTTCTTTGTAATCTTGTTGATATATGAGTTCCACGTGAGTTTTTGGTCTAGAATGATTCCTAGATACTTAACCTCTGTAGAAAACTCAATTCTAGTACCCTTCAAGTAGGGAGCTTGAAGATTTAGCTTCCTTCTCTTTGTGAAGGGGACGATTGTAGTTTTGGTAGGGTTTACACTAAGTTCATGTTCCAGGCACCACTCATGGACTAGATTTAGAGCTTTTTGTGTAAGGTACGAGATAGTGGTGTCACTACGTCCTCTGACCATAATTGCAACGTCATCTGCATATCCGTTTGCAAAATAACCAGCTTTATTGAGCCTATTCAGGAGGTCATCAATGACAATACACCAGAGTAAAGGTGATAAAACCCCACCTTGTGGGCATCCTCTGTAGGTTTTTATCATTACTGATTCTCCTCCTATCGAGGCTGTAATTGTTCGACTTTGCAGCATGGCTTTTATCCATTCCACTACAGCTGGGTCGAAACCTTTTGACCTAGCAGCTCTTTCAATGGACTTATTGGAGGTGTTATCAAAGGCACCCTCAATATCTATAAATATTCCCAGAGCTATTTCTTTTGCCATGAAGGTTTTCTCTATTTGATTGACAAGGCTATGGAGAGCCGTAGTTGTCGATTTTGCTTCCTGGTAAGCAAATTGATTTACGTTTAGTGGTGAAGTAATTATCACTTCATTCCTAAGGTATTGATCTAAGACCTTTTACATACCTTTCAGCATAAATGATGATAAACTAATGGGTCTGTATGACTTAGGCTGGACGCTTGGACGCCCTCCACCTTTAGGTATAAAGACTACATTAGTTTTCCTCCACAATGTGGGAATGTATCTTAACTTTAGGCATCCTTTGTATAGTTCGCAGAGTATTGGCAGTATATCCTTTATGCATTTCTGCAAAAGTGCCGGAAAAATGCCATCTCCACCAGGTGTCTTGTAGGGTTTGAAAGTATTTATCGCCCATTCAACTCTGTTTTCTGTAAAAATATTATTAGCAGTGTTAAGACTGTTAATTAAGCTTAGCTTAGTTGTAGCTCCGGAGGAATTGTCCTCCTCCTCAACTGGCCACGACGATCCTGGGAAGTGTGTGCTTAAAAGAAGCTCCAATGTTTCCCTTGAATCTGTCGTAAAGTCCCCGTCTGGTTTCTTTAGTAGGCCTATTTCATTCGTATGATCTTTTGATAGGACTTTCTGAAGGCGAGCTACTGTGGGCGTTTCTGATAAGCCCTCACAAAAACTACGCCATGCATTCCTTTTAGATCTGCGAATTTCTTTATTATATGAGGTTAGGGCACTTCTATATTGCTCCCAGCTCTCATCGCTGCCACTGGTTTTGGTTTTATTGTATAACCTTCTAACAGTGACTCTTTGTTTACTTAGCTCCTCGGTTCACCAAAGTACTTTCCTAGTACTTTGTCGAAGCTTTACTGTACAGCTGTTTTCATATGCTGTGTGTAGCGCATTATGAAAGTCAATAGAAGCTGTTTCCAGTTCCTCAATTGTGTTTATATTAATTTTCGTAAGTTCTTCCACTTCACACTTTAAGTGGCCTTCGTACAAGACCCAGTCTGTTAGTTTCGGAATACGAATTTGAGTTTTAGGTTCTTTATTAGCCTTTATCTCGAACCTTAAATATCTATGATCCGATATTGAGGCTTCATTTGAGACATGCCAATTATATATTTCAGAGCTAATTTGAGGAGTGGCTAACGTAATGTCCAATACCTCTCGCCTGTTTTTAGTTATAAAAGTAGGTTCTTTACCCCTATTTATTATATCTATGTTAGTACTAGAAATAAATTCGAAAAGGTACTCATCCCTTGTATTTATGTCCGTACTACCCCAAACTGTATGGTGTGCGTTTGCATCACATCCTAGGATGAGGTTTCTGTTTCTATGTTTGCAGTAGGAGATCAGGTCCCTTACCAGCGGAGGTGGGGCTTCCATCGTGTCTCCCGGGAAATACGCCGATGCAATGATTACCTCTTGCGTACCTCCTGATATAGGCAGTGTAGCTTCTACAGCTACCAAATCCCTAGATATAAATTTATTTAATGTTACGAATTTAATCGATGTCTTAATGAGCAATGCTGCTCTTGGAATGACATCTGGTTCGTTACAGTAGGTTAACTTACCTACTACGCCTCCATACACATAAGGCTCTTGAACTATATCGGTGTTAGTGGTGGTGAATGTTTTGTTCAACACATCAGAGGCAGTTTTGCAGTGTTGAAGATTCACTTGCAGCATCTTTATATTACTGCTGGACATCACATTTTGTTCAGAGCCACGTCGCAGCTAGGAACTTGTTTCCCTTTGTGCGTGATTCCGACGGTCCGTGGTGTCTTGGAGTGTGTAGGTGTGGGATTGGGTAGAGGCTTTAAAGCAGCCTCTTTACCTTTACCTACTTTTAATCTGGAATTTCCAGTGTTAATATTGGTGGCATTATTCCCTGCCTGCTTTTTTATGTTAAGCTTACCTGTAGCAGTGCTGGTAGTGGCTTTTTTGGCAGTGACGTCGGTAGGCTTTTTGTTGGGTTTTTTACCCTTTAGCCTAATCGTTGTTTGGCCAAATTTGTAGCTGATTTTGAAATCAGCTTTTTTAAGGGCGCTTAAGGACGTCGAGTCTATGGACAGTGTAAGAAGCACTGCCGAGCCCTCATCTGTCCTGTTTAAAATCCTCCACTGCTGCGTATCGAGGCCCTCGTTTTGGCCCTCTATCAGATTCAATATCTGATCTGTTGGATTGTTTTTGCTGTTAGGGAAATATGCATTTACAATGCTGGACTTCGGCAAATCCTTTTCCTCTACAGCTTTTAGATGGGCTCCTTCCCAAGGCGGTGGCTTTGTCGGCGCAGTTGACGCTCAGCCATCCAGACTTAAAGGTTGTCCCAAGAAACTTAGGCTTCACAGAGCCTTTAGCCTCTTTAATAATTAAATCCAGGATTGCATCCTGAATTTTCGTCAGCTGTCCTGTTTCTAAAATATCCTCCGGATAATTATAGTGCAGGATGCCGACGCGTGTGCCCAGGATTGCCTGTTTAAAGCTCACAGACGGCGTAGCCTTATCAAGTGGTGGCGGAGCACCACTGCTGGATTGGCCTTTAGCATCTGTTTTTTTGCCTTTTAACAGACATTTCGGGCGTTGATTCCTCGGACCGGGTCCGTTTTGGACCCTTATCCTTCATGGGTTGAAGGGCTTTGACACGTGCTTCGTCAGCACTAAACCCACTTTTAATGAGCCACTTAAAGCGTTTTCTGGCGGCACCGCTCAGTTTGCTTCTCTGCTCACCTAGTTGGAGCTTTCCGATAGTCTCCTCAAGTTTGGATACTTCCTTAGTTTCTGCCTTTGCATCAAAAACATGTTGGAAGCTTTGAATAATCTGAAGCGAATGAAGAATCTGAGTCCATCATTTTCTCTATACTTCTGAGTCTGTTTTCTGCATAGCTTCTATTATTTGGCAAATAAATGTCATCAGCTCTCCATAATAGGGCTGTTTCCCATCGATTCCCAATTCGTTTGGTCTTTGTCTCAAGCATGTTTATTGCACGTCATTGTTCAGCCGAATGTCTTTTACTGTCTTCATATTTAATCCCCATATTGTCGAAACTGAAGAAACTCTTCACTAGATTATGTAATTCACTGTTTTCGCGTACATGCAAAGTAAACTCAGGGTAATTATTGGTAAAGTTTGAGACAAAGCCATGAAGTACCCATCCAAGTCGAGTAAGCGATGCAACAGGCTAATTTTTTCTTCCTTCTTGGATCTTCCTGCTTACAATCAGATGGCAATAATCTTGACCGATGGGCAGAGTAGGATGTCATTTTAATGTCTCTATAGGGATATTCTTCAAATGTTCAAAACGAGCTAAATCAGCTTCATTCATGCTTTGTGCAGGCAAAGACAGGTTGTCTACCGTGCGTACTCGGTCTAATCGATAATTTCCTTCAGGATGAAGCTTAGCTTCTGATCCTTGTGCTCCGATTTTTTCGGAAACTTTTCGTTCCACCAAAGTGACAGTGGAGCCCTTTCGAGAAGAGCGTAGGTGTTCACGCTTCGGACCTTCAAAGACGATTGGCAGAACCTTTAGAAATACTTGCTTGTTCTGTGTGGCCCAAACATTACCAGTAACTTCGGAGGTTTGTGTTTTGTTCTGGCTTTGTGATTCAGGTCAATTTTTACTATAAAGTAGGAAATGATGCCCCCTTTTGCAATTTGGGCATTTCCTTTTCGACTTGCATCTATCTCGACGATGAGTCGAACTCAGACATTTAAAACATAATCTTCTTTGGCAGATCCACTCCCAGCGCTTGCTCATCTCTTCGTTGCGAAATGTAGGGCAGTTATGTATGCTGTGATCATGTTTTGAACAGAAATAACAGCTCGCATTCTTCTTATCACGTGTTTCCGAAACCATGTTAATCAAGGTTCCTTTTATTTGCAGCGAAGAGTCTAATCTGTCTTCATTTTCAGTCGTCATGAAGACTGGCTTTTTCAGTGTAAAAGGAACTACAGGTTTTATTGTTCTTTGGGGTAACTCTATCGCGCCTGCCTTGCAGATACCTTGTGCCTCTTGCATAAGATAATTGGCCAGCACGCGTAATCTAGGCTGGTGTCTATCTTTATTATTTCAGTAATGAGGTCGTTACTATGAAAATGTCCAAGATGTTTGGTCGCTTCTGTAGCAGCCACACAGTTGGAAAGTTTGGCCGCGAGCACAACTAACTCAGAGCGATTACCTGTCAGTTTTGGTACTTTTTTCATTTCGCCAATTAATTTATACAGTATCAGATCTGGTCTTCCAAATCTCATCTCGAGAGTCTTCATCATCTCGTCAGCTGAAGTCGCTGTAATCAGTTGGGCAGCAACCGCCTCCCAGGTCTCACCATGAAGACACTTTTGAAGCCGGGCAATGTTCTCTTCATCTGAATATTGTCCTATTCTAGTAGTAGCATCGAAGGCATTTTTAAATCTGAGCCAGTCAAGCGAATCGCCAGAGAATGAAGATAAGTCTCTGGCAGAGAGATGACCTAGGAGCTTCTCCCCCGAATTCGATGACATCTTCAATGTCGATGTGATGGCTCGTGTCAGATCGCTGATATCGTTGTTCTTAGACCTCTCTTGGTTGACTTCAGAACGGTCAATTTCTTCATGCACTTCTAGCTGGTCGATATTTATATTTCTGCTGTCATTGATCCATTGCTGCACCCTCGGTCGGTTTGTTGTCTGAGATTACGCTTCTGCGTCTTCTAATTGCGCAAGCTCTTCATTTAACTTCATATAGTGCTTTCTTTGCCTGTTGTTTACGTTTTTCAAAAATCTTTTTTTTTCGATCTTTTGTGCTTCTAGCTCTGCCATTTCCTTCGCAGCTCGCGCCTCCAATAGTCGTCGTTGCGACGACACGGTACTGCGGATGGTATTCCCGCTTTTTGCTGAATGTGAACTATATTTTGATTTCTGAATGATTTTATCAAGTATCTGACCTTTATCATGGTGGGTATACGAAGTTCCAGCTGGTCGATTTTTTTGCGCTAATCTCTCACTTCGGCGTACGTTATCCATATCCGGTTTGAAGGACCATATATTTCAAGAAGAAAAAAATAGTTTTCTTAATTTAACAATATTTTATCGAAATATTTACATAACAATCATGATCAAATTCATAATTCATCTTTTTTCAAAGAAAATAGAGGTTTAGTTAACAGGTCTGCTAATTGTCTATCTGTAGGGCAATTTTTAATGTTAATTAAATCTTTTTTACATTTTTCATTGATAAAATGATATCTGATATGTGTTTTTTTTTTTATTTCAAATGTATAGCACTTTCATTGTCTATATTCAAATTTGCAGTTACGTTTTATCCAATTAGTTCTTGTATCAATAATTTGAAATATATAAGTTCTTTTCTAGTAGTAGTAGTAGTAGTAAATATTTTATTTGTTACCTTTCGGTGTTCAAATTTCTACATTATCTATATTTTACATTTCATGTGGTATTTACATTATTATAACTTACTATTTAATCTACTTATATATACTTTCTTCATCCAATTTGTGTCTGGGTTTTCGTCGTGTAGTATCTGTTGTGTAGATTTGTCATTTCTCAGGTTTTCGCTGCAGTCTCTTCTTAAGCGATTTATTGTCTCAAAGTCTCTCCCACATAATCTGCATTGTTTGTGGAAGAGCTATGTTTGCTTTTTTTGTTGTTTGCTTTATATGTTCATTCTCTTCACCATTCTTGTGAAATGTTCTTTTGTACATTTTGTTGGAATAATAGTTTCTGTTTCTATGTTATATGTTTTTGTAATTAATTAATTGGAGTTGTCCGCAAAAGATACTAAATAAAAATTAGTATTAAAGAAGTACTGATTGCCTGTATAATTTTGTTATTAATAATATGAAAAAATAACCTCTTGTATGTATGAAATATTTTATGAACAAACTTTTTACGTAGAATATCTATTTTGTATAATGAATTTTTATGTGATTGTACGGCACGAGACCGTATGTATCTGTTTATGTTTAGTCTAGTGCAGGTCAGGGTTCTACAACCACTTGAAAAAATAACATTTCCTAGACGATATGGCGACGTTTGTGCGAACTGTTTATAGTAGAGCGGCAGAATTGAAACATTTGCATTATTTAAGAAGTGACCCGACACGGCGGTATAACAAGTAGTGTTTGGTATCAAAATGTAGCTTATTTCATGACACATTAGAATATGAATATTGTCCACATGTCCATTGTACTCAATTTTAAAAAATTCATAAAAACAATGTTTTTTTATAACCGTGACTTAACAACAGTATTTATTTATTATTTCATATAGTATGAAATAAATGTTAACATGCTGGTAACAAAAATACGCAGAAGGAATCAGGGAATCGGAATATGTAAAGGTATAATACAATACTTGATAATACTTTGTTTTTAAAAAATGTCAAAGTTTAAGTTTAATTTTTTTGCATACAAACTTATGCAACTTATATAGACAAAATTCTGATTCATTATGAACAATTAATGCACATATAGATATACGATATCTCTTACCAGATTTTACTGCGAATACAAAAACCATTTCGCGCAACTGTATTTCATTGCCTGGACACGCGCTACGTATTCGCTCGTAGTGGCGCCTTACGGGTACCGTATATCCGTATTATTTTTATTGTTACAATAATCAGGGGCGGATTAATGAAATTGCCGCCCTTAGGCAAATTAAAAATTTGCCCCCCCCCTAATTTTGTTTTTTTTCTTTATTCACCATTCGATTGTACATATTTTCTACAGCTTCCAAAGTAAGTATTACAATACATGGTACATATTATTGTAAGTATTACATTACATAACATTATAACAATATATTTTGTAGGTGGACTACTGAATGGACTGGACTGCTGGAACCTGCGAAACACGTACCATCTCCTGGGGTGGCAAGGATCTCCATCGGCCTAGGCAAGACTGGATCTCTCATCTCCTCTTTGGACAGGATACTCAGGTAAGGATTCTTCTTACAGTGTGGCATGTATCCAATATTACTGCTTTTTGCATGTTTTGATATAAATTTAGTGGTAATTTTAATAATTCTAAGTTTGGCAATAGGCTATTGGGAATTTCCCCTGTGGCTCCTAAAATAATGGGGACTATGAAAACCTGGTTTTGGCTCCATATTCTTTTAACTTCATCAGCCAAAGGTGAATAATTTGTAATTTTTTCTTGGTGTGCTTCTAATATATTAAATGCAGATGGAATTTTAACATCAATAATATATGTAATTTTATTTGTTTTGTCTTGCAAAACTAAATCAGGTCTATTGTGTTTTATTTCTCTGTCAGTTTGTATTATTCTATCCCAGTAAATTTTGTATTCCTTATTATCTATGACAGTTTCTGGGTCATAATTATAATATTTTAGATGTTCTTGAATTCCTTCATGTTGTTTTCGTAGTTCAATGTGCAATATCTTAGCAACATTATTATGTCTTCGTAGATAATGTGTTTGACAGAGTTTTTCACATCCACTTTATTATTATTATTATTATTATTATTATTATTATTATTATTATTATTATGTTAATATGAAGATCTAAAATCAATACAAACAGATTAAATATGGTTATTGAATTTGTAAACTAAATTAAATTAATTTTATTATAAACATTAAAATAGGCACTTGCAAGAAGCAATTAACATTGTATTGCATAATGCACAGGATTTAGGGTTCAAGTTCTCGCACGAGAAGACCCAGTGTATACACTTCTGCCGACTGAATCGACCACACTATGGACCACTCTTGTATATGAGGGATACTGTCATCCGTGTTGCTGACACGGTACGCTTCCTTGGTCTAATTTTTGATCCAAGAATGACCTGGAGACCACACGTAGAGGAACTCAGAACCGCGTGCCTCAGAGCCCTGAACGTGGTGAAAATGTTGGCGGGTACAAGATGGGGCGCAGAGCCAAGGACCCTTCTGAGGGTCTATCAGTCTTTGGTTCTGTCCAAGATAGACTACGGTTGTATCGTTTATGCTTCCGCTAAGCGTACAACAATAAGTCGTCTGGACCCCATACACCATCTGGGCATTAGATATGCCCTGGGTGCGTTCCCTAGTACCCCTACATTGAACCTGTGTTCTGAGTCGGGTTTGTCTCCCCTCAACGTCAGAAGGAAGAAATTCCTCTTGACGTACGTGTGTAAGCTCTGGTCATTACCTGGACATAAAAACTTTGAAACATTCTTCTCGGACAATAGGTACAACAGACGACTGATCCAGACGAAACCTGTCAGTGTTCGCGCAAAAGAACTCCTGGAATCCATGAACCTAGTACTGCCCCCAACTTCTCCTCTCGGAGAGTTGGAAGTACCACCGTGGCTTGTTCCACCAGTCGGCGTCAACCTTAGTCTTCTAAGGTTTGACAAGTCCGACACGCCACCAGTACTTATACGGTCATGGTTCCTTGAGATCTTGAACACTGAGTATAGGGACGCTGCGATCATTTATACAGATGGTTCGAAAACTCCCCATGGCACCGGTTGCGCAGTGTACACAGTAGAGTCATACGCTCTATGGCAGGCACTACGCTTCTGCGAGTTTTCAGAAGCTCGCAAAGTTGTCCTGGCCAGTGACTCACTGAGCGTCCTCCAAGCCATCTCGAACCCCTTCGCCCTTGACCCGATTATACAGAGCATCCTGTCCCTCATGAAACATCTTCATGACATATGGAAGGATGTGTCTTTTCTGTGGGTCCCCGAGTCACGTCGGGATTAAAGGGAATGAGATGGCCGATGAGACAGCAAGGTCAGCTGCTGATACCGACTCTGCTGATGTATCTCTCGTCAAGCCATCAGACGTCAAACTGATGGTGAAGCGAGAAGTATTGGCCATATGGCAACAAATCTGGGATAGAGTGGAGAACCATCTACATAGTATAAAACCGTCTGTTATGCCGATTGTCTTACCGCGCGATCTGTCGAGAAGAGATCTAGTCAAGATCAGATTGGGTCATACAAGTCTGACACACGGCTATCGACTTAGTCGAAGTCTTGCCCCCCTGTGCGACAGATGTGGTGTTACTGTCACAGTACGTCACATTCTTGTCGACTGTCCAGAGTATGACCCACTGAGACAGCTATTTGACACTAGTCATGACATAGCTGATCTCTTGACAGATCACACGCATATGAAGAATGTTTTGAAGTTTTTAAAGGCTGTCAGTCTATATGACAGAATCTAATTTATTTATCAATTTTTCTGTGTTATTTATTAATATTTGTCTATTTTAACTGTGCCACGTTTATATTATTTTAATCAAATATTATTTATTATTTTAAATGTGACGTCCCTACCTTTTATCTCACATGACTGCCGACGGGCAATAAACGGGTTTTTAATGTGTAGTGTCGTCCTATAGATAATAATAGCACTTACCTGCCGACGGGCAATAAACGGGTTTTTAATGTGTAGTGTTGTCCATTACATAAAATAATAATTACTATGCTAGTATGGCTAATGACCCTAGCAGTCGATGCCAAAACCTTAATAAAAAAAAAATTAAAATAGAAACAACAAAATTTGAATTTACGGCGTGCCTTTTGTCTTGCAAATTCTTGGACAACCGAAGACAAGTCAAGGCTATTCATCGTTTTACTCTCTATGTAATCAACAATTTACAGATTTAAATTGATAACCTAAAAATTGAACGTCAAGTAGTAAATTATTTCTAGAAATATAAAAAAAATAGTACGTGTCATTCAGAGTGAAACTGTCATTGTGTGCCTCGCATGTAAGTAATTGACGGACTTGCTTCGCTCGTCGTGCAAACTTCTACGCTCGCCGCACAAAGTACCTATGACTTTTACTCTTAATAACACAATATACATTGTTTCAAAAATTACTTTTACCAATAAATCCAACTAAAAAGCATATTTTTTAATCAATGATTTAAATAAAAATATAATTTGATTTTAATCAGGCCAACCCTGATTTAAACAAATTTTACACAAATGACACAGTAACATAAATGACAAGAATGACAAATAAAATTGACACAAAAAAAAAATTAAAAGAAAATGTGAAAATTTTATGAACCAACTCAACGATGATAAAACTAGCTCCGTCGAAATTGTCTTTCTCCTCAACCGTCGATTTGAAAAAAGAATGAACATTCTTTGTATATTTGACATCATTTTGGTTTTTGGTTTTCTTTTCTGTACTGTCGACTTCAGTTTTTTTAAAGACTATAGAATAAATAAATAAGAACATTTAAGATATTTAAACAATTTTGACACAATCAACACAAATTATAAAGAAAATTAACACAAAACAAATTTAACACAAAAAATGACAAGAAAAATGTGTAAAATTTTATGAACTCATCAATGATAGAACTATCTCCGTCAACATTTTCCTTCTTCTTAATCGTCGCTTTAAAAAAAGAATCAATTTTCTTTAATTTTTCAACTACATTTTGGAATTTGGTTTCCTTTTCTTTACGAAATTTAGCGTATTGTTGCCCACTTAACTTCTTTCTACCATCGCTCATTTTTCACACAGTATATTTTCTTCAATATAATTGGCAAATAATTGAGGTTATTAAGTACTATACTTGCAAAGTCACATTTACTACTGACCATCGACATAAAAACGGACAGAGTAGGCCTCTTCGTTTTCCCTCTCTCACGCCTGCTGTATCCACGCTTAGCATTGCCACGCGCAGTCCATTATTTCTATATATCGATGCAACTGACGCGCCTAACGTAACCGCAAAGTATCATTTTAAAGACATGGCGCTGCAATATTATATTAATGAAAGATAGTGCAACTTTACAATAATTATTAGATTATATGAAATGAAACTCTTTCACAAAAAGGAAATACTCTTAATTTCCTAATTTTTGAAATATTCTGATTGATTTTGTATTTTTTTTTGGAAAAACATATAGTGACCCGAAAAAATTGCCGCCGCAAAAAATTTACCGCCCAGGCACGTACCTGTTGTGCCTGTGCGGAAATCCGCCCCTGACAATAATATTCCAGGTTCCAGGTTCAACACTCACAAATCAATAAATATTTAGATTTTCACAATTTATTTTTTGTTAAATAAATTTATTTTATAATTATTATATTCTAATTTGTATAACTTTAGAGACAGAAATGATAATAAATTATTTATTATATTATAAATGAAATAACTACGTTTTGTATATTTGAACTCTTGGAGAGAAGGAGAAAACATAAAAAATCAAATGATGTATATATGTATTTATTTAGGTAGCCATCAGATACAGTACAACATAAATTTTAATTGCAAATAATATTTATTATAAAGGATTTACAGCATAAATAAATATTTTCACCAATCTTCATCCGAAAGTAACTCCTCGTCACTGTTTAATTGAGACAAAGTGTTCCCACAAGTTAAATTGCATTTACAAAATTTTGTGCAAAATAAACCTGATTTCTTACAAATACACATTGATCCAATTTCATTATAAAGGTGCACACATAATTGGGGCAATTTCATTAACGCTATTTATTTTCCATCCACTTTTAAAGGGATCCATGAAAAATTTTGTTACATGACTATGACACCAAATTTTGCATTGATAATAAGCACGATATACGTGAAATTTAAATGCAGCTTCAGTTGGTGGTAATTTTGCAACATTTTTATCGGTAGATCCTGCTAATATGTAATGTAATTCATTTAAGTTTTTACAATTTTTACTTTTTATTCCATACAACTTTAAAACAAAATTTCTTGCTATATTTACATCATCTTCTTGACAACGTTCACAAAATGAACTAAGATTTAGTGATTCGTTTTTTATAAGTGTATAGCAAACGTTTTTTTTTCCAATTCCTTAAAGCGAGCTTATTGTATCGTAACCTATTAAACAATGTAATGCTGGTAAAGACAAACAAATATTTGAAGTCAAATTGTCTGCAATTTGCTGTACATTAATAAATCTTTCCTTCGATCCATGATCACAGTGCATAATTATTTTCTTATTTAAGTTAAATTTACAGTAATAGAACATTAAAATAAGAACATCTGTATTATCACATTTTACTACAATAGTTGTAATAATATTAGGTAAACTTATAATATGGAATGTAATTCTTGTGTCTGCTTCTTCTTTGTTGCATCTGAATTCCTCAACGTCTCGAATTATATTACTATCAATTTGTTTAACCAATTCTCCATCTTCAAACCCTCTAGTAATTAATAAAATTTTATGATTATATTCAACTAACAAAATATATAAGAGACATTTTATTTTTTATATTTTTTAAAAACAATCTGTAATTTGGCACTTTACTATTTTCTAGTACATTAAATACTGGTGCATCGATATCCGTTCGTCATGATCTTTCCGAAAATGTTGTTGATATTACTTTATGGTATGAAATATTTATATGACCATATTAACTTTACTAAATAAACTATTTATAACGTAATCCATAGGTTACCCAAATCTTTAAATGTACAGAAGGAATGTTCGACAATGTATACTGAATTTGTGGTATATTGAATGTTAGTAACATTTTCTAGTGGTTTTTCTAAAATGTTAAATAAGTCTGCTTTATTAGTTTTTCTCATAGAACCATCATCATTAAATAGAGAAGTTGGTACATGAGTTAATTCATATTTCATTATTTCTTTCAAATTGATGTTTCACATACTTGACAGAGCAAATAACTTTCAAAACAGAATTTCGCTATCAAAAGTTACCATATCCTTTCTATTACGTTTCTCATTTATAACACTAAATGTAACAAGTTTTTCGTTTTTCAATGGTTCCTAAAATAAATTTTTATTTTCACTAAATTTTGTAATACAATTTTTAAACAATTCAACTCATCTTTCAAAATCATTTAACAAACTATTTGATGTTTCCGGGGAAGCAATTCGTCCATTTGTTATATTAGTCAATGAATTGGGAACTATATCTAAATCGAATGGATTTTGATAATAGTTAACTATGGATTCCGTTATTCTGTTAATATCATCAACATCTTTGGTTAATCTTGATTTATGTAAGAAATGAACTCCGTTAGAAACTTATTTGTTATTTAAAAATTCTGATGAATATTCGCCGCAAATATGTCCACTGCAAAAGTGCTGCTTTTTAAAGTGTAAACCCAATTATTCCACCGGCACCTACAGCATCTTTATGAATTGTCTTTTCTGAGGCCATGTCAATTGTTACTGAATTACATTTTCTGTGAACCGAACGCCGAATAACAAAATTTCCATTGTTAAGATGATTGTAAAATTCAGTTTGCTTACTTTTTAACATATTCTTATCTGAAATATACATAGGAGTGTATTTAGCATAATTATGTTTACCAATAAAGAAAACTAATGTAATTGCATCCTGTACAGCAAGTGCAATTGAAAGTTCCTTTCACAATCAGCTCGTATTAAGCGAAGTAAAATAAAACATGCATTTAAAAATTACCTCAATACTGAAAAGTCGAAGATTGATTTCTGCCTTTATTTTGATATAATTGTGAAGTTTTTACATACATAGCGCGTGTCCATCCACTAAAATACACTTACGCGAAATGGTTTTGTATTTGCAGTAAAATCTGGTGCTGTCAGTATAGTCAAATATACAAAACGTATTTATTTAATTTATAATATAATAAATAATTTATTATCATTTCTGTCTCTAAAGTTACACAAATTAGGATATAATAATTATAAAATAAATTTATTTAACAAAAAATAAATTCTAAAAATCTAAATATTTATTGATTTGTGAGTGTTGGACCCGTAAGGCGCTACTACGAGCGAATACATAGCGCTTGTTCAGCCAATGAAATACAGTTGCGTGAAATGGTTTTTGTATTCGCAGTAAAATCTTATTAATTGTTCATATTGAATCAGAGAAACTTTTTACCTGCGTACTTTTTCTAATTTTGTCTACATAAAAAGTTCTTAAGAACACTATATTACAACGGTTGTATGCAAAAAATTAAAATTAAACTTTGACATTTTTTAAAAACAAAGTATTATATACCTTTACATATTCCGATTTCCTGATTCTTTCTGCGTATTTTTGTTACCAGCACGTTAACATTTATTCCATATTATATGAAATAATTAATAAAAGCTGTTGTCAAGTCACGTTTACAAAAAAACACTGTTTTTATGAATTTTTTACAATTGAGTACAATGGACATGTAAACAACATTCATATTCTAATGTATCATGAAATAAGCTACATTTTGATACCAAACAATACTTATTATACCGCCGTGTCGGGTCAGTTATAGATTTTTACATGTTGCCGCTCTACTATTACAAATCAGCGTCTTTGGGAAAGGATTACGACAAAGAAGTTATCATGTATACAAATGAGATGGAATATTAAAAATATTCTAGAAGAAATAAATAAATTGGAACAAAGAGCAAATGAAGCAAGAATGGTTCGATATGCCAGGGCTGGATACAGACTCTGCAATCGAAATACAAACAGTATTATAATTTCACGAGATGTTACATTTGATGAATCCAATCTTAAATACAATAATGATAAAACACCAGAAGAAACACAAATTTAAGAAACGTAAAAGTATATAAATGAAATGAAAGATGATATGATGATTCATACAGAAGAAGAAAACATGAATAAAGAAAATTTACAAGAGATGCCGAGAAAGAGAATAAATAAAGCACTGAAGTATTTGTAAGACTATGAAGTATATTCAGCGTAGTGTCTGCTTACTGATGGACAAGACCCAAAATCATATGAAGAAGCAGTATCTTTAGGTTCAAATTGGGAAAAAGCAATTAAGAGTGAGCTTGAAGCATTAAATAAATTTGACACATGGGTAGTTGCAAATTTACCAAAGAATGAAAAAACAATTGACACCAAATGGATATTCCGGACTAAACAAGATGGAACGAAAAAAGCACGACTTGTCGTTAAGGGATGTCAAGGGATATCAAGAAAATATCACAGCTGAACTCTATGCTCCTGTGGCAAATATAAAAGTAATAAATTATTTGAAATCAAATAAACATATATTCAAGATATTTTCTAATATCAAGAGTACAATTTCGGTTCGTCAAAAATTCGGAGGGCGGTTCAAGAGAAGTCACTTAAGTAATATGCACTTAAATAAAATTAAAAAAAAGAAATAAACATAACTGCGTGTCGCGAAGTCCGGAATTCGATGGTCGACCAACGTACACAGGATCGCGTCGCTCAAAACAACGTAACCTAAATGAATTGCAGTTCAACTCGACGTTACTAGGTGACTGGACTTGTTACAGATATAGTACATGGCCCGAGTGACGAAATGATAACGAAACGGAATATTTATAATAAATAACAAACAAACGACAAAATTGTGAAAAATCATATAACAGAATCAATAAGAATGCATCTCAATCAATCAATATACTTAAGCTAATTAAATGCTTATTGCTACAATTTCTATTTTTACGTTTAATCACAAAAATTAAATATTTTCAGCACAACTGAAGTGCAGGTTTAAACCTTATGACACGCTCTAGCAATATGGCGCGTGTATAAAAATTTACAATTTACGCTATCTGCGTTATTTTAATTTTAATGTACGAAAAAAAAAAGAATAAATGAATAAAGTATCTGGCCTTGTCTCCAGCGGTAGTTGATTAACAACTGATTCCAATATCTGAGACTCGCATGGCACGTGTTCCATCCAACATCAAGGATATAAATGTATATCCATGAAGCGTGATAGTGGATTGTGAACTAGGAATCTCCAACAATTTCCAAAACCACGTGAGCGAGAATAGTAATACGAAGCGGTTGTAATATTAACAAATAGCGACGATAGTCTTAATAAATAGCCTAAAAAGTCAAAAGAGAGAAAAATCCGATTACAATTTACCATAAGCAAAAAAAATAAAATAGTTTTGCGACGAATTTCTTACCTCAGAAGGTGGGCGGCTAAAGGTTACGCAGATTTAAAGAGAAGTCTCTCAGATCCGACAAAAGTCATATAGTTTTTCACAAAACCCTAAGACGTATGTTTTCATAAGTCCGCCGAAGCGTTTAATATTTTTCAACATTCAGGAAACAATATTCGAAATCACCAAATAAATTCAATTGAAATATACGTCGACTTCTCACTACAAAGCGTGTTTTACAAGTGAAGAAAAATTCGCGAAGACCCGTTCAATTTCGCTCCTTAAGATTGCCGCTAGGTAAGAAATTTACGAAATACTCCCCTGTCCGTTGGGCTCCTTATTTCGGGGGCGAAGATAAAACAAATGCAAAAGTAACAATAAATATATCCAGACACACAAATATATTTTTAATAACAAAATTGAACTGTAATACCATTTGGTGTCAATTGCATTTTCATTCTTTGGTAAATCTGCAACTACCCATGTGTCAAACTTATTTAATGCTTCAAGCTCACTCTTAATTGCTTTTTCCCAATTTGAACCTAAAGATACTGCTTCTTCATATGATTTTGGGTCTTGCCCATCAGTAAGCAGACAATACGCTGATTATACTTCATAGTCTTGCAAATACTTCGGTGCTTTATTTATTATCTTTCTCGGCATCTCTTGTAAATTTTCTTTATTCATGTTTTCTTCTTCTGTATGAATCATAATATCATCTTTCCTTTCATTTAAATACTTTTACGTTTTTTCAATTTGTGTTTCTTCTGGTTTTTATCATTATTGTATTTAAGATTGGATTCATCAAATGTAACATCTCGTGAAATTATAATACTGTTTGTATTTGGATTCCAGAGTCTGTATCCAGCCCCGGCATATCGAACCATTCTTGCTTCATTTGCTCTTGGTTCCAATTTATTATCCTTTGGTAGTACATAGTACCAACATTTTCTACCAAAAATGCGTAGTTTGTTTAAATTACTTTTTCCTGCTGGAGTTTTTTCAGCTAAATCACAAGTTGGGGATCTATTAAGTTGGTAAAGAGCACATTGTACTGCTTCATCCCATAAATATTTTGGCAAATTTGAATCGATTAAAATTGTTCTTACTTTGTTTAATAATGTTCCATTTAGTCTTTCTGCTACACCGCACTTTTTAATACCATTTTTAAGACAATCATTTTCAAAACTTTTTGATGTGAGCTCACCTCCTTTATCTGTTCTGATTCTAGATATATCTTCTTTTGTGTTCTATTGCCCAATTTATATATATATATATATATATATATATATATATATATATATATATAAAAACAGGTGTTCCATTTAAGTGTGCCACCATTGCTATCTTGAGAACAATAAGAGCTAGGAGGTTGGTTAAATTAGCAAAGAACCACCATTTTACAAGACTACTACAATGAGTAAAAGAAGTTTTTTTTGGCCAGTGGTTCTCAAATTGACACAACTTTATTATTTTAAATGGGAACATATGTTCTTTTTCAGGTTATTCGATAGGGTATTTTTTTCTGTATTCAACGATATAAACATATCATATAATAATATAACAAAATAAGTGGGAAAAATGCATGTTAGATTTATTTTGTTGCAAAGGATACACCTGGTCGAGTTTTATATGTCACATACTGTTGGGAGTAAACCTGTATAGATTAAATAATCGTTGAATCCGGGTCGAAGTGACCAAAATGTTAGCGATTATCTGACGTTGATTTGAAGGACCAGAAAGACGAAATTGTAATTTATTTATTTAACAAATAGAATAATACAATTATAAAAAATGTTCATTTAGTACGAATTGACAATTTCTATTTTTTGTACGTGTGACTATTGATTTCTTCTTTTCTTTTTTTCTTATCTACTAAGATCTTTTTATTTTTCTAAATTTTAAGGATCTAGGTGGCGACACATACAATAAACTACCTACTGTTTCTTGATAAGGAAATTTAGTATCACTTGTTCTTCATCTTCGTCTTGACTGTAAATATCTGCAGTAATCGGCGTAGGACAAGATTTCCAATCTTCCATTCCAAATTTCTTCAGTAAATTTGTGCTATAATCTTCTTGATGCAAGGTCTGTCAATTTGAAATCTAATATACGAATTTACTGTTTTGAATTCTGTCATTTTAAATTCTTTTTTTTTAAATTTTGTAAAATATTTTCAATTCTGTTTAGATTTTTTTATACAATGAGACCATCAAGGCGTATACATTTTATCCTCCATACATGTTATATTGCTCGACATTATACCTTGTACACTTTCAAACATCCACACAGTATGTCGTGCACGCTTTTAATCTGCGTAAAAAACTGATCTTACACACATTTTATCTTGTGCACATTTTAACTTCCGTACATTGTATTTTCCATATATTTCATCTCTCGTACATTTTAGCATTCACATTCACACATTATATATTCCAATCATTTTATATTCCACACATTTTATCTTTTACACATTCTACCTTCAGACACTTTTAACACTGAATATTTTATCTAACGTATTGCCGATCTTCCAGACATTTTATTATCGAGACATATTATTTTTGAAACCTTTTATCATTGCCGCTATTTTATCTGTCACACATTTTATATTCCACACGTTTTATCTTCCACACATTTTATCTTCCACACATTTTATCTTCTACACATATTATATTCCACACATTTTATCTTCCACACATTTTATCTTTTACTCATTTTATCTTCCACACATTTTATATTCCACACATTTTATCTTCGACAGATCAAAACATCCGGTGGCCCACGAAAGCCTGGCAGCGAGCGAGTCTCAGCCCGTATTCCATTCTAGGGCTATGACAGCTAATAGGAAATTTGTGACAGAAGTGGGGGTTGAGTTTTAGCTTGAGGAGAAACAGAGATGGCAGTACACGGTTTAAATTGTTGCATGAGTTTAAAAAATAAACCAGAGATGACCTAGATGGCCAATAATAGTTGTTTCAATGTCCGCAGATAGCGTGTACTGTACGTGATTTGAAATAATAACCGTTACTGAGCTTATACACCACACATGCGAGTTTAAGTTAGTATTTTGTTTTCAAAGACGAAAATTCTTAACAACGATGACCATCTATACAGAGACCTGACAGTTCCATGTTATTTTAAAAGGTAGAAGTGGGGATTGATTCTAATATAGTGTTTGTTGCTGTTTATTATTTTGGTGCTTATTTCAGCCAAGGTATGTAACTTAATTTCTATTTTATGTTTATTATTTATTAGTGAAAATTATATTTCAGAAAATGAGAATACATTATTGTGTTGTTCCTGGCTGTATGAGAAGCAGCAAGAAAAATGAAGAACTTGGTTTTTTTGCTCCACCAAGTGTAAGGACTATTTGAGAACAATGGTTTTCCAACATGGATATCCCTGAATATAAGGACAAACCAGTATGCACTCTGAAACATGTGAGACTGTATGGATTACATTTTGAAGAAAAATGTTTTCGGACTCCGGCTCACAAAAAATTAAACAGGCATGTTGTTCCTACAATAAAACAGCCTTATTCTGGTAAGTACTTTATAACATTGGTTGAATTGTAGTATCCGCAAGATCCACTTCCTAGAGATGGCAGCACTTCTGACTGACTTATAGGGATAACATTGAATTTGACATAAGTGCCAGTGTTATTTTGATGCTTTGTTTTGAGGATATTTTGTTATTTTTAATTCGATTCAAATTTTTTTATTGCTATCTCAGATATATACATTTATTTAAATGATGCTGTGCGGCCTATGGCCGAAGTAGAAGCATAATATATAAAAAAAATAAGATTCACAATTGCGGATATCTGCTTGTTAGATACTTATTTAGTTTAGCTGAACATATTATTTTATGCGATTACAAGGTAGATAAATGGAATAATATAGAAATAATTAGGCTGTTTCTTCAAATATCTCATTTGAATCTATCGTAATAACATTAAATACATTTATCACTTCGGAGAAATGTGTATGTATCTGTAAAGCCGAAGGAGAGTAGTACAAGCAATCTTTGCTTTGTTATATTTATTTATTTTTTATATAAATACACCATAAAAAATAAAAAATATATATTTTAATGTTACATATTTTATTCGATAGGTACATAAATATAAACATGTACATCATGTTCTTTGTTTTACACGTCTTTCTCTTGATGTGGCTCAATCTCTCGTATTTTTATCGTTTCTTCTTCTCTCTCTTTCCTATAAAAAATTTAACATAAATATATAATATTAAAAAATAATAATTACTACTTACACGTAACGTCTCTCTATATTTTTTTCTTTCTCCTGAGGTTCTGTCGAATTTTCTTTGCGGTAATTTATTTATTTCTTTTAATGACTACAAAAAAATCTAATAATGTTTTAAAGCATAAATTATTATAAATGCTTACATGGAATAAAATAGCTAGGTAAAAAATATTGTGTATAAATATCCATGAACAGTGATATTTGCTTTCCGATTTTTAATGCGATTTTCCACGCGCCGCTACCCTGGGATCGCTACATTGCCCCTTCCTTAAGACTGTTTCGTCCCGGAACAGTTCGTTATGACGAAATCTGCACGCATCACCCTTGGTGCATCTGAAAGTCTTGAACAAGTAACAGTCGACGGTCCGTTTGAGCTCTTCTTGCCCGGTAGAGGTGAAGCTGCAGACTAGAATTTCCACACCGGTAAAGCGGAAGATTGTTTCTAACATGCTTCTAACAATCCTCCAATCCAAACCATCTAGTCCACAGCCTATCTTCGGTACTGCCAGCTTCATGATGTCGTTCTGCAACAGATGGTCTTTCATATCGCACAGCGAGTCCCATAAATTGCGGTATGACGGCTTCTGATATGAGTATTGTTTCGTAACGAGATAGTAAATGTACCGCTTGCGTTCTTCGTCATCATCCTTCAGTTGTAGCGTTTTTCCGACAGTTGGACGTTGGTTGGTCAGTTCTTGTACTCGTCCAAATTTTCTTTTAAAAACTGAAGCGATGCCGCGGGACATTTTAATGTCTTTTGCTACACAATGAGCGAGGGAATACTCTGGTGACACGGTGAAAAGATCTCGTTTTTCTTCTCTTGTCACGCCATATCGTGCCTTGTGACCAGTGGAATGGCTTTCCATGAAGTCATCAAATGTGGGTTCCTCAGCTACAACCCGGCGAACCGTCGCTCCACGATGATCGTCAAAATTATCACCAGCGAAAGGAGCTAACCGATTGAAGTAGACTACTCTCGGCTTTCCATTAGGTGTTTTCCTAATTCTGTAGACCACATCATTTATTCTTTTTACAATCTCGTAGGGACCTTCCCAATTCTTTTGCAGCTTCGGTGATAAGCCACGACGTCTTTGTGGATTGTAAAGCCACACCAAATTCCACGGTTGATAACCACCTTTTTCAGTCTTGACGTCATACTGGTCCTTCATCCGATCGCTGGCACCTTGAATGTTTATACGGACTTGTTCATGGATGTCTTTCATTCTTCTACGTAAGTCCGTTACGTAGTCCTCCCCGGCCAGATCTTCACCGGGTTTACTGCCAAATACCAGGTCGCATGGTATGCGCAACTCCCGCCCGAATAAGATGTTAGCTGGGGTCTGCCCTGTTGTCTCATGCACGAATGAACGGTAAGCTAACAAGAGCAGATGAAGATATCGGTCCCAGTCTTGTTGATGGTTAGAGACTACCTTCGACAAATACCGATTTATTGTTCTATTCATCCGTTCAACCATGCCATCAGACTGCGAGTGTAATGCAGTAGTTTTGGTTTTCTTTATTCCTAATATCTTACAGATATTTTGGAACAGAGCAGACTCGAAATTTTTTCCTTGGTCGGAATGTATCTCTCGCGGTACTCCAAATCGGGAGATGCATTCTTTTACCAAAACTTCAGCGACCGTTACGGCTTCCTGGTTGGGTAATGGGTAGGCCTCAACCCACTTAGTGAAGAAGTCCATTACTACCATTATGTATTTATTTCCCTCGTCAGTTTCTGGGAATGGTCCGGTCACGTCAATCGCAATGCGTTCAAAGGGACCTCCAACGTTATATTGGCGCATTAGAGCTCTTTTTTTCCTATGAGGCCCGTTACTTCCCGCCAGACTACACATTTCTTGCACCACTCTTTAACATCTTCTTTGCAATTTACCCAGTAAAATCGTTGGTGCACTCTCTCGAGGGTTTTATTTACTCCAAAATGTCCAGATCCGTCGTGGATCTCCTCCAATACTTCCGGTACTCTATTCCTGGGGATTATCAGCTGGGTCCTACTCTCAGTACCTTCAGTATTCTCTATGACACGTTTCAGGAGGCCCTCTTCAACTACAATAGAGTCCCACTGCGCCCAGTACGATTTTACACTTTGTGAGTGTCGTGAAACATCTTCCCAAACTGGTCTGCTATCGCCACGTTTCCAATCCCGTATGATTTTCAAGTCCGAGTCATTCTCTTGGTCCTTGCGAAGGTCTTCCGTTTACCAACTATCATTCACTACTGTTGTTCTGGCGATGGTAGAGAGTTTTTCTTCTAGACGACTACAATGCTTGCATTCGTCTTGGCAAGGTCTTCTTGATAATGCGTCAGCATTACGATGGCTTATACCTGCTCGATGCTCAATAACAATGTTATATTCTTGCAATCTTTTAATCCATCTAGCTACCTGACCTTCAGGATTCTTAAATTGTAGCAGCCATTTGAGAGCAGCGTGGTCAGTTCTTATAAGAAATCTCCTACCGTACAAATATTTATAGAAGTGCTCCACGGATTTCACGACAGCCAAAAGTTCTTTTCTTGTGACGCAATAATTCCTCTCTGGTTTTGACAAGGTCTTACTAAAATAGGCAATAACCTTTTCTTGTCCGTCTTGTATCTGGGAAAGAACGCCACCAATTCCAACGTTGCTGGCATCTGTATCTAGAACGAATTCTCCTTCTGGTAAAGGGTAACTTAGGACAGGTGCGCTTGTGAAGGAATATTTAAGTTGTTTGAACGCAGCTTGACAGTCCATCTCCCAGATAAATTTTCTACCTTCTTCAGTAAGCCTTGTCAATGGCTTCGCTATGTTGGCAAATCCAGGTACATAACGTCAGTAGTATGTACAGAGACCAAGGAAACTTCTCAATTCATGTTTATCCCTCGGTACTGGCCAGTCACTCACAGCCCTTATTTTCTCCGGGTCAACTGCAATACCCTTACCAGAAACTACGTGACCAAGATAATGAACTCCTTTTTAAAACAAGTGACACTTCTTTGGACTGAGTTTCAGGTTAGCCTTCCTCAATCTTTGGAAAACCTCTTCCAAGTTCTTCATGTGGTCCTCGAACGTTTTTCCTACCACAATAATATCGTCTAGGTAAACCAAACATGTTTTCCATGACAGTCCAGCCAACACGGTTTCCATAAGTCGTTCAAATGTTGCAGGGGCATTGCAGAGCCTAAATGGCATAACAGTAAATTGCCACAGACCGGTACCAATGGTAAAAGCTGTCTTTTTTTTTATCTAAATCCACTTGCCAGTATCCGCTCTTTAAATCAAGAGTAGAGACAATCTTTGATCCTGCCAATGTATCCAGAGTATCGTCTATTCGGGGTAGCGGGTAGCTATCCTTCTTCGTCACGTTGTTAAGTTGACGATAATCGACGCAAAATCTTGTAGAGCCATCCTTCTTCTTCACTAGCACCACTGCTGAAGCCCATGGACTGCTTGAAAGTTCAATCACACCTTCCGTCGTCATGTCCTCTATAATTTCTTCTGCTTCTTCCCGCTTCGCCAGTGGTAATCTTCTTGCTGTTTGGCGGATGGGTCTTGCGTCTCCGGTGTCTATTTTATGATGGACTACATTGGTTCTTCCTTTGTCCTTCTTGTCCAATTGGAACACATCTCGAAAGTTGCCAATTAAACCGTTAGCCTTGGTTTTCTAGTCAGCGGTCAAGTCCTGGAACGATGTTCACAGCTCCTTCTATAGAATATCCGGAACTTCACAGGATGTGTTGTCTTTGGCCGTCACTGTTCGAATAATCGATGATACCGTTGAGCATTCTCCTACTATGGTCCCTTTCTTCAGTATAACGGGATAAAAATTTATGTTCATTACTCGAACTGGGATTACCTTGTCGGTTTTGAGCAAGGCTTTTCCAATTACAACTCCAGTCCCAGTTTTGGCATCATCGTTTTTCGGCTGGAGCATGACAATGTTTCCCTCACAGAAGCTACCCTCTAGCTGTGCTTCTACGATTGATTCACTCCGTTCTGGGAGGGTTACATCTTCCGTTATTAATACTCGCATGACATTGTCGTCTCGTGGATTTAATACTAGTTCTTCATCATTGACCATCATCACTCCATTCTTCAGGTCAAGTTTAAATCCATGCTTTTTCATTATGTCCATGCCCAGAATGAATTCATCTTCCACGTCAGCTACCAGCACACGATGTTTAATGCACGTTTTTCCAACTCATGCTCATGCTCAAATCTATTTTTCCAGATGCGGTAGCTTGTTCTCCTCTGGCTGTGCGTATCTGCCATTTTGTTTGAAGGAGATGTTTTCTGCATATTTTTCTTGCTAAGTCGGGTCTGATTATTGTTTTTGTCGCACCCGTATCCAGCAACATTTTAAGCGGCCTTCTGTCGATAGAACCGTCTACATAGATGCTATTAGCTTGATGATGTAGGGATGCGACATAACTAATGGATTCTGAGGCTACTGGATTACGGGTCGACGATTGCATCTTCGCATCAACCCGACTTAGTTTCCCGACTCCTTTTCATCTTTTTTTGGTTCTGCTTTCTTCTGTTGTTTTCTGCAGAGCCTTTGCGGGTGACCTAATTCACCGCAATTCCAACAGCGGAGTTTCTTTCTTCCAGCAGTATTAATTTCAGATGTAATTCGTCTTATCCTGTCGTCTAGATCCTAAGTGTCTTCAATCCTCTCAGCATCGATATTTCGCACTCTCGATTGGTTACGTGAAGCTTGTTTTGCAGCTTTATGGTCTAAAGTATATGAAAGTGCATCAACCAGAGTTTTTGGTCGAGCCAATCGCAGTGCTTGCTGAGTTTCATTGTCACGGACCCCATAGATAAATGCTTATGTGGCTAGGCATTCCAAAACGCAGTCAGGAGCTGTAGGGTGTGCGAGAAGAACCAAACGAGCTATAACAGATTCGAATTCCTGTAGATTTTCTTTGGAACTCTGGTACCGGTTTCTCAGTTGTGTCTGGTACACCTGCTCCAGATGCGCATTACGATATCGCATATCCAATCGCTTCACAAGTTGGTCATAGTCTTCTTGTTCATCTTCTTTTAGCGTCTGTAGGATATCGATGGCTTCTCCACGCAGTGAAACTGTCAGCGCTGTAGCCTTCTCCTTGGAAGTCCAGCCATTTTCTTTGGCAGCGGCTTCAAATTGTTTTACATAATTCGGCCATGATGTCTTGCCGTCAAATTCTGGTGTTTTATATGCAATCTAGAACTATTTTCTTTGTCTGGTTTCTTTTCCTGAATTTCATCCGTCTTAGCTATATCAGGATTGAAAACCGCTGGTGACGAAATTTTGGAGACATTTTTTTGTAATTCTGCAATCGTCATATTGTATTCATCTTTCAAATTTTTTAAATTGTCTTCCATTTTCTCTTCCAATTTATCTTCTAAATTTCTAGAACTTTCTTTCAATTGTTCGTTCAGTTTCTCTCAAAATTCTAGAATTTTCTTCCAACTTTTCTAATTTTTCTAGAATTTTACTACCACCACCCGAAGTTTCGAATAAGAAGTCATCAGGATTTTCACCGCAGCTTCTTCTAGGGCTTACCGTAAACGAAGTTGTAAAACAGACTTGGTTCCCGATGTCTCCAACTCTCGTTCTTCCAGCTCTCTCTTGAGATCGGCCACTTTTAATTCACTTAATTTTACTTTGTACATCGTCATATTATTTATTTTTAGATTACACTTCACAGTTTTTAACCCCACACCTGACACCAATTGTAACGTTTTATTTATTTAGGTGAAGTGTAAAACTTATTAAACCACTAATATTTATATAACTAAGTTCAATTAAAGAAATATGAATTATAAAGAATAATGAAAAATAACTAACACTAAGAATTAACAAATATAAAAACTAATTTAAGACTAACATATATCAATAAAGACTTAAACACTAAGATAATTTATTTAAACAATTAGAACTACGCAATATTTATTTCAACAATATTTATATCACTCTTTATTTATATCACTATATTTTTATTTATATCACCATCTGTTCACTACACGTATCGATACAAGACTGTTCTCCCGATCTTTTGCTCGGGGTATTTAAGTAAAACATTTCCTTCTGGAATATTCGTCGATTCTTCTGGAAATCAGAACAATGGGGAGCGGACGGACTTGTTATAACCTGTCGGTTAGCGGCCGCCGCCCGCGCCGCGACCCTGGGATCGCTACAATATAAAATTATACATAACTAATTATTACAAAATTTTACAATAATGGTAATACATATTGATAGGTTAATAATAATACTAGTAATGATAATGTTTATTCACGAATATTGATAATCTGGAGTAAATACAAATAAGTGAACAGAAAAATACCAAAATTATTGTTTAATGAAATTTCTTATTTCTTGACCTCTCGTAAATTGTTTCTGCACTTTTATTTTGCTCGTTCACATACACAGCAGAATTTGTTTCTAACACCTAACCAATATAACAACTTTTTTGTATGGTAGCCGACTATACAACCAACTCTAGAAAGTGCATTATAACTTAAATTATAGGATCGTTTACTCCATGCTCCATCAACTATTCTTTTCTTCTTTTCCCGCAGTCTCCATTATTGTTCTTCTTTAGAATAAAAGTGCGATGACATGTTCGGTATATTGCAAGATGCAGTTTTTATTTCATCTAATTGAGAAAATCCACCGCCAGTCGATACAATTCCGAAAATTATTGATTTGTTTTTGTCTAACCAATCTGATTTATCTCTAGTACAGATTCTTTTTTTGTTTCTAAATAAATTTCACATTTAACAGTAAATGTTCATATGAGACCTTACCGACTTTCACTAATAATGTTTATAAATTCTATTCCGCAACTGAACAAGTCCCAATGTTTAAATTTTTTTAATTCCCCAAAAAAATGTGAAATGTTAACAATTCTTCGGCCGCCAATACTGTTATTCGTGGATGTACCAGAAGATAATGGAATGGGTTCATTTAAAATGTTGTAATGTACTTCCTCTGTAGTAACTGGAATGAAATGATTTTCAGTGTTGTTCTCTGTCGCAAATAACTTCTTTCTGCAAAATTTTTTCGGAGACACAAGAAGTGATAATGTTTCGTGCTTAAAATTTTGCTGACTAGGTTTTGTAGATGTTATTGGTAGTAATCGTTTATTTCAAAGTACTTTACAGCGATTTTTAGTGCTTTTTCTTAGAAGACAATTTAAAACGTTTGCCATTGCACTTTTTTCCCATTGTTTTGTAGAAGAAGTTACTAGAATAATAATATATTCACAATAAAATAATAGTTACATAATAATTTTTATTTTAATTTTTTGTTCTTACCAATGATTCAAATAATAAGTAAATTCAGTTAAAGGTATAACATCTATACTAAAACTAACAATAAAAGCAGTAACAATAATAATATTACAAACAACAACATCAAAAATAAACAAACAAAAAAACAAAATATAAAACAACGAAATACACAAGAGCAAATATAATAATCACGTTTAGTCGTATAAAGAGCATAAACAAAACTAGAAATGTAGAATCATAATACTCCTTTTAATGGGAGGAAAAAGAAATTATTAAAATCTTCTCCCTTTATCAGGAATTACTGCAGTTCACAAATAAAGTAGTGCTAGAATACAATCTAAATGAAACCAGCAAAACGCACCGCTTCATATTAACTAGCGAAATTTGACAGAAAATTTTTCATGTAGGTATATACGTAGTTTTTGAATAACAAGGTTTAAGAAATAATACCATTTTTTAGGAAGAAACTGTTTAGGTTCACGAAGAGAAAATATCAGTTAGGTGTTTGTGTACCTTTTGAATCACTACATATGTTTTAAAAATGACCAAATTTTGGGCGTTAGTAACATTGTTTATGAAAAATAAAATACAGAAAATTTCTCTCCAGCTCCTTTTAATTAACATTCATAGTCCTACAGTCACATTATTTTTTTTAAATCCAGTTTCAATAGTTTTGTCCATTAACTCCTCTTTTCTAAAGGTACATTTTTGTAGTTTCATGCCGTATTCCCAAATAACACTAATATCACCCCTTGCTATACAGTAAAATAAAATTCTTAGAATAATACAAGGGAAGGAGCCCATAGATCCACAGTTAGTTCAACAGCGCTCGCAACCAGAGTGGCGCTAATGTATAAAGCTTAAATTGTAGAAAAAAGCATAATTTTTCAGGACTTCCTGTGCAAGCACCGCTGCACATTCAGTAATGAAATTTGGTAGAAGAATAAATAAAGGATGGAAAAAATGCGCTAGGAAGAGAAAATGTCAATTATTTGTATACTTTTTGAATTATAACATTTTAAAAATGACCTATTTTTGGATGTAAATATAATTGTTTATAAATAAGAAATATTGAAAAATCTCTTCCTACCGCACTTTATTGAACCTTTAACTAACTTTCTGTTTTAGTTGTAGTTAAAAATATTTAATCAAATTTGAACAGGAAGTTCCAGAAAATTATGCGTATTTACATTTTTCTTGTTCGGTGCTATAGCCCCTTAAAAAAAACGAATTGTGAAACTAAACTGATTCATTTTTATAATATATTACAATGAAATATTACTAATTTTATGTGACTTTTGCAGCGGGAACCACGGCTAATAGAAGTAGAGTACCTAAAAATAATACAAAAATACAAATGAGAATTCTTGGTTTTCCACAATTTTTTTATTCATAAAAGTAACATCATTTCAACTTTTCAGTCATTATCAGATCATCGACTGAAAAGTCGAAACGACGTTACTTTTACAAATAAAAAAAATCGTATAAAATCAAGAATTCTCATTTACATTTTTATATTATTTTTTATAAATATGTTCCACCAAGAACTGACTACAAATACTCTATTAATACTAGAGTACCTATAGACATGAGCGGTTTCTGGTATGATATCATTTATTGTGATAAGAAATTTTTTTATAAAATAAACTTTTAAAACCAACATTTTCTTCTACTATTTTTCTTTTTACACATACTCCGCCCTATAATATATAAATTATTTTGTTTTTCATACATTATTATTATTTTATGAACAAAATGTTTAATTTACTTTAAATTTTAAACTTCAAGAGAGGCATGCTGCTCGCATTACACACTTTAGTTATTGTCACACCCTCAGGGGGCTCTACTGTCGCAACCGTCATTTCTACCTTTTAAAATAACACGGAGCTGTCAAGTCTCTATATAGATGGTCGTTGTTCTAGTCTGAACAGTTGCCGAAAGAAGACGTGTATCTGAGGCATTGTTGTTTTATCGTCCAAATTGCGTTATGTTGGCTGTTTGTATATTAGTATTGTTATATATTGTTCAAATAACGTTATTGTTGGCTGCTTGAATATTTTGCTTGTTTATATGGTTATAGTTAGTTTTATTTTAATAGGTTGTTTTGCTCGTGTTAGAAGTATATTAGCAATTAGAGTTTGTTCTCGTTAGTTAAGTTCATTGCATTTTGCTGCGTTAGAGCTAATATACTTATTGATTTAAATTTAGTTCGCGGTTTAAATAACAGAATCACATTAATAACTTAGTATCTGTTCTTGTTTCGCTGGAATCAGTTGAAATTGGTGAATTAGGATTAATGTGATTCATTTAATAATTATTCTATAGTTTTGTTTGGCTTTTTGCGCCTTTATATAATTAGTTGTATTATTTGGGTTTATTTGTCTATTGAGTTGGTTTTGTGGTTTGAATTATCTCTTGTTTTTGGGTTCCTATAATTTTCATACAGTCCACTCATTTATTTTGTTGTTTACAAAAATCCATTTTGTGTTAAAACTGAGCTATTGAAAACACATGTCATATTCCACACATTTTATCATATATTTGTGTCTTAGAGACATTAAATTAATAAAATTTAATAACAAGACATTATTACTGTTTCCATTTTGAAGACTAACTAAAATTAACTACTTGAGATACAAAAATTAAATAAATGAATAACAAAAAAAAAAACATCAGGAAGAAAACAGTATATATGTACATATACGAGGGCGGTCCGATAAGTACTTAGCCTCACCGCCCTATAAAACAGCAATCGCAAGAGCAATTTTTTATCGCTTAGAACATGATCGTAGACAGCTGTCAAATTTTCAGCCGAATCGGACGCGAAGTTTTGTTTTGACCGCGTGTGGAAGCGAGCGTGTCCGCAGATTTGAGAAAAATGGAAGAAGAACAATATCAGTCGGTGATTCGATTCTTGTTTTTGGAAGAAAAATCGCGCAGCGAAATTAAAAAACGCTTGGATGCAGAGCACGGTGACTTTTCTCCTTCGATGGCGACCGTCAAAAATTGGTTTAACGAGTTTCAACGTGGTCGCACGTCGGTATTTGATGAGCCACGCCCAGGTGGCCCGAAAACGGCTACCACGGAGGATAACGTAACAAAAATCCACGATCTCGTATTGGCAGACCGCTGATTGAAGGTGCGCGAGATAGCTGACACTGTAGGCATCTCAAAAGACCACGTGGGTCACATCCTGCATGAATTATTGGGTATGAGAAAGCTGTCGGCGCGATGGGAGCTGCGTTTGCTCACTCCTGACAACAAGCGCAACCCTGAGACCACTTCAGAGTAGAATTTGACGATGTTTAGGCGCAATCCGAAGGACTTTCTGCGTCGTTTCGTGACCGTCGACGAAACATGGATACACTGGTACACACCAGAGACCAAGGAACAGTCGAAACAGTGAACTTCACCCGGCGAACGTGCTCCAAAGAAGGCGAAGAACGTTTCTATCGGCCGGAAAGGTGAAGGCA
Source organism: Stenolophus ochropezus (assembly GCA_035578165.1). Classification (NCBI taxonomy): domain Eukaryota; kingdom Metazoa; phylum Arthropoda; class Insecta; order Coleoptera; family Carabidae; genus Stenolophus; species Stenolophus ochropezus. The sequence goes on from JAQOWZ010000017.1 coordinate 24,690,049, forward strand.
ACCGTTTTCTGGGATTCAAAAGGTGTGATCAACATCGACTACCTGGAGAAGGGTAAAACGATTACAGGGCTCTACTATGCCGAATTATTGGGCCTATTCGACACCGAATTGCAGAAAAAACGGCCCCATTTGTCGAAGAAAAGAATGCTCTTCCACCATGACAATGCACCGGCGCACACCTCCGCCGTCGCCACAGCCAAATTGGTATTAGGCTACGAACTGCTACCCCACCCATCGTATTCTCCGGATTTGGCACCGTGCGACTTTTTTTTGTTTCCAAAATTTGAATTTCTTTTAATTTTTAACATTTCTTCCCCCCGGTGTGTTGAACTTGACCTTCAAGTTCAATTCACCTTACATATTCTTTATGTAGATTCAACTTTGCCTTTTGTAAATTCCTTCTTGAGTTTGTACTTTGGCACTTCTAACTTGCCCATCTGTAGATTTTGAAACTTCAATTTTCCGTCCTTTTGGCCAACAGTTTGGCAGATGACTTCCATCAACTATTATTACAATATCACCCACTTCTAAAGGTTTTTCAGGTGCACACCACTTTGGTCTTCTTGTTAGTGTGGGTAAATATTCATTGACCCATCTTTTCCACATTTGTTTCGTATATAATTGTGATATTACCCAATTTGATTTCAATAACTTGACATCATCACTAAATTTGCCAATCAGTTTAACTCCATTTGACGCTCCTAAAATAAAATGATTTGGAGTTAAAGCTTCCTTTTCTTCACTATCTAATGGTAGTAGGTCAGTGGACGTGAATTAATAATGTTCTCCGCTTCAATGAAGTAGCTTCGAAGAAGTTGATCAGTAGGTGTACGTGATGAGGTCATGGCATACAAAGTGTTTTTTTACAGATCTTACCATTCGTTCCCAACTTCCCCCCATATGGGGACGTGCTGGAGGATTAAATATAAATTTGGTTTCCGGAGTAGTAAATTTTTCTGCTACCTCGTTGTGGTTTATCACTTTTAGTTCCTTTTTTTAATTCTTTTTCAGCCCTTACAAAATTCGTACCACAATCGCAATAAATTTCTCTTGGCTTGTCTCGTCTATTAATAAAATTTCTATAGCATAAAATGAAGGAATCCGCGTCCAATCAATGTGCAATTTCGATGTGTATTGCTCGTACTGTAAGGCAACCCCATCTTTTCTCCGTTCTTCGACCTACTAAAACTTTTATAGGTCCGAAATAATCCATACCAATAAATGTAAATGGTCGAGTAAAGTCAGTTAATCTTGCGGCAGGTAACGAAGCCAGCTCTGGTCTGCATGGTTTCAAATCAGTTATTTTACATTTTGGGCACTCTAATCGTATTCTTTTCAGTAACGGACGTAGTTTTCCAATGCAAAATCGTTGTCGTAACTCATTAATAACAGTTTTATGAATAATATGATAATATATCTGATGAAACTTGGGTACTAATAATTTCGTCATGCAGTGACTTCGATCAAGGATTACTGGATTCATCCACATAACTTGCTGCGTTTATTCTTCCTTTTACTCGTAGTACCTACACCAGCTGAATCCATATATGGAGACCAATTGTAAATTGGACTAGTTGAATCTACTGTCAAAATTTGTTTTTCCTCTTCCGAATAAACTTTCGAAAGTTTACTTACTTTTTTTGGAAAGCTTTCTGCTTGTGCTACCTTGTACAATGTTGCTTTTGCTTTTTAAAGTTATTCATTAGTTAGTGGCCCTTTAGGTAAAGATGATTGTTCTTTCCTTGATTTTAAACATGCAGCAAATCGATATACATAACCAACTGTTCTTAGTAATTTTGTCCAGTCTGAGAACTTGTAGATATCGATAATTGGTTGAATTACTTGATGAAAAGCCACTACTTCTTTATGTAATTTTGATACATCTATGTCTTCTGGCCATTCTGTTTCATTCTTTAATAAAAATGAAGGACCTTGATACCAGCGATTTACGATGTTGAATGAGGGAGTTTTTGTCAATTTAGTTGCGTCATCTGCTACATATTTCTCTGACGGAACAAATCTCCAATTCTTTATATCAGTTGTGTCTTAAATTTCTGCCACTCTAAATGCAATAAACTGACCTTTTATTCGTTTCGCATCGGAACGTAACCAACTTAAGACCGTTTTCGAATCGGACCAATAAATTATCTTTTTCACTTTTACTGATAGCGATTCCAAAATATTCACGCTGTATCGGGCGCCAATTAGAGCGGCTATTAATTCTAATCTTGGTACTGATACAAGTTTAAGAGGAGCAACTCGAGTTTTTGTACAAAGTAAAGAACATTCAATGATTTCATTCAATTTAATTCTGATGAACGCTACTGTTGCGCAAATATTTTGACTTGCGTCTACAAATACATGTATCTGTGTTTCTACGTTTTGCCAGTTTTTGATATTATTAATATGACAGCGAGGAATTTGTAATTTTTTTATATTTGGTAATAGTTTTACTCAATTCTGCCATTCATTCATCTGTTCTTCGTCAATGGGATCATCCCAATCTTCTTGTAATAATATTTTTATAGGTGCTAGGTAGTATGCTATTTACCCTAAAGGGTCATAAACTGACATAAGTATACGTTGAATTTCTCTTTTTGTTGGTATGCGTTTACCATTAAGTACGTCTTCATTTCCTTTGTTATATTTTGAGGAATATGTAAATACATCATCCTTTATATTCCACCACATACCAAGTACTTTTTCTGTTTCGTAATCAATATTCATATTCATCAATTCATTTTTACTTGTATTATCTCCTAAAACTTTGACTTGAATTTGACTTCCATTTTCGTATGTGATACCCAGCTTTTGCATGAATCTTCTTTATCTGTGTTGCTAATCCAATAGCTTCATCTTCAGTATCAACACTTGTTAACAAATCGTCTACGTACTGATCGTTTATAATTGCACTGACTGCTTTTGGAAAGTCATCAATAAAACAAGAAGCGTTGATGTTTTTGACGTATTGTACCGAACTGGGAGAACATGTTGCTCCAAGGGTTATTACCTGCATCACATACGTATCTGGTGCTTTCAAGGAATCATTTTGATACCATAGAAATCGCTGTGCATGTTGATCTGTTTTTTAATCAAAACTTGATGAAAAATTTCAGCTATGTCACCAGTGAATGCAATTTTTCTTTCCCTTGACCTGTGGCAGCACTCCTTGTTAACTATTTTCCAACTGTGATTTCATTGTTGTTAATTTTAAATTCTTTAAAGACGAAGTATTAGTACATATTGTTTCTTCATCTGAGAAATTGGCTATTTGGTTTTTCTCCCTCAGTAGCTGTTTTCTCTCTTCAAGTAACTTTTTTTCTCTTTGCAATATGTCTTCTTCAAGTTTTAGTAATTCCTCTCGTTGCTTTAGCATCTCACGTTGGAATTTACTATTTTTGCTGCTAACAGTTCTTGTCTTGTTTGATTCAAGACTGCTATTCATATTCTTCTCTTGAATATTATGATGCGTCGAAAAACATAGTCACGGATCAGTTGCTCTGGCTTCTTCTTTTGACATTTTTACGCAGTTGAGATGGTACCATCTCTTACATAGCCCATTACAGAAAACCATTTCGTCATTAACTGGACTGTGACACAATTTGCATTGTCCATCTACTCTTTCTTCCATAGTACGTGGTTGTATTGACATCGTACGAAATTTGAGAATATGTTAAATTTTACAAATACTATCTAAACGAATTTAATAATTAGTCAGCTCTAGCATCCATATACTTATAATAAATAATAACTCGTTTTATATATATTTATTTTTCTTGGGGGTGTTAGTCAGATTTACAATTTCACATGTAGTTTAAGTACATTGGATAGCTCAAATTTCCTATAAATTATAACAATAAATAAATGTATTTGCTAATTAATTAAGTGTCATAACTTACGGTTTAGAATCGTTATTTTAAATCAATACAAATTATTAATATATTAAATTTATAGATGACAGTTCTTTTCTTTTTTTGTTGCTAATAAATAATTATATAATAATAATTTTAAAACAATTATTTTTTATATAACTTGATATTTTTCTTTTAATTTTTAACACGCATTGCATTTCACGCATCTCAACGTCTGAAATTGCTCATTTCGGATTCGTCGTCCGTCTTGGATAAATGAATACTCTCTTGCAAATTAGACCATTCTATTTGCGCATCGCTCGCAGATTGCTGTGTCTCCACACGGTACAAATTGGTGATCTGCTTCAAATTCCTGACACACATAATAAGTTAGTGTAGGATTGTCTACCTCCTCGAAATTTGGCATTGGAAAATTGTCATGTGGCAATTGTTCTTCTGTACTTTCTGCAATATATAGGTAATTTTCATTATTTTGCGTGAAGTACAATATTACTAAAGTATTAATATTACTATAATTAGCCTACTATGTATTTCCACGTCTAAATAGTCTTGTATCCCTGATTCGCCAACATCTTCAAAAAACAAATAAAATTTAATTCGTATTAATAACTGTATACCGGGTGTCCCAGCTCGACCGACACATGGGAGTTTTACATGGGAAATCAGTTAATTATGAATAGTATCTCCCCAGTGCAACATATTGACATGACATTTTATATACTTATCGGAGAATATTAATTCTATGGATCACACTTATTTCAGATATGCAATTTCGTCTGCAGGGCGAGATTTATTAAATTTAAAATCTAATATTTTCGTTCAACATCAGACAGCCATGGAAATAAAAGAAAATATTTATCTGACAGTTTAGTGAAGTATCATTGATTTTAATTCTTATTCCCTGTATTTTAATTTTATTTAAGTTGAATTTAATTTCTTTTTGTTAAATAATATACCAATATTACAAAACTATAAATATCTACAATGCATTGTCATTAACTGTCAGAACAGTCACATAGATATTTTCTTTTATTTCCATGGCTGACTGATTTTGAACGAAAATGTTAGATTTTATAATTTAATAAATCTCGTCTTGCAGACGAAATTACATATTTCAAATAACTTTAATCGATAGAAATAATATTCCCCAATAAGCATACAAAATTTCAAGTTAATATGTTGCACTGGGGAGATACTATTCATAATTAACTGATTTCCCATGTAAATCTCTCATGTGTCGGTCGAGCTGGGACACCCGGTATATACATTAATATACTATGTATTTCCATGCCCCAATCAATTTCTGTGCCCCAATTATCTTCTATCATTGATTCATGTACACTTTCTCTTTCATAACTATCTTGTCTTTCTCCGTCTTCTCCATTATTTAGAACTTCTTGGTTCTATTCTTCGTCAGTTCGTTCTACTTCATCTTGTGCTTCTTCGTCTAATATTTCTTTGTCTGGATCTTCTAGGACTTCTTCTTTTATGTTGTTCGAACGAGCCTCAAGATAGTGAATCGACCTCGCAGAATCTCCAATTATGACCGATGCTCTGTCGAAGAATTCATGCATTGACAGTGGATTTTCTAATTTGGAAAATTCTCGCCACGTTGCCGTTATGACGTCCTGTGGAAGCAACACTTTGTTCAATGTCAATCGTGTGACTCTTTTCACTGCCATCAGGGACTGCAGATCTAAATAAGAGTCCTCCTGGAGGTGCACTATTGACTCTGCAATTTTTTAATTTGTTATTTGAACCTTCGCAATATATATACAGGGTGTAAACGAAACTAGGGAACGCGATTTTTCTCGGAAGTTATAAGAGATACAAAAAAATCTTTCAAATAAAATTGTTAGTGTTTGTAGAAAGCTACATAAATTAATGTAAATTAGAAAAAATATATTTTAATTTTCGGAGATAAATCTATTTTTGACTTTTTTTTAAATGGTACACCCTGTATATTTTTATACTATTTGGTACGAAATAATTTTTGCTTTAAAAAAGTTTCATAAGTTATACCTTCTAAACTTAATAGAATTCGAGATATTGAAGAAAATATTAAAATAGTTTTACTCGAACTTAAAACTGGCTATGAAAACAGAATTATTGAATTAGGAAACAATTTAATTTATAAATGTACATCAACTTATTGTCATACTGGTAACACTATAAAAAATGTTCAAAATTTTCACCGTTTTTTTGTATACAAAAATTGAGCCTTTTTAACAAATGTTGATTTTCAGTATTATTAATTTTATTGTTTAATTCGTTCACAGCTTGTCTTATTCTATGTTTTAATTCTTCAAGTGTAGTAACGTGCGAAACATAAACTTTGTTTTTGATGGCACCCCACACAAAGAAATCTAAGGGCGATAGATCGGGAGACCTTGCAGGCCACAATATAGGTCCTCTTGTTCCAATCCAGGCATTAGGAAATTCCTGATTTAAATAATTTGTTACATCTATTGAATTGTGCGCAGGTGCACCATCTTGTTGGAATATCATTCCGCGCCGATCTGCTAATGGTATATCATCAAAAAAATTCCTTAGTTCATTTTGTAAAAAAAAAAACAAATATCTTTGAGAAGTTAAAGTGCCTTCATAAAAATATGGACCCAGAATAATATTATTAACAATTCCGCACCACACATTAGTTGAAAAACGTACTTGAAAATTAGTAATAGATGTTTCACGTGGATTTATGTCGGTAGTTTGCCAATAATGCGTATTATGCCTATTAAATATACCATTGTTGGAAAAGTGGCTTTCATCTGTCCATAAAATTTTATTTAGAAAATGTGGATTTGTGCGATATTCTTGAATCAAAAAATTGCAAAAGTGAAGTCTTCTTGCAAAATCGCCAGGATGGAGATTATGGATTTTTTTGTATTTTGTAAGCTTTGAATTTATGCTTTTTTAAAATCATATGTACCTGCGTATGTGATACGTTTAATTCTAGTGCGGCTGAATTTCTCGGATGCACATTAAAATATGCTAATACATCAGCTTCCAAATTTTCATTTATTTGACGAACTTCACGATTTGCCATAGTCAGGGAGCCAGTTCTACGTAGCTTTTTTTCTAGTTTAAAAAAGTATGTTTGATTTGGATGAAATCGATCAGGATATTGTTGCCGGTATAATCGCAGAGCTTGTCTTGAATTATTGTTTGATAAATGGAAACATTTCAACATATCTACCTTCTCGTTAATTGAGAATTCTTCCATATTTACAACAAATAATAGTTAAGTTATCAACTCAATAAACTTTTTCACAAAGTTATAACAACAAACTAATACAAATGTCAAATTTTGTTTCCAAGGCTAGCTTTATTTTTCCAGTAAAATTATTTTAATATTTTCTTCAATATCTCGAATACTATTAAGTTTAGAAGGAATAACTTATCAAACTTTTTTAAAGAAAAAATTATTTCGTACTAAATAGTATCAAAATATACAGGGTGTACCATTTCAAAAAAAGTCAAAAATAGAATATAAACACTAACAATTTTATTTGAAAGATTTTTTTGTATCTCTTATAACGAGAAAAATCGCGTTCCCTAGTGTCGTTTACATCCTGTATATATATATATATATATATATATATATATATATATATATATATATATGTATATATGTTGTAACTATTCTACAATAACATCAAAATAAAAAAAAAATGTTTATGAAAAACATCCAAGAATGATTAAGTAAGTACATTTTTCACATCGATTTGCAATTCAATATTGATTCACAAAGAATAAATTAAATTTACTTGATGAGAGCCTTTACACGCTGTAAAACAATTATTCGATATTTCACTACGAAATACGAAGCTGGGTCCGACATTCAGTCAAGACATCCACAACAATCGAAGAATACAAGAGTTTGGTTTCGAACTCTGGAGTCAAGCTTGAAGGCGCAAAATGTATGTCCTTTACCATATGTAAATGCAAAAATGCACGGCAACCAAACGACCATGTTACAAATATAAGAAACATAATCCATGGACATTAATTTATATAAACAATCTTTAACATACGCATAAATGAAACCATTGTTTGATGGATGCCGATGATGTCAATTTACTGCCGATGAAGTGATTCCAGGTAGTTATTGGTCTTTGTATTTAACTCAAATACAGAAAATATAGCGGGTGTTATTTTTTTCCAGCCAGAAACTTTCGAAATACGAAAACTGTCTTTCGAATTTTTGTTGCAATTCTGCAGAACATGAGTCAATAAGGAAATACAACGCTGATTCAACAAATTCCGGTGGCAAAAGTGGTAATATAATCATTTTTTTGACGAGTAGCCATTCCGCTGTGTCAACAGCATAACGCGATATAATGCTTAGGGACGTAGCCTTATGAACAATCGCCTGTAAAATAGTTATGTGTTAACACCCTCTTATTGATGTGATAAATAAGTATATCTTGAAATGTAGCTCGATGAAATGCTATTTCGAAGTCGGACATTAGCATTTGGGGTTTAAAATCTGGCGCGAAATGATTTTGAAATATTTAAAACATTTTTGTATATCCCATTGTTGTTTTCCTTATGATTAACGCTCAAGTCAATGGAATGCCCTATAACGAAGATATTATATAAATTATTATCTATGACTGGTAACAAGTGCCGTAGCGGGCAATTTTGACGCCCTGTGCGATATCATAACATGACGCCTCTGTACTAAGGTATAAATATTTTTTAATAATTTTTAAATTATTGACACTTCGTTCACATGAAGAACAGTAACTGGTAAAGTGAGGGCTATGCGAAGATAAATATTTATATTTGAATTATCATTTTGTAGGACATACGAATGAATTAGCTGTATAGATCAATGTAGTAATTTTTTAGTTGTTCTATAGACATATAAAGTAACCATTTACTTATTTCTTAGTTTTATAATAAAAATAAAATATACAAATATTGCGTAACAATATGCAATTACATTTATATAATTGCTTGGAATTACACCGGTCACACTACCTTGCTACGGTACTGCTAGTAACATAAGTAAGTATAAGATGTTATTTATTCTTAAATCGATGTTTCTTACATGATCATATTTGCCCGCCATAATAATGACTAATTGGCAATCATTACTTATGCGAGGAGTGCTTTTAAATGTTGCGTCGACGTACAGTTCTTTGCAGTCAGACAGCTGCTCAACAAAAGCTGGATCGCCAAATACAGCAACTTCTGTTCCATCCGTTGCTGTGCCATGGTGAATGTTGACAGAACCGTTCACGTAAGTCAACATTTTACGCTACTTCTCATCTTCGCTGGCCAAATCGTATAATTCCTGAAGTGTTCTCGGAGTCTTAAGCGAAAACTTTTTAAGCTGGCGATTCATCTGCGTTTCTATTTTATTAAACGTAAGAGTTCGGGTAGCGTCCTGGTATCTGAATATTAGACAGTACTATAAACTTCTGTGAGAGTAAGATGTTCATCCTCCAATCAACTTATTCTTACTCTCACAACATGAAATACGTTTGTACAAATATCAAACTGATTCTTTTGTTCTCACATATTTCATTTATAGTGTTCATTAAAATTTCTTAATAAGTATGTAGTTATATATTATTATTTACCAACTTGAACTTGACACTTAAATTTAAAGAATGTAAAAAGCACTTTTTACGCTCCAGTGCTTGAGAAATGACTACAAACTCTAAAGAGTGCATTTGTAGGAAAAATTATTTGAAATTATAGTAGAGGTACCACAGTAATACTACTCATATCTCTAATGGCAAATTCCATTTTTTACGTACAATATCCGTATTCTTCGATATATTGTCTTCGCTTTTCCTCCGCCAGTGATGCACTCTTGTTTTAATCGCTGATTAAAACGTTCTTCCTCGAATTTTCCTGTAGCTGACGGATGATTGTGTAAACGCTTCAATGTGAATGCACATTAATTTCGAAGCTGTGCAGTAGCTTTGCAATTTTATTTATTTATTTATTTATTTATTACTCTACAGGTTACACCCAATTACAGAGCAATATTAACATATAGATACATAAAGACAAACAACAAAACATCGAAGTATATATAGAAATTAATACAAAATTTGTTTATAAATAGACACAAGCAAAAATTCGTTTACACATGTACATAAACATAACCTAAATTTTTATCAGCCAGTAGCTTTTTGCAAGAAGTGCGTTATCAATTTTCTCTTATATTCTGAGAATGTGTTGTGAAATATGTCGAGTTCATCAATTACAGGTAAGAATTTATTAAAATTTATACTCATTTGTGTGACAGGGGATTGAATCTCATAATTAGTTCTTGGTCTAGAGAAGTTCAATTTAAATTTGGTTCTAGATCGAGGTACATGAGGATGGAGATTGGACAAAAGAATGGGATCATCAATAAAGTCATTCATAATTTTGTGAAGAAATAAACACGAATGAATTTTCCTTCGATCATCCAAGGATAGAATTTCGAACTCAATAAGGCAATTATTATAATTAAATTAATTTTGCTTATAACGTGAGCATCTAAGGGTTCTTTTAAATAAATTATATCTCTAATTAATCAAAATAACTAATAAGAATGTATAAATTAAATGAAAATAAAAGATCATTTCAACAATGTGCAATCAAATAATTATACATGCTCTCAAATAGTTTTTAGTAATTGTTAATTGATTATGAAATAAAATCTATTATTTTAATTAATCAATTATTGAAATAATCGAATAATTATATAATCGATTAATCAAATAATCGATTATTCCATTAATCAAATTATTGATGAATAAAAATAATCGATTAGTCAAATAATCCATAAATCAAATAATCGATATATCGATTAATCAAATACTTTTAAAACAATAATCAAATAATCGATTAATGGATTAATCAAGTTTAAAAAAATTATTCTTCCCAGCCCTAAAAATTTATCATTGCAGATTACATACTGTATTCCATTGTCTTGGGTGTTCTTACTAGTGGTACTTTTTGTATGCGAATATAAAGAATCGATGAAAATCTTGCCCTTAAAATTTTCAAATTCAGGATGACACTCGATCTTTAATTGTTGCCCGTACATATCCTGTTTAAATGACAAAAAGAAAGATGTAATTGGTACTCAGATTTAAAGTGTCTGTAATTACTTAACGGAAAAAAAGAAACAAGTTGAATCTGAAAACTAGAATTCTAGTATGTTGCGTTGGGTTGTGGCAGTCAAAAACTTGTCACCTCATTTTTTTCCGCACTTTCAAATTAAGACTGGGGTTAAATGCGAAGTTAGATATCTCTCATATTAGTTATATTTTTTTCCACTTTAACGCCACAAATAAATGACTTATAAAGTCATAAATTAAGCAAATTGAAAATTAGTTTATTAAAGTTGCTTTAGTTTTGGACCGAGAAAATACAGAAATATATTTTTGTGATTTATTACGTTCATCTCGATCATGGATTATACATAATATTTGTGTTTGCTAATATATTTACAAATAAATAATACATATCAAATTTTAAATATATAATTTATTGAAATAAACAAAATACATATTTATAGGTAATACAAATACAGCAAATATTAAAAATTAATTTTAATTATTACAAGTCAGACAATATAAATATATAGTTGAATAAATACCTTCAATTATATCCAGTATTTTTACAGATAACTAGTCCATAACATTTTCTCTCCCTCTGTCTTATTTGTACAGAGTTCTGCAAGATAACATAATTGTCTAATTTAACTCTTTTTAGTACAATGAATAATTAAAAAAATACCATGGTTTTTGAACACGCGGAGATGGCATAACATTCCAATGTAATTTCGGACTTCCAAAATCTTTATATTTGGCATGGAAATATATGTTGACACATATACCTTAGTTTATATAGTAAACTTGGTGCCATAGTGTAAAAATTTTATTAACATTTTACTGGATTTATGTCAAATACACTCACATTTTGCTTTCTGTCAAAGCAGTTGACAAATTATAATTATTTCAAATTACATACTCGATCTTTTTTAAATTATACTTTAAGGGAACAACCAAGAGATGGCAGTAAGATAAAATATGTGGAAGATAAAATGTGTGGAAGAAAAAATGTGTGGAAGATAAAATGTGTGGAAGATTAAATGTGTGGAAGATAAAATGTATAGAAGATAAAATGTGTGGACGATAAAATGTGTGATAGATAAAATGTGTGAAAGATAAAATGTGTGGAAGACAGGCCCGATTCTGTACTATCGGCCGCCCTCGTGCAAGTAAAATTTTTGGCGCCCCTCAAATGCAGGTGAAAGAGTAAATGAAATTGCGCCGCAAGAATTTTTTTTCATTTACTTATGGTAAAATTACTTATTATTAAAAATTACATTTTTAAAGGATGTGAAGCTTCTCGATTTTCTCTGTCATGCACAAAAATAATGTGCGCGTATACTTGACACACGTGTCGTAAATTTAAATTAAAAATAATACAACAGACCATTGTTATTGATTGCGTTGTTAAACCTTAAATTATTGAAAAATAATTTTCATAATTTTCTTATTTTATTTATTATACATTGTGTGAAAAAGAAAAAATAATTTTTGGCTGCCCCAAATTTTGGCCGCCCACGTGCAGGGGCACGCTCTGCACGTACGCCAGAATCGGCCCTGGTGGAAGATAAAGTGTGAGGAAAATAAAATGTGTGCTAGATGAAACGTTTATGAAGATTATTAGTGTGTGGAAGATTATATGTGCGGAAGATAAAATGTGTGCAAGATGAAATGTTTGTGAAGATTGTTAGTGTGTGAAAGATATGTGCGGAATATTAATTGCATGGGCAATGAATGAATGAATGGTAGATACAATGTTTTAAAGATAAAATGTGAGGAAGATTAAATGTGTGGAAGATAAAATGTGTGGAAGAAGAAATGCGCGTAAAATAAAATGTGTCCTAGATAAAACATGTATTGAGATAAAATGAGTGCAGAATAAAAATTATTTCCAATAAAACGTGTGCACGACATACTGTGTGCAAGTTTGAATGTGTACAAGGTATAATGTTGAGCAATATAACATGTGTCAAGGATAAAATGTATACACCCCGACCACCATCTACAAAAATTAAAAAAAAAATGAACTATCTTCAGTTTTAAATAAAAAATATTCTGATTTAAGTTTTTTAAGTCCAATTTTATTCAAAATAGTTATTTATGGTACAAGTGTGTTACATTACAGATAAGTCACGTGGGAAAAGTTTAGCTCACGAGGCCGTTAGGCCGAGTGTGGTATATTTTCAAGTGACTTAGGTAATTAACACACGTGTGCCATACAACATTTTATCCAACACATTTTAATCTTTGATATAAAATACATTTACGATTTTTGACAGATGGGATTTCGAAATGACATTTAGGAACAAAATAGTGTAGAGAAGGTTTTATAACGTAGTTACTATGATACGAACCAAAAAACAGTTAACTAATATATTTAGCTCACTAGTGACTTATGACCTACTTTATTTATCTAAAAACAGTATACTTATATCGTTATAATTACACGGTGTGGGATAAATATAGTAAAACGGTTATTCCACTGTAGAAATGCTTATTTCAGGAACTGTCATAAAAATATTATCTGTCAAATTTCCATATAAAAAGGCTGTTTTAATAAAAAAAATTTTAATAAAATAATTTTTGTTTGCAACAATAGCAAATAAAGTTCGCAGAGAACTATTAGAAATTAAAGAACTAAATGTTTCAATGTAATCTATATTTCCCTCTTGTTGAAAACCTTTTATGACTAAACTTGCTTTGTATCTCCTATCATCTTTGATATTAAGAACCCACTTCGAAGACAGTGGTTTCTATACTGGAAACTATAATTTCTTGTGCTATATTATCTTTTGCAGCCTACTCTTTAATTTCTTTTCCCAAATCATCTTTCGGTTTTGAAAAAGTAACACAACAGTTAAATAAATTTTTAGATTTTAGTATCACTGTGGTTCTTAATTTGCAAACTGGCCAATTTTCATTACCTTTTAGTAACAGGTTGTAATTCAGCACGCAGTAACAAATTAGTTACTAAGGCTTTCTGGGCCCATAACCTGTTTAAATACCATTCTGTTATGACTGCAATTGTCGCTGGATATCAGCGGATATGGAGAAACAGGATGGAACAATAGGATGTTGGGTTTGACACTACTTCGTCTCACTTGCCTCACGGTGAACTGTTGACTCTCGAACTCATTGAATTTCGAAAAACACTGGCTCGTTTTCTTTATCTTCCTCCTCTATCAACAACCCTTTACTACTGGTGTTTTTCTCTTCTGTCAAAACCTCGGCCAACTTACCCCAATTACAATTTCCAAAATAACAAATTACAAAAACAATTTAGACATGGTGTGTATAGGTTAGTTGCAGGTTGCTCTGATAAAGAAACTTAAGCTTCATACAAAATTGTGTCTCTATAAGAAGCATGAAATATAATATGCGAAGTAATATATACAAGTAATTGTGAACCATTGGCAGTGGAAGCGGATATAAAAAAGATTAATACTATTAATACCAAAGACAACAAAATGTTAATAATAACGGAATTAAACAGCTGGGAAAATAAATCACAAATAATGAAAAACAAAAACAAATTAGGACAAAAAAGAATATATATAGAACACGATTTAACCAAAGAGGAAAGGAAGATACAGGCCATAATCAGACAAAGAGCAAGAGAAGAAAATTTAAAGAAAAATCGTACAAAAATAGGATATATGAAACTAACTGTGAATGGACAAATAATGGTTTGGAATAGACAAAGTGAACAGCTGGAGAAAATCGGAGAAGGAGATAGTGAATACATACAAATACAGCAGACAAAAAACTACTAAACAACTACACCGTAAACTCCACGACGACGACAATGGCAAAGAAATCTGACGAGAATAGGAAGCAACACAACAATAGGAGACATACAGAAAAATTAATAGCAAAGACAAAGGACACGACTAAAGAACCACGGCATAAATATGTCAGGATAGGAACATGGAATATACGGAGCATAGCAGGAAAAGAATATGAACTCACTAATGAAATGAAAAAAATGGACATAAATATATTAGGCATAACGGAAACAAAAAAAAAGGAAAAGGTAACAATAAAATATCGGAAGAATATTGGATGTTTTGGTCGGGAGTTAATGACACCGAAAGAGCAGCAGTAGGGGTCGGTATAATAGTCAATACAAAATTGCTAAATCAAATATCAAATGAAAAATACATAAGCGACAGAATTATGGCCATAGACTGGAGAATAGAAGATAAAGAAAAGTACACATTAATAATAGCTTACGGTCCAAATGAAGATGAGAAAAAAGAGAAGAAAGACGCATTCTTTGCAGATATGCAACGGGTAATTGATGAATCATCCAATAGTGTTATAGTAATGGGAGATTTAAATGGGAGAGTAGGTAACAACAACAAAGGGATAGAAAAAATTATGGGAAAAGAAGGAGAAGCAACCAGAAACAACAATGGAAAGAGAATTATTGACCTTTGTATAGAAAATGACTTCGTAATAACAAATACGTACTATACACACAGAGATGTACATAGGTACACAAGAGAAGAAGTATCAAGAAACGAAAAATCTATAATAGATTACTTCCTAGTAGAAAGCCGGAACAAATCTACAATATCCGATGTTAGAGTGTATAGAGGAGCAGAAATCGGCAGTGACCACTATCTATTAGTAATGAAAATGAAAATTAGCAATCAGAAAATAGGCTACCAAAATGTAAGACAAACAATAATTAAAGAAAAAATAAGAACACACAAACTAAAAGAAGAAAATATTAGAATAAAATACATAGATAAAGTAGAAGAAAAATTAGTAGATTTTAATAAGGATACAAATATAGAAGACATGTGGCAACAGTTCAAAATGGCCTTAATTGAAGCGGCAAAAGAAGCTTGCGGAACAACTAAACTAAATAACAAACAAATAAAAAAGTCATCCTGGTGGTCACCAGAGATAAAAAATCAAAAAGAAAAAACAAATCTGGAAAAAATACTTAGCCAATAAAAACATAGAGAACTACAATGCTTACAAGGTCACTAGAGAAGACGTGAAAAATACTATAAAAGTAGCGAAACACAACGAGTGGATAAAGTTTGGACACAGATTAAATGAGGCGTACAGGGATAACCAAAAACTATTTTACGGAGCACTTAAATCAATGAGAAAAGAAAAAGCACCCACTTTAAACACTATAAATGACAAGACAGGCAATACATTAAATGAAGAAGGAAAAATAATGAACAGATGGAGAGAATATTTCGTAGAACTTCTAGAAAAAGACATCGACACAAACATAACTAGAGCGACAAACAACACAACCTCAGAATCTCGGGGAGTAGAAAAAAGAATCACAGAACAGGAATATTTAAAAGCGGCGATGAAAATGAAAATCGGAAAAGCACCTGGACATGACAGTATAACAGCGGAAATGATCAAGTACATGGGACATAAAGGACAAGACTGCCTTATAGAAATTTTTAATATGATAGAAGAACAAGGCGCACCCAAGGACTGGAACATAGGAGTCATTACACCTATTTTCAAAAAAGGAAATAATAAGGAGTGCAAAAATTACAGAGGCATCACGTTACTCAGCGTACCAGGAAAGCTTTACGCGCGAATAATAGAGAATAGAGTACGTGAAATAATAGAACACAAAATAGAGGAAACTCAAAGTGGATTTAGACCCCAAAGAGGTGTGCAAGACCACATTTTCTCACTTAGACAGATTATCGAAAAGGCGAAATTAACGAAAAAGCAACTACACCTATGCTTTATCGACTTAGAAAAAGCGTTTGACAAAGTAGTTCGAGGAAAAGTATGGGAATGTCTTGATACAAAAGGGGTAGATAAGCACAACATCAATTGTATAAAAAGACTCTACGAAAATAGCAAGAACTATGTGCGAATCAAAAACAACAATTCAACAACATTTACTCCAGATACAGGTTTAAAGCAAGGATGTATCCTAAGCCCACTGCTATTTACAATATACCTAGACGAAATAATAAAAAGAACGAAAGACAAAATGAAAGGATACACAGTGGGGTTCAGAAAAATTAAACAAGTCAAGGTGGCAGAATTATGTTATGCCGACGATATGGTACTGCTGGCTGAAAACGAGACAGACTTGCAACGCAATATCGAGGTATTAAACAATGAACTGAAAAAATGGAACATGGCAATAAACAAAGACAAAACAAAGACGATGATAATAAATGAAAACGGACAAGGACACAAAGTAGAAATAGAGGGTACAAAACTAGAGCAAGTAAAAACATATAAATACCTAGGAGTAGTTCTAGAGGAATCGGGTGGTTTAGAACAAGAGATAATAGAAAGAGTGAACAAAGGAGGTAGACTATTTAACGCTCTAAAGGAAAAATTCCTTGGTAAAAAAGAAGTACCGAAAGAAACGAAAGTGGAAGTCTTTAAGAAAGTGGCAGTTCCTATCCTAACCTATGGCTGTGAATCTTGGACTACAACAGAGAGACATCAAAGTAAAATTAGAAGCATTGAAATGAGATTCCTCCGAAAAATAGAAGGAAAGACAAAGATGGACAGGATTAGAAACGAGGTGTTTAGAAACAACTTAAAAACTAAACCAGTGAAAGACTTAATAGAAGAAGGACAATTACGGTGGAGAGGACATGTACAGAGAATGGGAGAAGAAAGAACAGCAAAGTGCTTATATGAAGCTATCCCAAGTGAAAAAAAGAGAAGAGGCAGACCAATAAAAACATGGAACACCGAAATAGACCGCGCATTGAAACGAAGAGATATAAATCAACATGAAAGTAAAGCTCTAATGAAAAATAGAAAGGCGTGGAAAGACGCCTGGAAGACAACGCCAAGAGAGTAGAAGAAAGGAAGAAAGAACTAACCAGCCTTACACCGCAAGGTAGAAAGGCACACGGATTAAGTAAGTAAGTAATTGTGAACCATACTTTCCGTTTAAATACACTCCAAATCTAGGTTATATAGTGAAATAAAAGATCTGGGTCTTACTGTACTTATAATGGCATGTCCGATAGATTTACTTTCCCTCTGTAATTTATGAATATTTTCCCTTCTGTCCTTAACAATGACAGCTTCAAGGAATTGTTTCTATGTTTCTGGAATTACGTTCCTCATTCGTAAATTGATCTTTTGATAGATAAGTGTGAATATTATACGCAATCGATTAGATATCTTACTATATGCTGCTGGAACAAAACATTAAAACCCATTGCTGTTCCTACTCGGTAAAAAAACTGAGTGATTTAAGTGTAATATACATAGTTAGAAAATAAATTAATGTAAATTTTTTTTTTCACCAATGTTTTACAAACACCTTACTCTGCATCAGATATACCACGACCATAATGTTATTCGGGATCATCAATAAATATCTTCTAAGCAACCTTCATTTTTAACAACACACAAAATCGCCATTACTACTCGAATTTTTAAAATTTCTTTTATACCTGCTTAAAATTATTTTCGTAATACAGTAAACATTATAAAAGAAACTTACAACATACAAAATCGCCATTACTACTCGAATTTTTAAAATTTCTTTTATACCTGCTTAAAATTATTTTCGTAATACAGTAAACATTACAAAAGAAACTTTTATCTGCCAATATCTATATTCAAAAAGTTTAAATATCCACGAATATATAAAATATGTAAAAATAACAGACTAAACGTCACGTCAACTAAATAAAAACAACGGAGATGTGAAGTTGTTTATCATAATAAAGACAGTAGTTCCATCTACATTGCAATTTTTTCGTGGATATCGATGGAGTAGATGAAAAGCTTCAACGATGATATTCATCATTTATCCTGATTTGAAGTGGTAGTCATTGTCTACGTAAATAATTCACAAATGAATTCACATTAAAATTATTTTCTTGAGTCATATTTTGTATTTCATTAATGCCATCGGTCAACAAATGTCTAAGTATGTCTTGTTGACGATTTACAGAACGAAATAATTCTATATCTTGAACTTTGCACGAATCAACTTGGGAGTAGGGAAACCAAAAACCTTTCAGCCGTGTATTTCTTCCCAAAGTTCTCACAACTGCAGTTTTTAACGCCGTTTCATAATCTGCCATCACACTTTCTTTTACGGTATCTCTTGGTATTTGTTTTAAATAATATAAAACTGCTTTACAACCTGCTCTTGTTTTGCGCTCCATCAAATAATAAAGCAGTGGAAACATCTCAAAATATTTTTTAATTATTACATGACTTAAAATTTACTCCCATGTCGTATAATTATAATAGCATATCGTCGTACAGAAAATGTATATTGAAAAGTTATAGTGCTCTATCAGTTCGAGATACTACTTTGAAAGTAGCGTTCATGTGAAGATAAACACCTGCCTACTGCCTGATGTGCAGCGAAATGTTTCTGATACGAAGAAAACTAATATGTTACTCGATACATGACCTCTAAAATAGTCATTTGTTTTCTGTAAACTATCTATAAAAAATATTTTTGTTTCGTCAAAAAAAAACATATTAATTTACATCCTCTAGTTAGCCTACAATCGTCGAGCAATACAGACGTGTGGTTTTATATCCGGGCGCGTGCAATGTCGAAAAGTGTGTCATACAGTGTGTGCAGTGCAAATTTATTTCTTGTACAAAACGCAATGAATTATGTCTAAGAATGAAAAGTCAATTGCCAAAATAACAAAAAGAGACGTCGTCTTTTATCTTTTGATTCCACCTAAGGGGAAAACATCTATACCGTCAGAGCTTAAGAATCCAGTATTATTTTTGAGAAACCAGCCAGAAGCTAGGCTATCAGTAAATCAACCCGGTACATCTTCAACCAACCTAACTATGCCTGTTAACAACTCACCACCTAGAAATTCCAATACACAACCAACTACTATTTATCCTCAGGCACTTCCACCATTCAATTCGTCTTCAGCTATCTCAATAACGGACGCTACTCAGAGTCCTCTCCAAATTAATACAACAATGTCTTCTATACAAGCAACCGAAATAGAAAATCAGCCAAACTCTTCTACAGGATCCACTCAGATTTTTCCATCTTTATCGAACAGTGCGAACAATAGTTCAGGATGGCAAACAGTTAAGTCAAATAAAACTAAATGAAATAGTCAGGAACGTTAGGCAAAAAAATCTAACTGATTTTGTGTGGTAATGATAAATACCTAATCGATTGCAGGAATTAACAAATTTAAACCCAGAAAATGATAATGACAACGAAAATACTATTGAAAAACGAGAACATAAACCGCTACCTATTTTTACTCCTGATGTAAGTAATTGCAACCATTACTGGAAATACTAAACTTAGTAGACAAGGATGATTATGACCTAAAATCACTGTCAAATAATCAGGTTAATGTTCAACCTCATACGTTTGAGAGCTACACAATGATTATTAAGATATTAACACCGAAAAAAACGGCTTTTCATACGTATAACTTGAAACAGAAACGAAGTTTTATAACAGTTCTAAGAAATATCCATTACTCTGCGGATATAGAAGAACTGGAAACTGAAATAGAATCGTTTGGTCGCATAGTTATTAATATCCACAATATTAAAAATTGGAAAACCAAATAGAAGCTTCTCATGTTCTATGTGGACTAATAATAAACTAAATAAATAATAAAAAATATACAATATGACATATTTATTCAACTGCAAAATTGAATGCGAACCTCCTTGAGAAAAACGACAAATTGTTCAGTGCCAAAGATTCGGACATACCCATAACTGCGAGCGGCAAGAACGTTGTGTGAAATGTGGAAAAAATCATCATACATCTGTGGTGGCCATGGAAAAGGATTTTGAGTGGTGGCCATGAAAAATAAAAATGAAAGTATCTATGTACAAAAACATTAATTATTATTTATTACATTCAATTTGAATAAAGTCCTTCTGTTTAGTGTTCCCTTAATTTCTTGATTTATTATACTGTGTTGTTTTATTTATTTCTTTATTTACATTTATTGTGGTATTCCACCTGTTGAATTACTTGTGATACCCACAAATTGGTGACCCCGACATGGACAATATTCAGGAGCAATTAGTTCAACTGCGGCAACAAAATGAAGCGCTACAGCAAATGCTTCAAGCCCAAACAGACAGGACTGCACAACCACCGGCACCGACACCACCAGAAGCGTTTGTCCACAGGATTTCTGTCAAACTACCGCCATTTTGGAAGGACAGACCTAATCTTTGGTTTGCGCAGGTAGAGGCACAATTCACTCTTGCTGGCATTACACAAGAGTCAACTAAATACTCATATGTCATCTCCAACCTCGATGAACGGTATGCACATGAAGTTGAAGATATTATCAGCGCACCACTTGCTGATAACCCGTACAGTGGGTTAAAGGCAGAACTAATTCGCCGACTGTCTGTTTCCGAAGAAAAACGAGTGCGGCAGTTACTAATGGAGGAAGAACTTGGTGATCGCAGATCGTCACAGTTTTTACGCCATATGCGATCGTTGGCTGGATCAACAACAGTTCAAGACAATTTGTTAAGAACTCTGTGGCTCCAACGGCTTCCATCGCACATTCAGGCAATCCTGCAGACACAAGGTGATTTGACACTTGACAGCTTGTCAATCATTGCTGATAAAATAATGGAAGTTCAGCCCACTGTGACTCCCACAATACTCCATACATCTCCCACAGTCAACGCTACAGCAGCACCAAATCATTTAGACCCCATCAACCAACTTTTGGACGAAATTTGTAAGCAGATTATTGCCATGCAAATTTAAATTAAGTATTTACAAAGGCAGAAATTTAGATCTCGAAGTCGTGAAAATTCCTTTAATTCATCTGGAAATTCTTCAAATGACCTTTGGTTTTATCATAATAAGTTTGGAGATAAAGCAAAGCAATGTAAACAACCTTGTGCATACAAGACAACAAACTTGTCCGGGAGCCAGTAGTGGCGGCATCTGGTTGCCCGCAATTGAAGAACCGTCTATTTATTACTGACCGTGCCTCAAACAACAAATTTTTAGTAGATACTGGTTCAGACCTGTGCTGCTTTCCTCAACATCTTATAAAAGAAAAAAGAAACCGAGTAAATTATGAATTAAAAGCTGCGAACAATTCTACAGTCCACACTTATGGCCCTTTACACCTACGCCTAAACCTTGGACTACGCCGCGAGTTTATTTGGACATTTGTGGTTGCTGACGTCACAGTACCCATCATTGGTACTGATTTCTTAGCGTACTTCAATCTTCTGCTTGACTGCCGCAACCAGCGCATCATAGATGGAACGACTGGACTTACTGTGTCTTGCCAAGCAGTGAATTCGTTACAGCCCTGCATAAAACCCTTGACGAAGATTCAGCGTTTCATGTCATCCTAGCCGAATTCCCAGAACTCGTTCGACCAGCCGGAACAGCTCGTGAGATACGGCACTCAACCCTTCACTATATTAAAACAACTCCAGGACCTCCTGTCTCCTGTCGCCCCCGACGTCTCGCGCCAGACCGTCTGAAAATCGCCAAGGCTGAGTTTGAATCCATGCTACGAGAAGGTATAACTCGCCGTTCTGAAGGACCCTGGTCTTCCCCTCTCCATATGGTCCCGAAGAAAACTGGTGATTGGCGACCCTGCGGTGACTATCGGACACTGAATGCACGAACCATTCCTGACAGGTACCCTGTACGTCACATACACGACTTTATACACAGACTTCGAGGATGCACAATATTTTCCGTCATCGATTTGGTAAAGGCTTACACTCAAATACCAGTAAACCCAGAAGACATACCAAAGACTGCTATAACAACTCCTTTTGGCCTTTTCGAATTTTCTTTTATGTCCTTCGGCCTCAGGAATGCTGGTCAAACCTTTCAACGTTTTATTGACAATGTAGTTTCCGGTCTTGACTTCTGCTTTCCCTACATAGATGACATTTTAATATTTTCTAATGACATTGACGAACACATGACCTATCTACGCACTCTATTTAAACGATTGAACGATTATGGTATCCTAGTAAACGTGAACAAGAGCGTTCTTGGATATTCCAAGGTGCAATTTTTGGGCTACGAAGTCTCTGCAGATGGTATACTACCGATACCTGAAAGAGTTACTGCTCTTTAGAACTTCCCTCTTCCATCATCTGCAAAAGGACTTCGACGATTTCTGGGAATGATAAATTTCTATCCTTCTGCAGCTCAAAACCAAGCACCTCTCCACGCCGCCCTTGCCGGCCTCCGCGGGAATCAACAAATTTCTTGGACTCCAACATTGGAACAAGCCTTCATCGCCTGCAAAGGAAACTTGTCTAAAGCTACCCTACTGGCACATCCTGAACCAAATGCCCAGCTGAGTCTCTTCACGGACGCCTCAAGCGTCGCTATTGGTACAACCCTGCAGCAGCTAGTGGACAATTCTTGGCAGCCACTAGCATTCTTCTCCAAGAAACTGACTCCACGCCAAATGGAGTGGCCAGCCTACTACCGAGAACTCTATGCTGTATACGCCGCAGTGCAACATTTTCGTCACATTTTAGAGCCACAACATTGCACTATTTACACAGGCCACAAACCACTGACTTATGCTTTCCTTTAACGTCGTGAAAAACTTCCTCAAGTACAAATTAATCAACTTTCTTTCATTGCACAGTTTACGACAGACATACAACATATCAGTGGATCAGCCAACATAGTGGCAGATGCCTTCTGCAGAATCGACGCACTTTCATATACCCCACAAATTGACTTTGAAACTCTTGCACGTGCCCAAGAAGATGACGCTGAACTTCGCGACCTACTAGACAGCGACTCAACTCTAAAACTCGAATGTGTCAATATACCAGGTTCCACCACCCAACTTTACTGTGACATGACATCAACATCGCCCCGACCGTACGTCCCTGCACCTATGCGACGACAAGTGTTTAATGCTCTTCACAGCCTCAGTCAGCCAGGAATCAAGGCTACAGCACGCCTCATCGCATAACGCTTCGTGTGGCCACGGGTTCAAAAAGACTGCCGGACGTGGGCCCGATCCTGTCAACTTTGCCAACGGGCAAAAGTCATGCGACATGTTCATGCCCCATTAGGAACCTTCACACCTCCCTCAGCTCGCTTCCAACATGTCCACATAGACATTATCGGTCCTCTACCTCCTTCTGATGCCTACCGCTACTGCCTCACTGCAATAGATACGTTTACCAGATGGCCGGAAGTTTGGCCACTACGGTCAATCGACGCCGAAGAAGTAGCTGAAGCCTTCATCAACTGCTGGATCTCTCGCTTCGGTTCTCCAGTCCAGATAACAACTGACCAAGGTCGTCAGTTCGAGTCTGCACTATTCCGCGCCCTCGGAACGACCCTTGGAACCACCCGCTCACGCACCTGCAGCTAGCATCCTAGTTCCAACGAAATTGTGGAACGTTTCCACAGACAACTAAAGGCAGCTATCATGTGCCACCCTGGTATGTCCTGGCTACAAGCTCTGCCTCTAGTACTGCTAGGAATCCCAAGTGCCATCAAACCAGACCTGAAAGCGTCTTCAGCTGAACTCGTCTACGGCGAACCCATTCGCCTACAGGGCTAACTATTGCATCGTAATACAAGTCCTGAAAGACACGAAGACGCCACAAATTTTGTAGTGCAACTACGACAACAAATGTCACAACTGCGACCCGTTCCTGCATCTCACCACTGCAAACAAAAACACTTCGTTTTCCAGGATTTCGCATTCTGTACACACGTCTTCCTACAAGACGACACAGTGCGAGGCGCACTAAAGCCTCCATACAGCGGTCCTCATCAAGTAATCCGACGCGATGACAATAAGACCATCACAATTCAAATAAACGGACGCAACGCAAGAGTCAGCATTGACCGGGTAAAGCCAGCATACATTGAAGCTGATTACTTCGACTCTACGTCCTCACCCAAGAAGCCCTACACACCTCGTTCAGACCGTCGAGTACGCTTCAATTTACCCTAACCTCCGGTCTTCGTACACACATCTAAGTGTGAAAAACCATCCAATACAGACGCAACCTGCGCCTTATGTAATGGTAAACATCCTGAAAATTATTAAGGGTGCACAAGCTACAAGGAGATTCAAAAAAGAATATATCCCACTTTACGTATCAAACAAATTAGTCATTGGCCTACAAATAGTAATGTCAACATTCGTGCAGCGCAATATATAAACAATAATAACACATAAGCAAGTGTTACAAAAATGTCTCATCAGCAACCTACTAATATTAATGCGAATACCGCAAAAAACTCACAGGTCAAGACGCCAGCTTATGAAATCATTACTCACGAAATAAACACACAAGGTAATTCTAATAAAAATCTAAAAAAAAAATTATGCAAATTAGTGGAACGTATGGACACAATGTTAAATATTTTAACATCATTAATTTCAAAAATAATATGAATACTCAGTTGAAAATCGTATTATGGAATGCCAATGGCTTCGTTCAACGTAGTTAAGAATTAAAAACATTTATAGTTAACCACAAACTAGTTGTAATATTTATATCAGAAACTCATTTTACGAATAAAAAATACCTTAAAATATCAAATTATTCAATATATTCAATAAATGATCCTGACGGAATGGATCATGGTGGAACTGCAATTATTGTAACAAATTCAATTAAGTATTATGAACTTGTAAAACACAAAATAATGCTTGCAAGCCACAAATAAAAAAATTGAGACGCAATTGGAATCTTTTGTAGTGTCAGCAATTTTATATACTACCGAAACATATAATTAAAAACGAAGAGTGTGCCACCTTTTTTAATACTCTTGGAAATAAATTCATTGTTAGTGGAGATTACAATGCCAAACACCAAATTTAGGGATCTAGACTAATTACACCTAGAGGAAGAGAATTATTAAAAACTATCCAGAATTTATTGGCCGACAGACCCAAATAAAATACCTGATCTACTTGACTTTTTCAGACAGTGAAAAATAAGAAAAATATTTTAAAGTAGAATCCTATCTACATTTATTCGTAAGTTTAATATTCAATACACAAATACCGGAAGTAGATAAACTGGCCTCCCTCTATAATAATAAAAAAAACGAACTGGCACAAATGTAATAGTGAAACAAACATACCAGCTTACGTCAAACATTTAATAGCCTATAAACGAAAAACTACTAGAGGCCCCTTAGTAAAAAGCAAATTAAAAAAAGCAACCAAAGACTTGAAAAAAATATTGCAACAAGAAAAAAATGAAACAATTCAACTATGGGCAACACTACTGTTCAGCAGCTTTTATCGATGTTTCGCAAGCTTTCGATAAAGAGTGACATACCGGTCTGCTACATAAATT
This sequence comes from Stenolophus ochropezus, assembly GCA_035578165.1. NCBI lineage: Eukaryota > Metazoa > Arthropoda > Insecta > Coleoptera > Carabidae > Stenolophus > Stenolophus ochropezus. The sequence goes on from JAQOWZ010000017.1 coordinate 24,716,294, forward strand.
AAAAAATTACATCCCTCATACCTTCTATCAAATCCTTGAATGTTATCTAACACATAGATATTTTACAGTAAACTACAAAGAAGAACATAGTCCACTATATCTAATTAAATCAGAAATATCCCACGGTAGTGTTCTTGGACCTAGTCTCTACATCATTTTCACAACTCAAAATACTACCTTGTCATATTTGCTGATAACACGGCAATTTTAGCGAAACCAAATCAGTCCATGTAACCTTTACCTTGAATAAAAGTCCATGTCTTGCGGTAATACTCAACAACCACCCGCTACCGCAAACTGAAGAAACAAAATATCTATGTATGCATCTAGATAGAAGATTAACATAGCGAAGACACATCTTCTCAAAAAGAAAATAACTCGGACTAAAATTCAGGCAGTACTATTAGCTATTAGGTAGAACTTCGAAACATTCATTGGAAAACAAACTACTAATATATAAAAGCATTCTTAAAGCAGTTTGGACATACGGAATAAAACTTTCGGAAATAGCAAGCAACTCCAATATTGAAATACTTCAACGCTTTCAATCTAAGTGTCTCCGAACAATTACAAATGCTCCTTGATATGTGCTAAATGTAAACATTCACAGAGACCTGAACATGTGTACATTGAAAGAAAGAGTGCCAAATATTTGAAAGACGTGAAGCCCAACCAAACACAAGTGCAGTGAAATTGTTAGATAGCAGTGTGAACAAACGACGATTAAAACATTTTAAACTACTACATTTAGTAGATAGATTTAAGTAATATTATATAGTTAATACATTTGAGATTTTGTCAGTGTACAAATCCTACTGATATAATTCATTTATTGTTATATTTTTACTTATTATCTTATATATAGATAGATTGTAAAATTCTTAGGAGATACATGAAAAAAAAAAGTCATCCTGTCGTTGTCTAATTGCTTTCGAATATTCTAGAGAACTTGTCGTCGTCTAGGAGCTAGTCTTCTACTCTTGTACATGTTGAAATGTTCGCTTTTAAAATATACCGAAATGCAGCACCTTTCGGATTACGCTGTTCTTCCTCACGGAAAATTACATTATTTTCTTGTTGAGCTTGTCACAGACAATATACAGGGTGTCCCATTTAAGGTACGAATGCATTGGTATCTCGAGAACCGTAAGAGCTACGAGGTTGGTTAAATTAGACAAAAGTTGCCCCGTTAGGAGGCTATTTTAATAGTGTTTTGTTATTTGCGAAAAAATGCATAGGTCACTAGATATAGGGGAAAATGTAAATTTAGCGATTTTCTTTTTTTGCTTATAACTTTGTTATATGAAATAATACGAGATTCTGGTTTGCACTTTCTTAAGGCACTTTTGTATGGTGAATTTGCAGAAGTTCTCAATTTTTTTTTATATCTAACCATTTACGAGTTACTGATAGTAACTTTTATTTTTCATATGGAGGTCATATTAAGCTATGAGATTTTTTTTAGCCTTACAATGATACAAAATAGTAATAATTTATTTTTATAATTAACAGAAAAATTAACAAAAATTGTTATTTATACTAAAATTGCATTGAAAAAAGTAAATCAAAGGCTGCAGTGGAAGAAAATAACTATTTCATAACATATATTGCAACAAGTTTATTTAATTAAAGTTAAAAATACAAAAATAATTTGCGAAAACATAACAATAAATTTAGTTATAAAAAAGTAAATCGAAGGCTGCTGTGGAAGAATTTAACTAAATTTATTTTAAAGTTTTCTCAAATTATTTTTGTATTTTTAACTTTAAATAAATAAACTTGTTGCAATATATGTTATGAAATAGTTATTTTCTTCCACTGCGGCCTTTGATTTACTTTTTTCAATGCAATTTTAGTATAAATAAAAAATTTTGTTAATTTTTCTGTTAATTATAAAAATAAATTATTACTGTTTTATATCATTGTAAAGCTAAAAAAAATCTCTATTTAAAAATACCATAGCTTAATATAACCTCCATATGAAAAATAAAAGTTGCTATCAGTAACTCGTAAATGGTTAGATATAAAAAAAAATTGAGTACTTCTGTAAATTCACCATACAAAAGTGCCTTAAGAAAGTGCAAACCAGAATCTCGTATTATTTCATATAACAAAGTTATAAGCAAAAAAAAGAAAATCGCTAAATTTACATTTTCCTCTATATCTAGTGAGGTATGGATTTTTTCGCAAATAACAAAACACTATTAAAATAGCCTCCTAACTTTTGTCTAATTTAACCAACCTCATAGCTCTTACGGTTCTCGAGATACCAATGCATTCGTACCTTAAATGGGACGCCCTGTATACTTATTATGTATTGAGTAACCACCGGAATTTGATTTCTTAAAATCAGACACACATCGTAAATTTTTGATTTCGGCAAATGAAATATATAGCTTATTCTGTATATTGACGTAATTTTCTAAAACGTTTAACTGTGAATCAGAACTTAAAACGTCCAATGTTGTTAAAAAATGTAAAAAAAAGTTTTTAATACAGTATATGTACAGTAAAGTTCCAATATGAACATGAAATCATTTATTTTCTCTCTTTGATCCATTCACACCTACAGTTTAGGTCAATGAAATTATTAATAACTTATAACATGTAGTAGTAGGCAACAGTCGGCAATCCAAACATTCCTGAAGTCAATTTTGTTCGAGATAAGTTTCAAAATATTTAGACGCATATTGGTTAAATTCTCTTTGACATTAATGTTAGTACCTTCAAGTTTAAACCTTGATATTAACATAAGTTTACGGAAATTGTAGGTAACAAATTTTATGATAATGAGACTAGGTCTAACATCAACAAGGAAGCACTTCTCGTCACTACGCTTTTCATAACACCAGGCTTTTTACCCATACGATAATACCGATCGATGGCATGGGAAGGTAGGTTGATTGAAAGAGATTTAATAAGATCACTGATCTTTTTTTCTGACATTTTCAGCCGGGTTTTCAGAAACTCCAAACTTCAAGTCGGTCAATCTCATTATGAAGTATTTGATTTGGGTAATTTTGTTGATGATGATAATTGGCTTTTTGTTTCTCAAGTTTTTTATCAACACGTGCAAAAATCTTGTCAAACAACTAAAAGTATGATCTTTCAGTACACTACTTTTGATTTCTTGTACTTGAGATACGATATCAGGTTTAAACATCTTGATGGCAAGTATTTTATATTTTTAATGTTTTTAATATAGAAAAAACGGCACTTAAAAAAATGGAGCAGCAAAAGTACAACTACTAACGCCGTAACATGAGATCTTAATCTTGAAGAATGGGAGTTTAAAGCACCATTTTCAACTAATATGAGAGAGGTATGTTCTTCCTTGGAAATACCACACAACAGAACCTCCGTCTTCCATTAAAAGATAACTGTTTAGATACGATGCAATCCATATATCGTTTGTTTCGTCTTTTCCGCACCCTTTCTCGACCATCAGGTGGTCTCAAACAAAAGGCGTGATTTATCGGCAGAGACAACTTTACTTAATTGTCTTCGTATTAAGTATAGTTAAAACAAAATAGCTTCAAACAGTCTTGCATAATTGCTCTTTCGGAAAAACGGCTAGCAAAACTCAAGCTTTTTTTAAATAAGTATTCCTCGATATGCATCGTATTGGGTTTTAGGTGAACAGCTTTTATTCGCGAAATTTATTAATCACGCTATATCAATCGTTGACATCATCGTACAAAACAACTTACATGTTACTTGAAGTTAGAACTGGAATACAAAAGAAAATATGGTAACATTTCTAGTGAAACTTTCAGTATTGATAATAAAACAATGAGAGGTAAATTTCAATGTCTAGTGTTAATATTGTTTTACCAACATCTTAATCTTACTACTATTTTATCTGTAATTGAAGTTGATAATATGAAATATTTAATATCATTAAATTTGAAATTACATTTATTTTAGTTTTTTTTTGTAACTACAAAAGTATTGATTAAAAAATTAAAATAATTATTATTCTTATAATATCATGTTTTATTTGAAAGATTTTATGGTGGTATTCAACTTACATCCTCTCTGGTACGTCACTCTCTCCCCGACCGGCCGTTTAAGCCGATTTCCGAAGGCCAAACTTTATCGGCTCCGAGCGAACCCCGCTAGCCGGACCAGCAGCCGCAAACCACCGCTGACATCATCATGATGCTGCCTGACGTCCTTGAGCACCACACAGGTCGTCAGAGAGCCGTACCGAGACGTGGGGAGAAAAACAAGTGCATTACCTCCAATTCAAAACCACGTGCATGGAGAGGGAAACATCGCCGTCTTCCCATCTTCCCTACATCACTAACTATATAGGAAACCATTAAAGTAACTAAAAACACTTATCTAACTATAATTTTCCGTATTTTCTTGTTATTTTTCACAAAATTTTACACTTTTCACAAAAACACCTATTAGCCGGCACCGACTGCGCATGCCCGTGCGTTGCCAACCTTGTCCACGGCACACTACCCGAGTTCGAAAACGTTTGATCTGAATTTGAAAACTCAGTAAATTATACACTGTGCGTAAAATACTGTGTAAACCTTGGGGAAGCATTAATACAATTTTTCTAAATTTATTATTATTTAATAAACAAAAATAACAATAGTTCAAATCATTCTCTCTTCGTTTAAATATTAGTCTCGACCGGATTCATTAAATTTTCGGTATAAATAAGGCCGCCGAAGCCGTAAAACTTTACTTCTTATGCCAATGTCAGTCCGAAAGGAATCCTGAGGTGCCCACCTTGAGTCGCTGTTTGTTTATTTTTAGTTTCAGCCTGAGAGGTGGCAGCTACCTCGGCGATCAACCAGCCAACCGTTTAGTCAAACCGTAGGTCACTGTAACCGTGCGTCGCGCACTTGTTTTATTTTCTAGGTGCTTCCCTAAGGCACAAGCCGTATATATTATTGTTCTTTGTGTGTGCTAATTGGCGCCCGAGACACCGTCCTCCTAGAAGGAGAGGGCACCCATCCGACCCAAGTCTGCGTCGCAAATTGGCGCCCGAGCAGGGACATGTCACAGTAGATATCGATATTTTTAGGTTTAATTTTTCCGATATAATTTTTTACAAAATATTTTTATAACATTAATAAATAATATTAGGTTATACATATAATTCATATATTTTATATGTTCGAATATATTTAAGATACATAATAAACAAATTTATATCAGTCCTAATTATCTACGTAGTTACTAATTATCAGACATAATTTTCACTGTCGTTGTGTTGAAATGTCACAACTGGAGCTGATCTGGGTGTTCGAGATTTGGAGACAGATTGTCCTAGACATTGGTGGATCCCAAGCAGTGTAGAACATGACAAAGTAGTAGCTGCACCTCCCTTAAATATTAGAAATATTATTCTACATACGTCATTTTCACCCAAATAGAATGCTTCATTTGATGTAAATAGGTAGATTTTTAGTGAAAAAAATTGATAAACCCACAGTACCATCATTATGGTTATATTTTGTTAATATGAATAATGTATCTCTGAACTGTTGTCATGCGTGAATAATCAAGCAAATATAATTCGAGCTATGAATTGGTCGGTAATTCCTGCAGTGACCGCAACTCGGAATAAAAATGATTATTAAATCACTCCAGCTCGCCGACGTGATCTATATGTAATATTTAACACTCGTTTCTCTGAATGTATGTAGCAACTATTCGAAAAAATTTCCAATTCATAGCTTCGTTAAATTACTTATAATAATTTATAGAGTATTTAATAAATTAAACTACTTCAACTAACTTTGGCGTTGTGTAATTCACAGGCACGTCTGGCTCGTTGATGCAATTGATGCAAAGGGCAAACGGACAACGAGCTGGTATCCAGCGTATTGAAAAGGGTGGTGGAATTCTCTGGAAGTAATCCATATCCACAAGGCCGACGTAACAAGTCTGGAGTTTCACTTAAACCTAAATAAAGAAATGTATTGTATTATTTATTGATTTGTGCACAGACACGTATTTTTATCTTACGCTCTGAGTCTAAACTGCTGAATAAAGACGAACCTAACATTTCCTCTCGAATACGAGCTAAACGTTGACCAGGATCTTCTCCAACTAACCAATATGTTCTCATGTCTCCTTTTCCCTAAAAAATAAATTATTAATAGAATACATTAAATATTTAGTAACAAAGAAATAAAGTCATGTTTATAGTTTATGTCCGTTAATGTTATTTCGTACTAACTTTAATAGGGACAATTCCTCGTTCTTCACATCTAAATCCACCCAAACCTTGCAGTAAGTTGAATGTCGTTTGCGATATATGTATTTTAAATGCTTCTCCTGAACTTTCCATACGAGACGCCGTATTAACTGTGTCTCCAAACAAACAGTAACGAGGCATTTTCATGCCTACTACGCCAGCCACACAACGTCCTAAAATGGGATGTACAATTTTTATTTATTCTATTTTATTAATATAAACACGTAAATACAAAAAATGAAAATAGACTGTACGAATATAATAATATATTAAAATTTGTGTATAGTATTATGCTGGGTTATTTATAAAAAGGAAAATAAGATGAAATCATCTATTAGGAGAGTCATTTTTTAATAAAGAATGGTAGAAGAATAGCTATTTTTAGTACAAGTGAGCAAAATATGTCTTTTTCTCACGGGCCCAGAAATTGGCCACACAAGTGAGAAATAACAAATTAAAATTAATTAATTAATTAAATTAAACAAATGACAGAAACTCAAGTATCAGTTTATTAGGTGTTCAAAATGACTACCTTCAACTTCCATACAATAATAAAGATTTTGCTCAAAATTTTGGAGCTACGGTAAGTTGCCGTAAATCTTGTAAAGATTCGGGTGGCGTGGCATAAATTTTAGACTTCCAATAACCCCTCAAAAAGAAATCTAACTTATAAATTACTTGTCTATTACAAACAACTTGTTGAAAGAATTGTTTATTTAGTTTCTGTCTTTTGTTTAAGCCTACTTGATTGCAAGTTTGAACACATGATAAAATTTGTTTTAAACGATATTTCTCTGGAACTAATGATCGGATTTGAAAAATAAAAAAACTGTTGAAAAGAGAATTGAAAGGCCTTTCGAATTGTGTCATGTTTGACACCCTTTTCCATTTAAAGTTTTTGAGGTGCAGTCCACCCCCATTTTAGGGTTGAAGTTATGCCATTGGTACTAATCCATTCATGTGTCCTCCTTCATACTAAAATTGACGTGTTCAAGCGTTTTTTCCAAAATTGATGTTAAGTGGCCAAAAATTGCGCTGATAATTTTCGCTGGGCCACCCTGTATACAGATCATTGATAATAACGCAATAATAACTGCCCGACGCTAAAGGCGGAGGACTGTTAACTACAAGCAACGTGCTGGAGGTAGTTTCGTTTTAATTAATATTAAGCTTCAAAGATAGCACTACGATTATTAAATATAATTATAATATTATTATATATAAATATTTAAATTTTAATAATTATTGGTAGTCAGAAGTAACAGAAATATTATTTCATTTAAAAATCAATAAAATAGGGTATTAAAATGTATACATTGTAAAACAAAATAAATCACCGAACTGGCACATTGACATAAATAGTTTAAAAAACTCAAAAATATTTAAAATTAATTGCTGACACATGCTGTTAATAATACATCTCGGCATTTTTACCAAAATAAATACAAATTAGTATATTTTAGGTATAAATATTGTTATTATTAATTAAAAGAAACACGAGTTATATTTAGGAAGAAAATTCCACGCATATTTTGTCGGCCAATTAAATCAAAGTATTTATTACTTAATTTTTGTAATTGTAATTTTTGCTCAAGTCACTCCTGCTTGTTACTTTAAAAAATCGTCACTAGTCTTGCGGACTCGTTTGATTTTCATCAGTCGTGACCACAACGATAAAAATTTCAAGTAAAATTTTTGTTACTACTGGTATTACATATGAGAATTACAAGGACGTACTTTCTTTTGGTCCATTATTAACCAGCGCCTTGTATTCTTCGGTTGCTTTGTACCTCGGAATATAATTTTGGCGCTAGGTCAAGAATGATAGTGATCTTAAATGAGGTATAACAGAGAGATATGCCACACTCCTATAGCTACGTACTACTGAGCAAGCAAAAGATGTATGGTCGAGAATCGCCTAACAGTCAGCTGCGTAAGAACAATCCGCCAGCTGAGTAGTGCACACTTACAGTTAGACTAAGGAAATATTGATCATAATGATTGTCACCTATCCTCATTATTTGTTTGGTTGAGTTTTCCATATAACTACTCCACTGGTCCACTGTTCTCAAACAGCTAGCTGCAAACGATTTTAAACCTTAGATCTTTCGACAATATACGAGTATTTGGGCAATGCCATATCTCTATGTTATACCTCATCTAAGATAGTGATTGTACTTCTACGTTGCCAGATCACAAATTAAGAAATTAAAATTATTATTATAAATCATTAAATGTTTTGACCTAAAGTCAGGGTTGCATAAAAATCAGTTTTTAAAAAAAAATGAAAATAATCAGAAAATATCGTTTATTGTAGAAAAAAAACACATCGTAAATAACAAGTAATAATGTTAAGAAAAGTAAAAAAAATAACATTACATAAAAATTAAATCATATTCATGACATATTATTGTAAAACACAAAGGTTAACTTCTTTCTTCTTATGAGATAATATTTATATATTAGAATGTAGACTTTGGTTAATGAATATCCATTTGGCTGCTTTTTTAACCCCTAATTTATTTCTGAGCGTGCTGTGCGTTATGCCAAATTTTGAAAATGTTTTCTCAACACCAGCCGTTGAAGAAGTAGCGGATGTTAACTGTCAAATAATTTCCAACTCTTTTTCGGAAACAGCTTCCGGATGTAGAGATCGAAATGAAGATCACCTTTCAGAATCAGTCATTGAATTAATAAGTTCTGAAGAACCCAGTTTTTAAAAATGGTTCAATATAACCTTTGAATTTATAAAAAACGAGCATAAATGTTAAATTAAAATTAAAATGATTTAAATTAACGATTTAAAAAAAAAATGAATGTGATTCAAATCTGATTTAAATTAATGCCACCCTGCCTTAAATTTATTTTATTTAATATATTTTTTAATATCTATGACAACAAATTTTTAACATTATTTACTATTTACATAAATTATCGCATTTATTATTGATATAAAGAAACATATTTGACAAAAATGATTTCACAGCTGCCGACTTTGTCATACCAGATGCCTGTGGTTGAGTTATAGAAATAAATGTATAAATATTGATCGAACAAGTATAATCCTCTTGTTATATTTAAAATTTTTAGTGTAAATAGTGAGAGAGGTATTAATAAAAAAGGCTGATAAGGCGCACCTTCAGAGGACTGTAACTCTGTAACGAAATTTCATCCAACATTTTTTATTCAGAACGACTCTCCTGCGTATAGTTTTATTTTGTTTACCTGTTATGAGTCACTTGTTTACCTCATTGTGAAATATAGTACTAATATTTGTCAAATAATTAAGAAAGGTATGATTATAACTTCAAAATAATTTTAATAATTTGAGATAATAAAATATATATTATAATCTAAACGTTGAATAATTATACAATAAAACAGTTACATATATAAATTCTAATATTTTTTGGGAGTAATGGTAGTTTACTGCTTCCTTTAGTAAATTTCCTTCGTATACATGTGCAAGGGCGTCGTCAGCCAATGTGACAAGGGGAAGCCAGAATATAGATAGAATATATGAATTATAGGTAAAATAAATACAATTTGTAAAGTTTTAATCATTTACTGCAATAAAAAAATACCTTAATCTTCTTGGACCTTTTTTTAATTTTTTTTGACTACTTTATTATTAAAATCTTTTAAGTTCTCGATTTTTTCGAATTTTTAGGGGGGGGGGTCTTGTGTTCAGTCGGCCCTCCCTGTTCCCTCCTCTTGGTGACGCCCTTGTACATGTGGCTGTGTAACATGTTGAATATTTTCTAATTTATTTAAAATAATAAATAAATAAGTCAATTTAAAAGTATGTAATTTAATATTATTAATTAAATTTTTACCAGAATGAATTCCAATGCGAAGTTTCAATACTTCTCCTCGTCTATGGCGTATTTCAAACTTTTTAATTTTACTTAAAAGATGTAGTGCCATTGATGCTATTTCTCCTGCATGCCTATCTCCATTCCTAATTGGTAGACCGCTTACTACCATATAAGCATCACCAATGGTTTCCACCTAAAAGTTATCATTAATTTGTGTCTTTTTTTTTTAAACTTTGTCACTTACTTTATAAACATCATAATGTGAAATGATAGAATCAAAACAAGTATATAAATCATTGAGTAGATCAATGACTTGCAGCGGTGTACTAACCGCTGAAAGTTCAGTAAAGCCTACTATATCACTAAAATAAATAGTAACACAATCAAAACTTTCTGCTTCTACGGGTTCTCCCCTTTTCAAACTCTCTGCTACTGATTTTGGTAGCATTCTATGTAACAATGCTTCTGTCTTCTTCTTTTCTTCACTCAGTTGATTTGTTCTTTCTTGAATCAGTCCTTCCAAATTATATGCATACTTTTCCATAATAGCTAACATATTATCAAATATATTGGATTTCAAACCAGCCTGCATTTCTTTAAGTCTAACACGAACGAAACGAATATCTGGACGTAGGTCGGGATCTTCATCCCAGCAGGCTTTAATACATTTGGTTACATATTCTGGAGCGCCAAGTTCGCAGAGAGATGGACGTAAAGGAACTGCCCTTGTAGAACGAACTTGCTCGATGATTTCTACAAATAGATCTTGAGTTGTTAATATGTACACCGGGTGTATTAGGTCCACCGACACACGGGAGATTAACATGGGAAATTAGGTAATTGTGAATAGTATCTCACCAGTGTTAAGATATTAACTTGAAATTTTGTATGCTTATAGGGGGATACTAATTTTATGGATTATAGTTCAAATGAGTTAACTTACACATGTAATAATAGATTTTTTTTTCTAAATTGTAGAATAGATTGTTGTTCATATCCCGCAAAAAAGAAGATTCTTAGCAACAGTTCTCGTAGCACAGTGGTACAGTGTGCGTTCGATAATAAACAAAGTTCAGAGAAATGGGTTCGAACCCAGCCGACATATAAGGTATTTTCTTATTTTTTACTTAAAAAAATATATGAGTAATATGTTTTGAATCTTTATATTGTCGATTTAAAATAAAACTGCATTCATTCCTTATTGTGGCTTTGAGATCTTCTAAAGAGGTAAAGTTATAAAAGCTATATTTTTTCATTTTAAATGACCCAAAAAAAAATATCTAAGGAGCTTAGGTCAGGAGACCTTAGGCCACTGAATTAGCGCAATTAAACCAATCCAATAATCTGCAAATGAATTGTGCAAATATTCCTGAACAATTCAGAAGTTATGCGCTGGCCACTCATCCTGATGAAACCATATGCTCCTTAAATTACAGTTTCCAATATTATGAATATTTATTGCAATTATATAACTGTATGTCGTATTCAGTTGATTCGAAATTTACAAAATATAATTTATTATTGAAATATTTAATTTTTATATTATTAAGTTTCAATAAAAGATTAAAACCATAATAATAGAAATTATTTTGAAATGTAAAAATTAAAAAATTACCTTTGTTGTCGGCTGGGTCCAAACCCATTTTATCGAATTTTGTTTATTACCAAGCGCACTCTACTAGGGCTACATGATATTCGAATTTCATTATGGATACTCGATAATAAAGTAATATCGATATTTGTCTGTATACCGCTTTTTTGATAAATATCGATAAATCTCAAAAAAAAAATTAATTACTAATGAATAGCTTTATAGTAACACTAAATTATTACATTGGAAATACAATAACAAGACAAAGGAGGTAATGTGCTGGTCACATCAGATTGTTTCCGTCATGTTGTATAAAAAAATACAATACATAATCTAATTACACTTTTCTCCTTAAATTCTTTTACTATACATCAATTTGCTTTCTGTTCAAAAAAACAAGTAGCTGTGGCTGCCACAAAAGCGACTAGTATTATTGAATACACTGTTTTTCAAATAATAGTATATTACATATTAAGAGTTGTAAGGTATAATATGCACAAAGTAGAAAATTTACACAAGAACCGCGAAGCGACAACTTTGTAATTCCAAATGCGTAATTATTTTACTACTCGAATTATGTACTATACTTTTTCTACGACCATTATCTATTTCGATCACAAAACGATTACAAAAGTAACTGAAAGAAATGACGCATCTCTAGTAAATGGTGCCAACTACAGCACATAAAAACAACTATGTCGAACTGTCAATCTCTAATTAATAACTTGAAACTATTAAAACCCAATCAAACAATATTTCTTCATTACTAGTATTGTTTTAAATTAATTATATTTAATTTTGTCTTATTTATACTGCTAACATAATTTCGATAAATTAAAAATCCCTAACTGTGCAATCGGTGTACTTTACAAACGACCTTCCGTATTGAGACACTTAGATAACCTACAAGTTGTACAGTAAAGGCAATTTATTTTAGCTGTCGCAGAAAAAGATTTTTACCATCAACTTATATACCTATATTTACAAAAATCATTAACGTTGTGACAATTCGCTAGTTGCATCACGAATTGTTTATTAACTATTTGTTAGCTGGCCATATGTTACTTAAATTCTACGCCGCCACTAGTTTTAAGTTCACGCGATGTTCTCTGAGAATCGGGGTCACCTTGAATCATTGAATATTTGAGTCTTAATTATTTAAAATAATTTCTAATATTATTTACTTAGAATACCTAATCTTTATCAGTTTAGTATTTTAAAGTCTTAAAACAAATTATATAAATTTTAGTACTTATTTTTGTTGTAATTCCGGATCAGTTTTTTTATACTGGAATTCTCCTAGGTAACGCATAGAATACGTGACACGTTGATAGAATCGCGCTTTTATATCGTAGCTTAGGTCTTTAGTAAAAAATTTCTTTGTTGGGTGAGCGAGTTCATTGTTTTATTTTTATTACGTTTGTACTAGACGAGGATTAGTTTTCATTTTTTTTGCGCCTTCATCATGTGCCATAAAATTAAGTCGCTCACATAGCAAAAAGTAGTTTCAGTAACTGCTTATTCGGTTAATTACTTTGAAGTAAAGCTTTTCTCTGATTTTTGGCTACATGTTTTTTTTTAGTATCTTTTCGTGTCCTACAGGACATGCCTATTCACGGGCTGGCTTATTTAAAAAAAATAATTTTGTAACTTCTTTTCAAAATTGTTTAAATTTTTATTAACTTTTTAATAGTGCAGTTTAAAATTTTCCCGAGATTATAACCGTATGTTTCCAGTTTCTCGAGATGTTTTTTCTTCGATTTTGTTTTATTATATCTTTTTTGTAGTTTTGCATAAATTTTTCCGAGACTACTAACCTTTTCTTCAGTTCCCAGAGCTGAATTTTCTCTTTCAATTTTTTATTTGTCATTTTTACAAGAAATTTTGTATAATATTCTCCGCGATTTATACCAAACAGTCTCCAGTTCCCTAGAGTCTATATTGTTCTTATAATTTTGTTATATTCCATTTTATTAGTAGTTCTGCGTTAACAAATTTTATTTCCTTAACCGAGACAACCTAGTGTCTCCGGTTTCCAAGAGCTAGCGAGCTTTTTTCAATTATCTTGGATCCCCTTTTTTTGTAGGTCTGCATAATTCTGCACTTACACTCATGATCCTCCCTTCCGGTACGATTGTGTGAGTTAGTGAGTGACTGACGCGGACTATCTGTAGTTCAATTGACTTACAGCTAGGACTAGTTGCCGATTTACAGCTGGACGAATTTTCCAGGTTTTTATTTTGTTTTTTTAATATTTTTTTTTCTGCTGCTACGTACTGGGAGAACCTTAAAGGTTCTACCCCTAAAGGCAAATATAACGCACCCAAGCTTTTCAGGAATGCGGCCGCCAACTTTTAGACAGTGGAGAAGGGCTGGGTCTTTGATAACCAAAATAATTTACAATAAATAAAATAACCAAAAATGTAGGGCGCCACGCGTGTTGTTAAATATGGTGCACAACAGCGAAAGCACCGATACCGCAAGCACACAAAACTCGTGGAAAGGGAGTTCGCAATAAAGCTCAAAATTATATAAAATTATATCTATATTGATATACTGAAGATAAATATTACAGGAGAAACAATGTGTTTCAAAAAAAATAACTGACGCGAGCTGAATACTACTCGAAAATCGAGTTTAACAATATTCTAATATGAGCGGTGCTAACAGCCGACGGAACGAGGACAGAGTGCCGAAACTCATAAACAAAAAGAGATAAAATACCGCAAAACGCGCACGCACGATGATTGGTCGACCATTCACGGACGTCGCAGGCATACGCTATAAGAGCACTGAAATACTCTCGCGCTAATTCGTCTTAAGGCTGGGGGATAGCGAAATACTATATTTATAGTCACATTTAATGCCCTGTATTTTAAGAACTAAACATAGTAACATTCTGTTATTAATTCTTGAGAAAGATACCATATAGAACTATATATTGCATAAATTTTAAATTTAAATTTTTTTAAATAAGCGGTTAAAAAAATAAATGAATGTGAACATTTTATCATTTTTCATTGCCGACATTTTAACAACCATTCATTTGTACATAAATATTTTTTGTATTTCTTTGATGAATAAAATAGCTAAAGGTATCACGAAGTGCCTGGTATATTTTATTTTACAAAATTTTAAACATTTATCGAATAAAATAATTAAACATCTGAAAGTGTATATTTCAGTAAATTTTATTATTTTTTTTCTCTCCTTATACAAATAAATATTGAGAAAAAAAATATACCAGGCACTAGATAATGTTGTCAGCAATGTACCATATTTTTTTCCATGTTATTGTTTATTTAATAAAGGAATGGTTGTCAATTTGCTATTTTCCCTATACCTTCACATGTAAATTTTAGTTCCACTTTTTCTCACTGCATTGTCGCATAATGCTCGAGCTGTCACTTTCACTTAGGGCGGTCCTAGCTACCCTAACACTAAGTTCTAAGAATATGGGGTGAGTTAGCAGGTTCGTTTAGGTTTTCATTCCATTTGAATGATTGAGAAATACACGATTTTCTACTAGCATGCAGTAGAGCTAGTTGTGCTAAAAATTATTGCGGATTTTGAGTACTTTATTCATTTATTGTTTGTCAGTAAAAAATGATTATTACGTGACCTTTAAAATTTAATAACAAAATTTATTGTCAACAATTAATTTTTATATAGAATAACAATAGCGATCAAGTATAAAGTTTTAATATAAAACGCCGATACTCTAACATACAACATCATGCATCGTATCGTATGTGAATGAAATATCACTATTCGTGCGAAATATACTACTTAGAGCTCGTGGGTTAATTTTCTCACTCATGTATGTATAGGCTGGCCATATTACTTGAATACCATTGTGGGACAAAGCATTTTAAGGCCCAAATAACATAATTTATCTTTCAGTGATTCGTATATGAGAATATAAATTGATTTATAAAATTTTTAATAGATTTTAAATTTAGTAAATTAAAGATAAAAATATTTATAACACATGAAACGTGCAGCTGGTACATAAATTTCAAAAAGTTAAAAAATATATTCAACAGTAAAAAATAAAATAGTGTGACATTTATATTAATACACGGCCTTCACCAAACTATAAACATATCTATAAAAAAAATCTTAATTGATTCACGTTAGATCCACAACATTTTTCGGGACATGTACATATACTGATTTGGAACCAGTGCATTGAAATCCAGGATTTTCTTGCGCAATCAGTGTCGTCTGGTTACCCTATTCATATGTATAATGTTTATTTCATTCCCTTACAATATAATATAATATTGTTTCACACAAATAATATTATATTATTCATAGTAATGAGTGCCATTACTCATGAGAATGATATTTGCCAACAAGAGCGAAAGCAAGTGCTGTAAATCGTTCGAATGATAGTTATTTTTTATACAAGACGATAAAATAATATTTTATCGACAAGCGGAAAGTGTTAATTCACGAGCGATATAATCGCGAGTGAATTACTTTCGCGAGTCGATAATTTAATTTTATCGTCGTGTATAAAATTCTATTTTTTTCTATAGCAGGTTTTGAAGAGAAAAGAATTAGAAAAATTAAATTATTATTTAAGAACAATTTTAAAATGTCAGTAGTGTGCGTTGTTATGGAAATGTACTTCTAATAAACAAAAGTTAAAGTACTTTATCTACCCTTGCTGTTAAAGTGTTACTTTATCTACCCTTGCGGTTAAAGTGCTACTTTATCCACTATTTTGAGTTGATAAAATTGCACTTTAACATCTGCTATAGAAAAAATAATATTTGTCCACAACTATAACATGAAAAATGTATGTTTATTATAATCAAATATGTCATCACACTTTGACAGTTAATAACAATAGGCCTGCGTTACCGTTTCACAGCATACTTAACGCTGGGCAATTATTTCTAGTGTTTTTATCTACTTTAAGCTTGAAGAAAAAAAGAAAAGTATGAAAAATGACAAATCTAGTATAAAGTGTAACATTGGTTTTTTATGTTAAAAATATTGAAATATTAAATAATATTATTCCAACAAACTGTCAATATTATTCAATTAACAACAGTAAAGAAGGTCATTAATTAATAAAAAACGATTGAATTATAGGTATATTATTTGACACTTAATTTTATTAAGTTTTCTTCCTATTAATAAATAATGGTAATATTTCAATAATCACACAGGTCGAAAGTGTAGGCATGGCGATATGTTAAATAATAATATACTCATACTGTATAATTAACAAAATTGTACTCTATATAATTCTTAAAAAGAATTTATGTGACGATATGAAAAACTGATTTTATTATTATAACGATGAATAAATTTTAATTAATTAAACATATTTCCCATCATCTTGGTAATTATGCATATTTACGAATGATTATAAGGCATAATTTCTCGTAATATATGTATATTTAAGTATATTATGGTATTTTTATTTTTGTGGTTATCGGCGCTGGGATTTGAACGTCAGACCTGACTTCGCTCAGTTCGAGTCGGAGCTCGCTAACTAATAGGATTGTTCGAGAAAATCATTTTTACAGAAATTTCCATAAATTTTAAGATTAAATAGGATAAAATAAAAACAGATTAAAAAAAAGAGCCAGAATTGAACCTAAACTATACAAGATCAGCAAATAAAAGATTATAATTTGGAGAATTCTGAGTTTGTAAATTTGAAAACAACACACGAATATTTTTATAATTACATATTTTGTGTAGAAAATACTTATTATATAAATATTAAAAAATTGATTTGTGTTAATTAAAGCTGTTGTAGAATATTGCTTATACGCAGGCCCGATTCTGTACTTTCGGCCGCCCTCGTGCGAGTAAAATTTTTGGCGCCCCTCAAATGCATATGAAAGAGTAAATGAAATTGAACCGCAAGAATTTTTTTTCCATTTACCTAAGGTAAAATTATTATTATTATTATTATTATTATTATTATTATACACACGAGTCGTAAAAAATTAAAAATAATACATAGAGCATTGTTATTTATTGCGTTGTTAAATCTTAAGTTATATGAAAAATAAGATTATATTTTACTTACTATTCATTAAATCATTTGTGAAAAAATAAAAGTAATTTTTGGCCGCCCCAAATTTTGGCCGCCCACGTGCAGGGGTACGTAATGCTTATACAGAGTTAGTAAAAAAATGGGTTTCAACTCGTGAAATTCTACGCACTCATGAAATACACTAATATGAATTTTAAATCTAATCCAAAAGAAAGAAATAGAAAATTGTGCTTATTGATAAATTTGAAACATACAGACATTTTGTTTAATAAAAATGTTGACAAAATATAATTATGTTGGTACCTATTATTTCATCTAATTTGTTTTTATTATAATGATAAATTTATAATTTTAGTATTTTTACATTCTAAAAATATTATGTTATCATTCAAATAAAAATTTAAATTTTGAGCGCAAATCAGCCAACAAATTTAAAGGTCCACAACTATTCTGTAAAAGCGTCCGGTGTCTGATACAAAGGCAATAAATACAACGAAAGTTGAAACTCTTTAGCTCAGCACAAGACCAAAAACAGTTTGCTTATAGAGAGCGAATTGATAATTAAACAACAGGGGCTGTTGATGAACGAAGGGAATAGGAAAAATTACCAATTTTGATTGGTTCATAATGTCATAAATCATATGAAGTCGCGCCCCTTTTATGTTGCTCGCAGTGCCATCTCTTGAGCCAGAAACAAAATAGTCTGCCTATCCCCCAGCCTTAACTATCAGACGGCGCTACTGAAAGTCTAATACTGAATATTCAAGAAGAAAAAAATAATTCGCGTGAGTCAGTACACAAAATAATAAATCAGTGTGGAAATAAATTAACAATTAAACAAATTATTTGTTAAATAACGTAAATGCAAGCGAACAAATAAATATAAAAAAGAATAATAAAGGGCTTTTTCCTGAATTTCTGGAAGTAGGTAGCACGATGGTGTCCCGCTGGTGACAATTTCAAAATCCCGGCAACTGGTCCCGCATGCTCGGATCACCAATTCTTTCTGTCGTGTCCTCTCAAAAAATCGATCTCACGAGTGGGTGAGAATTATACTCAATTGTGTAAATTGCGTGGTAAAATTACCGTATAAAAAAAAGCCTGAAAGAGATATATGTTAGCATAGCCTTGGCAAATAGTTAGGCCACAAACACGTGGTCTAAATCTTACACAAAAATTTGATCAGCTTAAAGACTGAACTGAATAACAAATTCTGTATATGACAAAATGACTGAAATTACTGTGCATTACAATTACCCTGAGATGTTGAGCGGCTTGGAAAGTATCTTTGATCTGGAGTTAAACTATCAAATCCAGCAACAGCTGTTAGAGACAAATTCTCCGTGATGTAATATTGATAAATCCCCAAAATGGGCTCCCTTGAGTACATAACACTCAAAAATTTAAATCACAAAACTCAAATTATTTCTCAATGGGCAGTCAAATAAAACATCTGTTCAAACTCACTGATCATGATGAGAATGAATCTAAGATGCACAAAACAGTTTCTTAAAAGACAAGTTCAGTCCGAGCAAGAATTTAAAAAGTATAAACCAAAATAAGCCAAGACTCCACTAATCAGATATTCTTATCAGCAAAAAGGGTTGCCTGCTTAACAATAAATATAATAAAATAGCAGACCGTAACACTGCCGTAACGAAATTTTTGGTTGGGTTACAAACTAAGATTTTTTTAACAATTTTCAGATTCTACCAGTTTACGCTGCATTTTTTTCCTTCCTCTTTACTATCCAAACAAACCTCACACTCCCATTCTTCTCTACTAACATATTTCTTTTTCTTTTCAATGTGACGCCCCAATGACCGTAGGGAAACTTTTTGTAATATACAGATATTTAGGCCAATTTTGTATCTCATGTATTGGCTTTAGCTTTTAGGTAACCAAGATAGCAGACATCGTTTTGGAGGTTATCTTCCAGGAGTGAAGTTTTTTTTCGTACTGTGGCCCTATCTAGGGAATCGCTATTCCTTAAAGTATTACAGTTCTTAGAGGACAATAAACCGAAACGTGTCGAGACGGCGCCAGAGTGCTACCTTACAATGGGGTAGGTGACCAAGGTAGAATTTTAATGAAAAAACTATTAAATTATAGAAAGTATGTTTATTTATGAACGTTGACATTAAAAAAGTTAAATATTTATCAGCAATTGTTTAGTAATTTGCTTTAAATAGAAACAGCGTCCAATACTATGACGGTTACTAAGTTCGCACGCTGATTGGTTAAAATTTGAAGGTGTGGCAATAAACCTATCTATCTCACTCACACATATTTCCGTCTCTGTCTACCTTCGCCCCTCTCATGAACTTAGTTGACGTCATAATCCCCTCCCAAGTACTATATTATTTATTTACTTCAAAACAACAAATAATTAACAATTTTAAAAAAATACGGGTATATTATTTTTGTACAAGCTATCACATATACCAAATTTAGAAATTGGTCACCTACCCCATTGGTACATTTGTCAAGTCGGTAACACTATCCTGCTACTGGTTACCAAGTCCGATTACCGCTACCGAAGCGATTCTGACCGGGTTCTACGCCCTCGCCCTCTCGCATTAGCTCGGACTAACTCTACTGGGAGACGCCTCCCTAGCTAGTTTGCTAGGGGTAATAGGTAATAGAGTTGGGGTGCGTGTAAGTTAAATTTTTTATATATATTTTTTTGCTTTGTCCTATCTCTCAAAACTACCAACATAATTGTTGTAATAAATTTCCAATTTATAATTTTATTCCATCTTTATTTCTCTTCCCTTTTATCAAAGGGCTGGCGCCCAGAATAAAACATTGTAACTATAAAGTTAATTTTGGTTTTACTTTAACATTATATTCAAACTTAGTCAGTATAGACTTAGTCACAAAATTTTGTTTCAACCCCCGGCCATCGCTTCCGTTAGTTTTCAACTAGCCGGATGCCGTTTATGAACACAGGTAAGTGTTGAAGGGACAACATATTAAATCGATACTTATCAGTATTAATTTATATATATTCACATTTAGCAAAAATTATAGACACTTTTCCATAAATATTAATAATTATCACATTTATTAAAATTTATCTATATGTACCGATATTTATCAATAATTAAAGATTCATCGACAATTATCTATTATTTATATATAATTTTTGAATAATCGAAGTCCGATATATTAAAAAATATCGATAATTATAGATACATCGATATTTTTCCCAGCCCTACACACTACTACTGTGCTATGAGAACCGTTGCTAAGAGACTTTTTTTATTTGGGATATGAACATTCCGAGAAATTCTACAATTATTTAAAAAAAAATCTATTATTATATGTGTAGCCCGGAGGAAATACTATGTACAATTAACTGATGGATTTTCTATGTTAATCTCCCGTGTGTCTGTTGAGCTAAGACACTCGGTATACTTGTAGTAGTAA
This sequence comes from Stenolophus ochropezus, assembly GCA_035578165.1. Taxonomy (NCBI): domain Eukaryota; kingdom Metazoa; phylum Arthropoda; class Insecta; order Coleoptera; family Carabidae; genus Stenolophus; species Stenolophus ochropezus. Next base: position 24,737,386 of record JAQOWZ010000017.1, read on the forward strand.
AAACTTTTTTTTTTCAACAATATTTATTTATGTATTAAAGGACGTTATAATATTGTACACTCGGTATACTTGTAGTAGTAAAAACTTTTTTTTTCAACAATATTTATTTATGTATTAAAGGACGTTATAATATTGTTACGCACTACTACATTTAAAATGTTTGTTTACATCTTGGTTATCATGGCGGAAACTTAAAGATTGCAGTCCACAGGCGGTAAGTAAAGCAAAAGCCCGCTGGACGGTAAAGAAAAAGTCAAAAACATTTATCCCAGTTTGTGATGTCCTATATTCGTTTTCATATCTATCCTTTGATTTACCTGGGTATTAGTCCACTAAAATTTTGTCAGCTTGTAGCAAAATTTAGTAAATAACTTTTTGAATGAAGCTCCAAATTTGACCTTTGACAGTTTGCTTGACATTTGACATTTTTCTTTATTTGCAACTTGCTTACGTTGTTTACTGATAAAAAGTGACGTGTAGAATACCTATTCTGTATATTGATAAGTTTTTTTTCCGTTTTCACGGGTCTTATTATCGTGCAGGAGGGTGTAGTGTTATAATTGTGAAGATAAAAGGTCAGTGTCATAGTGAAAGTAGAGTAAACAAAAGTTTTTAAGTGATAAGAGTGTGGTGTAATATTTAAAAGTTCACAAGAAACTGAAAAATTGACAGTGTCCGAAGGTCACAGCGAGCGCATAGCGTCTTACGCTGGCCGCCAGTGGAGTTAATTCAGCTACACACGCGCACTTCCGTGACTCAACTGTTTCTTCACTGTTGTCAACTACAGCAACAATTAAAGACCCTACAAATAAATCATATCATAAATGAGCGCTAAAAGAAATAGAGTTCTGAATACGAGTTCTGAAGAAGAAGTAGCGGCTTTTAGGAGTAGTAAAAAAGTAATGAGAAATCCGGAGTCTGCACAAAAAAGGAGGAACATAAAGAACATACAGATACGGATATAAATATGGACGAGATTAAAAAAATAAAGATAACAATGTCAGCAATATGCGAAGAATTAAAGGCACACAAGCGAAATTAAAGCACACAGAGAAGAATTAAGAAAAAAAAAGGAAAAATGGGACAAGCAAAAGAAATTAATATTAAAGAGAGTAGATAAATTAGAAGATCAAATAGAAAATCCAGAGAAACAAACAAGAAAAAATTATATTGTACTTAAAGGAAAGAAATAAACGAAAATAAAAAGTCAGTAAAATATTTTTTCAAAAAAAATTTAAACTTACAACCTTCAATCAAAAATGTGCATTTATTAAACAAAAATCGAAATAAAAAAGTCGTGTTAGTTCAGCTAGAAAATTGGACGGAGAAAGTAGTGAAAAGAAAAAAGAATTCAGCATCAAAAGGACCCTTAACATATATCGAAAATGACCTGACAAAGAAAGAAAGAGAAACGCAAACAATGCTATGAAAAATAAAGAAATGCGAAAAGGGAAAAGGTAAAAAAGTAAAAGTTTAATACAAAAAATTAACCAGTGAAGGAAAAGTATATGTATGGGACGAAACGGAACAGGGCGTAATAGAAAACAAATGAAATTCGAAAAACTAATTAACAAAATAAATGACGATAAAAAAAGGAACCGGAATAACGCTAGGAAAAAGGACATGAATATTGACATTGGAAAAACTATTACTAGATTAGGAACCTGGAATGTGCGCAGCCTCTCAGGAAAAGAAATTTAATTGATAGATGATATAAATAAAATGAAGGTTGGAATTTTAGGAATAACCGAAAGAGAAATAAAAGCAAAAGAGGAGTACTGGTTGTATTGGTCAGGAGTACAAGAAACAGAAATAGCAGCAGGAGTAGGAATAGTAGTTAATAATCAAATTGTAAATCAAATGAGTAATGAAAAATTCTTAAATGAAAGAGTAATGACTATAGACTGGAAAGCAGGTAAAGAAGATGAGTATACATTGGTGATAACATATTATGGCCCTAACGAGGATGATAAAAAAGAAAACAAAGATACTTTTTTGAAGAACTACAAACAGTTATAAATAATTCAAAAAAATTATTATAGTACTAGGAGATTTAAACGGAAGAGTGGGGCAAAACAACACTGGTATTGAAAGTATAATCGGAACACAGGGTGAAATAACTTTAAACAACAACGGGAAAAAAATTATAGAACTTGCTATAGAAAATGATCTGGTTATAACGAATACTTGCTTCACACACAGAAATATACAACAATATAAGCGAGTAAAACCTGCAAGGAATGGAAATATAATTCTGGATTATTTTATGATACATAAAAACAAAATGAATTGCGTGAAGAAGACGTAAGAGTTTACAGAAGAGCCGAGATTGGTAGTGATCATTACCGTGTCATTATGAAATTACAGATAACTGAAATAGAGCGACAAGAAAAAAGAAAAATTATATAATACATCCAGAAAAAATAAAAAGTCATAAACTCTCAGATAAAAATATAATAACCAGGTACAAAAATAAAGTAGAAGAATATATAGCTGACTTTAAACAAGAACAAAATATAGAGAATTTGTGCACAAAATTTAAAATGAGTATACTGGAAGCAGCAAAAGAAACATGTGAAACATCAAAAATGAGTAACAAATACATAAAAAGAACTCCCTGGTGGACAGCGGAAATATAAAACAAAATAAAAAAAGAAAAAGGACAGTTGGAAAATGTACCTCGCTAACAAAAACACGGAAAATTATGAAAAATACAAAGCTATGAGAACCTCTGTTAAAAAAGAAATAAAAGAAGCAAAAGAAATAGAACGGATCAAATTTGGAAATAAACTAAAAGAAGCATACACTGGAAATCAAAAAGTATTTTACGGTCCTATTAAAAATATGTGAGTAAAGAAGGAAGATGTTTTATTCAATATAAAAAATAAGAAAGGTAACATTTTAAACGAGGAAGCTCAGATTACGAATGGATGGCGATAATACTTTAGAGAACTACTGGAAGAGAAAGTACACCCAAAAGTAACACTCAAATCCACGAAACAAAAGAGGTGAGGCTGCGGGAGAGTAACTTCTTCACAGAGGAAGATCTTAGAACAGCAATAAGAAAAACCAAAATCGGAAAAGCGCCAGGCATGGCCACATTACTCCAGAAATGTTGAAGCATATGGGCAAGAAAGGAACTAGAATGTCTGTTACAAATCTTCAATTCAACAGAAAAAATGGTTCATCAGACTGAAAATAGGAATAATCACGCCAATTTTTAAGAAAGGAGACAATGTACGAAGTACAGAAGCATTATTCTCCTAAGTGTAGTACGAAAATTATTTGCCAGAATATTGGAAAAAAGTTAAAGAACAGATAAAGAACACCTTAGAAGATTTACAATGCGAATTCAAACCCAACACAGGCGTGCCCAACATTTTCACAATAAGACAAATAGTAGGAAATAAGAGATAAAGTATGGAATTGTTTTGAGAAAAGAGGAGTATCAGCAAGGATAATTAATAATATAAAAAATCTATATAGCAACAATAAAAACTATATAAGAATTAGGAAGAGTACATCAACAATGTTCAGCACTAAAACAGGCTTTAGACATGGATGTATTTTTAGCCTTTTACTGTTCTCCTTATATCTAGAGGAAATAATCAAAAATGTAATACATAAACTCAAAACATACAAGGTGGGTTATCGAAAAATTAAATTCATAAAATTAGCTTAACTAAGTTACACAGACGACACGATAATAATAGGGTGGTTGAACATTTTTTAAAAATTATTTTATTAGAAAGAGTTTGTAATTTAAACACAGGAAATAAAGAAAAAAAAATTTTTCATTATAGTTTTTGAAATATTAGAGAAAAAATAATCGCGCCAAAATTTCTTGCTTATATCTCCCCCCTACTCCTATGACGTCATCGGTCATGGTTCTAAACTGCGCGTGTTCGCCAACCAGTGAAGCTGTTTTCTTGTTGGTGCACTGCGACACCATGACCAATGACATCAGCAAATAGTGGGGGACACTTTAAGTCACGTGATTTATTTGAAAATTTACACATTTTTCAATCATTCATAACTCTTAATTTATAGGGATTATTACCATTTTGTTTTCACAAATAATTTTTAAATAGATAAATGTATTCATATATAATATAGATTTCCGAATTCAAATTTCTTGCAACCAACCTATTAATGAAACGGAAGAAGAACTACAGTACAATATTAACATACTGAATGAGGAATTTAAGAAATGAAAAATGAAAATAAACAAAGACTAAACCAAAACAATGATCGTAAATAAAAAAGAAAAATCTTATGACAAAAATAGAAAATACAAAATTAGAACAAGTGCAAACTTTTAAATACCTAGGTGTAAGTATCAATGAAACTGGTGATCTCGAACAAGAAATTATGAAAGAATAAACAAAGCAGGAAGTCTTTTAAACGCCCTAGAACAAAAATTTTTAAATAAGAAAGAAGTACAAAAAAAAACAAAATGGAAGTTTTTAAAAGTAATAATACCGGTAAATCACCTACGGATGTGAATCATGGACAACCACTGAAAAACATCAAAGTCAAACTAAGAAGCATAGAAATGAAATTCTTACGCAAAATTGAGGGAAAGACTAAACTAGACAAAATTAGAAACAAATTATACAGTCAGAAATGAAACACAATCAGTAAAAGAAATAATAGAACAGGGACAACTCAGATAGAAAGGATACACACAAAGAATGGATGATTCAAGACTAACAAAATGTGTACATGAAGCGAAATTATTAGGCAAAAAGAAAAGAGGAAGACCGATAAAAACGTGTGAAGAATAAGTAGCAGAATGCAGAGGTGCAAATTGGCAAGAATGTAAAGCAATGATGGAAGACAGGGCAACATGGAAGAAGTACTGAAAAAAGCACAGAAATAACTTTATGAAACCAACACACATAGCCTTACATTGAAAGGTACAAAGTCTTTAGGATTAGGATTTAGGATTAAGTAAGTTACGTTATGTACACAAAAACACTAGGTTACCAATGCAACTCAACTGCATAATGTTTTTGGCCTGTCATCGTATAATTAAAAATTACATTCCATTTGATAGCAGTACTGTGTAACACGTTGTACGTACCTCAGGAGGACAAAACTTTACTCCTATGGATGAATAAAAAATTTCATACGTAGGCGTAAACCTTCTCTTTTGGTCTTCTTATACGTAAATAACTATTATGGTCAAAACATGTATAATAAATACATTGGATTTTACGTAATATTGTAATTTACAGTTTTGAACTCAAATCACATTTTTATTCCTTTTGACTGGATCCGTTTACCTCCTTCGTACAGTAAGTGTCTTACTGAAACGTTTTTACGTTTTTAGTGATCTGATCCGATAATCTATCCAATTTTCTTTTTACATTTTTAATATTTTATACACAATTATAAAGAGCATTTGCTTCTTTGAGTATTATGTTGTAATAAGGGATCATATTTATAAAAACAAGAGGCATGCATAATCTGTGACGAAGCGTCACGAAGCAGTCTTATTTTAACAGTGTTTTTCACCGTAAATTAGTAGTCAAATTTAACGAAGCTCTACCTTCCAAATATACTATTGCCTAGAATTTTGCATTCGAATCAAACAACTGCGCAAGGCCAGCGCGCGCATATCTAGTAATGGCAGAACAACATGGAGTTTTATTTGTTTACATTGTGTTTTTTTGAAGTTGTTCTGCAAATCATCACTCTGATTTTCTTGATTCGAATACCATCAGATGCAAGACAGTGTTCTACGTAGTGTAGTGCGCAACACATCGCAGTAAGGTGGTTTATGTGAAAGTGGAGTTTTGAAAAACATAACCATCAAAAATGTGTTTGGGTTGAAGTCAAATTGCTCGTTCGGTTAATTTCATGTGGCGAAATTAACTCGTTTGGTGATTTATGGCAATTTTAAGTGTTTTTATTACTGTTTCTATTGAATTTAAATGTTATTTATTTATTATATTTATATATTGTATATTTGTTTTGTGACTATGTTCACCTCCGGTGGTAGTTACGGAGGGAAGGGGGGTGAATATTTATAAAAGCGCGGTCGTTGACCGACTCTTGGCTTTCTTTAGTGAGTTTTTGGCCAAATAAAGACGTAACATAAAAGATGTTAAGCAGGGTTTTTTTATTTGAATTATTTTACGTTTGTTTTTTTGTCCTTCCACTGGTGAACATAAGGTAGGTGGAAGTGAAGTATTTATGAGAAAATTCAAATCACACGCTTGTGTGAGCTGCTACGCAGTACTTCCACCTAGGTGGATGTACCATTAAAATGCAAAACACATTCACAGTTGTTCGGAATGTGGCTGCCAGCTTTTATACAGTGGAGCCGGGGTGGTTCAAAACAACAATAATGATAGTTAACTATGATAGGGCGCCACGTAGTTGTTGTTAAAAAAAAAACCTAGTATACAACTACGAAAATACTTCCTACTGCCCTGCAGCTAATATTCGTAAAACTACCTGAAATCGGGATCCCAAAAAATAATAATTCAAATAAAAAAATAAAACTCTATTCAACTGAATTTAATAAACGAGTAAAATGTAAGCGTAAGTAACGATAATAGTTTCAAACAAGTGTATATATAAAAAATCAAATCTTTGCAGAAGTACGAAAAATACTGCAGCTCGTGTGAGATCGAAATTGAACGAGAATAAACTAATTTAACCACCTTGGTAGCTATACTCCGGGGATGGGGTACGCACGACAGGGCGAGGACTGCCATGTGCAAGCAATGTACTAATTAAATAGGCGCAAAACGATGCACGGCGGATGGTTGGTCGACCAAGCACACCACGATACAGGCGCATTAAAAGTGACGTAGCAACGTGAGTCCTGCCTCTCTCTCTACAACCACACAATCCCGAATTCGAGTTCAAGACTAAATAATAATTATTTATGGTACAAGTGTGTTACATTGCAGATAAGTTACGTAGGAAAAGTTTAGCTCACGAAGCCGTTAGGCCGAGTGTGGTATTTTTTCAAGTGACTTAGTAATTAACACACGTGTGCCATACAACATTTTATCCAACACATTTTAATCATTGATATAAAATACATATAAGATTTTTGACAGATGGTATTTCGAAATGACATTTAGGAACAAAATAGTGGTTTTATAACGTAGTTACTATGATACGAACCAAAAAACAGTGAGCTAATATATTTAGCTCACTAGTGACTTATGACCTACTTTATTTATCTAAAAACAGCATACTTATATCGTTATAATTACACGGTGTTGGATAAATAAATATATACAACCAATATAATAATAAGTAAACGTTTCTCGCGCGAGCTCTCACGTAAAAATTATACAAAGTGGATGTACGGTTCCAATTTTCAATAATTGCTCTAATAGTAAATTTTAAGCTTATGCTTATAAAGAGGATAAAGTTAATAAACAAAATAAAATAAAATAAAGGGAGCTTATCTGTGGTCCTTGATGCAAGGTGGTAGTTCCTAATGACGGCGCAGCAAGTTTGGCGACGTCGAGTCCGGCAGAGCAAGATGGCGAGCTCTGGACTGCACAAGAATGTTCAAGGCTAAGCTCGATTTGCAAGGGATAGCACCTTGGCCCACGGATCGTTCCAACCGAATGATAAATCCAAATAAAGTTCCAAAGCGCTTCAGGTCAATTTCTTGTGCGGCGTATCTGGCGATAATGCTCGTACTTGTGCACGAGAATTTTGAATTGCACAGTAGGAAAAAAATACGAAACGAAAATATCAACTAGTGATGCCAATAAAGAACCTGAGGTGTAAGGCGGTTCTAAAAGAATTTCAATGCCACATGTGTAATTAGATCCGGATAAATTCGCGGAAATATGCTCAATTTCTAGATGCGATAATTTTCAGTATACTCCCCGGTAGCGGGCAATTAAAATTTGCTTTTAAATATCCAAATTTCAAAACTTTAAACAATTTTAACTTTCACTGAAAGGTTCGCAATACACGAGCAATAGAAAAGAAAGATCGTCACGCTTGCCAAAAATTAATCTTCGATCTTGCGCAAATTCATCGATTCTAAATAAATAAAAGGGCATAAACCGACTTCGACATAGAGTTTTACTGAATGCCTAGTTCACAGGGGCAAAATTAACAAAAAATGTTACGATAATTTTAAACCGTAACAGAGCAAAACGTGTGTATGTATATTTTCATCCCGTGCACGAGTTGTGCGTAGTGATAGTTTGTGGATTCCGATTACTAGGGGCGGAGAAAAAGTAGTGATTGCGCTATCATTATCGAGATAATTTTGGATGAATTTCGGCGTAGAAAGAATCCTCGAATCCAGATGTAGTCATTTTGCTTCGTGAGTCACGGAACAGGATTCGGCTTGTACATCAGCCACCGCCAGGACTAATCAAGGATAGTTCTGCTGAATTTGGTTTTGCGTTCGTTTTTACTTCGTCCTCGCATCACGTGCACGTGGGTGAGCGAGCAACGCAGGTTGTAAGAATAACCGATTTCCATCCGAAATTTATTTATGCTTTTATTTACGTCTTTTTACTGTCTTTTTTGAGAAGTCGTTTCGTGACACTGGGTTCAAATGAGCGACCACAACCAATGTTGGAATCCGTACCTTGGACATTTTTTTTCATTGAGATAGCCGTGGCCGTCGTTACTGGAAGCCTGCGAGTTAGACGTCTTTATCGTTACGTAGAGTGGCGCCCGAGATTTGGCAAGGAATAGTGCGATAGCGTTTGTATATTTTATTATACCGTACCTGTCGACAAATTATTGTGCTTTTGTATGAGTTACTGTTTTGTAGGCTGAATTAAAATATCGCTAAATGACACTATTGAAACAAATTCAAACATAGAAATTAAAAATTTGAACCTAAATAAAGCACCATGGAAAGAATTCACGAAGAAAATTAATTAAATCTATATCAATACAAAAAATATCACAAACTGCAACACTACACTATAGAATTTAATAGACCAGATTACTAAAACAGCAGAAAACATAATTGGATATATAAAACAGGCAACTAAGAAACGGGCACCTTGGTGGAACGACTAATGCCAAAAGCCATGCAAGATATAAACCGAGCACTAAATAAATACAGGAATTGGAAAACACTTGAAAACTTAATAGACTACAAAAGAAAAAAAGCCATCAACAAAAGGACAATCAAACAAAGTAAGAAAACGTCCTGGGAAGTATATATCTCTTCAATTAGTACCTTAACACCAATCAAAGAAATATGGTCGAAAATAAGGAAATTAAAAATAAATCTTCCAGTCGTAGGAATTAGAAACTTGAGTATGATAATAAGACAATTACATCACCAAAGGAAATTAATGAAACAATAGTCAAAGAATTTGAAAAAATCTCCAGCAATCTATAATGTGACTGAATTCCTTACGAAAGAAAAACCCAAGAAGAAACTGACTTAAACATAGACGAAAACAAGGAAAAATAAATCAACGAAGCTATTAAATATGAGGAATTAATACCAGCTATACAATAAACAAAAGACAATAGAAGTCCTGGACTACACAGCATCCCATTTGAATTTATCTAACAGTAATAAATAGTTTCCTAGATCTTTTTATTTGGAAACATAATACATTCCCAGACAAATGGAGAGAAACAATACTAGTTCCGATGAAAAAAAAAAAAACAGGGAAACCAAAAACAGACGTAAGAAACTACAGACATATCTCATTAACAAAATCACTATGTAAGATCTTTGATAAATAATCAACAAGAGATTAATCTGGTGCAAAACTATGGAGTTCAAAGCCATATCCTTCACTTTATCGAAATGGATACTTATTAGAACATACACTCTTGAAACCGGAATCTTCCAGGGTGCCATTATAAGTGTAACACTATTCCTGATAGCCATTAACAAAATTATTGACGACTAATACAAAGCACCAGTCAAAGCGGTCCTATTCGCAGATGATTTTCTCATATATAGTAGAGGGAGCAACGTAGACACAATAGAAGCCAACTTAAAGTCAACAATAAACGATCTTCAAAACTGGACCAGACAAACAGGCCTTAAAATATCAGCTACCAAAATAAAGTCCATACATACTTGTAGACTACGCCAAGCTGAAAATTACTCAAACCTTATCATCGATAACAGCGAAATAAAAACGAGAAATAAGTAAGATTTCTAGGGGTCACCTTCAACCAAAGACTCACATGGAAACCGCATATCTTAGATCTTAGATCTAAGATATGCGGTTTCCATGTGAGTCTTTGGTTGAAGGTGACCCCTAGAAATCTTACTTATTTCTCGTTTTTATTTCGCTGTTATCGATGATAAGGTTTGAGTAATTTTCAGCTTGGCGTAGTCTACAAGTATGTATGGACTTTATTTTGGTAGCTGATATTTTAAGGCCTGTTTGTCTGGTCCAGTTTTGAAGATCGTTTATTGTTGACTTTAAGTTGGCTTCTATTGTGTCTACGTTGCTCCCTCTACTATATATGAGAAAATCATCTGCGAATAGGACCGCTTTGACTGGTGCTTTGTATTAGTCGTCAATAATTTTGTTAATGGCTATCAGGAATAGTGTTACACTTATAATGGCACCCTGGAAGATTCCGGTTTCAAGAGTGTATGTTCTAATAAGTATCCATTTCGATAAAGTGAAGGATATGGCTTTGAACTCCATAGTTTTGCACCAGATTAATCTCTTGTTGATTATTTATCAAAGATCTTACATAGTGATTTTGTTAATGAGATATGTCTGTAGTTTTTTACGTTTGTTTTTGGTTTCCCTGTTTTTTTTTTTTCATCGGAACTAGTATTGTTTCTCTCCATTTGTCTGGGAATGTATTATGTTTCCAAATAAAAAGATCTAGGAAACTATTTATTACTGTTAGATAAATTCAAATGGGATGCTGTGTAGTCCAGGACTTCTATTGTCTTTTGTTTATTGTATAGCTGGTATTAATTCCTCATATTTAATAGCTTCGTTGATTTATTTTTCCTTGTTTTCGTCTATGTTTAAGTCAGTTTCTTCTTGGGTTTTTCTTTCGTAAGGAATTCAGTCACATTATAGATTGCTGGAGATTTTTTCAAATTCTTTGACTATTGTTTCATTAATTTCCTTTGGTGATGTAATTGTCTTATTATCATACTCAAGTTTCTAATTCCTACGACTGGAAGATTTATTTTTAATTTCCTTATTTTCGACCATATTTCTTTGATTGGTGTTAAGGTACTAATTGAAGAGATATATACTTCCCAGGACGTTTTCTTACTTTGTTTGATTGTCCTTTTGTTGATGACTTTTTTTCTTTTGTAGTCTATTAGGTTTTCAAGTGTTTTCCAATTCCTGTATTTATTTAGTGCTCGGTTTATATCTTGCATGGCTTTTGGCATTAGTCGTTCCACCAAGGTGCCCGTTTCTTAGTTGCCTGTTTTATATATCCAATTATGTTTTCTGCTGTTTTAGTAATCTGGTCTATTAAATTCTATAGTGTAGTGTTGCAGTTTGTGATATTTTTTGTATTGATATAGATTTAATTAATTTTCTTCGTGAATTCTTTCCATGGTGCTTTATTTAGGTTCAAATTTTTAATTTCTATGTTTGAATTTGTTTCAATAGTGTCATTTAGCGATATTTTAATTCAGCCTACAAAACAGTAACTCATACAAAAGCACAATAATTTGTCGACAGGTACGGTATAATAAAATATACAAACGCTATCGCACTATTCCTTGCCAAATCTCGGGCGCCACTCTACGTAACGATAAAGACGTCTAACTCGCAGGCTTCCAGTAACGACGGCCACGGCTATCTCAATGGAGAAAAATGTCCAAGGTACGGATTCCAACATTGGTTGTGGTCGCTCATTTGAACCCAGTGTCACGAAACGACTTCTCAAAAAAGACAGTAAAAAGACGTAAATAAAAGCATAAATAAATTTCGGATGGAAATCGGTTATTCTTACAACCTGCGTTGCTCGCTCACCCACGTGCACGTGATGCGAGGACGAAGTAAAAACGAACGCAAAACCAAATTCAGCAGAACTATCCTTGATTAGTCCTGGCGGTGGCTGATGTACAAGCCGAATCCTGTTCCGTGACTCACGAAGCAAAATGACTACATCTGGATTCGAGGATTCTTTCTACGCCGAAATTCATCCAAAATTATCTCGATAATGATAGCGCAATCACTACTTTTTCTCCGCCCCTAGTAATCGGAATCCACAAACTATCACTACGCACAACTCGTGCACGGGATGAAAATATACATACACACGTTTTGCTCTGTTACGGTTTAAAATTATCGTAACATTTTTTGTTAATTTTGCCCCTGTGAACTAGGCATTCAGTAAAACTCTATGTCGAAGTCGGTTTATGCCCTTTTATTTATTTAGAATCGATGAATTTGCGCAAGATCGAAGATTAATTTTTGGCAAGCGTGACGATCTTTCTTTTCTATTGCTCGTGTATTGCGAACCTTTCAGTGAAAGTTAAAATTGTTTAAAGTTTTGAAATTTGGATATTTAAAAGCAAATTTTAATTGCCCGCTACCGGGGAGTATACTGAAAATTGTCGCATCTAGAAATTGAGCATATTTCCGCGAATTTATCCGGATCTAATTACACATGTGGCATTGAAATTCTTTTAGAACCGCCTTACACCTCAGGTTCTTTATTGGCATCACTAGTTGATATTTTCGTTTCGTATTTTTTTCCTACTGTGCAATTCAAAATTCTCGTGCACAAGTACGAGCATTATCGCCAGATACGCCGCACAAGAAATTGACCTGAAGCGCTTTGGAACTTTATTTGGATTTATCATTCGGTTGGAACGATCCGTGGGCCAAGGTGCTATCCCTTGCAAATCGAGCTTAGCCTTGAACATTCTTGTGCAGTCCAGAGCTCGCCATCTTGCTCTGCCGGACTCGACGTCGCCAAACTTGCTGCGCCGTCATTAGGAACTACCACCTTGCATCAAGGACCACAGATAAGCTCCCTTTATTTTATTTTATTTTGTTTATTAACTTTATCCTCTTTATAAGCATAAGCTTAAAATTTACTATTAGAGCAATTATTGAAAATTGGAACCGTACATCCACTTTGTATAATTTTTACGTGAGAGCTCGCGCGAGAAACGTTTACTTATTATTATATTGGTTGTATATATTTATTTATCCAACACCGTGTAATTATAACGATATAAGTATGCTGTTTTTAGATAAATAAAGTAGGTCATAAGTCACTAGTGAGCTAAATATATTAGCTCACTGTTTTTTGGTTCGTATCATAGTAACTACGTTATAAAACCACTATTTTGTTCCTAAATGTCATTTCGAAATCCCATCTGTCAAAAATCTTATATGTATTTTATATCAATGATTAAAATGTGTTGGATAAAATGTTGTATGGCACACGTGTGTTAATTACTAAGTCACTTGAAAAAATACCACACTCGGCCTAACGGCTTCGTGAGCTAAACTTTTCCTACGTAACTTATCTGCAATGTAACACACTTGTACCATAAATAATTATTATTTAGTCTTGAACTCGAATTCGGGATTGTGTGGTTGTAGAGAGAGAGGCAGGACTCACGTTGCTACGTCACTTTTAATGCGCCTGTATCGTGGTGTGCTTGGTATATATATATATATATACAGGGTGGCCCAGTGAAAATTATCAGCGCAATTTTTGGCCACTTAACATTAATTTTGCTAAAAACGCTCGAACACGTCAATTTTAATATAAAGGGGGACACCTAAGTGGATTAGTAGCAATGACATAACTTCAACCCTAAAATGGGTGTGGACTGCACCTCAAAAATTTTAAATGGAAAAGGGTGTCAAACATTTCACAGTTCGAAAGGCCTTTCAATTCTCTTTTCAACATTTTTTTTATTTTTTAAATCCGATCATTAGTTCCAGAGAAATATCGTTTAAAACAAATTTTATCAGGTATTCAAAATTGCCATCAAGTAGGCTAAAACAAATGACAGAAACTAAATAAACAATTCTTTCGACAAATTGTTTGTAATAAACAAGTAATTTGTAAGTTGGATTTTTTTTGTGAGGTTATTTGAAGTCTAAAGTTTATCCCACGCTACCCGGATTTTTAGAAGATTTACGGTAACGTACCGTATCTCCAAAATTTTGAGCAAAATCTTTATTATTATATGGAAGTTGGAAATAGTCATTTTAAACACCTAATAAACTGATACTTGAGTTTCTGTCATTTGTTTAAGCCTACTTGATTGCAGTTTTGCACACCAGATAAAATTTGTTTTAAACGATATTTCTCTGGAACTAATGATCGGATTTGAAAAATAAAAAAACTGTTGAAAAGAGAATTGAAAGGCCTTTCGAACTGTGTCATGTTTGACACCCTTTTCCATTTAAAATTTTTGAGGTGCAGCCCACACCCATTTTAGGGTTGAAGTTATGCCGTTGCTACTAATCCATTTAGGTGTCCCCCTTTATATTAAAATTGACGTGTTCGAGCGTTTTTAGCAAAATTAATGTTAAGTGACAGACTAGTTTCTCTATATATATTGCACAGGACAATAATACATGCATTTATACATCTTATTGAATATAGATTACTTCATTTTAATAGCACAATTCAATGAAATTTACAAAAATAAATTAAAAATTTCCCCCTCATATTTTTATTGCTTTACACACAATACGAAGCCTGTCAAATCGTGATTATGAGGCTACAGAGTTTTTAGTTCGAATCCGGCTTAGGACTTTTATTATATGCTTTCTGTTTTTTATGTTAACTTTACTTTGTTGCGTCATAGAATTCTTTAATTACTGAAAAATATCTAAAGTTACGCTTTTATATATAATTAATATTGTTAGAAGAGGCCTGGGTATTCTGACGGGTTCCCAAGGGAGAAAAAATATAAAATCTATATTGGCATAATTTAAAAGTTATTTGTACTTGTGCGACTGGACGCTTTTATAAATTCTAATTTATATAGAAGTTAACATAGTGTGATATCTATCCATACAAGCTTATAAGTGTAGTATAGTCATTGTATTAAAATGGGTAAACGTAAGAAAAGTATAAGGAAAAGGCGTTTACCGTCCAGTTCATCAAGCTTCGAAACCGAAAGCTTTGTAGAAAGGTCACAGAATAGGTTTATACAGAAGCGGCAGTAAGACAGAGAAACGATAATTAGAGAGAGATGGGGAATGTGAACAAATTTAAAGGGCTCATTCTTTAAAATCGAAAAGTTTCCTCACATCTTAGAGAGAGATAGGGGAAGGGAACAAATTTAAAGGTCTACACAATACTTCTAGGTTATAGAACTAAATAGGGTAACATGAAAGGTACCGACACGGAGTGTCGCTTCTGTATGTAACTATTCTGTGGAGAGGTCGAGGAAGAAAAAAAGGAATCACGAGAAAGATCGCGGTCAGATACTTCTTTGATAATTCGGAGAATGCACAGGTGATAGAAAGGATGATGAAAGAAATTAAAAACACAGAGAAATAATAAGGAAAGCCTCATCTGATATTATACATAAATTAATGTTCCAACTACGTCATTCTTCGTCTAAATTTAATCTATGTGACAAAATTTTACTATGGTTATTTGGATCAGTAAAGTAGATGAGTGTACAATTGTACATAACTTTATCAGTGGGACGACATTACTGTGTATCTTGCGTTAGGAAAATTGAAAGGTACGGCCATAATAATATGGTATAGTAGAAGTTCAGATAAATGAAACTGACTTAAGCGGGTTATACAACCTTTTATGGATGGGTAAGAGGCTTTGTGGTCAGGTGTTATAAATTATCCTAACTCAAAGGTATCACTTGAAAAGTAAGAACAGGTCCGTATTAAATAAATTCATACTATACTTACTTTGTATAAATTTTGTAAACTGAAAATATATAATAAGAAATAAGACACAATAAATATATAATTTTAGTTAACTACAGAAATATATTTATATGAATAAAAATAAAATTCAATTTTTTAAACAACGAAGTATTTCTTATATTTACTTAATTTTGTATTTAAAATTTACGGTTGAATTTATTTTAATAATTTAATATTCTCAATTTACAAATTAAAATGAGACGACGGCATTTAAAATGCATTAATATTTGAATATTTTACTCTAGATTTAAAAGTTAAGTTAAAAGGAAACATTTTGAAAGAAAATTTCTGGTACGGCCCTTAACATCATACGACAGAAAAATCTACCTGCCTAAAAGTACCAATACCGCAAGTCCCATAAAACTTTATAAGGGCCAATCGGCTTATCCGAAAGTGAATTTCATTTATCTGAGCTTCTACTATATGAGGGTATGAAGACCAAAAATATTATTGATCACTTTTCCAGCAAAAACTAGTTTTGATAAATTATTGTATCAAGTTGTTACATACAGTACGTCAGCTGGTCACTATCTAAATGAATATTGTTTTAACAAATGAACAAAATTATTATTCTTCTTCTTCACTGTTGACCTTATGCCTTTTAGGGCGTCGGCTGAGTTGTACAGGGTGCGGCAGCATAACTTCCTTTTTTCAAAACTCAATAAAAACTATTGTGTGCATCGGAAAATATTTATTTATTTTTTATAATGTAGGTACATGTCTAAAGTTTTTATTTACATTGTTTTGAAGATCAAATCTGTTAGGTGTTGCGAAGAATTTTCCCCTTTACCACTTTGCTAAATAATCAACAGGACAGGAGCTGTGATTTTTTAAAAAAATGTCCACTACTGCTAAAAAAAAAATTATTTATTTCTCATTTCTTTTGTAGCCTATGTTGTAGACAGTCAAATTGCGAAGAATTTTCTTCTTTACCACTTTGCTAAATAATCAACAGGACAGGAGCTGTGATTTTTTAAAAAAATGTCCACTACTGCGAAAAAAAAATTATTTATTTCTCATTTCTTTTCTAGCCTATGTTGTAGACAGTCAAATTGCGAAGAATTTTCCCTTTTACAACTTTGCTAAATAATCAACAGGACAGGAGCTGTGTTGCAATAACCGAACATCCGCTTGAAAAGTAGGCCTCAACGGCAAAGGCACGCTCCTCACTATTCCAACGCATGATGGCGACTGAACCGTGTCGGGACAAAACTTTACAGTACCCCCTCTTGAACGAGACACTAACAGAATGGCGCGCATTTTAAAAAAGGAAGTTATGCTGCCGCACCCTGTATTATTTGAGTTCTCTACTATCCATGCTTTCCATCCTGTTCGGTTCTCAGTTACATTTCTAAGTTCCTGTGGGGTCTCTCCTCTTTTAGTGTCGATTTCTTCAGTAAGGTACATCCACTGTTTCCTTGGTTTTCCCCTCTTTCTTTTATTTTGTTTCTTAGTTTCTACTATTTTCTTAACTACCCTATTTTCGTCCATACGTTATATGTGTCCATACCATCTCAGTTTTTTGTTTTCTATTTTTGTCATAATCAGATCTTGTAGTATTTGTTCATTTCATGTGTAGTTTTGTTTTTCCACTAATTTTTCATTTCCATAGCACTGATTTTTTATTCATGTTCTTTTAGTGTTATCCAAGTTTCCCATGCATATATTATAGCGTTTTCGATTGGGATGCACTGAGTGTGCACTGAGTGCGCTCGGAAATTTTTGTATGACGTCATGCTCGGCACTGGTGTCGCACTCGTGTTGCCCGAGTGTCGAGCAGATAAAACTACCCAAATCGAATACACCAAACACTCAGTGCACTAGAAATGGCGGGATCAAGCTGTGATACAGAAAGCAAAAGAAACATGACATTGAAAAATGTGTGTATATTTTCATACATTGTTATTAATTGATTGCAAGTCTGCCTTGAAACTAAAAACAAAAATTTGCATTAAAGTTAAGCTTACAAGAATAAAAAATAATCATTTCATTTTAAATAACAAGTCTATTTTACTGTACATATTAACATTTATTACTCATATCATCATTGTTATATTCGTTTATTACTTCAGTGATAAAATCTTTCCCTTTCGGCCTTTTCCGATATTGCTTCACCACATTTTCAATATTTTCCTCATCACAACTTGAAGATGAAGATTCGAGTAATGTTTGCAGAGTAACGATATCTTCCAGATTCAAATACATCGCGCCTTTCAGTGTTCGAAAATAACTGCACTACGGCTAGAGACGGTGCAGTATTTATTGCACTGAGTGCGCACTGGGGGCAATATGCCTGGCCCAATCGAATACGGAAAAGGTTGCACCCTTGCACTGGAAATCCCAATCGAATACGCCAGTTGCCCGCAGTGCGCACTGAGTGCAGTCAATGCATCCCAATCGAAAACGCTATTAATATCGGAAGTACTACTGTGTTGTAAACTCTCATTTTAGTTTATAGATCTATTTAATTTTTACTCAATATCTGGTTATTTATCGAATGGTATATATTTAAAGCTCTTTGGCTCCTCTTTCCTAATTATAAATCTATTTTGCCATTATTACTTAATATAGTTCCTAAATATTCCAATGCTTTTACTACTTCTAGCCTTTTTTCACTGAATGTTAATAAAATTTCTTCTTCCCTGATTTCTTTCTCATTTCTTATCATGACTTTCGTTTTGTTTGTAGTTAGTTCCATTTTTAGAGCTCTTATTTCCTCTGCCTACACATTTATTAATTGTTGCATATTTCTTTGTAACTTTGCTATTAGGACGATATCATCTGCATATAATAAATATGAGATTTTCGTTGGGACTAAGTTTCTGTATGCTATTATTGTTGGTTTAATTTTGGTCTTTGTGTTCTTTATTATTTTGTCCATTACTATTATAAAGAGTAATGGGCTAACGCTGATGTCTTGTTTAACCTCTTTTTCCATTTCGAACACTACTGATCGATCGCCATTTAGTTGCATCTGTGCATATACTTTGCTATAGATACACATTTATGTGTTTTTGAGAAACATTTAAGTCATTTACACATTTCCATATTACCTTTCTTTTAATATTATTGTACGCGGATTTTAAATCTTTAAATGTTAAAATAATTTCTCTCCACTATCTATCGCCCTCTCCATCAAGTTTTTTTATGATAGTTATATTGTCGTTTGTTTGCTTGTTCGTGTAATAAGCCGCTTGTTCGTCTTTTTGCTTGTTTGCTATCTGGTTCCTTTGTTTTCTTTTTATTATATTTGTATATACTTTGAAAGTCACTGATGAGAGACATATATCTCTATAATTTTCATAACTCATGTGCTCTCCTTTTTTGTGAATTGGTAGTAAAGTTCTTCTTCCAGTCTTCAGGAATTTTTTGAGTATTCCATGCTTCTTTGAGAAATGAATGTAACCATCTTTTTCCTTCCTCTCCTCACCACTTTATCATTTTAGGTTCTACTTTGTCTTCCCCACTTGCCTTTCCACTTTTAATTTTTCTTAGGGCTTCTTCAATTTTACACAACTCTATTTATTTCTTCCATTATTTCGCCTTGCTGACATTGAACCAGTAGTTCTATTCTCTCTTCTTGTATTTGTTATTCTTTGAACATCTCTACATAGTAATTTTTTCACCTTTTCCGTATTTTTGTCTTGTTCGTGATTATTTCTCTCTATATGTCTTTCATAGTTCTTATTTCTGTCTCCTTCCTTCCCTTCATATTTCTAATGCCGTCCCAACATTTTCTGTTACTATTTAAATAGTTCTCATTGAGTTGTTCACCATATTTTTCCCAGCTTCCTTTTTTTAGCATTTCTAACTTCTGTTTTTACTTCGTCTCTTAATTTTATGTTATATTTTTTATCTTGATTATTCATAGTTTGTAAGTATTTTTTTCAGGCTACTTTTTTTGTTTAATTTTATTTTTTAGATTGTCTGACTACCAGCTCGTCAAATAAACAAAATTAAATAAATTAAAACTGAATCTTTGTGATTTGCAAATAATAGATTATGTGGTAGAAGGAATTAAAGATGATATTTTCTACGTTGTGTAGTGTTCGTGGCATGAAAAATCAATATAAAATATTCGGTAAAAGATGATATTTTTTAGGTTATGTATGTAATGATCGAGCCATAATAAATTTATGTAAAACATTTGATAAAAGATTACCTATATTTTCTAGGTTGTGTGGTGTTCGAGGCGTGATAAATTCATGTAAAACAATTGGTAAAAGATGATATTTTTTAGTTTGCGTATTATTCGAGGCATGGTAAATACATGTAAAACACTTGGTAAAAGATAACATTGTATAGTTTGTGTTCGAGGTATAATGAATTCATGTAAACACTTGGTAAAAAATTTCTAGGTTGTGTGGTGTTCGAGGCATGATAAATTCATGTTAAACACTTGCTAAAAGATGATATTTTTGGTAAAAAATGGTAGGTCTGGATTATGTAGTGTTCGAGGCATATTAAATTCATGTAAAATACTCCGTAAAAGATGATATTTTCTGGGTTGTGAAATGTTCGAGGCATGATAAATATATGTGAAATGCTTGGTAAGAGATGGTATTATTTGTTTGTATAGTGTTCGAGGGCATAAAAGATTATTGTAAAACAATTAGTAAGAGAATGTAAAGTTGTTTGGCGCAAATAAGATTTATGAAAATAAAAACACACAAGGTTAACTGAAAAAACAGAAATGGAGTTTTAGAAAAATCATTATTAATAATACTGGTTACTCTAAATGGCAGGCAAAGCCCAATTATTGAATAAAGGAAACCAAAGAAAAATTCATAAAAGATAAACTAAGTTAACAAAACATTTTAGGTGCGATGTGAAAGACATCAACTGAAGATAATTTTTGTTCATACAGGAAACACATTTGGTGAATAGACGCTTTATCAAGAGTATTGGTTCGGGTAATATTTAAATGAAAACGACTTATGACGGGTCTGATACAATGGGGTGTGAAAATTAAGAAGACCAAGAGATTGACTGTCAGCTATTTTATTATGTATAAATTTGAATAAGTGATAAACAAATTAAAATTACGTCGTTCTAAAAGTAAGTTAAAAGTATTTAATAGATCTGTATATGAAATAGCGTGATCGGGATAATGGTTCAAGACTTTAAAGTGCAAGGGATCTTTATGAACTTCGAAAAAATGGGCTCCAGATAATTGAGTAGTATTTGAATTTTGGTCCTACATATGAGTAATGTAATATAAAGAGCGGGTGTTTCTAATAACAAAATCTAGCATGCGAGCTGTACATTTGTAAATAAAATTGATATGCGGAATAAATGTAAGAGAATGATTAAATTTCACTCCAAGATCAGTATGCTGATAAGTACGATTTAAATTTTTATTATTAATGGTGCATTTGAAAAGAACTGGTGAAGGTTTCTTCTCATAAAATGTGCATTAATAAATAACTTGTACTTGTGTCAACATTAGAAGCGTTATAATTATTTGTTTAAACTGATTGGAAGAAGGCGTGAATTATTTGGGATAGAGTGGTTTAAAAGATAAGGTAAATCAGCAATGATATTTAAGGCAGCATGATAATTATATTCTGCATCAATAAAAAAAAATCATCTGAATACGTAACACTCCAAATTGTGTTAAAAACAACAAGACAAGAGTTCTACCGAGTGAGTTGTGCACTGAGTTATATTGCGTAGCATCAAGAAAATCTAATAAGTTTGTAAAACAGCTTGTACTGGTTGTGGTTGCATGATACTTGCCAACTATGTCAACAATATTGAAATATCCTATGATTAAGAACTTATTGTTAAGTTAAGCATTCAAAAAAGTTGTTGAGAGCTGGTGTTCTATACAGTATAAGAATGTTTTTTTATAATTAATTTGGAATATACTATATTAATATTAGGGGGAGTAAAATTCCGGTCCTGGAAGTTGTGACAGTGTTGTGCGAGAGATCTCCGAAACATTAACCTAATATCAAGGCCGTATCGAGTTTAACTCGTGCAAAGTGTTAGAACTATAAACCAGGAAGACTAAAATCCAAAAAAGGGTGAAAAACTAAAAGGTAGGTAAAAGAATATAGAAGTTAAAGTGATTCTAGTACGTGTATAACCTCTGAAGAGATAGTCCGGGTTCATGCGCGTAGCGCAGCTGATCACCAAGCGCATAGAGACGTATTCAGAATTTTTTAAGAATATTAAACAAGCGTTAGAATTGCTACAAAAAATTAATCTACTTTGAGGATGTTTATTTAAAAAATTAAATATCCGCAATAAACATAAGTAGAATGGAAAATATTGAATGTTCAAGCAAATAAATGATAAATTAGATCTAATTTATGGGAAGATAGAAAATTTATTTCAAGAGATGAAGAATACGAAAGAGGAAAACGAGCAATTAAAGATAAAAGTGGAAAGTCAAGACGAGAGATTGATGAAAATAGAAAGAGAAATTAGAAAGAAAAATCTGGTAATTAAAGGAATCCCAGACAAGGAAAATGAAAAATATTCAGAAATTATGCAAAATATTTCTGAAGTACTAACGAAAATGAGAGTGACTAGGTGGAAGAAATAATTAGAATTGGAAAATTTAAAGAAGAATGAGAAAGACCAATTTTGGTCAAACTGGGCCAAGAAAATATGAGAAAAAAGATATTAAGATTCAGAAAATTTTTAAAAGGTTCCGATATATGGATCCAGGAAGACTATTTAAAAAGTATACAGGAGGAGAGAAAACGACTAGTACCACAATGGGGTATTCCAAGCCTACGGCTTTTAAAGAAATTCTTATTGGATATCATTGTTTATCATATATAAGTAATATTAAAGTGAATATAATCATTATTTTTCTGATTTTTAATACCATAATATCAAAATGAAATTGTAATGCATTTGAATCGAGTACGTAAAATTCAGTATCAACCATGTTGTGACGAAGAAGGCACTCGCTTCAGCCTATTGGCTCTTATTCGAACGCGCCACGCCTCTGACTCAGACCTACGAATGTATGTTCTCAGCTGGTTCTCAGTGCCTGTGACGTCACACGCACGGCCGATTTTCTAGGAGGTAATTTATTGAAACTTTTAAAATAAATATCTGGCGTGTTTGAAACCTTTCGGCGAAAAGAAAAAATACGGGTCTAATATTTTTATGCATAGAATAACATATTAAAAAATGAAAAAACTTGGAATACCCCATTAAAAGAAGCAAGAAATAAAGGGTATAAAGCATACATAACTTACAATAAGCTGGTAATAAACCAAGGTTCAAATAGATCAACAGAGATAGGACGAGCACACAGATTAAAAGATATTTTTGGAGAAGCACACAGCAGATCAAAAAGAACGGCATTGTAAAGATCCCCAGATGATGATCATTAGACGCAGAGATGAGAAAAGCAGCTAAAACTAATAAGACAAAAAATTGGTAAAGAGTGACAAAAAGACAAACAAAGGTTACGAAACGGGCGAGAGAAAAGGCAATGAGACAAGGAAAATGACATACTTGAACTTAGCAACGTGGAATGTAAGAGAAACCTACTCAGCAAGGACGATAAAAGTAGTAGTAAGAGAATGTAAAACATTTAGATTAGATATTCTCGCTGTACAAGAAACTAAACAATTGGGAAATGAAATAATCGTAATGGATGAGGAACAGACTTTATGGTAATGGGAAAATTGAAAAATAATGTAAGGCGTTTAACCCAATATCTAAGAGGATGTACTCCATATGGCTAAAAGGGATAAAGCGTAATATAAGCATCATAAATGTGTACACACCCACGGAAGAAAAAGAAGAAAAGGATAAAGATATATTTTATGAGAACTTAGGAATAGAATATGATAAACTACCGATATATGATATTAAGATCGTGATGGGTGACTGTAATGCAAATGTGGGCAAAGAAGAGATGTTTAGGGAAACTGTGAGGAGGCATAGTAAGCATATGGAAACCAATGATAACGGACAAAGAAAAATAAGCTTTGCAATGGAAAAGGGCGTGGTAGTAAGAAGTACACAACATCAGAGAAAGGAGATACGTAAAAGAACATGGATATCTACTGATGGAAGAACAGTCAATCAAATTGACCAGGTGCTCATCGAAAAGCAACACATGAAATTAATTACAAATATTAGAAGCAGGAGAGGTGCTGACAGCAATTCTGACCACTACTTAGTGAAAGTCTACTGTAAAACGAATTAAAAAGAACGAACAAGTATAATGTAGAAAGATTAAAGGATGCAAATGTAAAAGATAAGTATGAAGAACAAATAACCCAGGCGCTACTTGAAAGCGAAAAGAGTACGCAAATTGTACAACAAACGAGAACAATAATAGAAGAAGTAAGCTTGAGAGTAATACCAAGTAATTTAGGTCGACTAAAAACAAAGGAGTGGTTTGGCGAAGAATGTATCGGCCTAGCAGAAGCCAAGAAAAGGATAAAACTTATAAATAATGCAAATGAGATATTTGAATTTGAAGAATTAAATCCTACATTTTTCGGTATAAAAATTTATTATTTTGTACCATTGGTAGTCGAAAAAACTTAATTTGAGTATGTATTAAACAAGAATCCAGCAAGTGTAAATATGAAAATAAGAATATCAGATAAGCTGTCATTATGACACTTTTTAATAACATTTTTTTACCTTAAATTTTACTACATTAGAATACCCCATTGTATGAGCCAACCATCAGATGAGCGAATACATTAAATATCTCAAGAATTATTATTTTGTTAGTTTGTACTCATGTCATGCATTATCTATTCTCACAATTATTTACTTCTACATCGAAAACCATGCACAAAAGTAAACAGAACTAATGAAATAAAGAGAAAGTTGTTTTTGAAGTTACAGTTATTTAATAAAATTCACTGATACTTTTAAATGACTGCAACTCCAAAAACAACTTTCCTTTTATTAATATCCAGTCGATAAAACCAATGATGTATTGAAATAAAGATTGGTGTACTTTTTTCTGTTTTTGTTAAATGAAATTAACGGAGAGACTAGGAGACATATATTTTTCTTATTGCACTAGGTCGTTTCGGTGCCAGACAGTGCCAATGAACTACATATAGACGTTCCAAGTGTAGAGGAAAAACTATCGCGGTGCCAGGCAGAACCAGTGAGCTACACACGACAGTAGGTTCAGAGGTGCATTAGGTGGTTTTGGTGCCTGACAAAGACAATGAGCTACATAAAGATGATCCCAGCGTGGAGGAATTTGGGTGTAAGGGAATGGAGTTTAGAAGACCAGGAGTACTTACTTCGGACAAGCCAAATATAAGTAGAGTCCTGGGCCCGACTCCTCGAGCACAGATTTTACCTCGGTTTATATAAAAAATATCCCTTTTCACTCCTTCAGAACTATGATGGTTCTGGGGTAGTCCACGATCCGAATACGAGATCGTGGAAGCTTGTAGAATATTTTTAATATGTCATCTCAATTGGATGCATGGTAACTTCTTTGTCTTCTAATCCTTTTCCAAAGATGCTGATTTGTAAATAGTTCACACGTACGCCGACGCACCGTCTAGGAAATGTCATTTTTTCAAGTGGTTGTTTTACCCTGACCTGCGCTAGACTAAATAATAAACACATACTTACGGTCTCGAGCCGTATAGTCCCACTAATTTCATTATACAAAATAGATATTCTGCGTAAAATAGTGTGTTCATAAAATATTTAATATGAAGTAGGGATTATGCTCAATATTATTAATAACAAAATTATACATGCAGGCAGTATTGCTTCAGTACAATAATGTTACAGTTGTTAGCGGGACAGTTTTTATTTACCAAAAACTGTTTTCCCACGTTAAATCCCTTTAACAACACTTTTTTGGAACACACGGTATTTATATTGGTATATAACTATATAAGTAATATTAAATATTAAATTAGATATTACTTACAACCTCTAGATTTTTTTTATTAAATTTATTTATATTTTCTTAAGCATTTTACTCAATTTTGTTGTTATATCATGAAATTATACTATTACATGGTTGAATTTAGAAAAAAATACGCTCTTGAATAGGCATACAAATATGTGTAATCCCGTTAAAAAGAAACAGCTGTAACTCGACTATAGGTACCTATATATATATATATATATATATATATATATATATATATATATATATATATATATATATATAGTGTGTGTGTACAACGAAATGCGGAACATAAGACTTTAACATGGGATTTAAAAAAATTGCGGATATTCTCTCTCGTGATTACAATAGGACAAAGTAGTTGAAAATTAAATTCTGCATTAGATACGATCATAATTGATGCAATAGTTCGTTTGTAGTAAGAGATATATTAAATATAAAATGTAAAAATCCGGAAAATATTCATATGACAGTTTAGTGAAGTATCATTGATTATAATTCTTACCGCTGTATTTTAATATTACTTAAGTTAACTTTAGATTCTTTTCCTTAAATAATATGTAAATATTACAAAAATATAATATTATCTACAATTACATATTATTAATGTCGCAACAGACACATATATTTTCTTTTTGTTTATGATTTTGATAGAATGAGATTTTAGCATTATTTTTGATCTATAATTTTCTATTCTTGCATAATGCATTTTTCATTTAATTTTGTTTATTTCGTTTTGTATAATTCAAAATAATTTATATTCCAAATACATGTGCTGTTATACTAGAATATGTAGATATTTTTTTTCTTGCTTTCTCTATAAATTTTTTAATTTTTAATTTCTCGATTAAATACAACCCACCTGATACTTTAGTTCCGCCATCTACTTGTGTTACTGTCACGTTACATTACTTTTTTAACATTGAGTTTTGTCTCTTTGTGGGTTTATGACTTACCTTCAAAAGAAAGGGCTGTGTGTCCCCAAGGCCCAGCACGACCTAGAATTTCGTATAGGATGATGGCAAAAGAGTACACGTCACCTTTCTGAGTGCCTCTTGTAGGAGGCGTTGTTTGACGAAGTAGTTCCGGCGCACGCCACAAAGACCTGCGCAGCTCTCGGTTTTTACTTTGAGGGTCTTCTACTGCAGCTATAAATTCGAACATAAAGAACTATATTTTTGAAAAAATATGTATTATAAAATTGTAAAACTGTATCGGATTCTACAAAAAAACAGTGGCGGATTTATAATTTATTTATAACCAGATTCATATATAATTTACAATTATTGTTTTGACATCTATTTAAAAAAAATGCCGCCCCTGTTGTATTTTGCCGCCCTGGATTAAAACCCCTATAACCCCTAAATTTACCACTGCAACCAAAGAATATATTTTCTTAAAATTATTTACTGTAGAAAATGTAATATGGAATAAAATAGGCAACCAATACAGTTTAGCACTGGATGAACATATAATATAAATGTTTGACATAGCAAAACTTGGTAAAACAAATATAAACAAAAACAAAAAATAATAGCTATTTATATTTCTCAATTAGGACAGTAAAATTATATAATACAATTGTAAAATTAAAAATTGTACGAAAAAGAAATCAGTAATGGTCACAACGGAGTCTCTCGCCAGAACCAAATATATAGTTTTATTTTTAAAATCAATTCTTAAACCGTCAAAATCGGTATGATTCAATACCTCCCGTTGTCGCTAATAATGCGGTAGGTAATAAGTCATTTTTATGAAATGCAAAAATTAATTTTTAAAATGTATTTTAATATATATATTTTCAGGTATATAATTTTTATTATAGAAATTATAATTTTTTGCTCAGGAATTCATAGAAATGTAATAAGACTTGTGGAATTTGGATTTTCGTAGCCACTGTTTAATTGAGCCAATATGTACTACGTATAATGTAGCCCCATTACATGAAATCAACTATTCTCGTAATTTACGGGCTAAATTACAATTATTTACAAAAGGAAAATAATAATAATGGAGGTTATAGGTATGACTTGCTTAATAAAGTATTAATAGTTACTAGCAAGTTATAAAATTAAATGTAAGGGTAAATTTAAATGCTTCAAACTTTATTAAATTAATAGAATAACTGTGTGGATTATCTACCTTTGAATTCGTGTAAACCAAAATCAGTGATTTGCAAAACCCATCGACTATCTATCAAGCAGTTACTAGACCGCAAGTTTCCATGTGACATAATTACACTATCGTGAAGGTATATCATTCCCTGTAAGCATTTTGTTTTATAGCATATCCTATACTACAATATAAAGTAGAACTACCTTTAAAATATCTGTGACTAGTGAAGATACGAACATATTGTCCAAATGCAAGTCTTCATTTGCTAATACATCTTCTAAACTACCTCGTGCGCAATATGCTGTCAAAATAGCAATGTTGCCATGCTCTACACAAGCGCCAATAAAAGGAATTAGGTTTTCGTGGCGTACTTCTCGAATCTACGAAAAATTTTTTTTTTTGTATTTGAATTACAGTAAGCGAAAGTTTAGGTGTGGTACTTTGTATTTAATATGCAAAATCATTGCTTCTCTAATTAGTTTAGCTAAAAAAGCTTCAAATAATATTTATAGAGCATAAAATTTTGCATCTGTATCAAGAAGCGTGCCTTCTAAACTCAGAAATTAGGAATGAAAATGACGTAAATCACCACAAAAATAGCGGTAGCCATGGAATTGAGACAAAAATGAACTGTTTAGCTGTGAAGTTATCTGTGTTAGTTTATTTTTATTATTATTTGAAATTACTGTATTGTATTAAGAACTTATATGCCGATTTTTATGCTCTTCAATTGTTATTTGAAGTTTTTTTTACTTAAAATAATTAGGAAAGCAGAAAATTACAAAAATATGATTTTATATATTAAATCCTTTTATTCGGATATTCGAGTCACAATACAGGATAAGTCATCGAAATGCCCGTCTTTGATATCTCTTTTGTCGTTACAAATACTGCATAAATTTATTAACAGAATTTATTTGTCCACCCAAGGAGTATAATGTAAAATTATTTTCACATATACAGGATGTTGCATTACGGCTTTGCGACAATCGTTTACCTTTTTTAAAAACATGCTATTTATATTTTTATATTTTTTTTTAATTGTATTTTATTGTCCTATATGGACAAATGAATTGTGTTTTAGTTTTCCACGGCGCTGCCAAGTTATTCCGTTTGTTCTCTAAAAAAGATCAAATACACGAATAGCTTTATAAATATGCATTGAAGTTATTTTAATAGTAAAAATTATTTTTTTTCCGTACCACTGTAACTACTCTATGTTCTCACATATATTTTTTTAAATGTAATTATATAGGGAGTTCAATAAAACAAATCAAATGTACTCAAATTTCAAATGGAACATCCTATATTTTATAATTCAGTTAGGTGTCTCTTTGTATTATTTTCATATATTATTAAGGGTATATTTTACTTAAAACTAATAATTTCGGAGATTTTCACCGTAATCATAAATTTATTCTGTATTTCTAACGACAACGGAGATATCGAAGACGAGCAATTCGATGATGATATGTACCTGCTTCAATTCTTTACGAATAGATCTTGTTAGGTCCACAGATCTTTTATGAACTTGTTTAATAGCTACTATATTTCCTTTGTAGATTCCTATTCTGGTATAAGCTCGTTTAGTACTCAAGTCTGCCATTGTATCGGTTATGCTGCTACTTACTGGTGCCTGAAATACACTATGCCGGCATACCTGAATCTGGAAGTATATAATTAAATTACAAAAATTAGAACGTATTTTCATAAATACTTGAAGTATAGATGATGTTAGTAATAAATTATAAAATAAAAATTTAAAACTATTATTAGCCAAAGACATTTCCTAATTTTTGTATTTTTTTCCAATAATTTTTTGAAGAAAAAGAGCCTCAAATACATATGGTACTTAGTTTGTAACAACCAGCCTGGAATGATATTCATTTCATACGAGTATGAAAATTTATAGCACGGACCGAAGAAGAATTATGCAAATCATATGAGTATGAAATGGGAATTCGAGTTACTAAGTATACTACCTTTTCTAAGATCACGATGTTACGAGTATTTCCTAATTAATTTATTTTTTATAATAAAGATTCTAGCAACTAGCTATGAAACAAAGATTAAACAATATTATTTTTCATGAACGTCAAGTTTGAAGACTTTGAGATAAAAATGAAACGTGATAACGAGTAAAAAAGCTTAACTAACACCCCTAGATATTATACAACTTGCGAAAGTAACGTTTATAATTCGAGAAAAAATATGACGTGGTTTATTTGGAACTTGTCATTTTTGGAATTATTGTGAAATATGAATTTATACCTCATGTTGTCTATGGTTACCTTTAGATTTGAAAATGTATTTACAATAAAATATGTATCCGTAGCAATAACAAACATTTCATAAGAAAATTTCCTAGTGGTCGTAGAAACAATTATTTTCATATATTAAACATTTTTTAAGAATGTTAATTTCACAATTAGCAGTATTCAAAATAACAATGTATATTAATCATGTGTTTATCTGATAGTAATATGAGATGAATCATTTATTAATAGCAGATTAATTTAATTATTCTAAAATTACATTGGCTGATTTTGCTGAAACTTTTTCAACACGTGTATGTTGTAATCACTTTTCATATACGTCATGCTGTCACATTCTTTCATGAAAATCAATATTTAATTCTACGTATTTTTAGATGACCTTGTATATCCATAATTTTTAATAAAAATTTCGTCTTACCATGCCCTTATTTCTCGTGGTGGATTCAGCAGTTTCAGTTGGAATTATGGTAATATCTCTCATATCTATTTTCCACAGCAAACAAGCCAATTTTTGTTCATATCTATAATGCCTAAACCATAAATAGTAATACGAAATAATTTATTGCTAATTTAATTTTTTTGTGTATATCTTACTTTAATGCAAATATCCCAATTATAAGAAGGATACTTGAGACAACGCAGATGCCAGCTATAAGTGCCCAGTCTGTTTTGTAGACACATTTCTCTCCAAAAAATCCACAGACAGGTTCTGCTCTTGGTAATTTCCCGCCTATCCATTGAATTGGTCGAGAATCATTGATGTATTTAAATTCCTAAATATAAAATGTCGTACCGGTTACAGTATTCAATAAATGAGATTGGAAAATTGTTAAAAAATAATTTATGTAGATATAATATTACACATATACAATGCTTTACATGTAAGTCCATATTGAGTTAAAAGCAAATCGTTTGAATTTGATTACTACATATAATGCCTACCTTTAAATAGAACAAGAATAATAAAAAATGGAATTGAACGGGTATTACATTCTCGCTTACAAAGAATTTAGAAAAAGAGTTTTAAAATGTTTTAGCTCCATAAAAGGTATGTTCCGAATATAGATGGTTTAGGATAATTACAGAATGGTCTTAAAATTTAATCGAAAAAGAGCAAGACCAGTTCTAATATGGAAGAAACATATAAAACAAACTATTTAAGAATTAACAGATTTAGACTAATATGAGAAGACATCTATAGAATACTGTGTATTATATTTAATTAAGAACATAAATAAATTAATACTTTAGTACTACAAGTTTTAATATTTCACTAATTTTTGACTTTATAGTAGTAAATATTAACATATACTTTGACTTACAGGTAAATCAATAGGGTTGTTTTTTGTAGTGGAATATTGAAAAAAACCTACAGGCTGCATGCTTTTTTGTTGAGTACCATTTACTTCATAATCATCTAGCAAAGCGACTACTGTAAAATTACCTTCGGCGTCACCATTACTGTCTATATATACCTAAAAATTTAAAGTACACATTAATTTAAGCTTTAATTGGAGTATGTATTATAATATAATCCCACTATAGTTATGTTTAAAGTAAGCCCGGACTTTTTGTGTTTATAATCTCTATTATTAAGAAAATATAGTTCAGCGGACTCAACTGCTTTGGTCATGTTCCGCTCTAGCTCGCTCGTTTTAGATTTGGTGCTAGTGTTCCATCCAATGTTACGCATGTGGTCACCCATCTAACTAATAAATGCGCCAATTATGTTTAACTTGTGTGATCGAGCGAGTCGGTAGCAATGTACGATAAAAAAAGCACGAATTTAAACTTAACTTGAGAACGAAGTAATAATGGCCAATGAAGAAGGAACTGGTATTAAATCCACGATACGATAACGCCGTACGAGTATTGATAGTGAAAAATGTAACCCTATCAAATATTTGTACGGTAGAAGATTTCTCATAAGAACTGATCATGCTGCTCTCAAATGGCTGTTACAATTTAAGAATCCTGAAGGTTAAGCAGCTAGATGGATTGAAAGACTTCAGGAATATAACTTTGTTATAGAGCACCGGGCAGGTACCAGCTATCGTACTGCTGACGCATTATCCCTACCAAGACGAATGCAAGTACTGCAATCGACGGCAAAAAAATTGTCCACTGTCACCAGAGCAACAGTAGTCGATGATAGTTGGCAGACCGAAGACCTTCGCAAGGTCCGAGAATGATCTGATTTTGAAAGTCATAATGGAAAGGAAGACGTTGCACTATATTTGCAAACAGTGAAATCGTACTGAGCATAATGGGACTCCATGATGGTAGAGGAAGGCCTGAAACCGGTCGTAGAAAATTCGAACGGGACTCAGTTGGTAATTCCTAAATATAGAGTATTGGACGTGTTGACAGAAATCCATGACGGAACTGGTGGAGGACACTTTGGAGTAAAGAGAACCGTAGAAAGATTTTACTGGGTTAATTGAAAGGAAGATGTTAAAAACTGAAGCAAGAAATGTGTGGTTTTTGCTGGAAGCAATGGACCACATAAACGACGAAGAGCTCCAATTCTTTAACACAACGTGGGGAGTCCATTCGAATGCATTGCAATTAATGTGGCCGCAAACATTCCCAGAAGCAAACGACGGAAATAAATACACACTAGGAGTCCTATTCTGTGGCACTTATCACTAGTAATAGGTGATAAGTTTTAGGTGAAAGACGTGCTGCCATCTGTGAGAATTGATGTGAAACCTCGGTATGACGTCATGTTAAGTGATAGACTTATCACCACCAAAGCAGGTAGTGTTAAATACTTATCACTAGTGATAGAGAGTGGACTTGTGATAAAGTATAATTTTCTTGGTTTCATTTTGTGTAGTTTTTAAAATTTTAGTTTAGTTTACTTGTGTTTAGGTAAACATACTGTTATTTGCTTATAGGTAAGTGAAAAATAAATCAAATTTTCGAAAGTATAATACTTCTAATTTTTATATTCAAGGAACTATGGCATTTTTGTACGGGCAGATAGCAGTGATTGGAAAAGTTGGATAATGAAGAAAGAAAAGAAGAAGACCGGTTGTTTAGAAGGCATGTGAGGGATATGCAGGATCCGTTGAGTACCTCAGAGCGAGAATTTAAATCTAATTTTCGACCGAGTGAGGCAGCGTGCCTGTATTTGGTAAATACTTTGATTCCGCACATGGATGTCGGCCAAGGCGCGTCTACTGAAATACCGAACAACATGCGAGTGAGTAATCATATCAATAATAATATTTTAAAATAGTATTGTTATATTGTCATACTTTGTTTGTTTCAGATTCTAATTGGATTGAACTTCCTTGCGGTTGGGAGCTACCAACGAAGCGTTGGCAACAATTTGTTGGCATGTGTCAGTCAGCCGGTGGTGAGTCGCAGCTTGAAGGAATTTACCAATGTGTTAATAAGGCAATGTATGCGGCAGTGGATACGATTTCCGAGAAATGATGTCTAAAGACAGGATTTGAAGCATGAGTATTTATTTGTATGCTTATATTTTACGTTCCATTTAATATTATATCTTATTTTTTTTCAGTTTTAATGAAAATTAAGGGCCAGTACAACATCAAAGCTGTAAAAGGTGGATACAAACCTGGAAATTTAATATGGATTTACAATCCACAAAGACGTCATGGCTTGTCACCAAGCTGCATAAAAAATGGGAATGTCTCTACGAGATCGTAAAGAGGTAAATAACGTGGTCTATAGAATTAGGAAATGGAAAGTCCATTTCCATCGGTTAGCCTCTTTCGCTGGTGATAACTATGACGATCATTGTGGAGCAACGTAGCAACCCAAATTTGAAAACTTCGTAGATCGCGATCTGTTCACCGTGTCCTCGGATTATTCCCTCGCATATTGCGCAGCGAAAGATATAACGATGTTTCGTGGCATAGCTTCAGTTTTTAAGAGAAAATGAAAATGAAAAAAAACTGACTAACCAACTTCCATCCATCGGGAAAATGCTACAACTGAAGGATGATAACGCATAATTCAAGTGGTAGATATAATACCTGATTACGAAACAATACTGATATCGGAAGCCGTCATACCACAGTTTATGGGACTCGCTTTGTGATCTGAAAGACCATCTGTTGGAAAAAGATATCATGAAGATAGCACTACCGAAGCTAGGCAATGGACTAGATGGGTTAGATTGAAATATTTTGAGAAGCATGTTAGAAAAAGTCTTTCGCTTTACCGGTGTGAAAATTCTAGTCTGCAGCTTCAACTTTAAAGAAGAAGGACTTAATCGAACTGTCGACTGGTACTTTTTAAGGCCTCCAGATGTACCAAAGGTGATGCGTGCAAATTTCGTCATCACGAACTGTTCCAGGACGAAACAGTCTTCAAATCCTCTTCTCAATCCCGCCACTGTTTATCATTATTGAATTATTCAAATGATCATGATTTTGTCCTAGAGTAGATTGGAAGGCAGTATACGACCAAAATCACGATCACTGTGAACCATTTTTCAGGTTACTGCGGACCCCCAGGAATGTGTTGCCTGAGGTTAAGAAGAACTAATCTAGGGTGCAAAATGTTTTAAACATAACAATAGTTTAAAAAGATACCATTATAAAATATTTCACTCACGTCAAATCCTTGTATAGAATGGTAATGTCTATTAATAATTCGTTGTAAAATGGCAGTCCCATTTCTTGGATCAACGTTGTCCTTCAATACTTCTGTTAGGGCCTTAGCATATATCATTACTGCATCATATAAATGTGCAGCATGTATAGGAACAGATATACTGCCAAATATTTTGTGGTGATATGGGACACAAAAGGGAGGAAGAGCTGATATTCTCTTCATTTCGTCACACATGTTTCTACAAATAATAAAAATAAAGGTTGGTTAGCTTACTATTTAGTCTTACAAGTACATTACAATTATTATATTCATGACATAAAAAGTAAGTTTTTTAATATATGTATATAATTACACATTGAACATTTGCTTAAGTATACTTACTATTTTGTTCTTCTTTTGTAGTGGTACCTTGATATACGAGTGCCCCATACCACAATGTACTTACAAATTTTTCGATCCCTTACTAAACCGGATTTTTGTCTGGAGTTATGATCTAGAATTTACGACACGACTCAGCTTCGGAGACGAAAGCATCGCCAAAATAAAAAACAAATCAAGTGTGGAAGAAAATTAAATGATCTCAAAATGATTTTTTTTTGTATAACTTACAGAATGTGTAAACATGTGTCATGTATGTGCGATCAAAATTGTTATAAATAAATCGGATTTTTATTCATAAAATTAAATTAAAGATAGTAGAAGTATAATAAACAGTGGTGGAAAGGTAGTGATATAAATATATTAGTTTAGTTTATATCATTTATAAATAAACTCTTTAGAATTATAGCTTTGGAACCGCTTTATCGCCTTATGCTCCTTGAGGAGTAAAGGAAAGAAGAAGAAAAATGAAATTGTTTCGAGATACGAGTATTATGAGTTACGAGCTCGGTCACGGAACTAATGAAATTCGTATCTCAAGGTACCACTACATTATAATATGCTTACTTATAGTTTGGATTTTTGGGATGAGATGGAGTAAGTTTAAGAACAGCTCGATATCCTAAAATATCAGCTGAATTACCCCATATGCCGCTATTAAGAAATGGATCCAAATAATCTAAAAAGACACAAAAATTCCGTTTAGTATTATTGTAATATTTTTCATAAGTAATATAACGACACCCAAGAAATTATCGGTATACTTTACGAATAGTTGTTGCGTACTGTTAGTATATGTGTTAAAATTTATATCCTATTATAAAGTTTAAGTAATTTATTTTATTTATTAGTATACTTTTCATTGTTTAATACATACATTTGTTTTTTGTAGCAATAGAACGTAGTTTAAAATTCTTTTTAAGGAAAATATAAGATTTTTCCCCATTAGTTATTAAAATTAATTGATTTATTTTTTAATTAAAATTTTAGTCTTTATTATATCATAAATGGTTCAGTAAAGCTGAAATTAAAAGAATATTTTATATGTGTGAATGGATATAATAAGAATATGAAAACACATTTTTAATATTTCTTTGTCAACAAACTGTGGCATTAACTGAAAATTTGCACGACATCGAAGGAACTTTCAAGGTTGGAAACAGTCAAAAACACGAGTATACAAGAAAGATTAAATTAGAATAATTTATATAAATTCAAATTAGTTATTAAAGAATTTGTTTGTGAATCTAGCATATTTCAGAAAATCTGTAAAGTAATTATATAGTTATAAACAATAACAAATATGTCAAATTAAATGGTCAAACAAATTCTGTCAGCACCACGAAGAATTACAACAATGCCGTTTATCACAGCTCCTATAGTTTTGAAATTCGCCACTAGCAAGAGTCGGCTATATAACTATTCTGTGATATCGGTAAATCATGCAATATTTTTTCTACAATGATTTTCTAAAATTGCCAAGAACTAAAAAATAGGAAAATAGTAGTAATGAGTACAAGTTCACAACGTAGCATTGGTAATATGCAATCAATATTACAAATTATTTAAAAATCAAAAAAATAAGCTATTCCCCTAAAATTTAAAAAATTAGCAAAACTACATGTTGCTCTCAACTTGTTACTTATTAAGTCTAAGGAATAAATTTTACTTTTAACTCTAATGTTAAAAATCACTAATTTTAATTTCCAGTTTAATAAAATTTAAAAACAATTATAAATCATAAAATGCATACTCTTAATTTCAAATATAAATAATATTCTATATTAATTAAAATATTTTCTTTACATCAGTGTAAAATAATTTCTGCAGGTAATGCTTTAATTAGAAATTAAATGCTTTAAACTATTTGTATAAAACTTCCTAGCGAGAAGTAAATGGAAATCGATACGAAAACTTCAGTACCTACTTTGGTGTTGACATCTGAAGCTAATTAACTTTAATTGTTAGAATTCTTGTTTTATATATTCTAATAATAATGGAACCATTAAGAATTTCTCGTTGGTTTTATAAATAGTTTACGAGTGTTTATAAGCTAAAAATTAATTCAAAAATAAAAGTACCGTATTTTTCAAGTGTTTTAAATACATATGTGCATTTTTTGAATAAATTAGTTTTAAAAATGGTGCGACTTCATATAATCCTGGTAAAATAGTTATTTATTACACAAGACGATAAAATAATATTTTTAAATTGAATTTTAACGTCGTGTATATTTTTTTCTATAGCAGATTTTGAAAAGAAAAAAAAATACAAAAATTAAATTATTATATGAGAAAAATTTTAAAATGTCAGCAAAGTATGTTTTTGCGGAAATGTATTTCTATAAAACAGAAGTTAATAGTCATTTTGTACCAAGGTAAAGTAAAGTAAATTAAAGTATTCTAACATGTTTCATTTTCTAACAATGATATATTACTAAATGATAAACAATCGGCACATTTTAGGTTATACGAGTATTGTAATAAATAAATAAATCGTTGATTTTTACCATTATGATTATAATACTTAATAAAACATACATCTAATTATTTTATGAGTAGAAACTAATTCATATATGAAGTAAATGGCGGTCGTCAACAAAATATGAGTTGCAGTTGTGCGTTTATTTGCATTTAATTTCATCACTTTTATATTTTTTATTTTTCTATAATAAATTTAACCAATATAGTGACACGTTGCCCGGAAAAGTTATTGGTGTTTAGAGTAGACATGTTTTGAAAATAAGTCACTTCTAAACAACACAAACGTTTCCGTGGCATCGTGTAGCAAAGTGTTTTACGTTCTAGGGTAGACTCGTTGACCAGGACACGGCAACCGGGCAAATGCCGGGCCGGAGCTAAAATTGAGCCGGTCGGAATAATTATAAAATAATATACAAAATATTCATTAATTCTATGTTTTAACGTTATTGAACTATTTGCTTATTTATTTTCTTTTATTCTCAACAAGTTGCAATATTATTTAACACTATATTAAATACAAAATTCAGTAAGTTTGTAACCAGTAACATAATGATGATATGTGTTATAACGTAGTTCAAGATGAATTAACATTTACTTAAGTGAAGTATACAAAATATTATGCAACCAGTAACAAAACAATATTGATATAATAATAATAAAAGAAGTAAATCTATCAAAAGCGGCGAGCAAAGTAAAAAAATTTTTTTACGAAAAATAAAATCACATCATCGCGATCATTGGAAGCTAAAACACAGTTTACATAACTTACACTGGTATATTAAACTTACTATCATCGTCTACGTAGCATTTCCGATATATTGCCAGAGCTTAATAAATGAATTTTTCAGCTAAGATTAGAGCTTCAATATTTCTGTTCGCGTGGCAATATATCATTGTACCTTTGGTACACAAATAACAATTTCCTACCCTTGCTGCTAGTGTTACTTGCTCTACTCCTGTGGTTAAAATGCTACTTGTTTCACTATTTTGAATTGAACAAAGCACACTTTCACATTTGATAAAAATAAGAAATAATGTAAATTACTGAAATTATAAAAAGTATATATTTACACTCATGAAACTGCATAAATTAAATGCGTCGATTTGAAGACCAACAATTCAGGTTATGTCACTTATTACATATAGTACCGCATCGTTAATGCAGCTAATAAATGTACGTATTAATCCGAATTATCGAAAATCCGAATTATTGGAATCATTTTCAAATATGGTTTATTTGTCCACGTATAATGAAGTAATGACCAATAATACATAATATTTATTCCAAAAAATAACGTTTTTGAGTACCTAATAAAGATATACTTTATGTACCATTAACTAAATACTTTACATATATTCTTATATAAAAACATACAAATACTAACTACTATTCTAGAGCAGTGGAATACGTAAACTATTTAAAATAGTCAGCTATCTTTTTTGTGTTGTATTGCCTTATTTTAAGCACAAAATGCTTTTTCCCTTACTAAGTTTCCTCTACCCACAGTAAACAGATGACGAAACAATAAAGGGCAGGTGATGCTTTATCGCTGATGCAGGTTAATAATATTCTACATCTTCTTATGATTCCACTCAAATATGTCTAATTCTGTTACGTTTGCTTGGCCAATTTAGTAAAGCATTTCTGTAATTTCCTTGCCAGCTGCGTTTTCTGCCCAAATTTTTATCTCTTTTGTCTGTTTAATAGTAGGTCGTCTTCAGAATAATATTTAGTAGCACGATCCAGGTTAAAATCAGACAATACATTGCATCAACATTTTATAATAATATCAGTAAACACTTTTTGCCTTGTATCAGACAATAAATATATTGTACCTTTTAGTGAAACCGATTTTAAACTTCTTGAAATGACTGGTGTTTGTTTGATAAAACATCAGTTAACAAGGTCCTTCGATAGTACATTTTCAACCTGATGGCCTTCTGGTCCATATGTTGTATCAGACGAGTGCAATTAGGAGGCAGGAACAGAGTAAAAATGTTACCATCTTCAGTTCGCAGTTCTTCTTCCGATGAATGGCTTGGAGCATAATCGACTTTTAAAAAGGCTTTTTCTGAGAAATTTGAGCTTCTTGAAAATTTTATAACTTGAGGTGCGAAACAATCAAAAAACCACTTTCTAAATTTTTAGTTGCCAGGAATTCAATCGGAATTGCAATATTTTCAAATGATTAAGGATTTATGGACTTGTCGACTACCGGAATACGTAATTTGTTGCTATTATTGGCATCAGAGCAAAGCATAAACATTATTCGATCCTTGCTAGTTTTACGCCCCGCCCCGGTGCAGTTTTCTCACTTGAATGAGTACCTACGGTTTTATCTGTCAATAGGCGACTCTGATTATGCTCGCAGCACCAAAGTGTGAATTTGTGAAACTAACGAAGCTGTGATAATTTTTGTTTTGACATAAGAATCAGTGTTATTTAGTTGGCGATTTTCTTTATTTTTTTGAATTATAAATGTGTTAATATTTATATTAACTTCCATACAATAAAGTTTAAGTTATTTATTTTTGTTTAATAGTATAATTTTCATTGTTTAATACATATATTTGTTTTAGTAGCAGTATATAAATTATTTGATTTCTGTGCTTCATTTGAGAACGTAGAACGAAGTTTGAAATTCTTTTTAAAGAAAATATAAGAATTTTTGCCAGTAGTTATTAATATTAAAATATATGAATGGGTCATTAAAGCTGATTAAAAGAATATTTTAAATGTGTGTATCGATGAGAAGAATTTTTAGATTCTCAATATATTTTATTAGGTGGCATTTTAAATAATAAGAATATAAAAAAAAAACATTTCTAATATCCTCTAGTCAACAAACTATGGCATTACTGAAAATTTGCACAATATGTAAGGCTGGATGCTGGAAACATTGGTTACATTGGTTATAAAGCAAAAACACGAGTAAGCAAGAATGATTAAGTTAAAATTATTTATACAAATTTAAATTAGTTTTTAAGGAATTTGTTTGCGAATATTATTTTTATTTAGTTTCATTATCTTTTTATGTTTGTTTCTAGTATATTTCAAGAAATCTATAAAGCAATTGGAAATATTTAAATAGTTTAAAAATCCAGGCCTTCAATTTATCTATTTTTTGTATTTTCCTAATTTATTATAAATATTTAAAGAACATTCTGCCCTTTTTTGTAAAATAGTGGAAACTTATATTATTATATTGTTATAATCAATAACAAATATGTCAAATTAAATGGTCAAATAAATTTTGTAAGCACCACACGCAACTAAAACAATGCCGTGTATCACAACTCCTGTAGTTTTTAAATTCGCCACCAGATAGAGTATCGCTTAGCAAGAGTCGCCTATAGTTTCAAAAAAGAGCAGATTCATCTGTGTTGTAAACTTGTTCGGGTCTTAGATCATATTCTTTTATAATCCTTGCTAATTTAGCTGTGAACGGCTTAACGGTTGTTTTACCTGCATAGACTTTTTCGTTAGAAATTTTTAAAAAACGGATAACATGTCTTTTCCTAAATTTATTTCTCCATCTCCGACTAGCAGGGAATTTATCGTTATTTCCGTAATATTTAACATACAGCTGTATTGCTTTTTGTACCAGAATTTCTGTTGCTAGTGGAAAATGTCTTCCCTTGTCTACAAAAAACCACGAGTACAATTTGATTTCCATTCTTAAAAACTCTGATTGTTTTAAGATTTTCTCACGCCAGGATCAGCAAGACACTTTCCCAAAAAGCAAAAAATCATCATACAAGGTAAGAAAAAAAAATTAAAAAGAGATGAGAAATATATTCTCACCTGTTTGTTTGACTTGCGGATTTTTAAAAATATGATATATACCACTTATGGACCATATATTACAGAAGTTATTTGCAGTAAGAATGACAACATCGATTATGCAAATCTTTTTATTCTCGCTGACGTCACTTGAGTAACAAAAATTTGTCAATTTTGAATTAAATTGATCTACTTGTGATTTCTGTTTCTATTTACAAATTTATAAATTTATGTTAAATTTGTAGTAGTAGTAGTAGTAGTAGTAAATATTTTATTTCTTACCTTTCGGTGTTCAAATTTCTACATTATCTATATTTTACATTTTATGTGGTATTTACATTATTATAACTTACTATTTAATCTACTTATATATACTTTCTTCATCCAATCTGTGTCTGGGTTTTCGTCGTGTAGTATCTGTTGTGTAGATTTGTCATTTTTCAGGTTTTCGCTGCAGTCTCTTAAGTCTGCATTGTCTGTCTTCGTCTCCTATCCCTTTTTTCTTCGTTTCGTAAATTTTTGTTTTCTGTTGTTAAGTATAGTGGTTTGCTTATAGTCAATAAGTATTTATATCCCGGATTATAAGTTGATGTATATATCTCTCTTCTTATCTGAGCTTTTCCATGTAATTTCATCTACCATGTTTTGGCCTGTATTTTTTCGTCTTTCTATGTCTGTCGTTCAATGTCCGTTGCTTTCATAGAATTTTGTCC
Organism: Stenolophus ochropezus; assembly: GCA_035578165.1. Classification (NCBI taxonomy): domain Eukaryota; kingdom Metazoa; phylum Arthropoda; class Insecta; order Coleoptera; family Carabidae; genus Stenolophus; species Stenolophus ochropezus. Next base: position 24,779,456 of record JAQOWZ010000017.1, read on the forward strand.
GTTTTGCTTCCCATTGGTTCTTTTCCTGTTTTCTTTCTTCTTTTTTTGTTATTTCTACCCAACAATCAAATGCAAGACTTTTCCATGGTGTCCCTCTTTATTTCGCTTCAGACTTCATTACTCTCCTTCCTGCTTCAGTCTTCATTTTAAACCGTTTTGTTTCTTCCTCTATTATATACACCGATGTTAGTTTATCTAGGCTGAGTATCCATCGTATATATTTTGTTTGAATTTTTTCTATTTCGTTTTGTTCTTTCCAACCCCAAATTTCGGCTCCATGCATTATAATGCTCGCTATCAATTTATCAAACAATAACATTCTTAATTTAAATTTGTTTTTGAATTTTCTTTGCCCTATGCCCCAGATTTGTGGAAGAGCTATATTTGCTTTTTTGTTACTTGTTTTATATGTTCATTCTCTTAACCATTCTTGTGAAATGTAGACCCCAAGTATTTAAAAGTTTTTACCTTTTCTATTTCTTTCCCTTCCAATGTCCACATTTCTTTTGTTTCCCTGCCTCTTCCTTTATTGAAAACAACAATCTTGGTTTTTTCTGCGTTTAACACCATGTCTTTTTTCTTTAAGTATATCATTAGTCTCTTCATTATGGAATCCATTTCTTGTATTGTTTTCGCAACTATTGCCAGGTCGTCGGCATACGATAATGTCCAAAACTTTTTGCTTCCAATTACAATGCCTCCTGTCTGCCCTTTAGTAAAGTGAGCTTCAATGCTTGACATGTAAATACAGAAAAGAATAGTGCATAATGGACACCCTTGTCTAACTCCGCACGTTGTCCAAAAATCATCTCCTTCTTCTCCGTCTATTTTCACCGAACTTATGGTTTCAGAGTATATTTCTGCTATTCTTTCTACTAGGTTTTCTTCGATGCCAGATTTCGTCAATATGTCAATCATCTTTTTCTTATTAACAATATCGAATGCTGCCTCAAAATCTGCAAATAGTACATATAATTTTCCTTTTTTTTTGCTTATTTCCTTCGGTATTGCATAATTTAATATATAGATGTTATCAATTGTACTTCTTGCTTTCCTAAAGCCTGCTTGGTTATCTTGTAGTATATTTCTTTCTTCTGCTTCTTTACTTAATTTCTCCTCTAAAATCATGGCATATATTTTGTATGCATTGTCTAACAGTATTATGCCTCTGTAGTTTTTAGTTTCTTCTCTGTCTCCGTTTTTGTGTATTGAACTGATAATGCCTTTTCTTCATCTTTGTGGGAAGCCTTTTCCTTTCCAAACATTATTTATTATTTTTGTAAGTCTATCGACTGCTTCGTTTGCTCCATATATCCAAGCCTCGTTCTGTATTCCGTCTTCATCTGCGGCTTTTCGTTTTCTTAGTTTCAGTATTTGTCGTCTTACAGCACTTTCTGTTATATCTCTCTTTATACTATGTGTGGTTTGTGTTTCTAATGATATAGTATTTTTTTCATCAGTTCCGTTTAACTGAGTCATGAAGTATTTTCTCCAAGTGCTCATTGGTATGTTTTTGCTGACTGTGATATGGTTTTTCCCTTCTGAATTAATATATTGCCAGATATCTGTTTCATTTGATATATTTCTTATTTTTTTCTCTTCTCTTTTTTGTTCTAGTTTCTACTTTGTTTTGCATAATTCTTTATATTCTTTTCGCTCCTTTAGAAAGTCTTCTTTTCTTCCCGTGCCTTTTCTCCAGTTCTTCTGTAAGTTTCGTACTAAATTTCTTTTGGTTCTACATTCGCAGTCCCACCAATTACTTTTTCTTATATTATCTTTTTTTCTTTGTTAATGAACTGTGTATATTTTCTATCAGTTAGTCTAGAGCTTTGTTACAGTCGTCTTCTTCAAATATTTTTTCTTTTAATTTTTCTTGATACTTTTTCTTGCCTTCTTCAGACCAACCTATTCTTATTTTTTCTTTTACTGTTTTTATTTCCTCACTAAGGTTTTCTAATTCTATGACAAGTAGCTGGTGATCAGATTCTATTCTATCTGTTACTGTGAAAGATATTATTTTATCCATTGCTTCTTCATTTGCAATGCCGTAGTCTATAACTGATTCTCCGTTTTGGCCAATATAAGTAAATTCCCCCTTCTTCGTCTCCTTTCGTATGTTTATTCAATATTTTCAGTCCATTTTCTTCCACGAATTGTAGGAGTTCTTCTCCTTCGCTGTTAATTATTTTGTCTTTTGATGTCCTGTTTTTTTCAGTTCCATCTCTAGTATCAATAATTTTTCCTTCTTTCCCTATTCTGGCGTTGAAGTCTCCTCCTAATAATAAATTGTATTCATGTCTGTCCTCTGTTTCTGCTATTTGTTCTTGTATGAGTTTTATTTCTCCTTTGCTGTATGTTATTATTCTCCATTTTTCCTCTTCTATTAGTAATGTTCTTTCTTGCATTTGGTCCATACTTCTTCCCTCTGGTAGTTCCTCTAATGTGTTTCTGACCCCAGTTATTATTCCTCCTTTAGCTCTTCCCTTTTTATGTTCTCTATTTGCATATACGCATTCTTCTATCCACGTTTCTACTAGTCTGATAAAATCAAATTCTTCTATAAAATTCCAAAAATCATTGTCCTTATTCTTTAAGCCGGCGATGTTCCAAAATCCTAATTTAGTCCGATCTGTGTTATTCGGCGCGCTTATTTTGAGTCGTTTTTTGGATCTTCCTCTTTTGGTGGTGCTGTTGGCGCCGTTTCTCTGTAGATGGATCCTGTTGCGCTGCCTTTAATTGGTCTTTCATCATATCTACTATAGCTGATTGACCTTTGACGGTCCCTATAATCAGGAGTGTGTGTTACATATGAGGTTATTGGTTTCTGTCTCTTCATTTCTTGTCTTTCATTGTTTGTTACATTTTTTTGAGGTCTTCTTTCCGTTGTTTCTTCTTCAACTTTTTTTTTCTGATAGTTGTCTTTTCTTTTCGTTTTTTTCGTCCAACGTTCTTAATTGCCTATTTTTTTAATTGGTTTACCGTCAACAGACAGCTTGTTGTATTTTATTATTGCGTGTTTGCCCTCTTTACACATCTCTTTCATTAATGGTAATAACCGCTTCCTTTCTTCTGCAACTTCTTTTGGGAAGTTTTCTGAGATGACGATGTTTGTTCCTTTCAGTAACTTTGTATTTGTTAAAATATCTATTACCTTCCTTCTTGAAGGAAATCTTATTAAAACTGGTCTATTTTTGCGGTCCTTTTTAACTCCAATTCTGTATATGTTGTCTATCTCAAAGATGGATATATCTACTTTTAATTTTTCGGTAATTAAGTCTAGGCATTCCTTCTCGAGTTCATGTCTACTGGTCTCTCTTTCCATTAATCCGAATATAACAATATTTTTTTGTCTTTTACTGCGCTGTAGATCTGCCCACAGTTCTTCATGGTCGATTATTATTTTCCTTTGATCATCAAAGGCGTCTGCTGTTAATATAAACCAGTCTTGCATTGCCTTTTTTTATAATTGCTATGTCAGTTTTTAAATCTGCTATCGCTTCTAATATTTTTGTTTCCATGTTGTGCTACTAGCTCTATCTGTGCGTTCTAAATAGTAGCTTAGCAACGGTAATTCAGTTATTGTCACTGCCCTACTTAATTCAAACAGTCACCTGTAAAACCCGCTGGCTAGATGCTACTATTAGACGCTAGATGTCGCTACTAGGTCGCTGCTTTGCTAGGATTTGATACGACATGTAACATGACACCTAGATAACCTGTAAGTTGTATCAACTTACTTTTATCTAAATATCGTGTTTATCGTTTCTAAGAACCTTGCATCCACAATATCACAACATTCACAACATGTAACCACTGCGAAAATACAAGAATTACTTATTATTGTTTAGTTTGGTCCTTAAAGATTGAAAAAACTATTTAGCCACTACACTAACTCTTCATTTTACCAAGTCACCTTTTTTTTATAAATTTCATAATTTACAAATAAGAAAAAACAAATATAATTTATATTAACTAAGCAGATTTAATAATTATTTATGATAATGTACAATTGCTATAAATATTTTCTGATGTCAAAGATTAAGTAATAGACTCTTCACTTTTTCATTTCCTGACGCCAAAGTTGAGGTAGTGGTCGATGATTCTTCACTTTTATCGCTCCTCAAGTTAGAAATTATGCGGTTGTGATGAGCTTCAATTAACTGTAAATATGACTGTTTTGAATTTGCCGATGTGTGCCCCGTAATTTTAATAATTTCTTGAATACTAGTTCCTGCACTTGATATTTTTAGAATGGTTTGTTATTTTGATTTTTTTTGTATCTAACCCGACAGTTTCTGCACCTAATTTTGTCCATTTATTTATTTTGTTTTTTCCAAGGAGTGTATTTTTATACCATACACTGTTTTTATATTTATTCCAATCTTTATTTACTGTTAAATAAGCGCTTTGTTATATTTTTGCTCCGTGTTGACATCATTTTGTTCCAAAGTCTAACCATTTATTGTCAACAGTTCGTTTATTTCCTCCTTGCGCGGTTTTTGAAAAACAGTGTTATACTCAATTTATCTTGTTTTCATACCATAATTATCAATTTTTTCTTTAAAATAATCTAAAATTACACGATACTGCTTCTCCACCACGCCAAGCTAGTTCAACTTCTGTAATATGATAAAATTTACGTTGCAGTCTAGCAGGTGTATCTTCATTAAATGTGTTGAGTATTTTATGAATATCTTCAGAATTTAAAGCTACATCACTGTTTTTAAGCTTAAAGTTCTCTTCGTTTCGCATTTTTTGCAAGTACCGTATTTTTAAATACAATGTCTTTAAATGGATCAATACTTCAATTAAATTAAAATATTTCTGTTGCAACAATTTAGCAATTACGTTCCAAATTATTTTAACCACACTTTCTTTACGTTCTTTACCCTCGTTTTTTTATATTGTACGCCCAATCTTTAAAGATTTGAGCAAGTTTTTTATTCGTCATCCTATATACTAAAAGGCATGTGTCCGTGATGTTTATTTATTTTCATCACGACGATCGCCAAATTTTGTGGACAGCCTAACTACCTTAACCATGAAAGGGATTGTTGTAAATTTTTTTTTAGATTGCAGGGAATAATGTGTAGTTGTGCCTTTTGAGGGTCTCATATTTTTACTGTGAGTGGTTCTTGTGTAAAAAAATAAAAACTGTGCAAAATTAATAACTTGAAACAATGGATCCTAGTAGCCATGTCTAAATTTAAAAAGAGTCACGAGGTCATCTGTCACTTTTGACAATCTGTCTATGAACTTTAAACGATTATAACTTTTTATAGAACATTGATATTAAAGAAGTAAATACAGTATCATGTATAATAGTCTCGAGCAAAGGTGTTACAATTAATTTAAGTTTAAAACATAACGTATTTAATTAATATAAATTTTGACGTTTCCATTGTCAAAAGTCAATGTTGCCAAATGTGTGATGAAGTAACTAAATGAAAACCAAATATTCCTAACCTAACTTTACTGAAAACGGTGGCAGTTGTATTAGGGTTGACAATATTAATTTATAAATTTAAAAATTAACTACTATTTTTTAATACAAACAGTGTTGCCAAATTATGAAAAAGGTAACTAAATAAAAATAAAATATTCGTAAATAAAATAAATTGAACACTTTGCTGTGTTTGATATCAAAAGAAAAAAAACTATAAGTGCCGGTTTTGAAATGACAAAAAAAAATATGTCACGTCGATCTGCATTTGTTTTGCACAAAAAGTTGTTACAAGTAGATCGTCCTTGGATTTTAATGAAACGACACAATGTGGATTGGAGTGCACGAATGACAAAAATATTCTACGTCGATTAGAATTTGTTTTTTGCAAAATGTTATCAGAAATATGTGTTTTGTATCGAATGAAATGTCTCGGTGAGGGCTGGTGTACAAAAAAGAAAATTTTCCTTGTTGATCGGCTTTTGTTTTATGCAAAAAGATAATAGAAGTATGTCGTGTTTGGTATCTAATGAAAGGTTTCGTAGAGGGCTGAAATGCAAAATTGACAAAAATGTTCCATGTCGATCGGCTTTTGTTTTTTTGCAAAAATTTGTCACAAATATGTCGTGTTCGGTATAGAATGAAAGGTCTTGGCGAGGGCTCGCGTAGAGAATTGACAAAAATGATCTATGTCGATCTGCTTTTGTTTTATGCAAAAAATTCTCAAAAGTATGTCGAGTTTGGTCTCAAATGAAAGGTCTCGTTGAAGGCCAGCGTGCAGAATTTAAAGAAATGTTCCATTTCGATCGGCTTTTGTTTTCTGCAAAAAGTTCTTAAAAGTATGTCGAGTTTGGTCTCAAATGAAACGTCTTGTTGAAGGATAGCGTGCAGAATTGACAAAAATGTTCCATGTCGATCGGCTTTTGTTTTTTGCAAAAAGTTGTCAGAAATATGTCGTGTTTGGTACCGAATGAAAGGTCTTGGCGAGAGCTCGCGTAGAGAATTGACAAAAATGATCTATGTCGATCTGCTTTTGTTTTATGCAAAAAATTCTCAAAAGTATGTCGAGTTTGGTCTCAAATGAAAGGTCTCGTTGAGGGCTAGCGTGTGGAATTGACAGAAATGTTCTATTTCGATCGGCTTTTGTTTTCTGCAAAAAGTTCTTAAAAGTATGTCGAGTTTGGTCTCAAATGAAACGTCTTGTAGAGGGATAGCGTGCAGAATTGACAAAAATGTTCCATGTCGATCGGCTTTTGTTTTTGGCAAAAAGTTGTCAGAAATATGTCGTGTTTGGTATCGAATGAAAGGTCTTGGCGAGAGCTCGCGTAGAGAATTAACAAAAATGATCTATGTCGATCTGCTTTTGTTTTATGCAAAAAATTCTCAAAAGTATGTCGAGTTTGGTCTCAAATGAAAGGTCTCGTTGAGGGCTAGCGTGTGGAATTGACAGAAATGTTCTATTTCGATCGGCTTTTGTTTTCTGCAAAAAGTTCTTAAAAGTATGTCGAGTTTGGTCTCAAATGAAACGTCTTGTAGAGGGATAGCGTGCAGAATTGACAAAAATGTTCCATGTCGATCGGCTTTTGTTTTTTGCAAAAAGTTGTCAGAAATATGTCGTGTTTGGTATCGAATGAAAGGTCTTGGCGAGGGCTCGCGTAGAGAATTGACAAAAATAATCTATGTCGATCGGCTTTTGTTTTATGCAAAAATTTCTCAAAAGTATGCCGAGTTTGGTCTCAAATGAAACGTCTTGTTGAGGGCTAGCGTGCAGAATTGACAAAAATGTTCCATTCTGATCGACTTTTGTTTTCTGCAAAAAGTTCTCAAAGGTATGTCGAGTTTGGTCTCAAATAAAACGTCTTGTTGAGGGCTAGCGTGCAGAATTGACAAAAATGTGCTATGTCGATCGGTTTTTGTTTTTTGCAAAAAGTTGTCAGAAGTGTATGGTGTTTGGTATCAAATGAAAGGTTTCAATGAGGGCTGGTGTGCAGAATTAACAAAAATTGTCAATGTCGATCGGCTATTGTTGTTTTGCAAAACGTTGTCAGAAGTATAGAGTGTTTGGTATCAAATAAAAAGTCTAAAAATAAAAATAAAAACTGTTCAAAATTAATAACTTGAAACAATGGATCCTAGTAGCCATATCTAAATTTAAGAAAAGTCACGAGGTCATCCGTCACTTTTGACAATCTGTCTATGAACTTTAAACGATTATAACTTTTTATAGAACATTGATATTAAAGAAGTAAATACAGTATCATGTATAATAGTCTTGAGCAAAGGTGTTACAATTAATTTAAGTTTGAAACATAACGTATTTAATTAATATAAATTTTGACGTTTCCAATGTCAAAAGTCAATGTTGCCAAATGTGTGATGAAGTAACTAAATTAAAACCGAATATTCCTAAACTAACTTCAGTGAAGACGGTGGCAGTTGTATTAGGATTGACAATATTAATTTATAAATTTAAGAATTAACTACTACTTTTTAACACAAACAGTGTTGCCAAATTATGAAGTAGGTAACTAAATAAAAATAAAATATTCGTAAATAAAATAAATTGTACACTTTGCTGTGTTTGATATCAAAAGAAAAAAAACCATATGGGCCGGTTTTGAAAGACAAAAAAAAATATGTTACGTCGATCTGCATTTGTTTTGCGCAAAAAGTTGTTACAAGTAGGTCGTCCTTGGATTTTAATGAAACGACACAATGTGGATTGGAGTGCACGAATGACAAAAATATTCTACGTCGATTAGAATTTGTTTTTTGCAAAATGTTATCAGAAATATGTGTTTTGTATCGAATGAAAAGTCTCGGTGAGGGATGGTGTACAAAAAAGAAAATTTTCCTTGTTGATCGGCTTTTGTTTTATGCAAAAAGTTAATAGACGTATGTCGTGTTTGGTATCTAATGAAAGGTCTCGGTGAGGGCTCGCGTAGAGATTTGACAAAAATGATCTATGTCGATCGGCTTTTGTTTTTTGCAAAAAGTTGTATAAAGTATATCATGTTTGGTCTCAAATAAAAGGTCTTGTTGAGGGCTCGCGTGCAGAACTGACAAAAACGGTCTAGGTTGATCGGCTTTTGTTTTATGCAAAAAGTTAATAGAAGTATGTCGTGTTTGGTATCTAATGAAAGGTCTCGTTGAGGGCTGAAATGCAAAATTAACAAAAATGTTCTATGTCGATCGGCTTTTGTTTTTTGCAAAAAGTTGTCAGAAATATGTCGTGTTTGGTATCGAATGAAAGGTCTTGGCGAGGGCTCGCGTAGAGAATTCACATAAATGATCTAGGTCGATCTGCTTTTGTTTTATGCAAAAAATTCTCAAAAGTATGTCGAGTTTGGTCTCAAATGAAACGTCTTGTTGAGGGATAGCGTGCAGAATTGACAAAAATGTTTCATGTCGATCGGCTTTTGTTTTTTGCAAAAAGTTGTCAGAAATATGTCGTGTTTGGTATCGAATAAAAGGACTTGGCGAGGGCTCGCGTAGAGAATTGACAAAAATGATCTATGTCGATCTGCTATTGTTTTATGCAAAAAATTCTCAAAAGTATGTCGAGTTTGGTCTCAAATGAAAGGTCTCGTTGAGGGCTAGCGTGCAGAATTGACAGAAATGTTTCATTTCGATCGGCTTTTGTTTTCTGCAAAAAGTTCTTAAAAGTATGTCGAGTTTGGTCTTAAATGAAACGTCTTGTTAAAGGATAGCGTGCAGAATTGACAAAAATGTTCCATGTCGATCGGCTTTTGTTTTTTGCAAAAAGTTGTCAGAAATATGTCGTGTTTGGTATCGAATAAAAGGTTTCGTTGAGGGCTAGCGTGTAGAATTGACAGAAATGTTCCATTCCGATCGGCTTTTGTTTTCTGCAAAAAGTTTTCAAAAGTATGTCGAGTTTGGTCTCAAATGAAACGTCTTGTTGAGAACTTGCGTGTAGAATTGACAAAAATGCGCTATGTCTATCGGTTTTTGTTTTTTGCAAAAAGTTGTCAGAAGTGTATGGTGTTTGGTATCAAATGAAAGGTTTCAATGAGGGCTGGAGTGCAGAATTAACAAAAATTGTCAATGTCGATCGGCTTTTGTTTTTTGCAAAAGGTTGTCACAAGTGTATAGTGTTTGGTATCAAATGAAAAGTCTTGGTGTGGGCTAGCGTACAGATATAATAAAAATGTTTCATGTCGATCGACTTTTGTTTTATGTAGAAAGTTGTCAGAAGTATGTCGTGTTTGGTATCAAATGAAAGGTCTCGGTGAGGGCTGGGGTACATAAATGACAAAAATGTTTCATGTCGACCGACTTTTGTTTTTTGCAAAAAATTATTGGAAGTATATCGTGTTTGCAATCTAATGAAAGGTCTTGGAGAGGCCTGAAGTGCAAATATGAAATAATTGTTTCATGTCGATCGGCATTTGTTTTTTGCACTGACAGCGGAGCTCTAGGGAATGCTCGGCGTAGCCGAGAATTCGCTAGTCACTATACTAAACGATTAGATTCACTATATATATATATATATATATATATATATATATATATATATATATATATATATATCTATCTATATATCTATCTATATATCTATCTATAGCTTCATCACGAGCATCGAGTAACTTTTGTAATCGCCTACAGCCTGAACCATGCAAGTGATTGTTATAATTTTTTTTTTTAATATGTGGGGGCTAATGAGATCTGGTGCCTTTTGGGTGTCTCATATTTTTACTATTAGTAATTTTCGTGTAAAAAATTAAAACTTTGCACAAATGCTGCCTTGAAACAATGGATCCCAGAGGCCATGTCTAACTTTAAGAAGAATCACGCCGTTATCCGTCACTTTTGACAATCTGCCTATGAACTTTAAATGATTATATCTTTTAATAGAACATTGATATCAAAGATTTAAAAACAGTATCATGAATAATAGACTTGAGCAAATGTGTTACAATTAATTTAAGTTTAAAACATAACGTATTTAATTAATATAAATTTTGACGTTTCCAATGTCAAAAGTCAATGTTGCCAAATTTGTGATGAAGTAACTAAATTAAAACCAAATATTCCTAAACTAACTTCACTGAAGACGGTGGCAGTTGTATTAGGGTTGACAATATTAATTTATAAATTTAAAAATTAACTACTATTTTTTAATGCAAACAGTGTTGCCAAATTATAAAGTAACTAAATAAAATCAAATATTCCTAAATAAAATAAATTGAATACTTTGCAGTGTTTGTTATCAAAAGAAAAGAAACCATAAGGGCCAGTTTTAAAATGACAAAAAAATGTGTCATGTCGATCTGCATTTGTTTTCCGTAAAAAGTTGTTAGAAGTAGGTCATCCTTGGGTTTTAAGGAAAGTTATATTAGGCTAGGTCACGATGAGGGCTAGCGTGCAGAATGAACAAAAATGTTCTATATCGAACGGCTTTTGTTTTTTGGAAAATGTTGTAAAAAGTATGTGGTGTTTGGTATCAAATGAAAAGGCTCGATAAGGGCTGGCGTGTAGAATTAAGAAAAAAGGTCAATATTGATCGGCTTTTGTTTTTGCAAAAATTTCTCAAAGATATGTCGAATTTGGTGTCAAATGAAAGGTCTCGTTGAAAGCTAGCGTGCAGAATTGACAAAAATGTTCCAAGTCGATCGGCTTTTGTTTTATGCAAAAAGTTGTCAGAAGTATGTCGTGTTTGGTATCAAATGAAAGGTCTCGGAGAGGGCTAGCCTGCAGAATTGACAAAAATGTACTATGTCGATCGGTTTTTGTTTTTGCAAAAAGTTGTCAGAAGTATATCGTGTTTGATATCAAATGAAAGGTCTCGTAGTGGGCTAGCCTGCAGAATTGACAAAAATGTACTATGTCGATCGGTTTTTGTTTTTTGCAAAAAGTTGTCAGAAGTATATCGTGTTTGATATCAAATGAAAGGTCTCGGAGAGGGCTAGCGTGCAGAATTGATAAAAATGTGCTATGTCGATCGGTATTTGTTTTTTGCAAAAAGTTGTCAGAAGTGTGTGGTGTTTGGTATCAAATGAAAAGTCTTGTTGAGGGCTAGCGTGCAGAATTGACAAAAATGTTCCATGTCGATCGGCTTTTGTTTTATGCAAAAAGTTGTCAGAAGTATGTCGTGTTTGGTATCAAATGAAAGATTTTAGAGAGGGCTAGCGTGCAGAATTGACAAAAAATGTGCTATGTCGATCGGTTTTTGTTTTTTGCAAAAGGTTGTCACAAGTATATCGTGTTTGATATCAAATGAAAGGTCTCGGAGAGGGCTAGCGTGCAGAATTGATAAAAATGTGCTATGTCGATCGGTATTTGTTTTTTGCAAAAAGTTGTCAGAAGTGTGTGGTGTTTGGTATCAAATGAAAAGTCTCGTTGAGGGCTAGCGTGCAGAATTGACAAAAATGTTCCATGTCGATCGGCTTTTGTTTTATGCAAAAAGTTGTCAGAAGTATGTCGTGTTTGGTATCAAATGAAAAGTCTGCGTGTGGGCTAGCGTGTAGATATGATAAAAATGTTGCATGTCGATCGACTTTTGTTTAATGCAGAAAGTTGTCAGAAGTATGTCGTGTATGGTATCAAATGAAAGGTCTCGGTGAGAGTTGGGGTACATAAATGACAAAAATGTTTTATGTCGACCGGCTTTTGTTTTTTTGCAAAATATTATTAGAAGTATATCGTGTTTGCAATCTAATGAAAGGTCTCGGTGAGGCCTGACCTGCAAATATAAAATAATTGTTTCATGTCGATTGGCATTTGTTTTTTGCACTGACAGCGGAGCTCTAGGGAATGCTCGGCGTAGCCGAGAATTCGCTAGTCACTATACTAAACGATTAGATTCACTATCTATATATCTATCTATATATCTATCTATAGATTCATCACGAGCATAGAGTAACTTTTGTAATCGCCTACAGCCTGAACGATGCAAGTGATTGTTATAATTTTTTTTTTTAATATGTGGGGGCTAATGAGGTCTGGTGCCTTTTGGGTGTCTCATATTTTTACTATTAGTAATTTTCGTGTAAAAAATTAAAACTTTGCACAAATGCTGCCTTGAAACAATGGATCCCAGAGGCCATGTCTAACTTTAAGAAGAATCACGCCGTCATCCGTCACTTTTGACAATCTGCCTATGAACTTTAAATGATTATATCTTTTAATAGAACATTGATATCAAATATTTAAAAACAGTATCATGAATAATAGACTTGAGCAAATGTGTTACAACTAATTTAAGTTTAAAACATAACGTATTTAATTAATATAAATTTTGACGTTTCCAATGTCAAAAGTCAATGTTGCCAAATTTGTGATGAAGTAACTAAATTAAAACCAAATATTCCTAAACTAACTTCACTGAAGACGGTGGCAGTTGTATTAGGGTTGACAATATTAATTTATAAATTTAAAAATTAACTACTATTTTTTAATGCAAACAGTGTTGCCAAATTATAAAGTAACTAAATAAAATCAAATATTCCTAAATAAAATAAATTGAATACTTTGCAGTGTTTGTTATCAAAAGAAAGGAAACCATAAGGGCCAGTTTTAAAATGACAAAAAAAATGTATCATGTCGATCTGCATTTGTTTTCCGTAAAAAGTTGTTAGAAGTAGGTCATCCTTGGGTTTTAAGGAAAGTTATATTAGGCTAGGTCACGATGAGGGCTAGCGTGCAGAATGAACAAAAATGTTCTATATCGAACGGCTTTTGTTTTTTGGAAAATGTTGTAAAAAGTATGTGGTGTTTGGTATCAAATGAAAAGGCTCGATAAGGGCTGGCGTGTAGAATTAAGAAAAAAGGTCAATATTGATCGGCTTTTGTTTTTGCAAAAATTTCTCAAAGATATGTCGAATTTGGTCTCAAATGAAAGGTCTCGTTGAAAGCTAGCGTGCAGAATTGACAAAAATGTTCCATGTCGATCGGCTTTAGTTTTATGCAAAAAGTTGTCAGAAGTATGTCGTGTTTGGTATCAAATGAAAGGTCTCGGAGAGGGCTAGCCTGCAGAATTGACAAAAATGTACTATGTTGATCGGTTTTTGTTTTTGCAAAAAGTTGTCAGAAGTATATCGTGTTTGATATCAAATGAAAGGTCTCGTAGTGGGCTAGCCTGCAGAATTGACAAAAATGTACTATGTCGATCGGTTTTTGTTTTTTGCAAAAAGTTGTCAGAAGTATATCGTGTTTGATATCAAATGAAAGGTCTCGGAGAGGGCTAGCGTGCAGAATTGATAAAAATGTGCTATGTCGATCGGTATTTGTTTTTTGCAAAAAGTTGTCAGAAGTGTGTGGTGTTTGGTATCAAATGAAAAGTCTCGTTGAGGGCTAGCGTGCAGAATTGACAAAAATGTTCCATGTCGATCGGCTTTTGTTTTATGCAAAAAGTTGTCAGAAGTATGTCGTGTTTGGTATCAAATGAAAAGTCAGGGTGTGGGCTAGCGTGTAGATATGATAAAAATGTTGCATGTCGATCGACTTTTGTTTAATGCAGAAAGTTGTCAGAAGTATGTCGTGTATGGTATCAAATGAAAGGTCTCGGTGAGAGTTGGGGTACATAAATGACAAAAATGTTTCATGTCGACCGGCTTTTGTTTTTTTGCAAAATATTATTAGAAGTATATCGTGTTTGCAATCTAATGAAAGGTCTCGGTGAGGCCTGACCTGCAAATATAAAATAATTGTTTCATGTCGATTGGCATTTGTTTTTTGCACTGACAGCGGAGCTCTAGGGAATGCTCGGCGTAGCCGAGAATTCGCTAGTCCCTATACTAAACGATTAGATTCACTATCTATCTATCTATCTATATATCTATCTATATATCTATCTATAGATTCATCACGAGCATCGAGAAACTTTTGTAATCGCCTACAGCCTGAACCATGCAAGTGATTGTTATAATTTTTTTTTTAATATGTGTGGGCTAATGAGATCTGGTGCCTTTTGTGTGTCTTATATTTTTACTATTAGTAGTTTTCGTGTAAAAAATTAAAACTTTGCACAAATGCTGCCTTGAAACAATGGATCCCAGAGGCCATGTCTAACTTTAAGAAGAATCACGCCGTCATCCGTCACTTTTGACAATCTGCCTATGAACTTTAAATGATTATATCTTTTAATAGAACATTGATATCAAAGATTTAAAAACAGTATCATGAATAATAGACTTGAACAAATGTGTTACAACTAATTTAAGTTTAAAACATAACGTATTTAATTAATATAAATTTTGACGTTTCCAATGTCAAAAGTCAATGTTGCCAAATGTGTGATGAAGTAACTAAATTAAAACCAAATATTCCTAAACTAACTTCACCGAAGACGGTGCCAGTTGTATTAGGGTTGACAATATTAATTTATAAATTTAAAAATTAACTACTATTTTTTAATGCAAACAGTGTTGCCAAATTATAAAGTAACTTAAATAAAATCAAATATTCCTAAATAAAATAAATTGAATACTTTGCAGTGTTTGTTATCAAAAGAAAGGAAACCATAAGGGCCAGTTTTAAAATGACAAAAAAAATGTGTCATGTCGATCTGCATTTGTTTTCCGTAAAAAGTTGTTAGAAGTAGGTCATCCTTGGGTTTTAAGGAAAGTTATATTAGGCTAGGTCACGATGAGGGCTAGCGTGCAGAATGAACAAAAATGTTCTATATCGAACGGCTTTTGTTTTTTGGAAAATGTTGTAAAAAGTATGTGGTGTTTGGTATCAAATGAAAAGGCTCGATAAGGGCTGGCGTGTAGAATTAAGAAAAAAGGTCAATATTGATCGGCTTTTGTTTTTGCAAAAATTTCTCAAAGATATGTCGAATTTGATCTCAAATGAAAGGTCTCGTTGAAAGCTAGCGTGCAGAATTGACAAAAATGTTCCATGTCGATCGGCTTTTGTTTTATGCAAAAAGTTGTCAGAAGTATGTCGTGTTTGGTATCAAATGAAAGGTCTCGGAGAGGGCTAGCCTGCAGAATTGACAAAAATGTACTATGTCGATCGGTTTTTGTTTTTGCAAAAAGTTGTCAGAAGTATATCGTGTTTGATATCAAATGAAAGGTCTCGTAGTGGGCTAGCCTGCAGAACTGACAAAAATGTACTATGTCGATCGGTTTTTGTTTTTTGCAAAAAGTTGTCAGAAGTATATCGTGTTTGATATCAAATGAAAGGTCTCGGAGAGGGCTAGCGTGCAGAATTGATAAAAATGTGCTATGTCGATCGGTATTTGTTTTTTGCAAAAAGTTGTCAGAAGTGTGTGGTGTTTGGTATCAAATGAAAAGTCTTGTTGAGGGCTAGCGTGCAGAATTGACAAAAATGTTCCATGTCGATCGGCTTTTGTTTTATGTAAAAAGTTGTCAGAAGTATGTCGTGTTTGGTATCAAATGAAAGATTTTAGAGAGGGCTAGCGTGCAGAATTGACAAAAAATGTGCTATGTCGATCGGCTTTTGTTTTTTGCAAAAAGTTGTCAGAAGTATATCGTGTTTGATATCAAATGAAAGGTCTCGGAGAGGGCTAGCGTGCAGAATTGATAAAAATGTGCTATGTCGATCGGTATTTGTTTTTTGCAAAAAGTTGTCAGAAGTGTGTGGTGTTTGGTATCAAATGAAAAGTCTCGTTGAGGGCTAGCGTGCAAAATTGACAAAAATGTTCCATGTCGATCGGCTTTTGTTTTATGCAAAAAGTTGTCAGAAGTATGTCGTGTTTGGTATCAAATGAAAAGTCTGGGTGTGGGCTAGCGTGTAGATATGATAAAAATGTTGCATGTCGATCGACTTTTGTTTAATGCAGAAAGTTGTCAGAAGTATGTCGTGTATGGTATCAAATGAAAGGTCTCGGTGAGAGTTGGGGTACATAAATGACAAAAATGTTTCATGTCGACCGGATTTTGTTTTTTTTTGCAAAATATTATTAGAAGTATATCGTGTTTGCAATCTAATGAAAGGTCTCGGTGAGGCCTGACCTGCAAATATAAAATAATTGTTTCATGTCGATTGGCATTTGTTTTTTGCACTGACAGCGGAGCTCTAGGGAATGCTCGGCGTAGCCGAGAATTCGCTAGTCCTATATACTAAAAGGCATGTGTCCTAATCTATATTTATTTTCATCACGACGATCGCCAAATTTTCGGACAAACCTACAGCCCTAACCATTTATGAAATTGATATGTATAATAATATCAAGTTGTAGAGAATGATGCGTAGGTGTGCCTTTTTGGTGTTTCATATTTTTACGTCGAGCAGTTTTTGCGTAAATTAATAAAAACTACACACTTTTTTCATTTTGAAACAAAAAAATTTAGAAGGATCCTAGTAGCCATGTCTAAATTAAAAAAGAAACAACCTGTCATCTGTCACTTATGACAATCAGTCTATGAACTTTAAAGGATTGTATTTTCAAATAGAACATTGATATTAAAGAAGTGAATACAGTATCATGATTAATAATCTTGAGCAAAGGTTTTACAACTAATTTAAGTTTAAAACATGTCGGTGATGTTTATTTATTTTCATCATGACGATCGCCAAACTTTGTCACAAGCCTAACTACATTAACTATGAAAGGTATTGTTGTAATTTTTTTTAGGTTGCAGGGAATAATGTGTAGTTGTGCCTTTTGGGGGTTTCATATTTTTACTGTGAGTGGTTCTTGTGTAAAAAAATAAAAACTGTGCAAAACTAATAACTTGAAACAATGGATCCCAGTGGCCATGTCTAAATTTTAAAAGAGTCACGCTGTCATCCGTCACTTTTGACAATCTGTCTATGAACTTTAAACGATTATAACTTTTTTTAGAACATTGATATTAAAGAAGTAAATACAGTATCAAGTATATTAGTCTTGAGCAAAGGTGTTACAACTAATTTAAGTTTAAAACATAACGTATTTAATTAATATAAATTTTGACGTTTCCAATGTCAAAAGTCAATGTTGCCAAATGTGTGATAAAGTAACTAAATTAAAACCGAATATTCCTAAACACTTTGCTGTGTTTGATATCAAAAGAAAAAAAAACCATAAGGGCCGGTTTTGAAATGACAAAGAAAAATATGTCACGTCGATCTGCATTTGTTTTGCGCAAAAAGTTGTTACAAGTAGGTCGTCCTTGGATTTTAATGAAACGACACAATGTGGATTGGAGTGCACGAATGACAAAAATATTCTACGTCGATTAGAATTTGTTTTTTGCAAAATGTTATCAGAAATATGTGTTTTGTATCGAATGAAAAGTCTCGGTGAGGGCTGGTGTACAAAAAAGAAAATTTTCCATGTTCATCGGCTTTTGTTTTATGCAAAAAGTTAATAGACGTATGTCGTGTTTGGTATCTAATGAAAGGTCTCGGCGAGGGCTCGCGTAGAGATTTGACAAAAATGATCTATGTCGATCGGCTTTTGTTTTTTGCAAAAAGTAGTATAAAGTATATCATGTTTGGTCTCAAATAAAAGGTCTTGTTGAGGGCTCGCGTGCAGAACTGACAAAAACGATCTATGTTGATCGGCTTTTGTTTTATGCAAAAATTTAATAGAAGTATGACGTGTTTGGTATCTAATGAAAGGTCTCGTTGAGGGCTGAAATGCAAAATTGACAAAAATGTTATATGTCGATCGGCTTTTGTTTTTTGCAAAAAGTTGTCAGAAATATGTCGTGTTTAGTATCGAATGAAAGGTCTTGGCGAGGGCTCGCGTAGAGAATTCACAAAAATTATCTATGTCGCTCTGCTTTTGTTTTATGCAAAAAATTCTCAAAAGTATGTCGAGTTTGGTCTCAAATGAAAGGTCTCGGAGAGGGCTAGCGTGCAGAATTGACAGAAATGTTCCATTTCGATCGGCTTTTGTTTTCTGCAAAAAGTTCTTAAAAGTATGTCGAGTTTGGTCTCAAATGAAACGTCTTGTTGAGGGATAGCGTGCAGAATTGACAAAAATGTTCCATGTCGATCGGCTTTTGTTTTTTGCAAAAAGTTGTCAGAAATATGTCGAGTTTGGTCTCAAATGAAACGTCTTGTAGAGGGATAGCGTGCAGAATTGACAAAAATGTTCCATGTCGATCGACTTTTGGTTTTTGCAAAAAGTTGTCAGAAGTATGTCGTGTTTGGTATCGAATAAAAGGTCTCGTTGAGGGCTAGCGTGCAGAATTGTCAGAAATGTTCCATTCCGATCGGCTTTTGTTTTATGCAAAAAGTTCTCAAAAGTATGTCGAGTTTGGTCTTAAATGAAACGTCTTGTTGAGAACTTGCGTGTAGAATTGATAAAAATGTGCTATGTCGATCGGTTTTTGTTTTTTGCAAAAAGTTGTCAGAAGTGTATGGTGTTTGGTATCAAATGAAAGGTTTCAATGAGGGCTGGTGTGCAGAATTAACAAAAATTGTCAATGTCGATCGGCTTTTGTTTTTTGCAAAAGGTTGTCACAAGTATATAGTGTTTGGTATCAAATGAAAAGTCTTGGTGTGGGCTAGCGTACAGATATGATAAAAATGTTTCATGTCGATCGACTTTTGTTTTATGTAGAAAGTTGTCAGAAGTATGTCGTGTTTGGTATTAAATGAAAGGTCTCGGTGACGGCTGGGGTACATAAATGACAAAAATGTTTCATGCCGACCGGCTTTTGTCTTTTGCAAAAAATTATTGGAAGTATATCGTGTTTGCAATCTAATGTAAGGTCTTGGAGAGGCCTGGAGTGCAAATATGAAATAATTGTTTCATGTCGATCGGCATTTGTTTTTTGCACTGACAGCGGAGCTCTAGGGAATGCTCGGCGTAGCCGAGAATTCGCTAGTGTTTATACTAAGCTGATAACTTCGTTCTTTACAAAATTCTTCAAATTGACGTCACACGTATTGTTCAGTTTTCACTGTATTTAATGGTTTATTATTTTCTACTATTTTATTTATTAATTCCAAAGAATTAATACCAAAACGAACAATTTTAAACACCTGTCAAATATTGTTTGTTATAAACAAACATCAAATGATCATCTCCTAGGACACAAAAAAATATAAATTTTGATATTTGTCACTTGTCACTGTATATAATTTATCTTTGACATGTAATATTTTGGTTTATAAATAAAATACCATCATTCAGGATGTAGACCAGCCGTATACCACTCGACAACAGAAACACCTTGTCCGTGAAATCCTTTAGCGTCCTCGAGATTGTCTTGCTTTGGCCGCAAGCGGCCTCGGCGACAATTTTTCTCTCAAAACGCTAAAGAGTGATTTCGCGGTCTTGGTATACAAATAACTATTATCGAACATTAACATAATATAAATTGTCAGTACTTTAAAAGAAAAAGCTTATGCAATTTAATGTGAACAACGGATAATTGTTGGTTTTGAGCAAATATTTTTTTTGTTTACGTTATTAAGCTACAAGTTTTTACTTTTTAAAGTCCTCCATTCGTATTAATGATCTTTTCAACCGTGTTTGGCGTTGAATCTATTTGTTTTTGTTTGGTACTATCGATTGTTTTCCTTAGTTTTGTTTTTGTAATAAATTAGTTCAAATTTAAAAATAACTCGTTGTTCGCATTAATTTGTACAAGAGTGTAGATAAACCATACGTAAAAAAAATATTTATTACCTCTTTGAATAATCTGGACGCGACGATTTGGATCATATATCTCATCATCAACAGATATAACTACGTAGTCTCCAGAGTCCAATAATTTGCGTCGTTGTAAACATTTTATAAAATCTACCAGGGCTATATGTTCTCCAACAAACACGTACACTAAAACATAAAGTTCTTTATCCATTGTATAAGTTTATAAAGTATTTGAACTGACAGTATGTGGGCAACTCAGATTCGAATAAAACCAATAAACTCACAAAGATCAGTAATTATGTGTTTAATTAACCATTCCTCATCTTAATGTAAGACTGCACGAGGTTAGCATCGACAGTTTTCGCAAACAAATATAAACAAAGTAGAACTTTATGTAGTTTGACAATTCTGTCTACAATTCTTTATATATTATTAGTAATTTTTCAAGTAATTTTAAAATACGTACGATGTACTGAAATTGCAGTAAAAAAGAGAATATTTCCGAATCATGTTATTTTACGATTTTCAAATTTTGTATGCGCATATGTTAAAAAATTAAAGCCTAATATTCATATACAGAATTATTTGTGCCATTATTATACTTATAGGTGTAAGTGTCACTTTATCTACGGCCGTGTGTAAAATAGTCAATCGCACAGTTAAGAAATTTTAGATTTACAGAAATTATGTAACGAGTATAAAGAAGAAAAAATCATTATAATTAATTTAAAACATTACGACTAATTAAGAAATAAACAACAAATGTACATAGTACTGTTTTATGAGGTTGTTAATAGATTTAATGTATTATTTTGAGGTTGACCGTTTGACATAGTTGCTTTTATGTTCTGTAGTTGGCACTGTTTACTAGTGATATGTTAAATATTGCAGTGTATTGTGTGATCGAAATAGTCGTAAAAAAAAGTATAGTAAATAATTCGAGTTATAACGCAATTACGCACATGTGGAATTACGAACTTGCCGCTCCTCTTGTGTAAATTTTCCACTTCGTGGAACTCTACATATGTAATATGCTATTACGTAACGAATAAATCGTAATAATGTATCCGTCTATAGATTTATAAATTATACTATTGTAGGTTAAATATACAGATAGTTATCTGATAGATAAATTTTATTCATTGGATAATTAAAGTTCCGTTTCACAAAACAAAATCGTTTTATACTTTATATACATTATTCATATTCATAGAATAATAGTCATCTAAGCAACGTCGGGAATGTCAACTTCCCAAGACTTCCCAGATTAGCGTGCGGAAAATTTTATAAAACGTCTCAAATAGTGCTGTCGATTTTTAGAATTTTGGTATTCGAATATTCGGATACAAAAATATTCGTATCCGGATAATTCGGATACCGAATAGTTAAATATTCGAATAGCCAAATATTCGATTATTTAGATATTCGATTAAACGAACATCAGGATATTCGAATATTCGGATATTCGAATATTCGAATAATCCAATATTCGGATAATCGAATATTCAGATATGTAGTGGCGGGACGTTTGTGTCGGCATCTGTGGTGACTGTACAATATTAAAACTAAAATGACATGAAAATAGAGCGAAATCTACAAGAATTTACGAATGCATGTAAACACAGGGCCTTGTGAATTGCGACGGCACATTTTTACTATTTTTTCGTTTAATTAGACGTTACATCGCAATAAAAATTTAATATTTTAATAATCCTGATTTATTTATAATTTTATATACCTAGTTTAATTATCTGAATTTCTAATACCTAATTGGATATTTGAAATATACGGAAATCGCAGTTACTTGTACATCCCAGTTATTAGTATATCCAACATATTCGTATACCGAATTATTCATATTCCGTATTATTCGTATATCCGAATTATTCGTATATCCAATTTATTCGAATATCCGAGTTATTCGTATATCCGATTTAATCGAATATCTGAATTATTCGTATGTACGAATATTCGAATTATTCGAATATCCGGATTATTCGTCTATCCGAGTTATTCGGATAGCAAATTACGAATATTCGCCAAATTTTTATTCGGATACTCGAATATTCGAATATCGTTAACAGCCCTAGTCTCAAACATACCTTTTCTTAATAATAATAATAAAAGAAAATAGTGGATTATTGAATGAAATTTCACTTAAAAATAAATAAATTAAGTAAATATAATTTACAATGTTGGCAACAACTTCTGTTATGTTGACAGAACGACAGCACTATTGAAACACAACCACAAAATAGTTTTATTCACAATAAATGAAAATGTTTGCACAAAAATAAAAACTATTATATATGTATATAGAGTAGTAAATATTTTATTTGTTACCTTTCGGTGTTCAAATTTCTACATTATCTATATTTTACATTTCATGTTGTATTTGCATTATTATAACTTATAACTCTACTTATATATACTTTCTTCATCCAATCTGTGTCTGGGTTTTCGTCGTGTAGTATCTGTTGTGTTTTGTCATTTCTCAGGTTTTCGCTGCAGTCTCTTCTTAAGTGATTTATTGTCTCAACGTCTCTCCTACATATTCTGCATTGTCTGTCTTCGTCTCCTATCTCCCACATATTCAGTGATGTCTGTCATCGTCTCCTATCCAGTATTTATTCCTTGTTTCTTTGTTTCCCGTTCTAAATCTCGCGATTATTTTTAAATTTTTGTTTTCTGTTGTCAAGTATAGTGGTTTGCTTATAGTCAATAAGTATTTATATCCTGGATTATAAGTTGATTTATATATCTTTTCTCTTCTTATCTGAGCTTGCATATCTTGTTCCGTCCATGTAATTTCATCTACCATGTTTTGCCCTGTATTTCTTCGTCTTTCTATGTCTGTCGTTCAATGTCCGTTGCTTTCATAGAATTTTGCTCGTTTTTCTTCCCATTGGTTCTTTTCCTGTTTTCTTTCTTCTTTTTTTGTTATTTCTACCCAACAATCAAATGCAAGACTTTTCCATGGTGTCCCTTTTAATTTCGTTTCATACTTCATTGCTCTCCTTTCTGCTTCAGTCTTTATTTTAAACCGTTTTGTTTCTTCCTCTATTATATACACCGGTGTTTGTTTATCTAGTTCGAGTATCCTATCCATCGTATTGTAACGACCGTAAATGTGTTATTATTTTATATTTAATATTTGATCGTACGACTGTACTTTATCTAAACAAAGCGCGACGCATCTTATGAAGAATTCGGGCGCGGCTAGTCTTCAGAGTTCTTTCGAAGGAGTTGGGTCAAAATTTTGTAAAAAAAAAAAAGAAATTACTTTCAAGTGAAACCGAATCCCTCTGATCAAGAATCGTCCCAGATAGACTTCTTTCACTGCTAGAATCTACTGAAGGGAGGTTTTCATATTTTGTATATTTTTACCATTTTTATTGTTAATGTAATATTGCGTAACAGCGTAACAGCGTAACAGCGAAACATAACATAATACATGTAATATTCGTAACAGCGTAACATTTGTATTTATATTATTATTGTATATTATTATCTAATTTAACTGTCTATATATTCATTTTTACTATTTTTTAAATTACATTTATTTTTAAATTCAAATTCTTATTTAGTTTCCTTATCATTTTCACACCGCTCGGTCAGAATTGGAAATAAAGTCTAACCCCTGCTACCAAGTTAGGTAAATTTGTGGTTTTAAATGGAATAAAATATTACATTTGGTAACAGAGATGGATTAGGCAGTTACAGTATATGTTTTGTTTGAATTTTTTCTATTTCGTTTTGTTCTTTCCAACCCCAAATTTCGGCTCCATGCATTATAATGCTCGCTATCAATTTATCAAAAAGTAACATTCTTAATTAAAAGTTGTTTTTGAATTTTCTTTGCCTTATGCCCCAGATTTATGGAAGAGTTATGTTTGCTTTTTTGTTGTTTGCTTTATAAGTTCATTCTCTTCACCATTCTTGTGAAATGTGTACCCCAAGTATTTGAAAGTTTTTACTTTTTTTATTTCTTTTCCTTTCCATGTTCATGTTTCTTTTGCTTCCATGCCTCTTCTTTTATTGAAAATAACAATTTTTTTTTGTGTTTAACACCATATCCTTTTTCTTTAAGTATATCATTAGTCTCTTCATTAAAGAATTCATTTCTTGTTTTGTTTTCGCAACTATTGCTAAGGTCGTCGGCGTACGATAATCTCCAAAACTTTTTGCTCCCAATTACAATGCCTCCTGTCTGTCCTTTAGTAAAGTGAGCTTAAATGTCTGACATGTAAATAGAGAAAAGAATAGGGCATAATGGGCACCCTTATCTAACTCCGCACGTTGTCCAAAAATTCTCTCCTTCTTCTCCGTCTATTTTCACCGAACTTATGGTTTCAGAGTATATTTCTACTATTCTTTCTACTAGGTTTTCTTCGATGCCAGATTTCGTCAATATGTCAATCATCTTTTTCCTATTTACAATATCGAATGCTGTATTCAAATCTGCAAATAGTACATATAATTTTCCCTTTTTTTTTGCTTATTTACTTCTGTATTGCATAATTTAATATATAGATGTTATCAATTGTACTTCTTCATTTCCTAAAGCCTGCTTGGGTATCTTGTATTATATTTCTCTCTTCTGCTTCTTTACTTAATTTCTCCTCTAAGATCATGGCGCATATTTTGTATGCCGTGTCTAACAGTGTTATGCCTCTGTAGTTTTCAGTTTCTTCTCTGTCTCCATTTTTGTGTATTGGACTGATAATGCCTTTTCTCCGTATATATACAGTTCTCGAGATAGCAATGGTGGCCCATTTAAAATTAACATCCTGTATATATATATATATATATATATATATATATATATATATATATATATATATATATATAAATTAATTTAACGGTGTTAGGATGTGAGTTTTTAAAATGATTTTATTTTATTCACAAATAAGAGATCTTTATTGCTCTGTGATTACATCAAGACTGTAGTTACATTACATTTCCATATTTTTGTACAAGCAAGTAATATGAAGCTAACATGGTGCGGCGCGGGAACATCCGCTGGTAAGGACTGCTGAGTATGCTGGTTCAGGTTATGTAACACCTCCCTCCTTGAAACGAAACTCTAGGGTGGAACGACTTGAGTTTCGCAAAATGCTGCAGGATTCGGGTCAGCTACCTTTTTCTGTAAAAATTTATTTTTACATTTTATCAAAAAATAGAGCATAATCACAAGCGAAAGGATGGTAACGCCAATGATCGAGCCCACTGAGAAATTGTTGTGAAGATCGATTGATTCGATGGGAAGTGCTTCTTGAAGTTGGATTTGGTGTAATTTGTCTAAGGACACCTTGTCCAGTTTTAACTTCTCCACTTGTAATACTGATGAGTTTCGCATGGTAATCCCTTCGAGGCTCATTGGATGACCTGGTATTATTGTTAATCTATTGGCATAGACATTTGTTGATACTTTAATTGAACAATTCGGAGGAATCACGATTAAGTAAGTTCCTTTAAGGGATGCGATAGTATTTTGTTTGCAGGATGTCTGTATTTTCTGTTGTTTTGGAAATATTCCGATGTAATGGGCTTCGTTGATTTCCAATATTACTCTTTCAGTGATTTTGACTGGTATTTGTTGGTAATTATTAGCTGTTGTGTCAGTCGATAGGATTGAGGATAGACATTCTTCTTCCTTTTGCAGTTGAAGAGGATTTGTGTTTTCGCACAGGAATTCTGATTGTAGATCGGTGCATTTTTCGTTACTGTATTGGTATGCATGGTTGCTTATTGATAGGTACGTGGCAGGTGGAATAATGGTTGATTGGTTTGAATTAGGAATAGAGAATAGATGATAATGATCAAATGTATCAGGATGTATTAAAGGGAAATCTAGTGAAAACATAATTTTTTCATTAATGATGTGAACTTTAATTTTGATAACGTGATAATATTTTAATAGGTCATTAGTGTTTAAATTCGAAAATAGTAATTGTTTATGATCATAAATGGAGTGTAATTCTTTAATGATATCTTGTAAGTCTTGATAAGATATAATGCTCGGGTGTACGGTTTCTAAGATAGCAAACGAAACTGCATTTTCTATCTCTTCTAAGTAGTTTAATAATGAATCGAGATTATATTTGAATTGTTCCAGAATTTCTTGTGCATCCAAATAATGAGAAAAGGCAAAATTTGATTTATTTATTGATTGAATAAGCTCGTTTGTTCTGTTTTCAATATTGTTTTGATTATTAATAATTAGTGTCATTGTTTCATTGATGTTAGCCATTATATTTTTTGAAAGCGATATTTGTTTATTTAATTTGGTAACAATTTTATTTTCATTAGTTTGTAGCTTTTTAATATAGTTGTGAATTTCCTGAGCGTCGTCGTTGTCCATATTTCCGGTAATAAATTTAACAAGTGATCCTAGGGGATTAATAATTCCTCGTTTTTGACGTTTGTCGGGATAGAATGTTTTGAATTTTCTGTTTACAGTATTTAATTGATATTTAAGATGTTCATAGTAATTATTCAAAGTGTTATAAATATCGGGTGTAGCAGATTCTATTATGTTCTTAAATTTATTGAAATTTTCATTTAGTAGATCAATTCGATTTTTGATAATTTTTAGATCAATGTAGTGTAGGAATGTGTGGGAGGATGTTTTAATTCTGGCTTGACCTAACTTGAAAGGAAGGATTCCAGGATTATTTTCTAAGTTCCGTATTTGTACGTCCTGTGTCTTTGTCATGTGAAGAGTCACAAGTCTGCAACAAGGAAGGCTTTTTTATTACCTTGTTTTCTAAAATTTTAAATTTAATTTCATTATCATTCTTTTTTGTTTTAAAACTAAACGTCTTTTGTCTGGGTCGTTTTATATTACTTAAGTGAATGTTTTTGGAAGTGTTGCCATGTTCAGGTTTTATTTCTGCCGTTTTTAAAAGTTGGTTAACTGTTTCGATTTTTTCTGGTTTAAATTTATTGTTAGTCTTACTTTGTTTTTGCTTGTTCTTTACAAAAACTGTTTCAGGAATTTCAGGGAGTTCTTCACGGTTTTTATTCGCATAATTAATAGTTCTGTGTTTATATTGCTCATTGGTTTCTTTGATTTTATTATATAACAATTTAATTTTTTCTTTATGATTAATGATATAGTTATTAACTAATTTATTTATTTATTTATTTATTAATATTTATTCTTGCCAAGTGGCTTAGAATCTACAGAAATAACATATACATTTTTATTCTACATTGTGTGTGTGTAATACATTTATGCTACTGTTCTCTTCTTAATGATTTCGCTCATCCACTTCTCTCCTGATCCTAGATCGTCTAACAGCTCCATTTCCCCTCTATCTTCTCTTTTTACTTCTCTGCAATATTCCCTTAAATGCTTCAGTGTTTCATCTTCTCTGCCACATAATCTGCACCCCCTTTCTTCCTTTGGTAACCAATACTGGTTGTCTCTTTCTTCGTTACCGCATCTGAATCTGGCTATCATTTTGATGTTTTTCTTTGGGTTTAATATGTAACGTGGTATCTCTGTTGTTTGTATCTGTTTGTATCTTTTATTGTAATTGGATTGATTTATTCTGCTCTGTTGTTCCTGCTTCTGTATATCCCAATCTCGTTGTTGTACGGCGAGGATCACACTTTCTTCATTTATTCGATTCCTCTCTATTTGCATTTCCGAGTATCCATTCCTTTCGTAATATACCTTTCTTGTGTGTCCCCATCTTGTTAATTTGTTTTTGTCGTCCTCTCCCTTCCTTATAACTTTCCAGCATTCTTTCAGTATTGAAATCTCTGAGTTTTTAACTCTTTCTTCGTATTTCACTGCTCTCTTTCCTGTTTCCACTCGAAGTTTTGCCACTTTCATTTCTTCCAATACTATATATTCTGGTGTACATTTGTCGAGGCCCAGGATCCATTTTATGTAGCGTACTTGTACATCTTCTATTAGTTTGTGCTCTGTCCATCCAAAAATTTCCGCCCCATAAATTAGAATACTTTTTACTATTGCTTCGAACATCATCCATCTTATTCGCATATTCGTCTTGAACTTCCTTTCGCCTATACCCCATATTTGTTTCATGGCCACAATTGCCTTCCTTTTCTGGTACTCTAAGTGTTTTGTGGCTTGGTTATTCCTCTGGAATGTATATCCCAAATATCTGAATTCTTTTACCTCTTCGATACTTTCATTTTTCCACTTCCATACTTCCGAGGTTTCTCTACCTCCACCTTTTTTGAATTTCATAATTTTTGATTTTTGTGCGTTGAGATTCATATCTTTTCTTCTTAAATACAGTTCAAGTCTTTTCAGCATTGCTTTCATTCCAGGTGGATCTTTCGCGACTATGACAATGTCATCCGCGTACGCTAGAGACCATATTTTCTTTCTTCCTATTACAATGCCGCCTGTTTGCTCTTTGCTGAGGAATTCTTCTATATCCGCTATATATAGTGAAAATAAAGTTGGGCTTAATGGACATCCTTGCCTTAATCCTTTTTCTGTCCAAATCTCCTCTGTGGTTGTGTCCTTTACTTTTATCATCGATATAGTTTCTCTGTAGATGTTCTCTAAGTTCGCTAACAATTGTTTATCTATATTCATATTTGTTAAAGTTTTAAACAGGTGATCTCTATTTACATTATCAAACGCTGCTCTCAGATCTGCAAACAATGCGTATAACTTTCCCTTATCTTTGCGGATCTCGTTTTCAATCATTTGATTAAGTATATAAATATTGTCTGTTGTTCTTCTTGTTTTCCGAAAACCTGCCTGGTTTTCTGGTATGAGATTTTTTACTCTTATTTCTTCCTCCAATTTTTCTTGTAAAATCATCGCATAGATCTTGAACGCTGTATCTAGTAATGTTATTCCTCTATAATTTTCTACTTTGTCTATGTCTCCGTTTTTATGAATCGGTTGTATAATTCCTTTTCTCCATCTAGTGGGTATTTGTGCGGTGCGCCATACTTTGTTAATAATACTTGTTAATATTCTTAGTAAGTTCTCATCTGCATATATCCAGGCTTCATTTGTGATTTCGTCTTCTCCTGCCGCTTTTCGTTTTTTTAGTTTACTAATTTGCACTTTGACTTCTTCTAGTGTTATCTCTTCTACATCTCCACATATTTTCGGTTTATTTTCTTCTCTTCTTAGTATCTTGGTATTTTTCCCATCTAAAAGTGTGCAGAAATGGGCTTTCCATTCCTCTTCGGATATTTGTTTCGATATCTCTTGTTTCTTTTTCCTCTCTTTACTAATAAAACTCCATGCCTCCGTCTCTGTCTTTATTCTCTGCAGCTGTTCCTCAATTTCTTTCTTTTTGTTTTCCTTTTGTTTTATACACAATTCTTTATATTTTTTTAATTCATTTTTGTATTCTTCTTCAGTGATTATCCCATCTTTCCATTGCTTACGTTTCTTTCTCATTTTTCGTTTTTTTTCCAAACAGCTACTATTCCACCAGTCATTTCTGTTTGTGTTTCTTGAGTTCACTCTTATTTCTTTTTTGCGTGTGGCTTCATTTATTTTACTTATGAGCTCATTTACTTGTTCCTCCACATTACTCTCTTTTACTGCTATCTCTCTGGTTTTTATGTTGTAATTTTCTATGTCTTCTTTTTCCCATACCGCTTTTCGAATGATTACTGGATCATCTTCTTTTACTATTATACTATTTTCTAATTCTAAGCTTAATAGTTGATGGTCGGATTCTACTGTGTTAATTACTTTCATGTGTCTAATTTTCCCCCAACTCTCTTGATTTGCTATTATATAGTCAATTACTGTCTTTTCCCCTCTTTTACCTATGTATGTGAAGTCACCCACCTCGTCTCCTTTTATGTTTCCATTTAGAATAGTCCAATCTCTGTTTCCACATTCATCAATTAAAGCTTTCCCATATTTGTTTATTATTTTGTCCTTTGTGCTTCTTTTCTCTTGTCTTCCTGTTTTGGAATTCCATAGCCCTCCTTCCTCGCCTATTCTGGCATTGAAATCCCCTCCTATAATTAACTTATTTTCATTAGTATCTTCTATTTTCTCCCTTATTTCTGCAAGAATTTCGTTTATTCTATTGTCATTATATACCGTAAGTATTCTCCATGTCTCGTTGTCAATTTTAATTTTTCTTTCCATAATGTTTTCATTGAAAATGGTTTCTTTTGCTTCTTGAATGTGTTTCTTGATACCTGTTACCATTCCTCCCTTTGCTCTTCCCTTTTTATTTAGTCTCTTTGCGTATTTAATTTTCCATGTGAAATCACTGGGCATTTTATTTTTCCACTTATTCCAATCTTTTTCCTCTAACCAACTTTCTGTTAACCCTACTATATCATATTTATTTATTATATCCCAAAAATCTTTATCTTTACTTTTTATTCCCGCTATATTCCAAAAGCCTATTTGTATGTTAACTACTTCTTTATTATTCCTATTTATTAGTTTTTTGAACTTTTAATTAAGTTTTTTTGTTCTTCATTCCATTCATACCAATCTCTACCGATTTTTAATTTTCTGTATCCTATCTTTACTATATTTTTTAGCTCTTTTTCTTCTTTAGCTCTTTTTGAGATTTCATTTTGAATTATCCTTTCATTGTACGTCATGTCGTGATCTATGTAAATATTGGTGCCTCTCAGTTTATTTTTGTTACTCATCACTAGTTTCTTGTCTTCCCATGAATTTACAGTCGCTACTATCGCTTGCTTTTCTTTTAACTTTCCAACTTTGTACGCCTTTGTTACTTTCGTTGTTATTCCCATTCTGCTTTTTATGAAGTTTTCAACCTCTTGAGCATCTTCCAGTGTCGCTCCTTTTATTATAATATTATTCTTTTTTTTCATTTTCTCTTTTTCCTCCTCTGATCTCTCTAACTTTTCTATGCGTCGGTTTAAGCTAATAATTTCCTGGTCTTTTTTCTCAACTTTTATTTTTAACTGCTTGACATCTTCTTTGAGTACGTTGACAAAGTCCTCTAGTTTTTTAATCATGTCACTTCTCAGATCAATTATCTCTCTGCTCATATTCTTTAGCATATCTAAAATCTCATCCTGTGTTGCACCTGTCTCTTTCCTCTTTCTTGTTGGAGATCTTTCCATCTCCGCTTTCCCTTTTTACCTAGCTGTATTGCTGGTTGCCCGACGCTTAACGCTCCTATGACGTCACTCAGACCGTGGAATCGGATACCTACTTGATTCGACACCCGACCGGCCCCAGTGCTGGTCAAGTTACGTTATCGTCGGTCAGATGTTACTTTAAAACAGATAGTTTCCGTTTTTATCCTTTATCTTGCCATCCAACACTACAAACTGAATCGTCGCTGGCTGCTACTGAGCAAGAGATGTCTCTGTCTAATTTCTGTCGGTAATGAATCTTTCTGATTTCCAAGATAGCACATGTGCTTAACCTATAAATAGCTGTTAATTTTTATTTGTTTTTTACTTTTTTTTCTAACGATACTTATCTTTGTATCTGTATCTTCTTTTGTAGTCTTTTATTACACCTTTGCTTTCGTTGCTGACAATCTTTATTTTAGTTGTTTTTCCTTTATTTTTCAATTTCTATACGGAGCAAAGTTCTCACGTGTTCACACACACACCACCACTCCCTAAACTCTAGTTATTAACTAATTGTTTTTTTAATTCGACATCTAGGGGTGAGTTTACATCTAAATGGCCTGTTATAATTTCGCAAGGTTTAAGTTTGGTGGCGGAGTGAGTAGAATTATTACAGGCTAATAATGCGTAATTAATTTTTGTTTCGATTGGTTCTTTTTTGTATTCATCTTGATTGTTTAATAGTCGAATATGTTCAACGAGTGTTGAGTGAAACCTTTCGATTAATCCGTTCGATTCCGGATGTTGTGAGCTAATAAAGTGAAGTTTTACTTTGTGAACTTCTAATAATTCTTTAATGAGAGAGTTTTTGAATTCTAGGCCGTTGTCCGAAATTATTTGGTCAGGTATACCGTGATGTGTAAAATACTTAATGAGGTTGTTGACGACTTCTATACCTTGTCCAGAGTTTAGTCTATAAGCTTGGGCGTATCTCGAAAATGCGTCAATGATTGTTAAAAATTTTTGTTTTTCCAAAGTGATTGAATCAATATGCAAAATTTCGAAGGGTTTTGTAGGAGTAGGGGATATATTAAATTTTGGTTTTAATGGTACTCTGTCGTATTTTGTTTTCAAACATATTTCGCATTCGTTGATATATGTTTGTACGGATTTTCTCAAATTTGGCCAATAGTATTTTTTCTTTATCTGAATTTCAGTCTCGTCGAGTCCTCGATGGTTAGTTTTACTCTCATGATAATTTTGAATAACGTTTTTAATATCGTCCGGGTCTTCAACGTCTAAAAGCTTTTGGGTATATTTTACAAGTTGAATTTCTGAATTCTTAAAATATTTTTGTATTACTGAACTAAATTTTTCGTAGATTGGATCTTCGAAATATACACAATACTTAACTTTTGGAGTGATATATTCTTTAACAAAATTGATAATGTCTTTAACAAAATTATTTTTTGATATTTCTACTATAAAACGTTGTGTATTTTGAAATAATTTTACAATTTTTGGTTTTTTCGGATCAAAATTAACTTCCGATACGATGATTTGATTTGTGCCAAAATTAACAGGTTTGTCGCAAATTGGAATTCCTACAATCGGGTTTTCTCTACTAGTGTGTACAGTCTCGTCATCTGATATGTCGTTATCGTTATTCTCTTCGTCTGGTTGTACTATCAGTGAAATTGTATCCAGGTTTTTATCTCCGTCCGCTTGTGCCGCGTTATCAAAGTTTTTGTTAAAGTCTTTTATATAATCAAATATTCCGCCAGAATTATCTATCGTTTCGTTTGTATTAATTTGGATTCGGGATAATGCGTCAGCGTTTTTGTATAGCGCACCTGGTTTATATTCTATTTTGTAGTCAAACTCTGCTAGTTTGAGTCTCCATCTCACAAGTTTGGAGTTGGGTTCTTTCATTTTAAACAACCATTCTAAAGGTTGATGGTCAGTGTAGATAGTAAATTTACGTCCGAATAAGTATGGTCTAAAATGTTTTACTGCCCATACGATTGCCAAAGTTTCTTTTTCGATAGTTGCATATTTAGATTCGGTGTCGTTTAAGGTACGACTAGCATAAGCTATCGGCAAGTCCGAACCTACTTTTCCCTGGGACAATATCGCGCCAATTGCATAGTCGCTCGCGTCTGTTGTCAGGTTGAATGGTTGGTTGAAGTCAGGGTATTGCAATATCGGTTCATTTGATAAGAGATTTTTGCATGTGTTGAAACAATTTACACAGTCGGGGTTTTGTGTGTCAATTTTAGCGTCCTTTTTTAAACATGAAGTCAACGGCTTTGTTAATTTTGCAAAATTGTTTATAAATTTGCGGTAGTAACCTAATAATTCGAGAAAGGCTTTAATTTCGCGTGTAGTTTTCGGCAAAGGATAATTTTGAATAGCTTTGATTTTTGCAGGATTAGGCTTGATTCCTTCTGATGTTATTAGATGGCCAAGAAAGGTTACTTCTTTTTTCAAAAATTCTGATTTATCTGGTTGTACTTTGAGATTACTTTCACGCAGTTTTTGAAAAATTTGTTTCAAATTTACAATATGTTCTTGGAGAGACGATGAATATATTATTATGTCGTCCATGAATACAAAACAGAATTTATTAAGAAATTCTCTCAAGACATTGTCCATAACTCTTTGAAAAGTCGATGGAGCATTTTTTAAGCCAAATGGGGTTCTTAAGAATTCGTAATGTCCGTGTTCCACGTTAAATGCTGTCTTTTGTATATCGTCTGGGTGCATTTCAATTTGGTGAAATCCACTCGCCAAATCTAAAGTTGTAAAGTATTGAGCTCGTCCAAGTCTGTCTAGTATGTCTGATATGTTGGGAATAGGGTAGCGATCGCCTATAGTTTTTTCGTTTATCTTTCGATAATCGACAACTATTCGCCACTTTTGTTTTCCGGAGGCATCAACCTTCTTTGGAACGATCCAAATAGGTGATGACCATGGAGAGTCACTTGGTCGGATTATACCTTGTCTTTCAACTTCCGGTTTGTGTACAAATGGGTAACGATAAGATTTTGTGTGAACTGGAATTTCGTCTTTGGTTATTATTCTATGCTTAATTTTATTTGTAAAGGTTAATGGGGTGCCTTCGCGATAAAATATATCGGAGTATGACGCTACTAATTTTTCTATTTGATATTTTTCTTCAGAGTTCATATGTTCCGTGCGTAACATATTAATTATATCTGATTTCTTGAATTCTTTGTTATCGTTCGGGTTGTTATTGACAATAGCGTTAAATAACTCAAATTCTATATTATTAAAGGAGTCAACTTTAATAGGGTCATATAAATAGATTTCTTGAGGTGCAATTGTGTTGTTGTAAATATCAACTGGGGCATATCCGTTTCTACAATGCGATAAACATTCTCTAATTTCACAATTTGAAACTCTAGTCTCTGGAATTATAATGTCGCCGTCTTTTGAATTTACTGGGATTTTTAGTGATTCTAAAGTATTAGGTTCTAAACGAGCAAAAAATAATAATTTTCTTCTAGCTTCGTAGTGGCATAATTTTAACACTGTATTTGGAGTTTTGAACAGAGAATAGTTCAGATCTAATTGTACATTTAAGTCTTTTAGGGTATCGTATCCGATTAAACCGTCAAAGAAATGATGAAATTTGAATAGGTAAAATTTTACGGTCTTATTAACATTAAATTCCGGGAAAGCTGGGATTTCAATGCAAGAGTCTTTTTTAGCTGTTTGAAATATTGAGGAGATAGTGAAATTTTCCTTTTTTATATTATTTTTAAAGTATTTTTCCGCAATGTCAGGATTTAGAAAAGATTTTGTTGCTCCAGTATCTATTAGTAATTTTAATGGTGGATTTGATATTTTAATGAAAGGTAGGTCGTTTTTTGTCGTATATTGAATGTAGTTCTATGTTTGGTTCTCTTTTAGGCTGGACTGGGGAAAATTTTGATTCTCTTCTATTGGTTCTTGTTCATAAATGTTTTCGATTTCGTCAGTGCTGTATAAATTGTCTTGTGGATAATATTCAGCGTTATCGGTTTCATAATTTTCGTAATACGAGTAATGTTCAGTAGGGTCATAATATTGTGTTGGTTCTACGTTAAATAATTCTTCTGAAACAAATTTTGGTTGTCCTTGATTTTGAGGTCTTTGTTGTCTAAAGTCAGGTTTTGGGAAAGTTCCATGAGATATTCCGCTCATAGGTGTAGGTTTTGGTTGTATAGGGCGGTTTGCGGAGCCTTGTGGTTTCCAAACATTTGTTGTGTTAGGTCTTGGATTTGTGTTACCAAACACTTGTTGGTTAGTGAAAAATCTTTGGGGATGGACTGGTCTATGTTGTAAGCGAATAGGGTTACTTGGAAAGAATTGTTGTTGATTTGGAAATTGTTGAAATTGTGGATAAGACATTGATAATGGGGGTCGAGTGAATTGCATTTGTCTCGGGACTGGCATATTTACTTGGTGAGGTTTGTGATTAATAATTTTGTTCGAAACTGGGGTATTTTGTAAGTGTCTGATATTATTTTCGGAAACAATGTATTGTCTACTTTCCGCTAAGGTGGTTGGTTTCATGGCCCGAATAGTTGAACCTAACGGTTCCTTTAGACCGGCTAAAAATATTTTTAGGGCATGGGTATTATAAAAATTCTTTTTAACAGTTCGAATGGCTTCATCAGTTTCGTGAATGTCGATGTAATTGTGTAATGCACTTAAATTTGACATTACTCTCGTATAATATTGCAAGGCTGGTTCGTCTTTTTGACGGAGCTGATCCAAGTCAAACAATAAACCATTCTCATCGCGCTGATCGCCAAAATGCGCAACGAGAGCGTCTTTTACAGTTTTCCAATCTTTGGAGATGCAGGTGGTGTATACCTCGCGTGCAACTCCGGTCAATTTTGCGTAAATTCCATAAACTACAGTGATATTCTGGACGCAATTAATATTTTCTGGTTTTGAATCCCAATAGGTTTTGATTAAAGCATTTGCTATATCTAGAAATGAGGATAATTCGGATGGATTACCGTCAAATCTAGGTACGATTTCTAATAATTTTGCTTCGAATTTCGGTACTAGCGACATGATTAAATTAGTATTTTCTTCTATAGCTAAGTTTGATAAAATATTGTTAATTATAGTTAAATCTAAATCTGTATCTATGCTACTTTGTGGGTAATCTAAATCTAACTCGTTTTCACTATTTTCCGCGGTGGAAGAGGTAGAAGAAAGCGAGGAGTCTGACATAAATAGGAAAGCAACTTACAAAACCAATGCGATGATCTTCATCCCTGATAGATGTCCACGATGGAGTTCTCCAGGTATGGTGGCTGTTGGATTCTCGATGAATTCTTGCCGGGTCGCGGTTCCGTTATTGAGTAAACAATTGATATTGAAGGTTTATTCGCGGTGAATTTCCTCTCAATATCCTACCGACTGCGCCAATTAATTTAACGGTGTTAGGATGTAAAGTTTTAAAAAGATTTTATTTTATTCACAAATAAGAGATCTTTATTGCTCTGTGATTACATCAAGACTGTAGTTACATTACATTTCCATATTTTTGTACAAGCAAGTAATATGAAGCTAACATGGTGCGGCGCGAGAACATCTGCTGGTAAGGACTGCTGAGTATGCTGGTTCAGGTTATGTAACATATATATATATATATATATATATATATATATATATATATATATATATACATATATATATATATACATATATATATATATATATATATATATATATATATAATATAATAATGTACAACGACTTCTAGGCGATAAATACAAATAATAACAACTTTACTACTGTCGTCGGAAATTCATATTTTCAAAATATTGTAACGAGCGAGACTCACCGCGGATGGTGGGTAGGAGCGACGCAGCTATTGTTCAGGGAATTATATATAAGGGCCGCATCGGGATCTCAGTGAATTAGTATCGGTCACAGTGTGCAGAGAGTCACTGAAGAAAGTCAGTGTTGGTCAGTACATGTCAACGACATGTAAAGTAGAAATAAATAAATAGTTGGTGATATAAATATATTGTGGACATAATATTGTGTAGTTTTAAGTGTTTAAGCAAATGTTCGTAGTGCTTAAGTCTTTATTAATAATAATTACTTCTAAATTAGTGTTAATATTTTTTTATTCATAGTGTTACTAATATTTATTATCTTTTTATAATTTATTATTCGTTTATAAAACTTAGTTCTATAAATATTCGTATTTCATTTATGTTTACACTTCACCTAAATAAATAAACGTTATAATATTATCTATTGTCAGTTTAACAGCATATAGTAAAAAAACACACATACAGGATGAATACTAGTAATCCTGACATAAGAAATTAACTTGGCAAATCGGTTTTTTGCTATTATTATCTGTCCCGCTAAGTACAACAGGTTATGTGTAGCATCGTTGGTTAGATTATTTAATTTTGTATTTATTAATATCAAATATTGTGTATTATGAGGTTTTCTAATTAAGGTATAATATTTAATAATAGTATTGAAGCTGTACTGC
Organism: Stenolophus ochropezus; assembly: GCA_035578165.1. NCBI lineage: Eukaryota > Metazoa > Arthropoda > Insecta > Coleoptera > Carabidae > Stenolophus > Stenolophus ochropezus. Next base: position 24,816,995 of record JAQOWZ010000017.1, read on the forward strand.
TAGCATGTATAATTTTGTTAGTAATTAATAATGTTAGGAAGAATCTTTTTTACGATAAAAAATTTTTGTGACTAATTTATTTTACGAACATCTTTTCTCATTTTTAAACTAGTTGAAGGTAATAGAGGCCTTGGATTAGTTTACATTTAGCAGGTACCTAAAAGGTATTGAAATAATCAACGTCAAGGCATAGGTACAGACCAGGTCAGAAAATACTTGCCACATACGGAAATATTGAATACATTCCACTATTTGTATTTGGAGCATAGGCATAGATTTTACAAATTTCTATACGGTATGCATACGTCGGGGGATTAATATATAAATTTTATCGTTGTCATAGTATGTTTGTATGTGCCCATCAAGTATTTTAGATAACAGTAATCTATTCCAATATCATTTAGGTAAAAACTGTGTTTTTCAGTTTTCATTTAAGGACAAATATCTTTAACAACACAAAGATGATAATTGTTTATGTATTAAAGTCATTCTTATAAATCTCTAAATATAGTGTTATTACAGCACATATCATTTGTAATATTCATTAATAAAATATCGCCAACTTAAATAAGATAATATATTTTAACTAAATTAAATTTACTTGCGTCACACTAGGACAGGTAACCCAATGTAATCTTTACAGATGGTATTGCTAATTTAAATAAATATGTAATATGATAAAGATTAGAATGTTTGTTTAAATATTTTGAAATGCACAAAATTACTCAATGGATCATCCTTATCAAAGCGCCCGAGCCAGACGGGAAAACTACTTGAAAGGGTCAGACTTCGAAACGCTAAACCTACACGTACATTTTAATATGCATTTTTCTAGAAGATTCGTTGATCACGCGCTTGGATCGTGTATCAACTCCGAAACACCATAGTACTGAAGGAGTGAAGAGGAATATTTTTGTTTATAACCCGAGACAAAATCTGTACTCAAGGAGACGGATTCAAGACTCCCTTATAATTGGCGTGTCCGATGTAAGTCTCCTGGTCTTCGTAACTTCACTCCTCTCCAACCAATACCTGGGAATCCTATAAACCCGCTACTTGACGTTTTTAGGCCATGTCTAGCGTCGCGGTGGTTTTGTTCTTTACACTGGAAGTCTCTGGGTATTATTATCGTCGAGACAACCTAGTGCACTCTACGAACCCGCTGCTTGACGTTCTTAGGCCATGTCTGGATACGCGGTGTTTGTTTTTTCTTTATATAAATATCCCGAAATGGTAATTATAGTTGTCACAATGATATCTTATTTTTATTAAATATAACTGATCTAATATTTGGTGTCTAACAATTGTAATTTGCGAGACTTTGTGTTCTACACAAACTCTCAGGCTCAAGAATGTGTCGTATCAGCACGAACGCTGATTGATCCACGTTCACAACCGTGGTACGGCACCGGTGCCATGAAGATATGCGACTACTCCGTAACAATCTCATTAGACTCGCTTAAATAGCTGAGTGTCTACCCTAAACAATGGCCCACAGGCTATGCCGAGTGCCCCCAGAAACAAAAGATATCAGAACAACTGATCAAACCAACGCAAATTAACACGCACACCTTTACAATTATCACTGACTTTCACTATAAATTTGGTCGCAATCACTCAATTTTACCATTAGAGGCTATAACAAATTATTTGGACAACTCTTTATAAATGTGATGTAAGCTTTATATAACTGTTAAATATTCAAAATTGTCTCTCTACTTGATGTTTTGGCTGTAGGTTCCCACAGGTTCATAAAGTGAATACCACAGCAATATTTGGCACACTAATTACATATAAACCAAACAATATATGTTATCAATAAATGCATAATATCAGATATTTTTTACCTTTAACAGCTACTCTGTATTACGACGATGAATGGTTATTTATATAAATAAACACAACATAGGGAAAGTTAAACCTTCCACTAGACGAGGTAGGTACCCTGTCATTATATTGTACAAGAGTAATATATGATATGATGCTTATATTTCTTGAGGATGAAATTTTGGCCCCAATCATCCGAATGAGATACCAGCATTCCATTCGAGTTGTATTATACTATTTCTTCGACATTATGAACTACTATTAATATTAATTCGTAAATTCACTTATTTAAGGTCATAATCTCGTAAACAAACATTTGAAAAATTTGGCTGTCATTCAGTTTATGACATTTTATGAAATATTTATTTTAAATAAATATTGTGAGCTACGAGTTTAGATTTAGTTTAAAATAGTATGTTTTCATAACACTAATACATTGTGACAATAACCGCAAGTCAGATATTTTTCATATAAACTCTAGGATGTCGAACGTTCAAAAAACGTTACATATACAGTAGGAAATAGAAAAATAAAATTATATTTTATGTTCCGTAGTAGAGTGGATAAGGCTATGGCTTCATAAAAACAACTTATTGCGTAGTCCGGATTCGAACCCACACTTTTTTTAAGAAACAGTTTATTATAGATTTTATCTTTAACTTGATGATAAAAATATAATAGAAAAATTGTTAAATTTTATATCAGGAGAAGAATGAAACATTTTTGTTGAAATGTATCCCGTTTGTCCCTATGTATCTCGTTATCTAATTCGAAATGATGTAAAAGAGAGATAATCAATGAAAAATATGACTGAATTTGTTGTAATTAAATAATTATTTGATTACTTCTAGGAGATTTTTTCCACAATAATAATAAATGAAAATATTATTTTCTCTGTATTAATCAACTGCAATTATTGGTGCAGCAAAATTATGATTCCTCCAAGTTCCACATGGGGTGAAATTAATATAATATACGATCCATCCAGGAGTCTAAATTAGTAGAATGTAATTTCAAATTTATATTATCAAAAAATGAAACTGTTATCGAATATGACTTATATTTTATAAAGTCATAGGCTCGTATTACGAGCTCACTTTTATAATAAAATTGCGATTTTAACGCCCACTTTTACATCATAATCTTATGTAAAATTGAAAGTTAAAATCACGATATTATTATAAAAGTGAGCTAGGTCGCTTTTATAATAAAATCGCGATTTTAACGTTCGTTTTTACAAAAGATTTTGATGTAAAAGTGAATGTTAAAATCGCGATTTTATTATAAAAGTGAGCTCGTAATACGGGCCATAGTCTCTATTCGCTTATGAAATACTTTTTTTGAAATATTATTATTATATAAATATCAATAGCAGCTGACAGAAATCAATTTATTTTACTCAATATTTACAGTAAAAAAGGTATTATTCTAAAGGGTTTTCCAACAAGGCCGTCGAAATTGAAAGCGAAAGCGTGAGGTATTAACGAAATTCTTTTAAAAGCCCATGTATGCCATAGGTATGGAACATAACATCTTTCCGAGTTGAATTTGAGCGATGGCATTGGTTATGTTGAAATCAATGGCGCCGGTGGCCCTAACTCCGTACCAAACAGTAACGTTTTGTGGATACATTACAACCTGGTGACCCTTGTATGGGTTGGCGTCGTCTCATATAAGGTAATTGTGCTTATTAATATAACCATTCATCCAAAAAAGCGCCTCGTCGCTAAAGATGATTTTGCGGCCACAATTCGGGTTCTTTTCCAAACGGTCTGAAACCTAGACAGCGAACAAACGGCGTTGTCATTGATCATTAACTTTGAACTCCTGGATCAGTTTTTTATGGGTGTATGTCGAAGTCCCGACGCAAAATTCGCCAAGTTGAAATCTACGAAAGACCGAGTTATTGTGCACGGCGAAGAATTGATTGTGTCGGGTTCTCCTGTACACTTGCATGAAACAATGTTTTCAGCCGATCTGGAGTTCCTTTGACGTACAGGTGTTGGCTGATTGTTTACCAAAGCGGACGTCTCGAATTTGGCCACTAAACGTTGAAGAGTTAATTTTGAAGGTCCATCGAGTATGCCCGTAAAATGGGCGCCACGCGCGTAACGTTTGCATTAATAAGCACTCATTTCGATAATAAAGTTTTAATATCTGGACGTGCTACTTAATATTGTATCTTGCCATGATCATTATGCATCAATGATAGAATAAGGTTGCTAACATCAACGCGCCCCAATTTAAAAACCCTTCATAATATTTGATATCAATAGATGAAAAACTAAAAAATCTAACCAATGGCCTACCACATGGGTCAACGTTTCTTAGAATTCACCCTATATTATATTTATGTAAGTCAAATTATAGATAGAAATGAAAGGAAAAGAAAATTAAAAAAAAAGAAGCAAAAATTATATTGAAGAAGAAAAGGATAATTTATTAAATATAGTAGAATATTTGGAAATGATCAAGAATGGATCAACAAAGAAAACGACAATATTTTGATATTGACAGATTTATTATTATGAAATCTTCATATTTTCTAAAATAATTTCAAGATACATTATAATAAAAATAAAAAAATATTTCATACGTCAAACTACATGTCGAATAAATATTTAACTCGGCAAAAAATCTTCAGATAACTTAATGTACGATATATTCACCGAATACTGACTGACGTTGGTGAAACAGTATAATGGCGTTTTATTTGACGAATATTTTAATTGTTGAATAAAATACTTATTTATGGCGGGTGAAGCCATTAATATATATATATATATATATATATATATATATATATATATATATATATTGTTTATTTATAAAATAATTTACAACTTGCCATTTTTAAGCCAACCAGCTAATATTATTTAATATAAATATCATGCAGGAAGGATTTACCCAGCGGTAGTCCTTCGTAATATTACATGTAATTATATTTAATACATTTTAATTTATAATTAAGTAAAAGGATCTTGTTCTCTTCAATCTCCTTAGTAGATAATTCGTTTGGATAATGAAGTCTTTTTTATTATTTCTTGGTGAATGTGTAGATTATCAAGTTACGTTACGTTTAATTTTATATAAGATTACAGTGAACCAGATACGATCAAATATTTGGCTTAGGCTAGGCGCGCACTACGACTTTTTTCCGTGCGGCTAAATCGCCGCGCGGCATTTCCCCGCGCCGCATTTTTGTAACAAGGGCTTTTATATTAGGGAGCGCGCACTTGCGTCTTGATCGCCGCAGCGGCAAAAAAAATGCAGCATGTCCCATTTTTAATGCGGTGCGGCGACGCAAGTTTGTCTTTGGGACATGTAGAATTATATAGAAGAGCGCGCACTACGGCAATTCACCGCAGTGAAAACTTGTTTTTAAAGAAAGATGTCGTCTCCTGGATCACCGGCAAGTCCTGTAAATGATGCAGACCCTTTACAAATTAATGTGGAAAAATTAATAATATTCAATGCTCATTCTATAATATTTAAAAAACTTTTCAGGATAATCTCGTAATTTCCTAAATATTTTAGAAAATTGTCCTTTGTTCAGTCTTTCACTAGTAAGGGGGTGTACCCAAAAACGGTTAGTTCTTTTTCGTTTCTTTTTGCGATTTCTCATTATTAAAATACTTATACACGCTGTTTTCACGAGATACATATTTAAAAACTTCTGAAAAACAGCTGTAGTTCGCGCGTTTCAATTTCTCTGCGTTTTTCTGTCGTACGACAATTCACCGCACGGCATTTTGCCGCGCGGCGAAACAACGTAGTGCGCGCCTAGCCTAAGTCCAAGAAAGCAGTTAAACAGTATTTATCTTTTTCAAAAATTTGTCAAATTTGGTTAACGGGATCGTCTACCGTACACATTTATTATGTTGCACTGTTTACTGCCTTCCATGATTAGTCCGTACACCGAGAAAAATGAAACCTTTAAATCAAAAAATTTTAGCGTGTTGATTCAAAAATAAATATTTTACACCTTCATAATTTATTTTAAACTAAATGCTTCGTGTGTTTTATTAGAAAACTTAAAATATTTGAAAAATAAATTTTGAGTCAAATAAATAATATTACAGTATATATGTCAAAATATTCACATGAAATACACAATTTTCAAAATATTTTTTATTTATCGTACCAAAAACCTAAACATTTTCCTCAATTCTATAAATTGTTAAATAAACTACATTTACTTTCGAATGAAAACAAAAAAAAATATATCGTTAAAAATATTACGTTTTATATAAAAATTTTAAATATTTAAATTTTAACATTAATGTATTTATAGAAAAACGTGAATTATTCCATTTAATAAGTAGAGATTTCTTTCAAAACTTTTAAATTTTGAACGAAAACTATTATTTATTTGTGAGACGAACACGGACCACTATGCCAACATAGTTCATGGTGGCTTCGCATAGCTTGTTGCTTGATCTGTGAGTGATTTAGATACACTGCATGTGAAGTACAACAAAATAAGATATGGCAAAAGAAATTAATAATCTGTTAGAAGAATGGGGTTTTGATGAACTCGTACCTATATTTACAGGTAAGTTTATGCTATTACGTGTATATTCTATATATCCGTAAAGAAAATGTACTGATAGTTGTTGATTTAAGTACATTATACTCGTAATACTAGACCATAGCATTTGTACTAAAATTTTCTGGTTAACATGAGTATTGTCAGGAATTTTTGCTACTATTTTATATATTTCCAATGTTTGCTCATATAGGTTAAGTATCGGCAATATTTTATGTTTATCAAGGTTATACGCATACAAAACAGTAGATGAAAATATTTCTATTTTTGATAGTAGTTATTTTAATAAATTTTCCAATAGAACAAGAAATTGATCCTGCTTGATGGACTTGACGGAGGAGAATATTAAGGAACTCATTCCAAAAATTGGGCCAAGAACAAAATTCATTAAAAAATTACAAGAATATAAATTGTCTAAAATGGATTGTTCCATAGCAGCAGACAACGCTCTATTTGTACGTTACTAATTTTTATATTTTACAAATGATTTGTTTAAATGTAGATTTTTGGGTAGTCATTTTTGTTGTTATCATAGAAATATGTTTTAATTCAAAAAGTAATTAAATATTGATTCACATTAGAATTGGTTTTTCATTAGGCACTTGGAAATATTCCTAACATATTTTTATTTTATTTTAGACATTAAATGTACAGAATACGTCCACTCCAAATGCCAGTACATTTCTGACAGATTCATCTTTATCATCGTTATCAACTGTTACAACTGTTATGCCGGGTTGCAGAAACGTTAATTAAAATTGATTAACCGTTAACGGTGTGTTAATCAGTTGTTAACCTTTCATCAACGGATAATCAGAGTTTAATCAATAGATAACAGAATGTGATGGTGATGTACCGTTAACAAACCATCATCTATCTTTTGGGTTGCACAAACGTCAACTCTCGATTAACTGATCATCACGACTCCGTTAACGGATGATTATTGTAATGAGAGATGAGTGACCAATTATCAACTAATCAATTTGACATTTTAGTTTCGTATAATTTCTATTTGGCATTTATATATAATTAGTAACAATTATTTGTGTTTCTTGTGCTCTTCGTTTCAGTTTATAAATTCATAGTGCATTATTCTAGGTTTTTCTATTTTGGTTATTGGTATTCGTTTTCATTCTTGCTTTTTTATATGTTCTTTGAGTGATTTTGATTTTGTTAACAATATTCAACAAATTTTTATTTTATATAAACAATTTCGTACAAAAGGAAAATGGAGTCAGATTTGTCGGATCTTTCAAATATATAAAATGAACCCGTACCTCGTAGAATTCGACACCTCAGGGACAGAACAAATCCATATGAGATATTTGACGAACAGGAATTTAAAGATCGTTTCCGATTAACAAAACAGACTGTTACAAGCTTAATGCATATGTTTGGTGCAAGATTAGAACCCACCACCGAGAGAAATAAATCAATCGATGCGTGTACCCAAATCCTGATTTGTCTTCGTTTTTATGCTACTGGTGCATATCAGTTTGTGATAGGAGATCACATACATGAGCACAAATCGACTATATGTCGCATCATAAAAAGAGTTACTCGTGAAATCGCATCACTATCAAGGGAATATATAAAGATGCCAACAACAGAAGCTGAACTGGCACAAGTTAAAGCTGGGTTCTATAAAATTGCCAATTTCCCCCGTGTTGTTGGTGCAGTGGATTGCACCCATATTAAGATCCAGTCCCCTGGTGGCTACCGAGCAGAGCTATTTCGCAATAGAAAGGGTTACTTTAGCATTAATGTCCAAGCAGTTTTCGACAGTAACCTGAAATTACTACATATAATAGCTAGGTGGCCGGGATCAGTGCATGATAGTACCATTTTTAATAATTCCCCTCTTCCTGCTGAATTCTCCATGGGTATTTACGGAAATGGATTTTTACTCGGCGATAGTAGCTATCCATGCAAAAAATATCTTTTAACTCCATTGCTTCATCCTGCTGGTCTACATGAAGAAGCTTACAATCGAGCCCACATTGCTACAAGAAATCCTATTGAAAGGTATTTTGGAGTACTAAAGAGAAGATTTCCATGTTTACAATCAGGTTTACGACTACAAATGGAAACTATTCCATAAGTAATAGTTGCTTGTGGAGTACTACACAACATCTGTAAAATACAAAATGATGTAATTGAAGATGCACCCGAGATATACGAGGAGGAAGTAGAAAATTTTGTTGTTGAAAATAACAATAACAATGCAGTTAGAAATGCTGTTATTGCTACTGTTTTTAATAGATAATTCAATGCATATTAACTTAGTTTTAATAAAATTTAAAATAAACTAACAAATTACTGTTCTAATTTTTTTATTTCTAATTTTAACTTTTTAATAGACAAGTTTCTTATAATTGCTGGCTCTTTGCCCTCTTTTAGAGCATTCAAATATTTCTGTCTGAAATACAGTCTCCTATACTGTTCAGCAGAAAGTTTAGTTTTTTATGGGTTTTTTAATTTTTTTTCCTTGGTTCGTGTACAGGTTCTGGTTCAGGAGTTAGGACTGGCTCTATTTGGGTTGGGGTCTGGTTAGGGATCTGATTTTCTTCCATAATAATAGGAATATCTTGCACTATTAACAAATAATAAATCAATCGAAAAATTAAATAATAAACGTGCAAATATTACTCATATATTCAGCAGCATTGTCAAAAAAATTCTCAAGGGGTTGAACTTTTTCTTGTAATTCTACTAATAGTAGCTCTTGCTCATTACTAATAGAACAAGAGGAAGGGCCTCCTCCAATTTTAAATATATCTTTCTTTAATTGTCAAATCAAAATGAAAAAATTAAAATTCGAATACAAATGATAATATTATAACAACCTTGAAATCTGCTGCAGCAGATTTCGCTGCTTTTATAGCGTGTAATTTCTCTATATATTTTTCTTGCTACAAGTAATAAAAAACAATTTATAATATTTGAATAAAAATTTTAATGCCACGTCAGAGAACGAGTATCAGCGATATAATAAAAAAATTTAAGAATAAAATTTAAAACTTAGATTAGCCCAATAAGTTAAAAACATACATGTTCTGCAGCAACATATTTTCTTATTTCTCTCTTTAAATTTTCGTACAAAATTTTTAATTGTTTAGCAGTTCTTGGGCCTGAATCGGCAGAAGAGTTATATGTAGTTCTAATTAATTCCCAAGTTTCTTTTTTTTTTGTCGACATACAATTGCTTGGTTGATTTATTTTCAATTATTGATTTATATCTAAAAGTAACATTAAAAGGAAGGATATTAGGATATTATATGATAGGACAGGAGACAATTAAGGGAAATAAGCCAACCGAAAGATATGTTGGTGATCCACAAATAAGATACGTTATTTAAAAGAAAATACTTACTTTCCAACATGGGACATTAATATTTGTCTTTCATTTTCAGAATAATTTTTTCATTTTACGTCCATTTTTCTAAAATCATTACAGTTTCTAAACTTACTAGAACTTGTAAAGATTTGAATAAAATACTTACAGGCTTTGAAATACAGAAAAACTGTTAAAAAATACTGTTTGAATTATTTCTTTTTCTCTGACCATAGACAAGATACAGATGTCTCTGACGATACAAGTTTGAGGTTAAGAACGATAGCACATGAGTATGCGCAGACTTTTTTGCTACGTTGCCAGGTTCACTACCAATTAATCTATCATCACATAATCGGAGCTTGATTAGAAGTTAATTTTTTTTCTGCAACCCGATTTTGATTTGATTTTTGATTAACAGTTAGATGATGAGAGGTTTGATTAATCTTTGTGCAACCGGGCATAGTGATCTGGATACAGGAATAGATTACAGCGAAATTTATTCAGACAAACAGTTACCAGTAATAGTTGATAAACAAGAAGTAGCACAAGCATATAAAATAGCTACAGAAAATTATAAAAGTTTTTATGACCCTGAAGAATTCAAAAAGTCCTGTAGAAAAACATATCATTTTGACTTAAACATTTATTATACAGCAATGCTGGAAAATATATTATAATTAATTATGAAGACAATAAGCAGTTAAATCGAAAAACCCGAAATATGCTGGTTGAACTCATCATCAATGCAATGATGTCAGAAAGGTAGCCATATATTAAAAGAAAATTTGAAAATTTTGTTGACAAATGATCATATTTTTAAATCATGTTATAGATTTATACCATTAATTTTATTAATTTTGCGATAATGTATAACCAGGGGTTAATTTTGTATGATTTGTGTATCTAAAATTAAGTTCACCGATAATTCATTAAACTCCGATGACTGTAATTAATTGTTTTTGTATTTACTATATGGATCTTATAAATTTAAATATTAGAGTATTAAAATAAGCACAAATATGATTTTTTTAGTTATTGTTTAAAAAGTCAAGATTTTGAAATATTGGCACAAAAAATTTGCGACATTTTTAAAACCGGACATATTTATACGTACTACATACCGAAGGTATCCAGCAAACACAATCCAAAAAAGATGGCAATAAATCCGAAAGGTAAACTGGTCGATAAATATCGAAATTTAAGGCATTTGTACAAAGGAAGAGGAAGTGCATCCTCTTCTTCATCAACATCTGATAAATTTTGAAATTAGTATTATTTTTATACATGTTTTAGAAGTCATTTCAGCTTGCATTGAATGGTTGAAAAAATGGACTACTCCATGGGCTCTTGTTCTGGAGAAGTGGGAAAAAACATATTTTTTAAGACGAACCAGTAATACCCAGACAATTGAAAATTTTCTATTGGAATGGCCAATACTAAAGAATAATATTGGAACTAAATTAGTATGATGCATAATAAAAATATTTACGAAATAAAAAATAATTCAATTCTAATTTTTAGATTGAGACAGATTTTAAGAGGATTTTTCCTAATTGCAACATAAATTTAATTAAAAATTTTGAGACGTGGAATTTATTTTTCACAAATTTAAAAACGTTAAAGGATTCCACACTAAAACAAGGTAAATATTTGAATAAAAAATGAACTAAACACAAATCTCACGTGCGCAACCTGAATTTTTTTTTCATCTCGACTATAATTTTCATTTGAATTCTTACTGAAACAGGCCCACATCAAACCATTGATCATATCAATGAACTTATACATTGGATGTCCATACAGTTTCTCACCTATATTTTCTCCTCGATTTTCTCTTTACAAGCCTTTCATTCTGCATATTTAATTGATATTATATTGTTGTCTACAAAAAATTAATTGTAGATAGCAAGGATGCTATTCAATTTGCTTCTTTATCTGTATTATTTCCCCCAAGAGGAATAATAAAATCAAACAAAAAAAAATACTGGAAACCGAGTATTATCGAATCACAACAAAGCATGATCAATCTAGTTGAAGTTAGTAAGATGCTATGGTCTACTTGTCTACTAGTATAAATACAAATTTATAACTAATAATGATTTATTTTAGATAGCAGAAAATATTGAATCATTTATAGAAGAAAGAAAACAAAAATTATATGATCTACAAATTACTGCACAACCGTATATAATTGTAGTAGGCAGTTCATTCATCGAAATAACAGACTATTACCTTGTAATCGACAACAATATCTACAAAACACAGACAGTGCTAGGCTGAATAGATCTAACATTCAGAGGGATAAAAAAAATTCCCTACGTTGAAACTACAGTAAAAGAATTAACAATTTTTTGTTGCTCACAGAAATGTTAATTTGCCCTGTTTGTGACTGCAAATTTCAATGCATAAAATTATTAATAAGACATATTAAAATTCGGCATAATTATTGTACTAAAATTTTAAAATGTAAGCAAAATACTTGTACCCGGACGTATCAAAATTTATATTCCTATAAAAAACACCTTTTAACTGATCATTTTCTAGATGTATCTGACCAGAATTTTGTTAACGGTACTTTTAATATTCCCAATAATCATATACTATTTACGAATACTAATGTCCTAATGTCATACCTATGTTAAGTCCACATAATATATTAAATGAAGAGAAGTCGTCTGAGAATCTAGAAGAGAGATATTCCCTCCAAAATTTTGAGGAAACTTTAAAAATTCTGTCATAAAATTCACTACTAAATTGTACAGTAATTTTTCAATGCCCAGAAATTCAGTTCAAGCTATTATAAACAGTGTTACAGAATTATTATCTCAACCAGCGGAAATCATCGTACAAAATTTAAACTTTAACGACGAACAAAAGAAATTAGAATTGGAACAAATGATGAAGTTACTTACAAATCCATTTTCGGAATTTAATTCAGAGTATTTACGATTTCAGTATTTTGAAAAACTTGACACATTTATTCGACCAATAGCAATAACTACAGGACAATTAAAAAATGATAGAAGACTAGGATCAAGAGTAGTTTTAGAACAAGTTGAATCTCATTCTCAGTATATCCCAATTAAAAAAACATTGAAAGCATTTTTAGAAATACCTAATGTTAATGAAACTATTAAACAATACATGTTTAGTTTACAACAGGAGATTTTATATTTTAACATAATTCAGTGTGCTATATGGAAAAAAATTGAGACAAAATATGTCGGTAAAACTGTTTACCCTTTGTTTATTTATAGCGATGATTTTGAAATTTGTAACCCACTCGGATCTCATGCAGGTACTCATAAAGTTTGCGCTACTTGTTTACCTCCAGAATTTTCATGTCAGTTGGAAAATATTTTTTCAGCTCAACTAAATTATTCTAATGATAGAAAACAATATGGTAATGCAAAAACTTTCAAACATTTACTGGAAGATCTTAAAGATCTAGAACAAAATGGTCTAGAAATAGTAACAGAATCGGGTTTAAATCATATATATTTTTGTTTAATATTATTTTTTGTAAAATGTTGAAAGAATTCAAAATTAATTTTGTTTGAATTTAGTAAAAAGGCTTTGGAAATCCGTGATTTGAAGATGTAATATTTATTGTGAAATGATTACATTAAGTTGTGAAGACGTTTCGGATGTTTGTAAACATCCATCATCAGTTCATTAAGGTGAAATGATACCCCAGCGCGGGAAATTTAAAACCAGTATTTAAGTTTTTAATTTTTTATTAAAAATTGTTTAATGTAACAAGTTTTTCTTATATATGTAAATAAGTAGACATCAATTCGCTATTGAAATAATATTATTTAAATGATATTATTTATTATTTATACACCCAAAACATTTTTTTAAATATAATTTTCAAAATATCTCCAATCGTAGACCTAATAATTTGTTGAAAATTTCAGGATATATTTCAAATAGGATACTGTATCATATATGTAAAAATGAAAAATAACGACCTTCTCAAAAGTCAAAAAACATATGAAAAACAGAATTTTCATATGTTTTATTTTTTTTCTCCAGTACTAGACCTAATATCTGATTTAAACTTATGTATGTTCTAAAAAATATTATTATACATGTCATATAAAAAAATTACGTAAATTGAACTTCTAGATTCCAAGTAAAGGAAAAAAAATGTTTTTTTCATTTTATTTCTCAATAATGTGAATATTTACGATGGAAACGTTATCTGCATTCCGTACTGTATATTGTTATATATTCGTTAGGAATATATGAATAATATATACGTTTTAATATAAAAGATATTAATTTTCTAAGCAGTTGCGGTAAGCATTTTTGTGAAAAATAAGAAAGTGGCGCCACAGCAAGCAGCGGTCAGTAGCTAACTAATAATAGTAAGCTACTGACCGCTGCTGGCGCCCCTTTCTTATTTTTCAAAAAAATATTCGATGGCTCAGCGGGATATTTAACAAAATGTATATTTATATTTCGCATTCATAAATGATAAGTATATATATATATATATATATATATATATATATATATATATATATATATATATATATATATATCTATGTATGTTCTGTTACATGTCAGAATTTCTAGCACATGGAAACTCCGCCTCTTGGCTGACTATGCGGTAAATTTAAGTAAACGGCAAATAAAAATATTTTTTTATTCCATTTTAAATTTATTGAAATATAAGTTTTTATTGTTATTATTAATATTAATACAAGTTACATGTTTTTAAATATAAAAATAGATGAATATAATGCATTATATTTACTAAATGAATAGGTAGATATATAAAAAACGGAGAAATATAAATAAATATATATTATATAATATTTTTATGTTTACAAATGTAAAAACGAATAAAACAATCTTCTAAATAAATTAAAAAAATATTTTTTTGAAACTGTGGACATGGATGATAACATTTTATATTTATTAACAAAATTTTTAATTTATAACCAATATTTTCAGTGGAATATTTATTAAAATTTTGGAATTGAAAACTTTTTTGTAGTCATGACAGCAGGCAGTAAGTGGTGGGGGTGAAAACTACGCGGCTGGGAGGCGGAAATGCTTCAAGGTCTAATTTTCGTATAACAGAAATACTGGGAAATGCAATTGCTATATATACTTTATGCTGTTTTATGGTTATATAATATATAGTTTCTTGTATGTATATTTTATTTGTATGGTACTTTGTTACATAGTGTTTGCATATTATTATTATTACTATTAATATTGTATATCATATTCAGTTATCCTTCTACCTTCAGTAGGATCAGTAATATTATTATTATTTACGGTTTTCTTTATTGTGTCTCTGTAGCACCTATTTACTCAGTGTTTTATTGTTATTATTATTACATTATTTTTTTTTGCAAAAATGGCAACTGAGCAGCCTGAATTATTTTCTCGTAAAAAACCAAATAAAAGAGGTATACATACATAATATATACATTTATCTGAAATTTGCTGCCTCAATTTATACTAATGTAAATCGTTCGAATATGTTAGGTTTCTAAAAATTTGCATTAAAAATTTTATTTTTTTCTATTAGGAATGATGACCTCTGTCAATTTAATTCTCCGACAACGCCGAATTACAAAAATCTAAATTACATTACAATATAACCTGGTTTTTTGTTTTATAAAACGCAAAAATCAGATAATCCTAGATTATACGACAATAAATAATCCGAGATTATAAAATCCACATGGTGCTGTGAAGGTGATACACCCATATTGGCACAATTAAAAAAAACTGTCCTATTATTTATTACTAATTAATTACCAATTAATTACCGCAAAAATAAATTTATTACCTTTGCCGTTTTAAAAAAAAGGGTGGCTGTGCCAGCTTCTCAGTGAAGCTAGCACACCACCAAAATAGCAAAACAGTAGTAATTTGTATGTTAATATTTAGTACTAATTAATTACCACATGCATAAATTAATTACCAGTATCATTAACGAAAAAACGCAACTTTTCCAGATTTCCAAGCGCACGAACGCGAAAGAACATATTTCCTTCGTCAAAAATAAAATAAATGAAGTTGATAACTATACCTAACAATAATTGTTGAAATAAACTATTTAGGACAGATTGTGCTGGAGTAATATATTGTTAAATATTTTTTAGAGAACGATTTCCTTGGAAAGATAGATTTTAAGAGTTTTTAATCTGAAACTAAATTTTGCCAATGTTAATTTTTATAAATTAAGTTGCTAAATATACCTAACAATAATAATTGTCAATATGAACTATTTAGGTGCATTTGTGCTGGAGTAATAATTTGATTAATATTATTAAGAGAACGATTTCGATAGTTTTTCGAAGAAGTTTTAATCTGAACCTAAATTTTGGCAATTGTAATTTTTATAAATCAAATTGCTAAATATACTTAGATATAATAATTGTCAATATAAAATATTTAAGAGAGATTGTGCTGAAATAATAAATTGTTAATTATTGTTTAGCGAATAAATTCAAAGGAATACATTTTCAAACATTGTTTAATCTGAAACTCAATTATGGCAATAGTAATTTTATAAATCAAATTGCTATATATACATAATAATAATAATTGTCGATAAAAAATATTTACGTCAGATTGTGCTGGAGTAATAAATAATTAATTTTGTTCAGTGAACGACACTTTATTGAGAGTCAAGGCCCTGAATCGATCTTTAAACAATAATTAACAATTTATTACTCGAGCACAATCTCTCGTAAATACTTTATATCGAGAAACATTATTGTTAGGTATATTTAGCAGCTTGATTTATAAAAATTACCATTGCGAAAAATTAGTTCCAGATTAAAAACTCTTTGAAAATAAATATATCTTCCCAAGGATATCGTTCGCTACGCTAAACCATTTTTAACAATTTATTACTCCTGCAAAATCTTTCCTAAATAGTTTATATCAACATTTATTATTGTTAGGTATATTTATCAACTTCATTGATAAAAATTACCATTGGCAAAATTTAGTTTCAGATTAAAAACTATAAAAATCTATCTTTCCATTGAAATTATTCGTTAAAGAATTATTGGCAATTTTTTACTCCAGCACAAATACACCTAAATAGTTCATATTAACAATTATTATAGTTAGGTATATTTAGAAACTTGATTTATAAAAATTACCATTGCCAAAATTGAATTTCAGATTAAAACTTCTTCGAAAATCTATCTTTCAATCGAAATCGTTCGCTAAACGATATATAACAATTTATTATTCTAGAACAATCGCTCCTAATTAGTTTATATCGACTATTATTAATGTTGGGTATATTTAGCAACTTGATTTATAAAAGTTGTTATTGCCATAGATTAAGAACTTCTTAAAAATCTATTTTTCCATTGAATTTATTCGCAAAACAATAATTAACAGTTTATTACTCGAGCACAATCTCTCTAAAACAGTTTATATCGACAATTATTATTGTTGGTTATATTTAGCAACAAAAACTACCATTGCCAAAATTTAGTTTCAGATTAAAAACTCTTTGAAAATCTATCTTTCCATTGAAATTATTCGCTAAACAATAATTAACAATTTATTACTCCAGCATAATCTCTCCTAAATGGTTCATATCGACAATTATTATAGTTAGGTATATTTAGCAACTTGATTTATAAAGATTACCATTGCAAAAAATTTAGTTTCAGTTTCTGAAAATCTGTCTTTCTAAGGAAATCGTTCTCTAAACAATATTATAACAGTAAACAGCAAAGGTAATAAATTTATTTTTGCAGTAATTAATTAGTATTAAATAATAGGATAGTTTTTTAAATTGTGCCAATACGGCTGTGCCACCTTCACAACAACAATCCGAGATTATATACTAGATATTTTTATTCAACGCGATTATATATAAAAAAATATTGCATTATTTTTATAAACCGGTATAAAATATTTAATTCGCTTTTATAAAACCGGGCATATG
Organism: Stenolophus ochropezus; assembly: GCA_035578165.1. Lineage (NCBI taxonomy): Eukaryota > Metazoa > Arthropoda > Insecta > Coleoptera > Carabidae > Stenolophus > Stenolophus ochropezus. The sequence continues at coordinate 24,834,653 of JAQOWZ010000017.1, forward strand.
TGTAATTATATATTTGTTTACATAGTTGTAAAGCAATTTATTAAAAATATTTTCAAAATAAGTCAAATCTAAATGACGTTGAGAGCTCATTATTTTTAAACATACAAGACAACTAAAAAAATAAAAAATTAAAATTTATAAATTATAGTGTTTCAAATGTCATCGAGGAAAGTTGTATGTTCGAATTTTATCGTTGTATTTTATATGTAGAGGTGCAGTCTTGGTTACCATAGTAACACCCTTATTGTTTATGTCCGGCGAAAAGATTCCCCCTACATTCTTGGAAATTTGGTACGTTCTAGTATCGTAAGTCGTGACATTACCAAAGTACATTTTTTAAAATTGTGTAATCAATTGTAATCATTAATAAATTTGTGAGTAAAAAGTATTTTTCAACCACGCTAACCTTTCAATGATTTTTGCTAAGGTCTCATCTTACAAATATTACTTATATTTTCTAGTCTTCTGTAACCATTGTTTTACTTGCACAATGCATATTTACCAATAATTTAATAATTTCTTATTTAACATATATTTTCTGTAATTAATGCAGCTTGTAATAAATTAATAAATATGTGTTATAGAAACAATTTTTCTGCAAAATGTTAAAAATGAATCATAATATCTCAAGAAGTTAGAAAAGTGTATACCATAGTATATTATGTATTAAAACAAAATAATTATGATTTCTAGTATAATTCTCGTTAAATGTGATTTCTCGATAGGTGTTAACGTATATATATATTTATGCATTTTGAATTCGAAACGACCGCCTTATTCAAGGTTGGGGTCTTTACTAACTATTAGAGTGCCATCTGTTATTAGGTAGTCGCTTATTGAATAGCTCAGCAATACTGTTATGCACGTTGCCTATGCTACAGGATTTTAATAAAACGTTTTAGGCGACATCTATTGGGCTAGAAACAAAATACTTTGGGGTATCATTTCACCTTAACTGTCGAAAGAAATATAAGATTTACATTTGAAGATGATTCCTTATTGGAATTGCCAAATATTTTGCAAGTGGAACAATAATGATTACAAAAATTGTTGTCTTGACAACTGAATGAACAATTTAAAAAAATTGAAAAATGTTAAATTGAAAATATTTTAAATTTTTTTGTGGTTAAATATTCGAAGAAATTTATTTAAATTGTAAAAAACCAAAATTGTTGATGCAAATATTGACAAATATGAATTAAAAATTGTAAGAAACTGAAAGTATGTGAACCTTCACCATTGAAACAAACAATCTTGACTCTATCACCACTCCATGTTGAATGAATTCAAAAGTTTTTACGTTTCGATCAAAAATTTCTTGTTTTATCACTACATGTTCTAATTTTTAATGAAAATTTTTAAATATTTGTTTGAATACGAAAGTTATTTTAAAACAGAAATTTAGATGTTTCGATCAAAACTTTTTTTTTATTTTTTCCAAAAATCACCAAAAGACTTATATTTAAAACTTAAAAATTCTATAGTGAAAATGCATTTGTTTTGCGAATAGACAACACAAAAAAAGTTTTCAATCAATGCAAAAAAACTTTCTTTTAAAAATTTCGTTTTCTCGGTGTATTGTCTGTATTACTTATAATAATTTTTAAAATTTTATTATGTTTATAAAGGATATCTCTCTGTCACTAGTTTCTTAATTTTATCATTGCTATTGGGGTCGAGAGTAAATACACGTTTTTAAATATTTCCTTATGAAGGTACAGTTCACTATTATTCATTATCAAATAAAAGAGTTATTATTGAAGAAGTAGGCCTACTTTCTGTGCTTAAATTATACTATTTTTCATGTGTTCTTCTAGTTAAGAAAAGGAAGAGTACGGATTGCGGGCGGTTATAATAGTAAGGCACTATGAAGGGGAGTATACGCAGCTGCCATTTTGAGTCTTTGGTTGACAGTTGTACGTAGAGCTGAGCACGTGAGTGACTTTTAACTCACGATCATGAACGTCACGAAATCGTAAAAAATAATCACGCCCATCACCCACGAATTTTTCATACTAAAATCACGATCACGACCACTCACGAATGTTGATTTTTTATTCACGCCCAGTCACGCACGGCGTGTCACGATCGGGTCACGATGTTTTTGTGAGAATTATCGGGTAAGAATAAAATGCTGACCCAAAAAAATGCTGACCAAAATGCTGACCATTGCTGACCTCGTATATTCCTCATTAACTTTGCGATTTATGACTTAATAATGAAAAAAACAGTTGTTTTATATACAAAACAGGTAGTCTAGTTTAGCTGACTGCTGAAAACATATGCTGACTTATGTTGACCATTGCTGACTTCGTATATTCTTCATTAACTTTCCGATTTATGACTTAATAATGCAAATATCAGTTGTTTCATATACAAATCAGGTAGTCTAGTGTAGTTGCTGACTTATGCTGACCATTGCTGACCTCATATATTCCTCATTAACTTTCCGATTTATGACTTATTAATGTAAATATAAGTTGTTTTATACACGAAACAGGTAGTCTAGTGAAGTTGACTGCTGAAAACAGTTGCTGACTTATGCTGACCATTGCTGACCTTGTATATTCCTCAATAACTTTGCGATTAATGACTTAATAATGAAAATATCAGTTATCTTATGTACAAAACAGGTAGTCAACATAACTTAAATTTTAAGTTGCATTAAATAGACAATAACGAATCGAAATAAAATGTCAAATGCATGATTTGCTGTCAAAAATTCGATTAGTTTTTTTTTTGTTTAAGTCTGGCTTTAAATTTAAGCCTTGTTGATGCAAAAGGGTATTAATAATGCAAATATCAGTTGTTTTATATACTAAGCAAGTAGTCTAGTTTAGTTGACTGCTGAAAACATATGCTGACTTATGCTGACCATTGCTGACCTCGTATATTATCAATCTATATGATTTAAACTCACGGAAGAAGGGTTAGGGTTAAAACAAGTTGGAGTTATAATAAATCTACAATCTATACAATATATACAACTGATATTTGCATTATTAAGTAATAAATTGCAAAGTTAATAAAGACTACACGAGGTCAGCAATAATCAGCATAATTCAGCAACTATTTTTAGCATTCAGCTAAACTAGACTATTTGCTTAGTATATAAAACAACTGATATTTGCATTATTAATATCCGTTTGCATCAACAAGGCTTAAAGGCCAGACTTAAACAAAAAAAATCTAATCGAATTTTTGACAGCAAATCATGCATTTGACATTTTATTTCGATTCGTTATTGTCTATTTAATGCAGCTTAAAATTTAAGTTATGTTGGTACAAATGGCCATAAGTCATAAATCGCAAAGTAAATGAGGAATATATGAGGTCAGCAATGGTCAGCAGAAGTCAGCATTTATTTTCAGCAGTTAGCTAAACTATACTACCTGGTTTGTATGTAATATAACTGATATTCACATTATTATGTCATAAATTACAAAGTTAATGAGAAATATACGAGGTCAGCAATGGTCAGCATAAGTCAGCATTTGTTTTCAGCAGTCAGCTAAACAAAACTACTTAGTATGTATATAATACAACTGATATTCGCATTCTTAAGTCATAAATCACAAAGTTAATGAGAAGTATACGAGGTCAGCAATGGTAAGCATAAGTCAGCATATGTTTTCAAAAGTCAGCTAACCTAGACTACTTAATTTTTATATAAAACAACTGATTTTTGCATTATTTAGTCATAAATCGCAAAGTAAATGAAGAATATACGAGGTCAGCAATGGTCAGCATAAGTCAGTATCAATTTTCAGCAGTCAGCTAAACTAGACTATTTGGTTTGTATATAAAACAACTGATATTTGCATTATTAAGTCATAAATCGCAAAGTTAATGAGGAATATACGAGGTCAGCAATGGTCAGCATAAGTCAGCATCAATTTTCAGCAGTCAGCTAAACAAGACTATTTGGTTTTTATATAAAACAACTGATATTCCCATTATTAAGTCATAAATCGCAAAGTTAATGAGGAATATGCGAGGTCAGCAATGGTCAGCATAAGTCAGCAACTGTTTTTAGCAGTCAACTAAACTTGACTACCTGGTTTGTATATAAAACAACAGATATTTTCATTATTAAGCCATAAATCGCATAGTTATTGAGGAATATACGAGGTCAGCAATGGTCAGCATTTTGGTCAGCATTTTTTTGGTCAGCATTTTATTCTTACCGAGAATTATCTACAAAACAAAAATTAATCTCTCATTCATTCATATTATTCACAAATATATCGGAAAGTATAAAAATAACAATCGGAAAAAAATATGGAGTTTTGACGAATAAAATAACTTATAATTACTATCATTATTAATTACCGTTAATTTTGTAGTTTGTATAAATTATTTATAATCTAAAGCCTCATTCACAGTCATGAAATTATACTTAGTACTTATACTTAACGTTTAATAGTTTGCATTTCTAAATTTTGTTCTAAAATTGACACTGCTAGTATCATAAATTTTAAGCAAGCCGAATAGTATTTTCGTTTAATAAGTTTGTAATTTGTTAAAAACCTGAATGGTTTATAATTCTTGATTTCTGTTTTATGATTATAATGTATATTTTCTTAATATACACTAAGAACTATTTGGGAAATTTGTTATCCTTTATTTATTTTTCATTGATTTCTATAATTTAATTCTAATTATAGTTAAAAATTAGAAGGGTAAATATAAATAATTAATAATTTTACAAAATATAAAATAATTTTAGTATAACTTGCTTAAAATTTATGATACTAGAATTGTTAATTTTAGAACAAAATTTAGAAATCTAAACTATTTTTTTTTTAATCGTGAGCGTCGTGAAATCCGTGACGGCTTAAAAAATTCAATCACGCACGATCACGAACGCCAAATTTTATTTGTTTACGTTCACGCCCAGTCACGACACAATATAATTATACAACTCACGTTCACGCGGGTCACGTCGTGACCCATCGTGACTTGCTACAATTCACGACCCGCGCCCACCTCTAAGTTGTAGTATGGCAAAGCATCGTTACACTTTAAAATTTAATAAAATGGAATCAAATCTCTGAATTTCTGCGGACAAGATATAAACATTTGTAAATAAACTGAGCGATTGAGGTTATAATTTCACCCTTGTAAAGAACAGGTAATTATTATTAAAATTATGAATAAAAACATGAATATATTAGTTAAATTGATTATTCACAACACAATCTAAACCTCAGAATATCGAAAAAATGCAACGAGAAGTCATTATACATACAAGAAGTAAATTTTTTTAGAAAACTGCAAAAGTTTCTTGTATCTTCAGACTTAATTATACTTATAAAAAATATTTCAAAATTTTCTAAACAATTTGTCATGTGCCTCGTTGCACCATTATCTATCCACCAATCTGTAGACTTTGTAGCACTTACAAAAGCTTGCTAGTTCTCTGAAGTAAGGGCTACACTCAGACCTGCGTCTTCTTTACATACCTTACTCTTAAGGTGGTCTCCCGTCTTCTATCCACTTCTTACAAGTACTTACCCAGTGTCCTCTCTTCTTACAATAATTACACATATCTTCTTTTTTAAATATCTTTTATTGTAAATTGTATTTTTACTAAATACTTTTGCTTCTAGTGCGTCTTGCTTATTGTTGTTTTCTCTACCTTTTATAAAATTTCTTTCAAACATACAAAGCTGCGATGTTAATTCATCAAGAGTTTTTTTTTTTCATCATCGGTAAGTAACATCCAGCTTGATCTAAAAGTTTCAAAATTATTGGGCAAGATATATATAATATTTTACAAAGTACAAGGTAGAACATTTTCTCCGTTTGCTTTCAAGCCATTATTCAAATCATTCCATAAACTTTTTAATTTCGCTATATGAGTTGAAACATCTTCATCTGAAGTCCAACTGAATCCAAAGAAATCTGTACAGATCTCAAACAACTGATATTTGTGTTGGATTCTTGATAATAAAAGACGAAAACTGTTGTTCAAATACTTTATTTTTATATTGTTATAATATCAGCCTTTTTAAAGAATTTCTCTCCATATATTTTTTAACATAAAACAAACAACTGAATGAATATTATCAACATATTTTTTACGTTACTACCAACTACTAAAATATTTTAACATTATTGGCGGAACATTTAAATTAACGTCAAACATCGAACATTCTCCCACCAAGTTAATTTTATAACAAATGAACAATTAACTTATCTAATATTTTCTTATTTAATAAGATTTACATTTTATATCTCGCGCGTAAATTTATTTTTCGTCCTCTCTTAGTATAAACAGTAACTATCTCTTTCTCTGCATCAACTCTATTACCTTTGCTAATGGCCAGGTCATTAGTTTTGGATTGTCGTTTTCAATCATTGCGACTTCACCTAATTCTATTTTTCTCGAACATTTCCCGCTGAACTCTTATCGTAGAAGTCCCAAGCATTCGTTACGAAACCGTTTTCGTAAATCTTCGCGTAATTTCTATCTATGCACTACACGATGTGTCGCATCACAAGAGTCAATCTCATCACAATCTTCTACACTATATTGTCGAATATCTTGAATGAACATTGATGGCGTAAGTGGTTGTAAGTCTTTATTGTTGTCCGATTCCGATACATATGTTAGTGGTCGAGAATTAACTATTGATTCACAATCACATAACACAGTACTCAATTCTTCATAATTTAGCTAATTTTCCCAGTACCTTTCTCAAGAGTTTTTTATGATTCCAATTAATCTCTCCCACCATCCATCCCACCAGGCTGCTGTAGGCGGATTAAATTTCCACTCCATTCGAGTTATCGTACTATACTTCATAAGCTCTTCCCAATTTAACTGCTCAAATTTATAGTTTGCACCACGGAAATTTGTGCCGTTGTCTCTGTACATAATTGATGGGCGTCCTCTGGTAGCTACAAATCTGCGAAGTGCTAGCAGAAACACTTCCGTTGATAGAGAGCTAACTAATTCGAGATGTACCGCTCGATAAATCGCACATGAAAATATGCAGATCCATACCTTTTTCCCTTTCTTTATAAAGAGAGGTCCAGCTAAATCTGTACCTGTTACTTCGAATGCAGCTGCATCTTTTACTTGGTCGACAGGAAGTGGAACTGGTACTGATTTGAAATGTTTTTTAGTGTATCTTTGGCATAGGATACATTTGTTTATTACTGAACGTATTGCTTTATGATCACGCAGAATCCAATAACCTTCTTTAAGTATACTTTAATAATAATAATAATAATAATAATAAACTTTATTGAGAAAACTCAAAGGCGAGGTTCAGCCAAGGCTGATCTTTCACCTAACCTGTACAACTATAATACAATACTTAATTTAAATCATCTTAATTTTCAAAAGATTATATACAAAATATATGAAAGTATATATGCATATAAGTACAAAGATTAGAAGACACAAAAGAAAAAAAAAGACAAAGTTAAAAGAGGAAATGTGATTAATATTATCATAATAGTACAATTTTTAAAAATATTGTCTAATCGAATTAAATGATAGAGATTTAAAACTATGTGGAATACTGTTATACAAAGATGGAGCTATGTATGAAAAAGAGCTTTGAAATTTAATTTTGTTAAATTGAGGGACTGAGTAGTGATCGTTGTCACGTAAATTATACATATTAGATTTTTTTTTAAGCTTTTCATATAAATACTGAGGACAGCCGGTAATTTTTGTTTTATGTGTCAACCTTAAGAAAAGATGTTTAATTCTAATATCGCATGTCATTAATCCTGTTTGAATCCGATATTGGGAAATGTGATCGAAGTTACGTTTTTGGAACACATATCTTATACAGGTATTTTGAAATAGATTAATTTTATTCCTGTCGCCTTGTGTTCAATGGGGTATTCCAAGTTTTTTTCATTTTTTAATATGTTATTCTATGCATAAAAATATTAGACCCGTATTTTTTCTTTTCGCCGAAAGGTTTCAAATACGCCAGAAATAAATTTTTAAAGTTTCAATAAATTACACCCTAGAAAATCGGCCGTACGTGTGACGTCACAGGCACTGAGAATCAGCTGAGAACATCATTCGTAGGTCTGAGTCAGAGGCGTGGCGCGTTCGAACAAGAGCCAATAGGCTGACGCGAATGCCTTCTTCGTCACAACAAGGCTGATACTGAATTTTACGTACTCGATTCAAATGCATTACAATTTCATTTTGATATTATGGTATTAAAAATCAGAAAAATAATAATTATATTCACTTTAATATTACTTATATATGGTAAACAATGATATCCAATAAGAATTTCTTTAAAAGCCGTAGGCTTGGAATACCCCATTAGGAAGAATATAAGCACAGGCGCAGTATTCAATAACTGGAAATACTAATGAGTTGATAAGACGAAATTTAATGTCAGGTGAAAGTAAATGTTAATATTGATATAATATTTTTAATCTTAGCTTCGCCGATGTAACTTTTTTTGTTAAATGTTCACGAAAATTTAAGTTTTCATCAATAGATAAACCCAAACTCTTGACCACCTTACTGCGTTGCAACTCTGTACCATCAGGAATAACAACTGGTGTTTCCTTTGATCCATAAACAAACAAATCAGATTTACTAGCATTTATTAAAACTCCATTATTTGAAACCCAAGTAGAAAAATTAGATAAATCCATATTTATCGATGACAAATTTTTGTGGTATTCATTTTTATTTATTGTTGCGAGAAATTGTGTGTCATCTGCATATGAATGGGCAGTACAATATTGTAAACAATTTGGTAAGTCAGCTACATAAATTAAATAAAAAAATGGTCCTAATATGGATCCTTGAGGAACTCCTCGAGTAGACGGAAAAATTCCTGATTTAATATTCGATGACATATTAATTTGGAATGTTCTCTGCATTAGATAGCTAGTGCAACATTGCAGAGCACTCCATCCAAAGTTGTAGTATTTTAGCTTTGCCAAAAACAAAGTATGATCCACCATGTCAAATGCTTTAGAAAAATCAATTTGTATAAGAAGTGTCATGAGTGAATTATCATAATTTTTAATCATATCGTCTACCATATTTAAAAGGCATGTATTTGTACTGTAACCTTTCCGGAATCTTGATTGAGTGGATGGTAGAATGTTTTTATTATTTATATAATTAATAATTGTTTGAAAACAATTTTTTTCTAAAATTTTTGACATGGTGAGTAAAATGTTAATGGGTTTCAAATCATCAAACGATTTAACTTTGTCATGTTTCGGTATTGGTGTGATAATAGCTAATTTCCAAATATTGGGAATGGTACCTTCAATAATGCTACTGCTTATTATATGAGTAACATGGTCAAGAATTTTGGACATTAGTATTTGCATCGTTTTAAGTTATATACCATCTTTGCCGGTTGCATTTGATTTTAAAGAATTAAATACTTTAGCTACTTCCTGTGTATCAACACACTCAAAATTAAAGTAATTGTCATTATTATTTTCAAACTTGTTGTTTAAAAAGAAATCTAGAGTGAGTGGATTTATTTTACGGACACTTATTCTACTATTGATATAATTAGAAAAGTTGTCGGGTTTTAAAAGATCGGGTGGCATCGGAGTCCTATTTTCATTATTAACTCCAACATGTTTTAAGTTTTTCCATAGTTCTTGTGGATTATTGATTTTATTATTTATGTCACTTTCATTGAAAGCCTGTTTCTCTCACCGAATAGCCGAGGTTGTTAAATTTTTTAATTCTTTGGAATAATATAATTTCGCTTCAGTTTTAATTTTTTTATAATCTAATAAGGCTTTGTCTCTCTTGTTTTTGCATGATTCTAATAACAGGTGTAATTCAGGGAGTGTATTTTTTTTATTAATTCTTATTGTTTTAAATGGAGCATGTTTATCAAATAAAGAGATGATATTATTGTTTAAAAAGAGTACTTTATCATTAAGTTCTTTAATAGAATAGATGGAATTCCAATTTATTTGATCACAGTCTGCATAAAAACAACTCAAATTAAAGTTTTTAAAATCTCTATATTTTATAACTGTTGGTGTGATACTACTTTTTTTTTAAATTTAATGAACAATACACACAGTCATGATCTGAAATGCATGTGTTATTTAGGACTCCAGAATCTCCACAAATATTTTTGTCTGATATCATATTAACATCAACAAGTGTTTTTGAAACTGGTCTAGTAGGTTCTGTGATTAATTGATGCATTCTATTTATGGTTAGTATATCAGACACAAATTTTGCTTTATAATTACCAGATAACATATCTACATTAATGTCACCAGCACAAATAGTATAGTTACACTGTAAGTTAAATTCAGTAAATATGTGATCTAACAGTTCCATATCTCTGTAATAATTCTCATGGGGGTTGTAAACCACTCCAAAACATACTGTTCTTTTTTCGAATCTGGTTTTAATCCACAGGTGTTCTAAATTATTTGCTATGTTTGTAAAAGAAGTATCTAAGATATTACATTTAATGCTGTCTCGAATATAGAATGCGACTCCTCCACCTCTCCTATTATCAGGTCTTCGTAAACTAATAAATTTGTAATCACTAATATTGAAAAGATGCGGAGGGGAGTTGTCGTTAATCCATGTTTCGGTCAGCGCTAATATATTAAAATTTAACTCTTTTACATTTAAAAACGATGATTTCAAAGATCTAACATTTATGTGTGCAAACGTGAACATGTCGCTGAGGGCATTGACCGCTGGGCTACTAACAGGTGTTTTTGTCATATAGTACAATATTTATATTTGTAAAATTTATGCAAAAATAAGAAGATTAGAAAAAAAATAAATCAAATAAATTAATTTAGTTTTAAAAGAAGACTAACGTCTTTTATAAAGTGTGTTCTAGATGTATCTGTCTTCTTTGCATAAATTTTGCAGTTCTTGGTCCAGATATATTTGTAACCTTTTGGTTTTAAAGAATTTTATAAAGTTGGTTCTTGAAGGGAGTTAAATGTTCATTCACAAAAATTCTTGTGTGTGAGTCATCCAATTCCAGAGTAGATGTTGAGGTGCGTGAAGTTAGCAGAATGAAGTAAAGCACTAACGAAACAATTTATATACAAAGTTAGTGCCTCGTTAGTGCTCTTTGGTGCTTCTTCAATTTCTTTAGCAGGAGTCACCATGCCGCTACAAAAAGCATTCGACTTTTTTTTCTGCCAAGTTCACACTAGCAGGAACTTTGAAAGATAAATTAATGAACTTGATGTCAAAAGTTAGTGCTTCGTTAGAGCTCTTTAGTGCTTCTATTAAAAAAAATCACAAGTCATACTATATCGCTACCAGGAGCATTCGACTGTTTTCCTGCCAAGTTCACACTAGCAGGAACTTTGAAAGATAATTTAATGAACTTGGTGTCAAAAGTTAGTGCTTCGTTAGTGCTCTTTAGTGCTTCTATTAAAAAAATCACAAGTCATACTATATCGCTACCAGGAGCATTCAATTGTTTTCCTGCCAGGTTCACACTTAGCAGGAACTTTGAAAGATAAATTAATGAACTTGGTGTCAAAAGTTAGTGCTTCGTTAGAGCTTTTTAGTGCTTCTATTAAAAAAAATCACAAGTTACACTACGACGCTACAAGAAGCAGTCGTCATTTGCTAATGTATGTTGATCGAAAGTATGTTATAAAGTTTATAATAAAATATCAAAAATTATTTTTATTACTAGCAACTATTTGCTCATATTGTGCTGTTTATTCCTACATTGTATTAATTTTGTGCTCATCTCTATGAATTGTCATTATCAAAATAAAATGCATACGATATGTATACTAGCAGCATACTTATTCATAGAGAAAAATTTAAAATTTATATAGCAGTAATTTTTCTGATCTCGTTCCATTTATTGCCTTATTTTTAAAATTTTTTATTCATCTCTATTTATTACACCTGCTAATAGCCTTACCATTTTTATATAAATAAAGTAGCTCATAAGTCATTAGTGGGTTAAAAGTATCTTTTCTCATTGCTTATTGTTTCGTACCTATAATAGTATTACCTTAAGTAAGCTTATCTACATTATTTTTATTGTTATACAGGGTGGCCCAATGAAAATTATCAGCGCAATTTTTGGCCACTTAACTTCAATTTTGCAAAAAACGCGTCATTTTTAGTATAAAGGGGTACACCTGAATGGATTAGTACCAATGGCATAACTTCAACCCTAAAATGGGGGTGGACTGCACCTCAAAAATTTTAAATGGAAAAGGGTGTCAAACATGATACAGTTCGAAAGGCCTTTCAATTCTCTTTTTAACAGTTTTTTTTATTGATTTATTTTTTTGTTCCAGAGAAATATCATTTAAAACAAATTTTATCAGGTGTGCAAAATTACAATCAAGTAGGCTTAAACAAATGACAGAAACTCAAGTATCAGTTTATAAGGTGTTCAAAATGACTACCATCAACTTCCATACAATAATAAAGATTTTGCTCAAAATTTTGGATCTACGGTACGTTGCCGTAAATCTTCCAAAGATTCAGGTAGCGTGGCATAAACTGACTTCAAATAACCCCACAAAAAGAAATCTAATTTAAAAATTACCTGTTTATTATAAACAACTTGTCGAAAGAATTGTTTATTTAGTTTCTTTGTCAACACAGGTAAGTGTCCTGCGTTTTTCTGAAGATATTACGGGAATTTTTGTGAATATTTATTAATTAAATTGGTTTTTTTTAATTGTTATATTTTTCTCAGATGGTAATATTTAAAAATTATTTTTATTTAATTATTGTTATTTTTTTAATCAAATTTTTATAATTAATTTGTTCTAATTAATTTTAATTATTTTTTTAACCGATATATTAACCGGTTTAAACCGATTTCCAATTTTCAAAAACCGGTTTTCGAACTAAAACCGTTATTATTATAACGTTCTCTATAAGGGTTAACCGTTAACCAGTATTTTTTTCGGTTACATGCCCTGAATAAAAGTAAAATAAAAGTTTAGGAACACATTCTTTATACCGAGTTATACGAGTATTTGAATATTTGTTTATACGAGAACAAATATTTTTTTTTTTGTAAATCAAAGAATTAGATACATTTTATCTCAAAAGATCTCTTGCTTCAGTAATCGAGTAAACTCTAAAATAAAATTATTGAAACAGTAATTTTCTGCTCATGTCATTTTTTGTTATCAACGATTCACGCGGAATAATCGTGCTTGTATAGGGATCACAATGTTAATTTTTAAATGTGTAGGTATTAAAGTTTCTCAATTATTTCTCATCAAAACACATAAAAATATTGGAAAAATAAATTATATCTTCCAACGCCAAAACCTATATTCAAATTAATTATTTTAATTTTTTGTATGTGCGTTTATTGAAAAAATAATAATACTTTAAGTTTGTTTAGTATTAAAATAATAATGTTACTGTATTATACTCCTATTATACAGAGATAATCACCCTAATTTTGTTAAGGAAGTTGCTGGCTCTTAGCAATGTTACTAAAATTGTGATCTATAGAAATAATTGTAAAAGCTATTATTACCATATTTTATTTAATATCTGCTATTATTATTGGTTGATGATGTTACAAGTAACGTTGCTAAGAGCTAGCAACTTCCTTACAGAATTAGGGTGAATATGTATTAATTGATTTATTAGCCGAACTGTTATTACTAATCATTCGAAATAGTTATTTACGTATAGAGGGTTGAAAGAGAAAGTTTATGCCCGCGGACGAAATTTATTCATCCATGGGCGTAAATCTCTTTCAGCCCGAGATATGTGCAACGTTTTACGCACAACTGCATAAGAATATATAAATAATGAAGTAGACGTTGTAGAAGTCAGGAGTTCCGTTATTCTTGTGACCATACCAAACACAAAAACTAATAAAAAACGTCAGTTTGGTATAGTAGATGACGAAATAGCTGCACTGGAGCTTTGTAGAAAATATATTGCTTTGCGGTCAGGGAATTTGAGCCATCGTCGTTTTTTTCTTCAATTTAGAAATAAAATCTGCACTTCCCAGACTGTGCGTAAAAATACTTTCGGAGCTATTCCCAAAAATATTGCAAAATATCCCCAGCTTCCTGATCCAGAGCGATATACTGGGCATACCTTTCGCAGAATATCTGCGACACTACTAGCAGATAGTGGGACAGATATAACATCTGTAAAAAGGCATGGGGGTTGGAAAAGTACTTCGGTTGCAGAAGGATACCTAGAAGATTCTGTAGAATCAAAAACTAAGACGGCAAGATTAATTCTCAATATTAAGACTGATGCAAGTACATCGAGCAATATATCTACAGGCACACAGGAGAAGAACGAAATAAATAATTTAAATATTCAATTAAATAAATCGGCTGGCGGAGTTTCATTCCATAATTTAAATAATTGTATTTTTCACATTAATAAGTAAATAAAAATAAATTGTATTTTTCAACATTAATAAATAAATTAATTCCCTCACTCACCATAACTTGACTTTATAAACAATAGCAAACAAAACAGAGTTGACTACTTTACCGCCCAAGGGCGTAAAGTAAAACTTACCGCCATGGTAACCAAGTTGTAATTAAACAATTACAATACAGTTGTGCGTAAAATATATTTTATTTTCTTTTGTATAATACTAATACATTTCTAAATTTTTAGGCAGTCAGTGATACAACAATAACAATAGGCAGTTACAATTTTGATGCTATATGCAAAAATAAGAAGGAAGTAGATCAGAATACCTACTGACTGTAACAGTGGGGGTTGACGACGATGAAGGCGATGAATGTTGTCATTTTTACTTCGAGGAGGACATGATGATGCTAGATGATACTAACTAGTGATGACGGTTGAATCAGGATAACGACAACATGGCACACACATATTTGCTTTAAATAACTTTAAATTTATTTACATTATTTACAATAAAAACGTTAATATAAAACCAAAACAAATACTACAGAGCTTACTTTCAGAGCTAGAAGCTCTGGCCTAAAGTCAATCTGAACCATGTCAGATGAGTGCTACCGAGTCGTTAACTATATTACGACTATCAGCTTACCACTAAGACTCTAACTCCTAAGACTCTACTTACGACTATCGACTCTACTATACTGACTAACTGGCCTAACTAGTGC
This sequence comes from Stenolophus ochropezus, assembly GCA_035578165.1. Taxonomy (NCBI): domain Eukaryota; kingdom Metazoa; phylum Arthropoda; class Insecta; order Coleoptera; family Carabidae; genus Stenolophus; species Stenolophus ochropezus. Next base: position 24,849,740 of record JAQOWZ010000017.1, read on the forward strand.
TAGGGTTGGCAATGTAACTATTACGCACATCGCACGTGGATAAGTTACAAAACTTTAATAGGTTATTAAACTTTACGAAATATAACTTGTCCACGGTGCGTTTTTATTAAGGCGCAATTTATATTATGAAATCTATCAAACTATAATGATTTGGAATAATTCGTCAATTACTGTTACATTACCACCCCTTAAAGATTTAATAATATCTTCGCAGAAGATATAATTAAATCCATTGTTCTGAATCTATGACTCGTGTTCTGGCCGGTATTATCATAGTCTGCTTAATCAGTAAAGACGGCCGTTGCTATTTGCTGAAGTCAGCATTTTGCTGACCTACCAACACCAGAGTCATAGACCTCAGAAGTATGACAAGTCGTAACAAGATGAAAAGCCTTGTCGTTTTTTCACTACGAATATTGCTAATTTGAAATAATTGCCTCGTTGGTGACTACATAACTTTTTATTGTTTTAGGTACTGTTACACTTAAAATTGAATTTAACATATAATAATAAATATAGTGTAGATAATCTTACTTAAGGTAATACTATTATAGGTACCAAACAATAAGCAATGAAAGATACTTTTAACCCACTAATGACTTATGAGCTACTTTATTTATATAAAAATGGTAAGGCTTATTACCAGGTATTGGATAAAATAATTATGCCATATGAATATTAACATAAAAATTAAAGAAAACCATAATTTTTACTAATGCTGTCTCAACCTCTAATAAAAATAAACAATTAAAAAAGATTAGGCCAAAAATATGGCTATAGCTAGTAGGTAGCTAATGTAATAGTTTCTTCAATGATATGAATAGTATATATTTCCTCCAGCTTACTAATAATAAACCGAGATGAATAAAAAATTTAAAAAATAAGGCAATAAATGGAACGAGATCAGAAAAAATTACTGCTACTCGTATATTAATTTTAAATTTTTCAAATTTTTCATTATGAATAAGCAAACGTAAACATATCGTATTCGTATTATTTTGATAATGACAATTGTAGGAGATTAGCACAAAAGTAATACACTGTAGCAATAAATAGCACAAAATGAGCAAAAAAGTTGCTAATAATAAAAATATATTTTTAATTTTTTATTACAATAAATAAACTTTAAAATATGTCGATCTACATAAATTAGCAAATGACGACTGCTTCTTGTAGCGATGAAGTGTGACATGTGATAGAAGCACTAAAAAGCTCTAACGAAGCACTAACTTTTGACACCAAGTTCATTAATTTATCTTTTAAAATTCCTGCTAGTGTGAACCTGGCAGGAAAACAATTGAATGCTCCTGGTAGCGATATAGTATGACTTGTGATTTTTTTAATAGAAGCACTAAAGAGCACTAACGAAGCACTAACTTTTGACACCAAGTTCATTAATTTATCTTCCAAAGTTCCTGCTAGTGTGAACTTGGCAGGAAAACAGTTGAATGCTCCTGGTAGCGATATAGTATGACTTGTGATTTTTTTAATAGAAGCACTAAAGAGCACTAACGAAGCACTAACTTTTGACATCAAGTTCATTAATTTATCTTTTAAATTTCCTGCTAGTGTGAACTTGGCAGGAAAAAAGTCGAATGCTTTTTGTAGCGGCATGGTGATTCCTGCTAAATAAATTGAAGAAGCACCAAAGAGCACTAACGAGGCACTAACTTTGTATATAAATTGTTTCGTTAGTGCTTTACTTCATTCTGCTAACTTCACGCACCTTAGATGTTGTTACAGTTCTATTTTTTCTCGCTACTGACAGGAACTCATCTTTTAATTTTCGTGTTACAAATTTTACAATAATATTGCTACATTTATTTTTAATGGATGGTAATCTGTGGGCTGTATCAATATCGTTTTGCTTGATATTAACTCCCATTTTACTGCCGATAGTATGTATCATATTATCTAAATCTTCATCCGTTTTTTCCGGGATATTAGTAATTATTGTATTATTTAGTCTAGAACACTGTTCTAGATCTAATACTTGTTTATTTTGTGATTTCATTTCATTTTTTAAAGATTCGTTTTCTTTTATCATATTGTCGTAACTCTTTACTTTATTATTTATTATTTTTAAATTTTCTTCAAAGTCTGTTATTTTATTAGAGCAAAAATTAACTGATTGCATTAGAGTGTCAAATTTAGAGTTAATGTTATTCAAAATGTCTTTTTTAAAATTGTTGAACATTACTTGTAAGTCAGCTTCACCATTGGCGTCTGACAGGTAGAGATCAGCACGGGGCATCCGAGGAGAGTTGGATTTGGACTGCCGACACTACATAGCCATGATTCGGCAGCACTCGCGTATAGTTTGTATTTTTCATCACTGATGCTCGCACAGGTAGTATGATGTGAGGTAGAGCATCCAGTGCACACGATCCCTGGGTATTTTAGGTTAACACTTCTTTTACACGTACCGCACTGACGAGCCATCACGGACAAATTAATTAAGTTGCGACTTAAGGTAAGTAAAAACTTGTAAATTTGAGGAACAGTAAGATGTGCACTCGATTGCACTTCTTTTAAAATTATAGCGCACTGCAGAAATATCCTTAATAAACAGTTATGCACAACACTTGCAGAATCTTCTTCTTTATAATATGATATATTTTATAATCAGTTTAACTCAAAACTATCTCATAAATATAATAAAATTGCTAGAGCAAAAAAAAAAACACGTGTATATCTTTTGAAAATTAATAATATATTGATATATCTGTAATACTTAATAATGTTTGGGTTCCTACGTGATAGTGCTTGACATGATCGTCGTACAGCATTCTTCGTACGACAATATGCACTCCAGGTAACAAAATTGGATATTGAAAATTACGTTCGTCGTCTCTATCTGCAATTTTGGTTTTTATTCGCAGAACTCCATTTTCATCAACAAAAGGAGACAAAAAAGCTGTCTTTTTGTTGTTTTCACTGATGAGTACTTCTCCTTGTATTAATTTTATTAGTTTCTGTTCTTCAATTTCGAATTCTATCTGAGTAATCGGTTCGGATTTTCGTTTTGAACTTCGCCAACGTAGTATTCTTGCAATCATGTATACTATCTTGTTATACTGACTAAAATAGCTGTGATACCAACCATCATTCTTGTTTCCAGCGATTAACACAGAAGAAACTATAGCTTTTTTCTTCTCTTCTCGTATCTCAGTTTCATTATATGAAAATTTGGTGTTGGACAGTTCTGCTCCGGTTCATATAACCACTCCGGGCCCTCCCACCATTTTGATTTGAATAAAATTTTCGCACTGCATCTTCGAGAGGCTAGATCGGCAGGATTCTCGCAGTAGTCAACCTCCTAATCTCTTCCACTCGGTTGCTAACAAGGGTTCCCCAATTTTCTTTTTTTTTTATCCACGGTAGGACTGTGGGGAAATCACTCCAAAAAGTTACTTTTAGTTCTATTCCTTGCCTTTTGAATTCTTCCATTATTGTCGCACATAATCTAGCTCCTATTGTAGCTGCTAGTAATTCTAAACGTGGTATAGTTACTTTTTCAAAGGGGCTACATTTGTCCTTGCTTTTATTAGTTGTATTTTTACATCAGTTGAGGTTTCTGAACGTACATAAATCACGGTTGCGTATGCCATCTGCCTAGCATCACAGAAAACGTGAAAACTCCATTGTTTCTTTTCGTCGGTGTTGGGCAACCACCTTGTCAATTTTTTTTGTTCTAAATATGGAAGTTCGTGAATCCAATGTATAAATTTCTTTTTCATATCATTTTCTACTTCTTCGTCCCAGCTGGTTTTTAATTTCCAAGTTTCTTGTAGTAGTAGTTTCGGACACAATGACACTGGACATGTGTATCCGATTGGATCGAAAACTTTATTCGCTGTCGCCGGTATAATTCTTTTTGTAATTTGATCTGATTCTCTTAATTTTAGTTCAGTTAAATTTATTTGTAAAGTATCCTCTTTTCGATTCCATTGTAGTCCAAGCACATTCGAAACAGCTTCATGATCTGTAAGTATTGCCTGTTTCGTAAATTCCCAATTTCTCAAATCGAATTTTGCTTTTCGCAGTATATCGGTTGCTTTCTTCTTAAACTCATACAATTCTTCTTCATCATTCACATTTGTCACGCAGTTGTCAACATAAAAACTACTTTTTAAATGTTCAGTAATGTTCCTTTCTGCTCCAGGATTTTCTAACGCGTTATTTAAGTGTTATTGTATTACCGCTCCCAACAAGAAAAGGTCGCAGGATACTCCAAACAGCACACGGCAATGTTTGTATACTTTTAATATTCCATCACTTCCTCTCCACAAAAATTTGAAATAATTTCTGTCCGTTTCAGCTAAACTAATTTGCAAAAAGTTTTTTTTATATCTGCTATCACTCCTATTCTTTTTAATCGGAATCTTAACAAAATAATAGGTATCTGTTCAATTAAATTTATGCCAGTATCCAAACACTCATTTAATGATAGTTTTCCTTTCTGTTTGGCGGAAGCATCGAATACCGGCTTTACTTTTGTTGTGCTGTTGAGTTTCACAACATATCTATGTGGTAAATAATGGCCTCCATGAGAATCTGAAACAGTACACTCCTGTATTATCTCTTCTTTTAACCAATCGTCAAATGTGTTCTGATACTCTTCTAAAAGATTATCTGTTTTTAATCTTTTTATTGTATTGTCAAGACGTTTCATGGCTAATTCGTAATTATCCGGCAGTGATGGATGATTTTGAATCCACGGTAAACAAACTTCGGTTGTCACAGTTACCGTATCGTGAAAGTGTTTATTCGTTGCTTCAAGAATCTCTGCTTTTGACATTGTTTCTGCGGGATCTTTAATGCCTATGGCTTCTAACTGCCAGAGATCCGCTATACTACTTTCTCGTACAAGCATTGAAGTGACAGTCATTGTCAACTAATGACTCATATTATCATTTTGAATTTTCCTTATTGCTGTCTAGCCTAACAGCGTTTCGATAGCGACTAATCCTGAGGACAATTTCCTCTGATTGCCCGTGAATATCTGCAACATCCTCCCCGATTAGTATCTCTATACGCCTGCATTCATCTTCATCATCAGAAATATAAATATGTGCTTCATGTAATTCTTTCAACACTGACCCATTTTGAATGTTGCTTACTTCATTACATATAGTTGTTTGCTCTAAAACTTCAAAACTACAATTATAATCCTTTCGTAAACATTATGATTCAGTTCTTCCGTTTTTCTACCACCAAAAAGTGTCTGAATAATTTTCTCCTTTCTTATGGGTTCATATTTCATCTCAATTGCAATTTACTTAAGAGATACGAACGTTGTGATCTCGTATCTATGATTGCTTTCGCTTGCCGTTGTATTCCTTGACCTGATAAATAAACAACGATCGTTTGCAAAAATACTTGTGGGGCTATTGCTGATGCTTGCCAAAGCATTTTCCATTGTAGTCGTTGTCACAACTGACGTTTCGTTTGAATTCTTATTTTGCGACAGATCTGGACACATCAACGATTGATGATTTTTGTTATAGATTAAAAATTTAGTGCGTAATCTACATACCCTAGTAGAGAGTCCCGGCTTAAAACAAACAGCATTTCTTATCATTTAGAATTTGTTTCTTGTCTGCGAATGTTAGTTTTTGAGCTTTAAAGTAATCAGTGGTCTTATGATTATTATTACAAAATATGCAACCACTTCGCCGTCTCACCTGTATTCCCCCTTTGACTAATTTTCTATTTGTTATATCGTGAAGAATTTATACCAAAACCCGACATAGCTAACGATTTCTTTTCTTCATTTTCAACTTCGGAACGCATAAAGTTCATCAGCTGTTTCAGTTTGTTTCTAGCACTATTAACTTCTTCTTCTTCTGGTTGATTATTATTGACAAGGTTCATTGCGCCTCTCTGCCACGTCCTTAATAATTCTTCAGGTAAGCACGACTCTACCAGAGGAAATAGCATGAATGCGCATTTTTGCGTTGTCACTCCTAGGCTTTCCAACGCACGAAGATGGCACTCTAGTTTATCGTATAATGATTTCATCGTATAATGATGACAATGGCAGCACTGACGTTTTCATTATATTTTGCATTACTAGAGCCAAAAGTTCGCGTACATATACTTCGACCAATAAATTTTCTCGACCAAATCGAGCTCGTAAACTATCCAATGTCTAAGGATAATTCTCTGCAGTCGGAAGATAACTTTCTACGATCTCTCTAGCTCTCGTACCTGAGATTGTTGACTGTAATAAATACTGAAATTTGTCACTATCTTCTATCGTTGAATCCTCGTCTAGACGTTTAAATTGTGCCCAGAAAGTTAATCAATCTTTTACATTACCTCCAATTTTTTTTTATTCGAGCTGTGGAAGCTTGAACTTTCTTCGCATTCCCTGCGAAACTATAACAGAATCTTCTGCCTTAGAATTAACGACACTAAGCCGTCAGTTCTTTCTGCGCATTTGATCAGTCTTCTTGCTCTATTTTATTTTTGTTCGTACTTATCACATGACTCAACTTCTGCTTCTAAATCTTCTTCAGAACAATTGGTTTCAAGCATAATTGTAATTATTTGTTCGTCTGATTTCTTTATTTCTTGGTATTTGGTTTCGAACGTGTCAAATATAGATTTTACTTCAAACATGTCAACATCTGTTTGTTCTAATAAATTATTGATATTAGTAGCCATTTTAGTAAAACCACTCCTTAGCACAGTTCTGGTCATTCTTATCTTGTCCATGTTCATTGATCCTTTAATGACTTTTTTGCTGAAAGATCAATTCGTCCTGTCACGGTCGCCAATTTGTTGGATTCTTGATAATAAAAGACGAAAACTGTTGTTCAAATACTTTATTTTTATATTGATATAATATCAGTCTTTTTTTAAGACTTCCTCTCCATATATTTTTTAACATAAAACAAACAACTGAATGTATATTATCAACATATTTCTTACGTTACTACCAACTACTAAAATATTTTAAGATTATTGGCGGGACATTTAAATTAACGTCAAATATCCAACACTTTGGATGTAGCCTCGAAGTTTTACTTTAATGCTTCCCAGGTTTCTCGTGCTGTCTCTTTATCCATTACTTTTTCATAAACACAGTCTGTATGTGAACTAGTAATCATTGATTTAGCATAACTGTTTACCTTACTATACAAATTAGATTTTTCTTTAGGTTTTCTAATTTGATTCTCTGTAGCATCTTTACTTATTGGTTTTGGCTTTACTAACCGACCATCGATTACATCTAAGGCTCTTTCATGGTAATCGAGAAGATATCTTATCTTCCGTTTCCAAATAGGCCAATCTGAGTCACCTGTTAATGGTTTCATGTGCTTGAAGAAATCCATTTTTATTAGGTCTTCTCGAGGGTCTTCTTTATTAAAAATGATTAATATAATCGTTAGCAAAATATCCCTGGTCCCATAACCAGTTAAATTATATTTTAAATTAGTAACAGGAATATCGAAATACATTTATTTATAAAAAAAAATATGACACAGTGAATAGTAGTTTCTTAACTACTGTTTTCCACAAACTGCTGAATATACTATATATAACTAATAACAATAACAACATTCATAGAAATATAGATGAACTATTTATCTTTAAATGTGAGGAACAGTGGTGATCCAGAAATGTAGTAAGAAAAGGTGATTGTGGCTTAGGATCATAAAACAATAAAATTTTGAAAATTTTTTATTATTGTTTATTATAAATGGACGTTTCGACGCTTATAACAGCCGTCATCATCAGCATAAATATAAAAAATAATTAGGAAATAGTTACATGTTACATATTACAACTGCATTGTAACATGTAACTATTTCCTAATTATTTTTTATATTTATGCTGATGATGACGGCTGTTATAAGCGTCAAAACGTCCATTTATAATAAACAATAATAAAAATTTTTCAAAATTTTATTGTTTTATGATCCTGAGCCACAATCACCTTTTCTTATTTATCTTTAACAAACAAACTTGATACTTTAATAAGTAGCTGTTAACAATTCTGACCGTGCTGTCAACTTTGTCCTGATGGATGACCATTATGATATCGTCTACATATTTTTTTTATATATCGGACTTTATAATCTAGTAATTCATCCATAACAAGATTAGCTATGACTGGTGATAATTATAACCCCATACAAATTCCCCACACTTGTTTATAGAAACTATAATTATACTGGAAATAACCTTCTTCTAAATATAATCTAGTAAGTTCGATAAATTCAGTTTGCGGTATATTGACACGTAAGCTGATAATATGCCAATTTTTCTTTATAGCTTCCACAATTTATTCTGTCGGTATATATGTTAATAGAGATACTACTTCAAGTGATATAAGAGTGTAACTAGTGGAAAGTTTTTGTTCTGTAATGAATTGCTGGAACTCAAAAGTGTTTCGAATATAGTTAGTGTTTCACATGACAAGATTTCTTGCCTAGTTTAGTAATTTCTTGTTTTGTTTCGAAATGCAAGACAAGAAATTTAACTATATCTTTTCATTACTCTTGTATATAAAAATCTTGTCTTGATCGTCATTTTCTTGCATATTCCTTGTCTTGCATGTTAATATTCGCAAATGACCTTGAACATATAAATAATCTTGTGTCACACGTACCTTTTTTTGTTTAGATAATATCAATGTCAATTTTCAAATATATTTCCTGTAATACAATTATGTATTATTATTAAATAAATGTTGTAGAAACAAAAATCGTATAGCTGCACATACCATATCTATTTTTTTAGCAAAACAGCGACACCTGTACAAGCAGAAAAGCTTTTTTCAAAGCGTCACTTGTTATAATAAAGCATTTTGTGTTTTTAAATAATTTCGAAGAATAATTATAATTTTTAGTCAATAATAATAATAATTATTATTATATATTGTACGAAACTTACATACATATATGTTTAAAAAATTGTGTTAATTTTTTTAATACTTACATATTTTTGTACTTTTATTTAATTATGGGTTGGTTTTGATAAAAAATCTAGATTTAAAATTAGCAAAAAAATGCGAGAAAACAAGAATTGAAGAAAGTCTTGATATTCTTGCACATTTCTTGCAAGAAATTTTTTTGCCTTGTCTTGCTTCAAAATTTGTAGCTCTTTTCTTACATTTTTTGCAAGACTGAGGCAAGACCAAGAAAAATACAATACTCTCGTGACACACTAAATATAGCATTTAGCTTTTTCGAGACCTTTTAGTACGTTAGGTAGAAATTTTATCTGTTGGTGAGTCAATACCTGAAACTATTGGTCTTAGGGGGTAGTTTTACTTGTGGATTTCAATTAGGCCATATAAATTCATGGTGGAATGGAATTTTCACCGATTAAATTTCTCATTCTCATATTATCAAAATAATTCTTCTCATGCAAGATTTTTATTAGCTTATTATTATTGTTCTGTATTTTTTAGTGCATTAGGTATTTTTATACTTTTTGTTAACAGTTGCTCTATTGTTATATCGAAAATAGTTTAATAATATCGGTTATTGTTAAACAGTTTTTGGTAATTTTTTGTTGTAAAATTGGTACTTCTAATTACTACGACCCACAGAAAATATCAAGTTAATAACCTCAAATATTTTAATATGTGTTTTAATACAATTTGGAATTATTAAACCATATGGAAACAAAGCTAATTAAAATAGCTATTTATGTATTAAGGGCGAAATGATATAGATTTTGGCCCGCGGTGCAAAATTGAAGCCCGACGCGCAGCGGAGGGTTACAATGCACCTAGGGCCAAAATATATTTCGCTCGTAATACATACAATATTTTTTGCACATCCGAAGTAGTATTACTTCATCACCGCGATCAAAGTAAAACGATGTTCAAATCAAATTCAGATCATAGTAGTCTATTTGATATATGTACGTTGTCATGGATAACAATGAAAACAAGCAAGTAGTAAGTAAACAAAGTAGCAAAAAAGCGGTGACACGTCAAAAATTTATTATAAAAATGGGTGAAACTGGGCACGAAAAGTTCTAGGGCGAAAATGACTACTTTTTCGCCCTCGGGCGAAAAAGAGTGTCATTTCGCCCTTAAAACAATGTTATTTGTCCGACTTTTACGCCCGGATGTGCAAAAAGATATTTTATATGAATAATGATAGTTATAAATATTCAACTTCATTCAACAGGATTACCCTATACAATTCCTATATTACACTTAATTAATTTTTGTAATCTAAATATTTTGTTTTTATATTATAAATGACGTAAAGTAGTATATTATAGTATATTCTATTCATTTTATACGACGGATTGTTTCATTCCTGTTTTTGAAGTAGTCCTCGCGCCCTAAATAACTCATGTAACTATGTACAGTCTTATAGAACTCGTAAAATAATATACTATTGTATCATTAAGTACTTTATTTGTTTTATTATTGTAATCACTTTTATCTATGGCAACTATTTTGTTTGATTAGTCTGTTTTTAAAATGATTACATCAGGGTTATTTTTTAAAAAGTTTTTGATTTAATTAAAAAAAAATTAAATGAGCTGGTTGCTTTAATATGTTTTTAGTTTATTGTAGAAATTGGTCATTATGTTTGTGAATTTAGCTCATTATTTGTTTTTGACTTCAATATCCTGTATTTGACTAATTATATACAGGTGAATACTGAAAACCTTAACATAGGGAAATAACATGGGAAAACAGTTTTTTGCTGTTTCCATCTGTCCCGCTAAATAAAATCGGATGTATATGGTATTGTTAGTTTACTTAATTTTGCATCTAATAAAACCAAATGTTGTGTAATATGGTCTTTTCTAACTGATATATTTAATAAAATAAATTGTATTTTGAAGATTATCCTTCATATTTTCGAATAAAAAACGTCAAAAACAAAATGCTCCATAGCCGAGTGGATAAGAGGGTGGATTCATAATATAAATAATCTACAAGACCTGGTTCGAGACCACCTCGGCCCTACTTTTTTTTAATTAAATTATGCTTCATCATGTATACAGTATCAGCTATTATTTGAAAAGTTGGTCCTAATGATATAGTATATCAATGACGTCAGAGGGAAACTATGTGTTGGTGAAGTTCATGAACCATTCATCATTACTTTGATGATGTATGTTTCTCATTACTGTTTTATTTTGTAGGGTACTATTTTTTTTTAATTTGAGTATTTTAAATTCTATTATTGAAAAAATTTAATTTACGATAATTTAGGATAATAATATTGTCACTCAATTTTATTGAATTTAATTAAAAACCTACCAAATAAATAATTTACGACCAACTACATTAACTTTAAGTAACTAATTCTTACAACATTACTTGATTATACAAGCTATTATCTGGTCGTGTTACTTCATTCCCGTACTTTACTACTTCTCCCAATAAAAATTATTTTAAAAATTAAAAAATAAACTTTGCTGTCGGCTGGGTCCAAAACCACCTCTCCGAATTTTGTTTATTACCAAGCGCTCAGGCTACCACCACAGAAACACAGAATAATAATATACAGAAGCGACACTCCGTGTCGCACTCGTTTGATGTTACCCTAGGCAGTTCTATGACCTTGGGGCATTGTATGGACTTCTAATTTGTTGGCAGGTTTACGGTCGAAATTTAAAGATAAAATAATTTTTGAATGTAAAAATACTAAAATTTTATCAATATAATAAAAGCAAATTAGATTAAATAAATAGGTACATATGTCTTATAAACAATTTTATTAAACTAAAATCCTCTATTTTGCATGTTCATCAATAAGCAAAATTTTCTATTTCTATCTTTTTGATTAGGTAGATTTAAAATTCAAATTAATGCATTTCATAACACAAAATATTTTACATACATTTTTCTTAATAATCTACTGAAGAAATTCACGAGTTGAAACCCACTTTTTTATTTAACTCGTATGAGCAATATCCTACACCTTTAATACAAATCAATTTTTCAATGATCTTTTAAGAATTATTTTTTAAACTTATAATAATTATAAAAATATTCGTGTGTTGTTTATAAATTTACAAACTCAGAATTCTTCATATTATGATTTTTTTAATGTATAAATATATTGTTGTCTAATTTGAAATTTTGTTGAAAAATCGTTTTATAAGTTTCACATTTGTGTATTTTTTAACAATTGTTTAATAAGTACAATTTTGAATCAGCCAAAATCATAATGTACATAGACGTCGACAAAGAGTGGAAAGCTGATACATCTTCCCCTTTGGAGTATAAAATAATAATTTCTTTTCGATAATTATTTTTCCTAACTTTTATCTAAGTTATAACATATTTGTTGCTTATTGGAAATAAATTTCGGTATTTTTATATCTTCATTATTGTCCCCTTATTGAAAATTTTTAGGCGCGTTAATGATTGATAAACTGAGAAACTCGAACTACGAAGGTGTGACGAAACTCCGAATTTAAACGATGAACCCCTTAAATTTGTTGTCATGTCCCATCTCTCTCTAATTTTCGTGTCTCTGTCTTACTATCGCTTCTGTATATAAACTATTCTGTAGTTATATTAAAAAATGCACACATGTGAAGCTTGTGAGACGATTTGTCAACAAAATTTCGAATTAGACAATTTATATTTATTTAAACATTATAAGGATTATAATTTGGAAAATTCGAAATTTGCTAATTTAGAAACAAGACAGGAATACTTTATAATTACATATTTTGTTTAGAAAATACTTTTTATAAAAATATTTAAAAAATGATTTGTATTAAAAATATAGCATATTGCTTATACGAGTTATGTAAAAAAAATGAGTTTCAATTCGTAAAATACTCCAATTTTAAACCATTTATGGTAGATTTGTTCTTGGGTCGAAATTTGTAAAAGAGAATATTACAACTACATTATAATTCGAAATTCAATTCTTGAAAATTCAATTCTATCATTGCGATATGAAAGATCCTCATTTGTAAAGGAGTTTAAAAGTGTCGGAGAGCCAGAAAGAATTGTTTGCACTACTTTTATTAATAATCGGTGTTTTGATGCGTTATAAAAAGAATTAATAACAAAATGATCTTTACTAAAAAAAGAAAATGATAAATTTTCACTTGAATTAATTTTACAAAATTTTTCCAAATTTTACAACGCGGCAAATCTTTAATTGGTAATTTGTACAAATATTTTTTGCGTACGTCTCACATTCATTCTCCTTTTCTGACCGTTGTTGGGGTATTTACTATCGTGTTTATTTGTTGATTTATAAGTAATAAATATTGTAAATTATTTTTCATATATGCAGATAAAATATTTTCGATAATATAACTTACGGTGAGTACATTATCAATTTTTTAACTTTTATAGCGATGTTTGTTCATTTCAAAATAATTATATTCTACTTGTTTGACAATGTTGACAATTTGACAATTATATCATATTTGTTTTAAATTATCTCTAAATTTCTCCCCTATATTTTAAGTACTACTAATGCCATCTAAACTGTAAAGGGTAGAGTTCTCCCCAGCCTACTTTATGCTGACAATTTCCCTATGCAAGTTTCACCAGGGTGACATCATTAAAAATATCAGACGAAAAATTTAATTCTTTTTTGAAAATTTTGTTTATTTATGGTATTAAAATTAAGTAATCTGCATTAAATAATATGTAGTAATAAATGTAGTATCGCCCTGTGCATTATGGTGACTTAATTATTTGCCGGATAGTTTTTATTTATCAAAAATTGTTTTCCCAAGTTAAATGCCTATGACAACACTTTTTTCAAACACAAGTATATATCCAAACATAATTATGGTTTAATTTTTTTTTTCAAGTTTGCAGTAAGCATTGAAATTACTTTAATTACAAATAAATTAGAAAATAATTATAACTAAAATAAAAAATAACTTATTATTATTATTAATATAATCTTCCTCAATGAATTTGAATTCAATATGTAACTTAATAGCATTAATCCGCACAGCCACACTATTGACATAAAAATATCTGTCAGTGTTACTGGTTAGCAGTTGCATGTTCTTTTTCATTGAAAACTGTTCTTCGTCCCTGTTATACAAATTTTTGACATTATATTAATAATTGTCAGGAGTTGGATTTAATTTTAATTTTATTTACAAGTGAATAACAAATAAACTATAATATTGTATAATATATACGACATAACAGTTTTTACTGCTTGTAGGAGGTGATATGCGAGACAAGCTTGCCTAAAACACTCACCAGTCATTTTCTATTATCAACATTAAAAACAGTTTTACCCCGCTAATACTGTAAAATATTATTTTCAACTACATCGCCATTCTATACACTGTACAAAAGTTACAACAAAGTGTAGGGGAAAGGCGGGTATTACCGCCCATCGGGTAATGCCGCCCAGGCCATTATCTAAAATACTACTTGATAAAATGGGAATCTGCAACCCTGTAATTGCTATACGATTCAATAGTGTTGCAATATTGCCGATAGATGGGCTGTAAGTACTCCACAGCTTCGGCGTTTGGTTGTTGTTCGGTTTGGTTAAGGTCAATGTAAATTTTTACTCTCAGGAAATAAGCTGTAAGTACATATTTTAAAACTATTTAAAAATTGTAAGTAGCTCATCATTGTGTATTATTAGTGTAGTTTCATGAAACAGTATGAGATTTGTAAGATATTTTCTTTACATTATAATTTTTTATATAAATTTGAAGAGAGGTTAGATAGGGTTATACCGCCCAAAGTGGGCGGTACAATCCTTTATTAGAAAAAAGTTGGATGCTTTCAAATTGTTTTCATAGATGCCAAAAGTGAAGAACACGTCGAAGATTAGGGGACTGTGGAGCCCTGAAGCCATGCGAAAAGCAATAGATGCAGTTAATAACGGCAAAGGAAAGCGCCAAACTGCTAGAGAATTTGGTAAAGCAATCAGATTTTATGCACACATAGATAGTTTTAATTCACCATTTGTATTTTTTTTTTTTTGTAAAGGCATTCCGTATTCAACTTTAAAGGATCGACTCAAAACCAAAAACATAAATGCTGCGCATTTGGGTAGATATTCAACATTTACCCAAGAACAGGAAAAAGATTTATCTGAACATTGCATGTATTTGGCAAAAATATTTTTTGGTCTAACACCTATAGAACTTCGTAGAATAGTTTTCGAGTTTGCGAAGAAAAACAATATCCAACATAGATTCAATGAAGAAAAAAAAATGGCCGGAAAAGACTGGCTACAGGGGTTTTTAACCCGTAATCCGCGTCTCAGCTTAAGAAAACCTGAATCTACCAGCGTAGCCAGAATATCAGGATTCAACAAAGAAGCTGTTAAACTATTTTTTTCCAATTTGGAAGAAGTTCTCACCAAGTATAAATTTGAACCCGGGAGAATCTATAATGTGGACGAGACGGGGGTCACAACGGTACACACCCCAGGTAAAATTATCGCCCCAAAAGGCGTCAAGCAAATCGGGAAAGTTGTGAGCTGGGAACGTGGACGCAACATAACCATTTGTTGTGCCATCAGTGCTGCAGGAGTTTTTATTCCACCCATGTTCATATATCCTCGCGTTCGTATGACAGATCAGCTCAAGCGAGGTGGCCCCGTTGGTGCAATTTACGAATGTTCGCCAAAAGGTTGGATGAATGAGGAACTCTTTTTAATATGGTTACGTCACTTTGTAAGACAAACATCTGTTTCAAAAGAAACCCCAGTATTGTTATTGCTTGACAACCACATTAGTCATACCTCTCTGGAAGCATATGAATATTGTCGCGATAATGGTATAGTGATGGTATCTTTTCCACCACATACATCTAACAGACTCCAACCGCTAGATCTTACCGTATATGGGCCATTAAAAAAAGCGTATGCTAGAGAATGTGAAATTTTTTTGAAGACCTCTACCCACGAAAAAATAACACCGTATGATGTAGCCGAAATTTTCAATCGTGCTTATATGCGAATTGCGACTATGGACAAAGCACAGAAAGGTTTTCAGATCTGTGGTGTTGCACCCTATAATCCATATATCTTCAAGGAAGAAGATTTCTTGCCAGCTGCTCCTCCTCAGCAAGCTGAAGAAGTTCAACAGATATGTGATGCCTATGAGAATAATGTGATAGTGGATCCAGAAGACATGGAAGCTGGTCCATCACAAGCTGGTCCATCACAAGCTAAATCTACAACTAATCTTTCAGTACAAGAATCTTCAAAAATAATTTCATTCAAGGACTTATCTCCACTTCCAGTCAGAAGAAAAACTCTACGAAAGACAGGTCCTAAGGTTGGTAAATCAAAAATTTTGACTTCCACTCCAGAAAAAGAGGCCCTCGAATTAAGGCAATTGAAGAAGTCAGAGAAAAATAACAACAAAAAAAATAGTAAGACACAAATTTCGAAAATGGAGAATGTTACCAGAAGAGTAAAATTTGTTGAGACCAGTTCAAGTAATGAATCAGTGAACGAAAAAGATTTATGTGATGACAGTACAGACTGTGATGAAGAGTATGACGAAGAAGTTTGTATGTTCTGTGGAGAATTCGGGAAAACTGAAACTTGGTTTAGGTGTGGAAGCTGCATGAAATGGGCACACAAAGCATGCACAAATGCTACTAGCCACAAAACATTTGTTTGTGACTTTTGTAAGTTTCAGTGATTTTTTATTACTTTGTAATACAAATCTATTTCTTTAAGAAAGTATTTATTTTGTACGAGAATTTATTTCCAAAAAATAATAAATGGTTCTCAATAAATTGTATATAAACCTGATACATTCCATACAATTATATAGATGGGCGGTATTACCCTTCATGTGGGCGGTTCTACCCGACAATGCGGGTAGTACCGCCCAAAACCACTTTTCAAAAAAACCCAAAAAATACTATGAATAAATAATTTTAAAGAAAAATAAGTTAAGATGTTGGTAGTCAAATAAATTGTCAATCAAGTACGCCTATACATTTTTTTCTAACGTACTCAAATAATGTTATAGCGCCTTTTTTGCTTAAGTGGGCGGCATTCCCCGCACTTCCCCTATATCTTTAGTAATATTTTTAAAGTACTGTGAATTTATTTTCATCATAAGTTTTACTGTAAAACTCACGCTGTAAATTCCGTTATAACTTCCAAATCTCTTGCTATCAAAACGTATTGAAATTTTAAATTGAAATCTGTTCTTAGAAAAAAATATTATTTTTCTGTAAAGAAAAACACGTTCCTTTGTTTTGCATAGAGGGAGGATAATGTTTATAATGAAATGTCAATACTGCTTTAAGGCTATGTAATTATTTTCCTGTCCTTTTTACGTCAACATGTTATTCAAAATGAAATCTTCGACCATGGCAACGCTCTGGCCACAAGACGGAGGCGATGAGATGTTATTGATTTGTTTCGGAGGAAATGGTTACTAAGGTAAACATGAATTCATTTTAAGTGCAAAATATCTTCTAAAACATCGCCATCTTATCCGAGGAATTCATAAATTAAAAATGCTGTTCATGATGTGAATATTAAATTTTATTTCCAAAATGGAATTATTTCGTGAGGAATTTAATGAGAAAATTATAGAGTTTTTATTTCAATGTAACGCGTGAAGCAAAATATTATTTTATGTATTTTAACTTCTTTAAGTAATTATGGGGTTTTATAATATTGGTACTTAAACCAACCAATATCAATCATTTCTCGTTTGTAATTAAAATTTGGTAAATATAATAATTAATGCTAATATGGTAATGTATTATATTATTACTTCCTAGAAATAAATAATCTTTGTGAGTATATCAGTACTTTTATATTACAAACTTTTGAGAAGATGTATACAAAATATATATTATGTGTTAAAATCTATTGTAAAAACTAAAAATATAGGATAGAAACTTACCTCTAGTACGTTGATAAGTTTTAGCAACAATTGAATCCATTTGGTCTATATGACGTGGAATGTAGTCTGAATATGTGAGCGTTGCAGTCACCACAAGTCCGTGAGCATTTGCCATATTCTACAAAATTATTCCTTAAAGTTATTATATAATATTAGAAGGAAACAAATATCACTATACTAATTAATAGATACTACCTACAGCGTAAACCATACAAGTGATTGTTGTAAATTTTTAAGTGGATTGATGATAAATGTCAAAAGTGATAGTATTATATACAAATATATTAATGAATGAAACACTTATACATTAATCTAACGAAACTACCAACACACAAAATGACATTAATGACATGAATGTCATAATCATTTTTTTTAAATATTTGAAAATATTCGTTACCGCGCTTACACTACTGTTTCTATTTTATTTTTGTTGTTGATGCGCCTCTGCAACACGTACAATAATGAGATAGTGAATAAAAGTCTCATCTGTGCTAAACATATATGACAAAGATGCAAGATTGCAAGATAAATGTTTAAAAATTCTTGCAAGAGAAATTGGTAACCTAACTATCAATTACGGGAAATAGAGTATATCTATAGTTTCATCACGAGCATCAAGTAATTTTTGTAAAGAAATGAAGTATGCAAGTGATTGTTATTGTATTTTTTTTAAATTTGTGGGGACTGGTGATAAATAGTGCATTTTAGGGGTCTCATTATTTTACTGTGAGTGGTTTCCGTGTAAAAAAATAAAAACTGTGTAAAATACACTCAAACAATGAGACTAGAAGCCATGTCTAAATCTAAGAAGAATCAAGTTGCTATCCGTCACTTTTGACAATAAGTCTACGAACTTTAAACGATTATATCTTCCTATAGAACATTGATATTAAAGATTTGAAAACAATATCATTATTAATAGTTTTCAGCACAGGTTGGACAAATATTTTAATTTATAACATAACATATAGTATCATGCATGACCCACTGCTGAAGACTCACCGCGGCCGACCTGTCCGGGCGGGTAGTCAAGTCAAAAAGGTATTTATTTCATAAAAAGACGTACATACATGGTAAGGTACATAAAAATACAGGTTGAGCTACTTATAGGGCATCGCCCTCTTATCATATAGATCAAGTAAGATAAGAGCGACGCCGTTATTGTTCGGAAATTTTATATATTCTGGAAGAGGGTTATAACGTTCTAGAATAATTATCCACATTTATAAATGTCTCAGCGAAGAGTTCCAGTCAGTCCCGTAGTGAATAGCGTAATATATATATATATATATATATATATATATATATATATATATATATATATATACCGGGTGTCCCAGCTCGACCGACACATGAGAGATTTACATAGGAAATCAGTTAATTATGAATAGTATCTCCCCAGTGCAAGATATTAACTTGAAATTTTGTATGCTTATTGAGGAATATTATTTCTATGGATTACAGTTATTTGCAGTATGTAATTTCGTCTGTAAGACGAGATTTATTAAATTATAAAATCTAACATTTTCGTTCAAAATCAGTCAGCCATGGAAATAAAAGAAAATATCTTCTGACAGTTAATGACATGCCATTGTAGATATTTATATTTGTGTAATATTGGTATATTATTTCACAAAAAGAAAAACTAAATTCAACTTAAATAATAGCAAAATACAGGGAATAAGAATCAAAATCTGTGATACTTCACTAAACTGTCAGATAAATATTTTCTTTTATTTCCATGGCTGTCTGATTTTGAACGAAAATATTAGATTTTAAATTTAATAAATCTCGCCCTGCAGACGAAATTGCATATTTCAAATAAGTGTGATCCATAGAATTAATATTCTCCGATAAGTAAACAAAATTTCAAGTTAATATCTTGCACTAGGGAGATACAAGATACAATTCATAATTAACTGATTTCCCATATAAAACTCCCATGTGTCGGTCGAGCTGGGACACCCGATATATATATATATATATATATATATATATATATATATATATATATATGTATATATATTCGTGTTTTGTGACATTTTACACTTTACCCATGTAAATAAATGTTACAATTGATGTCAAGTGTGTGGTTAAAAACTGTGAAGTGTAAATTAAAAATAAATAACATGGTCATGAAGAAATTAAAACTAAATCAATTTAAAGGAACCGATCCTAAGCGAGAGTTGGAAAATCGAGAGTTGGAGGCATCGAGAATCAAGAATGTTCTAAAACTTCTTTTACGGCAAGTCTTAATAAAAGCTGGTAAAAATCCAGACTTTTTATTTGAAATTGCGGGTGGTTTCACCGATTTTAGCAAAATTCTGGGAGAATTGAAAAAAAAGTTTTAGAACATTAAAAAACAAGTTAGTGAAAATTTTTAGTACATTAAAAGATGTAACAAATTCTAGAATATAGGAAGAGGAACTAATAGAAAAGTTTAGAGTTTTGAATGAGAAACTAAACGAACAATTGAAAGAAATTTTAAACGAATAATTGAAAGGAAGATCTAGAATATTAGAAGATTGAATAGAAACTTATGGAAAAAAAGTTAAAGAGTTATAGCAAAATTTTTTCAGAATTATCTCATCGCCGATAGTAATGTTTGAAGTAGGCGACGTGAAAGTAATAAAAGAAGAAATCAGCGCAAAAATTCACAGGAAATTACCAGAATTCGATGGAAAGACATCATTTGAAGCTGTTGCGAAGACATATGGCTGGTTGTCTGTGGATAAAGCGTTGACGGTGTCGCTGCGAGGAGAAGCCATGGATGTCTTACAAAGTATGAACAGGAAGACTTCGATCAAATAGTCAAGAAATTGGAGATGTGGTGCAGTAACGCGTATTGGAAACAGGTGTACCAAACTCAAAGCGCATAAGAAAATCTGCCAGAATTTGAAGCCGACATAGCTCTTTTTGATCGCCTGACACATCCTACCACCCACGACCGCGTTCTGGAATGTCTTACTACACAGGCATTCATTTATGAAAGCCAAGACAATGATATACAACAAACATTAAGATTGTCTCGTATAAATACCTTAATTGATGCATTCTCATATGCAATATTTCGGCAAATAGTTTTTGTCGTTAACATTTCTGCTCCAAGTCAAACAAATGTTTTTATGTCTGTGTGAGACGCCTTTGCGCTCCATATTTATTTATTATTATTTTTGAAATTTAAAAAGCTGGATTGTCTAAGGGGGGGCGAACGCCCCTTCTCCCCCCCTCAAATCCGCCACTGATTGTGACAGTTAGTAACCTTACTTTGTGTTCAATATTTTTTTAAATTATATTTGTACTGTTTTTAAATAATATTAAAATATAGACAATAAGTATTACAATTACCGAAACTTCTCTAAATTGACACATAGATATTTTCTTTTATTTCCATGGTTATCTGATTTTTAACGAAAGTATTACATTTTATATTTAATATATCTCGTATTACAGGCCTGCTGTTGCAACAATTATGATCTTATCTGACGTAGAATTTAATTCTGAATAACTTTGTACTTTTGCAGTTTTGCTCTAAATCTATCAGGAGAGAGAGTATCCGCAATTTTTTGAAATTCCATGTTAAAGTCCTATGTTCCGCATTTCCTTGCACACACTGTATATTATCAGGCTGCGAATTAGCACTATCACAAACAGATTCTAATTTTGTTACATTTTTTTCTATTTGATCAAGATGTCTCTTCCATATCAAATTTTCATCTAATACTTTACATAAATAAATTCTGTCTCCTAAAATTTTATCAATTTTTGCCTTCGCCCAACCTTTTTCTTTGGATCACGATAATCTCTACAATAAACTAATTCGCCTATTTTAAATACTGTATCTCTACCACTCCCCTCTTTAGGATTGTTATTTTTTTGTTTTAATAAATCTAATCTCGTTCTTATTTTATTTTTGAATATTAAATTTGATGGAGTATCATTAGTGAGAGCATGTATAGAGTTTCTATAATGAAATAAGTATGTATACATTATCGTCTCAAAATTTGCAGTATTGTTTTTATCTTTAATTAATTTATATATACCATTTTTAAAACTTTTAACTGCATTTTCTGCAAATCCATTGCAGGGTGGTAAGGTGGTGAGGTAATATGTTTAATTCCGTTCATGAATAAAAACTTGGAAAAATCTCCTGATGTAAATTGAGCTCCGTTATCCGTTATTACAGGTAAATCTAATCTCGTTCTTATTTTATTTTTGAATATTAAATTTGATGGAGTATCATTAGTGAGAGCATGTATAGAGTTTCTATAATGAAATAAGTATGTATACATTAACGTCTCAAAATTTGCAGTATTGTTTTTATCTTTAATTAATTTATATATACCATTTTTAAAACTTTTAACTGCATTTTCTGCAAATCCATTGCAGGGTGGTAAGGTGGTGAGGTAATATGTTTAATTCCGTTCATGAATAAAAACTTGGAAAAATCTCCTGATGTAAATTGAGCTCCGTTATCCGTTATTACAGGTTTTGGTAACCCAAAACGAGAAAAGCATTCCCTAAATTTAATTATAGTTCATTCAGTGTCAGTTTTATTCATTATAAAAGCTTCAGGCCATTTACTATATGAATCAATTATAACTAAAATCATTTTCTCTTGAATCGGTCCCAAAAAGTCTGCATGTACACGTTCAAAAAATTTATTCGATTTTTCACATGGTATTATTTTACATTTCTTTGGCACTGTCTGTTCATTTGACAAATATCACACTTTCTCACGAAACTTTCAATATCATTATCGATGGAAGGCCACCAAAAATAAGATCTCGCGTTCTGTTTCATTCTCACTATACCTTCATGAGTATTGTGTAATTCTTTTAATAATTGAACACGCCATTTTTTGGTATTATTACTCGATAGCCCCATATTATCACCCCCTTTTCAATTGAAAATTCCTCTTTTTGTGAAAAGTATGGCCGCATTTCGATGTTATCTGTGTTTTGTGGAAATCCATAACGAATATAATTGAAAATTTGTTCTAATTCCGAATCTTTTCTAGTTTCTGATCGAATCATATACAAATCTATAGGTACAAATCTTTCAACAAAATTTACCTATTCTCCTGTATCTTTAATTTCATCGCTCTTTATATTCAAAAGTAATCTTGACAAAGTATCTGCTTGAAAAATATCTTTACCATCAATTACTTTTAAAGTGTAATTAAATTGTGACAAAAAATGGACCAACGCTACAAACGTCCTGCTACCATTTGTGGGATATTTTTATTTTCCCCAAAAAGAGCTTGTAAAGGCTTATGATCACACAATAATTCAAAATGTCTACCTACTAGATACTGATAGAATTTCCTTATTCCCCAGTATATAGCTAAGACTTCTCTGTGTATTACCGAGTAATTATTTTCATGAACATTAAATACTCTAGATGCGTAACCCACTGGTCGGGTTGTTCCATCTTTCATAACATGTAACAACACTGCTCCGATGCCTTTTTGACTTGCGTCACAAGCTAACCGTAATGGTTTTTCGGGATCGTAATGAATTAATATACAATATGATGTTAATTCTTTCTTTGCTAAAATAAAAGCTTTATCACATTCTTTTGTCCATTTGAACACATTTTCTTTTTTAAATAAATCATAAATTGGTTTTAATTTTGAAGACAAATCTGAGATAAACTTTCTGTAATAATTTATCATTCCAGTAAATGCTCTAATTTCTGTACTGATTGCGGGTTTAGGAGCTTCTAATATAACTTTTAACTTATCTGGATCTTTTTGTAACCCTTTCGAACTAACTATATGACCTATAGTATATTGCATCATAAGGGAAGATATGGGCATATTACATCCCGAAGATTTCTGATGCACGAGCGAACGTAGTGAGCGAGGGCAGCAAAAACCGAGGGATGTAATATGCCGTTAGATTCCCGTAGGGCACAAGGTATTTTTCCGTATCCTTGAGAAGACTGTATTAAATATAAAAGTTAATTTTATAATGTAAAACACAAACCTATGTACTAAGGTATCGCTTTTCTATTCACTACTGAAACCATGGCAACAGAGAACAAAATACCTAATAAACAATTTGGAATTCTGACAGTTTTGGTTTTTACAATAATTAATATGAAACATAATTATGGAAAGTGATAGAGATCTTTCGAATACTCTACTGGAATTGTTAGAAATAGCAAATTCAGCATTTAATAATTTATTACCTTCCAAATCAAAGTCATCATCATCATTATGACGTATTCCGCAAATGGAAGAAAGAAAATAAAGTTAAGAAAATCTTAGAAAACGTTATTTTGACATACAAATCGGAAATATTGAAAAAGAAAAATGCAGCTACATACGTGTATTATAAAGGTTAGTGAGTTTCCTAAACTAAAGAATGTCTGCAATTTGACATAACCCCAAATTATAAATGTCATTAATGATATTTTCTATAATAAATTTATGGGAAAATTGAAATTTCATTAGTGTATGTTTGTATTTTTAAAAATAATTAAAATCATCATGTAATTTAGAGTTAACTACAACAGTATTTAGTTGTAATCATATAATTTTAATTTTAAATTTTATCAGTAGATGTCACGTCGTATGCTTGCACCGCTAAAACCCACAGGTGTTCATATCATCCCGCCTTTCATATTTACCCTTCATTGTTAACCTCAAACCAGGTAAACAATTTGTCAATTACATATCATGGATACGGAAAAATATTTTACTGAACTTTTAAAAAATTCGCATTTCTTTAAATTAAGTATGAAACCTGCATTTTCTAATCTAGACAACACGTTTGCCAAATTATTCAAATGTTATTTTTAATTTTTTTCCTTTACTAAAATGCCATCTAAATAGTTTACGCAACCGGGTAAACCTTGTAAAACATTTTCTATAGTGGCTTGAAAAATTGAACATGCCGGTTTTGTTCCAAATGGTAATCTATTTACTTCAAAAATTCCGTATGGTGTGCTCCATGCAAGCAATTCTCTCGTTTTTGTATCCAAAACTAATTGATTATAAGCATTAAGAATATCTAGTTTAGAAAATGCTTTTCCCCCTTGCAGAGCTGTAAATATATCCTCAATTCGAGGTAACGGATGATTTACATCTATCAAATGTTTGTTTACTCTTATTTTATAATTAGCGCAAACCCTCACATCTTTACCATTTGCTTTTAACACTGGAACCAATGGTGTTCCCCAATGGGGTAGGTGACCAAGGTAGAATTTTAATGAAAAAACTATTAAATTATAGAAAGTATGTTTATTTATGAACGTTGACTTTAAAAAAGTTAAATATTTATCAGCAATTGTTTAGTAATTTGCGTTAAATAGAAACAGCGTCCATTACTATGACGTTCAGTAAGTTCGCACGCTGATTGGTTAAAATTTGAAGGTGTGGCAATAAACCTATCTATCTCAATCACACCACATATTTCCGTCTCTGTCTACCTTCGCCCCTCTCATGAACTTAGTTGACGTCATAATCCCCTCCCTAGTACTATATTATTTATTTACTTCAAATCAACAAATAATTAACAATTTTAAAAAAATACGGGTGTATTATTTTTGTACAAGCTATCACATATACCAAATTTAGAAATTGGTCACCTACCCCATTACTACTTTCCACTTTTTTTATTACACCTTTTTTGTAAACGAATTAATTCATTAATTACTTTTTCTTTAAAGGCATAAGGAATGGGCTTGAACTTACATTTTCATTTATGTCTAAATTAATTTCACCTGCATTGTACATTCCTAATTTATTTTTAAAAATATTATTATATCTTTGTAACAGATGATTCAATTTAACATTTTCACTATTTATTTGATTTACATTTATTTTACTTTTGGTTTGAAATGTTAAATTGAATTTCTCTAACAAATCGCGACCTAACAGTGTTTTACAAGCATCTTTTACTATAAGTAATTCACAACTTTTTGTTTTCTTTCCTACTTCTACATTTACAATAATTTTCCCTACAGTATTAATTATCTGACCATTGTAAGTTTTAAGTTTAATATTAGTAGGCTTAATTTCAATTTTTTTGAAATTGTCATTATAAATTTTTAATGGTAAACAGGATACACCTGCTCCTGTATCTTCTTCCATTGGAATTGTAGTGCCATTGATCTTAGCTTGTATTACAATTGAACTTACAGAATTTATGTTTTCAAAATTGACATTAAACATTTGTATAACATCATTTTCGGCTTCTACAAAATGATTTTTGCCAGTTTTTGTTTTATAAGCTACTGCAATGTGTCCACGTTTATTACATATTTTACAAACATATGTTTTGTACCTGCACTTTTTGAAATCATGGTTACTTTTACCGCAATACTAACAATCTATTTTCACCATCTTCTTTCTTCTTCTCCTTCTCTTCTTTCTCGAACTTCGGCTTTGATTTTAATCGATGAATCTCGATGTTTCTTGATTCTTCTAACATGACTTCTTTGTTCAATGCGATGTCAAATAGCTCTTGTAGTGGTCTGTTGACACTTTCCTCACACAGTCTGTCTAAAATTCTACCGGACTTCATTCCTACAACAAACTTATCACGCACTCTTTCAGTCAAACTTGCCCCGAATTCACAATGTGCCGCTGAATTCTTAACTTTAATGTACCATTCACGAACTGACTTCTGTTTGTTTCAGCAAATCAAAATTAATTCATCTTCTATATATTAAGACTGATGGCTTAAACTGTGTTGCTAGAAGTTCTATTAATTGTTCGAATGTCTTTTCTTTTGGTTTTCCTGGGTCACAGAGGCTTTTCAACATTTTATAAACATCTTCACTCACTATTGTTATTAGGATAGCAGTTTTCCTTTTTTCTTCTATCCTATTGGCCAAAAAATATTGCTCTAGCCTTTCAGCGAAGATCTCCCAATCGTCCCCAATGTGAAAGGATTTAATTGTATCCAAATTCCCAGTATTAACTACTGTTATTTGTCAATTCTGTTCTCCATTTGCCATTTAACCGCTTTATTGTCCGTATTATTCTCGTCGCCAAATTTGCAATGAATTAAGTTTTAAATAATAAATAATACAACAGAATTTCGGAGAATGTCAATATATAATATTTATTTATTTTTCTTGTTATAAAAACTACTTATATTTCTATGACAACATTTAGCCATCTATATAAAATAAAAATCTATATAACAATACATTCTAGTTTGTCACAGGGAAGATGTTGCACTACACTCACAAAGTATAAAATCGAACTGGCTGTCATGTTACTCCATTGTGGTTGAAGAAAGCCTTTTGAAACGTGTAGTGTAGTAAAGGATACGGAATGTACTGAGAGTAGGACTTAGCTGATTGTCATAGTATTGATTAGCAACACATTTCTTGTTCATAATGTTTATTTATTATTTGTCAGAACTATACTGTAGAATTTTGTTGAATAAAGCCTAACTTACGAATGTTTAACTGGTTTTAAATATTACAATTTATTCATCAAAATTCTTTAGTTGGAGCTCCTTCTTCGACCAGATCAACTTGATGTCGATTCTAATTCCACAAAAGCACCTCTAGTGTGGAATCATTGGTCGAGATTTTTAAAGCAGCATTTGTCAAACCTACTAATAAAATTTTTGCGCGTCATAAATTTGCAACTGGATCACAAGATTCTCACGTGACAATTGACCAATATTATAGAAGTCTTCAACTTTGGGTAAAGGTGTACATTTGAAGCTGTTACTGCAGAAGAATATAAAAATAGCTTTATCCAAGATGTTTTTATTAGAGGACTAATATCAAATGATATACGACAACGCTTGTTAAAAAACAATACTTCATCTCTATGATAACCTTATAAACAAGCTTTTTCTCTTGAGACAATCAGCTTCATAAATTCGCTTAATATAGTTAATAATACGATGCCTAATATTCTAAGGTTCAATCTCAATCAGACACAGTAGCTGTTACGCCATCACAAAAATATTGCTTTTGTGGGAGGGATAGGCACACCCGTACTTCATGTCTGGCGAAGGATGCAAAATGTAGATCCTGTTGGAAAAACGGGCACTTTGCATTAGCTTAATTTTATTTATCAAACAAGAATCGAGAATCTACTAAAAAATGATATTACCGAAGGAAGTACATCTCCGTGGCGTAAGTTGTCATAATTATTATTTAAAATTTTTTATTGCTGTGGTTGTGTTTTCTTCGCTCTGCAATACTTTTTCATTTTGGTTGTATATATCCAATCTATTTTTTTTGTGTTGGGTATTGGTGCATTCGTCTTTTTCCGAGCTATTCTTATATGCTCTTGGATTTCATGCAAGATATTTTGTGGGTAAGTTATCTTCATTTTTAACTTACATTTCTTTATTAAAAACGTGGTCAGAGTTTCTTGTCTGCGCTTGCTTATATTTTGCAGTTCATTCACCTGTCAATTTAATTTAATTATCGTAGCAGTCTGTTTCTACGGGACGTTTCAGATAAATTTATTCTACTGGGTGCTCCTCTACATTTTTACATCTTATTTTATTATTATTATTATTTTGCCATTATGTCTGCTAGTTGTCATTGTTGCAAAACATTAACTGAAACCCATAGACTCGTGACCTGCTCCGTTTGCAAAAATAGTTTCAATCTTGATTGTACCAAAATTAGTCCAACTGAAGCCCGCAGACTAAATTCTGCAAACTCTGGTTTAAAATGGAGCTGTTCTACCTGTCATGAACTAGGGAATGATATTGATGGACTTAAATTAATGATATTAAAATTACAAAAGGACATCGATGGATTAAAAAAATCTTGTAAGGATGTGCAACTTCCTGTGTCCATACCCTTACTAACAGAAAATATTATTGAGGAAATAAGCCAACACCAAAAACGCTCATGCAATTTAATGGTATTTAGGTCACCTGAAGATAGCTCTTTAAATCCTTAACAACTTAGTCAAAGTGATTGTAACATGATAAACACTATTTTATCTGATATCAATGTCAATTGCCCAATTGTTAAATGTTATCGTCTTGGTCGCTCCGACAGAACAAGAATATCATCCCGTCCTATAAAGGTACAGTTTTCCTCCGTCGATGACGTAATAAAAGTCATGAAAAAAACAAAAGATTTAAAATCTAATAATGGAAACATCTGTCTTTCTCAAGAGACCGCACAAAAATGCAGATCGACTTTTACAATAAAGTCAAATCGGAACTTGATACACGCTCGGCCGCTGGAGAAAGTAATCTTACAATAAAATATATTCATAACATCCCTACTATAGTAAATAATTTAAACTAGTTTCGCCCGACAGTTCACCAATTACACTAAAAATATTTTATCAAAACACCCGGGGTTTAAATACTAAAAGTCATCTGTTTTATACTAATTTACGTCATATGATATCATTGTCTTGTCTGAAACTTGGTTAAATCCATCCTTTTGTAATTCTGAAATCTTCACAAACAATTACTCTGTTATTCGTCATGATAGAAATTTCTCTCTAACTGGTCGTAGCCGAGGGGGTGGTGTTTTAATAGCATTACATGAAAATTTAACTTTCACTCTAGTTGACACATCCCATATAAAAGCTTCAATTCCACTAGTTGATATTATAGGCTGTAAGTGTTACAATGCCACTCATTCATTTACATTATGTGCTATTTATATTCCTCCTGATATAAGTTCACAAGATTTTTAACTTCTTACTGATGCGCTTGTAATATTATTTCATAACGTAAATGTCATTTTAATAGGCGATTTCAATCTTCCAAATCTTCTGAACTCCGCTTCTACATGTTCAAAATCATCATCGTTTCTTAATCTTTGTGATATCCTAAATCTTGATCAATATAATTCTGTACGCAACTTTAATGATAATACACTCGATCTTGTCCTTTCTAACTTCACTACTTTAAATACTGTCAAATGTGACATCCCTTTAGTACCTGAAGATGCTTACCATCCAGCCTTACTAATCACTTGCGAAGTTATAAGTCTAGCCAAAACTGCTAATTTTCCAAATGCAAATACTTTTCGCTATTATTTTCGTAAAGCTGATTTTAATCTATTATACGACCATATCAGTAACTTAAATTGGTCAACTGTTAATGAAATTGAAGATGTTGATAACGCTCTTAAAGAATTCTATTCTATTATGTTCAATGCATTTGATAAATTTGTCCCTAAATATGAATATTCTTCATCCAATTTTCCATTATGGTTCACCCATGAAATAAAAAATAACATAATGACTAAAGATCATTACCGGAAGAAATGGCTAAAATCTGGTAATCAATTTTATCTCTGTGAATTTAAAAGATTGAGATCTTTAATCAAAACTCAAATTCATACTGCCTATAATGACTATCTAAAGAAGGTTGAAGGAAATATAAAAACTAATCCTAATGAGTTCTGGAATTATGTTCATGTAAAACAGGGTCATTCTCGGATACCTGGTAGCGTAACTGACGATAATGTTATATACAACAAGCCCCAAGATGTCGTAAATATTTTTGCCACTAGATTTCTTAAATTCTTTAACACTAGCTCTCAATTTAATTGTAATGATGTTACTAGTTGCAATAATTCTCAATCCTTCACAATTCAAAATGTAACCGAAGAAGATGTAATGCATTTAATGGCTCAACTTCCAAATAAAACATCCTGTGGCGATGATAGAGTTCCAGCGTTCTTAATTAAGTAATGTAGATTTGCTTTGGCCACACCTCTAGTTACCATTATTAATTTAGCAATTAAAACCTCTACAATGGCAATGGAAACGTACGCGAATTACTGCTGTTCACAAGAAAGGAGATAAATCTGTTGTATCAAATTATCGTCCAATAACCATCTTAAACAATTTCGCTAAAATATTCGAGAAAATAATCTATAACTGTCTTATAAATAACACCAAATCTATCATTTCAACCAATCAACACGGATTTTTGCGGGGACGTTCTACAACTACAAATTTAGCTTGCTTCTCCCAATATATCTCTGAAGTTATCGATAGCCAAGGATAAGCCGATGTTTTCTATAGTGATTTCTCTCGTGCCTTCGATTCCATTGATCATGGGCTTCTAATATCAAAAATTAGTTCATTTGGTGCCACGACATCATTATTACAACTTTTATCATCTTACTTATCACAGCGTCCCTGCTATGTTTTCTACAACGGTTTTTCATCTTTTGAATTTACTGCAACATCAGGAGTTCCCCAGGGTTCCAATTTGGGTCCCCTATTATTCAATTTATTTATTAATGAATTGTTACTGTCATTTACCTGTCCAGCTTTGGCTTATGCAGATGACATCAAACTATACTCTGAAGTTTCTTCAGTTGATGATCTAATTTTACTACAAAGTAATATTAATCTGCTTGTATCCTGTTGCTCCCTAAATAAGCTAAATATAAATGTGGAAAAATGCTTCGTTGTATCGTATACACGCAAAATTAACTATGTTCAGAATTCATATACTTTAAGTGGCATCACTCTTGCCCGAAAATATACCGTTAAAGATCTAGTTGTAACTTTTTATTATAATTTCAATTTTAATGAGCATATTTCTACAACTTGTTCATCTGCCAGCAGAACTTTAGGTTTTATTTTCAGAATTTGCAGTACTTTTCATGATGTAGCAGCAATTAAGTCGCTATATTTTGCCTTCATCATTTCCAAACTTGAGTACGCTAGTTTAATTTGGTATCCCTTTTACGCTAACCAACGTTCCCAGCTCGACCGCATCCATAGGAAATTTTTAAAATATCTCTCATTTAAGCTCGACAATGTCTACCCCACTATAGATATCGATCAAAATTCTTTACTTGAACGCCATGATATGCCTTCATTAAACTTGCGGCGAGATTTGTCTTGTGCTAGGTTCGCATGGCTACTTGTCCACAATCACGTAGATGAGCCATCTCTACTTGCCCGGATTCCTTTCCATGTTCCGAGGCTTGCTTCCAGACAGCATTGGACATTTCGACTTCCCACTGCACGTACTGACATCTTGCGACGTTCACCACTACATTTAATGTTTCATCTTGCAGATGTACATTACACAGATATATTCATATGATCATTCGTTTCTCTTATTATTGTACACAACACACAGCTATAGTTTATCAATTTTGTTTAACTGTTTATTTTGTATTACTTATTATTACATTTTTGCCCAGTAATTGGTTTCCTGTTGGGTAATAAACATTATTATTATTATTATTATTATTATTATTATAATTTCTAACGATAAATATAAAAACGTATAGTCGAATTCACGTAATAATAGCATTTTTGAAATTCCAATATGATGACGTCACTAGAGTGTATGTATTAAGTGCAGTAACAAATGCATTATTATGCGATTGTTTGGAGTGTTGCTAATATCATAAAGCGTGTGTTGACGTACGTCTGAACTTGAACTGCATAAATATTTTCTATGTTTATATCCGCACTCAGGACCGATTCTGGCATACGTGCAGAGCGTGCCCCTGCACGTGGGCGACCAAAATTTGGGGCGGCCAAAAATTACTTTTATTTTTCATAAATGATTTAATGAATAGTAAGTAAAATATAATCTTATTTTTCATATAACTTAAGGTTTAACAACGCAATAATTAACAATGCTCTATGTATTATTTTTAATTTTTTACGACTTGTGAGTCAGACACATGCGCACATTATTTTTGTGTATGACAGAGAAAATCGAGAACCTTCCCATACAAAATGTAATTTTTAATAATAAGTCATTTTACCTTAGGTAAATGGAAAAAAAATCTTGCGGTTCAATTTCATTTACTTTTTCATCTGCATTTGAGGGGCGCCAAAAATTTTACTCGCACGAGGGCGGCCGAAAGTATAGAATCGGGCCTGTCCGCACTTCATCGTTTTGTAGTTGAATATGAGTGATAAAAAATTATCTAGACATTGCTTCTGCATTCTTTCATGAAGAAAAACGTTTAATTGGTCCTCTAATTCCATTTTCTTCTTCAGAAGATGTATGTATTATATTTCGAGGTTATATGTTTAGTGACAGTAAGTGTTTTTTATATTTATACATTTTTCGATATTGTTATTGTTGGTTATTGTCTTAGAGAGTTTGTGCTGCTTTCGGTGTGTCACATTCCACAATATCAAAGATCCTGAATGAAATGAAATGTAGAACCTTATCATCGTCAAAAAAAAAAAGAAATCGTAAAAAGCAAGTTACAGGAATTCATGAATTTACTTATTCTGCAATTTGATGAACTATTTATGATATGATTAGTAAAAGTAAATTTATTACATTTATTTAATTTAAAAATATCAAATTTTGACAGATGTTAATAAATTTTAATTTTTACTAATATCTCTTATAAACGTAGTAAGTGACGTCATCACATTGGAATGCCATTTATAAGTGAATTTGACTATATGTGTATAGATTATTTCCAAACAATTAAAAATATACTTTTCTAGATACCCCAAAATGATATTGTAAATAATATAATGTAACAAAGTACAGTATGTTTAATACAATTTATTTAAAAAAAGCATATCATAAGGTTCTGATTCGTAAAGAAGATCGATCTTACACAGCTTTTGAAGCTAATGGTAGACTTTACCAAATTCGCAGAATTTTTTTTTTTTTGGGATTACAAATGGGGTTCCCTGCTTTCAACGATTTATTGATAACATCATTAAAGTAGAAAATCTTTAAGGTATATATGCTCATTTGGATGATGTCACGGTGTGTAGTTATGATCAGAATGAACATAAGATCCAATTAAATAAGTTTATATTTAATCATCAAATAAAACCTCATCCAGAGAGACTACGATACCTAGTTGAATATCCCTTACCAACAGATACTGCTTCTTTAAAGCGCGCTTTATGCTTATGGGATACCTAAATTTTCAAATAAAATAATGGCCTTCGTTGATTGTAAAACTTTTCCTCTAAATATGAAAACACTTCATGAATTTGAAGAAATGAAGTATTCAATATCCACTTCAGCTGTTTATAGCATCGATGAAGAGGCTGAGTTCATAGCGGAAACTAATGCATCTGATCACGCAATCAGGGCCATACCTTTACAATAATCGTTCATTCACGTTTTCTCTTGCTAACTCTCTCAAACTGAACAGCATCATTCTGCAGTAGAACGTGCAATTGTTTAATCATTAAGAAAGTGGAACCTTTTAATTGGACGCCATTTTAAATTAGTAATTGATCAACAATCCTTAGCCTTCATGTTTCATTAACAAAATCAAAAATGAAAAAAAATCTGCGATGGTGACTCTAGTTATTAATTTAGTAATTTATCAATTTGATATTATTTATCGAAGAGGCAAAGATAATACAGTAGCAGAAACGCTTTTACATATATGTTCTACTACAAAAACTGATAAACGTTACTTTTTTGATTTGCTTGCTACGTTATGTCGCCAAAGTAAGTGTAAGAATCTTCCGTTTTTTGTTAATAAAGTTCGTGAGATGACGAGAAGTTCTCAAATGAACCTCGTTTTGTTAAATCTAAAGAAAAATTGATAACAGCTACTGCACCATTTGAACGATTAAATGATGATTTTAAAGGACCTCTACCTTCGCATACAAACAATCGCTATATTTTCACGGTTGTAGATGAGTTTTCAAGATTCCCATGTGCGTTCCCTTGTTCTGATTTATCATCATGTACCGTAATTAAATATTTAAAACTCTTATTCATACTGTTTGAAACACCATGCAATAAAAATTCGGACCGGGACACTTCCTGCATGTCGGACGAAATTAAAAGATTGCTAACATCAAATGGAATAGCTAGAAATCGATCTATAGTATTTAAATCCTAGAAGAAACTGGCAAGTTGAAAGATATAATGGTATTATCTCGAAGACCATCTTGCTGGCACTCCGTTCTAAAGATTTAGATATGATACATCGGGAATCTGTTCTTCTAGAGACTATCCATATCCATTCATTAATATTGCACTGCAATTAACGAGACACCTTATGAATATTCAAGCATTCACGAAGATGTTCTACTGGTTCACCGCTGACTGGTTGCGAAGACAATCAAATATGGACCGTTTGTAGAAGAAGATGATTTTGTGAAAGCCAGTACTAAATATGCTCATATAAGACTTTCAGATGGAAGAGAGGCTTCCGTATCATTGAGACATTTAGCACCTCTGGGAAAGGACTAGAATGCAATAGAGCTGAATCTGGAAAGCCCAACACGACCTTTCAAGTTAAAAAGAGTCAACGCCTCATCCTCAATGAACAAAAAGGGAGTCATCATATAAGTACGATCTCAAATAAACGAGGGGAAATGTCATAGTGTTGATTAGCAACACATTTCTCGTTTATAATATTTACTTATTATCTGTCATCTGGGAAATGTAGAATTAGTTTGAATAAAGCATAATTTACGAAGGTTTAACTGGTTTTAATTATTACACTGATAATCCCTAGAAATAGAGTATCGGAAGTATTGGAAGCGATTCACGATCGTACGGATCTGGTCAATGACATTTTGAAGTGAATAAAACCCTTTAAGCTTCCGCCAACGATTTTATTGGGTAAATTGTAAAGAAAATGTTGTAACACGATCCCTTGGCGGTTGTCTGTGAATTTTTTTTTCTGGTACTGAAACATTCCAGATGTTACGAACTTACGATAGATTTATGGTGAAGGATGCACAATTTTGCGCCGTCAAGCTTGTTTTCAAAGAAATTACTGTACATTTCCGGTACTTGGTGCTCTCGGTACATAATTCATACTTAGGGGATTAGACGAGCCGGGTAAATAAAAGTTAAGAATTAAAAATTATTAACCCCTTTATTTATGACGTCACCAATTTGACCATATAGTAACTGCGCCTATTACCATTATTAATATTTTATTATCTGCTTCATCATAAAGAGATAGTGGTGGCAGCGACTATCGTTACTCCTGTCTATAAAATTTGTTTATTAATAAAATTAGTGGATTACTTTTGAGGCAAGTAAAATTTATAAATGAAAACTCTATGTCAGATACTAGATTTCGTCTTAGGCGATTGAACCTGTTACATATTTTGGTGGTAAAGCGCTAGGATCTAAAATATATTTGTAAAACCTTCTCATTCTAGTTAAGTCTTTAAAACCGATAAGATTTAGTTTTCAAAATTGTAATAAACTACTATTTGTTATTATTACATTTTTATTTTTGAGGTATTTGTCTAGTCAGCATTTGTATTTTGTTGAGTTTGAAGTACCTGTTATGTTTATTTTATTTGGTAGTCGGTACTTGTCGTAATTGCAGAACGACAAAAGAGTTGTTATATACGTAAATAAATTCTAAATAATAATATAAAGTAAAGTAAATAAAATGCTGAACACAACTGACTCACTCAATTTGAATGACCAACTAATGCTGTACTACTTATTATCAGTTTCATCCTTATCTAAGGTTAATACAAAAATTTCGACATTTGCGGGAAAAGATATGAAAGCACCGTAAATTTCAAAGACAAAATTGAGAAGTGTAAGAACATTGGAAAATGAGATTTAGATTATGTAATTAGTGTGGTATATTAAAATTAAATTTACTCGGAGACGCGGCATGGTATACTAAAAATAATTCGAAACTAGAAAGCCTAAGCCTAATTGGAACAAAAAGAGAATTATTGGAAAGATATCAATTCAAGCAAGACTCGAGAACGGTACAAAATGCATAAAATAGTTGCTATCAAAATATGGACGAAACAATTTTAGCATATGTTTGTGACTGCATGCGTTAGCTCACTGTTTTATAAAGAGCTTCGAAGATAATTCGGTTGAAAATTCGGAAAGAGTGCGTGAAGATTATTCGCGATATAATGTTAAATCAATTTGTTTCCGTACTTTTACTACATTTGCAAAAAGATGTATTTTATGAAAATCTAAAAATTTTGATAACGCGGTTCGGAGGGAACCGAAGTTGTCGAATCGCTGTCGAGTCTATCAACAGTTAGAATTAAATATTTATAAGAGAGGTACGTATACTGATAGTACTATTCTGCATGCTCGAATCAGCCTTTAAACATAAAATTGACAATTTTTCATAAATTCATAAACAAATTATTAAAAATTCTGTATCATTAATTAATTTTTATAAAGAGCTAAAAGGGCATAATTTAAAAACCTTTTATATAAAACAAAATAAATTGAATTTAGTTATAAAAAACTAAATTATTTATGTGCTATTAGTGATAAATTAAATAATCTATAAAAAAAACATATTACAATATGGAAACAAACTAAAAAGTTTTATTACAAATATACACTTCTAAATATAAAAAAATCTGATGTGGGCACCACATGACTTCCTTATACGACTATTAAATTATACATTAATTTTTTGCTGCCTTCATTTAAACTTATTTCAGTTGACAGTGAAATACGATTTTTCTATCCTTGAAAAACAGGGGCAGTTACGCAATTGCTAAAGTATTAGTTTTTATTAACATTATTTCTACAATTATTAATTCAACTATCTTATTATAAACATTTAGAAAGATGAGAATAGAGTAAAAGTTTGTCTTTAATTTATCAAATACTATATTTTTAATTAATAATAAATACGCTAGTAATTTTAGTTTTTTCCTTATTGCACTGCACAAAATTACTATAATCGCTGTTATTTTCGTTTACTTCGTACATAATTCTCAGGAATTTTTCCAGCTTGTCAATGTCAATTTAACAAATCAAATGTTTCCTAAAACAATTAAAAGTCAACTAAATTATTAATTTTATTAAGATTTTTCCAAAATTATACTGCCTTTTTGGAAAGGTCGATTGGAACCAAAAATGGGGGTTTATAACTAGATGTTATAGCAATTCCATAAACAAAATTTCCACATTCTACGACTAATAGTTTTTGAGATATGAGAAAAAATCAAAAAAATACTACGAGCAAAGTGCCCTTTTGGCACTGCCGATTTTCCGGCCAGTCATTTTTGAGTTATGCGAGATACATACAAACGTACGTACGTACATACGTACATATAGACGTCACGCCGAAACTAGTCAATATGGATTCAGAGATAGTCAAAACGTGTATTTCCGTTGAAATCTGAAATTCGAAAATTTTCGCGATTACAATACTTCCTTAACTTCGTACAAGGTAGTAAAAAAATGAAAAATATTTAAAAAAACATGAAAGATCTTCCGACTAAAAAAGAATGATTTAAATGTCGCAAAATTTATTTTATATCAAATTTTAAATAAACAATTTACAAATACTATATTTTTCTGAGAACTGATCTGATTTGAACTATTTGGAAAGTATCGAATTTAAGAAAGCTGCTTATACAGGTAACAGTACGAACAAGTAGATTAATTTCATTCCCTTTCTAATTATAATATTACCGTAATTCCTCTAATAGATTCTTAGACTTCTTAGCTTACATCGAGAATGATTCTAAAAAAAATTTGTAATATTATGTATTTCACAACATAATTTTATGGCACCTTACGTTCCCTGTAGAAAAAATTAGTATAATTTTTTTGATCATCAACAAGTTTGATTATAGTATATTTTGTATAATATTTTCTTTATTATATTCATCTGTTACTCTTGGTCACTGGTAAGAAACACGTGCAGTAATTAAATGTTTTTATATATAATATAATAATAATCAATATGAACTGTTAGGCAGTATTCTTTGTAAGCCTGTACGAAGAAACGGTATTGTACTATTTTGAATTAATTTATTTTTTCAAAATATTAATACCCATATTCATAAACGTTCGTTATATTTATAACGATTCGTTATCCTTTAAACGAATCATTAAATTGAATATTCATATTCATAAACATTCGTTTTCAATGACATTCGTTAAATTGTTCGTTATATTTAATGACTGCATTTTCTTTCATTAAAAATATAACAAACCGTTATATAGTTGTCATCCAAACATACGTTTTATGATAATAGTAAGTAATTTTTTTCTGATATTATACAAATGTAATTAATACGTAGGTGTAATCAACATAATATATAATTTTAGCAATGTCTACGTCTTCTGAAACGTCAATATCTTCTTCATCGTCATTTTCGTCAGATTCTGACGAAAATCTTATAGAAAACATATTGTTGGCAATGCCCAGCCCACGATTATTTAGAAATCGGAATAATCCTATAGAAATACTAGATAATTTAGAATTCAAACAGAGATAGAAATTAGAAAAAGAAACTGTAATACATCTTTGCGATATTATAGGGGAACATTTAGAAAGCAATATATTAAGAAATAAGGTACTAACTGCAATGGATAAAATTTTAATAACATTAAGATTTTATGCTACAGGAACATTTAAGCAAGTTTTAGCCGACCATATGAATGTTAGCCAATCTACTGTCAGCAAAATTATCCCTGTAGTTACAAGAGCAATCGCTGCTTTTAGAGAAACTTTTGTAATAATGCCTAGAACTGCAGAAGCTCAAAGGAAGAATAAATTAGAATTTTATTCTATTCATCATTTTCCTTGTGTTATTGGTGCAATTGATTGTACCCATATAAAAATACAATCTCCTGGCGGAAATAATGCAGAGTTATATAGGAATAGGAAGGGTTGGTTCTCTTATAATGTACAATGCATATGTGATGCAAATTTGAAATTTTTGGACATTATTGCTCGATGGCCTGGTAGTGTACATGATGCCACTATTTTTTACGATTCACCAATTAAAGTAGATTTTGAAAAT
This sequence comes from Stenolophus ochropezus, assembly GCA_035578165.1. Taxonomy (NCBI): domain Eukaryota; kingdom Metazoa; phylum Arthropoda; class Insecta; order Coleoptera; family Carabidae; genus Stenolophus; species Stenolophus ochropezus. Next base: position 24,889,236 of record JAQOWZ010000017.1, read on the forward strand.
AATGTTTATCCAAACAGTATTGTAATTGGAGATTCAGGATATGCTCTAAAAAAATATCTGTTTACACTAGTATTAAATCCTGCAACGGATTCTAAACATAGATATAATGACGCTTATATACATACAAGGAACGTAATAGAAAGAGCATTTGGAGTATGGAAGAGAAGATTCCCTTGTTTATCTGTTGGAATGAGAATAAAAAAACAAACAGTCTTACATATCATAGTAGCGACAGCAGTTCTACATAATTTATGTATTATTTTAAAAGACAATATGGACAATCAACACGATATTGAACTTTACGATGACGGAATACATGAAGTTATAGCTGAAAATAATATAAATAACAATAGATTTAGAGATAGTTTTATTAATAACCATTTTCGTAATTAATTGTAATATTATTAATATAATTATAATTTGTATTTATTTTTAAATCTTATATACTAGGAAAATTATGAATTAATTATAAATAGGTACAACTACTATACTAATTTATTTTTTTCTACTTCTAATTGTAATTTTGCTTTTTCTATTTCTAATTCTTGTAAAATTAATTCATTTTCTAATTTTTTTTTTGTAATTTAAAAAGTTGGGTCGCATGCACATTTTCCTCTTTTGCTCGAATCAATTTATTTTTTTTATATTCTACTTTTAATTTCATGTATTCCTGTTCCTCATTTTTTTGCTTTTTTTTGCTTCGGTAAGTTTTCAAGAGCACCATACACGTCTATGGCTTTTTTGCATCGCTTAGTCAGTTTCGTTTTGCTACATTCTTCAATTTCTACCATGGGCGTTACTTCAGAAATAGCCACATTTTCTATAAAATTATTGTCCTAAAATTTAGATAAAATTATTTTAAAATATAAAGAAAATTTAAAATTTTCTATTCAAAAGATATAATAAGAAAATAACCATTTCCAAATTTGATGAATACATATTGTTTACTCCGACGTCACATATTTCAATAATGGAAGTTGTACTTCTATTTACTTCAATATTCGGCAAGTTATCCTAAGAAATATCAATGTAGTTATTGCATAAAATAATTATAATTAATAACATTATACTTGGTTCGAATAATGTCCTATTTCATTCTCATATTCATGATATGAAGACGCACTATCGTAAATATTTACGTCTGGTTTGAATTGCTCTTTCATTAAACTAATGAGCCGTTCTCCATTTGTGTCTATTTTTTTTATGTATGCCCCTCCACCAGTTTTATAAATTTCTGCCTAAAATTGCACATAATTATTTATTTCTCTTCATTTTCTAATCTCGTTTATTACCTTGTCATTAGCATTATCTTTTGTTTTTTTTTAAATTATCGTAAAAAGTCTTTAATTGTGATGTAGATCGGGTACCACCAGCAGCACAATTAAATTATGTTGTAATTTTTTCCCACGCACAATTTTTGTTTTTAACACTGGCTGCGTCAGTCTTCTTATTTTCTATTACTTTTAAATAATCTTTGGTTTCTAATATATTTAAGAAAAGTTGTATATCATTTTCGGTAAAAATTTTACATTTTACCCTTTTCTTCATAATTGACATTTTAAATTTATTTTTGACGTAAAATTTATAACATGAAATTAGCTTTCAATGCAAAAAGTTACTAGATATTTTTTATCATTATATTTAAACAAATCGTTATATTTGACATTTATTGTTTGTAAATATGGTTAAATATTTAACGTACGTTAAATTTTAACAATTCGTTCTGTAACGAATCGTTATAATGCGTTTTATGAATACGGGCATAAGTCTACATTTTATAATTGGCGTAGTCGGTAGGATGCCAAAAAGTCTTTTAATGTTAGTGCAAACAAACTATCCACGTTTCATGACGTGGAATATTTTAATATTCTTAATTGCCATCCCAAGCATCAATGGCTTAAACAGTAGCCCATCAGAGTTCAATTTATACGTTCCATCTTTAACGCATACAACGAGGAATCTTGTTGTTCGAAACATCGTTCACGATCTCCAGTCCAACTACCAAAAGAAGTACATCGTTGCTAAGAAACATTCATACCAGGTCCATTTCTACAACTTTAGGTTATCTCAACACTTGCTGCCAGGTATACCGAAGAAATACATCTCACCTGTGCCAGAGGAACCCAGATAATTCCACAAGCTATAAAAATACCTCCGGTGGAATGTACGAAAACATTATCATTATATTTTTATTATTGCAAGTATTTTTAAGTCAATTTAACTAGGTAAGGCTTGAGTTCAGTGATATCAAAACTAATAATTAACAAAATAATAATTCACAAAAAATCCAATGAAGTGAGGACTATATCACAATTAATAAAATTAATTTATGTCTGACCAACATTCTATCAGATATATCAGAATGTTGTACACAAAATTCAAATTTTTTAAACAATACGAATAATCTTGAATTACTTTCTGGTTTGTTAAATAATTTAGCTATTGAACTGCTACCAAATTATTCAATTAAAACTACAATATTAGTTTTAATGACATCAAAACCTTATGTGCCTCAATCCCTGTGTTACAGGAGATATAAAAAATTTATATGCTTATATCAATGAATGTGAAAAAATAAAATTTATTTTGTAAGTAAATTATACATGTGCCAACTTAAAAAAAATTTTGCTTTTAGAATATTTAAATCTAAAATATAAGGAAATGCTCAATCCATTATTTTAGAAAATAATTATACAGGATGAGAATATTTAAAAATTTACCTCACAAGTAATTTCGAAGATTGATTAAAACCCGTAACTGTATAATATAAATATATTACATACGAAATTACAAAGAAATATAAATAAACTTTAAAATATATTCTGGCTAATTTTGGTAAATATAAATTAAAGTATTACTGCTAGCATGCATAATTTTGTTATTAATATTGAGAATAATCTAAAATAATTTTCTGAACAATTTATTTTATTGATATCTGTTTGTATTTTGAAACTCATAATTTTGTAATAAATTTTTGATATTTTAGTATCAATATTACCTGCGAAGAATATGGGTCAAATCGTCATACCCTCGGCAGACACTTTGTCATATATGGTATTCATACTTCCCTGAATTATTTGTTTAAATATGATCGGATGCGCCAATTAAGTTGTTTAGAAATCAGGAATATCTATTCCAATATCAGATAACTAGAAACATGTCTTCTCTAGTTAATACTATACTTAAGGACAAATAACTTTAACAACCTTAAGTTGATAATTAGTTATGTACTAAAGTCATTTTTATAGTTGCTAAATTATAGTGTTATCAGAACACATAACAATTACAATATTCTGTAGTAAAATACGGCCGATATAAATCAGATTTTATAGTTTTATCTGAATTAAATTTACCTACATCACGCTAGGACAGGTGACCCAATATAATGTTTAAATGGTGTTGCTAATTTAAAAAAATATGTAATATGGCAAAGAATATTATGTTTTGTTAGATATTTTGAAATATACAAAATTACTCAAGTGATCATCCGCACGCCCTTGGACTCCAAATTCTGACGCTAAAACCAGATGGCCAATCCACTTGAAAGGGTGAGACTGCAAGTCGCTGAGCCTGTACCTGTGTGGTTGAGATGCAGATTCTGGAAGATTCCATGATCACGCGTCAGGATCATGGCTGAAAAATTAAAGACGCTACCCCCGAAACATCGTAGTTCTGAAGGAGTAACCCGACACAAAATCTGTACTTGAGAAATGAGTCACTATCTTCCTTTCTGACTTTGTTCAATGGATCTGCCAGGAATAAGTCAGCACCTTATTTCTGACTTTGTTCAATGGCTCTACTAGGAAAGAGTCAGCACCTTCGTTACTGATTCTGTTCAATGGCTCTGCCAGGAATGAATCAGCACCTTTCTTTCCGATTTTGTTCAATGGCTCTGCCAGGAATGAGTCAGTATCTTCCTTTCTGACTTTGTTCAATGACTCTGCTAGGAATAAGTCAGCACCGTCCTTTCTGACTTTTTTCAATGTCTCTGTCAGGAATAAGTCAGTACCTTTCTCTGTGACTTTGTCCAATGGCTCTGCCAGGAATGATTTAATACCTTTCTACCTTATTTTGTATCATAAACATTAACTAACTAATGTATGCATTATCTTTCTATAAATGATCCTGGGTAATGCTGACGAGCGTATTAAGGCTCTACTTCGTGAACTGCATACTTTAAAATGACCAAATAATAATCATAGTTGTCAAAATGATATCATATTTTTATTAAATATGTCCATTTTAATATTGGTTGTTTCGCAAATGTCAATTTTCCTCAACCGTTACAGATTCGCTGACGCAACTGGGTGATTGCCTACAAAACAATTATCAACAATTATTTTTGAACATTTTAACGATGTGCTTGCCGTGGCCGGTTCACGATTACTGTGATCGAACAACGTCTAACATAGCACCTAATACAATGATACTTTAAAATTATAATCATACGAAGATATTATGTAATATTTTACGAAGAAGATAGCAAGAAAAGTGCCAAACTAAAATTTATCAATACGGAATTGGTTTTATTCCACTGGATAATTAATACTGTGCGTTCAAGATGACTTGGCGTGTCAAAAGAATGTAATGCAGTTCACTATTACTAAGTTGCGTTCTGTCAAATATTTAATTTTACTTCGATGCTGCACGGCTCCAGAAGTGAAATAGTAATTTTACAACCATATATTACCTTACACAAAGAAAATGTGTACGTAATCCTGCCAAACTCGGGGTATCTGGTACATTTCAACCCCAGAAGTTATATTTATACGCATAAGCGTAGGTGTATATTTTATAATAGCAATGCAAATTTTAATAATATAAAATTTATTTTATATATACACATGTACTCATCACTCATCATCAAATTTAGCTTATGATATTAATGATGATTCTAATACGGATTCATAACACATAAATATTAATTTTGTAGTGTTTATTTTTATAAAAATAAATATTTATTTTTTTGTTACATTCGTAACTTTATTAAACTTCATTCTATTTTGGAACGTCTTTCTTTTCCTTAAATAAAGTGATAATGAGAATTGCCCTGACACGCCAAGTTATCTTGAACGCACATTAGGAAAGAACTTTTGGAGTAGCAGTCATTTAATAAAATCCCCTAATATACCAACGTTTCGACTGTAATTCAGTCTTCATCAGGGTAATAAATAGTATTAAAAATTATTCGAGTATTTGTTAAATTGACAATTTATTAAAAAAATTCATAAAATATAAATTTTAAATTTTTATTCTATGTTGAAAAAGGCCCCCACCAATTTTTTGCCCAGAGGCCTCCACCAACATAAATCCAACAATACAATTAAATCCAAAACCCTCACAGCCACAACCAACACAACAACCACAAACTACGCAAAATAGAAATAATTTTGCTAAGACAAAATATTTTCAATTCTGTACGCACGAATAGAAATTTAAGCCCCAACCTATATCAATACAAATAAGGTAAAATTAATAAACACAATTATAATAATGAATTAGAAAATGAAATTGAAAATCAAACCTAAACAGAAAGATAATCCACAGAAAATGAAGAATTTGAAAACGAAAATGTAAATTTTCTGGAAGCCCATGAAATATAGTTAAATACATAATGATATATCCAATATAGCAAATATCCCTACTATAATACATAATGTCATTAAAATAATAATAGATTCAGGAACAAATATTATATAAAAAAATAAAATTAAAAGTTGGTAAAAATACATTTGATTTTTATGTATATGATTTTCATAAGGAATGCAATGTTTTATGTGGAACTGAAAAATTAAAAAATAATAGACGTAAAAATAAATTTTGCAAATGAAACATTGACTATGTTAAATTTAAAGTCAAATAATTTACAAATACATTTTTCTATTAAAACAAAATTAAATAATTTTATAAACAATTATTCAGATCTTTTTTCTAAATCCAAAGAACTATCTTCAAAAAATTTAGTTAAACATGAAATTAAACGTACTGCCACAAACCACTCATGGTTATTTGCTCTAAAAGACGCTGACCAAAACTTAATGCGTTGGAAAATAGAACTTTCTGAATATAATTTTGATATAGAATACGTACCCGGTAAAATAAATAAAATTTTCTTTCTCATGTACGTGACAAACACAAAATTTTATAAAAACAAGGCAACTTATTAGACACAGATTTATTCGCACATTTTATTTCAAAAGACAAAAACTTTGTTTTTCTTTAAAACAAAGTTTAAGCCTTAGAAATATAAGCATACAAGTCACCTCAGAAAAGAAAATATTTCACTTAATATCCAAAGAAATATACAAAGAAAATTGCAATGTAAAAATGATCAAAAAATCATTAGTTGAATAGAGATTATTGTATAAAAAATTACTGGCCAAGTTAGAATATTCTAAATTAAAATAATTAGTAATATATTTTCGGATACTGAAATAAAAATTAACATTATAATATTACCTGAACATTTTAATACATTAAGTAACAATGGTACAAATTCAATTAGTTATACGTAGTAGCGATTTACTGGATTGTAAGCAGTATCAAATACAAAGAAGATAGAATAAATATACCTAATAACCAAATCATTTTTAAATATGGAGAACAAAATAAAATTAATATTGAAAAAATTACATTTCATAAACAGAAAAAACAACATACATTATTATTAGTTACTCTACACAACAGGCAGAGCCTAATTATGGTATAGAGGAAATCAAAAAAAGAACACAAAAGAACGTTAACAAAACATTTTGGGAGAGAAATGAACGATATCAACTGAAGAAAATTTTTGTTCATACAAGAAACACATTTTGTGAGGAGGTGATTTATAAACGGCATTGGTTCGGGCGATATTTAAATAAAAAATTGATGAAGGACGGGTCGCATACAATGGGGCGTGAAATTTACGAAGATCAAGGAAGAGTGGGTCAAATATTTTATTATGTATGAGTTTGGATAGGTGATAAACACAATTAATATTTATTATTTATTTATTTATTAATATTTATTCTTGCCAAGTGGCTTAGAATCTACAGAAATAACATATACATTTTTATTCTACATTGTGTGTGTGTAATACATTTATGCTACTGTTCTCTTCTTAATGATTTCGCTCATCCACTTCTCTCCTGATCCTAGATCGTCTAACAGCTCCATTTCCCCTCTATCTTCTCTTTTTACTTCTCTGCAATATTCCCTTAAATGCTTCAGTGTTTCATCCTCTCTGCCACATAATCTGCACCCCCTTTCTTCCTTTGGTAACCAATACTGGTTGTCTCTTTCTTCGTTACCGCATCTGAATCTGGCTATCATTTTGATGTTTTTCTTTGGGTTTAATATGTAACGTGGTATCTCTGTTGTTTGTATCTGTTTGTATCTTTTATTGTAATTGGATTGATTTATTCTGCTCTGTTGTTCCTGCTTCTGTATATCCCAATCTCGTTGTTGTATGGCGAGGATCATACTTTCTTCATTTATTCGATTCCTCTCTATTTGCATTTCCGAGTATCCATTCCTTTCGATAAACACAATTAATATAACGCAGTTTTAAGAGTTTGAGAAATTTAACATACGTGTATAAGAAATAGTGCGGTCGGGATAATGGTTAAAGACTTTATACTGCAAATAATTAAGAAACTTTTAGATAATTGTGCATTATTCGATTTTTGAGCGAACAAACGAGTAATATCAAGACAAAATGGCAGATATCTTAGAGAAAGAACGGGTGTTTCTAATAATAAAATCTAGCATGCGAACTGTAGATTTGTAAATCAAATTGATATGAGGGATAAATGTAACAGAATTGTCAAATGTCGTTCCAAGATCAGTATTCTGACGAGTACGACTTAAAATCCTATTAATAATAGTGTAACTGAAAAGAAATGGAGAAGATTTTCTTGTATAAGAAAGAATGGAACATTTATCTAAGTTCAGATGAAGTTTATTATTAAGCAGCATATGAATAAGTTGACTATGGCAAGTTGGAGGGCATCACAGTCAGAGAAAGTTGCAGTAGGATAAAAAAGTTTTTAATCATCTGCAAATAATAATTTTTCACATTATGTCATTTATAAGTAATAAGAAGAGGAAAGGACCTAAATAAAAATATTGTGGAACACCTGTCGTAGCTATTAAAGGAGAAGAATTGTAACCGAGAAATTGAACACATCCTATCTGTGAGAGATAGGAGGAAAGTAAAAATATGAGTGCTGGAGAGAGAAGTTATGAGTTCTCATGTCAAGTGCATTAGATAAAACATTTGTGAAGTAGATTAAATTAGTAGCAGTGGATAGCTTTTTAACTTTGTTGTATATAGTGGCATAAATATTTATTTCAAAATACTTACTAAAATTAAATAGCAACTCAATTGGACGGTATTTACATACTAAAAAGCATCACCGGTTTTAAAAACTGGTGTGATTTTCATGCAAGGTCTTAGATCTCAGACAAAGATTAAAAATGTAAAATAAAGTAGAAGCCAGAGAATCTCGTAATGCAGATGTGCTGTTGCAACAATTCTGTGGTTTCAGAGTAAACGTGCTTAAGTCAATTTTTTGTGAAAATGAACTTATGTCACTATTACTTTATAAAATGCATACTCTTTTAGTGCGTAAAACTTCTTAAGTTGTATGTTTACAAAATATCATAGAAAAACCTTGTACATAACTGACTAAGTAAAATTTAGTTTGGGTATACAACATCGTAACTACACATACCATAATTTATATATAAAAATTGTGTAGGAAAATTTTCTTAAGTGTTATTAGGGATTCATCACAATAAAATTTAACTAAAAATGTTCTGAGTAAATCAACCTAAGTCGATTAGTTAGTTTTTCTTACATCAGCAAATAATAATCAACAGCATAAGTTGACTTAAGCAGTTCTTCGCCCAAATAAATTTATTGGTAATAGAACATAACTACAGTTACTCATTTGTACTCGAACTAAAATGTGACATTAGTTTTTGACAACGCTATGCCAAGCAGATTTGTATCTTTTAGTTTATTGTTTTTAAGTGTGATTTATTATTATTAAATGTGTTCAAGAGGCAAAATAATGGTTGACATGGTAGCTATGACATTATCTACTAAGAATGATACTATAAAAGGTAAGAAATTTATATCAATCAATTTATAGGTTAGATATGTTTATGTACTTTTTCAGTAACTGAAACTTATTGCATAAAAAAGTAATCTATCTTCTATCTGCTAAAAAAATATGAAGGACTTAAAAGTTGCTTTTTCTAATAGATACCTTTGTGAAATCGTTTCGACAAAATTATTGTGATTTGTCAAATTTACCGAGAATTGATTTTTCCAGGAGATGTCGTAATAAATGATATTATTGACGGAAGTAAAAAGAACAATAATTATTATTTAAATGAACTTCCAGTGAAAGGAAGAGAGAAAGATAGTAATTTTTTGGCTAACGATGTTGAATTAAGTGATCTGGACTTTGTACTGCCCACGGAATACACTTGTGGTAAGTTATAGACGTTAATTTATTATTTTATGATATAAAATAACTTAATTTTGCAATATTTTTGTTCTCCAATTATGATTTTTTTTTACAGAAGCTACTATCGATGTTAATGGAGAATTTTTGGAAAATATTGACACAGTTCCACTGGAAGAAGAGGAAGAAAAACTGGATCCTTTTGCTGGCGATGATGAATTTATTGATCCAGACTTTGTACCAAATTCGGGATCTGATACTGATAATAACTCTGATAAGGATGAAGATCGAATTATTCCCCAGAAAAAAAATAAAATTGCTTTGTTAGGTTCTGGAAATAACAATAACAGCAATCAAACGCTGAAATTTGATGTACCTAGTAAGCGATCTAAAAAAATTCGTAAAGAAAGAAAAGAAAAAAGAAATTCTGGAAAATCTTATGTAACTGAAAAAGGCAAAATAATACCAGAGAAAAATTGTGTTTTAGAGCTACCAGAATGCCGAATGAAATGCAAAAATCGATTTGATTATGCCGTAAGGAAAGAATTGTTCGATTTATTTTGGGCAATGAATAGTAGAGACAGAAGAGCAGACTACCTTAGCGGACTTGTGACATCGCAGCCTAAAGCGACCCAAAGATTGCGACATAAAACTGTAGAAAGAAGAAACCGTGTACTTAGCTACGTGTATCACCTTAAAATCAATGGTCAGCTTCAGATTATATGCAAAAGTTGTTTTCAAAAAACATTTGATGTGACTGATGGATTTATAAAGTATATGTTATTTTCGAGAGAAATTAATACAGCCGGAATTGTACCAACCGATCAAAGAGGCGCTCAAGCTCCACCGTCAAAAATTTCAGAAGAACGAAGAAATGAAGTCATTGAACATATCAACTCATTTCCCCGCTACAAAAGTCATTATAGTCGTCGACATACTGACAAAGAATATTTGGCTGCTAATTTGAATGTACGAATAATGTATTATTTATATAAAGAAAAGTATGCTAACCCAGTCTCTTATGGAATATACAGGCTAATTTTTAAGGAAATGAACTTGTCATTTAAAATGCCATATAACGACACTTGTAATACATGTGACACTTTCTGCTTGCAATTTAAACTTGCTAGTAGGTCAGAACAAGAGGTAATTCAAAATGACTGGGATAAACACAAAGATATGGCTGACAAGCATTTCCTAGCTAAGTCCCAAGATAAGGAAGATGCTAAAACTGATAAATCTAAAAAAATGATTACATTTGATCTTCAGCAGGTGCTTGCAACACCACATATTCAAACAAATATTATGTTTTATAAACGTCAGCTGTCTGTCTATAATTTAACGGTTTATGATGGCGCAGAAGGTACAGCAAACAATTTTTTATGGGATGAAACGATAGCTGGTCGGGGTGCAAATCAGATTGGTTCTTATTTATTTAAATATTTAACTAATTTACCTGCTTGTGTAATTCATGTTGTTATGTACTCTGATACATGTACAGGGCAGAACAGAAATTCCCACATAGCAGCTATGTGTTTTTCAGTTTTGCAAGATAACCCTGCTCTTCAATCTATTGACCACAAATTTATGGAGTGTGACACCGCACATGCAATGATTGAAAAGAAGAAAAAAAGAACTGATATGAGAATTCATCACCCTCGCGACTGGGCACAGCTTATTTGGACTGTTGGAAAGAAAGATAAATTTTTAGTAACAGAAATGCAACAAGAAGATTTTCTTGATTTTAAATGTTTTTATAATCAAAAGCTTCAAATCAAAAATAGAAACTGTGAAAACGAAATGTTTGTATGGCATGATGTACAGTGGATGAGATTCACAAATGACGACATTGGCATAATTCAATACAAAACTTCTATCGATGTTCTGCAGCCATTCAAAAAGATCTCTTTTTTACGAAGGCGCCAAGAGAATCCGATCCTACAACCTAAACGCCAGTACTCGGCATTAATTCCAATTTCTGAGGACAAAAAAAAAAATTATTAAGCATTTTACACCTAATAGATCCTGTATTTCATGATTATTATAAGAATCTTCCAACTTTGTCAACAGCTAAGAATGATCAAGATAGTTCAGAAGAAGAAAATTAATTTGATGTAAAGTTTTTTAAAGTTATAAAAAGTTGTTAATTTAAAATTTATTTATTTTCATTTGTTCACTACATTTTTTTACTAAATAAAGTTTTAAAATCTCAATAAAAATTATTTAATTTTCTAAGAAAAAAAGCTTAAGTGTTAAAATCACCAGTGAAAAATTTTGCTTAAGTCAGTTAATTATGCTTAATACTAAATTTTCTTCTTGTATGTGTATTAATTATAGATAAACTAACTTATAATGAATTATTTTTATTAAAAGATTGAGACAATTATATTTTGCTTGGTTTATATTCTTGCTTAAAATATGAGCAAAATTTGTTTTGTCAATATCTCAAATATATTAATTTTGACATAAGCACTTTTATTTTGAAACCACAGAATTATGATCTTATCTGTCGTAGAATTTAATTTTGAACAATTTTATACTCTTGTAATTTTGCTCTAACTTTATCAGGAGAGAAAGTGTCCGCAATTTTTTGAAATCCCATGTTAAAGTCTTATGTTCCGCATTTCGTTGCACACCCTGTATATCATATTATACACAAATATTTTTAAGAAATGAATAAAATAGTAAAAGATATAATATGCAAAAATTAACAATAAGAAATAATTTAAAATTTTCGTAATGGTAATAATACAAAACATAGAGGCATATTAGCTTCAATTAGAGAACTTAAGGAAAATTACTGTTGGCCTAATATGATAAATGACATAAAAAAATTTTATAAATAATTGTGAAATATGTGAAATTAACAAATATCTAAGAAAAACAATTGAAACATTAGCCAATTTAACTTCTACTCCGGAAAAGACTTTTGAAATAATAAATATGGACACATTGTCTTCCAATACACAGAAATATTTGTTTTTATTTGATCAATTTTCTAAATGTGGAATACTTTACAAATTTCCAGTATTTAATTCTTTAGAAGTAATTAAAATATTGAAAGAATTTTTTTTATGGTTATTATTGACAAAGGCATCGAACTCGATAATGTGAATTTAAAATGTAATGCCGCCGAAAGATTTAATAGTAGTATCATAGAACATTTGAAAAAAATATACAGTAAAGGTAAAACAAGAAAACTTTAGGTGATATGATAAAACAATTAATAATAGCATATAACTACACAAATAATCTATTACAATATTATCTCCAATGGAATTAATATTCGGAATAGATAGAGATAATATATACCCAAAGAAATGAAAACTAGTTCAAAATTATTAAAAGATCTTGTTAATAATCTTAAAGAAATTCAAAATCTCGTGAAAATTCGCATACAAGAAGAAAAAGATAGACGCTATAAAAAAAAATATTAACACTTTAGAAATTTCAAAACAAATATAAGTAAAAGAAACTAATAGACGTATTCAAAAATATAATAAACCATTGAATAAAAAAGCAGAAGTTATAATAAAAAAAAACAAAATTAAAAATCAAGCAATGAAACATTTGATAAAATACAAAAAATATGTTTGAACCAAATTAAAATATAATATATTGTTACAGATTACCATCTATAATTGCGGACACACAATTTAAAGAAATTAAAATAACAATGGAATAAATTTAATAAATCTTGGAAAAGCAAAAATTTATGAAAATTAAATTTATGTCTATTATGTATATGATCTCGCCAAATCACAGAGGCATTCCAAATAATTAAACAACAAAGAAGTAATTGAATAACGCAAATAAATAAATAAATTACATTAATAACATATGCTATAATAACAATTCGTCACCAGTCTACAAAATTTTTCTTGCTGTAATCGAGTAGGTTTGCTACTTTTATCTCACCCCCATAAAAACGATATAATAAAACAAAAATTATAACAATATAACAAAATACGTAAATATTTAATTGTTGATCTACTCTGTTTACTTTCTCCCGTATGTATGATTTCTTGAAGTCCTGGTGCAGTAAGTTATTTTTTAGTTTTTGAAATCTAAAAGTAGACTGGTTTCAATCTGTCAATTGATACATTGTCAATTTTTCTTGCTGCAACACATGTAATTAAACATTGTAATGAACAATTCGATATAATTTTTAAAAATCAAAAAAATATTAAAAAGGAGAATATTCAAATTTCACTGATTAAAAAAGGAACAAATTACCCGTCCTAATGTTTCAATAACCTTAAATACTATAGATTTAATAAAAATAAACCTTGTAGAACTTAGTGATATTCTGTAGCCTAAATGTTTTTTATAACCCAATGAAAATCTTAATAGTAATAAAGAAACTTATTCAACATGTTAATAAAGTAGGATGTGTCTGAATAAAGCCAGGAAATTCAATAGATTATAGTAGCAAGAGTGCTTTCTAGGAGCGAGACCGTGGTGTATATCTCAAGACTCTCTGTTTATCCTTGCTAAAGCAATAGCAGGTTTTGACGAAAATATCAAAAAGGACATTACGAGTAGTACATTTAGCGAACCGAATAGCGTAATAGCATCCGTACAAGAAGTATTTTCGAACCTTATTTCATTTAGATCACTTACAGAACAATGAGTCAAAAAGTTGATAAAGTATTATTACACTATAAAGATGTTTCCATACAGCCGAGAATAAAGTTAGGCAGCACATCGAAAGTGAAACATTGGATTCGGTGATGTTTATCCAATTGCAAAAAGGCCATATTGTGTTCCATTTACGCAAAGAGAAACTTTGCAAATTGAGAAATTGTTAAAAGTCGGTATTAATGAGGAAAGTAACTCGCCAGTTTTAGTAAATCGAGAATTGTCGGACGGTTCGACGAAAGTTAGACTGAGTGTAGAGTTTCGCGAGTTAAATAAAATAACGAAGAAAGATTTCGTACCGTTGCGGAATTTGCAAGATACTATTTCACATATGAACGGTTCTGCTTTATTTACATTCCTTACACCAAAAACCGTGGATAGGTCAGGTCATTTTTGGGATTAGTAGGATTTTTCCGTCGTTTTATACCGCTTCATTAATTTGGCTTTCAAATTGTCTGAGTACGTTTTCGATATTATGCGCAAACCAGGAAAATTAAATACTAATGTGGACACCTTGCCGCGTATAGAAATTAATTGCGTAAATAACTGTGAGCCAAAATGTAATCGGGAAACAACAAAATTAGAACAAGAAAAAGATTTGAAATTAAATAAATATGTTGATAATTAACAAAATTCGCAAATTGTTTATATTTTATAAAGACAGAGTAGGATTAAAATATAAATTAAGAGATTGAAATGAGCGCGTAGATAGATTAGAAGTTCCCGCCACAATGGTAAAAAAAAGGATTTGACATGATCTGTCGTATGCAGACCATCCGGGCTTCGAAAAAACTTACAATTTTATTAAAAAGAAATTCTTTTGAGAAAATATTGTTAAGCAGATAAAGAAATATTATGAGCGTTTTTTGCCGTGTAAACCAGCACCCTTGCAACAGTGAATGAACTCAGTAAACCTTTTGAGAGTACATCTATGGACATTGTATCCATTTGAAAGAACCAGCCGAGATAACAAATATATTTTATCTCTTATCGATGTGTTTACATGTTACTCCGAGACAATACCGATATCTGACAATAAAGTAGATACAGTAGCAAATGTGTTTGTTGCGTATATTATTGCAATCGAAGAACTTAAGCAGCTTTTAACAAATAAAAAGCAACGAACTTTTCATCGAAACTATTTAAGAGCGTATATCATTTACTTGGCATAAGACATTACAAACATTACAAACAGCGTACTATCCCATGGAAAATAGCGCTATTGAGCGATTTCTTTTAAATCTTCAGGTACATTGACGCATTATATTAATAAAGATAATAAAGATTGGGATTTGTTAGTGCCGTACGTATTAATGGCTAGCAAAAATTCAGTTCATAACTCGACGGGAGAAACACCATAATTTTTAATGTATGGTCGGGAGTTCGAGATATCACTTGAGGATAATATAGAATTGTTTGATAAACAGACTGATACAGATTACAGCCCAGGTATCGAAAAAAGAATTAAAGACGCATATAAATCAGCAAAAGAACGAATTACAAAAGCTCAAAGCAGGAATCAGGTTAAATACAATAAAAAGACAACGGTTCGGAATTTTCAAGTTGGAGATTTAGTATTTCTACTTAATGAGGTAGTTAAACAGGAAATAAGCGGAAAAATTGTGTTGCCGTGGACAGATTCGTAGAAAATTATTGAACAAACTAGTCCGGTGAACTTTGTCATCTAGAACATGGTCGGAAGCAAAGAAATACTTGTAAATATAAATTGGTTGCAATTATATATGGAGCCAAATCATAGTACATTGGAAGCAAATAAGAGTCCAGTTTCGCGCGTGATTGCCATGAAAATGTTTGATTACCTGTGTCCGCCGTCTCACAGCGACAACGATCAATGGGAGAGTGATGATGTAATTCGAAGAACCGAAACTTTAGAATCCTAAAATGAACTGATGGAATTACTTTAAGTATAGAGGCGGACGTGCATAGTCCACCTATAATTAAAAATAAATATCGAAACTCCGCGAAGTAGATATTCATTGCTTAGTTCCCAAAACTTAAAGCTAAAGGTCGGATATAGATTTGCAGTGTCATGTGATATAAATCTGTTAATCATGTGTAACTGCAGTATTTAGACGTCTTGTGGTGCTCGCGCTAATCGCCTTAATAATAGCAGAAGATTCCATGTCTTAATAAAAACAAGGAGGAAGTGATGCTGCTAACGTGTGTACGAGTATATTGGATCTTATCCACGGATATCAATGTTAGTGACTGTGTGTTGGACGCATCGGAAGATTCGACATTCGAATTGGAGTGGACATGGAACCATCTTTCAAGACCGCATTAGTGTAGTGATGTAGTAAGTATAGAGTTAGGAATTATTAGTAATAATGTTGCAAATTTGAAGGAGAAATTATATAATTTGTATAAAACAATTACATCGTATGAGCCAAGCGAAGTATTATTAATTTTAGCGGGAATGTTTTGATATTTATGTTAGGTGCTGCAGATAATACGGTATTAGAAGATGTGAACGATAAAAGTAGCGAGTTACGTAAAAAATAGGACGGTTTTCTAAATACGGTGAATGAGTAAGTAACAGTAATATAGAAACTAAAAGATAACGACAAAATGATGAAAGAAAATTACACAAAATTAAAAACTATCGTACATTATTAAATATAAAAGTAGATTAAATTATTAAAGAGAAAGAAATAGAAATAATTAGTTTAGCAACTATAGAAGCTGGGTCCTCTCGTATCTGCGGTACAAGAAAAGTTACTGCCTCAAGAACAAGGTTGTGTAAATAATTCTATTCGCACTAGAATTCCCATTCTGTAATGTATAAGAATTGTATATATGATAATTATCATGTGAGATTATAAAATTATTAGGGCCAGTGATTCTATCGCGGGTTTCGTGATTTGAGGACCGCCCACAAATGCGCCCCGCAGAGGTCAATAATAGTTGAAAGGACTACGGACGAACGAATTAAACCGATAAAGATTATTGCGGTTTCCAGTCAAGGACAGGTATTGAAAATCAGTGGCCCCTACCCAGGAGCCCCGTGTATTGCCAATACTAGGTAGTTGGGATATTATTTTTTCTTCAGGAAGATGATTTATTCATACTTCATTTTAGAGATTGTTTAAACAAATTAAGTATGTAACGCCAGATGTGGTTGCAGCTGATGTAATAAAAGGCTAAGTTTTGAGAAATAGTGTATTGAAAAAACACAATCTTGTACAGTTTTAAGATTGATTTTCGTTGAAACATTTGTGAAGAATAAAGCAAATAATACTTATGGGGTTAAGGAGCAATAAATTTTAAAACAAAACAGAAAAGGGCAGTTTTTTAAAATACAAAGGGAAAAGCAATCTTAAGATCTCATTTCATGATTGTTCGGCGACGATTTTTTCGTCTTCCAGCGTTGCCGCTTGGACTGATATAAGTTAACGAAACTAATCTTTGTTTCGTGTGTTGAAGCCATCGTCGTAGGAGTCCAAATCGACCTTAATTAATTTTCAATGGGTACGAGGAAAAAAATAATAGAATATTGTAACGTTTTATTTATTTAGGTGAAGTGTAAAATTGATTAAAACACTAATATTTATATAACTAAGTTTAATTAAAGAAATATGAATTATAAAGAATAATGAAAATAACTAACACTAATAATTAACAAGTATAAACACTAATTTAAGACTAACAAATATCAATAAAGACTTAAACACTAAGATAACTTATTTAAACAATTAGAACTACGCAATATTTATTTCAACAATATTTATATCACTCTTTATTTATATCACTGTCTGTTCACTACACGTATCGATACAAGACTGTCCTCGCGATCTTTTGGTCGGGGTATTTATATTAAAATACATCATTCTAGAAGATTCTTTGATTCCTTGAAATCAGAACAATGGGGAACGAACGGACGTGTTCTGACCTGCACGCTAGCGGTCGCCGCCCGCGCCGCCGCCCGCGCCGCGACCCTGGGTTCGCTACATTGCCCCCTCCTTAAGACTGTTTCGTCCCGGAACAGTTCCTTATGACGAAATCTGCATGCATCACCCTTGGTGCATCTGGAAGTCTTGAAGAAGTAACAGTCGACGGTCCGTTTGAGCTCCTCTTGGCCGGTAGAGTTGAAGCTGCAAACTAGAATTTCCACTCCGGTAAAGCGGAAGACTGTTTCTAACATGCTTCTAACAATCCTCCAATCCAAACCATCTAGTCCACAGCCTATCTTCGGTACTGCCAGCTTCATGATGTCGTTCTGCAACAGATGGTCCTTCATATCGCACAGCGAGTCCCATAAATTGCGGTATGACGGCTTCTGATATGAGTATTGTTTCGTAACGAGATAGTAAATGTACCGCTTGCGTTCCTTGTTCTCATCCTTCAGTTGTACCGTTTTTCCGACAGTTGGACGTTGGTTGGCCAGTTCTTGTACTCGTCCAAATTTTCTTTTAAAAACTGAAGCGATGCCGCGGGACATTTTAATGTCTTTCGCTACACAGTGAGCGAGGGCATATTCTGGGGACACGGTGAACAGATCTCGTTGTTCTTCTCTTGTCACGCCATATCGTGCCTTGTGACCAGTGGAATGGCTTTCCATGAAGTCATCAAATGTGGCTTCCTCAGCTACAACCCGGCGTACCGTCGCTCCACGATGATCGTCAAAATTATCACCAGCGAAAGGGGCTAACCGATTGAAGTGGACTACTCTCGGCTTTCCATTAGGTGTTTTCCTAATTCTGTAGACCACATCATTTATTCTTTTTACGATCTCGTAGGGACCTTCCCAATTCTTTTGCAGCTTCGGTGATAAGCCACGACGTCTGTGTGGATTGTACAGCCACACCAAATTCCCAGGTTGATAACCACCTTTTTCAGCCTTGACATCGTACTGGTCTTTCATCCGATCGCTGGCACCTTGAATGTTTGTACGGACTTGTTCATGGATGTCATTCATTCTTCTCCGTAAGTCCGTTACATAGTCCTCCCCGGCTAGATCTTCACCGGGTTTACTGCCAAATACCAGGTCGCATGGTAAGCGCAACTCCCGCCCGAATAAGATGTTTGCTGGCGTCTGCCCTGTTGTTTCATGCACGGATGAACGGTAAGCCAACAAGAACAGATGAAGATGTCGGTCCCAGTCTCGTTGATGGTTAGAGACTACCTTTGACAAATACCGATTTATTGTTCTATTCATCCGTTCAACCATGCCATCAGACTGCGGGTGTAATGCAGTAGTTCTGGTTTTCTTTATTCCTAATATCTTACAGATATTTTGGAACAGAGCGGACTCGAAATTCCTTCCTTGGTCGGAATGTATCTCTCGCGGTACTCCAAATCGGCAGATGCATTCTTTAACCAAAACTTCAGCGACCGTTACGGCTTCCTGGTTGGGTAATGGGTAGGCCTCAACCCACTTAGTGAAGTAGTCCATTACTACCACTACGTATTTATTTCCCTCGTCGGTTTCTGGGAATGGTCCGGCCACGTCAATCGCAATGCGTTCAAAGGGACTTCCAACGTTATATTGGCGCATTGGAGCTCTTCTTTTCCTATGTGGCCCGTTACTTCCCGCGCAGACCACACATTTCTTGCACCACTCTTTAACATCTTCCTTGCAATTTACCCAGTAAAATCGTAGGCGCACTCTCTCAAGGGTTTTATTCACTCCAAAATGCCCAGATCCGTCGTGGATCTCCTCCAATACTTCCGGTACTCTATTCCTAGGAATTATCAGCTGGGTCCTACTCACAGTACCTTCAGTATTTTCTACGACACGTTTCAGGAGGCCCTCTTCAACCACAATAGAATCCCATTGCGCCCAGTACGATTTTACACTTTGTGAGTGTCGTGCAACATCTTCCCAAACTGGCCTGCCATCGCCATGCTTCCAATCAAGTATGATCTTTAAGTCCGGATCATTCTCTTGGTCCCTCCGTAAGTCTTCAGGTTGCCATCTCCCGTCCACTACCGTTGTCCTTTTGACGGTGGCAAGTTTCGCTTCCAAATGACAAGAGTGCTTGCACTCTTCTTCACGGGTCTTCTCTCTCGCCAGGCTTACACCGTGAACTACTTTCGCCACTCCTACTTCTTTAACAGCAAGAGGAGCTGTTGCTACTTTTTCACCCGTTTTCTTTTTAAACTTCTTTTCAGTATTCGCTGCAATATTCTGTTTTTGCAGTTTCCCGCACAGCCTTTGCGGGTGGCCTAGCTCTCCACATTTCCAGCAATGAAGTATCTTTCTTTCAGCATGAATTTCAGATACAACTCGCTTTATCTTGTCTTCAATTCCCTCAGCATCGATATTTTGCACTTGTGATAGGTTACGTGAAGCTTGTTTTGCAGCTTCATGATCTAAGGCATATGACAGTGCATCAACTACAGTTTTCGGTCGAGCTAATAGTAGTGCCTGCTGAGTTTCATTGTCTCGGACCCCATAGATAAATGCTTGTGTGGCTAGGCATTCCAAAATGCTTTCGGGAGCTGTAGGGTGTGCGAGACGAACCAAACGAGCTATATCAGCTTCGAATTCTTGAAGGTTCTCTTTTGAACTCTGATATCGGTTCCTCAGTTGCGTCTGGTACACCTGCTCCAGATGCGCATTGCCATATCGCATATCCAATCGCTTAACAAGTTGTTCGTAGTCTTCCTGTTCATCCTCTTTTAGCGTTTGCAGGATATCGATGGCTTCTCCACGCAGTGAAACTGTCAGTGCTGTAGCCTTCTCTTTGCAAGTCCAGCCATTTGCTTTGGCAGCGGCTTCAAATTGTTTTACATAATTCGGCCACGATGTCTTGCCGTCAAATTCTGGAGTTTTTATATGCATTCTAGGACTATTTTCTGGTTTCTTTTCCTGAATTTCATTAGTTTTAGAGTTAGAGTTTAAAACCGCTGGTGACGTAATCTTAGAGACATTTTTCTGCAATTCTGCAATCCTCATATCGTATTCATCTTTCAAAATTTTCAAATTGTCTTCTATTTTTTCTTCGAATTTATCTTCTAAATTTCTAGAACTTTCTTTCAATTGTTCGTTCAATTTTTCTTCCAAACTTCTAGAATTTTCCATTAGTTTCTCTTCCCATATTCTAGAATTTTCTGTTAATTTCTCCTCTAAAGTTCTAGAATTTTCTGTTAATTTTTCTTCCAATTTTTGTTCTAAAGTAATAGAAGTTTCATCTAGTTTTCTAGAATTTTCCTCTAATTTTTGTTCTAAAGTTTTAGAACTTTCCTTCATTTCTTCTAATTTTTGTTCTAAAGTTCTAGAATTTTCCATCATTTTTTTAACAAAATCATCAATTTCGAATAAAAACTCATCTGGATTTTCACCAGCTTCTATTAAGGATTGGCGTAGACGAAGTTGTAGAACAGACTTGGTTCCCGATGTCTCCAAATCTCGTTCTTCCAGTTCCCTCTTGAGATCGGCTACTTTTAATTCACTTAATTTTACTTGTTTAGTCGCCATTTTATTTATTTTTATTTACACTTCACAGTTTATTAACCCCACACCTGACACCAATTGTAACGTTTTATTTATTTAGGTGAAGTGTAAAATTGATTAAAACACTAATATTTATATAACTAAGTTTAATTAAAGAAATATGAATTATAAAGAATAATGAAAATAACTAACACTAATAATTAACAAGTATAAACACTAATTTAAGACTAACAAATATCAATAAAGACTTAAACACTAAGATAACTTATTTAAACAATTAGAACTACGCAATATTTATTTCAACAATATTTATATCACTCTTTATTTATATCACTGTCTGTTCACTACACGTATCGATACAAGACTGTCCTCGCGATCTTTTGGTCGGGGTATTTATATTAAAATACATCATTCTAGAAGATTCTTTGATTCCTTGAAATCAGAACAATGGGGAACGAACGGACGTGTTCTGACCTGCACGCTAGCGGTCGTCGCCCGCGCCGCCGCCCGCGCCGCGACCCTGGGTTCGCTACAATATTTATATTGAACAGTTGTCTTATACAGAATTGGATTTTAGTGATTTCGGAAAATGTAAATATAATGCGATAATCAAAAATTATTATGAATACATTGTGGTTGTATAATAGAATGAAAGTACTGAGTCCACTATTGACTAGCGTTGCTCCTTGAGACACATATGTGTCGGAGATATTTTATTGTAGTTATTCGGGTCGAGTCAAGACGGGCTAGGAGATGAGTTGGGGTTCCAGCAAGATTCCCATGAACCTTGGACATTTCAACTCGAAAAAGTGGATTCATCGTCCAGCGCGGAGGCTAGTAAATTATATTTTTTTTAAAAATGTAACTTATTTTAAAGGGAAAGTTTTTGTATTTTTTTTTTGTACTGAACATTCCAGATGTTATGAAATGGACAGACTTATAGTGGAGGACGCACATTTTTGGGCCATCTAACTTGTTTTCAAATAAATATCTGTCCATCTCCGGTACTTGGAACTTTCGATGAATATCAATAGTTGGATTATTTTTAGAATAGTTCATACTTAGGGGATGACACGAGATGGGTAAATAAAGATTGAGAACTTGTAAGTAGTTTTAATTGTTGTATTATGTGTGAATCCGAATTATTGTAAATCGATATATAAAAGTTTTACGAAATTGATTGCAAATTAGGTAAATAAAAATTCTACGACATTTTTTTAGAAGAATAGCCGACCTTCGAAGATTTTATTGCCAGTTATTCCACCGGTCACGAAGTACGCTACGGCGTGACGAAAGAAGAACACAAGATCTGTTTACGGTATTGTCGGACTCTTGCTTGGCTCATTTTATAGCGGGAGCCATAAAGTTCCGAAGTATCATTTCGGTATTTAAAGAGAAATATGGACAAGTAGATGAACGGACCAACTAACGTCCATCTGTCAGGAAAACGCTACACTTAAAACACAACAAGAAGCACAAACAGTACCTCTACTACCTGGTCACCAAATCACGCTCATACCTGTTGGACAAGGTCGTCATGAAGTTAGCGGTACTGAAGTTTGACTGTGGACTGGATGGTTTGGATTGGAGAGTAGTAAGAAACATGTTAGAGAACCTTTTTCTGGTGTACCGGAATTGAAGTACTTGTCTGCGTCTACAACCTCAAGAAAAAAATAAACTAAGGATGAACCATCGACTCTAATTTCTACAAGAATTCCCGATGCATTAAGGGTGAGGAATGCATGTTTTCGTCAAACGTAACAGTCTTAAGGAGAGGGCAGTGTTCGGAAGTTTGATACATTCTGGAAGGAGACTACGAGATTCCAGATTAATATCCACACGTATAGATTATCGCAGCAGGGAGGCCCAGTCAGTCCAGTAGAGAACAGCGATATGTGAATTAGAAATAAATATTTAGTAAAAACAAATTTTGTTATCGCGTGAATATAAATAGCGTAGAAATAAATACGTCGTGTACAAATAAATGAATATTTGTTAATAATTAATTTGATAAGTACCTATGTTTTATAAATCTGTAAGTTTCATTTTTGTTATTTTCATTTAAATCAGAGTGTTTGTTATTTTTATTGTTATTCAATAAACTTGTTTTATAATTATTCGTATTTTGTGACTTTTACACTTCACTTATATAAATAAACGGTACAATATACAAATTTGTAATTTTTAGCTTATACAGGGTGATCAATTGGAAGTGATAGTTAGGTGACATGCTTAGTTCTCAAACTATATTCCGCGCAAATGAATTAAACATTTGCGATCACAGCCGTACATGGATATTATTTACTGTTTATTAATTAATAATATATATTTTTATTTGCATGTTTTTGTTATTCTTATATGAATTATTTCAATATATAGTTAATATTGATAGATTCATAATTCGCGCGATAGTAAACGTAGTCGAACACTGCCTTTAGATCTTCTATATGCTTATAAAATGTTTCTGACAATATAAGTATAAGATCAACCTACGCAAAAACCGCGCGCTTACACAGTTCTGTACAAAAACTGTCCTGTCTTCTTCTGCCATTAGTACTTGCCAGAATCCCGATTGAAGATCTATGGTTGTCACGAAAGCACTACATTTCGCAGCATGGGGTAGCTGTCGGTAATCGTTACCGCATTTAGTTTACGGTAATCGACTTTTTGAAATCATGACAATTGGACTTACCCATGGTGAATCATATTCAGAAATTATATCTGAATTTAATTGTCGATCTAATTCCTCCCTCAAACAAGCTTTCTTTGGTTTACTAATCGGATATGGTGGTATCGAGTATCGGCCTTAGTTTTGATCCTACGTAGAGCTTACGGTGTCGGTTATTCCCCTTAATTAAAATGGTCCAAGTTCTCTTTTAATAATTGATTAATGATGACCGAATTCTTTTTGTCTGTCTTCGTTGCTTGCTGAGCAGAAAGACAATTGGATCTTCTTTCTTTCTAACTTTTTAACAGTGTTCCTTGAGATGATCGAAAAGTTTAAAATATGAAGAGCGTGGTTTACTTTTAGAACTGTTGTCCGTATCACTCTCAATTTCTCGTGTACGTTGAAGTAAAGTCTTAAAAGTTTATAATTCCACTTCGCAGAAGTCTTGGATTTTCCGTCTAAGCAAGTAAACTATATTTAAGCTTCCTCCATTATCTTGTACGAAAGCTGAGCAATTGACGCATGTACCCGATAAATAAACAACAGTGTTTTCATGTGTCTTCTGTTCCTTCAAAAATATTTCTCGGTAAACAAGACTTGGTGACAGTTTCTTCGAAAAACCGTCCCTTAAAGTATCTACAGCACTTTTCGAATCAGTAATATTAGTTTCGGTGCCTTGCAACCATGTTGCAGCAATACCATCGAGCAAAAGAGATAGTTCACGTAATGCTTTAGTATCTGACATATTTGTGAACTCTTTGTACGTCACGATACTGTCAATAAGCGCTTTCACATCGGCATTGTCGCTACCATTGGAGCGAGACGAATACTTCGCAAAATTAACCGAAAGTTGAGCACATTCGCACTAACGTGAGTTGGAACAGGTTGACGGACTTCAAATTAAAGCCTTTGGTATTGCTCATTGCTTAATATAATATTTGAGATACATGATGACACTCCTGAATCTGTAGTATCTAAAGTACTAAACGAAGTATTAAGTTCCATTTCTGTCTTCTTCTTAGTTGGCATTTATCAAAACAAACAATGCATTTACAGAATCACACTATGAACACGTTACAAAATCCGCTTACCTGAGAAAGACCACTTAAATCTGTCAAACCAAAACGTGCCAAAAGTATAAGATATAAGCTGCACAAAACACTTGAAAATTTCGGAGATCGCACCCCGTTGATCACCAATTTAACATTCAACTATGTTTATAACACATTGAATAGAATATTGATTTATTCACTGACATACAATACTACTAAAAACAATAACAAATTAGTAAAACCAACATAAAACAGACTCCGTGATCTTTACACCAACTGTCACCTCATATAAAACAATAAATATAAGACATCACTCTATCTGATGCTACACTACTTATTTTCTGAATATCAACACCATGTCTCCGTCACTTTTTGACAATCAGAGAATGAACTTTAACCTATTGTATCTTCTTAAAAAACAATGATATCAAAGACTTAAAAAAATCCTAATTAAATAGTCTTTAGCAAAAGTTTTATCTATAATTTATTTTCATAACAGAACATATTTACTTATGACAAATTTTGACGTTTCAAGTCAATATTATGAAATATGCTACGAAATAACTGAATAAAAACCAAATATATCTATAGTAGAAATTTTTAAGAAGTAGAGAGACGTCATAGACCTGAAAAAAACGTTACAAAATTAAATAAAACTTGTAGAAATTTTCTAAAGATGTTGTTATTTAGAAAACCGAGTAGTAAAAAAAGGTATCATAAAAAAATTACTTATTTATGATATTTACTATTATTTCAAATAAAAATATAAGGTATTTAATGACATTTCAATTTATTTATAATAATTGCAGTGTATTTTTTTTAATACACGTTGGCTACGACTCAAATAAAATATGTTTACATATATATGTTTCTTGTCACGCCGATCGATTGAGTTGTCAAATAATATAATATAAAATCTTTGTTTGTTCGTTTAAGTTGTATTGTTCCTTATTATTGTTCGTATTCGTGCTCTTTGTTTCTTGTTATACGTTTATTTTATTAGCGTAAGTAATAATTTCTAAAGCATTATCGAAGCAGTCACAAGTGCTAACTGCAAATGCGATTGCATATTTTGAAAAAGAACTGATACACGGTGGACCATTACTGCCGTTAAAAGCAGTTCGAGAGGTATGTTATCATTTCATTTGTTTTATTAAATTTGGCATTGCCATATGCAACACGCAACACAATTTCTAAACTAATGCACATATAAACTTTGTAATTCGTGACGTCATAATCTAGTTACAAATATTGATGACGTCTCTCTACTGCTTAAAAATTTCTACTATAAATGAACTTCACTGAAGACAGTAACAGTAATATTCAGAGAGCCAATGTTAACTCATAAATTTAAAAATTAACTACGAGTTTATGCCAAACAATGTAACCAAATGTGTTACGAAATAACTAAATGAAAATCTAATATTCCTAAATAAAATAAATTCAACTCCTGTTGTATTTAGTATAAAAAAAAAACAATCTATAATGGCTGACGTATATAACTGACAAAAAATTCCATGTCGGTCGATTTTTGTTTTTTGCAAAAAGTTGTCAGAAGAATGCCGTGTTTGGTATCAATTGAAAGGACTCGATGAGACCTAGCGTGTGGAAGTGACAAAAAAGTTCCATGTAATTTGCCTATTGTTTTTTGCAAAAAGTAGTCAGAAGTATGTTGTGTTTAGTATCAAATGAAAGGTCTCAATGGACAAAAATGGTCTATGTTGATCAGCTTTTTGCAAAAAGTTGTGAGATATATATCGTGTTTGGTATAGAAAGAAAAGTCTCTGTAAGGACTGATGTGTAGAGATGAGAAAAATGTTACATGCCGATCAGTTTTTGTTTTATGCAAAAAATTGTCAGAAGTATGTCGTGTTTGGTTTCAAATGATAAGTCTCGTCGTTTACTGGCATGCAGAATTAACAAAAATGGTCCACATTAATTGACTTTTGTTTTTTTCAAAAAATAAAATAAGCCGCCTTAAAAAGACTCAATGAGACCTGGCGTGTAGAAATAAGAAAAATTTTTCATGTCGACGGCCTATTGTTTTTTGCAAAAAGTTTTAAGAAATAAGTCATGTTTTTTATCATATGAAAGGACTCGATGAGGGCTGGTTTGTAGAAATATCAAAAATAGTCCACATCGTCCTGATTTTTTTTTACAAAAAGTTGTCAGAAATATGTTGTGTTTGGTATCAAATAAAAGGTTTTGATGAGGACTAGCGTGCAGAATTGAAAAAGATGGTCTATGTTGATCGGCTTTTGTTTTTTGCAATATATTGTCAGAAGTACATCGTGTTTGGCGTCAACTAAAAGCTGGCTTGCCGAAATGAGCGTAGCTGAGCATACGCTAGTCCTTTGCACTAAAATGGATAGTTTGGGATATATTTACGTTAATCAAAGACAATTCCCTAAAATTGGAGTAAAGCTTCAGCATTACTGGTTTAACCGATTGAAATAAATGAGGTCTTACATTGTAGGGTTTAATATGCAGGTGTGTTTTTTGGTCTCAAATTTTTACTATAAATGGTTTTCAGTTTTTAATAATAGATCCTAGTGTCTTTTTTCAATTTTAAAGCAAATACTGTATCAACTGTCACACTTGACAAGATAGTGTGTTAAATTAAACCATTCATATGTTTCAAGAAATTTAATAATATGGCAATAAATTATTGTCCTAAGTAACTATGTTATGCATGTTTAAAAAATCTAACATACCGTATTTAAAAATGTTAATTTTTGACGTTTCTCATAAAATTCAATTCAATGTTGCCAAATGTGTTATGAAGTAACTAAATAAAAATTGAATATTCCTAAATAAATGAAACCGAAATTCGTACTCAATTTAAATGACATTGAATCAAATGTATAATAATTAAATAATTTAAAACAAATATTCCTTCAAGATCTAAATTAAAATTTTGGATAAAATAAATCATTTGTGATATTATTTAAAATTTTTCGACAAATTTGATATGCACAAAAATCTATATTTTTTTACAAATAGTTGTTTATTGTGTTTAATACTAAATGAAAGTACTTGAAAAGAATTGGTGAGAAACAATAAGAAAAAA
Organism: Stenolophus ochropezus; assembly: GCA_035578165.1. NCBI lineage: Eukaryota > Metazoa > Arthropoda > Insecta > Coleoptera > Carabidae > Stenolophus > Stenolophus ochropezus. Next base: position 24,917,542 of record JAQOWZ010000017.1, read on the forward strand.
AATCAAAGAGGTCCGGTTTGCAGAACTGACAACAATTTACCATGTCGATCGGCTTTTATTTTTGCAAATAGTTGTCAGACCTTTGTAGAGATTGGTATCAATTGAGATCACTCTACAAGGGATAGCTCGCAGAAGTGACAAAAATAACCCTATTCATTATTCAATGGTTCACTAATGCCTAGGGAATGCTAGTCGCTAGTCATGGTTGATTCACTCATCTCGAGAATCATAGAATCTTTATCACCGGGGAAGTATGATAAAACATTCATGTAAAAATTTTAATTTTTTACCAAATGATGTGGTTCAATGAGGAATACAATTTTTTGCGGTTGTATAATTTTAATGTGCATAGTTCTTGTGTAAAATAATAAAAACTGTGTGAAATTACTATCTTGACACAATGAATCACAGAAGAATTTAAAAAGAATCACGCCGTCATCCATCCATTTTGACAATCTGTCGATGAACTTTAAAAGATCATATTTTCTTATAGAACATTGATATCAAAGGTTTGAAAACAATATTACGCATAATATTCTTAAGCAGAGGTTTAACCAATATTTTAAGTTTATAACAAAACATATTTATCGTAAATTTTGACGTTTCAAATAACATAAAATAAAGTTGCCAAATGTGTGATAAAGTAAATAAATAAAAGACACATATTCCTAAATGAACTTCAATAAAGGCAGATGCCGTTTTATTAGGATTGCCAATAATAATTTCATGTGTTTAGTATCAAAAGAAAGCTATAGGAATGATGTTTAGAAATTTTCCATGTCGATCAGAATTTGTTTTTCGCAACAATTGTGAAAAGATGTTGTGTTTGGCATAAAATGAAAGGTCTCGATAAGGGTGTTTATAAATAATCCATGTTGATCAGCATTTGTTTTTCACAAAATTTTCCTGAAGTATGTCGTGTTTGGTCTCAAGTTAGAGCACTCAGCAAGGTCTACTGTGCAGAATTAACAAACAAAAGAGTGTTTTATTCTGAAATGGTTCGTTTCCGGACATGGGTATATTAAGGTTATTTTCTTGTTTTGGTTTGATTAATATATTTTCCAAATTTGGTCCCCTATTTTTCGAATTCCCTGTATAGTTGATTGTTTTGTTTAGTATCCTGTGCAGCCAAAGTGTTTCCTTCGAAATTGTTTTTAAAAATTACTTTAAAATTCTTTTCTAATTTTACACTACATTTTACATTCTTTTGAGACCAAAAAACAAAAAAAAACTTAGTAAAGTGAGGAATACGGACCAATGCTTTTAATGAAATGACAATTTATTTAAAATTATTGTAGTGCATTTTTTCAACATATGTTAGCTATGACTCGAGTTAAATTTGTTCACAATAGTGATTGGTATATCACGCCGATCGGTTGAACTGTGAAATTATCAATATTATATTTGTTGTTGTTGTTGTTGTTGTTGTTCCTATTGTTCTTTTTCTTGTTACAAGCTTTTAAAAGGTATCTTATAATTTTTATTGTAAAGGATTAAAATGTAATCTAATTTTGCATGTGTAGAGAGCAGCTGATTTGGAATAAATTAATACATAAACGTTGTACTTTATGATGTTACAGCCTACTTATAACTACTGATGACGTGTCTTCATTTCTTAAAAACTCTGACAACAGCTGCGAGTGTCAATATGCTAACCTATCTAGTTTTCAAACATTACAGATGACAGTTTGATTCTTTACCGTATAAACAATTTTGCATGTCAGGAGTTCCAGAGCATTATAGAAAACGCGGCCCAGTAAAGATTAAGTTGAATTTTGGATATCTTTCCGTGGAAACTCTACGCTTACCGTTCCCGTTCACATGTTGTGAATCTAACCATATACATATGAACACTTCATTTATCTACTATTAGGTATATGGAGCATTTCCTTAGAAGAATTTTAACAAATTAGGTTACAGTATTTTTTAATTTCAACCAATGAAAATCGAATATCAGTGATTATACGAAACATATACCTGTACCCGGGTACATTGAATGTTTATCAAGTCTTTTATTGTCATAAATGATATTTGTATTACAGTTTAAAATAAATATTAAATATGTATAGCAATAGTTTATATATATTCAGTGCAAATTTTTACTTTAGAAATATTCTACAAATATATTACTCTTGCATGGCATATACATCAGAATATTTAATCTTTTTTGACATCACCGTTCTGGTTGTTGTTATCGTTCCTTTTTAATTGGAAAGCGAACATCAGTCACTGCTACCCGATTAGGCTACTAGGTGTTTCATGTCATAGATACAACATGATACACAGATAACGAAAGAAAAATATATTTTTAAAATATACAAAACTAAAAGCAGTTTTCTTGAAAGAAACTTGTTTAGTGACACTAGTTTAATAGATATTTTTTATACTTCTGCTATTTAGATACAAGTATTTATATCTGATAAATGTCTGATTTTATTTTTATAAAGAAATCTGAACTAATAGCTATAAAAATATATATATTTGAAATAAACAGTCCTTAATTTTACAAATCTTAATAAAATGATTTTGATTCGTCGTCATTACCTTGTACGCCATGTAGTATCTGCTATCTTTTTTCCTATCGTAGTGAAACACTGAATATTTTATACAAATTTTCTTGGAATACATTTTTTCAATATACTTTTCAGTCATTAATTATTCGCGAGTACTAACACAATATCTTAATTTATTATATATTCCATATATTAAGTTGATTTACTTTATTGTAGTTTGTATTACGATGCGTTGGTGTTGGTAGTTTAGCAGAGATTTTTATTTGGCAAATAGTTGAAAAGGTAACCTACATATAAAAGAATGGTATACTCACTGCAATGGCTTCTTGTACGACACTGCCGCTAGCTGGTTGCGATCCAGACACCATGACAAAGCGGTCCCAACCAAAGGCACGCAAAAGAGACACCACGCTCTTTGAAACTTTACTCGAGGGTGGGAGAGTGCGAGCAAATGTGTTGAATACGTTCTTATCCGACAGGGTTGTATCTGCACATTTCTATCAAATAAAAAAATATGATGTAGACACCATATGACTTCCTTGTAATCCTATTAAATAAGGTACACTTTTTGCTGCACTTCGTACAATCTTGATTGTGAGATACAATCATCCAATCAATCACACACACAAAATTTTAACATTCTACAGCTAGTCATTCAAAAAACCTTTCGAGTAAAATGCCCTTTTAGTACTGTCGATTGCAGTAAGTAAGACACGTGGACAACTAGATGTTATAACAGTCCCACACACAGAATTTCAACATCCTACGACTGATGTTTTTAAGTTATGCAAAATAAAAAAAAAACCCTTCAAGAAAAGTGCGTTCTTGGCATTGCCAATTGCAATAAAAAAGAGTATAATTATAGCAGTCCCATATATAAAATTTCAACATACTACGGCTAATCGTTTTTAAGTTATGCGAAAAATTAAAAAGAACACTACAAGCAAAGTGCCCTTTTGGCAACAGACCTCACGCCGAAACTAGTCAAAATGGATGTAAACATGGTCAAAAAAATAAAAACATGTCATTTTTTATTTCGTACAAAGAAGTAAAAATCTATAAGATAGATGCAATTTTAGTATTTCATCTATAAAAAAATTATACCAGCTGTAACGAAGCTCACTAGCTGAAATAGCCAAGTCAGTTAAGGCGCTGATCTGCTCCATCTCCTGACTCCGAAACGAATTGAATCCCGGACGAACTAAATTTACATATTTTAATTTTTTGCAAAATGCTAATTACACGTACTTGAGCCACCAAATGTCTATGGCAGCCGCGCGAATATATAAGCTGAGGCAAATTCACTAAAAATTTAGTTAGTTCCTTGCGTCTACCGAGAACTAGAGTTCAGGTCCATCAACGGTGTTGCTTTCAGAGTCAGAGTTGGAATCAGAGTCAGAGGAAGAGTATATCTATCTGCGTTAATTTTCTAAATCCCGTCTTCCGAGAAAATTTCCTATTTTGTATTGTGTCGTCTTCCAACGACACTGAGTTCCCGACTTTGCTACTCACTTGTTCTGAGTAGAATCATCGCTTTTCTGAATCGGTCGGCTGTTGTCAAAAGATTTCGACTTATGGCGTGGCGACTTCCCGTGAGATCATAATCTACGATCGCCGTTGTGAAACCCATATTCTGGGTTCGATCCTTAGATGAGGTATAACTAGAGATGTGGCACACTCGTATAGCTACGTACTACTGAGCAAGCAAAACATGTATGGTCGAGAGCCAGCTAAGTAATGCACACTTACAGTTAGACGAACGAAATATTGGTCATAGTGTTAGTCACCTATCCTCATTATTTGTTTGGTTAAGTTTTCCATATAACTACTCCACTCGTCCACTGTTCTCACACTGCTGGCTGCAAGCGATTTTAAACCTTAGATCTTTCGACAATATATTTGGGTTATGCCATATCTCTAGTTATATCTCATCTAAGGTTCGATCCTAGTCCAAGTTATTACTTTTTTTTTCTATTCATTGTTACATTGTCCAAATTTATTTCTATATTCTGTTTTACAATTGTCTGTAATCCCTTATATTTATTTGCAAATAAATCTTTTAGTTAAACCGAGTTAGGAGTTACACTTAGCTCTCAGGCTTCCCGCTGGCTATCCGACAACATCACCCACCAGCGAAGGAGCATCACACAGCATCCAAACGAGTTCGTACGATTCACAATTGGACTTAGTTGAGTTTAAATCGGTATAAATCTTGTAAAATTTATCCGTTTTAATAAAATATGGTTTTGTAATGCAAGCCTTTATGTTCCCATATTTTATTTTTTTAAATTAATCGATTATTTAATTAATCGATTACAAGAAAAATCTATTTTTTATTGAATGACTAAGTAATCGATTAATCAAAATAAATTATCAGTTTTCGTAATCAATAATCGATTACTATTATAAATTTGGGATAAAAATTACAATTTATTAAAAAAAGAGTGTGTACATTGATTTAATTATATGTATTTTATGTAAGTGCTGGAGAATATATATACAGTGAATAATGATGTAATAGAGAGTTATCAATAAACTGTGTTGCTAGAAAGAAGTGTTTGGTGTTTTTGTTTTAAGTTTATTCCGTTTTTTGTTGAAACTCCTAACATTTCAGAAGTGGGATAAAAATCCATTAGCTTAGTTTTGTTTTTGTAACTAGTGAAAATGAGTGAAACTAGTGACAGAGAATGTGGAAAATATGGAACGGCACCTAAACGAAAGAAGACAAACATTAACATCGACAAAGTGGTGGCTCAGAAAGTAAATGATATTCTGAAACAAAGGCAAAGGAATGATATATAGCAACTATTACGAGAGGAAATCCTGAGATAATTCCATTGTTTGAACCAGAGAAAGATTCTAATGTTACCGCAATGAACTGGCTACATAAAATAGAACAAATTGGAAAAGTTGTCAGAAGTATGTCGTGTTTGGTATCAAATGAAAGGTCTCGGAGAGGCCTAGCGTGCAGAATTGACAAAAATGTGCTATGTCGATCGGTAGTTGTTTTTTGCAAAAAGTTGTCAGAAGTGTGTGGTGTTTGGTATCAAATAAAAAGTTTCAATGAAGGCTGATGTGCAGAATTAATGAAAATTGTCAATGTCGATCAGCTTTTGTTTTTTGCAAAAGGTTGTCACAAGTATATAGTGTTTGGTATCAAATGAAAAGTCTCGGTGTGGGCTAGCGTGTAGATATGATAAAAATGTTTCTTGTCAATCGACTTTTGTTTTATACAGAAAGTTGTCGAAAGTATGTCGTGTATAGTATCAAATGAAAGGTCTCGGTGAGAGTTGGGGTACATAAATGACAAAAATGTTTCATGCCGACCGGCTTTTGTTTTTTGCAAAAAAATATTGGAAGTATATCGTGTTTACAATCTAATGAAATGTCTTGGTGACGCCTGACGTGCAAATATGAAATAATTGTTTCATGTCGATCGGCATTTGTTTTTTGCATTGACAGCGAAGCTCTAGGGAATGCTCGGCGTAGCCGAGAATTCGCTAGTCCTATACGGGTGTTCCATTTAAAAGTGCCACCATTGCTATCTCGAGAACTATAAGAGCTACGAGGTCGGTTAAATTAGCAAAGAACCACCATTTTACAAGACTATTACAATGAGCAAAAAAAATATTTTTTTCGACCAGTGGTTCTCAAAATACGGGACACAACTTTCTTATTTTAAATGGGAACATATGTTTATTTTTAGGTTATTCGATATAGTATTTTTTTCTGAATTCAACGATGTGAACATATCATATACCTTACTAATATAACAAAATAATTGAGAAAAATGCATGTTAGATTTATATGTATTTTATTTATATCTGGCTGAAACAAGAGTGCTTTGGATAGAAAACAATTCATTCTCTTCTTAAAACTGACAGTTTAAAAAAATAAAATTTAACAAAAAATAATCAAACAATGTTAGACAGAACATTAAGTCTATGTTTTCTGTGAAATTAGTACTTTGAAACAATAGCTCAAGCAAGCATTGGAAAATTTCAAGTGAATGCCAACTACTAGCTGTCATGTTTGACAAGTCAGAAGCAAACTTTAATCATTTATTACTTCTTAATGAATGAAGATATAAAAAATATGAAAGCATTGTTATACATTGTATACATGAGCAATTATTTCACTAAAAATTTTAGTGTCTTTTGTGGCGAATTTAAAATTTCTAATTTTCGACGTTTAAATGTCAGTACAGACAGTGTTGCCAAATGTGTCATGAAGTAACTACATAAAAACCAAATATTCCTATATTATATTATATTAGAATTGCCGATGGTAATTTTAAATTTAAAAATTAACTACAATTGTTTAATACAAACAGTGTTTAAATAAAATAAATTGAACACTTACCTGTGTTTGATATCAAAAGAAAGAAAATAATAAGGGCCGGTTTTGAAATGACAAAAAAAATGTGTCATGTCGATCTGCATTTGTTTTTTGCAAAAATTTGTTAGAAGTAGGTCGTCTTTGGGTTTTAATGAAATGACACAATATTGACTGGTGTGCACGAATTACAAAAATGTTCTACGTCGATTAGAATTGGTTTTTTGCAAAATGTTGTCAGAAATATGTCGTGTTTGGTATCGAATTAAAAGTCTCGGGAAGGGCTGGTGTGCAGAAATAAAAATTTTCTTTATTGATCGGCTTTTGTTTTATGCAAACAGTTAATAGAAGTATGTCGTGTTTGGTATCTAATGAAAGGTCTCGATGAGGACTGGGGAGCAGAATTGACAAAAATGATCTATGCCAACCGGCTTTTGTTTTTTGCAAAAAGTTGTCAGAAATATGTCATGCTTGGTTTCGAATAAAAGGTCTCAGCGAAGGCTCGCGTAGAGAATTGACAAAAATTATCTATGTCGATCGGCTTTTGTTTTCTGCAAAAAGTCGTATAAAGTATATCATGTTTAGTCTCAAATGGAAGGTCTTGTTGAGGGCTCGCGTGCAGAATTGACGAAAATGGTTTATCTTGATCGGCTTTTGTTTTTTGCAAAAAATTGTCAGAAGTATATCGTGTTTGGTGTCAAATAAAAGGTCTCGTTGAGGGCTAATGTCCAGAATTGACACAAATGCTTCATGTTGATCGGCTTTTGTTTTTTGCAAAAAGTTATGAGAAGTACATCGTGTTTGGTATAAAATGAAAGGTTTCGATGAGAGTTGACATGCAAAATTGACAGAAATGGTTCATGTTAGCCCGCTTTTGTTTTTTGGAAAAAGTTGACAGAAGTTAGAGGTGGGCGCGGGTCGTGAATTTTGTCGGGTCACGACATGACCCGCGTGAGCGTGAGTAGTTTTTCAATTTTGGATCGTGATTGGGCGTGAGCGTGAGTGTCAAGAAATGTTTCGTGCATGATCGGGCGTGAGTGAAATATTTTCGGTCGTACATAGATACTATAGAATGTAAAAATTACAATTTATTTTTAATAAATATTTAGTTATTAACAAAAATAGTTGTATTTATAATGAACATGACTTTGGAAATTTTATTTCAGGAAATTTGTATGTAAAAGGTAGGTAAAGTGTATGAATAGAGAATATAAAAGTTTCACCTAAATAATCATACCTATATAGTATATTAAATTTTGAATATAGAATTACGTGACCCAATCGTGACCCGTCGTGCGTGATCGGGCGTGAGTATCAAAATAAATTCGTGAGCGTGAGTGATCGTGAATCAAATACAAAATATCGTGCGTGATCGGTCGTGATTGAATTTTTAATTTCGTGAGCGTACGTGATCGTGAACAAAAAGTTACTCACGCGCCCACCTCTAACAGAAGTATGTCATGTTTAGTATCAAATTAAATATCGGTTGAAGGCTAATTTGCAGAAGTGACAAAAAATTACTAAGTCGATCTGCATTTGTTTTTGTACAATTAGCCGGAAATACACAGTGATTGGTATTAAATGAAAGCATTCGACAAGAACCGCCTTGTAGAAATGAAATTAGCTATTAAATGTTAATATTTCACTGACGCCGGAGGCCTAGGGAACGCTCAGTGTAGCTGAGCATTCGCTAGTAAAACATACTATTAACAGTGAATACGTTTACACCGTGCGTACCAAGCGTTTAGTCCCAATACCAAATGACGTCACGAGATGGCGACCGATGGTGTAAACACTCCGTACCAAACCTTTGGTACGCAATTGGTACACAACTTTAGTACGTTCAAAGAGGGATGTACCAGACCCTTCTCACACACGGTGTAAACAGCAAACGTACTAAACCGATTATGCTGCCATCTGTGATAGGCATTTGACGTAAAATTATGTAGTAATATTTAGGTTAATTTTAGTGACATTTATTACAAAACTTTATTTGACGGTGTTAAATAATTTTAGGTTAGGATGCCAAAGAGACCAAAGAGTGTACCAGCAATATTTGATCTTATTTTTTATACACTGGTGTAAACATACCGTACTAAAATAAAATTTAGTACATATTTTGTACGCGTACCAGTATAGTACGTACGGTGTAAACGTAGTCCGCGTAGCTTCACCTCGGTCTAATGGTCAAATAAAACGTTATAACCGAACCATTGTCGACGGTATCAATACAAACATAACAAATGAATGGGATTGGCAAAAGGTATTATCTAATGTACTGTGGGGTATGAACAACACTGTTACCAGTACTACGAGATTTACTCCACATTTATTAATGTTTAGATACGAGATAAACAGTTATGCGGAATTAGGCGTTAATGAATTTAGTTGTGAGTCAAATGTTAGGGAAAAGGCTAAAGAAAGGATGGATAAAGGTGGATTTATGCAGCCAAACTAAAACTTACATTAAAATTAACATTAGCATTTTCACTATCATTAAAATTAAAACTAAGAAGTGATATTTATGCAGACTTGCAAATACTTGAATTACGCATGCGCAATTGAAACACTTTAAAATGACACATCTGTAGGTTAACCTAAGTTTTTGTGTTTGTGATTGTTGTTTGTATTTATTGTTTATTATATTTGTTTGTCTATTACTTATTTGTCAAATGAATGACAAGAAGAAGACCAGGTACACAATTATATTTAAAGTATCCTCAAACCTCTTCAAGTGACATACGTTGCGTTTGAGCAGTAGTATAATCAACTAACATTAACATTAAAAAGTTGGAAGTTGGTCATCTTTCTAGTTAAGTTTTAATGTTAATTTAATGTTAGTTGCTTGCGTAAATCAGTCCATACAATATTGTGTATTCAACTTCTTAGTGATAATGTAAATGTTAATCTTAATTATAATTTTGACTGCATAAATCCACCTTAAGCTAGCAGAGCAAATGAAAATGAGATTTGATAAAAAACGAAAGTTGATTCGCGTTTTGCAGTAAGGGGAATCTTGTCTTATTGGCTAGAGCTAATAAAAATGTCTAAGAAATCAGTAGAAAAGTAAGTTATGTAAAATTTGGAGGACCCTATAAAATAAATTAAGTGCTTGGAAATGATCGTTATGAAATTGTTGGTCTTGCTGGTTTAAAGGGGTATAAAGGATTCAAAGCGGTAGTTACCGCAGAACTGGAAATGGAAATGGGAAGGTGGTGTTATACAGAAAACTGAAAGTGATAGTGATGTTGATAGCACTGAAGAATTGATTGACTTGTTAGAAGGCTAGTTCAAATTTAATATATATATATATATATATATATATATATATATATATATATATAAATATATATATATATATATATATATATAAATATATATATATATATATATATATATATATAAATATATATATATATATATACACTGTACGATGAATAAATTTCTTTTTCTTTTTTTTTCTGTAAACATCGAAAAGAATTTTAAATAAAACTGGTTTATAATTGAAATCTTGTACTTTTGAAAAGTATAAACTGATCATAGGTCATATGTGTGGTAATATTAGTACATACTTGAAATTAAACTTAACAATGTGATAACATAAGTCACACTGGAAAATGTACAAGTTATATGTGGTAACATTAGTACACACTTGAAATTAAAGTAAAAAATGTAGTAACATAGGTCACATTGGAAAATGTAAAAGTTATGTGTCGTAATATTGGTACACACTTAAATTAAAAGAAAAAATATGGTAACATCGGTCACTTTAGATAACATACTCGTAGTTCACACGTAGAGGAACTGGGTCTATTTTCATATGTGGGACAGATTAAGTATATTCTTTTTTTCAGGTCGTAGTGTTGCCTGTTCCTTCCAGAGAATTGAATATTTTTGGCGAGAACACCAAAGGGACAGGGTGGTCGATTGTTAGGAATTTATTTTTAGTATTGTAATTTGATTAGGTAATGTTCCGTAACTGTGTATATTGATTTAATTGTATGTATTTATGTAAGTGCTGGGGAATATATTGTTAGCATCACTACACAACCGGGGCAAAAAAAACACAATATGTAATTAATAACGTTTATTTATGAACGTAAAACCTACGAACGGATGTTCACGTTGCAAGCGCGATATATACTGACTTGATAGTCACACTATCCCGACTGATTTCGTACGACACGGGTTCCTTTATAATTCGTAATGGAGACCAAGCTTGTATCATTATCGAAGTTCCTGCCGATTATTACGTCGTATTCTAAAAAGTGATCTGGCACTATAACAAGTTGGAGTTTCGTGATTTTACCACAGATTTCGACAGAAGCCCAGAATTGTTGATTTACTGAAACACTCCCTGGTAAAATTCTCGACAAAGTGAGATGACATGGTTTGAGTTTGTGTACGAAATTGAGTGTAAAACGTTTTGATATAAGCGAAATATCTGCTCCCGTATCGATAATACCCATATAATTTCTACCGTCAATTTAAATTTTATTTGGTGACGGAGGATTTGCTGTGTTGCAAATATTTACGGTTTTTCTTTGCTCTATTGCTTTACGAGTGAAGCAATTTGCTGCAATGTGCCCTGTTTTTGCGCAGAAATCGCAGACAATGGGTGTAGATTTGTTACTGGTCACAGAACTTTGTTGCTTTGATGTGCTCGCTGCCTGTTGATGCTAATTGATTTTTACAGTTTCTAGATAAATGACCTAGTTTTCTACTCCCATAACACTTGTAATTGGGACTTGAATGTGTACTTACGTGATTTTCTCGAAATCGTTTACGAAGGGGCTGAAAGGCATCTTCTCTGTTAGAATCTACCCGAACGGACTTTAATTGTTTAGAATTTGAACATAAGAAAAGAATTTAACTCTGGTATATTTTTAAAGTTGTGATTACTTGCGTTGGTTCGAATATCTTGCTCTTGTATTCCGTGAATTACCAGCTCAATCAGGTCAGCTTCTTCCCAAGAAAAGCGTTAATTTCTCAATAATGCGAGCTTTTCAAACAAGTATGCATCATAAGTGTTGCACTGGTTACTTCCGAATAAGACGGCCTCGGTTAGCAGTTACCCTAAATTTTTCTTTGGCGGAAAAGCTTCCAAGAAATCTCGCCGGAATACTTCCCAAATTCTAATATCCGGATTCCAGGTATTGAACCAGATTTTCGCATCAGTACAACTAGGCCGGAATATTGGTAGATCGATTTGCTCAGGTGTTGACTTTGTTGTTTTAATGGCTATAACAAGTTCGGCGAAAAGGGATTCCATTATGGGTTTTCTTCTTTATTTCGACACAACACCACTAATACCTAAACACTGCACTGATCTTTTGCCAGTGCAATTAGGCTAATCCCACTTCTGATGTTAGCAACACTACACAACCGGGGAAAAAAAAAACTCAGTATGCAATTGATAACGTTTATTTATGAACCTAAAACCTACGAACGGCTGTTCACATTGCAAGCGCGATATATACTGACTTGATAGTCATCATATCCCGACTGCCAGTGGTTCGTAATAGCCAAAGTTAATACATAATTAATTAAATATAAAAATTATTGACAGACTGTTACTTTGTTTCGTAAACCAACTTTTATTAACGAGACTAATATTTAGGAAATTACATAACTAATTTTGTGTTTAACAAAGTTATCATTGGGTAGTTAAATAAAAACAGTAACTTTGTTAATATCACTTTTTATTTAATGTTTAATGTTATTTTCAAAACTTTAACCAAATTCCAAGATAATCACTCTGTCAAAAATTCCGTTGATTTAGTTAATAAGATTAAGGACATAGAAATACCGCACACCTGTAAATTAGTATCTTTCGACGTCACTAATATGTTTGCTAATATTCCACCTCTAGAATGTTTAAATATTGTAGAAGATATATTGTATCAAAATAATATCAATATTGTAATTATCCAGGATATCTTATCATTATTTAAATTAATTATTAATTATAACTATTTCAAATTTAATTCAAAAATATACAAACAAAATAATGGCTTAGCTATGGGTTCCCCACTTAGTCCACTTCTAGCGGATATATTTATGAGTAATATTGTCAACATAATCCTAAATTCAGACCTCGGTAAAAAACATATCTTATTCTGGTACCGGTACGTACATGACATTATTGCATGTTTTAAAGGAACAGATAGACAAATAAATAAATTTAATGATTTCATAAATAACATCCACCCTAACATAAAATTCACTAATGAAATAGAAACAAATAACTCTATACATTTTTTAGATCTAAGTATTAGTAAAGTGAATAATAAATTAGTTTTTGATATATTTAGAAAACCCACGACAACAAATTCTACTATTTCTTTTAATTCACAACATTGTTTTAAACAAAAACTTTCTGCCTACAATTCCATGATTCACAGAGTATTTTCAATTCCTTTAAATAAAGATAAGTTTAATAAAGAAATTGCAACTATATTTCATATTGCAAAAAACAATGATATTCCCAGTCACATCATTAATAATCTTAGTAATAAAAAAGAAAAACAGTTAATCTTAAAATCCATTTTTCCTTTATCTAAACTTAATTCTACAAAACAATATGTTTCTCTAACGTACTTTGGAAAAATCAGTGAATCTATAGAAAAAATATTTAAAAAATTAAATCTATCTGTTGCTTTTAAACCATACAAAAAACTATCTAATTGTATATTTAATAACAAAGATTCTAAAGATATTTTAGAAAAACCTGGTGTTTACCAACTAAAATGTAAAAATTGTAAAGGTGTTTATATTGGTCAGACTGGTCGAAACTTTAAAACAAGACTTAAAGAACATCTAAGATCTTTTAAACTAGAAAAAACTGACTCTACATTTGCTTGTCATCTTCTAGAAAATAAGCATTAGCCAGATAATGAAATTATACCTATTTATTCTTCCAATAAAGGTTTAAAACTTAACTTACTGGAATCATTAGAAATATTTAAATATAAAGAAAACAAAAATAACTATTTATTAAACGACCAGACTGATCTAATATACTCCCCTCTCTTCAACAGTTGTCTGTAACGGTATTGTTACTTAGTTTGGTATAAATACGCATGTAATGATTATTGTACACATTGTCTGATGATGACCGTAATGGTTGAAACTAGTAACAAAATTTGTAAATAAAAAGTGATATTAACAAAGTTACTGTTTTTATTTAACTACTTAACATGTATCACAAAGTAAAGGCTGAAATAATTAATAAAGTTATCATTGTTTTCTAACAATTGATTTCTAACAATATAGGTATACAGTGAATAATGGTGAAACAGAGAGTTATCAATAAATGTGTTGTTAGAAAGAATGTTTTTGTTTAAAGTTTATTCCGTTTTTTTTCGAAACTCCTAACAAAAATTTAATTTTCAGTTCTGGTATACCTAATCGAAAAGTTGTGATATTGAAAACGAATCATTAGGAAAAATAATTAAAATTTATGTTAGTAGGTAATGTAATACAATGCCTTATCTTGCCTCTTCTCCTTTACATTTTTTTATATGGCTTCATGATCTTTCAATTTTTGCACTTACAATAGAGTCACATTTTTTACATTCAGCACTTTTATTCTCAACATGGAAGATAGCCCACTCAAAGGCTAATTTGTGACCAGCGCCCTTAGACATTTTTACAAATTTCGCAAACGTAAATACGTACACTCTCTTTGATGACAAACCCAATACTACTGTCTTATACTTATTATTTGGATATTTTAATTTGTACAGACTTGGTACTATTAAGTTGTTAACATGTACAAACTAGTTCATTGTCAACAGGAATGTACAAGTCAATCAATATACACACATTATAAAAGAAAACAGAAAAAAATGTAACCGTATTAATACTCGTAGAACTAATAGAGGAATTTGAAAAGTCAAAAATAAGTATACTTGGTATAACAGAAACTAAGATGAAGAGAAAAGGAATGCAGTTTATAAAATATCATTTGCTAATCTACAATGGAGTACCAGAAGAAGTAAATGCAAAAGAAGGAGTGGGATGTATAATTAAAGACACTCTAGTAAATAACTTAAAGCACTGGGAATTTTATACAGAAAGAGCTATGTCAGTGACAATAGTATTAGAAAAAAGGGAAACAACAATACTAATTATATATGCGCCTAATGAAGATGACACCAGCGACAACAAAAACAAATTTTGGGAAGAACTACAACATATCGTAGAACAATTGCAAGAGCCAATCATTGTAATAGGAGATATGAACACTAGAGTAGGAAATAAAAACTTAGGTATAGAAGAAGTAATGGGAATACATGGGTAAACTACGAAAAATAATAATGGCAACTGATTAATTGACTTCTGCGTAGTAAATGATTTAGTTATAGCAAACACCTTATTTCCACATAAAGAGATACATAAAATCACAAGGGAAGTGATTAATAGGAATGAGAAATCAATAATGCATTATGTTCTAGTAAATAGAAATGACATACGAAAAATAAAAGATGGAAGAGTCAAAAGGCAATATGAAATAGGCAACGATCATTTCCTACTAGAGGCTAAAATAAAAGTAAAAAAGAACCCAACAACAGATCCTCCTAAAAGCTACAAAAAAGATAAAATAGTGATACGAATATACAACCTAAACAAAAAAGATACAAAAATAAAATACCAACAACTAATAAATAAAGATATTTTGAAACAAAATAACTTGAATCAACTAGATATAGAATCTTTATGGACATTATTTAAAAACATTATTTTCAAGACAGCTAAAGAAACATGTGGCACAACAAACACATCAAAAAAGAAGAAAAGAACCCACTACTGGAACGAAGAAATTTAATGCGAAATTAAAGACAAGAAACAAAAATGGAAAAATTATACCAATACTAAGAACCAAGAAAACTATAAAATATACAAAGAACAAAGAAAGAAAGTAAAAGAACTAATACAAAGGAGTAAAAGACTGGAATGGGAAGACTTTGGAAAACAATTAGCAGAAAACTATAAAGAGAACAGAAAACTTTTTTTAATGTAGCCAAAGAAATGAAGAAAAAAGAAAGTACTACACTGAAACAAATAAAAGATAAAAAAGGAAATATCATCAACAATGAAATTGATATAATGAAGAGATGGAAGGAACACTTTGAAGAACTATTAGAAGCTAAAATAATCGAGACAACTGATACACAAATAGAACATAGGAGAAGACGAAGACGACGAGATAACCATAGACTAAGTAAGTGAAGCACTAAAAAGCATAAAACTAGGAAAAGCTGCAGGATATGACGAAATCAAACCTGAGCTAATAAAACAATTAGGAGATAAAGGAATTGAAATGCTACACACACTTTTCAATAAAACATGGAATGGTAATAGGTTACCAACAGACTGGGAAAAGACAATTATATTGCCCATATATAAAAAAGGTGATTCAAGATGCTGCACAAATTATAGGGGAATATCGCTTTTTTGCATAGTAGCTAAACTATATAAATCTATATAAGAGTCTAAATTACAAAAGGCAATACAAAACAACTTAGAAGAAACACAAAGCGGATTCAGAAGAGGGTATTGTGCACAAGATCATATCTTCAGCCTCAGACAAATAATAGAAAGAACGATGACATTTAATAATAAAGAAATATACCTATGCTTCATAGACATAGAAAAAGCCTTCGATAAGGTTAACAGACAACTATTGTGGAAGATTTTAGAACAGAGACAAATAGGAAATAAACTACAAAGAGCGATAAAGAATATCTACAAAAACACAAGAAATTACATTCGAGCAGGTAACAATATTTCAGGCGAATTTGTTACAAAACAAGGACTGAAACAAGGGGGAAACTTAAGTCCGTTGTTATTCATAATATATATATATATATATATATATATATATATATATATATATATATATGTGGGATTTCTTTTTAAGTGAGGCGCACACACGAATGTTTAACAAATTTATTGATGGCTCGTTTACATATATTGCATTTTATTAACAATACACAACCAAATTCAGCACTCAGCTCAATCTTCACGTCCACGTCTGGTCGCCGCGTCTATCTCTCTCCCCCCTCCTCGTATTTTGGGTTCCCTTCAATCCCACAAGTTCGGCCATTCCTGACATTGCGACTGGCCTCAGTCGCTTCATCAGCTTCTAACGGCACCACCTCTTCAGTATCTTCGTCCAGGTCACTGTTGTCTTCAGACCAGCAGGACTTCATGAGATCAGCGCTCGAGGTCGTTCGAGTGGGTCCTTCGCCGTTACAAATCTTCTCTAGCTCGTACCTGTCTCTGGAACAAACTTTTGTTATTTTGTAAGGACCAAGGAATTTAGGACAAAGTTTAAGGCCAACGCCGAACTGTGTGCGTTTTATATAAGCAAGATCACCCACTTTATATTTGTGTGGCGGTTTGCGCCCTCTATCGTAAATTCTTTTATTCTCTTGTTGAATTTTCTGTATCTGTTTCTGTGCTTCAAGTCGTAATTTTGCGGAGATTCTATACTCAATTTAGTTAATACCAAGATAATAATTTGGTGAACTCTCTCCACCTGGCCATTGCCACGAGGAACTCCAGTTGTTATCAGTACGTGTTCTATGTTTTCGTTCTTGCAGTACTCCTCGAAATCATTTGACCGAAATGCAGCTCCTCGGTCTGTTATTATTCTCTTTAGATTTCCGAAGACTTGTTGCTGCAGCTGTAGCTTACTCAAAACTTCTTGACTACCTGTCGACTTAGTCGGGTAAATCCAAGTAAACTTCGTGAATGCGTCAACTACGACGAAAACGTAGTTGTACATTTTCTTGGTGCTTGTAAGGGGACCTAGATGATCGATGTGGTATGATTGTAAGGGTATAGTACCTTTGTCTATCGAGTTCAAAAATCCCTCTTGTTTTCAAATCTTTGCTGTAGCCATAACGCAAGGCACACAGGTTTTAATTACTCTATTAATTCTGTCACTCAGTTTTGGAATATAATATTCCTTCTCCAGCATTTCTTTCACTTTCTTGAGACCAAAATGACCTTTTTCATGAGCTCTTCGAATTACCTCTATTCTCATATTCTTTGGTATCACCAGAAGTGATAAATCATCCACCTTCTTGTATAACAATCCATCTTTTATATAGTATATATATATATATATATATATATATATATATATATATATATATATATATATAGACGAAATAACGAAACAAGTAATAGAACTCCTTTTTGCAGATGACATGGTTTTATTCGCAAGCTCTGAAAAAACACTCCAACATAACATCAATATTTGGCAAGAAGAACTGTTAAATACAAATATGACAATAAATATAGACAAAACCAAAGTTATGCAAATAGGAAGGGAAAATAAAAATACAAGTATATACATCAGCTCAAAAATAATACACCCAATTGAAAATATTAAATACCTAGGAAGCACAATAGAAAGTAAAGGAGGTTCCGAAGAAGAAATCAACAATAGAATACAAAGTATGGCCAGAGTCTATCATCAACTTAAAACGACATTCCTCAAGAACAAGAATATATTAAGGACATCGAAAATGACAATATATAAAGCAATAATATTACCAACTCTTCTTTATGACAGCGAGACATGGATAACAAATCAACGACAAAACAATAAAATCCAAGCATTGGAAATAAAATGCTTAAGAACCATAACAGGAACAACAAGACTAGACCGAATCAGAAATGAAGAAACTAGAAATAAAACCAGTAAAGCGAATAATAGAAGAAAAACAACTACACTGGCTGGGACACCTCGTACGATTACATGAAAGAAGACTACTTAAATCCATATGGAAATCAAGAACTACAGGCAAAAGGAAAAGAGGAAGACCACCAAAAACATGGCACAATGTTACAGAAGAAATCCTTCAAAAGAAAAACACAAAAAACAGGACAGCACACAAACTGGCAAAAGACAAACAACAATGGAAAACATTTGTAGAAACTATATAAATAAGAAAATTCGACACCCTATGGGTAAAAAAGGATTATATATATATATATATATATATATATATATATATATATATATATTTTAAAACATTTGGACCGAGGCGGTCTCGAACTAGAGCAATTGGTTATGGAGCATTTTGTCAAGACGTCTCTTATTCAAAAATATGAAGGGTAACTTTCAAAATACAATTTATTTTAACAAATATTTCAGTTAAAAAAGGCCATAATACACAACATTTCTAACTAACGATACCACATACACCCGATTTTATTTAGCAGGACAGATGGAAACAGCAAAAAAATATTTTCCCATGCTATTTCCCTATGTCAAGGTTTTCAGTATTCACCCTGTATAAATATACATATATATATATATATATATATATATATATATATATATATATATATATATAAATATAATTCATTAAAAAAAAACGTTTATTTTTTTAAAAAAGCAAGGTGGGATGGGTATGTATTGCGTCACGGTTACTTCTGTGTCTAAATTCTTCTCTCAGAACATACAGGAAAATAGTATTATTAGACTTTATATAAATGTTAGGGTCAGGAATATTCTAAAAATATCTGAAAAATTATATAAAAACGCACTATATTGGAATTTTGAAAATTTTTGCACTTCATTAACATCTGTGTAAAGCTTGTTGCTACTTTCTCCACTATAATTTTTTATAATGATTAATTGTTCATATTATCATACAAAATAAATAGCGCCGACGTGTCATAACGTTTCAGAAGCAAATGATATACATAAGGGAAATATATACACTCACATAAGAAATCATGGGTAGATTCCAAGCAGCTGCAACGAGAGCTTCCGCGGAGCATGTATCATCGGGACCAATAAAAGCGACAGTTCCGTTATCGCGCATTTCTGTCATGGCGCGGATTGCAAGTGCCGCAAGTAGAGACTTCCGACGGGAAACGCCAGCTACCGGATTAGTTCCGATGTCCACCGCTACGTAGCGCAACGTGCGATTGGGGAGTAGTCCTAAAACAAAACATTAAACAATAAGATAAAGGTGATTAAACACTTGGTACAGTTTAACAAATTTATTTATTAATCCTTAATCGATGTCGGTTGACTAGACCATCACCAGAAGAACAGTTTACTGAATGAATGAATTCATTATAAAACGTTTCACTAAGGGCCTGCGCTGAATATATTTTGTTATATTTGATGATTTCTTTTTTGTATTTCATCATATGTTCATCCAGCACTCTAATTCGAATTTTGGTACGTTCCAATGATCTCAAATACACTTTAGATTAGTGTTTTCCCAATCGTGCTCCGCAGTTCCGCAGTATTCTTCGACCACTCTAATAAACCCAGGCGCAGTAATATACCAGGAAACACCGAATGGTTCATATTACGTATAATATACGTTTAGGCGGTATAAAAATGGTATATGGAATAAATTACGTCGGTATAATACCATTCAAAATAAGATTGTTATAAATTATACGTTAAATAGACGTAGGTTTCTAGATAATATTTGCATATAAATTTAAAGATGGATTCACAAAGTTTAATATAGGTATAAAATACAATAATATTTAAATTATTATATTTTATACCAATTATATACGTACTGAATATGTACGATGACATGAACCATATATTTACCTAGTTTAATATACGTATAAATTATATATACAAATAAACGGAGAGTATAATATTCGATTATATACGTACAGATTATAAACGTTGAAATAAACAATATTTTTACGTAGTTTAATATACGTATAAATTGAACATACAAATAAACGGAGAGTATAACATACGATTATATACGTACGGATTATATACGTTGAAATAAACCATATTTTTACCTACATTAATATACGTTTAAATTGTATATACAAATAAACGGAGAGTATAATATACGATTAAAAAAGTACGGATTATATACGTTGAAATAAACTATATTTTTACCTAGTTTAATATACGTATAAATTGTACATACAAATAAACGAAGAGTATAATATACGATTAGATACGTACGGATTATAAACGTTGAAATAAACTTTATTTTTACCTAGTTTAATATACGAATAAATTATACATACAAATAAACGGAGAGTATAATATACGATTATATACGTACGGAGTATAAACGTTGAAATAAACTACATTTTTACCTAGTTTAATATATGTATAAATTGTACATACAAATAAACGGAGAGAATAATATTCGATTAAATACGTACGGATTATAAACGTTGAAATAAACTACATTTTTACCTAGTTTAATATACATATAAATTGTACATACAAATAAAAGGAGAGTATAATATACGATTATATACGTACGGAGTATAAACGTTGAAATAAACTACATTTTTACCTAGTTTAATATACGTCTAAATTGTACATACAAATAAACGGAGAGAATAATATTCGATTATATACGTACGGATTATAAACGTTGAAATAAACTACATTTTTACCTAGTTTAATATACGTATAAATTGTACATACAAATAAACGGAGAGTATAATATACGATAATATACGTACGGATTATATACGTTGAAATATACCATATTTTTACCTAGTTTAACATGCGTATAAATTGTATATACAAATAAACGGAGAGTATAATATACAATTATATACGTACGGATTATATACGTTGAAATAAATCATATTTTTACTAAGTTTAATATACGTATAAATTATACATACAAATAAACGGAGAGTATAATATACGATTATATACCTACCTAGTTTAATATACATATAAATTATATATATATATATATATATATATATATATATATGTATATATATATATATATATATACATTGCTTTTGCAGAGTTAATGCACTAGTTCAGCTGTTCAGCGTCAGTAACAGGGGAAGATCTTATTTTAACATTAAAAGGTAAATATTGTTTTTTTTATTGAATGAATATTACTAGTTTAACACTGCAAATGCTCTTTAAATTTACCTTATGTGTGAAACATAGTAATTAAATGGAGACCAAATTTCCAGCAGTATACAAACACAACCGTTGTGCAGCTATACTGAGCATCGTGGTGTACTGTAAAGTCAACATGTCCAGGCTTGAGTCACTTCGATTACGACAAACGAATTCTACGCATTTTTCCTACGTTTGTGTTCCTTGTTTACAAGTAGGTACATTAAAAGGTTATATTATATCAAACATTTTTAAGTAGTTGTTTTATAATAATGTTGAGAATACCTTTGATTTGGCGTTGATGGTAACAATAACTACATGGTAAAATAAACACTTTATTTTACTGTTTTCATAATACATTTTAATTTTAATTTTCTTACTTATAGAGATCTAGGGTTGCAGCAATAGGAAGATTTACTGGTAGACAAGCTACAATGAATATACTCAAGTACTTATTTTCAAACAAAATAGCAATGAACTTCAACTGCAAATAGTATAATTTCCCACTAAAGACTGTAGAGGAATATAATATACTAGTAACATTTTTAGAAAAAGAAGATGGTTACAATTATTTGGTAAGTTTAAAAAGAAATTTAGCGTTAATACATGCCTACTCTAATGAAACCTTATAATTTTAGAGATCTCGATTAATCGCTATTGATGGGTTTAGTGGACGCCAGGCCACCATGAATATTTTAAAATATTTATTTACCAACAAGGTTGCCATTAATTTCAACTGGCCTGGAAGAGAAAAAACAAGTTTAAAAGGAACCATTTTATTAAAATTAAATTGTGTGTTTTTATTTACAGAAGCAGTCCATCAACAATTCAATTCAGAAACAGACGCGATCATATCAAATGCAATAAAAGACTGGCTGAAACTTGCTAAAACCCGTTATTCTTATGAAAAGGGCAAAATTGAAAAAGAATGTCATTAATTAAGGTGAATATTTAAACTACTGTTATATATTTCGAGCTAGAATGGTATTTTTGTTACATTTTGAAATTTTTATTACTGTAAATTGTTATTATTTTTATAATAAACGTTTTTGATATACACAATTTTATCATTTTATTTAGCATTAAATATACTATCTAATGAACCTATAAACGTTGCATACTGATCATTTAATAAACGTTTCAAACATACGATAAATATCCCTTAAAAATCGTATACTTAATAAGTATCATATCCGTTTATTTATGAAACAATTCAACGTTTATGAACTACGTATTATATATACTTCAAAATAAACGTATGTAAATAAAATATTATAAACGTATATTTCAATAATATTTAAACGTTTTTGTGAAACGAATTATAAACGAATAATCGACGGTCATTTTTCTGATTCTTAGACGACTATGCTGCTTAATAAACCTATTAATAAACATTGCATATTGGTAATTTAATAAACGTTTCAAACAATCGATAAATATACCTTAAAATTCGTATATTTAATAAGAATTATATACGTTTATTTATGAAACAATTAAGCGTTTATGAACTATGTATTATATACTTCAAAATAAACGCTTATACATAAAATATTATAAACGTATATTTTAATAATACTTTAAACGTTTTTGTGAAACGAATTATAAACGAATAATCGGCGGTCATTTTTCTGATTCTTAGACGACAGTATAATTCCTTAATTAGACGTTTAATATACCATCGTGTGTTTCCTGGGATAATAAAAAAATGTGCGTCACTTTAGCTATATTTTAAATTTAATTTACTATTCTAATAAATACGTAGTGTTGGTCACCAACTCTAATATTATTTTAAATGGTGTAAAAAGATTGGGAACCATTTCGTAGATGAAATTTATGACATTTGTTTTTATTTCAACTGGACAGAAAGAGATAATTAAGGATAGACATACTACATGAAGTTAATCCCTTGATGTCACTTCTTGTTCTACGAGCATGAGATGAACTCTATTTGAATATTTTTTAATGATAAACAATAACAAAATGCATTAAACATTATTACATGTTTGTAAACAAACATCAAGAATTGAATCGATTAGTTGAATACCATAATTTTTGATTATATCTATAATTTTTTTAATATTTTTGTATAATCGGGTATTACAAAAGGTTTATTGACAGGGTTTCCAAGACAGTAAGTTGCTCTTACTGGGTGCTAAGTCTAACAAATGGTAAGTAAATTCATTGTTAGAATATATATACAGTACAGTTACTAATACTAAAATTATTGATAAATAATAGTACCTTACGAATTAATTTTGGACTTATTTCTTACACAAAAACACAACCACAAATGACAGGACTTTGACATTTTGCAAAATGAAACGAATGTTTGAAAAATATCATGGAAACGGATTTGCGTTTTTTATGAATGAATTTTAATATACCTCATTTTGTAAAACTTTAACCGATCTTAAGGGAACTTTAATTTTGATAGTGCAAACTAGTATAAGCATCACGAATGGTAAGGACAGCTGATCTGAAGCAATAATTGGAGTCGTCGCTTTGCTCCTTTTCCAAACAACCGGTGTCTTTATCGTTCTTAATGCTTGATATACTACCGTTCGCTTTTAAATGTCTGCAGCTCTGCAAACTTCTATAACAAAGTTACATGCAATTTGTCCTGTGTTTTCTGAATTTATAATTTAAAATGATCATTTAGATTTTTAATTTGTTATACTTAAGAAAAAAAACAAACATAACATGACAGTGGCGACTCGTCCAGTATGGCAGTACACTAAGATTAAAAAAATAAAGTTACTATTTCATATTAAATTACTGCAAATTAAAAATTATTAAAATATAAATTTGATCCTATATTCAGCATTAAACAATATACTTCCTTGTAAACTTTATATGCATCAAATTCGGGCAACGGAGGCAAGCCTTAAGGTCAGTGACGTTAGCGTATCTAATGTATCACATTATAGTGTTTATATAATTATATAATATAAGAATTACGAGCGGTAAGGTACATCGATCTCAGACAATAGTTGGAGTCGTCGCTTCACTCTTTCTCCAAACAATCGCAGTTCCCTCTAAATGTGCGGGAGCGCGACTGAGACTAGTTTTTCGAAAATTGCGCAGCCGTTTTTATGTTCTGCGCACAATGACCTTGTGTAAGTGTAAACTTGATTAAAACACTAATATTTATATAAGTATATTTAATAAAAGAAAATTGAATTTTAAGGAATAAATAAAATAAGTAACACTATGAATAATTAAACATAAACATTATTTTAAAACTAACAATTATTAATAAAAACTTAAACACTAAGATATTTATTTAAACACTTAAAACTACGCGATATTTATTTTCATAATATTTATATTACAAACTTTTTATTTATATAACCAACGATCTTCACACGTATCAATATTAGACTGACCGCGCGATCTCTTGCTCGGGGTATTTAAAGTAAAACACTTAATTCTGGAATATTCGCCAGTTCTCTGGAAACAGAACAATGAGGAGCGGACGGACTTCTTGTGACCTGTCCGTTAGGGGCCGCGACCCTGGGATCGCTACATTGCCCCCTCCTTAAGACTGTTTCGTCCCGGAACATTATCACGAAATCTGCACTCATCACCCTTGGTGCATCTGGAAGTCTTGAAGAAGTAACAGTCGACGGTCCGTTTGAGCTCTTCTTGCCCGGTAGAGTTGAAGCTGCAGACTAGAATTTCCACTCCGGTAAAGCGGAAGATTGTCTGTAACATGCTTCTAACAATCCTCCAATCCAAACCATCTAGTCCGCAGCCTATCTTCGGTACTGCCAGCTTCATGATGTCGTTCTGCAACAGATGGTCCTTCATATCGCACATAGATTCCCATAAACTGCGGTATGATGGCTTCTGATATGAATATTGTTTCGTAACCAGATAGTAAATATCCCGCTTGTTTTCTACGTTATCATCCTTCAGTTGGACGTTGGTTGGCCAGTTCTTGTACTCTTCCAAATTTTCTTTTAAAAACTAAAGCGATGCCGCGCGACATTTTAATGTCTTTTGCTACACAATGAGCGAGGGAATACTCTGGGGTCACGGTGAACAGATCTCGTTGCTCTTCTCGTGTGACGCCATGCCGTGCCTTACGACCAGTAGAATGGCTTTCCATTAAGTCTTCAAATGTAGGTTCCTCAGGTACAACTAGACGAACCGTCGCTCCACGATGATCGACATAGTTATCACCAGCGAAAGGGGCTAACCGATTGGACTACTGTCGGCTTTCCATTAAGTGTTTTCCTAATTCTGTAGACCACATCATTTATTCTCTTTACGATCTCATAAGGAGCTTTCCAACTCTTTTGCAGTTTCGGTGATAAGCCACGACGCCTCTGTGGATTGTAAAGCCACACCAAATTTCCAGGTTAATAACCTTGAATGTTTGTGCGGACTTGTTCATGGATGTCATTCATTCTTCTCCGTAAGTCCGTACATTGTCCTCCCGGGCTAGATCTTCACCAGGTTTACTGCCAAATATCAGGAGGCAGGATAAGCGCAACTCCCGCCCGAATAAGATGTTAGCTGGTGTCTGCCCTGTTGTCTCATGCACGGATGAACGGTAAGCCAACAAGAACAGATGAAGATGTCGGTCTCAGTCTCGTTGATGGTTAGAGACTACCTTCGACAAATACCGATTTATTGTTCTATTCATCCGTTCAACCATGCCATCAGACTGCGGGTGTAATGCACTAGTTCTGGTTTTCCTTATTCCTAATATCTTACAGATATTTTGGAACAGAGCAGACTCGAAATTCCTTCCTTAGTCGGAATGTATCTCTCGCGGTACACCAAATCGGCAGATACATTCTTTTACCAAAACTTCAGCCACCGTTACAGCGTTCTGGTTGGGTAATGGGTAGGCCTCAACCCACTTAGTGAAGTAGTCCATTACTACTACTATGTATTTATTTCCCTCGTCAGTTTCTGGGAATGGTCCAGCCACGTCAATCGCAATGCGTTCAAAGGGACTTCGAACGTTATATTGGCGCATTGGAGCTCTTCTTTTCCTATGTGGCCCATTACTTCCCGCGCAGACCACACATTTCTTGCACCACTCTTTAACATCTTCTTTGCAATTTACCCAGTATAATCGTTGGCACACTCTCTCAAGGGTTTTATTCACTCCAAAATGTCCTCCATCAGATCCGTCGTGGATCTCTTTCAATACTTCCGGTACTCTTTTCCTAGGGATTATCAACTGGGTCCTACTCTTAGTACCTTCAGTATTCTCTACGATACGTTTCAGGAGGCCTTCTTCAACCACAATAGAGTCCCCGCGTATGGTGGCGGCACGAGAACTAGTGTCACGACTACTTGCTAAGTATGTGTGTAAGTAATATTAAAGCATACTTTACCCCGCTTTATTAGTAGTACATGATATCAGAAATATACTCAAAAACTACTTCTTGTAGTTAATCTAGGAACTGACGCTTGTAGAGGTCGATTGGGGCGGCACAATTTGAACAGCCTATTGACGGCAAATGTGTAAATCCACCACTGCTTTCAAACACTAGTAATGTTTGATTAAAAATAACAAAAGCCTAACTATATGTTTGTTAATTATTTTAAGAACACTTTTGGCAATACGATTATAATAATAAATTAATTTTGACAATTCTAGTATAACTACCACTGTCTTCAGTTAATTTCATTTAGAAATATTTGGTTTTTATTTTGTTACTCAAAATATTTGGAAACACTGATTGGAATAAAATAGGAGTTTATTTAATTTCATAATACCTATATTATTGACAATTATAAAATTACTATCCCTGTGGGCAGTTTACTTCATTTAGGAATATTTGGTCTTTATTTACTTACTTCATAACACATTTGTAACATGGACTGACAGAATTTAAAGTGTCAAAATTTATAATAATTAAATACGTTAGAAGAGGGCCGTATTCTTTATGAAACTGCTAATTTTTAATAAGCCGTTAAAAATAAATATAAGGTTAAAAATGAAAGGTCGGTTACAAAATATATTTTTAACGGATCCTTTAAAAAAATCTGCTTATGTGTGTATACTAATAACAATAATAATAATTATTATTATCTCTTTATATCTTTGGATATGAGATCATTTCGTGAGGTATACCTTCAATCCAGAATTACCAGAGAAAAAGAGAATTATTCTGAATTTTTTTCTTAAATTAATTATATTCCTGAATTTTGGATACATTTACTGGAAAATAGTTGAATATTTTTAGGCCAATATTATTACGACTCTTATTTGTTAAATTTATTCTACAATATAGAATTCTGAATTTATCTTTCTTAGGGGTATCGTGGGAATGAATATTTTTGTTTAGTACATAATTATTTTTGGTTTTAAAAATAAGGAGAGCGGGTTTGAGTATGAAAATACTCAGCAATGTTAGAATATTATACGAAAAAAATAATTGACTACAAGTAGATAAACTATTGATGCCTGCAATACAACGAATAGCCTGTTTCTGAGCAATAAAGACATGAGATACCCATGCGGAATCACCCTTTAACGTAATTGCGTATCTCAACCGGGATTCAATTAAAACAAAGTAGAACATTTTTAGCTGGATAATACTGACATAGTTTTTCATATATGTAAGCAGATAACATGACCTATTTACAGTCATTATAATTATGTATTCAAAAATTGAAAACAAGAAAAAAAAACATAAATACGAATTATGTAACAGTTCACTTATTTGCAACAGTGACTATTAAACATCTGGGAAAATGATATTTTTGAGAAAACCTATCTTTTTTATATTTCTATCTGCAACGGAGGTGAGAAAAACTATCTACTTATTTAATAAATGGGTATTTATAATATTTGTCATCAATTTAATAGACCATTCACGACATGCTGTGTTAATCCAAAATTCTAACCGTACGCAATATCAATCTGAGAACTTCCATGCCCAAAAAAGTGGAGAGTGGTCAGTACTTTTAGAAATTTGGTACATACTTTATATGTACCTCGGATGGCATATACGGTTCCAATAAATAAATTACAAAACGTGTTGTTTTAATATTCAGTCAAAACGGCTTCATAAACTTGAAATTGAGTAGTGTAAATGCATTACTTAAATCATTTAAATGATTGTGATTAACTCTAACATTTTGAACACAAAATTATTTTCAGTGCTTTTTTGTAAATTACTCTCACATTATTGTATTAGAATAAGATTAATAATTCCGTCTAATGCCGTTTTCTATTAATTGACGTTTTAAATCATAATGTTAATTTTTAATATCATCTAGAAAGGCGCCTCAAATTTTTATTGATTTAACGGTTTTTTTTTTTGCAGGATCTGTTAAAATTTTAATGGATTAGCCTATATATATAATTGCAAAACAATTTTAAAGCCTATTCAATTTTTAACAGGCTTTAAAATATAGCGGAACTGTTACAGAATACACTACAGTTTAAACTTAAAATATTTGTAAAACATTTGCTCAAGACTATTATTTATGATATTATTTTCAAATCTTTGATATCAATATTACATAAGAAGATGTAATTATTTAAATTATTGAATGTCAACTGGAACATGATCGCGGGCGTGGTTTAAAATTGAGCATTTAGGTATTTTAACAATTTTTGTACCTGAGCATATGATCGTTCATCTTCATATTGATGTTTAATTGTTGTCTAAGAGTTAGTATCAAATCGTGACTTCGAATTACAAATTGAACTTCCTACTAACTTTTTTGAACAAGAAAACTAACTTGATTTTTGTGAATTGTTGAAAAATGAATTTGAAGAACTGAATGAAGTAAATTCCAGCATGAAAGAAATTAAAGGTTAAAAATTTTTTAAAATCGTCCGATAAAATTAGAACTTTTAAAGGCAATATATAATTTTTGAAATTGGGTTGGAAATGTTTACAAGAACACCGAAACACTTGCTAAAGTTAAGTATACTGATTTTTAACTATTTTCCAGATATATATCGATAGTTTGACTGGATACGTTGCGAATGAAATATTCTGAATTTTTATTAGAATCCTTTTGGATATTTATTCATAATAAATATCGCAATATAGGAGTCAGAGAACATTAAGTTTTAGTTCAATTTTCTATCACATGTGTGAATGTGACCTAAGATTTCTACGTTCGTTAGCATCACAACTAAAAAGGGAGAACCCAGATACAAAGGAAATATGTATCTAGCCCATTTATCACATGTTTCCTAAATTAATCAAATGTCTTTAAAATTTCGTGCACGGAATGATGGGAGTACCGGAAATTTTATATTATTCAATTGGGGTGCGCTCACATCAAAAACTTCGAGAACCACTGCTGTAGGCCATTACAAAAATTAAGCATTTGTCGTGATTAATCTATAAAAAGTGAAATAGATTAAAAGATCCCTGGGTCTCGTCAGCCTGTATTGAGTGCTTTCATTTGATACCAAACACGACGTTTTTTTAAACATTTCGAAAAGAATACAAAAGACAATCGACAAGAAACATTATTATCACTTCCACACGTCAGCTCTCATCTAGTGCTTTCATTTAATGTCAAACAAGATATACTTCCGAGAACATTTTGAAAAAAAAAAAAACAAAATTAACGACATCGAACATGTTTGTCATTTCTGCACGCCAGCCATTATTTAGTGCTTTCATTTGATACCAAACACGACATACTTGTAAAAATTCCTTGCAGAAAACAAAAAGCAATCGATGTACAATATTTTTGTCATTTCTGCACGCCAGCCCACATCGAGTACTTTCATTTAATATTAAACCCGACATATTACTAAGAACTTGTTTCAAAGAAACAAATGACAATATACACATGTCATTTCTGCCAGCCCTCATCTAGTGCTTTCATTTAATACTAAACACGATATAATTTTGACAATTTTTGCAAAAAAAAAAAGCCGATCGACATTGTAAATTTTGCATATTTGTTTATAAGGACCTTTCGTTACATTTGATGTTAAAACACGACTATTTTTTTAAGACTCTTCAAAACAACAAAAGCCTATCATTTTGTTATTATCAATAATTATATGAACTCTTTCGACAACACTGATTAAAATAAAATTTGAAGTAATTTTTAATTTATATATTAATTTTGACAATCCTGCAATACATAAGTGCAACAGTCTGCAGTTAAGTTCTTTTAGAAATATTTGGTTTTTATAGTTACTTGATAACATATTTGACAACACTGATTGGGATAAAATTGGAAATTATTTAAATTTTGTAAAATATTATTTTCAATCTTAAATTACAATCACTGTATTCGTTTTAGTTCATTTAGGAATATTTAGTTTTTATTTAATTACTTCTCAACAAATTTGGCAACATTGACGGATGTAAAACGAAACGTCAAAATTTATAATAATTAAATGAGTTACGTTATAATCTTAAAATAATTGTAAAACCTTTGCTCGAGACTATAATTCATTGTTTTCAATTCTTTGATATCAATATTTTATAAGAAGATATAATCGTTACAGTTCATAGATTGATTGTCAAAAAAAACGGATGACAGCTTTATTCTTCTTAAATTTAGGCAAGGTCTTTAGAATCTACTATATCAATGTACCAATTTTACACATTTTTTTATTTTGTTCCACGGAAACCACTCACAGTAAAAATACGAGACCTCCAAAAACCAATACTTCACATTAGTCCCCACAAATTAAAAAAAATACAACAATCATATGCGTGATTTTGGACGTAGCCTTTTACAAAAATTTTTCGATAATCGTGTTGAATCTCTAAAGAGTAAGATGTATAGTGAATCAACTCAATTAGTTTAATCAATTACCAAAAAAAAGAAAGCGATTGCTTAGCTACCTTAAGCATCTCGAAGGCTCTGGCGTCAGTTAACTATTTATATTTAATGGCTAACTTTACACAGTAACTTTCATCGAGAGCTTTCATTTTATACCAAACATGATATACTTCCGACAACTTTTCAAGAAAACAAAAAGAAATCGACATCGAATCCTTTCAACACGAAATATTTTTTGCAAAAAATAAAAGGCAATCAACACGGACCATTTTTTTCAATTCCGCACGTTGAACCTTAGTCAGAATGTGTGAAGTGTTGACAATAATAAATATGCATCATCAGTTATTATCTCAAGAGTGATACGTGACAGGAGAGAAGTTAGCTTCTGAAGAGTTTATCTGGGCGGGATTTCTAACGCCTTACTGTAAGCAACAAAGAATATCCACACGTAGATCGGACAACGAATCAGACAGTAAACGTAAACATGTAGAGCAACAGAACGGATATTTTTAAAGACCATAAAAACAATAAAGATACCCTCAAAAACAGATAAGCCCACTGACATGTCCGACATGAAAGAGCTAATGAACACTTTGTTACAAGAAATTAAAGTACGCAGGGAAAAACAAGAATACAAGCATCCAATAAGTAAGGTTATAGACAAAAATATTGTTATGAAGAAGGAAATATAGAATATTAAAAAACTGGTGGGTAATCTAGACTAAATGAACAAGCTGGAATTTATATAAATAACGATTTGACGAACAGGGTACAGGATATACAAAAAATTATTAGGAAAAATAGTATATAACGAGAAGAAAGCCAACAAACAAATAAAAATTAAATGCCAACATCTAATTATAGACGGAGAAATATTTACATGGAATGAGAATAGTAATAAATTGAAAGAAACAGAAGCAGAACCAAACTACGGTCCAAAAAAGTCAATAAAATAATAAAAAGAATAAAAATCTCGGACTAATATACAGGCAACGAAAGATATGAATAGATACAGTAAGAAAAACATTTGGAAACTACTAACATGGGATGGTAGAAGTATGATCGGAAATAAACATGAATTATTCGATGAATTTAATGAATTAAATATATGTATCAGAAGTAACAGAAACAAAAACAAAGGGAAAGGAGAAACAATTATAAATAATAGGCATATGTTGATTTACAATGGAATACCGAAAGACAACAGAGCAGCTGCAGGAGTTACTTGCCTAATAAATAAAGAGCTAATAAAGTACGTCAAATCCTGGGAAGGATGTAGCGAGAGAATCCTAAAAACTGAGTTGAATAGAAAAAGAAAGTGAGAAAACAATAATAATAATAAGAAAGATGTTCTTGGAGAATTGAGTCAATTTATTAAAATACAATTTACACCAACACTTCGACTTCAAATAAGTCTTCTTCAGGGTGCTAGTCAAACATACAATGAACCACATTAACAAAGAACAAATTTTACTCTTCAAGGGACAACACAAAGTATAACACATCTACATCATTCAATATTATTCAATCATACACAAGATCAAACATAAAATTTGTAAATTTGCAATGTTTTAGTTTGCTTTTATTCACAGATGAAGATAATCAGATACAATACAATACAAATAGAGGAAATAAAAAGAAGCGCTACGAATACTCAAAAATAGGAAAGCAGCACAGGACGTGACAAAATTACGCCAGAAATGTTAAAGTACAGGGCAAAAAAAGCATCGAAACATTGTTAGCAAATTTCAACACAACTTGAAATGGAGATAAAATACCAAACGATTGGAAATTAGCATAAATTTTGCCAAGTCACAAGAAAGGGGAAACGAAAGAATCCAACAACTACAGAGGCATATCGTTACTGAGTACGGCACTAAAAGTAAGTAAAGAATATTAGAAAAAAGATTGAGATACAAAACAGAATTAACAATGTACGAAGCACAACGTGGACTTAGGAAAGGGCGCAATAGCCAAGACCATACATTCACAGCTAAGGACTTAATACATAAGATTATGACCACTAACACAAACACATACATGATATTCTTAGATCTAGAAAAAGCGTTTGACAGAGTACACAGAGAGACAATGTGGAAAATTCTAAAAAGAAAAGGTGTGAGCAACAATCATCTAAATGTTATAAAAGGACTGTATAACAAAAATATAAACTACGTAATTACACAAAATAGGAAAAGCGATGTCTTTGGAATAAAGAACGGTTTAAGACAAGGAGGAGTAATGGGCTCAGTCTTATTTACGATATTTAAGGAAGAGATAATAAAGGGATGCGATATAAATTAAATAAGATACATGTAGTGTACAGAAATCTAAAACCAATACAAATATTAATGTGCTTAGGCCGATGACGTAGTAGTTAATACCTGGAACGAAATTATAAAGACTTACCAAAATAATGATAATCGCTAACGAACTAACAAGAGGTAATATAACAGTAAATAGTGAAACAATAGAACAAGTTAATAAATTCCTATATTTATGCAAAATAATAGATAGTTATGGCACACAAGATGTGAACATAAATAAGAGAATAATTAAAACAACAAAAATATATCACGCAATGAATCATAATTTTATAAGAAAAAAAAGATATAAGTAACAAAACAAAAAAGACGGTATTCAACACAAGATATAGAGCAATATTGACTGTGTGAATCATGGATATTGTCAAATAGAATGAAAAGTAAAATTCAGGCGAAAAAAAAAACCATAAATACCTAAGAAGCGTTAAAGAAATAACAAAGTTAAAGTAAGTGATGAATGTATGGGAAGAACTTCAATGCAAGCTAATACTAGATTTTATGGATACAAGGCATCTGGAGGGGACACATGATGCGAAAGAACGTTATCAAATTCTTCTGAAAGAATTATTAAACTTTTATCTTACATCCCTATTGTATACACATAGATGAGACTGTAATTTGCTATATCATTATTACATGTGTTATAGAAAGGTACATATGCTATATGGTGTAACCAAAGACAAGAATGAAATATATATATTTTCAAATATTTAAAAAAATTTGAATATGCAATTTGTGTTCAGACTGTGTTTCGTTAATTAAATCTACAACAAAATTTATTTATACAATATGATGTCATCAATCCCTCACTCCCACCGATATGAAACACACGATTACGGTTGTGTAATAAGAAATGAATATAATTCAAAAATAAGCAAAAATATATAACGACATAGACAGCTGCGTTGGCAATCGATGAAAAGTGACTACGATGCAATTATGCTACAATCAGGTGTTAGTACTTTTCCACTGTAGTTACTATAATTCTGCTGATAGGTAAAACTTCAGCAGATTAACTCAGGGACAGACAATAGGTAGATCATCTTAAGAGTTGAACCCAAAGATTCGGGTCTTCAGAACTCAATTGTAGAGTCTAAATTTTTTTGTAATGTTAAGCAAATCCGTGTATTTAATTAATACTAGATTGGAAAGTTAAGAATATTTATAACTGGGCCCGGTTAGGTAAGAAGTCACTTAAGAGTGTAATGCACCCTTACTGCTAGTAGTGCAGTGCGGGGTCGGGTGAAGACGGGTTGAGTACCTGGGATAATAAAATTTCGCTTTCATACTAAGAGTGCAGTGGTTCGGTACTTTTCGTTATTTTCCGTTGAAACACTAGAAACGCCAAGCATGAATGGATACACGTTTCGCATTCATACAAAAATGAAAAGTTTTAGAACAGATGTCCGTAACTTACTAGTCGAAAATCTAAGCCTCCGTTATCGTGCGCTATACCCCGGACTTTTTCCTGTACAAATAATTTTTACATGGTCTTATAGGAAATTTTTCGACGGATCTATAGGTATTGAGCGCGACATTCCATCTTATTGCGAACATTCAAAAATCCACATTTTTCCAAAAAATCATACATTTTCTTGATATTCACATTTTTTAAATTTAACTTGTTTTATCTCGGAAGTTACTTGGAATATTTTGATTATTTTTGCAGGAAAATGTGTCTGTATGTATTATGAATGTATTTAAAATATAAAAATATAATGGTTTTGTTAAAGACATACTTAAAAAAATTAAAACTAACTGCAGAACAAGCCAATTTTGCATTTTGTAGTGCAATTTTCAGTGATCAAGCAACGTTTCAGTCTGAAGAGATAGACCTCCATATACTGATCCAAACTTTCAGAAAAGGTACCAAAGAGGTTTTTTAATTTGAAATTTTTTTAAAAATATATTTCATTTTTCAGTTACAGCGAGGAAAAGTTAAACCGTATATTCAACCACTATACGCACGGGGTTGTATTGCTATTTACTGTGTGAAGCCGCTAAGCATATTACACTGTAGGTACACTCAGCCGACAGCTTGTACTTTTATAGCAATAAACACTCTAATTTATAAATTTTCAAAATCAACACCTTTTAGTCTTAGTATTATGTTTACTAGCGAATGCTCAGCTACGCTGAGCGTTCCCTAGGCCTCCGGCGTCAGTGAAATATTAACATTTGAAAGCTAATTTTATTTCTGCAAGGCAGGTCTTGTCGAATGCTTTCATTTAATATCAAATACGGTGTACTTCCGGCAAGTAATTGTAAAAAAACAAATGCAGTACATCTTGGCAATTTTTTGTCACTTTTGCACATCAGCCCTCATCAAGACATTTAATTTGATACCAAACACGACATATTTCTAACATCTTTTTCCAAAAAACAAAAACGGGTCAACATGAACCATTTCTGTCAATTTTACATGTCAGCTCTCATCAAGACCTTTCATTTTATACCAAACACGATATACTTCTGACAACTTTCTGCAAAAAAGAAAAGCCGATCAACATAAAACATTTTTGTTAATTCTCGACATCAGCACTCAATGAGACCTTTCATTAGATAGCAAACACGACATTCGATTAACTTTTTGCATAAAACAAAAGCCGATCAACATAAACCGTTTTTGTCAGTTCTGCACGCGAGCCCTCAACAAGACCTTTTATTTGAGACCATACATGATATACTGTATACAACTTTTTGCAAAAAACAAAAGCCGATCGACATAGATCATTTTTCTCAAATTTCTACGCGAGCCCTCGCCGAGACCTTTCATTAGATACCAAACACGACATATGTCTATTAACTTTTTGCATAAAACAAAAGCCGAGCAACATGGAAAATTTTCTTTTTTGTACACCAGCCCTCACCGAGACTTTTCATTCGATACAAAACACAACATATTTCTGATAACATTTTGCAAAAAACAAATTCTAATCGTCGTAGAATATTTTTGTCATTCGTGCAGACCAATCCACATTGTGTTGTTTTATTAAAATCCAAGGACGACCTACTTGTAACAACTTTTTGCGCAAAACAAATGCAGATCGACGTGACATATTTTTCTTTGTCATTTCAAAACCGGCCCTTATGGTTTTTTTTTTCTTTTGATATCAAACACAGCAAAGTGTAGAATTTATTTTATTTACGAATATTTTATTTTTATTTAGTTACCTACTTCATAATTTGGCAACACTGTTTGTGTTAAAAAGTAGTAGTTAATTCTTAAATTTATAAATTAATATTGTCAATCCTAATACAACTGCCACCGTCTTCAGTGAAGTTAGTTTAGGAATATTCGGTTTTTATTTAGTTACTTCATCACACATTTGGCAACATTGACTTTTGACATTGGAAACGTCAAAATTTATATTAATTAAATACGTTAAGTTTTAAACTTAAATTAATTGCAACACCTTTGCTCAAGACTATTATACATGTTCTATAAAAAGTTATAATCGTTTAAAGTTCATAGACAGATTGTCAAAAGTGAAGGATGACCTTGTGACTTTTCTTAAATTTAGACATGGCTACTACGATCCATTGTTTCAAGTTATTAATTTTGAACAGTTTTTATTTTTTTACACAAGAACCACTTACAGTAAAAATATGAGACCCCCAAAAGGCACAGCTACACATTATTCCCTGCAATCTAAAAAAAATTTACAACAATCCCTTTGATGATTCAGGCAGTTCGGCTTGTGACAAAATTTGGCGATCGTCGTGAAGAAAATAAATAAACATCACGACACATGCCTTTTAGTATATAGGACTATATAGCTAATTTCATTTCTACAAGGCGGTTCATGACGAATGTTTTAATTTAATACCAGACACGGTGTATTTCCAGCTAATTGTACAAAAACAAATGCAGATCGACTTGGCAATTTTTTGTCACTTCTGCAAATTAGCCTTCAACCGATATTTAATTTGATACCAAACATGCCATACTTCTGACAACTTTTTCCAAAAAACAAAAGCGGGGTAACATGAACCATTTCTGTCAATTTTGCATGTCAACTCTCATCGAGACCTTTCATTTTATACCAAACACGATATACTTCTGATAACTTATCATATCTGCTCGCCTGTCCTCATCGAGTCTTCTTATTTGATTCCAAGCACGATATACTTGTTACAACTTTTTGCAGAAAACAAAAGCCGATTAACATAGACCATTTTCGTCAGTTCTGCACGCGAGCCCTCAACAAGACCTTTCATTTGAGACCAAACATGATATACTTTATACGACTTTTTGCATAAAACAAAAGCCGATCGACATAGATCATTTTTGTCAATTCTCTACGCGAGCCCTCGCCGAGACATTTCTTTCGATACTAAGCACGACATATTTCTGACAACTTTGAGGAAAAAACAAAAGCCGATCGTTATAGATCATTTTTGTCAATTCTCTACGCGAGCCTTCGCCGAGACCTTTTTTTCGATACTAAGCACGACATATTTCTGACAACTTTGTGGAAAAAACAAAAGCCGATCGTTATAGATCATTTTTGTCAACTATCTACGCGAGCCCTCGCCGAGACCTTTCATTCAATACCAAGCATGACATATTTCTGACAACTTTTTGCAAAAAACAAAAGCCGATTGGCATAGATCATTTTTGTCAATTTTGCTCCCCAGTCCTCATCGAGACCTTTCATTAGATACCAAACACGACATACTTATATTAACTTTTTGCATAAAACAAAAGCCGATCAACATACACCATTTTCGTCAGTTCTGCACGCGAGCCCTCAACAAGACCTTTCATTTGAGACCAAACATGATATACTCTATACGACTTTTTGCATAAAACAAAAGCCCATCGACATAGATCATTTTTGTCAATTCTCTACGCAAGCCCTCGCCGTGACATTTCTTTCGATACTAAGCACGACATATTTCTGACAACTTTGTGGAAAAAACAAAAGCCGATCGTTATAGATCATTTTTGTCAATTTTCTACGCGAGCCCTCGCCGAGACCTTTCTTTCGATACTAAGCACGACATATTTCTGACAACTTTGTGGAAAAAACAAAAGCCGATCGTTATAGATCATTTTTGTCAATTATCTACGCGAGCCCTCGCCGAGACCTTTCATTCGATACCAAGCATAACATATTTCTGACAACTTTTTGCAAAAAACAAAAGCCGATTGGCATAGATCATTTTTGTCAATTCTGCTCCCCAGTCCTCATCGAGACCTTTCATTAGATATCAAACACGACATACTTCTATTAACTTTTTGCATAAAACAAAAGCCGATCAACATAGAAAATTTTCATTTCTGCAAACCAGGCCTTTCCGAGACTTTTAATTCGATACCAAACACGACATATTTCTGACAACATATTGCAAAACACCAATTCTAATCGACGTAGAACATGTTTGTAATTCGTGCACACCAGTCTACATTGTGTCATTTCATTAAAACCCAAAGACGACCTACTTCTAACAATTTTTTGCGAAAAACAAATGCAGATCGACATGACACATTTTTTTGTCATTTCAAAACCGGCCCTTATTGTTTTCTTTCTTTTGATATCAAATACAGCGAAGTGTTTAATTTATTTTATTTAGGAATATTTGATTTTTATTTAGTTACTTCATAATTTGGCAACACTGTTTGTAGTTAATTTTTAAATTTATAAATTACCATCGGCAATTTTAAAATAACAGATTTTATCTTCAGTTTAGTTCCTTAAGGAATATTTGGTTTTTATGTAGTTACTTCATGACACATTTGGAAACACTGTCTGTACATTTAAACGTCAAAAATTAGAAATTTTAAATTCGCCACGAAAGACACTAAAATTTTTTGTGAAATAATTGCTCATGTGTACAATGAATAACAATGCTTTCATATTTTTGATATCTTGCTTCTGACTTGTCAAACATGACAGCTAGTAGTTGGCATTCACTTGAAATTTTCCAATGCTTGCTTGATCTATTGTTTCAAAGTACCAATTTCATAAAGTTTAAATTTTTTTACACAAAAACCACACACAGTAAAAATATAAAAACTAAAAAGGAAATTAATTTGAATCAAGCTCTATAATATGGTGCAAAAATCATTAAAATCGGATAATCAGTTTATGCTGTAGCCCGTTGCAAAATTTTGGCGATCGTCTGATGAAAATATATATTTGAAAAATTGTCTAAGCCTTTTAGTATATAGGACTATCGAATTCTCGGCTACGCCGAGCATTCCCTAGAGCTCCGCTGTCAGTGCAAAAAACAAATGCCGATCGACATGAAACAATTATTTCATATTTGCACGTCAGGACTCACCGAGACCTTTCATTAGATTGCAAACACGATATACTTCTAATAATATTTTGCAAAAAACAAAAGCCGGGCGACATGAAACATTTTTGTCATTTATGTACCCCAACTCTCACCGAGACCTTTCATTTGATACCATACACGACATACTTCTGACAACTTTCTGCATTAAACAAAAGTCGATCGACATGAAAAATTTTTATCATATCTACACGCTAGCCCACACCCAGACTTTTCATTTGATACCAAACACTATATACTTGTGACAACCTTTTTCAAAAAACAAAAGCCGATCGACATAGCACATTTTTTGTCAATTCTGCACGCTAGCCCTCTTTGAGACCTTTCATTTGATACCAAACACGACATACTTCTGACAACTTTTTGCACAAAACAAAAGCCGATCGACATGGAACATTTTTGTCAATTCTGCACGCTAGCCCTCAAGGAGACTTTTCATTTGATACCAAACACCACACATTTCTGACAACTTTTTGCGAAAAACAAATACCGATCGACATGGCACAATTTTATCAATTCTGCACGCTAGCCCTCTCCGAGACCTTTCATTTGATATCAAACACGATATACTTCTGACAACTTTTTGCAAAAAAACAAAAACCGATCGATATAGTATATTTTTGTCAATTCTGCAGGCTAGCCCTCAACGAGACCTTTCATTTGATACCAAACACGACATACATCTGACAACTTTTTGCATAAAACAAAAGCCGATCGACATGGAACATTTTTGTCAATTCTGCACGCTAGCCCTCTCCGAGACCTTTTATTTGATATCAAACACGACATACTTCTGACAACTTTTTGCAAAAAACAAAAGCCGATCGACATGGAACATTTTTGTCAATTCTGCAGGCTAGCCCTCTCCGAGACCTTTCATTTGATACCAAACACGACATACTTCTGACAACTTTTTGCACAAAACAAAAGCCGATCGACATGGAACATTTTTGTCAATTCTGCACGCTAGCCCTCAACGAGACCTTTCATTTGAGACCAAACTCGACATATCTTTGAGAATTTTTTGCAAAAACAAAAGCCGATCAACATTGACCTTTTTTTTTAATTCTACACGCCAGCCCTTATCGAGCTTTTTCATTTGATACCAAACACCACATACTTCTCACATTTTCCAAAAAACAAAAGCCGTTCGATATAGAACATTTTTGTTCATTCTGCACGCTAGCCCTCATCGTGACCTAGCCTAATATAACAAATTTATGTCATTCGCGCACACCAGTCCGTATTGTGTCGTTTCCTTAAAACCCAAGGACGACCTACTTCTAACAACTTTTTACGAAAAACAAATGTAGATCGACATGACTCATTTTTTTTTTCATTTTAAAACTGGCCCTTATGGTTTTCTCTCTTTTGAAAACAAACACAGCAAAGTATTCAATTTATTTTATTTAGGAATATTTGACTTTTATTTAGTTACTTTATAATTTGGCAACACTGTTTGTATTAAAAAATAGTAGTTAATTTTTAAATTTATAAATTAATATTGGCAGCCCTAATACAACTGCCACCGTCTTCAGTGAAGTTAGTTTAG
This sequence comes from Stenolophus ochropezus, assembly GCA_035578165.1. Lineage (NCBI taxonomy): Eukaryota > Metazoa > Arthropoda > Insecta > Coleoptera > Carabidae > Stenolophus > Stenolophus ochropezus. The sequence goes on from JAQOWZ010000017.1 coordinate 24,959,215, forward strand.
GAATATTTGGTTTTAATTTAATTACTTCATCACACATTTGGCAACATTGACTTTTGACATTGGAAACGTCAAAATTTATATTAATTAAATACGTTATGTTTTAAACTTAAATAAGTTGTAACACATTTGCTCAGGTCTATTATTCATGAAATTGTTTTTAAATCTTTGATATCAATGTTCTATTAAAAGATATAATCATTTAAAGTTCATAGGCAGATTGTCAAAAGTGACGGATGACGGCGTGATTCTTCTTAAAGTTAGACATGGCCTCTGGGATCCATTGTTTCAAGGCAGCATTTGTGCAAAATTTTAATTTTTTACACGAAAATTACTAATAGTAAAAATATGAGACACCCAAAAGGCACCAGATCTCATTAGCCCCCACATATTAAAAAAAAAATTATAACAATCACTTGCATGGTTCAGGCTGTAGGCGATTACAAAAGTTACTCGATGCTCGTGATGAATCTATAGATAGTGAATCTAATCGTTTAGTATATGGACTAGCGAATTCTCGGCTACGCCGAGCATTCCCTAGAGCTCCGCTGTCAGTGCAAAAAACAAATGCCGATCGACATGAAACAATTATTGCATATTTGCACGTCAGGCCTCACCGAGACCTTTCATTAGATTGCAAACACGATATACTTCTAATAATATTTTGCAAAAAACAAAAGCCGGTCGACATGAAACATTTTTGTCATTTATGTACCCCAACTCTCACCGAGACCTTTCATTTGATACCATACACGACATACTTCTGACAACTTTCTGCATTAAACAAAAGTCGATCGACATGAAACATTTTTATCATATCTACACGCTAGCCCACACCCAGACTTTTCATTTGATACCAAACACTATATACTTGTGACAACCTTTTGCAAAAAACAAAAGCCGATCGACATAGCACATTTTTTGTCAATTCTGCACGCTAGCCCTCTTCGAGACCTTTCATTTGATACCAAACACGACATACTTCTGACAACTTTTTGCATAAAACAAAAGCCGATCGACATGGAACATTTTTGTCAATTCTGCACGCTAGCCCTCAACGAGACTTTTCATTTGATACCAAACACCACACATTTCTGACAACTTTTTGCAAAAAACAAATACCGATCGACATGGCACATTTTTATCAATTCTGCACGCTAGCCCTCTCCGAGACCTTTCATTTGATATCAAACACGATATACTTCTGACAACTTTTTGCAAAAAACAAAAACCGATCGATATAGTACATTTTTGTCAATTCTGCACGCTAGCCCTCTCCGAGACCTTTCATTTGATATCAAACACGACATACTTCTGACAACTTTTTGCAAAAAACAAAAGCCGATCGACATGGAACATTTTTGTCAATTCTGCAGGCTAGCCCTCTCCGAGACCTTTCATTTGATACCAAACACGACATACTTCTGACAACTTTTTGCACAAAACAAAAGCCGATCGACATGGAACATTTTTGTCAATTCTGCACGCTAGCCCTCAACGAGACCTTTTATTTGAGACCAAACTCGACATATCTTTGAGAAATTTTTGCAAAAACAAAAGCCGATCAACATTACCTTTTTTTTTAATTCTACACGCCAGCCCTTATCGAGCCTTTTCATTTGATACCAAACACCACATACTTCTCACAACATTTTCTAAAAAACAAAAGCCGTTCGATATAGAACATTTTTGTTCATTCTGCACGCTAGCCCTCATCGTGACCTAGCCTAATATAACAAATTTATGTCATTCGCGCACACCAGTCCGTATTGTGTCGTTTCCTTAAAACCCAAGGACGACCTACTTCTAACAACTTTTTACGAAAAACAAATGTAGATCGACATGACTCATTTTTTTTTTTTCATTTTAAAACTGGCCCTTATGGTTTTCTCTCTTTTGAAAACAAACACAGCAAAGTATTCAATTTATTTTATTTAGGAATATTTGACTTTTATTTAGTTACTTTATAATTTGGCAACACTGTTTGCATTAAAAAATAGTAGTTAATTTTTAAATTTATAAATTAATATTGTCAACCCTAATACAACTGCCACCGTCTTCAGTGAAGTTAGTTTAGGAATATTTGGTTTTAATTTAGTTACTTCATCACACATTTGGCAACATTGACTTTTGACATTGGAAACGTCAAAATTTATATTAATTAAATACGTTATGTTTTAAACTTAAATTAGTTGTAACACATTTGCTCAAGTCTATTATTCATGATACTGTTTTTAAATCTTTGATATCAATGCTGTATTAAAAGATATAATCATTTAAAGTTCATAGGCAGATTGTCAAAAGTGACGGATGACGGCGTGATTCTTCTTAAAGTTAGACATGGCCTCTGGGATCCATTGTTTCAAGGCAGCATTTGTGCAAAGTTTTAATTTTTTACACGAAAACTACTAATAGTAAAAATATGAGACACCCAAAAGGCACAAGATCTCATTTGCCCCCACATATTAAAAAAAAATTATAACAATCACTTGTCTGGTTCAGGCTGTAGGCGATTACAAAAGTTACTCGATGCTCGTGATGAATCTATAGATATATAGTGAATGTAATCGTTTAGTATATAGGACTAGCGAATTCTCGGCTACGCCGAGCATTCCCTAGAGCTCCGCTGTCTGTGCAAAAAACAAATGCCAATCGACATGAAACAGTTTTTTTATATCTGCACGTCTGCCCTCACCGAGACCTTTTATTAGATTCCAAACACGATATACTTCTATTATCTTTTGCAAAAAACAAAAGCCGGTCGACATGAAACATTTATATCAATTATGCACGCCAGTCCTTACCGAGACCTTTTATTTGATACCAAACACATCATACTTCTGACATTTTTTTTGCATAAAAAAAGTCGATTACCATGAAACATTTTTGCAATTTCTACAGGCTAGCCCACACCGAGAGCTTTCATTTGATACCAGACACCACATACTTCTGACAACTTTTTGCAAAAAACAAAAGCCGATTGACATGGCACATTTTTGTCAATTCTGCACGCTAGCCGTCAACCAGACGTTTTGTTTGAGATAAAACTCGACATACTTTTGAAAACTTCTTGCAGAAAACAAAAGCCGATCGGAATGGAACATTTTTGTCAATTTTGCACGCTAGCCCTCAACGGGACCTTTCATTTGAGACCAAACTCGACATAGTTGTGACAACATTTTGCAAAAAACAAAAACCAATCGACATAACACATTTTTGTCAATTCTGCACGTTAGCCCTTAACCAGACGTTTCATTTGAGAACAAACTCGACATATCTTGGAGAACTTCTTGCAGAAAACAAAAACCGATCGACGTAGTACATTTTTGTCAATTCTGCACGCTAGCCCTCAACGAGACCTTTCATTTGAGACCAAACTCGACATACTTCTAAAAACTTTTTGCAAAAAACAAAAGCCGATCAACATTAACCATTTTTGTTAATTCTACACACCAGCCCTTATCGAAACCTTTCATTTGATACCAAACACCACACACTTGTGACAACTTTTAGCAAAAAACAAAAACCAATCGACATAGCACATTTTTGTCAATTCTGCACGCTAGCCCTCAACGAGACGTTTCATTTGAGACCAAACTCGACATACCTTTGAAAACTTCTTGCAAAAAACAAAAAACGATCGACGTAGTACATTTTTGTCAATTCTGCACGCTAGCCCTCAACGAGACCTTTCATTTGAGACCAAACTCGACATACTTCTAAAAACTTTTTGCAAAAAACAAAAGCCGATCAACATCAACCATTTTTATTAATTCTGCACACCAGGCCTTATCGAAACCTTTCATTTGATACCAAAGTCCACACACTTGTGACAACTTTTTGCAAAGAACAAAAACCAATCGACATAGCACATTTTTGTCAATTCTGCACGCTAGCCCTCAACGAGACGTTTCATTTGATACCAAACTCGACGTACCTTTGAGAAAGTTTTGCAAAAAACAAAAGCCGATCAACAATGATCATTTTTGTTAATTTTACACGCCAGCCCTTATTGAGCCCTTTGATTTGATACTAAACACCACATACTTCTCACAACTTTTTCCAAACACAAAATATTTCTGACAACATTTTGCAATAAACAAATTCTAATCTACGTAGAACATTTTTGTCATTCATGCACACCCGTCCACATTTTGTCGTTTCCTTACAACCCAAGGACGACCTACATCTAAGAACTTTTTACGAAAAACAAATGCAGATCGACATGACACATTTTTTTTGTCATTTCAAAATCGGCCCTTATGGTTTTCTTTCTTTTGATATCAAACAAAGCAAAGTGTTTTAATTTAATTACGAACATTTTTATTTAGTTACTTAATAATTTGGCAACACTGTTTGTATTAAAATAATGTAGTTAATTTTTAAATTTATAAATTACCATCGGCAATCCTAATATACAATAGCCACTGTCTTCAGTGAAATTCATTTAGGAATATTTGTTTTTTGTTTAGTAATTTCATCACACATTTGGCAACATTGACTTATATAATTCGAAACGTCAAAATTTAAAATAGTTAAATGTGTTGTGTAATAAACTTAAAATAATGGTAAAATCTTTGCTCATGACTATTATTCATGACACTGTTTTCAAATCTTTGATATCAATGTTCTATTAAAAGATACAATCATTTAAAGTTCATAGACAGTTTGTCAAAAGTGACGGATAACTGCGTGATTCTTCTTAAAGATAGACATGGCCTCTGGGATCCATTGTTTCAAGGTACCAATTATGCACAGTATTTGATTTTTTACACGAAAACCACTCACAGTAAAAATATGAGACCCCAAAAAGGCCCTATTCCACTTTAAACCAAATCTAATAAAATAATATTAAAATTATTCAATGAATGGTTTGACCTGTACCCGTGAGCAAAATTTTTGCGATGCTCGAGATGAATCCAAATATAGATAGATATATAGATAGTGAATCTATCAAAATAGTATATGATAGCGTATTCTCGGCTACGCCGAGCATTCCCTAGAGCTCCGCTGTCAGTGCAAAAAACAAATGCCGATCAACATGAAACAATTAATTCATATTTGCACGTCAGGTCTCAACAAGACCTTTCATTAGATTGCAAACACGATATACTTCCAATATTTTTTTGCAAAAAACAAAAGCCGGTCGACATAAAACATTTTTGTCATTTATGTACCCCAACCCTAGCCGAGACCTTTCATTCTATACCAAACACGACATATTTCTGACAACTTTTTTTTTGTCAATTTTGCATTTCAGCCCTCAACGAGACCTTTCATTAGATACCAAACACGACATACTTCTATTAACTTTTTGCATAAAACAAAAGCCGATCAACATAGACCGTTTTTGTCAGTTCTGCACGCGAGCCCTCAACAAGACCTTTTATTTGAGGCCAAACATGTTATACTTTATACTACTTTATGCAAAAAACAAAAACCGAACGACATAGATCATTTTTGTCAAATCTCTACGCGAGCCCTCGCCGAGACCTTTCATTAGATACCAAACACGACATACGTCTTTTAACTTTTTGCATAAAACAAAAGCCGATCAACATGGATAATTTTCTTTTTTGTACACCAGCCCTCACCGAGACTTTTCATTCGATATAAAACACATATTTCGAAAAACATTTTGCAAAAAACAAATTCTAATCGACGTAGAATATTTTTGTCATTCGTGCACTCCAATCCACATTGTGTCGTTTCATTAAAATCCAAGGACGACCTACTTGTAACAACTTTTTGCGCAAAACAAATGCAGATCGACGTGACATATTTTTTTTGTCATTTCAAAACCGGCCCTTATGGTTTTTTTTCTTTTGATATCAAACACGGCAAAGTGTTTAGAAATATTCGGTTTTAATTTAGTTACTTTATCACACATTTGGCAACATTGACTTTTGACATTGCAAACGTGAAAATTTGTATTAATTAAATACGTTATGTTTTAAATTTAAATTAGTTGTTACACCTTTGCTCAAGACTAATATACTTCATACTGTATTTACTTCTTTAATATCAATGTTCTATAAAAAGTTATAATCATTTAAAGTTCAGAGACAGATTGTCAAAAGTGACAGATGAACTCGTGACTCTTTTTAAATTTAGACATGGCTACCAGGATCCATTGTTTCAAGTTATTAATTTTGCAGTTTTTATTTTTTTACACAAGAACCACTTACAGTAAAAATATGAGACCCCCAAAAAGCACAACTACACATTATTCCCTGCAATCTAAAAAAAAAAATTACAACAATACCTTTCATGATTTAGGCAGTTAGTCTTGTGACAAAATCGTCGTGATGAAAATAAATAAACATCACGACACATGCCTTTTTAGTATATAGCGACTAGCGAGCATTCCCTAGAGCTCCGCTGTCAGTGCAAAAAACAAATGCCAATCGACATGAAACAATTATTTCATATTTCCACATCAGGCCTCACCGAGACCTTTCATTAGATTGCAAACACGATATACTTCTAATAATTTTTTGCAAATAACAAAAGCCGGTCGACATGAAACATTTTTGTCATTTATGTTCTCCAACTCTCACCGAGACCTTTCATTTGATACCATACACGACATACTTTGACAACTTTCTGCATAAAACAAAAGTCGATCGACATGAAACATTTTTATCATATCTACACGCTAGCCCACACCGAGACTTTTCATTTGATTCCAAACACTATATACTTGTGACAACCTTTTGCAAAAAACAAAAGCCGATCGACATTGACCATTTTCGTTAATTCTGCACACCAGCCTTCATTGAAACCTTTCATTTGATACTAAACACCACACACTTCCGACAACTTTTTGCAAAAAACAAAAACCGATCGACATAGCACATTTTTGTTAATTCTGCACTCTAGCCCTCTACGAGACCTTTCATTTGAAACCAAACACGACATACTTCTGACAACTTTTTGCATAAACCAAACGCCGATCGACATAGAACATTTTTGTCAATTCTGCACGCTAGCCTTCAACGAGTTCTTTCATTTGAGTATAAACTCGACATACCTTTGAGAAATTTTTGCAAAAAACAAAAGCCTATCAACATTGATATTTTTGTTAATTCTACAAGCCAGTCCTTATCGAGCCTTTTCATTTGATACCAAACACCACATACTTCTCACAACTTTTTGAAAAAATACAAAAACCTATCGACATAGCACATTTTTGTCAATTCTGCACGCAAGCCCTCAATAAGACGTTTCATTTGAGACCAAACTCGACATACCTTTAAATACTTTTTGCAGAAAACAAAAGCCGATCGGAATGGAACATTTTTCTCAATTCTGCATGCTAGCCCTCAACGAGACGTTTCATTTGAGACCAAACTCGACATACTTTTGAGAAATTTTTGCAAGAAATAAAAGCCGGTCGAAATGAATCATTTTTGTCATTTATGTAACCCAGCCCTCATCGAGACCTTTCATTTGATACCAAACACGACATACATCTTACAACATTTTGCAATAAACAAATTTTAATCGACGTAGAACATTTTTGTCATTCGTGCACACCAGTCAACATTGTGTCGTTTCATTAAAACTCAAGGTGAAAAACAAATGCAAGTCGACATGACACAATTTTTTGTCATTTCAAAACCGGCTCTTATGGTTTTCATTCTTTTGATATCAAATATTTGATTTTTATTTAGTTACTTCATAATTAATTTTCAAATTTATAAATTAATATTGTCAATCCTAATATAACTTCCACCGTCTTCAGTGAAGTTAGTTTAGGAATATTTGGTTTTAATTTAGTTACTTCATCACACATTTGGCAACATTGACTTTTGACATTGGAAACGTCAAAATTTATATTAATTAAATGCGTTATGTTATAAACTTAAAATATTGGTAAAACCTTTGCTCAGGATTATTATTCATGAAATTGTTTTTAAATCTTTGATATCAATGTGCTATTAAAAGATATAATCATTTAAAGTTCATAGACAGATTGTCAAAAGTGACGGATGACAGCGTGATTCTTCTTAAATTTAGACATGGCCTCTGGGATACATTGTTTCAAGGTACTAATTTTGCACAATTTTAATTTTTTTACACGAAAACCACTGACAGTAAAAATATGAGACCACAAAAGGATCGTAATTCACATTATTCCCTACAATATAAAAAAAAATTACATTAATCTCTTGTATGGTTCAGTCTGAAGCTATTTACAGAAATTAATCGTTTGTCGTGATGAATCTATAAAGAGTGAGATATATTATAGTGAATGTAATCGTTTAGTATAGTGACTAGCGAATTCTCGGCTACGCCGAGCATTCCCTAGAGCTCCGCTGTCAGTGAAAAAAACAAATGCCGATCGACATGAAACAATTATTTCATATTTGCACTTCAGGCCTCTCCAGGACCTTTCGTTAGATTGCAAACACGATATACTTCCAACAATTTTTTGCAAAAAACAAAAGCCGGTCGGCATGAATCATTTTTGTCATTTATGTACCCCAGCCCACACCGAGACCTTTCATTTGATACCAAACACGATATACTTCTGACAACTTTCTACATAAAACAAAAGTGGATCGATGTGAAACATTTTTATCATATCTGCACGCTAGCCCACACCAAGACTTTTCATTTGATACCAAACACTATTTACTTGTGACAACCTTTTGCAAAAAACAAAAGCCGATCGATATTGACATTTTTTGTCAATTCTGCTCACTAGCCCTCTCCGAGACCTTTCATTTGATACCAAACACGACATACTTTTTACAACTTTTTGCATAAAACAAAAGCCGATCGACATGGAACATTTTTGTCAATTCTGCACGCTAGCCCTCAACGAGACCTCTCATTTGGGACCAAACTCGACATACCTTTGAGAACTTTTATTAGCAGAAAACAAAAGCTGATCGGAATGGAACATTTTTGTCAATTCTGCACGCTAGCCCTCAACGAGACCATTTATTAGAGACCAAACTCGACATACTTTTGAGATATTTTTGCAAAAAACAAAAGCCGGTCGACATGAAACATTTTTGTCATTTATGTACCCCAACTCTCACCGAGACCTTTCATTTGATACCATACACGACATACTTCTGACAACTTTCTGCATTAAACAAAAGTCGATCGACATGCAACATTTTTATCATATCTACACGCTAGCCCACACCCAGACTTTTCATTTGATACCAAACACAACATACTTCTGACAACTTTTTGCATAAAACAAAAGCCGATCGACATGGAACATTTTTGTCAATTCTGCACGCTAGCCCTCAACGAGACTTTTCATTTGATACCAAACACCACACACTTCTGACAACTTTTTGCAAAAACAAATACCGATCGACATAGCACATTTTTATCAATTCTGCACGCTAGCCCTCTCCGAGACCTTTCATTTGATATCAAACACGATATACTTCTGACAACTTTTTGCAAAAAACAAAAACCGATCGACATAGTACATTTTTGTCAAATCTGCAGGCTAGCCCACTACGAGACCTTTCATTTGATATCAAACACGATATACTTCTGACAACTTTTTGCAAAAACAAAAACCGATCGACATAGTACATTTTTGTCAATTCTGCAGGCTAGCCCTGTCCGAGACCTTTCATTTGATACCAAACACGACATACTTCTGACAACTTTTTGCATAAAACAAAAGCCGATCGACATGGAACATTTTTGTCAATTCTGCACGCTAGCTTTCAACGAGACCTTTCATTTGAGACCAAATTCGACATATCTTTGAGAAATTTTTGCAAAAACAAAAGCCGATCAATATTGACCTTTTTTCTTAATTCTACACGCCAGCCCTTATCGAGCCTTTTCATTTGATACCAAACACCACATACTTTTACAACATTTTCCAAAAAACAAAATCCGTTCGATATAGAACATTTTTGTTCATTCTGCACGCTAGCCCTCATCGTGGCCTAGCCTAATATAACTTTCCTTAAAACCCAAGGATAACCTACTTCTAACAACTTTTTACGGAAAACAAATGCAGATCGACATGACACATTTTTTTTGTCATTTTAAAACTGGCCCTTATGGTTTCCTTTCTTTTGTTAACAAACACAGCAAAGTATTCAATTTATTTTATTAAGGAATATTTGATTTTATTTAGTTACTTTATAATTTGGCAACACTGTTTGCATTAAAAAATAGTAGTTAATTTTTAAATTTATAAATTAATATTGTCAACCCTAATACAACTGCCACCGTCTTCAGTGAAGTTAGTTTAGGAATATTTGGTTTTAATTTAGTTACTTCATCACACATTTGGCAACATTGACTTTTGACATTGGAAACGTCAAAATTTATATTAATTAAATACGTTATGTTTTAAACTTAAATTAGTTGTAACACATTTGCTCAAGTCTATTATTCATGAAATTGTTTTTAAATCTTTGATATCAATGTTCTATTAAAAGATATAATCATTTAAAGTTCATAGGCAGATTGTCAAAAGTGACGGATGACGGCGTGATTCTTCTTAAAGTTAGACATGGCCTCTGGGATCCATTGTTTCAAGGCAGCATTTGTGCAAAGTTTTAATTTTTTACACGAAAATTTCTAATAGTAAAAATATGAGACACCCAAAAGGCACCAGATCTCATTAGCCCCCACATATTAAAAAAAAAATTATAACAATCACTTTCATGGTTCAGGCTGTAGGCGATTACAAAAGTTACTCGATGCTCGTGATGAATCTATAGATAGATAGATATATAGATAGATACTAGCGAATTCTCGGCTACGCCGAGCATTCCCTAGAGCTCCGCTGTCAGTGCAATAAACAAATGCCGATCGACATGAAACAATTATATCATATTTCCACATCAGGCCTCACCGAGACCTTTCATTAGATTGCAAACACGATATACTTCTAATAATTTTTTGCAAAAAACAAAAGCCGGTCGACATGAAACATTTTTGTCATTTATGTATCCCAATTCTCACCGAGACCTTTCATTTGATACCAAACACGACATACTTCTGACAACTTTCTACATAAAACAAAAGTCGATCGACATGAAACATTTTTATCATATCTGTACGCTAGCCCACACCAAGACTTTTCATTTGATACCAAACACTATATACTTGTGACAACCTCTTGCAAAAAACAAAAGCCGATCGACATTGACAATTTTTGTTAATTCTGCACACCAGCCCTCATTGAAACCCATCATTTGATACCAAACACCATACACTTCTGACAACTCTTTGCAAAAAACAAAAACCGATCGACATAACACATTTTTATCAATTCTACACGCAAGTTCTCAACAAGACGTTTCATTTGAGACCAAACTCGACATACTTTTGAGAACTTTTTGCATAAAACAAAAGCCGATCGGAATGGAACATTTCTGACAATTCTGCACGCTAGCCCTCAACGAGACCTTTTATTCGATACCAAACACGACATATTTCTGACAACTTTTTGCAAAAAACAAAAGCCGATCGACATGGAACATTTTTGTCAATTCTGCACGCTATCCCTCAACAAGACGTTTCATTTGAGACCAAACTCGACATACTTTTAAGAACTTTTTGCAGAAAACAAAAGCCGGTCGAAATGGAACATTTCTGTCAATTCTGCACGCTAGCCCTCTCCGAGACCTTTCATTTGAGACCAAACTCGACATACTTTTGAGAATTTTTTGCATAAAACAAAAGCAGAGCGACATAGATCATTTTTGTGAATTCTCTACGCGAGCCCTAGCCAAGACCTTTCATTCGATACTAAACACGACATATTTTTGACAACTTTTTGCAAAAAACAAAAGCCGATCGACATATAACATTTTTGTCAATTTTGCATTTCAGTCCTCAACGAGACCTTTCATTAGATACCAAACACGACATACTTCTATTAACTTTTTGCATAAAACAAAAGCCGATCAACATAGATCGTTTTTGTCAGTTCTGCACGCGAGCCCTCAACAAGACCTTTTATTTGAGTCCAAACATGATATACTTTATAAAACTTTTTGCAAAAAACAAAAGCCGATCGACATAGATCATTTTTGTCAAATCTCTACGCGAGCCCTCGCCGAGACCTTTCATTAGATACCAAACACGACATACGTCTATTAACTTTTTGCATAAAACAAAAGCCGATCAACATGGAAAATTTTCTTTTTTGTACACCAGCCCTCACCGAGACTTTTCATTCGATACAAAACACATATTTCTGATAACATTTTGCAAGAAACAAATTCTAATCGACGTAGAATATTTTTGTCATTCGTGCACTCCAATCCACATTGTGTCGTTTCATTAAAATCCAAGGAGGACCTACTTGTAACAACTTTTTGCGTAAAACAAATGCAGATCGACGTGACATATTTTTCTTTGTCATTTCAAAACCGGCCCTTATGGTTTTTTTTCTTTTGATATCAAACACAGCAAAGTGTTTAGGAATATTCGGTTTTAATTTAGTTACTTTATCACACATTTGGCAACATTGACTTTTGACATTGGAAACGTCAAAATTTATATTAATTAAATACGTTATGTTTTAAACTAAAATTAGTTGTAACACCTTTGTTCAAGACTAATATACTTGATACTGTATTTACTTCTTTAATATCAATGTTCTAAAAAAAGTTATAATCGTTTAAAGTTCATAGACAGATTGTCAAAAGTGACGGATGACAGCGTGACTCTTCTTAAATTTAGACATGGCTACTGGGATCCATTGTTTCAAGTTATTAGTTTTGCATAGTTTTTATTTTTTTACACAATAACCACTCACAGTAAAAATATGAGACCCCCAAAAGGCATAACTACACATTATTCCCTGCAACCTAAAAAAAAATTACAACAATACCTTTCATAGTTAATGTAGTTAGGCTTGTGACAAAGTTTGGCGATCGTCATGATGAAAATAAATAAACATCACCGACATGTTTTAAACTTAAATTAGTTGTAAAACCTTTGCTCAAGATTATTAATCATGATACTGTATTCACTTCTTTAATATCAATGTTCTATTTGAAAATACAATCCTTTAAAGTTCATAGACTGATTGTCATAAGTGACAGATGACAGGTTGTTTCTTTTTTAATTTAGACATGGCTACTAGGATCCTTCTAAAATTTTTTGTTTCAAAATGAAAAAAGTGTGTAGTTTTTATTAATTTACGCAAAAACTGCTCGACGTAAAAATATGAAACACCAAAAAGGCACACCTACGCATCATTCTCTACAACTTGATATTATTATACATATCAATTTCATACATGGTTAGGGCTGTAGGTTTGTCCGAAAATTTGGCGATCGTCGTGATGAAAATAAATATAGATTAGGACACATGCCTTTTAGTATATAGGACTAGCGAATTCTCGGCTACGCCGAGCATTCCCTAGAGCTCCGCTGTCAGTGCAAAAAACAAATGCCGATCGACATGAAACAATTATTTCATATTTCCACGTCAGGCCTCACCGAGACCTTTCATTAGATTGCAAACACGATATACTTCTAATAATTTTTTTGCAAAATACAAAAGCCGGTCGACATGAAACATTTTTGTCATTTATGTACCCCAACTCTCACCGAGATCTTTCATGTGGTACCATACACGACATACTTTTGACAACTTTCTGCATAAAACAAAAGTCGATCGACATGAAACACTTTTATCATATGTACACCCTAGCCCTCTCCGAGACCTTTCATTTGATACCAAACACGACATACTTCTGACAACTTTTTGCATAAAACAAAAGCCGATCGACATGGATCATTTTTGTCAATTCTGTACGCCAGCCCTCAACGAGACCATTCATTTGAGACCAAACTCGACATACCTTTGAGAAATTTTGCAAAAAACAAAACTCGATCAACATTGACCTTTTTTGTTAATTCTACACGCCAGCCCTTATCGAGCCTTTTCAGTTGATACCAAACACCACATACTTCTCACAATTTTGGGCAAAAAACAAAAACCGATCGACATAGCACATTTTTGTCAATTCTGCACGCTAGCCCTCAACAAGACGTTTCATTTGAGACCAAACTCGACATACCTTTGAGAACTTTTTGTAGAACACAAAAGCCCATCGGAATGGAACATTTTTGTCAATTCTGCACGCCAGCCCTCAACGAGACTTTTCATTTGAGACCAAACACGATATACTTCTAATAATTTTTTGCAAGAAATAAAAGCCGGTCGACATGAAACATTTTTGTCATTTATATACCCCAGCCCTCAGCGAGACTTTTCATTTGATACCACACACTACATACTTTTGACAACTTTCTGCATTACACAAAAGTCGATCGACATGAAACATTTTTATCATATTTACACGCTAGCCCACACCGAGACTTTTCATTTAATACCAAACACTATATACTTGTGACAACATTTTGCAAAAAACAAAAGCCGATCGACATTGACCATTGTCGTTAATTCTGCACACCAGCATTCATTGGAACCTTTCATTTGATACAACACACCACACACTTCTGACAACTTTTTGCAAAAAACAAATACCGATCGACATAGCACATTTTTGTCAATTTTGCACGCTAGCCCTCTCGGAGACCTTTCATTTGATACCAAACACGACATACTTCTGACAAATTTTTGCAAAAAAACAAAAGCCGATCAACATTGACCTTTTTTGATAATTCTACACGCCAGCCCTTATCGAGCCTTTTCATTTGATACCAAACACCACATACTTCTCACAACTTTTTCCAAAAAACAAAAGCCCTTCGATATAGAACATTTTTGTTAATTTTGCACGCTAGCCCTCATCGTGACCTAGCCTAATATAACATTCACTGTCTTCAGTAACGTTCATTTGGGAATATTTGTTCTTTGTTTAGTTACTTTATTAAACATTTGGCAATATTGACTTATGTAATTCGACAACATTTTGAAATGTTAACATTTAATAGCTAATTTCATTTCTACAAGGCGGGTCTTGACGAATGCTTTGATTTAATACCAGACACGGTGTATTTCCGGCTAATTGTACAAAAACAAATGCAGATCGACTTGGCAATTTTTTGTCACTTCTGCAAATTAACCTTCAACCGATATTTAATTTGATACCAAACATGACATACTTCTGACAACTTTTTCCAAAAACCAAAAGCGGAGTAACATGAACCATTTCTGTCAATTTTGCATGTCAACTCTCATCGAGACCTTTCATTTTATACCAAACACGATATACTTCTGATAACTTATCATATCTGCTCGCCAGTCCTCATCGAGTCTTCTTATTTGATTCCAAGCACGATATACTTGTTACAACTTTTTACAGAAAACAAAAGCCGATTAACATAGACCATTTTTGTCAGTTCTGCACGCGAGCCCTCAACAAGACCTTTAATTTGAGACCAAACATGATATACTTTATACGACTTTTTGCATAAAACAAAAGCCGATCGACATAGATCAATTTTGTCAATTCTCTACGCGAGCCCTCGCCGAGACATTTCTTTCGATACTAAGCACGACATATTTCTGACAATTTTGTGGAAAAAACAAAAGCCGATCGTTGTAGATCATTTTTGTCAATTTTCTACGCGAGCCCTCGCCGAGACCTTTCTTTCGATACTAAGCACGACATATTTCTGACAACTTTGTGGAAAAAACAAAAGCCGATCGTTATAGATCATTTTTGTCAATTATCTACGCGAGCCCTCGCCGAGACCTTTCATTCGATACCAAGCATAACATATTTCTGACAACTTTTTGCATAAAACAAAAGCCGATTGACATAGATCATTTTTGTCAATTCTCATCGAGACCTTTCATTAGATACCAAACACGACATACTTCTATTAACTTTTTGCATAAAACAAAAGCCGATCAACATAGAAAATATTCATTTCTGCACACCAGGCCTTTCCGAAACTTTTAATTCGATACCAAACACGACATATTTCTGACAACATATTGCAAAACACCAATTCTAATCGACGTAGAACATGTTTGTAATTCGTGCACACCAGTCTACATTGTGTCATTTCATTAAAACCCAAAGACGACCTACTTCTAACAATTTTTTGCGAAAAACAAATGCAGATCGACATGACACATATTTTTTGTCATTTCAAAACCGGCCCTTATTGTTTTCTTTCTTTTGATATCAAATACAGCGAAGTGTTTAATTTATTTTATTTAGGAATATTTGATTTTTATTTAGTTACTTCCTAATTTGGCAACACTGTCTGTAGTTAATTTTTAAATTTATAAATTACCATCGGCAATTCTAAAATAACAGATTTTATCTTCAGTTTTAGTTCCTTTAGGAATATTTGGTTTTTATGTAGTTACTTCATGACACATTTGGCAACACTGTCTGTACTGACATTTAAACGTCAAAAATTAGAAATTTTAAATTCGCCACGAAAGACACTAAAATTTTTAGTGAAATAATTGCTCATGTATACAATGTATAACAATGCTTTCATATTTTTGATATCTTCATTCATTAAGAAGTAATAAATGATTAAAGTTTGCTTCTGACTTGTCAAATATGACAGCTAGTAGTTGGCATTCACTTGAAATTTTCCAATGCTTGCTTGAGCTATTGTTTCAAAGTACCAATTTCACAAAGTTTAATTTTTTTTACACAAAAACCACACACAGTAAAAATATAAAAACTAAAAAGGAAATTAATTTGAATCAAGCTCTATAATATGGTGCAAAAATCATTAAAATCGGATAATCAGTTTATGCTGTAGCTCGTTGCAAAATTTTGGCGATCGTCTGATGAAAATATATATTGGAAAAATTGTCTAAGCCTTTTAGTATATAGGATATAGATATATACAGGTTGAGTCACCGAAATGCCCGTCTTCGATATCTCCCTTGTCGTTAGAAATGCAGCATAAATTTATTAACAGAAGTTATTGGTCAACTCAAGGAGCATAACGTAAAATTATTTTCACATATACAGGGTGTTGCGTTACGGCTCGGCGAAAATTGTTTGCCTTTTATTAAATGGCACACCCTGTATATTTTTATATTTTTTCAAGTGTATTTCATTCCTCTATACGGACATATAAATTTTATTTTAGTTTTCCGCGGCGTTGCCAAGTTATTCCGTTTATTCTCTAAAAAAGACCAAATACACGCACTGCTTCATAATGACGTACTGAAGTTATTTTAATAGTAAAAATTAAGAATTTTTTTTTCTGTACAACTGTAACTACACTCTATGTTCTCACATATATTTTTTTAAATGTAATTATACAGGCTGTTCAATAAAGCGAATCAAATTTACCTAATTTCAAATGACTAAAACTCGTCATTTTCAAATGGAACACCTTATATTTTATAATTCAGTTGTGCGTCTTTTTGTATTTTCTTCATATTTTATTAAGGGTACCCTATGCCTAAAACCAATATTTTTGGAGATTTTCACCATTTTAATTTTATTTCTAAAAATTAGATTCCAAAAGATTTTTAATGTAACAGTTATTCGCACGGAAACTTGTTTGAGACAGTTTACAAATGAGTAATTTACTCTTCGCAGATATTTGCGTCGACAGTTTTAAAACAGTTACGAATTTTAATCTAATTTTGAAAGATCCGAAAATCTAGCGGGCGAATTTCTTGGACCACCTCCTCCGATCCATCTATAGCAAATTCTTCATTTAAATGATTCCTAACCCGAAGACTGTAGTGAGCTGGTGCACCATCATATTGGAACCACAATCTCCGGGTAATATCCATGGTATACTAGATTTAATTTTTAATTGCATAAATAATTTTAGAAAAAAATTGTTAAAATCTCCAAAAATATTGGTTTTAGGCATAGGGTACCCTTAATAAAATATGAAGATAATACAAAAAGACGCACAACTGAATTATAAAATATAGGGTGTTCCATTTGAAAATTACGAGTTTTAGTCATTTGAAATTGAGTAAATTTGATTCGCTTTATTGAACACCCTGTATAATTACATTTAAAAAAATATATGTGAGAACATAGAGTGTAGTTACAGTTGTACAGAAAAAAAAATTCTTAATTTTTACTATTAAAATAACTTCAGTATGTCATTATGAAGCAGTGCGTGTATTTGGTCTTTTTTAGAGAATAAACGGAATAACTTGGCAACGCCGCGGAAAACTAAAATAAAATTTATATGTCCATATAGAGGAATAAAATACACTTGAAAAAATATAAAAATATACAGGATGTTCCATTTAATAAAAGGCAAACAATTTTCGCCGAGCCGTAACGCAACACCCTGTATATGTGAAAATAATTTTACATTATGCTCCTTGAGTTGACCAATAACTTTTGTTAATAAATTTATGCTGTATTTCTAACGACAAGGGAGATATCGAAGACGGGCATTTCGGTGACTCACTCTGTATATAGTGAATGTAATCGTTTAGTATAGTGACTAGCGAATTCTCGGCTACGCCGAGCATTCCCTAGAGCTCCGCTGTCAGTGCAAAAAACAAATGCCGATCGACATGAAACAATTATTTCATATTTGCACGTCAGGCCTCACCGAGACCTTTCATTAGATTGCAAACACGATATACTTCTAATAATATTTTGCAAAAAACAAAAGCCGGTCGACATGAAACATTTTTGTCATTTATGTACCCCAACTCTCACCGAGACCTTTCATTTGATACCATACACGACATACTTCTGACAACTTTCTGCATTAAACAAAAGTCGATCGACATGAAACATTTTTATCATATCTACACGCTAGCCCACACCCAGACTTTTCATTTGATACCAAACACTATATACTTGTGACAACCTTTTGCAAAAAACAAAAGCCGATCGACATGAAACATTTTTATCATAGCTGCATTGAAACCTTTCATTTTATACTAAACACCACACACTTCTGACAACTTTTTGCAAAAAACAAAAGCCGATCGGAATGGAACATTTCTGTCAATTCTGCACGCTAGCCCTCAACGAGACCTTTCATTTGAGACCAATCTCGACATACTTTTAAGAAGTTTTTGCATAAAACAAAAGCCGATCGACATAGATCATTTTTGTCAATTCTCTACGCGAGTCCTCGCCGAGACCTTTCATTCGATACCAAACACGACATATTTCTGACAACTTTTGGCAAAAAACAAAATCCGATCGACATGGAACATATTTGTCAATTTTGCATTTCAGCCCTCAACGAAACCTTTCATTAGATACTAAACACGACATACTACTATTAACTTTTTGAATAAAAAAAAAGCCGATTAACATAGAAAATTTTCATGTCTGCACACCAGTCCTTCCTGAGACTTTTCATTCGATACCAAACACGACATATTTCTGTCAACATTTTGCAAAAACAAATTTTAATCGACGTAGAACATTTTTGTCATTCGTGCACACCAGTCCACATTGTGCCGTTTCATTAAAACTCAAGAACGACCTACTTCTAACAACTTTTTGTGAAAAACAAAACCAGATCGACATGGCACATTTTTTTTGTCATTTTAAAACCGGCTCTTATGGTTTCCTTTCTTTTGATAACAAACACAGCAAAGTATTCATTTTATTTTATTTAGGAATATTTGATATTTATTTTATTTACTTTATAATTTGGCAACACTGTTTGTTTTAAAAAATAGTAGTTAATAATAAATTTATAAATTAATATTGTCAACCCTACATACAATTGGCACCGTCTTCAGTGAAGTTAGTTTAGGAATATTTGGTTTTAATTTAGTTACTTTATCACACATTTGGCAACATTGACTTTTGACATTGGAAACGTCAAAATTTATATTAATTAAATACGTAATGTTTTCAACTAAAATTAGTTGTAACACCTTTGCTCAAGTTTATTATTCAGGATACTGTTTTCAAATCTTTGATATCAATGTTCTATTAAAAGATATAATTATTTAAAGACCATAGACAGATTGTCAAAAGTGACGGATGACGGCGTGATTCTTCTTACATTTAGACATGGCCTCTGGGATCCATTGTTTCTAGGCAGCATTTGTGCACAGTTTTAATTTTTTACACGAAAACTACTAACAGTAAAAATACGAGAGACCCAAAAGGCACCAGATCTCATTAGACCCCACATATTAAAAAAAAATTATAACAATCACTTGCATGGTTCAGGCTGTAGGCGTTTACAAGAGTTACTCGATGCTCGTGATGAATCTATAGATAGATAAATATATAGATATATAGATATATAGTGAATATAATCGTTTAGTATATATGACTAGCGAATTCTCGGCTACGCCGAGCATTCCCTAGAGCTCCGCTGTCAGTGCAAAAAACAAATGCCGATCGACATGAAACAATTATTTCATATTTGCACGTCAGGCCTCACCAAGACCTTTCATTAGATTGCAAACACGATATACTTCCAATATTTTTTTGCAAAAAACAAAAGCCGGTCGGCATGAAACATTTTTGTCATTTATGTACCCCAGCCCTCACCGAGACCTTTCATTTGAGACCAAACTCGACATATATTTGAGAATTTTTTGCAAAAACAAAAGCTGATCAACATTGACATTTTTTCTTAATTCTACACGCCAGCCCTTATCGAGCCTTTTCATTTGATACCAAACACAACATACTTCTCACAACATTTTCCAAAAAACAAAAGCCGTTCGATATAGAACATTTTTGTTCATTCTGCACGCTAGCCCTCATCGTGACCTAGCCTAATATAACATTCACTGTCTTCAGTAACCTTTCATTTGGGAATATTTGTTCTTTGTTTAGTTACTTTAATAATCATTTGGCAACATTGACTTTTGTAATTTGAAAATACCCAAACACGCCATTTTTCTGACAACATTATGCAAAAAACAAATTCTAATCTACATAGAACATTTTTGTCATTCGTGCACACCAGTCCGTATTGTGTCGTTTCCTTAAAACCCAAGGACGACCTACTTTTAACAACTTTTTACGGAAAACAAATGTAGATCGACATGACAAATTTTTTTTTGTCATTTTAAAACTGGCCGTTATGGTTTCCTTTCTTTTGATAACAAACACAGCAAACTATTCAATTTATTTTATTTAGGAATATTTGATATTTATTTTATTTACTTTATAATTTGGCAACACTGTTTCTATTAAAAAAATAGTAGTTAATTTTTAAATTTATAAATTAATATTGTCAATCCTAATACAACTGCCACCGTCTTCAGTGAAGTTAGTTTAGGAATATTTGGTTTTAATTTAGTTACTTCATCACACATTTGGCAACATTGACTTTTGACATTGGAAACGTCAAAATTTATATTAATTAAATACGTTATGTTTTAAACTTAAATTAGTTGTAACACATTTGCTCAAGTCTATTATTCATGATACTGTTTTTAAATCTTCGATATCAATGTTCTATTAAAAGATATAATCATTTAAAGTTCATAGGCAGATTGTCAAAAGTGACGGATGACGGCGTGATTCTTCTTAAAGTTAGACATGGCCTCTGGGATCCATTGTTTCAAGGCAGCATTTGTGCAAAGTTTTAATTTTTTACACGAAAACTACTAATAGTAAAAATATGAGACACCCAAAAGGCACCAGATCTCATTAGCCCCCACATATTAAAAAAAAAATTATAACAATCACTTGCATGGTTCAGGCTGTAGGCGATTACAAAAGTTACTCGATGCTCGTGATGAATCTATAGATAGATATATAGATAGATATATAGATAGTGAATCTAATCGTTTAGTATAGTGATTTTCAATACCTTAAATAATCAAAAAGTCTACGAGCTGTAGAAAATAGTTTAGTTCAGTTTTGACTTAGAAAAAAGTTTGGTTAGATGTATACTCATAACAAAATTATAAAAATATTTGTTATTATGCAAATTAATTAAGAAAATGCAAGGTATGGTAAATAATATACCTATAATATTTACAATATTTTTATATAATATTCAGAAATTAATTTTGATAAATGTTTAATTTGTCAAGATGTTCCCAATGAAATAATAAATAAAATTACAACATGCTTACAATTCTTCTTTAAAAGCTGCAAAAATAAAGACGATGAATGTTATTCACAAATGTAGAACAATATTATGTTATGTTATTTTTCAATATTTTAAATAACTTCAAAAATATTGACTTGCAAAATCTAAGTTACCAAAAACAATTTGTGTGAATATACCTTTACTTATATTCTGTAGGATATATACCATTTGCACGATTACTGCATATATAAAGTGTTAAAATTAAATAATATTTTATATATTTTTAACCAATAGAGTTTTCAGAAATATAGATAATTTTAATAAAATTACGGTTTCGGAAAACAATATTTGTTAACAATTATTCTTGCATCAAAATTTTAAATACTCTGTGCTGTTTAACTATGCACATGTATATTTGTTGTTATGTGAAATTAAGCCAACAATTATGTTTTTTATATCCTAATATAAATTTTTAATCTTAATTTGTTTTTTTTTTGATAATTTTGATTTTTTATTATTTTCATTATGATTAAATAAAACTGTTGAAATTAAACAGTTCACTTATTCACTTTTTATTAGTTATTGTTTGTTATTTTTTTCATACCTACTAAAATACGACGAAATGATATAATTTATTATTAGAACTTACAGGAGAAAATTTGGTACATCATTTTCTTGTCAAATTAATTATTCTAAACATTATTTTAATGTTTGTTTTCCTCAAATAAGTGCAGATTTGTGCAATTCTACAAACGTATTAAAATTAATAGTAAATAATATTGATTTTAGTGTTGCTCATTTAAGATATATATAGTTAAGATGAAGTTAATATTTTGCCGTGAATAAAGAATATGGTTTTTAATTATGGAATAATATCATTTAAAATATCTCTGAATGTTGTTATTGTTGGAATGTTGTAGGACTAATTTTACATAATGAAATACACGTTTTGCACTATATAAAATCATTATATCCGACAAATGTTGTTATCAAATAGTTATTTTTTTTTGTAACTCAATAATATCATTAATTCTCTTATATAAGTTTTACCGTTTTATCAGCACTTTGAAATTTTTCTTTTTACTGTGATAATTGTTTTTTATTGTAAATCTTTAAAATTATATAATATTCTATAAAGAATTTTTTTCGAAAACAGTTTGAGAAATAAACTATTTAAAAACGAATTTCTGAATAATAAATCCATTAGTGACTTTTGACGTATTTTCTTTATCTAAAAACATCATTACATTGTAATACAGGGTGTTGGATAAATATTTTAAAAAATAATTTAATACTTGACGTTATAATAATGATATTTTCAAACGTCATAAATGTAGAATTAATTTCTACCTTTTAAATCAAGGCACAAAAAATGAATTTTAAAGAAAAGAATTTTTTTCTTGTTTTGGCGACTGCGAATACACGGGTTACATAGTCGCTTAAGCAGGCCTTGTATAGCGCTATCTCTGTCTACTCGGATAAAAATCCCAAAAATCTCATCACTAGATGTGAAAGTTTTGAAAGTTAATGGTAGATGGCAGCATTGCATGACTCATTTTAACAGCATTTGTTAGCGAATAAGTGTTTCGGGAATCCGTTTATATTCTAATAATCACATGATAAACAAGAAAAATAATACATAATTTGTGTTAATTAAAGATCAATTTATGCCTAAACGGTAATAGTTTTTTGAAAATTTCTTCCAATATTAAGGAATTTTGCTCAGAAAAGTGGCGTTTTTTACTATGTTTAATAATTAATTATTAATTAAAGAAAGCAACAAATTAAAAAATAATACCGCTTAGGCCTAGATTTGTTCTTACTCTATAAATTACAATTTATTTATTTACCAAAAGTTTAACGATAGCAAATATATGACTGGATTACAAAATCACTTTTTCGCATATTTCCAAGGGGGTGCATATACTCTTAACATTTGTACACTGGGATTATAAGTACTCCTGCGTTAAAATGGGAAGTTTAGCGTATTTTTTTATTTTATCAAGATTGTTCTCAAAAATGATATACTACATTTTATTCCACCCAAAGATGCCTAGATTTCTCAAAAAATGTAATTTTATACAAAAATGACGTCAGTGAGGCTCGCGAGAACGTATCGTCAATCTTAAACAGCGCGCGCTGGGTTCCCATGGCAACAGAGAAGCGTGTGGTGTAATGCTTCAAAATACAACCTACGTTCAAACAGTCAGGTTTCACCATCCCTTCTGCGCAAGCGTATAACTCACTTGTGACGTCAGTGTGGCTCGAAGATAAATCATTAATTATAAATAATTGGCAACATAATTTTAACTAAAAGATGTTTCATATGTAATTTCAACCATGCTAAACTTCCCCATTGGTGCTGGGAGTATCAACTATGGAACTGTATTTCTATATCTAGCATAAATAAAAAATGTTTAACAGTAGAATGTTGAAATTTTGTTGTGCATTTCTCTTCAATTTAATAAGCAAACAACGAAATCAAGTGGTGTCCACATAAGATTTTTTTTAAAGCATAACCCTGACAGTCGAATATAACGACTGAGTAATTATTCACAAAACGTTATTTTCATAAACCGTATATAAACTGAGTCCTTACCAGGTTCCCTGTTAACAGCTTCTACAGCAAGCGGCAACGCTCCCAACACGACTTGCGTCTGACCATAGGCAGCCAGGAAGCCGATGGTAACGCTCTCGTTGAAGCTATGCGCACCGGTACCAGTAAGATATTCGTACAGGAAGTTGTAGTCGTGAGACACGTCGCTCAAGCCGTTGTCTCGGCAGAACTCGGGTGGATCCTGCTGGGCCTTGATACCCTGCTGATATCCGCTTGAGAGTAGGAACACGGCCCATACAAGGAGGAAAGACGCGCTTTGTCTTCTTAACCTGCGGGTAATCAGAGAAGACAGGGCTGTGAGACAAAGTAGTAATATAATACCTGCTATTTGGAATGTAATCGCATCAGTTAATAACGGGTTCAACACTCTGCTAAGAGCAAACATTTTCAGGTAAGTTAGGTTTAACGTTAAAGCATAAAATGTTGATGTATATTTGCGTCTATTCTCTAAACACAAGCTAAATCTGGACACGTTAAAATATTATGACAAAAAATAAATTTTAACGTAACGGTTAACTCGTTCAAAGAAATCTCAATTCTTTAATACACTATTTAACGTAACCTTTAACATATATATATATATATATATATATATATATATATATATATATATATATATATATATATATATTTACAGAGGATGTTCATTTTAAATGGGCGACCATTGCTATCTTTAGAACTATAAGAGCTACGAGGACGGTTAAATTAGCAAACAATTTTTATTTTACAACACTATTAACATGAGATAAACATTGTTTTTGACCAGTGGTGTTCAAAGAAACTTTTAAGGAAAATGAAGGATGTCAAATCATCATCAAACAGTACCAAAGTAAAATTTTGTTGCACATACAATTGCAGTTTTTTATTACGAAGTCCATAATATTTTTTTAGAAAAGAATCTATTAGTATATTATATATTAAGGGAGAGAATTGTATAATTTTTCTCACGGAGTAAAATTGTAGCACGAGTCGTAGGCGATTTAATAAAATTAAATTAAGTATTTAGTTACCTACGTAGTACTATTTTCTTTTCTATATCAACAAATTGCATTTATTTCTTGATAACAACGAACTGCCAATTTGTGAAAAATGGATGAAATTTAATACGAAGAATTAGCTGAAATTGTAGAAGTAGCCTCACTGGCTACATTAAACTTATTACTATTGAAGTCTAGAGAGTTACATAATGGAGTCTATAACAAATTTGTCGAATGGTGCAAACAGAAGAAGATAGAAAATTATAAAGCGAATATTTGGCATATTTTGTAGAGTATATATCTTCCACAATTTGGGTTCATTACTCCTTGATTAAATCATGCTTAATTGCAAAAGATGATGTTGACCTAAGAAGATATAATAAATTGATAGATTTTTTAAAACGAAATTTGGTTGCCTATAAAGGAAAAAAGTCAGAATGTTTGACGAGAGTACAATTTAAGAAGTTTTAGTTGGAAGCGGATGATCAATATTTTTGATGAAGCTAAGTTTCAAATAATGCATATTATTTTTGTTAGAGTTTATATAAATGTCAACGATGCACCCATCACGTTATTCTCTTCATAATCCATGCCACCTATTACCATAATGTTATATTTATATATAAAACAGTTGATATGTAATAGTATATCTGTCAGTGTGAATAATTCTTTATTCAATATACGTTTATCTGTTCTAAGTGTTTCTAGTTATTGTGGATACTTCCTTTAATTCCTAACAGGTTATGGGCCCTGTCTACATCCACGAGAAAACCGAGAAACACTGAATTATATTTTCGACCATATCATATTCATTTTGAAAATGAGTGCTCATAATTTTACGCGTATAGATGTTTTACATAAGGAGAACTATGATACGTGGAAGCTGCCAATGCAAGCGTTATTAATAAAAAATGATACATGGTCGTATGTCAACGGTGAATGTCCACAACCGACTCCTACCGATGGTGATGATGCGCTAAGAACGTGGACCAAAAATGATGCTAAAGTGAAAGCAGATATCATTTTGTGCATGAGCGCTACTGAACTTAAATTATTAAAGAATTGCTTTACGTCGCGCAGTGTTTGGAATAAACTTGAGGATTATTATGTATCGAAGGGTCCTGCTCGTAAAGCCACGTTATTGAAACAACTAACTCTACATAAAATGAGTGAAAATGATGATATTAAAAATCACATTAATAAATTCTTCGATACAGTAGATAAGTTAAATGAAATGGATGTGAATATTAATTTCGATTTATTAACTATCATGCTCCTCTATAGTTTACCTCCAACATTTGAGAATTTTAAATGCGCCATAGAATCACGCGATGATTTGCCTACACCCGACGTGTTACGCGTTAAAATCATCGAGGAAAGTGACGCCCGCACGAATAAAAACAACAGTAATATAAACGCCTTGTATTCACAGAAAAGATTCGACAAACCAAACTATCGTGAAAATAAACCAACGTATTCAAATTCGGATAATCGCGAAAGAAAAAAATATTTTCGATTCCGTTGTCACAATTGGTCATAAAGCTGCGGAATGTAGAAGCGGGAAAAAGAAACCTGAAGTCAAGAATACAGAGAATGTTGGTTTCGTCGCTGAAGCTCTTCAAAGCGGTATATCTAAGCAGAACAGAAGTTGGTGTCTAGATAGTGGTGCGACTACACATGTTTGCAAGAAATCGAGCGATTTTATTGAACTTCATCACAGAAGTGGAGCATTAAATCTCGCTAGTAACGAATCTACAAAAATTATCGGTGCTGGTACTGCAACATTCTTAGCTGATGTCAATGGCAATACAAAAAATATTTCATTGACCGAAACTCTCTATGTACCTGATCTACGAACGAATTTGTTGTCAATCGGTAAGATAACAGATAATGGTTTTCAAGTGTTATTCGAGAAAAATACAGCTTCAGTCTACGACAGAGAAGGACATATTAAATTGATAGCTGATAGAATCGGTAATCTCTACTACGCACGAGAAAAGGTAGAAGAAAGTATAGCAGCTACTACAAATGACATGTCAAAGTCATTTATGTCATGGCACCGACGTCTAGGACATTTAAAACGTCACAGATATGCGAAGATTGATACACAATGATGAAATCCCTCTCATAATTTCTCCTAAAATATATTATGAATTCGAATGTGAGATATGTGTCAAGGGAAAAATGACACGAACACCTTTTCCTGTCAAATCTGAACGAATTACCGAAAAGCTAGAAATAATTCATTCAGACGTTTGTGGTCCGATGCGAGTCGAATCACTAGGAAAATGTCGCTATTGTATTACATACATAGATAATAAGACAAGATGGTGTGAAGTCAGATTCGTAAAGTCAAGAAGTGAAGTTCCCCAGACTACAAGAAATGTTATAGAAATGTTCGAAACTCAACAAGGAAAAAGAGTGAAATGTTTGCAAACAGACAACGCAACAGAATATGTCTGCAAAGAATTAGAAGACTATCTGAAGAGTAAAGGTATTACAAGACGTCTCACAATTCCAAACAATCCTGAGCAAAACGGAGTAGCTGAAAGAAGAAATAGAACATTAATAGAAACTGCTAGATGTTTGTTAATGCAAACGAATTTACCTGCACAATTTTGGGCCGAAGCAGTAAATACTGCGAACTACATCCGTAATCGATGTCCTACGAAAAGCCTAAATGGATCAAGTTCATTCGAAGCATGGACTGGAAAGAAACCGAAAACTATAGAAAGAAGAAAAGCTAGACTTGTGGCTCAAGGTTTTACTCAGCAGGAAGGTATACATTTTAATCAAACTTTTTCTCCTGTAGCTCGTATAAGTTCAATTAGAACGTTAGCAAGTGTTGCAGCCGCTTCTAAGATGAAAATATAGCAACTTGATATCACTACTGCGTATCTTAATGGTGAACTGGAAGAAACTATCTTTATGGAACCGCCAAAACAATTAAAAGAATCCTTAGAAGTAATTATATCAAGTAAGAAATTCGATAAAAATATTATAAATAAGTCAAGAAACATGCTACAAGAACTGAAGAAAGGAAATAAAGTGTGCAGACTGCTGAAAGCTCTATACGGCTTACGACAGGCAGGTAGAAGTTGGAATAATAAGTTAAACACAGTTTTGACTAATATGGAGCTATACCAACCAAATCCGATCTTTGTGTTTATACTATCGGACAAGAAGAAGACAAGATATTCGTTGCTATCTACGTAGACGACATCATCATTGTTTCCAAAAGACAAGAGCAAGCCGACGACTTATCTACATATTTAAATCAACATTTTGAGGTAAGAAAACTTGGAGAAATAAATCACTGTATTGGTATAGTGTTTATCTGGAAGCAGGGAAAGATTTTTCTGAATCAAAGAGGCTACATATTGGACATTTTAGAATGCTTTGGAATGTCAGAGTGTTGTTCGGTCGGAACTCCAATCATACCTCGTCCAAATCTTCAGCGTGAGGATAATCCAAGTGAAGAAGATATAAAACTCCCATACCGTGAATTAATTGGAAGTTTAACATATTTATCGGTAACTACCAGACCCGACATCGCATATGCCGTAAGTTATCTAAGTCAGTTTAACAGTTACTACAATCATACTCATTGGATGGCTGCTAAACGAATTTTAAGATATCTGAAAGGAACAATAGATATTGGAATTAGTTACAGTCCTGACAAGCAAAACTTAGTAGGATATGTCGATGCCGACTGGGGAAATTGTAACATCGATAGGCGATCATATACCGGATTCGTTTTCACTCTCAACGGTGGTCCAATTACTTGGGAATCCAGAAAACAAAGAACGGTAGCTTTATCTTCGACCGAAGCAGAGTATATGGCATTATCAGATGCGACAAAGGAAACTATCTACCTAAGAAGCTTCCTAAAGGAATTAGGAATTCACACGAAGAATTCTACCAGATTAATGAACGACAATCATGGTGCGATTAGTCTTGCAAAGAATTCATCTTTTCATAACAAAAGCAAACATTTCATACGGGATGCAGTCAACAGTAACATAATTAAACCTGAATATGTGTCTACTGAAGAGATGTTGGCCGACTGCCTAACAAAGGGACTTCCGAAGAACACATTTATGCAATGTATAAATAAAATATTATGCAAAAGAATTATGTGACTTGTGCATCGAGGGGAAGTGTTAGAGTTTATATAAATGTCAACGATGCACCCATCACATTATTCTCTTCATAATCCATGCCACCTATTACCATAATGTTATATTTATATATAAAACAGTTGATATGTAATAGTATATCTGTCAGTGTGAATAATTCTTTATTCAATATACGTTTATCTATTCTAAGTGTTTCTAGTTATTGTGGATACTTCCTTTAATTCCTAACAATTTTTGTAATATTAATGATTGAATAAAATGTAGATTGCTGTAATATTAGGCGTTGCCGGAGCCTCTCGTGGAGATGAACTAGTTAATTTATTGGTCGTCAACATCGAGGACACAGTATTTACTTTACATTAATAGTGAGATTTCTACAAACAAAAACCAAAATTAAACAAATTTTTGTTGTAACGTAGAAAATACAGAAGGTACTGAGAGTAGGACCTAGATGTTAAAGAGTGGTGTAAGAAATGTGTGGTCTGCGCGGGAAGTAACGAGCCACATAAGAAAAAAAGAGCTCCAATAAGCCAGTATAAAGTTAAAAGTTCCTTTGAACGCATTGCGATTGACGTGGTTGAACCATTCCCAGAGATTGACGAGGGAAATAAGTGCATAGTGGTAGTAATAGACTACTTTACTAAGTGGGTTGAAGTCTATTCATTACCCAATCAGGAAGCCATAACAGTCGCAGAAGTTTTAATAAAAGAATACATCTGCCGATTTGGGGTACCGCGAGAAATACATTCCCATCAAGGAAGTAGTTTCGAATCTGCTCTATTCCATTATATCTGTAAGATATTAGAAATCAACAAAATCAGAACAACTGCATTAAATCTGCCAGTCTAATTGCATGGTTGAACGGAAGAATAGAAAAAACATCCAATATTTGTCGAAGGTAGTCTCTAACCATCAACAACACTGTTCTTGTTAGTTTATCGTTCATCTGTGTAGAAGATAACAGGGCAAACATCATCTAACATCTTATTTGGGCAGCAGTTGCGCTAACCATGCGACCTGATATTTGGCAGTAAACCTGGTGAATATCGGGGAGGATTACGTAACGGACATATGGAGAAGAATAAACGACACTCATGAACAAGTCCGTGTAAGCATTGAAGGTGCCAGCGATCAGATGAAGGACCAGTACGACGTCAAGACTGAAAAAGGTGGATATTAACCTCGAAATTTGATGTGGTTTTACAATCCACGAAGGCGTGGCGGCTTGTCACCAAAACTACAAAGTAATTAGGAAGGGCCTTACGATATCGTCAAGAGTATGATGATGTGGTCTATAGAATTAGGAAAATGTCTAATGGAAAGCCGAGAGAAGTCCATCTGAATCGGTTAGCCCCGTTCACTGGTGACAACTATAGCGATCATCGTGGAGCAACAGTTCGCCGAGTTGTATATCAGGAAAATTTCTTGGAAAAAACACTCTACAAAAAGAACAACGAGATCTGTTCACCATATCCTCAAATTATTCCGTCGCTCATTTCGTAGCGAAAGACATTAAGATGTCCCGCGGCATCGCTTCAGTTTTTAAAAGAAAATTTGGATAAGTTCAAGAACTGGCCGACCAACAGTCGTCGGGAGAATGCTTCAACTGAAGGATGATAACGCAGAACATAAATGGTACATCTACTATCTGGTTACGAACTAATACTCAAATTAGAAGCCATCATACCGCAGTTTATGGGACTCACTATGCGATCTGAAGAACCATCTACTGGAGAACAACATGAAGCCGGCAATACCGAAGATAGGCTGTGGAGTCGATAGCTTAGATTGGAGGATTATTAAAGGCATGTTAGACACAGTCTTCCGCTTTACCGAAGTAGTCTGCACCCTTAAGGAAAAGAAGAGCTCAAACGAACCGTCGACTGTTACTTCTTCAAAACATCCAGATAAGTCTTGTCCGAGCTATCGTAGAGAACGGACGTTTATCAATAGGTCCTACTAATAAATCACTCAACGTAGTATTACGTAGAACCATCATTGCTAATTTAATTATATTAGTCATTAATTTGTAAACAAATTATAAAACAAGTGCTAAACAGACAGTAGGGGTTCTCTAATAAAGAACCCTTACGTAATGTTAACATCGCAATCACCGGTGTCAACACCAGCACCGTCACCGGCACCCTCACCAACACCCATCGATTTAACGCAGAATACTGACAACAACTCAAATGTCCCAAGCAAGAGATATATAATAAATATACCAACACAAAACCGATTTAATGTACTAAATAATCATGATGAATCAATAAGTACACCATCAGGTTCACAGAATCCAAAAATTAAAATACCTCCGTTATTCATCAAGGCAAACAATTATCAACAATGCATTACCGACATCAAAGAACTCCTTAAACATCAAAATTTCACAACCAAATTAATTGGACCACAGACACTAAAAATTAATTTAAGTTCAACAAACGATTACAGACGTGTAACACAATATTATGACACCATGAAATTAGAATACTACACATATCAACCACCAGACAACAAAATGCTGTCAATAGTTATCAAAAATGTACCCATTTCAATAGGAGAAGATGAAGTACTAGAAGAATTAAACACGCAATTTACAATCCACAAAGTCACCAGATTACTTAATAAGTATAAAGATCGTATTCCAGTAATTTCAAAGGAACTACCAAAAACAGACAACTCCAAAGATATATTCAACCTGAAAAGTATTATGAATGCAATAGTAACAGTAGAAATGAGACAAAAATCTAACGATATTTCACAATGCACAAACTGCCAACAATTGGTCATACGAAAAATTACTGTCCTATGGAATCAAAATGTCATAAGTGTGCCGGCCAACACCATTATTCTAAATGTATAAAATCTAAAGAAGAAAATTGCACATGTATAAACTGTGGACAAGCACATCCAGCCAACTATAGGGGATGTACCTACTATAAAAACATAAAAGAAAAAATCAACAATAGATACCACCGACAAATAACACAACAAAACTTTTTAAATACAGAACCAACAAATAAAACCCCTCCCACAAGCAAGCATCCTACAAACCACTACCCCACACAAAACACACCTCAACACACATATTCCTCAGCTCTCCTAAACAATCCTAACCACTCTCAACGAGAAGACAACACTAACTCAAATTCCCCTTTTTCACAAACAATAAATCAGATCCTCTCATTCATAACAAACCTAATAACAGAATTAATCACAGCCAACATATCAAAAATAAAACAATTCATAGCTAACATTTTTTCTCAACAACCGTAATGACACACACAAACAATATGAAAGATCTTACCATCATGAACTGGAATGCAGACGGTTTAAAAACAAAAAGGCGAATATTTATAGATTTCATACAAAGATACAACGTAGATATATGTTACATAAGCGAAACCCACCTGATCCCAGGAATATCATTTAAAATTCCTCAATACAAAATTTATAGAAATGACAGAGTTGCAACTTGGGCCTCAGGAGGAAGCGCAATCATTGTAAAAAAACAATTAGCCTGTCATGAAGTTTTACTTCCAACACTGCAAATAATCGAAGCCACAGCCATAAATCTTAAACTTCTTAATAATTCCAACATTACAATTGTATCAGTATATCATCAACCCAGTAGGAGAATTAACAAAGAAGATCTCAATAATATATTTCAACAATCAAATTCTGTTATACTACTAGGCGATCTCAATTGTAAAAACCAAAAATGGGGATGCACAAAAACGAATCCTAATGGTATTCATCTTGAAGAATACATTAATGAACTTGGCATAGAAGTACTAACTCCTGAAAAACCAACGCATTACCCATACCGATCAGATCACATGCCTGACATTCTAGATATAATTCTAACAAAAAACTTCTCGTCGATAATAGAACAAACAGTAAAAATCGAACTAGACTCTGATCACGACCCAGTATTGGTACAATTCTCAAATCAGCCTAATCTAAATTTAAATAATCAGCATATTCTCAACGGAAAAATTGACTGGAACAAATTCCATCAAGAAATAAATAACACTATCGAAGCACCCAATTTACAAAATACACAAGAAACCATAAATGAAGCCATAGACAAATACACGAATACAATAATAACAGCAGCAAAATCAAACAATGCAACAGACGCTTTATACAACCCTCAGTACCACATGATATTCAAGAACTTATCAAAGAGAAACCCAAAATAAGAAGAATATGGAATAACACTCGTAATAAAACAATTAAAACGCAAATCAATAGATTAACACATAAAGTACATAGAAAACTAGAAGAGCACAGCATCAATCAATATCAAAACTACTTAAGTGAAGTAAATCCGGGAGATACTCAAATGTGGAGAGCCACAAGAAGAATTCTCAAAACACCAACTATTATACCCCCCATAAAACAAGACGCGAACACTATTGTAGCGATGAAGAAAAATTCAAAGTCTTTGCTGATCACTTTGCAAATGTATTCAACTTAAAAGAGGAGGAAGAGGCAGAACAAATAACAAATAATAATACAGATTCCAAAGAAATAAATTCAATTATAACCCCACAAGAATTGAAAAACATATAAATAAACTTGCAAACAAAAAAGGCTCCCTGAAATGATCATATAACAAACATAGTACTCAAAAATTTACCCAAAAAATGCATAAGTTTCCTAGCTTCAATTCTAAACAATTGTCTTAGAATCGGATATTTCCCTTCCAAATGGAAACATGCCATAATCATTATATTTCATAAACCAAACAAACCAAAAAATAACGTTTCTAGCTACAGACGAATTAGTCTATTACCATCTATCAGTAAAATATTCGAGAAAGTAATTAAAACACGACTAATATCCTTCTTGGATACAAACAATAGCATATCACCATTCCAATTTGGATTTAAGTCAAATCACTCCACGAATCATTAACTACTTAGACTAACGGAAATCATTACGAAAGGCTTTGAAAAGAAAGAAATAACAGCCATAGCATTTATGGATGTACAACAAGCCTTCGTTAAAGTATGGCATAACGGCTTAAAAATTAAACTTCAAGAACTTAAACTCCCCGAATATTTATACCACATCATTCTCTTATTTATTTCTCAACGAACCTTTCAAATTAAAATAAATAGCATCCTATCAACCACCAGAAACATCCAAGCAGGACTTCCACAAGGCTCTGTACTGGGGCCCATATTATAATATATATATATATATATATATATATATATATATATATATATATATATATATATATATATTTATTTCTCAACGAACCTTTCAAATTAAAATAAATAGCATCCTATCAACCACCAGAAACAT
The DNA here is from genome assembly GCA_035578165.1 of Stenolophus ochropezus. NCBI lineage: Eukaryota > Metazoa > Arthropoda > Insecta > Coleoptera > Carabidae > Stenolophus > Stenolophus ochropezus. Next base: position 24,994,190 of record JAQOWZ010000017.1, read on the forward strand.
CCAAGCAGGACTTCCACAAGGCTCTGTACTGGGGCTCATATTATAATATATATATATATATATATATATATATATATATATATATATATATATATATGAGAGATATACCAACTTTCCCGAACACAAGCATTGCAATGTATGCCGATGACACAGCAATCATTTCTCAAAATCAAGACTCAGTAAAAGCTAAAAACGACCTTCAAATCTCGATAAACATAATAACAGAGTGGATGAAAAAATGGAAAATATCTCTAAATGAAACAAAATGCGAATGTAAAATATTCACACTGAAAAGACCCAACGACCCTGATCCAGTACAAATCAACAACGTCGTAATTCCTTGGAATCCAAATAAATCCACAGTTAAATACTTAGGAGCACACCTAGACAAAAAACTAACATGGAAAAAACATATTAAAACCAAAATAGTAGAAGCCAACAGAAGATTAGGAGTGCTCTATCCACTAATAAACAAAAAATTAAATCTAAAAACAAAATGCACCACATTAATCTACAAATCAATATTAAGACCGATATTAACATACTCTTGTCCCATCTGGAGCTCTGCATCCAATCAACAATTCAACAAACTGCAAAAATTTCAAAATAAAGTACTAAGAATCGCTACTAAATCACCGTGGTTTATTCGCAACAAACAAATTCACAAAGAATTAAAAATTCCTGCATTTAAAGACTTTGTCGACAAACTTACACTAACCTTTCTATCAAAATTAAATCAGTGCTCAGGATCTAGCCACTATAGCTCCGGGGAGACTACCAACAACAGAAGACTCCGGAAATGTCTATCTCAAGATATACACTTTGGAACAATCTAAATCGAATTAAAAAAATGAATAATTAGTCCCAAGGAAGTATGTAAATACTGTCCCTACCCAAGACAATAGAAACAACAACAGAACCGTGAATAACAAATTTCATTTGTTGAACCGATTTAAACTATTAAAAAAAAACCTCCAGATACACCAAAGGTGATGCATGCAAATTTCGTCTTAAATAGTTGGTGGGAATAAATATCATGTAAATAAATAGTGCATAGTATTAAATCTTTAAATAAATAATCTTGGTGTTTTAATTTTTATTAAAATTTGTTTTTCTTAAAGTAGTAATTATATTTGTTTATTCATAGTGTAACATATTTCTATTATCTTTCATTATTCATATTTCGTTTATTAAACTTAGTTATATAAATATTCGTATTTAATTAATTTTTACATTTCACCTTAATAAATAAACGTTACAGCATTGTAATATGAAATGAACAGTAAAGTAAACAAAGATTAAAGTTTATATTATGTATTGTATTACTAATTTTATTAAAAAAGTGCAAACGCACTGCAATGTTTTGCTCGAAATAAAAACTTTATTCATATTATGTATGCAAAATATTATTATATTACTTGAAAGATTATAAACAAGGACCTCTAAATTTTTTAATAATTTTTAATAATTAATCTACCTTTTTGTTACAAATAGTGCAAAAATATTCGATTCGATAATTTTGAAAAAAAAAATTTCAGGTATCCAGTTTCTCATTACATAATTTCTGTTTCATGGTTTTTTCGGCATCTTTAAAACTTATTTTAATGAACCCTTTAAACAATCCTTCAGAAACAACGTTGATTGAAGAATTACAGAAAATTGTAAAATCCAAACTGAAGAGAGGGTTGAAGTTACCATGAATAAGAACATCGGCTAATTTAAAATAGAACCAGCAGCATCTTAGAGGATCCATAAAATTAATAGTACGACCGCCAGTCTTTCATTGAAATAATAATTTAAAATCAACAGATTTCAAAAATTCGAAAAATGTTCTAACATGCATTTTGCACATTTTCCGAACTCTATTAATAACTAAACATATATCTTTTATTTAAAATATATTAACTATAATTTTATAGTTTAACTTAACAAAACAGCATTCCACTTCAGTTTTTATTATAACCAAAGATTCGTTATTAAAGTAAAATATTTGGCCATATACCGAATAGTGAAAACATGGCCGAATAACGAATAATTATTATAAGGCTTCGATCCATCTTTACTAAAAACGCTAAAAAAAATGAGATTTCGAGAAAAGTTACTGTTAAATAATGTTGCTCTAGACGATTTCTCATTGTTTAAATTTAACATAGGTATGTACTTATTTCTGCTATACCCCGTATATGATAATTTTTTTAATATTAAATACATAAAGAATTTTTTAATAAAATTTTGGAAAGTAGACTATGAATGTAATATTTTTTTGTTAACTATTTTGTAAATATAAAACAGTTGTTGTCATTTCTACCATAGCAACTCATAATACTTACCAGAACAATGGCTGGTTTATGATAGATTTAAATTATAAATTAAGATTTGAATTTTACAATTTTTTGGTTTGAAGTAAATTTAAAGGTATAAAAAGAGTACAATAATACAACCATGCTTATCATGTTTTAACTGTCACTCATCCTATCACTTAAATCTGTCATTCTATCCGCCAAATTTATTGTTTGAAATATTGTGAAATGATTGGACACATTTACAATAAATTTATTGTGTATCAGTAAAAGCAGAAATGTACTGTTTATATTTAAAAATGTAAATTCAGTAATAACAAGCAACAACATTTTATTAATAAAATATGTAAATAGGAGTAGCTACATCGCATAGAGTAGCATAGTAAGTAAATAATTTATCCAATGTAACCAATTCATATATCTCTTATTTTATAGGATTCGAATGTTAGTCACATTATCTGTTATCTGAGATCTTTTTTTTTACAATGGCAGCGAAAAAAAAATTGCCGAAAATATAAACTAAGATAATAAAGTTAAGTTGTTCGTAGGATTTCTTGTACACTACAACATATATTTATTAAATAAAAAATACCAGTATATATATTTATATATACACGATAAAAATTAGCTTAAAGTCATAAATAAACAGCAGTACGTATACGATTCATTTGCATGATTTCACATGGTTTGATTTTAGCAATAATATACATTTGTACTGGTATGTCCTTCAAATAAATATAATAATTATTCTACTAAATAATTATATTATTATATATATATATATATATATATATATATATATATATATATATATATATTAATATATGAATCACATTTTTTTTATTATTTTTTAAGATCTATTATAACGTAGAAACGAAAATACAAATATTTATTAAAAATGATAATTTTTTTAATTGTGTATATTAAATTTCTGTAGATAAATATGCACTCATCTATCTACTTACCTTAACATATCTGGTTGTTGAACATTTTCTATGTATTAAACCCGTAAATTTTGCGTGATGAAGTGCGAGATAATATTCAGTATCAATCTAGGACACGGTAGAAGAGGCGGCGTGATACTGAATATTCCGCGATGATTCTGTGTATGAAATATGAATATGTTATGAACGCTTGCGCGTAGATTAAACGCAACAGGTCTCCTACTTGTAAAAGAGACAAAGTTACAAAGTTTCTCTCATCCCCCGAAAAAGTTCTCATACTAGCAATCATGAAAAATAAAATGTGCCGAAAAAAAATCAGATATCGAAAGAAATATCCATGCGCAGAATATTGTTTGAAAATTTTCTCCTTCTTTTATAGATTTGGATATAAAAAGTAATAGCAAATTGTTCGTAAATATTGTATTCTTTTAAAAGTACAAGAGATGTTAATATTTACATAGCAACTATCAACATACAAAATAATTTTTTTTCGAAATGCTTTTGCATTCTCGAATTATTTTTTTTTGTTTGCTGTGCTCTATTTCTATTTCCATAATTATAGCTATTAATTGTAAGAAAATATTATTTGTTTTGCACGCGAAGTGTTTTTAGTGTGTTCGATTGACATTCTCACGTACTAAAAACGCAAACTTCGTGCACTTAATACAAAAATAATTATTAAAGAATAAAATACAATATAATTTGGAAAACATTGTACAGTTTAGTCAGTTTTTTATACGAGCTCAGCAGCATTTAGGGCAGTGGTTCCTAACGAGAGGCGACCAACTCTACGACTGCTGGGCTCTGTCACTTTAATTTAAAGTAAATTTTTGTCCATATGAATCAAATGGACAAAAGTTTACTTTAAATTAAAGCAACTTTAAAATTCATTATGAAACTGGTCATTAATACATACCATTGATATTTGATAATAACAATAATACTTAAAAATAAATATTTGTTTTAAAAATATATATAATAGATTACTATCTGATTACTATGGCTTGTGACAATCAGCTGGTTTTAGTTACATTTACTCTTGCATTTACTGCACCAATGCTTGCAGCTATGTTCAGGAGTGAACGCGTATATTTAAAATTTTCCAAGGAATATTCTTTGCCCTTTTTGATTATTTAAGAGTACGTGTTGCTGCGCGCTTCACACAGTTGTGAGCTATTGTAGCTCTTACGCATCCAAGGTGATAAGGAGTGCGGCCGCCAGCTTTTAGACAGTGGAGAAGGAGGTGGTTCAAATAATATAATATAATAGGGCGCCACGTAGTTGTTGTCAAAAAAAGGAAACCTGGGGCCTGTTTCACAAAACTACAAGTCTTGTAATACAAGTGTATCACTAGGCAACGCTTGTCAAATTTTCAATAGGTGCCAATAGAATTTATAATTTGATAAGCGTTGCCTAGTGATACACTTGTATTACAAGATTTGTAGTTTTGTGAAACATGTGAAACAACCACGAAAATACGAATTTGCGAAGGATAATCAAAAGATATTTTTTTTTTTTTTTTTTTTTTATTAGGTTTTCGGCATCGACTGCTAGGGTCATTAGCCGTTCTGGCGGTAAGTATATTATAACTATTTTAGACATTACAACACTTTAAAATATACGTTTATTGCCCGTCGGCCTAATAAGGTAAGTTTAAAATATTATTATTATATGTAGACGTCACAACATGTTAAAATAATATCACAGGTAAGTATCACCGTTTAATGCCCGTCGGCATTGTCAAATATTAAAATAAATTTGTTAGACAAACACAAAATAAATTAACATATACATGACAAAACAAAATAAATTAACATGTTAAAAAACGAAACTAGATTTCGCGGTACAAGTCACAAGCTCTTAGGAAGTGTAGAACTTCCTTTATCTTCCCAGGTTCAGCCAGAACTTCTGCTACATTCCTACCAAAGGAATATAGTCGTCGCACCGGTTCTAATGACGGACAGTCGAAAAGGATATGAGGCACAGTGACTGGCACTTGGCAATGCTCACATGAGCGAGGCTCTTGCCGTGCCAATCTGTGCCCGTGCGTCAGCCGCGTGTGACCTAATCTTAACCGGTGGACTTTGACTAGCTCAGTTCTGGACAGTCCTCTGGGAAGGACCACTGGTGCTACCGATGGTTTTACTCGCCGCAGATGGTTGTCGACTAACTCCCACTGCCTCTGCCATTTGTCAGATAACCTCCGGTGCAGAACATTTCTCACATCCGTGTATGTCAGGATTTGAGTATCTGAGTGTTCCAGGTCCGCTGCGTTACGAGCTGCCTCATCTGCCAATTCATTGCCCTTTATCCCGACGTGACTTGGGATCCACAGAAACGAGACACGTTTCCCTACGTCATCCAGGTGTGCGATGGTAGACAGTACCATCTGGATGAGTGGGTCGTCTGTGTAGGGGTTCTGAATGGCAGTGAGAACGCTCAGCGAATCACTGGCAATGATGAACTCGACTGAGTTCCTTTCATACACGGAGTACAGAAGAGCTTGCCAAATGGCATATGCTTCTGTACTGTATACGGAGGTATCTTTCGGCATGGCCCACGAGTGTGGGGTTTGGCCAGCTACGATGGCTGAGCCGGCACCATTGTTGGTTTTCGAACCATCGGTATATATGACACGACAGTGTCTGTAGTCGTCGAGAATCGCTAAGAACTTCTGTCGAATTAACACAGGTGGAGTATGTGTTTTGTCGTAACGAGTTAGGTCCTGGATTACCTGAACTTGGGGTACAGTCCAGGGTGGTATTTCCAGGAACCCAATCTGAGTGACCTCAGGTAACTCGTACTGTACATTCTCCAGAAGTTCACTAGCTCGACTACACAATGGTTTACATAAGAGCTGTGACCTGTATCCGCTGTTAAAAAGAATGTTAAAATTCTTATGACTCCGTTGTGCTGCAATCTTCGTTATGTACGAAAACACAAACTTCTCTCTTCGAATGTTGAGAGGAGCTAGACCCGATTCGCAGCAAAGGTTTGCTGTTGGCGTGCTTGGAAAGGCACCGATACAATATCGGATGCCCAAATGGTGCACCGGGTCTAGGGTTCTCAACAGCGTCCTCGAAGCAGAAGAATACACAACGCAGCCATAATCTAGTTTCGCTAAAACAAGAGATTGGTATACGCGCAGTAAGGTTCTTGGTTCTGCACCCCACCTCGTGCCGGCTAACATCTTAAGGAGGTTCAATGTTCGGATACATTGTACCTTGAGATCCTTAAGATGTGTTTGCCAGGTAAGTTTGCTATCAAACTGTAAACCAAGAAACCTTACACTCTCCTTGCAGCGTATACCTTCACCCTTCATGAATAAAAGTGGCCCATAATGTGGTCGATTTAGCTTGCAGAAGTGGACACAGTTAGTTTTCTCGTGGGAAAACTTGAATCCTATAGCGTCGGCATTGCTGGTAACCTGGTCAATCGCTGATTGCAGTACTTTGTTGATGTCTCCCATTCTTTTAGCAGAGTAAAAGATGCAGAGATCATCAACGTACAGCGATTTACCCACGGAGTTGTTGACGCCGGATATCAAGTCATCTACCGCTATCGCAAATAAGACAACGCTTAGAGTCGAGCCTTGTGGTACGCCGTTTTCCAACTCCCTCTGAGTGGACAGGCTAGTACCGACTCGAACTCTAAACTTGCGATCTCGCATAAAAGACGCGATGAAGAGCGGTAGGTTCCCACGAAATCCCCTTCTGTGCAGCCATTCCAAGATGTGGAATCTCCAGGTCATGTCATAGGCCTTTTCAAGGTCGAAGAACACTGCGACGCAGTGTTCGCGGTTCTTAAACGCCAACCTGATGGCATGTTCTAGGTACACTAGTTGATCGGTCGTCGAACGGTGCTTGCGGAAACCCGACTGGTGCTCGCTGAGCAGATTGCTCGTTTCGAGACACCACATAAGCCTGTTTTTGACCATTCGTTCAACTAGCTTCCCTAGACATGACGTTAGACTGATGGGCCTATAACTTGACGCGTGGAGTGCATCTTTTCCTGCTTTTAGGATGGGGACTACGACAGCCTCCTTCCATATCGCAGGATACAAGCCAATCGACCACATTCTATTGAATGCTGAGAGAAGGAGCGATTTGAACTCAGGAGGTAGGTGTTTGAGCATCTCGTTGTGAACGTTGTCCTGTCCTGGAGATGAAGATTGCGATGTAGAGATCGCATGATCCAATTCCAGCAAGGTAAAGGGTAAGTTGTACTTGTGATCTTCGAGTGAATCGAAGTTTAGCACAACTTCCCTTTCCTGCTTAGTAGCTAAGAAGTCTGGAGCGTAGTTCTCCGAGCTACTCGCGCTTTGAAATTGGTCTGCCAGACGTTCGGCAATGCGCTCTGGATCCCTTGTGACCGTATCTTCATCCCATTTCAGGTATGTGATAGCGGGAGAGTATCCTCTACCCATCACACGATTTGCTCTACACCATACCTCCTGTATAGACGTATCCGACGAAATGCCGGATACATAGGTGTTCCAGGATTCTCTCTTACTCTCAAGCATTGTTCTTCGAGCAAAAGCTCGGGCCTTTTTAAAACAAATAAGGTTGTCCTGAGTAGGACACCTCTTAAATCTATTGAAGGCTATCTTCTTCTTCTTGACTGCATCTTTCACTGCCTCGTTCCACCACGGTATAATCCGTTTAACGGGTTTCGCGGTGGTGTGAACGATGCCAGCCTCTGCAGCTTTCAAGATGCATCCAGATAGCACTTCAATATCATGGCACACATCATCGGTTGGAGTTGGATACTCCAATGCTGCGGTGAAAGCGGACCAGTCAGCCGTGTCGAAATGCCACTTAGGTAGCCGCACCTGTTCCCTGGATTGGGTGTCGGTGCCGATGACTATAGGGAAGTGGTCACTCCCATGTAAGTCATCAAGGGCTTTCCAGGTGTATCTACTATGTAGTCGGGAAGATATGATGGACAAGTCAATGGACGAAAATGTCCCAGAGCGAGCGTTGAAGTAGGTAGGGGAGCCTGTGTTCATGAGAGCGATATCTGGAGATTCCAGTATTCGCTCCATGATCCTACCTCTCTGGTCTCTGTGCAGTGATCCCCAAATCTCATTATGGGCGTTGAAATCGCCCAGTAGCAGTATCGGTGTCGGCAATTGCTGGATGATATTAAGTATATCACCAGCGTCCCAGTTGTCATCGGGTAGATAGAGGTTACAAATTGTCAGCTCAACCGGCACCGATATTCTAACTGCTACTGCTTGCAGATTGCTTGCAATGAAGACTGGTTCACACCGCACATCCTGCCTAACGAGGAAGGCTACCCCTCCTCTCACTCTGACGTTGGGGTCCATATCTTTCCGAAATACATAGTAGTTCCTAAGGGCATACGGCTGACCTGGTAGAAAATGGGTCTCTTGCAGACATGTAACCATAGGGTTATATGCTGCAAGTAAAGCTTTCAAACCGCAATAGTGGTAAACGCAACCGCGTATATTCCATTGGATGATGTGTTCCATGAATAGATTATTAAAAAGTTAAAATAAAAAGCAAGGATCAGGACTTGATTTTCCTTGCTTTCCCCTTCGGCCATCCTTTTCCTCTTTTGGGAGGTATAGAAGTAAGTGAGGTAGTGGAGAGTTCCTCCTCACTTGACTCTATATAGTCTCCCTCCCTTGCCCTTTTATGGGACGATTCGGAGGGAGTTTGGCTGCCTGTTCTCTGCCGCAGAACTCGTGGTTCAGGAGCAGCAGGCTGCCTAAAACTGTCTTTGGTGACAAAGACAGTTTTTAAGACTGCTACCAGTTGTGGTAGCAGTTCTTTAACGAAGGACGCGCTATCTGTTTTTGCAGGTTTACTGCTAGCAACAGTGGAGTATGAAACTCCGGGTAATGGGGTTCTGACGACGACCTTATTTCTGGCCTCAAAATACGGTATGTTTTCGCGGACTTTTATTTCCTGAATGGCCATTTCCTGCTTGTAGGTGGGGCAGTTGCGAGAGCGAGCTGAGTGATTGCCTTTGCAATTCACACAGGTCATTGGCTCTACGCAACTACTGCCGTCATGCGCCTCTTTCCCACAAGCACAAATCGCAGGATTTGTACATCTCAGTGATGTATGGCCAAACCTCTGACACTTAAAGCACCGCATTGGTGCAGGTATGTACATCCGTACTTTGAGGCTATGAAATCCTGCTTTGATCTTCTCAGGTAGTACTGGCGAGTTAAAGGTGAGAATGTGATTTGGTGTATCCACCAGCTCACCATTCTCCCGCTTTTTCATACGTCGTACTTCCGTCACCCTTTGGTCCCGGAGTTCCTCGCAAATTTCCTCCACTGTACAATTCAAAAGATCTCTACAGAATACTACCCCCTTTGCGTAGTTCATGGTCTTATGACCAGAGACTTCTACCTCTTGGTTTCCAATCTTCTTACACGTTAACAGCCGTACAGCTTGCGCTGCCGACACTGTTTCAATAAACAGACCTTCTCTTGTCTTCCGCATCGATTTCACATCGCCTACCAGTCCAAAAATTGCTTTGTGAATGATAAACGGGCTTACTTTGTCGAAATTTCCTTCAATACATTTCACGACCAGGAACCGGGGTGCAACCACCTTTTCCTGGCTCGTGTTCTTGTTTACTGCTGCACTACTCGCAGGAGTAGTCTTCTCAACAGTCCCCCCTTGGGGAGTTTTGTTTGATGTCGGGGTTTTCTCCCCGGGCGCTTTTATCGTCTTGCCAGACGTGTCGTTTTTTTGGGACGACGTACCCGGTAGCGGCGAAGGTTTACCATACATAGTGTATAGTTATTCGGTCCTGGGTATCCCCACCCTCCTTGGAGCCTCAAATGGGACGCTAGAACCGCAAGCCGGTATAGCGCCAGGGCTTCCCCACGACTATAGCAATCCCAGGGGGAAGCAGGGCCATTCCGCGGGTAAGATCGCGTCGGGCCGCTAAGTCGACGCGCATGCCCGCTTCCTGGTTATCCCGCCCCACTCCCCAAGACTACTCACCCCCCAGCCTCGCAATGGGATGGGGACCGATTGATCGCAGATGGGCTAGTCTGCGACCTCCCGTTTAACTGAATTCGGAGCCAAAGTGGAGTGTTGGGGCTTCCTCAGCCACCAGGATCTCCTCCTCCAGCGACACGGGTCTCCACGCACGGCCAACACGCGGGTAGGTATAAGAGAAACAGTGCTCGAAACGGCCGCCTACTAACCGTTCGGTATGAAACAGTATGGCCCGTTAGTTCCCCCTCTGCTGGCAACAGAGGGGTACTAAGCCCCCCCACCACGACAAGGTGGGCCCACGGGGGGGTCAAAAGATAATAGTAGGTAAATCCAACAAACAAATAAAGCTCCGTTTCAAATTAAAATGTAAGATATATTAAATATTTAAGTATTACATTTAATATTTTGTAATTATAGTGTCGAATATGTAATTAAACTATGAAAGCGAAATTCTTTATATTGACAAATATTCTGAGTGAATTTTATAACTCATGCGAGATATAAACGAAAGGTAATATTAATAAGTGAATAAACTGTGCCAAATAGGGGATGCGTGGCGCTCGAACGAGCGAGGACTTTGAATGTTTAGATACCTCAAACTTTAAATATAATACGCAACAATAGGCCCAATACGGGTGGTTGGAAGACCAATCAGGGTAATGCGGGCGTAACAAGCGTCGGTCGCCATTCGCAACGTTACAACAAGACTGATTTAAAACTAACCTTAACCCCATCTTAACCAATAAGTCATATCCCGGACCTCCGACAATCGTCCTTGACGCTCCCGAATCCAGAAATCCGAAGAATGATTTCCCCAAAATTCTTACTTCCAAATACGGTCTCTCGTCCCCCTGGACGTCAGCCAAAATAAACACTAAACGCGCATTATTTATCGTGGTCGCTATCGATGGTCTACGGTACCGTTCGCGACTCTCTACGGTATCCGTCTGGCGTTTCTTGAACGACATTTCGGACACGACTTGCTGGTGATGCCAGGTTCGCTACACCTGTAACAACGAAGTTTGTGTGGCACGTTACACTTTGTCGCAATATGCCCAGGTTTGCCACAATTCCAGCACTTTCGAAAATCAGTGCTCTCGACAGTATTTACGCGAGCGGAAGTACTAGGAGTTGTTCTATTGCAAGGTTCGGTTGTGTCTACATAAGCCAAATTAGGTTCTAATGACTGGTTTTTCCTAGGTGGTGACGTAAAGCATTGGATCGATTCTCTCCGCTGATCGAGTCTTTTACACAGTCGTTGCAACTCGATAACAGATATTACTTCAGTCAGCGTAACTTCGGTTCGCTCGGAACCATACTAAAGTGTTACCTTCTAATAAATCAACTGCCGATGTATACAACTGTGCCTTCGAAACGTTCCTTGCAACCCGTAACTCGTCAACCCGTTCGAGAAATGAATTAATGGCTTTTTGTCTACGATCTTCACTAAATTTTTCTCCCCATTTCACCACAGGAACCGATTGGCATCTTTCTACCATCCTATCACTAACAGTTTCACTCTCCGACGATTCCTGCTCCGATTGACCTAAATCCGCAAGCGATGTCTCTCTAGATGGATTAATTAATGTGGATGAGTGCTGTACTGGTTTTGCTTTCGCTATAAGGCTGGATTCTAATTTGACAATTTTTAATTGCAGTTGTGCACGTCTCTTGACCTCATCGTTGTTGGTTGTTATGCAACGATTTACCCTACCGATTGCATGAACGAGTTTAATTTTAATTTTCGCATAAGCCTTTCAATTATTGACGTCAGTAAAGGTACTAATTAAGTCAGTGATTTGAGTGATCAACAATTCTAAAGCGGTTGCATCCTCTGAAAACGCGAATGGGTGCTCGGAAAAAGCAAAACTAGAATTTTTTTTTCTAATATAAGTAACCCCCGAAGAGATTGTCTCATGTCATCTACTGCGCTAACTTCCTCCACGCCTCTAATTAAACGAAGATAAACGACTACTGAAATGACCCTCAAATTACTAAATTAATTTTTGACTCTACTAACAACAGCTACTAACGTCGGCCTCTAACAACGGCCACTAACAAAATTTGCTATGCGTGGCTAACAATGGCTTCGACTTCGCCATAAAAAATACTGAGACTTGCGTGAGCTAGTACATATAAAATAATAACATAAGCGCAAATGAATGTAACTAAATAACATAACATTTAAAAATCAATTCAAAAATATTTAAAAATAACAACAAAGGAAAAAAATAATCAAAATGAAGCTTATCTGCATGAGTTTGGAGAGCTAATGACGTCGGGGTGACGTTGGATGCGGTAATGACGTATTCCAAAATGGCGTGATATAATTTCCGCTTAAGCACGAGGTTCTGATCATCTAATTCTCTCCAAAAATCCTCCACTAGGATGTGCATCCACAATAATCGGTCCAACAATAAGAATCCAGTAAATTGGAACGAGATCGAATTAATATCGATAGTGAAAGAAAAAGTAAATAAAATAAAATAAAAAAGCCTGAAAGGAGAACTTAATTAGCATTGCCAGGTCGATGATTAAGTTAAAAGTTACTTTTACTGATTGTAAATTAACAATGATCTAATATAAATATCAAAATAGTTTATAAATACTTCTACAACAGGGCTAATCAACAATAAAAGTAAATACATGAGATGGTGGGCGGCTAAGTTGTTTTTTAATGATCGCAGTGCAATAAATCTGGAACAATTTTCCGCGTGACTAAATATTTCCTCAGTACTTTTCTCAGTTATAATCTCCAAATAACGGACACGTTAAAATTTATCCAACAATAAACTAAACAATATGATAAATAATAACTAGGCACTGAGATATGACTACAGCGACGATCAACGAACAGAATGAATTACTTCGCTCAAATCTGCGAGTTAGCTCAAACTTGTACATGCCTAAATGTATAAAAATATAAAAATTAATATTTCTGATAATAGCCGACCAGCAATACACAAGAGTTCCATAAATTGCCAACAAAAATGGTAATAAGGAAAGAAAATGATTTAGATTTTAAATAAATTACGGATTGCAAAAATAGACCGTAACAGTGTATTTATCTTTTATCGATCAATTGGATATTTTTTTATTATGTAAGTCAAATTTTTGTTTCTGGTTTTTTGAATATCAATATAGATATTTATTTGTATATTTTTCAGAACTAGTACAATATGATTAAGTATTGCTTTGTATACCAATTCGAAAATAATTCGTTTTCTGCCCCGAATAAATATTTTCTTCGTTTTCCGAAAAATACAGAAACAAAAAGAAAATGGTTCGAAGCTATAAATGTGGGAACTAATCAAAATCAGATGTATATCTATAAAGATCATTTTTGTGTAAGTATTTTAAAATATAGCAAGAGAACAAATTTTAATTAATTAAAAATTTTGCTTCAAGTGGGCGCTGAGAATTGGATGTATTTTAAAACAATGGCAGACAGTTTACGTACTAAGAAGAACGTTATACCACACATCAATATTAGCATAAGTAAAGAATACACAATATACAACAATTTCGACAACAACATCTCAAATATCATCATCACAAAAGAAAAGAAAACAAGAAAATATCGACAACTGGAAAGAAACGAAAACTTGTGTAAATTAATATTTTCGGATGATGAACCATCTTGTTCCACAAGTTTACAGAGTTCTTTTGGAATTTTTAATGTGGAAACAACAAGTGGAACAAGAGACAAAAACATACAAATCAATTTAAAACTATCAAGCAAAGATGTTGGAACAAATGCACTCTTAAAACAGACTGATATTATCTGCAGCCCTGCATCTGCTTCAAGTAGCGATAAATCTGTAGCCCTCAGTGAATGTGCTCAGATTGGTTTTCAGTCATCATCTTCATCAGCAGAAGAAGAAAAAATAAAATATGATGTTATAAATAAAAACCAGTCAAGGAAATGCGATACAGTATCGAAAATCGTAGCGAATAGTCGCTTTTATCTAGGTATACCTGAAAGCGAATATTATTTAATAAAAACCACGTTGTCTAAATGTAAATATTCGCCTTATTAATTTATACATTGTTTAAAAAAAATGATTGAATGATTTCTTTATAAGATTGGGAATAGATTTTGGAATGCACCATACAACAGCGATAAAATCATTCAATAAAGCATTACCGCAGATTACATAAAAATTTAGAGAATTAATTTATTGGCTTCCAAGAGATTTAATTAAAAAACATTTACCTGTGCCATTCCGTATGCGATACATCAATAATTGGTTGCTACGAAGTAGAACTCCAAATCCCTACAAATGCAGTCCATCAAGCTGCTTCATGGAGCCAGTATAAAAAGTGTAACACCGTCAAATATTTGATATCGTGTATTCCTAATAGCCTTATAAATTATATTTCTCACGGTTACTGTGGTCGTAGTACAGACCAGGATATTTTAGAAAATTCTGGATGGATACCTTGCTTCACTTACATACTGTATATTAGTTCGTGCTTACAGATAATTGTTGCGTAATGGCTGACAGAGGATTTAAGAATATGGAAGACTTATTAGCGAAGAAATTCTTTAGGTCAAAACTGGCGAACAAAGTACAAGGGCGGAAGTTCTAGAATGTAAAAGGATAGCAGCATTAAGAATACATGTCAAACGAACAATTAGGAGAATAAGAGAATTTTCTATATTAGAACCACATGCATTCATAAGTACAAAATTATTACATAATTTAGATAATATTGTATATATTGTATGTGGTATAATAAATATCCAAGGGTCGCTTATTTTACGATTAAAATGGTTCAATTTTTTATTTTTAGGTGTAATAAAACAAATGAAATATACATATATTTTTGCACAGCCCTGCTACAAGCATTTACAATTTCATTAATTTTGCAAATATAACATTTTTCCAAACCAACAAAAACAACAATGTTTATATTTACTTCGATAATATTAACTGATTTGTCAGTTTCAAAAGTTGGTGATGCTACAGCAAATAAACTTTTTTTTCGCTTTGCCAAGAATATTCGCATTTGTATTTGGGCAAAATATTTGTCACATATTTTACCATCACCACGTACATAATTTGAAACTGTTTTTAGTTTGGATAGAGATTTAATCTCAATACAGTAATCATCTGTAAGTCCATCAGGAGAAGCACCAAAAATTGGAAATTGCTTACTAATTATTAATCCGCTATGGTGAATTTTTAATTTATATTTATTTTTTATAACATCCAGTACTTCACTTTTCAAAATTAAACCCCGTTCCATAGTTTCCGTCTGATGAAATTTTACAGCTCCAAAAATTGATTCTACCAGAGTGCCATCAACAGTAAGATCTTGAAACCTCATAAATTTTGGAAGCTGTAATCCGGGCATATTTTACTTCACACCATTTATTTGTTGTGGATTGTGATTGGGTAATTATTGCTGTTGTTGAGCAATTTTCATTAGAAATATTATTTTTACAGAACGTTATGAAGTCATCTGCATTAATTGTCTGAGCTTGTAAATTTAGAGATTAGATATACTTGCAATGAACTTTTGCTACATACTTGTCCATCTTTAATAACAGCTTTTAAAAATTCACCACTGTTTAATTGAACGTAATCAGAAATTGTTTGTTTACACATTTCATCCAGTTTCACACATTTCAGTGTTTTTTCCAATTTTTGAAAGATTTGAACTCATTCAATCGATGTTACGGAAGGCTGATCACTTTTTCTTAGAAGCCAAAATAATAACGTCACGCCATGCTTACAGCTTCCTATAGGTTCGTTGCATTGCCCCTAACCGGTTGATCGCGGATAAGGCGCCGGAGTCGCTTTTCGACCGATTCGTAGAATGATGAAATGATTCGAGCTTTGATTGGTTCATATTTTCCGTTTTCCGGCGGCGCCTCGATCAGGTCAGCCAGAGCACTCAAGGTCACGCTGTCGAGACTCACGAGCACATACCTGAACTTACTGTCGCCTGAAGTAATTCACTTTAATTTGAAGGCGGCCTCCGTGACGATGAATCATTTGGTCGGGTTGTCGCGCCAAAATGGCTTGATGCTGACGCCCTCGGCAACGTTTAGCTGCGGCGCAATTTCCGTATTGGGCTGGTTTTGGGACCCTCCTGGAATCTCGTTTTCTGTTTTCGTCGGTCATTGTTTCGCTGAAGATTACTCCGTGTATTGAACATCGAGCGCGTTTCCGCTACCCCCGTACGGAATCCCGAATGTTCCCACGTTGTGAGGTATTTCGAACGACGTTCGAAACAGACGCGCCCGCGAAACACGAGGCGATCACGTCGAGGTTACCAATTGTGAGGGTTATTCAAATACGACACGACACTTTTGCGAAAATAAACATTAATTGGAATCTGAACTCCATTACAGACACAACAAATAATGAGAGATCGATTTTAGTGGAAGATCCGATCGGATGGCGAAAACGAACGCGTGATCACTACGGCACTGCTCACGACTCGAATCCGGGATGTGGGGCGAGCAGGTTGTGGCGCTACCAGTCGTAGCGGGAACTCGGTCGGCATAAACTGATTTATTGTGTTAGCTGGACCGGCGGTGGCAAATCCGGTGAGCGGATTCCGTTGAGGAGACTGCTCGGTCGCCACATTCTATTATCGAACCACTCCATCTCCATCTGAACAAGCTGAGGCTCAGCCCAGGATATTAATACACCTAAGATTGTTGAGCAGGAGTGCCCTTGTAATTTCGAGATTGTAAAATGAAATTGTCAATCATACATTTGCAAAAAAGTTTTATTAAATACAATTCGTAAGACCAGATACAATTATTAATACCTGAAACCAGAACAATCTGTGGTTAAGCATTGAACACATTTTATATCACATTTATTATTATTTTTTTATTATTATTTCTTTAATTCTTGCTTTCCAGCTTAGAATTTTTTCTTTACATTAACAAATTACAATAATTATCTTGGTTGAGATATGTCATATTACAATACGTAAATATAAATACATATATTTTGATTATTTTATTTCTTCTCTGGTCTTCTTGAGTATTTTGGCCCAGGTCTCTCCTACCCCGGATTCATCTAGGATAGAGTGTAGGCTGTTGGTTTGCCTTGGGAGATACCTGCAATAATATAGTAGATGGATTAGCGTTTCTTCTTTTTCTTTGCAGAGTCTGCATAATCTGTTGTCTTTTTCGAGCCAATATTTATTTTGGTTTGCTTCATTTCCACATCTTAGTCGGGCTATTAGTTTTATTGATCGTCCATTTTTACTTCTTAGGTATTGTGGCGTGCCTATTGGCCTAATGTTTTTGTATGTCTTGTTATATTTAGATTCTTGTATCTTCTTATCTTGTTCTTGCTTCTGTAGTTCTTGGTCTCTGCTTGCTACTTCCAATTTTATGTTAATATTTTCCTGTCTCTTTCTTTCAATTTCGTTTGGTGAATATCCATTTTTTTGGAAGTAGTTTTTTCTTTTTGTTTCCCAGGTTGTGAATGGTCCTTTTCTATCTTCCTTTCTCTTGATTTCTTTCCAGCACTGGTATAGTATTCTACGTGTATCACAGTTTCTTATTTTTTCTTCGTATTTGGTTGCTCTCAATCCGGCTTGTATTCTTATTCTATCTCTATTTGTTTCTTCCATAACGATATATTGTGGTGTACTTCTTTCTAGGTCTAGTGTCCATTTCAAATATTTAATTTGTATTTGTTCTAACTTTTCAATTTCTTCCCATCCCCAGATTTCTGCGCCGCATAAAAGTATGCTTTTTATTACTGAGTCAAATAACATTAATCTTATTTTATAATTATTTTTAAATTTACGTTCAGCTATACTCCATACTTCCTTCATCGCGATGTTTGCCTTTTTAACTAATTGATCTATATGGGTTTGAACAATGTTACTTTGTTTCAGTGTGTAGCCTAAATACTTAAATACTTTCACCCTTTCAATTTTTTGTCCTCTCCATAACCATTGTTCGTCTTTTTCTCTTCCACCTCCTTTTTTAAACTTCATAATTTTGGACTTCTCAACGTTTAACTCCATTTTCTTTTTCTCTAAGTAGATATTTAGCCTTTGGATCATGGATTTCAATTCTTTTTCGGTTTTTACGAGTAACACTATGTCGTCAGCATATGCTAGTGTCCAAAATTTTGTTTTTCCGATAATCACTCCTCCAGTTTGTCCTTTCTGGAAGTGTTGCTCTATGTCGGCCATGTATATCGCAAATAGTGTTGGACTTAGTGGGCAACCTTGCCTTAATCCGGCTACTGTCCAAAATTCATTGGTATAGTTCTGTCCAACTCTAACCACATTTGATGTTTCTTCGTAAATTTCCTCTATCTTCTTAATCAGGTGTATATCTATGTTTTGTCTTCTTAGCGTTTCGATTAATATCTGTCTATCAACTTTGTCGAAAGCTGCTTTTAGATCAATAAAGAAAGCGTATAGTTTTCCTTTATCTTTCATTAATTGTTCTTCTATTAAATAATTTAATATGTATATATTATCTACTGCACTTCGTTGCTGTCTAAATCCTGATTGTGTTTCCGGTAAAATTTGTTTCATTTCTAGTTCGTCCTGGAGTCTTTGGTTTAATACCATCGCGTATACTTTATATAATGTGTTTAGTAATGTGATTCCTCGGTAATTGCTAGGTAAACTTGTATCTCCTTTTTTGTGGATGGGTATAATTATGCCTTTTGTCCAATGTTTCGGTATTTTATGTCCTTTCCAAACTTTATTAATAATTTCTGTTATAATGCCTATTATTTTCTCTCCCCCGTATATCCAAGCCTCGTTTGGGATTCCATCTTCTCCATATGCTTTCTTTTTTTTAAATTTATTTATTTGTATTTTCACTTCATCCTCAGTGATATCTCCTCCCTCGTAGTTGTTTCTTTCCTCGTTCCTTATACCGGTTCCTGGGTTTTCGTCTATTCCTTGTAATAAGTTTTTAAAATGGAGGTTCCATTGTTCTGCTGTTATGTTTTCATCTATGCATGCTTGCTTTTTTCTTTCCTGTTTTATGAATGTCCAAGCTTGTGCTTCCGAGGTTATGTTATTCAATTCATTCATGGTTTTTTGTTTACATATATCTTGTTTTTCTTTGCATATATTTTTGTATTCTCTTATTTTTAGTTTGTATACTTCTTGCGTTATATGTCCTTTTCTGAAGTGCCTCAAAAATCTTCTCATTTCTTTTTGTTTCTCTCTACATTCTTTGTCCCACCAATAATTTTTTGAGATATTCTCTGTGTTTATTCTCCTTGTTATCTTCGTTGTTGCTTTATGAACTTCATCCAATAAGTGCTTTATCTGATCTTCTACATCATCTGTATGTTGAATTTCAAACTTCCCGATCTTCTCTTTATATTGTTTTATTGCTTCCTCATTCCATATTATAGTAGTTTGTTCGTGAACTATTTTTGGGATGTTGCTTTTTGTGAGTTTTAGAGTAAGGGCTGCTAATTGGTGGTCGGATTCAGTTTGGTCTATTATCGAGAATTTTAATACTTTGTCCCGTGCTTCATTATTCGTTATTCCATAATCTATTACTGATGCATCATTGTTTGTATTGATGAAGGTAAATTCCCCTGATTCGTCGCCCGCGTGGTTTCCATTAAGGATGTTTAAACCTCTTTCTTCGCACCATTTTATTAGTATTGAGCCTTCTTTATTTGAGATTTTGTCTTTTGAGTTCCTTTTCTCAATTTCGCCTGTAAGCATATTGCAGAATCCGCCATTCTCGCCTGTCCTCGCATTAAAATCGCCTCCTATTACCAAATTGTGTTCGTTTGTTTCTTCAATATTTTCGTCTATTTCTTTTAATATAGCATTCATCTTATTATTGTTATATATCGTGACTATTCTCCATATTTCATTGTCTAATTGTACTCGTCTTTCTTGAATATTTTCTGTGTAATTCGTATTGGCATCTATTTCTACTATATTTTGTTTTACTCCTGTAATAATTCCCCCCTTTGCTCTTCCTTTCTTGTGAGTTCTCGTGGCAAAAAGACATTTCCATTTAAATTCTTTTGGTAGTTTTTGTTTTATTATTCTCCAATTCTTTTCTTCAACCCAAGTTTCTGTAAGTCCTACAATATGATATTTTTTTATATGATCCCAGCAATCCTTATCTTTCCCTTTAATTCCCTTTATATTCCAAAACCCAATTTTTATATTATCTATCTTATATGTGTTATGTCTTTTCGCTAGTTTGTCTAAAAATTTCCTTCCTTTTTTTGTTCTTGTATTACTTCAATTTTGTTTTCAAGTTCGTTCCAATTATACCATTTTTCATTTATTTTAATTCTTTTATATGCGACTGTGACTGAGTTACCTTTTGATCGTTCCTCCTTCGCCAAATTTCTAAGAGTGGCTTGAATTTCACGTTCTAGCAGTGTATAATCATGATCGATGTAGGTGTTTGTTCCTTTTAGCATCTTTTTGTTCTTAAGTATTTTCTGTTTTTCTTGCCACGTTGATAATTTAACTATTGCTGCTTCCCTTTCCTTTGTTTTAATTTTATATGCATCTGTCACAATTGTTTTTATTTTCAATTTTTCGCACAGCCAATTTTCGACTGCTTCTTTTAAGTTTTCATTTTCTACTTCTATCCCTTTAATTATTATATTATTTTTCTTTTCACGTTTTTCCCGTTGTTCTTCTTTGGTTTCCAATTTTTCAATTCTTTTTAATAGTTCTTCTTTCTCTGTTTTCCATTGTTGTTCCTTTTTAACTATTTCCTCTTCTAATTTTCTTATCATACTGTTGTTTTCCTTAATCTCTTTTAATAATTCTATCTTATTTGCGTTAATTGTTTCTGTTACGCCCTGAATTGCTTTCAGTATTTGTTCTGTATCCATGTTTTCCTGTTCTTTAAGAGTATACTCTTTGATTTTGTTCTTTATTGGAGACCGTACTACTAGTTTGCTTTTCTTGAATATGTCGTCTTGTATTAATTGGTCTATATGCTCTCTTTGTTCTCGTTTGCGTTTGAATTGATCTTCTGTAGTGTTACTGCTTTGAGCCCTTTCTCTAAACTGTCTCTGCATTTAAATTCCCCTTATTATTGTTTACTTAAAAATCTTCACTGTTTTGTGTGATGCCTAACCTTTGTTTATTTTATTTAAATTATTTTCAATGTTGATGGTTTGACTTGCAGGCTCGTGTTAAGAGGTGCCGTTGTTGTTATTTTTGCAGTTTTCTATTTTATTTGTTCCTAGCTTTGCTATGTCTCGTTCAAAGATGTCTCTACTATTTGTATTTTTTTCACTTGCTGCCTAAGTAAGTTCTGTGTTTTTGACTTAACCTCCAAAAACTTCAAGGTTTAATTCTCGAATAATGTATCTTATTCTAACTGATTAATAATGGGAATCTCCTACCTTTTTAAAGGCTGGTTTTCTCTGCTATCCAAATTTCGTTTAGTAGAATTTATTTTTGTTTTCTCTTAGATATATGTATTTAAGTTCACAGTAAGTACTATGCGTTATGTAACAGGTACGGCCGCCTAAGACAAAATCTAGTACCTGACATAAAAGGGTTTTAATTTACGAGTTTTACTTGCCTCAAAAGTAATTCACGAATTATATTAATGAACAACTTTTACACGAAACAAGGGTAACGATAGTCGCTGCCACCACTATCACTTTATTTATTTATTTAAAAGTCTGCCGTGATAGAAGCAGACAAAGGAATGATAATAATGATAACAGACGCGGTTTATTATATGGTCAAATTAGTGCAGGGTAGTAATTTTATTAGAACAATAGAGTTTTACCTACGCGTTGTGCTACCACGTCACAAAGACAGGGGTTGGAATAGGATGGGCTGAATCAAACACGATATTCCAACAATAACAAAATTATATAAATTTTAATAATCAACCGCGATCAAAAACATTTATATAATTCAAACAAACTACAACGCGTAACTTGATTCTATATAAACTCTAAATTCTTACTTTTCTACTTTACAATTAATTTTGAAAACCTTTTTACATAGATCTACAAATCAATATTAATCCACACAGAATATAATAAAAACTACTTACAAATTTACACCACGATGAGAGAGCCTTTACACACAGTAAAACAACTAATTGGTTATTTCACTAAGAAATACCAAGGTATGTCTGACAATTCAGTCAAGACATCCACTACAGTCGACGATTACAACAAGAGAGAGAGATTTCGAACTTCTAAACACTATTTAATAGTAAAAATCCAGAAGTTCTCAACCTATGTTTGTCCGGCTCTTCTCATCCCCTAAGTACAAACTATGCTGAAAATGACCCAACTATTGATGTCCACCGAGGGCATCACTTACGGAAACGGACAGTTATGTCTTTGACAATAAGCTTGAAGGCGTAAAAAATGTGCGTCCTTCACCATAAATCTGTCCATTTCGTAACATTTGGAGTACTGCACTATCAAAATTTTACAAAAATACACAGCCGCCAAGCGACCGTGTTACAACTTTCCCTTTCCCCTTAAAATAAATTACATTTCTGAAGGAAATATAATTTATTAACTTCCGCGCTGGACGATGAATCCCATTCTTTGAGTTGGACTGTCCAATGTCCAATGGGGATCTTGTTGGAACTCCACCTCAACTCCTAGCCCGTCGTGACTCGACCTGGAGGTGACGCCAGCCTTCCCGCGTCCACGCATCTGCCATCCAGCAGCATAGAAGTGTTCACAAAGAACAACTATAACAAAATGTGTCCGGCAGATATGTGTCCCAACAAGCAACGCTACTCAATAGTACACTCAGTACTTTCATTCCAACCAAATTCACAATATAATTATAATAATTTTGATTTATCGAAACACAAGTAATCGATATCAACCATTCTTACAACATGCACTTAATTTTCAAAATCACAAAGAATTCAACTTTACTACTCTAGTTTCCATCAATTTAATTTCTTAATTTTACTCATTCGCACTATGTATATATTTAAAGAGCTACCTGGAATTTTATTCCTCGACGCTTTTCGTTGCACGAAGTTCGCGCCTAAACCTTGTTGTTCTTCCTTCACTCGACTAGCTCCGCTCTCTTGAAGTCCGCTAGGATACCTGCTGGTTGCGATTGCGGCCGCCATTGTTCCACTTCCTCCTTGGATGGTGTCGGCATGCCCTTCCTGACGTCTTCAGGTACTTCAGTTCGCTCCTCTCGATATTCCTTGCGTCTTCTGTTGCTACCTATCCCAGAACCAAAACCCTTGTAATATTTATTGCCAGTGCACATACCTACCGTCTTGTCGCGGTTCACAAAGATGTCGTGTGCGTGCTGGTCTTCTTCCTCTGATTTCACCACAGAAATCGCATCCAAGTCTTCGGGTTCCTCCACATCAACAAAACGCACCTTCTTCTGACTACGTTTTGCGGAGTCGGCTCGTCCAGCATCTGCGTTGCTCAGCTCAGCCCCTGAACTAAGCTTTTGCCGGTCATCTTTTCCCTGATGAAGCCTTCTTCTCCATACGGTCGTTCGCGCCTTATTTTTCCCGCGCATACTATCATCACTGACCGTATGTTCTGGGATATTTCTCTCGCACTGTTGTCTAGCATCTCTCTCGTGTGTACTGTTTTCTCTAATTTTACTTTTCACACTAAGTGAACAACTACTCGCGATATGCCCATATTCACGACAATTATAACAAATTTTGTACTTTACTTTATTTTTCGCTTGTTTACAAAATTTTGAAATATGCCCAAATCTCTGACAACGGAAGCACAATTTACTATGATACCTATTTTTATATGTTATATGTCCTATTGTCTCATCTTCACTTTCTACACCCGAATCTTCGCTATCACTAATTGCGTATTTACACGTAGATCTATTTTGCCCGGCTTCACGTAGAAGTTCCGTAACTTTATTTATTAATTCGTTTACTTTACTATATTCATTATTTTTACTTAAAATACACAGGTCGCCTTTTTCTGGAGAATTTTCGGAATTTTTATTACATATTAATTTACGATCTAAACTTGAGCTACACTCCATTAATTTCTCTACAGTCTCTACTCTTTTGGCTATTTCTATCGCTTCTACTAATGTTTTCGGATCTTTTAATATAACATCGCGTTGCAACCGCGGTAACAGACCTATTAAAAATTGATTATATAACCGTTTTTCTACATATTTACTATTAAATTCATTTTCTGTCGGATCTTCACTATTATTTACTAATTTATATGCAAGTGATCTTAGTTTTATATCATATTCAATTACACTTTCTGTCTCTAATTGATAACAATTTACAAATTCTTTCTCTACTGTAAGAAAATGCGGTTTATGTACATATCTATTTAACAATTCCTTTTTGAAAACTGACCAATCATTTGTATTTTTAATTATACTATTATTCCTAACAAATTCTAAAGCATCTTTACCCAAACATAATTTTGCAATTGCTACTTGTCTGTTCTCCGGTTGTTTAGTAATTTTGAAAAATAACTCGACTTTATCAATAAAATCTTCTACGCTAATATCTGAATTGCCGCTAAATTCTGGAATTTTGTTTATCGCTCCAGCTAAACTACTAACAGTTTCTAATTTTAATGCCATATTTAAATATTTAAATTACTTTATTTTCAATGAACGCGTAATAATTACAAAAATTATTTTATTATCTCTCTTACAAATTTCCTTTTCGAGTACCTGCTTCAGGGTTAACGACACAACGAGGGTGAACATACAAAAAAAATACCGTTAGAGACTTTTCCCGCTTTTACTGACCTAAAAACTACCTGCACTCGTAACAACAACACAAAGTAAATTATTAGAGTTATTCAAATTTGACCACAATAAAAGACTACTGGTTTGAGTGGGTTTAGTTTTAGAAAATATTTAGATCCCAGCGCTTTGCCACCAAAATCTGTAACAGGTACGGCCGCCTAAGACAAAATCTAGTACCTGACATAAAAGGGTTTTAATTTACGAGTTTTACTTGCCTCAAAAGTAATTCACGAATTATATTAATGAACAACTTTTACACGAAACAAGGGTAACGATAGTCGCTGCCACCACTATCACTTTATTTATTTATTTAAAAGTCTGCCGTGATAGAAGCAGACAAAGGAATGATAATAATGATAACAGACGCGGTTTATTATATGGTCAAATTAGTGCAGGGTAGTAATTTTATTAGAACAATAGAGTTTTACCTACGCGTTGTGCTACCACGTCACAAAGACAGGGGTTGGAATAGGATGGGCTGAATCAAACACGATATTCCAACAATAACAAAATTATATAAATTTTAATAATCAACCGCGATCAAAAACATTTATATAATTCAAACAAACTACAACGCGTAACTTGATTCTATATAAACTCTAAATTCTTACTTTTCTACTTTACAATTAATTTTGAAAACCTTTTTACATAGATCTACAAATCAATATTAATCCACACAGAATATAATAAAAACTACTTACAAATTTACACCACGATGAGAGAGCCTTTACACACAGTAAAACAACTAATTGGTTATTTCACTAAGAAATACCAAGGTATGTCTGACAATTCAGTCAAGACATCCACTACAGTCGACGATTACAACAAGAGAGAGAGATTTCGAACTTCTAAACACTATTTAATAGTAAAAATCCAGAAGTTCTCAACCTATGTTTGTCCGGCTCTTCTCATCCCCTAAGTACAAACTATGCTGAAAATGACCCAACTATTGATGTCCACCGAGGGCATCACTTACGGAAACGGACAGTTATGTCTTTGACAATAAGCTTGAAGGCGTAAAAAATGTGCGTCCTTCACCATAAATCTGTCCATTTCGTAACATTTGGAGTACTGCACTATCAAAATTTTACAAAAATACACAGCCGCCAAGCGACCGTGTTACAGTTATATCACATTTTATATAACGCTGAAAGTACAAAATATTTACCTTATGGTACTGACGAATGGGCTTAACCCTTTGCGTTATGTTTACAATAACCGTTGACTATTTTTATTATTTCAGTGAACATAAATATATACAAAACATTACACGTCACGGTCAAGATAACAGACAAAAGAAAAATTAACGAAAAATGTAGTTACGTATGAAACGTGAAAAATAAAAATGAACAAATGTCGATAAGAAAGAGTTCACTAATTGTGTTTATAATAATTATAATTTAACACTCCTCCTTAATTATTATTTTCCTTAGATTAGTGTAAACCTTATGATTCAGAGGTTTAGTCAAGATATCAGCATACTGATCCTGACTCTTTACATGCTTCAGTTCAACGGTAACACCAATGTGTTGTTGAATGAATTTTCTGGGAATTTCGATATGTTTCTTCCCTTTTGTCGTTTTGCCTTCATAGGCGTTCTTTAGCATCAGAATAGCGGATTGATTGTCAACGAAAAGTGTAGTTGGGGTGTCCAAATCTAAAAATCCAAGTTCGCTGACAATACGGCGAATCCAGCTAAGTTCATCGATGGAAGAAACGGCGGCTCTATATTCGGCCTCGGCGGTTGAGGTAGCAACCAAACGTTGCTTTTGTGTGTACCATACTATGGGTCCACCTCGCATGATGAGAATACCACTGGTTGAATGTCCGGTCTCACGATCACCACCGTAGTCAGAATCCGAGTAACCATAGAGAACGTTGTCTCCATTGAAGAATATGCCAAACTTTTCTGTCCCCTTCAAATATGCAAATACACGCTGAATCATTTTCCAGTGGCTTATTAACGGTTTACTGCAAAAATTGCTTAGGTAATTTACAGCAAAACTAATGTCGGGGCGTGAGATTCTTGCTAAATAGAGAAGGCTGCCGATAGCTTCTCGATAAGGTTCAGTTTTTGAAAGTGGCCTGTCATTTACTAGGTTCACTTGATCCGTAATAATTCCTTTTTCAACAGGGGTAGCTGCCGGATTGCTAGAATCAATTTTGAATTGTTTGATTATTTTTCTTGTATACCTCGGCTGACTGACACTAATTCCTGACGAAGTGACTTCTATGTGCATTCCTAGGTATTCCAAGTGAGTTGTCAATTCAGCTTGGAAAGTAATTTCTACTTTATGATTTAGTTCGTGTAGAAATTTTAGAATAATTTTCTCACTCTTCCCGGCAACTAAACCGTCATCCACAAACAGAGCGATTAGCAGACTTCTATCCTCGTTGTAGAATATGCAAGGATCATCGTCAGTGCTGACAAGTTTCATTTCATTCAGATAATTTGAAACTTTTTGGTTCCAATTCTTGGGTGCCTGCTTCAGGCCATAAATACTCTTATATAGTCTACATATGCGCTTGGATCCGTCGTGGAAACCTTCCGGCTGATACATATATATCTCTTCTGATAGTTCTCCATACAAAAAGGCGGGTTTCACGTCAAAAGTTTTAGTTTGTAGTTTTCCGATGCTGCCAGACTGTGAATTAGTCTAATAGACGAGTGACGTACAACGGGACTAAAGGTCTCATTGTAGTCGATACCTTGTCGCTGCTCGAAACCTCGTGCTACAAGTCTTGCCTTTCGCCTTCCGTCTTGCTTTTCTCTGAGAACCCAGCGACATGTTAAAAGGCCTGGCATGATCTGGAGGGTCGCCAAGTTTCCAGGTTCCCATTCTTTGTAGTAAATCGAACTATTCTGCCATTGCTGCGCGCCATCCTTCGTGTTCAAGGGTTTGAGATACGGATATGCCTTCTGCTTCACCCTCCACGGCATGATTGACGTAGTTTCCTCCACGAGGAAAATCATTACATAATTCGAATATCTGGTTGGTCTGGACAGTTTGGTTCGATCCAGAAGTTTTCGAATCGCGTCGCTGGTATCTTCTACGTCGGTTTGAGGTTCATCCTGCACTTCTGTTTCCTGTCTTGGTGAATGAAATTCTTCTGGTTCTGACTCATTAATATCCTTCTCTTCATCATGATTCAGGTCATCAGGTTCAGTGATACGATATTCCATACTCGGGTTGGCTTCTATTCCTTCGGTTTCGACGTCGAAGATTACATTATCCGAGCATACTACATCTCGATCCTCGGTCAGATATACTCGGAAGCATGGCGAGTCCACATCGTACCCAACAAAGAAACCTTTCTTGGATTTTCTATCCAGCTTCCTTCTCTTGTTGTCTGGTACCATGACGTAACAAGTGCATCCAAAACTTCTGAGTCTATTTACCTTTATCTTCAGTCCAAACCAGAGTTCAGCGGGGCTGACTTTCTTTACAGAGCTGGTTCCAGTTTGGTTTAAGGTAAATACAACATAATTTAGGGCTTCAGCCCATAGATTTTCATTTAACTTTCTCTCGTGTAAGATCGTATGTGTTAATTCTACTGTGGTGCGCATATCTCGCTCGATTCGACCATTTTGTTTAGGAGTATACACGTTTGATTTCATGTGAAAAACACCAAGTCCTTCCAGCAGACTTTTCGTTTTGGCATTTTTTATTTCATTACCATTATCGGACATTAGACATTTTACTTTCTTATTGAACTGATTTTGCACCATGTTCATAAGGACATTCAATTTAGTAGCAGCTTCATCTTTATATTTCAGAAAGAAAACAGTGCGGTAATGGGAGAAGTCGTCTCTGAAAAGAAGAAAATATTTGGCTCCTCCTAGAGATGCTGCATTCATCTCTCCCAGGTCCACATGAACGAGATCCAACACGGCTTTGGCAGTCTTGGGATTAATTGGATGTGAAATGCGATGATGTTTTCCGTATATACAACTTTCACACACGTGATTTCCCCAGTCATCTTGATACCTGATCTTCTTCCTATCTAGCACACTCTTTACTTGATTTAGATTCTGGTGTGCCATTCTCCTATGCCAGGTCCTGAGACTGGTTACTGCTAGGCACTTATGGTTCGTTTCTCGCCGAAACATCATCTGAAACAGGCTGTCAACTCGCTTTGCCATAGCGACTTTTTCTTGTCCATCCATGGTAAGAAATGTTGAACTGCATGCGTCTGCCTTCTGCTTGTAGCCCTTATCTAGCATCTGAGTCACGGAAAAAAGATTGAAGGTCAAGTCTGGAACGAACAGGACATCTTTTAGCATCACCTTCTCCCATTCTCGTCCATTGAAGGCTTCCAGTTTAACATCTCCAGTTCCCATTCCATCCAGTTTAGTAGCATCCCCAATCACGACAGACGTTGGCACTTTCAGTTCCTTGTAATTTTTCATCCAATCTCGACGAAAAGTCATGTGCTGCGTGGCAGCACAATCTTGGATCCAGAGTTCAGTGCAGTTCTTATGAGAATTAAGTTCATTAATTTCAATGGTCGATAGTCCAATGGTAGCTAGAGCTCGGCGATCAGAATTTCCTGACTGTTTCTTATTTGACTTTTCATCATGCTTGCTGACATTTCCTTCCGGATAGTCTTTTGCGAAATGCCCTGTGCGTTTGCAATTGTTGCAAGGGTATTTGCTTTTACAATAATTTAAATATTTAGAACACGGCTTATTTTTACAGTGTTTCTTTATATGTCCTCTCTTACTGCATTTAAAACACTCGACGGATGAAATATCGTGATTATTTATATTGGTTGACGATGATACCTTTCCTGGTCTGACGATAAGCGCGTTTTGACTCTGTGTTCCGCTTTCATTCAGTCTGTCTTCTTCTAACTTCAGCTTTTCGACAAGTAAATTGAATTTCTTTTCTTGGGTACTGAGGTTATCCCATGCGGTCCGAAAATGATGTAATTTGGGTGGCAGCATTCCAATTATTCTTGTCAGAATCCAACTTTCTTTTATGTTCTCACCTTCAGCTTCCAGATCCTCAGCCAATTGTTTAATCTGCATAAAATTCTCGGTAGCTGAAAGATTTGTGTCGTTCTTAAAGTTAAAGAAGCGTCTTTGTAACCCTTCAATTGTAAGTTCTGACTTTCTGCCGTACAGCATGTCGAGTTTCTCTAAAATCTGTTTTGAGGTTACACAGTTCAAAATTTTACGAGCTATAGAACTATCTGCATTAAGGCCTATCAACGCCTGTGCTTCAAGGTCCTTTTTAATCCAGGCCTTGACAGCAGCGTCGTTATCATCCCCTTCTGGTTTATCTTTTAATCCTTTCGCAATAGCAAACAAACTCTATGACTTCAGTGTTAAGTTTATCTTAAAGATCCATGAAACGTAATTCACCTCTTTCTGAGCGGTCTCAGATAAGGTTTCTAACTGTGTCTTTATTGAGTCCATTTCGATTCGCAATTCTTGATGACTATGAAGCCGACTGACGAGTTGATTAACTGTTCTCTTGTACTCTCAACCTCAAGAATGAATCAATTTAGCTTGACGATTGACTGGCGACATTCGGACTTGGTAATTGACTGACTTAACGTTCTGACTTTGCGACTGACTAGTGTATCGTCTCTACTATGTAGCTGGCTGACGTGACGTACTGACTTGGCGACTGATTAGTGTATCTGGTCTTCTATTTCTTTACTGACATTTATTAACTTGACTTGGATTAATTTTACCATAGGGCGTTTGGCAGTGTGTCGTTCTGGGCCCATAACCTGTTGAGCAGGAGTGCCCTTGTAATTTCGAGATTGTAAAATGAAATTGTCAATCACACATTAGCAAAGAAGTTTTATTAAATACAATTCGTAAGACCAGATACAATTGTTAATACCTGAAACCAGAACAATCTGTGGTTAAGCATTGAACACATTTTATATCACATTTTATATAACGCTGAAAGTACAAAATATTTACCTTATGGTCCTGACGAATAAGCTTAACCCTTTGCGTTATGTTTACAATAACCGTTGACTATTTTTATTATTTCAATGAACATAAATATATACAAAACATTACATGTCACGGTCAAGACAACAGACAAAAGAAAAATTAACGAAAAATGTAGTTTTTTATTTATTTATTTATTATTGACCTTCTTACAGGATACAAATCCCAATTACAAGGAGGTCAGTAAAACAATAATGATACCATTTTAACATGTTTGACGTAAAGTTACATAAAAAAGTCTAATTAAACAAAACATTTATGAAATACACAAACGAACACTTATTATCATCAAAATGCTCGAAAATAGTTCAGCATAATATTTTTCAAGATCGCAAATTCAAGATGAAAAATATCGATTTCCATATCTATTTTTCTTTCAATGTCATTAAAAATGTAACACAGACGAGTAATAGGACTTTTCAAAAAATAGTTCCTCCTAAGATGAGGTATATAAAAAGGAATATGTGTTCTGGATGAAAGGCGAGGTATACAAAAATATACATTGTTGAGGGCTGAAGTGTCATCATTTATGCCTTTTATTAGTTTAAAAAGATAGAAACAAGAATACATCTTACGTCTAGACTCCAAAGTAAACATATTGAGATCGAACAAAGCATATGTATAACTGTAATTAAGTGGATTAAAGTTCGGTGAAGTTTTCCTAATACAATAACGAATAAATTTTCTCTGAACCCACTCAATATTATTACTGTGTGAGACATATATTGGATTCCAAACTACAAGACAGTATTCAAGTTTCGATCGTACAAGAGAGTAGTACAAGGATTTAAGAGTTTCCCGATTTGTGAAAAATTCTGAATGTCGTATAATGAAACCCAAGCTTTTATAAGCAGAATTGATTATATAATTGTAGTGTAAATCAAAATGTAGTCTACAATCAAATACAACTCCTAAATCCTTCTGAAAATTCACTCTGTCTAGACACTGGCCCTCCATCCAGTATGGAGTAATTACTTGACTGTGTTTTAAAGAGTATGACATTATTTTACATTTAGAAAAATTGAAAGATAGATATGAAGAGGAAGACCAAGCTATAAGATAATTAATATCTTTTTGAAGTTCATGACAATCATTAGTTGTATTTACAACTTTGAATAGCTTCAAATCATCAGCATATAAAAGAACATTTGAAAACTCCAAACATTTAGTAATATCATTAATAAATAAAACAAAGAGTAGAGGTCCTAAATTAGATCCCTGAGGGATACCTGAGTGTGGAGTAAAGAAAGCTGATTTATGGCCATTGTACTGAACAATCTGTTTACGATCAGTAATATAGGATCGCATTAATTCTAGCAAATCTGGTGAAAAAACAAATTGATGCTCCAATTTAAACAGTAGGACTTCATGGTTTATGGTGTCGAAAGCCTTGGCAAAATCCGTATAAATTACATCTACTTGCGAATTTTCACTGAAAGCATTAATTATGAATTCAGTAAATTGACAGAGATTAGTAGTAGTAGATTTGCCCTTTATGAAACCATGTTGCACAGGTGTAATTACATTACTGGTAAACTGATAAATATACTTAAATATAATTTTTTCAAAGCATTTAGAAATATTAGAAATAATAGATATGGGCCTGTAGTTAGAAATATCAGACATGTCACCAGATTTATAAATTGGGCAAATAAGAGATTCTTTTAAAGTGTCAGGAAATTTATTAGTTTTTAGGATTAAATTAAAAAGAATATATAACGGTTTAACGAAAATTTCACGGCAGCCTTTTATAATATAGGAAGGAAGTAAATCAGGACCAGGAGAACAAGAAACTTTTAATGATTTAATAGATGCAGATATATCATCTTCTGAAATTTCTTTTATTTGTAAGACGGTATTAGAAGTTATTGGTTTGTAAATTTTTGAAAAATCGGTAACTGTGGTTTGAGAATAGACAGTAGAAAAATATTCAGCAAATCCTTGGACAGCAGATTGAGTGTTACTATAACTTTTATCACCCCAATGCATGTTTCCAGGTATTCGTGAGCATTTTTTCTTTTTATTAATAAAAGACCAGAATTTTCTTGGTTCACTAATTAACATATCTTCAGATCTATGCACAAATTTTTTATATTCTTTTTTGATATTATTCTTGATTTTTGATCTTAGAGCTTTAAATTGTAAATAATATGATTCTATGTTCGTTTTTTTATACAAAGTGCGAAATTTATCTTTCAATTTGATATCAGAAATAATTTGTTTAGTAAACCAAGGAGGATAGGAAGATCTTTTTTTACACATAAGTGGAACACATTCCCGGAAAACATGATCAAGTACGTCATAGAATTTGCTGAATGCTTGGTCTACGTCGTCATATTTCCATAAAAAATTCCAGTCGACTTTATTCAGAAGAGTATACATGAGTTCAAAATCAGCTGAAGGAAAGTTAAAAGAATAGGTGTTGTTAAATGTGGAATTACTAACACGAGATGGACAAACATTTATAGATATTAATAAGGAAGGATGAAGAGGATCTTCACGTGTTAAACATATATCACTACGAGAAACAGAACAAGTTTTATTAGATAGTACCACATCAAGTAAACGGGAGTCAGAGTTAAGAACATAGTTGAATTGGGTTGAATTAAGAAAATTAGAAAAATTTATAAATCTGGTGATACACGAATTACTATATCCATGATTGTAATAATCTATCAATTTGCTAATATTTAGATCACCAAGTAATATAAAATTGGACTGCATAATCTCATAACAGGACTCAAGACATTCATAAATCATGATATGTTGATCAAGTGTAATTGGAGGGGGGGAATAAATCACCACAACAATGAGATTCTCACCAGATAAGAGAGAAATTCGAACACATATAATATCAGCAAAAGAATTATGATTTAAATTTAGTTTAATTTCAGATGATTTAAATTTATTATTAACAGCACATAATACGTCACCTCCCATTGTTTTACCTGTAATATTGTTGTCACGATCTTTTCTATAAACTGTATATTTGGAGTTATCCAAAATCTCCGCATTGCTGACTGAATCAGAAAGCCAAGTCTCAGACAAAGTTATAATATCAAAATTATTTATAAAAGAATTATTGTAAACCTCAACTAGCTTAGTATTTAATCCACGAACATTCTGATAATAAATATCCATTTGCTCAATGTAAACGTACAAATAAAAAAGATTATAATTAAACTACCTAATATAAACGAACAAAAATATGCCAAACTTTGCAAGTAATTATCAATATAAATTATTTAGAAACGAAATACGTTGACCTAGAGAATGAAACAGTTGCAAAATACGACATAAGATTGAGCTGCTCTCAAAACACAAAATATTACATTAAAAGAAATGAAATAAGAGTGAAAGTGTTACAATGTTTCAGTATTAGTTAATAAATCAGCCTTTTTAATAACACCATTCAGTTTGTAAAAAATATTGCCATCAATTGTCCAAACGTTCTTATAGCCAATTGTGTTGGATATGTGTTTTAAGGTATGTAAACGCTTTTTTGTTAAGTCCTCTTTAATATTGACTTTAGTGCCTTTTAGTTTATACCTCGATTTGAGAACGAGACTACGGAATCTGTAGCTAGTGAATTTTATTATAATGGGGCGAGGTCTTACATTCAGTGGCGTAGATGAGGATACACTTCTTGTCACAACACAATTCACACTGCTGTTTTTCTTCCCCACACGATGACACCGATCAATGGAATTTGGTGGTAGGTCCACAAAAAGAGATTCAAGGAGATCACTGACCTTTTTTTCGACGTTTTCAGTCGGATCTTCAGGAACTCCAAACACCCTGATGCAATTACGTCTGGAGTATTGCTCTAGTCGGTCGATCTCCATGTGAAGTGATTGATTTTCCTGGCTAATTTTACTTATGATACCTTCATAATGTGCTTTCTGCTCTTCGAGTTTTTGGTCAACACGTGCAAAAACCATGTCGACCAACGTAGCGAGAAAATCGGGATCTTTGAGCACATTAGCCACAATTTCTTGTACTTGCGATGAATTTGGCTTTGGCATCTTGACGGTGAGGTTTTTCAAAAAAAAATATTTCTTCAAAAACGGCACTTTATGAAAAATTTTTGGAGCAGCAAAAAAACACAACTACACACGCCAAAACATATGAAACGTGAAAATAAAAATGAACAAATGTCGATAAGAAAGAGTTCTCTAATTGTGTTGATAATAATTATAATTTAACAAAGATCCAACCTGCAGGGATGATCTGTATGACCAATTTATTCTAGTTGGGAAGTAAGGTGATAATATTTATAAGAATATTTTAAATGGATAAGAAATTAATACGTAAAATATTTCAATCTCATTAATATTTATTTCCGTCACCTACCGTCAAACTCTGAACTATGCTAGGATCCAGATTTACCGATATCCAGTAGATAACCTACGAAATGTGTGTGAGCCGCATATTAATTTCAATAAAGAAAAAACTGATAGTATCCTATGTAATCGATAATTATTTACTATAAATAAATGAGCCAGTAATTAGATGTGACATATAATTTAGCGTCAAAGATACAAGGAAGAAGAAAATAATTGCGTAAATTGCAAGTCAAGGCAAAGATATTATGAAAATGGCGTGGATTGGAATGAACCATTTAATGGAAATGGCGGAGAACTGCAGTCGTATATTTAGAATGGATGGAACAAGTAGGGAAAGTATCTCTATTTCTTACTCTAATTGGGCCATCTACTTATAACTTATTAAGAGATTAAATTTATCCTAAAGATAAATCATGTAATCAGTTGGTGAAAGCTCTCCTTACTTATTTTACTCCTCGTAAATTAGTTATCGCAGAAAGATTTAAATTTCATGAATGTGTTCTAAAAGAAAACGAGTCTGCGTTTATCTATACTATCGAGTTAAAAGGGTTAGCAAAATTCTGCGAATACGATAAATTCTTGGATGATGCACTACATGACAAATTTTTTAATAAGTTTAGCATGTGAAAATACTCAGCGTAGACTATTAACTGAATCCAAAATAACACTTGCACAAGCTTGTAATATAACTTTAAATAGAGAAACTGCGAGAAACAAAAGTAAAGCTTTACATACCATATGTATAAACTCAAGGAAGGGGAAAGGTTTCAAAGTCACAAGATTAGTAGGAGTCATATAGTCAGTCTCCTTACAGTCAACCTAGTTGGTGTAGTCCGCAAAGAGTGCTAAAACTTAATGTCGTCGATGTAGTGGCTTTCATGATAAAAATAACTGTCCAGCCAGAGCATAGAATTACTTTCTATGTAAGAAGAAGGGACATCCGTCTAGAAAGTACCGTAATCATAACGAATAATACAAGAGTTGGAAGATGAAGGGTAGAATTCACAGGAAGAGAAAGCAGAAAGCATCAGTCACTAGAAGTAGATGTAAGCCCAATGGACGACATCTTACATTAGTATAATCTTATTATTTTACTCAAAATATCATTTTCAAAATATACAACATATTTATAACACACTTAAAAAAAATGGCTATCCGTATGATTTTATTAATAATAACGTTAGATTCAGACAAAAATGAAATACCAGCAATAGACATTCATATATTGTCGATGATAAGAGCAGTATGCATCAGGAGAAAATAATATATACCACAAACCCTTATGAGAATTTTATAAATAAAACAATTCAGAAAATACTTAAACAAATTAATGTCAGAATAGCTAATAACAATAGCATCACCACAAATTTTTCATATACCTCTCTTAAAGACAAAATTGATCCCAATATGCAAAAAGATGTCTTTTATTAACTCAATTAAAATACATGCGATAAAATTTATATTGGCGGAACATCACAATATTTAGCAAGAAGAATATACCAGCATAAATATCATAGTACTAAAAAGTACAAGCATAAACGCCAAACTGGTCTTGAAATAGATTTTGATAACCCACAAATTTAAAAAAAAATAAATTTAAAAACCATACTCCATTGTATGAAATTTTTCACATTCTATTAATGATCACATTGTTCTTAATTCCATAACTAATTATAATACCAGCGTACATACAGAGTGGCCCAGTGAAAATTATCAGCGCAATTTTTGGCCACTTAACATTAATTTTGCAAAAAACGCTCGAACAAGTCAATTTTAATATAAAGGGGGACACCTAAATGGATATATATGTTTATATCGTTGAATTCAGAAAAAAATACTCTATCGAATAACCTAAAAATAAACATATGTTCCCATTTAAAATAAGAAAATTGGGTCCCGTATTTTGAGAACCACTGGTCGAAAAAAATTTTTTTTGCTCATTGTATTACTCTTGCAAAATGGTGGTTCTTTGCTAATTTAACCAACCTCGTAGCTCTTATAGTTCTCGAGATAGCAATGGTGACACGCTTAAATGGAACATTCTGTATATGCTGCGCAAGAAATTGCAAAACGCAAAGCAATAAAAAAATCTAACAGGGTATTAAAGTGGACAGACGTCAGTGCTGCAGAGATGAAAGTTTTTATTGGACTTTTGTTACAAATGGGGCCTTGTTCTTTTCCATCAATTGAACATTACTGGAGCACAAACAAGCTATATAATGTAAAGTTTTGGTCGAAATCGATTTCAGTTGTTACTTCGTTATTTTCATTTGGTTGATAACTCAATACCATCTGCCGACAGATTATACAAGGTGAGACCAATACTAAATCATTTCAATAATATTATGCGTTAAAACTATGTACCAGATAAAAATATTTGTATTGACGAATCCATGATGCTGTGATGTGGAAGATTGCATTTCCGCCAGTACATAAAAAATAAAAAACACAAATACGGTGTCAAACTGTATGAACTATGTGAGTCCGATGGTCTTGTAATGAAAATAAAGATCTACAGCGGAAAATCTGAGGAAACTGACAATAATTTAGGTCACACTACTGATGTTGTGTTGCATTTACTTGAGGACTATCTCGATAAGAGATACACGGTTTACATGGACAATTTTTATAATTCTGTTACTCTTACGAAACTGCTAAATACACGAAAAACTTATGTGTGTGGAACACTGCGAAATAACAGAAAGGGAAACCCCAGAGATGTGGTAAATCGTAAACTGAAAAAAGGGGAGTGTATTTGGCAGCAAAATGGTCCTGTTACTGTATGCAAATGGAAAGACAAACGAGATGTCCTTACCATTTCAAACATGCATGTTGTTGAAATGGTAGAGGTGTCCAATCGCAATGGAAAACTTTCTATGAAACCGAATATTATTCGAGATTATAATAAAGGAATGTCTGGCATTGACCGATCAGATCAAATGCTGTCGTACTACACGTCTCTAAGAAAGACTATTAGATGGCCCAAAAAGGTTTCACTACATATTATAAAGATATATATATATATATATATATATATATATATATATATATATATATATATATATACAATGCGCACAATTTTTTTAAAAAAATAACTTCTAAAATAAAACTAATAAAGTTTAGAGAAGAATTCGTCCTCGCGTTGATTGGAGAAGAGAATCAACCAGTTTCGAAAAAAATTAGATTGCAAGAGCTCCATTATTTAGAGTGTCTGCCACCTACCGAAAAAAAAAACAGCGTCCGACAAAGTCATGTCGTATATGTACCCAAGCAAAAAAAACGCCGAGAAACGCGTTATTTTTGTCCGACCTGTGAAGAGAAGCCAGCCCTTTGTGTGGAAGATTGTTTTAAAAAGTTTCACAAACAATAAAAATATTCTTTTACTTCTTGATTTTGAATAAATTTTTTATAATTATATTTTCTGTTCATTTTTAATAAATTTTCTGTTCATGTAAGCCAGCATTTATTTTTTGTTCTCTTCCCAGAAGCCATCTATCCATGTTACCACTGATATACTACGAGTTTAATCGTAGCTGCACGAATATGGCAAGTAAACACAGTACGAGATAAATCGTAGTCGGCGTCCTAGTAAAGAACGCAATCTACGAGTTAATTCGTAGTTGGCAGTCAACGTGTTAAATTATTATTTTTGTTAAAACCTTTTTTTTAATTTAAATATATATTTATCTTTAATATAAATAAATTGTTTGCGTATTTATTTTAACAACCCGCCTTTCCACGAAAGTCGACCTATTTAAAATAGCTCGGTTTGGCAAGAACTCACATTTTTATTTTATTGTAGTGTTTGGTAAAATTACCATCCGTTACAGTACATCAAATGTATTTCTAAATTTATATAAACCTATTGAAATTCTGTTTAATTTTATCTGGTGCGTTCTTAACATAAATCAGAATACATTACATTTATTTTTTTTATTTTATTGTAACCTGATGATGGGCTAAAAAAACATCAGGAACCTAAAGACCTAAATAAATATACATCCAGAAGTAAACCTATTAAAATGTATCAGCAAGTTTAAATCTCACGGAGGACGTCATTCCTGTTTTCCATAAACCGTACTCAATCCCTTATGCACTGAAAGCAACGGTGGAGACTGAAATCGAAATACAAGTGTACAGCAGAATTCTAGTTCCCGTCCGTTACAGCGAGTGAGCCAGCCCTAGTCGTGCCTCGGAAGTCTAACAATAAAATCCGTATCTGTATGGATTTTAAGGTAACACTTAACACTCATTTACACTATCCGTTACTAAGGATAGAAGAAATTTTCTTTGCGGTCAAGGTACTTCACTGTATTAGATTTGTCAATTTTGTACCTATCTATTTTACCAAAGTCCCAAAAATACGTAACTATAAATATACCAATGGCGACTCGTCCAGGGTGGCAGAATGGGCAGTGCCCCCTCAAATTAAAATAAAATATTTTTTTCTATTTCACATGAATATATTATTATTATTAATTATTATAATATAATATAAATTTCATCTTACACTACTTAGCATTTAACAATGTACTATGTTAGTGGTCTTTTTAAAAAGAAATTAGCGCGGTGCCGCTGTGCAACACAATATTATATGCATAAAATTCGACCAGCGGGGACACGCATCCGCCAGAAGAAACTATATGGTATTACTAAACGATACGTTCCAAACACAAATGTGAACTATACAGCGGTTGTCAGCCCCCTCGCCATCTCGAGCGGTATTGTACTTGTAACAACCAATGCTTAAAATAGTTCAAATAAAATCTGTAATATGAATGATAAATAAAGAGATGCACAGATTTAATTTGTTTATAATAAAATAATAATTTAAAATATTCGGTACAATTGATAAAACAAAAATAATGCATATTGTGATTAAAAAATTTATTTAAGAATAAAAATAAATATGTACATGTAAAATGTAATCGAAGAGTTTTTAAATATTAATAATATTTTAATTTTGAAGCAAATGCTTTGCTTATTTTTAAAGTTTGTACATTTCTTCATAGAAATAATACGAATAGCCGAGTGTTGAGCCAGAGGAGGCATGCATACTCTGAGATTCGTAAACAATCGGACGTGATCGGTGAAATATACTCATTACATGTTTTATTTCTAAAATCGTTGGATCGTCAGTCGTGTATAAATTGTGTAAGATTTGATTAAACATTTACGAAAATCTCCAGATGAAACTGAAACTAAAGACAGAATAATATATAAACAACTGTTAACGGCAAATTTAGGTATTATGCAAGTATAAAATTTATTCATGATAGAGTAGAATTACAGAAGCAGGTATGTTTAAGAGAGGGGTTATTCAATTATTTAGTCAGTTGTGATTTGATTGTTGACGTAAGCACAGTGGTATTTATTTCAATAGTGATAGTGAGTGTTCATCATTTGTAAAAGGTGGGTGTCAGCATTCAGTTTTTAGATATGTGTGTGTGCTAGAATAGCCTCCCCTGAGGCGGGTGTTGAGTATAGGGTGTCGAGAGTTGAGAAAGGGCTATTCTGCTGTTTAGCTATCCCCTCTTCTGCGGTTGAGGAGGAGTCTACAGTGTAGCTGGGACTGTCACACTTACTGCGGGGGTATGGGACAGTACTTTGCGGAGGCTGTCAACCTCATACCAAGTTTGGTTGAGGCGTGCTCACGCTACGGTGTTGAGACAGGGCTATTCTGCGGCTTAGCTATCCCTTTTTCTGCGGTTGAGGAAGAGTCTACAGTGCGGCTGGGACTGCCAAATTCGCTACGGTGATGTGGGGCAGTACTTTGCGAAGGCTGCCATCCTAATACCTATATGCTTTCTCTCACCTATTCTCTCATTTAGGGTTAAGGAACTGGTACTGATCACTCACTGAGCGAAGAGATGCTCATATCTGTTTATTTCAGATTTCGAGTGTGTCCAGCCCAAAAGGTCCCCAGAACTAGATTGACCGAGAAGAGAGCGTCGACTAGGAGATATATTTATTTAACAAAATGTTGTTTTCTTTCAAAATTGTAATTTAAAATAATTAATAAATAGGTATACTTTACACAACTGTAATTAACAATTAATGTATTCTGCTTTTGGCTCATTGGAATGATTTAGTTTATGGGATAAGAATTTATTTTTAGTTATTTTTAACCGAATAGAAATGAAATTACAAAAGTAATAACTAGGTAAAACACACTTCACCCTGGAGGAGCGATCTGCAAGGACTTACACAACTAATGGTAAGCTCTCAGAAAGAAAGGATAATTCAGTTTGACCCAAAATGATGTACAGGAATTCGAAGCTAAAAAACTTGAACTCTAATAACAGCAAAGTGTATATAAGCAACAACTGAGTGCAAAACTTATGTGTAAAAGCGTACAATTTGTGCAAAACTAGTGCAATAAATATTACCAAAATACTATGCAAAATATTAATAGATATTCCAACAAATAGAGCGAATTCAATACACTAATCAACCATAAAAGCAATAAATAAACGTAAATAAATATAACAAAATATTACACATTATTATACAAAGCGTTCCAGAACAAATAAAGTCTTAATCAAGAAATTAACTTACTCTAAACCAAAATAAGACTTAAACATATAAAAATTGAAACTACAATAGCCAAAAATAAAACAAGCGAACTCAAATAAAACTCAACAAACCTTGAAACTAAGCTGCAATTATGAAAAAACTTCAATATAAACAAGTGAAACAAAGTGAAAATTATATTTGTTCTAGGTTTGCTAAGAACAACTAAAGAGAATGGAAAACGTACTTACTGCGTCTTAGATGAGTAAATTATCGAATAGAAAGTACCTCGTTTCCAAAAAGCGTAAGTAAAGCTATACAAACTTTTGGCAATATAAATCCATGCGAAGTATACAATGTACATTAAATATAACTTGCCTTCAAATAATTGTACAAAGTAACAAAGTTAAAGAGCTGATACATATGTGAATCAATGCTGAAAATAGCTGAAAAGCAATAAATTAACAAGCACTAATCACTATGATGCCATGCAGCGTCCATGAGTTTAGTTTACACTCAAAATAAAAAAGTAAAAAAGCGGTGCAAATGCACAAAATACAATTTAAACTATAAATTGTAGCGTATAATAAACTAAATGTAAAACTAGATGTACAATAGTCTGAGTTTTATCAAATAAAATAAAAGAGTTGGCTAAAGCCGTACTGAAAAAACGTGCGTTAGACCAAAAAAGTGAAAACAGAGACTGCAAAACAGCAAGCGGAGCAAACATGTGACTTCCAGCATGCGTGGCTACCTCGGCTTGTCTAAAAGCCGAATTACACATAGCCTTACAATACGAAGAAATTGACGCGGTTCCAATATGCCGGCTGGCCTAAAACAGAGTTTTTAGGATGCCATTTCCGGTAGAGGACAAAGTTTGACAACTGGTCTGGTCAAAATTCCAGAATTAGTTTTAACATGAGCTACTCGGACAACTTTATCATCTTCTGCATGTACTTGGATGATTTGACCTAATTTGGTCATTTTTTATGATAACTAGCTGATCAGGTTTCAGATTGGATGTGTGACTAATCCACTTGAGTCGTTGTTGGAGTGTGTTTAAGTATTCAGAATGTCTTCTTTTCCAAAAATCTTGGGAAATCCTTTGAAGTATTTGCTAGCGGGTGAGGAGAGTAGTTGACTGTTTCAGGTAGTTTCGGTCTGGTAAACATACAGCAGTTTTGAGCATGAGAAAATGATTAGGTGTTAATGCATGCAGATCATTTGGATATGATGACAACGGACACAAGGGTCTTGAGTTTAAAATGGAATCGATTTGGCAAAGAAGTGTTTTAAATTCTTCAAGTGTCAAGGTTTGGGAACCTACGACACGAGTAATGTGGAATTTTACGGATTTAATTCCAGCTTCCCAGAGTCCACCGAAGTGTGGAGCTGAGGCTGGGTTAAAATGCCATTGGATTCCATCAGTGGCAAGACGATTAGAGAGATACTTATTGTATTGAGTAGAGGCGACAAATTTCTGTAACTCAGTAAAATAGGTTTTAGTGCCGACAAAATTTGTTCCTGAGTCGCTGTAAATATGAGAGCATCTGCCACTTCTAGCTAAAAAGCGGCGGAAAGCAATAATGAATGCTTCGGTAGTGAGATCCGAAGCAATTTCTAAATGTAGTGCTTTCGTAGCAAAGCATACGAACAAACATATACAAGCTTTAGTTGCTTTGAAACCTCGTTTCTTATAAGGAGTGACGTAAAAAGGTCCACCGTAGTCGATTCCAACAACCTCAAAGGGCTTTAATTGCTTGACTCGATTTTCAGGTAGGTTACCCATAAAAGGTTTAGGTGCAATTGGATGACATCGAAAGCATCAGATACATTTAAGCGTGCAGCTGCGAATGAGGCGGCGAACGCCTAAGATCCAGTATCGGCGATTTAGGATAGCGTGTAGTGCTCGTGGAGATGGGTGAAGATATTTCTGATGATAATGATCAATGAGAAGATCGGTTAAGCGATGTTATGAAGGGAGAAGTAGAGGATGTTTTTGGAAAAAACTAAGATTCGAGTGTCGAAGTCTATCTCCTTCTCGTAGCAGTCCGTCTTCTTCAATAAAAGGGCTTAAATTTCGAATTGATTTGGACCATAATTCTCCTCTATCGAGTTTATTTATATCATCAGCGAATACTTCATTTTGCGCAATGTTCACCCAACGTACAAGGGCATCATCGAGTTCTGCGGCTGAAAGCGAAGAATGTGATGGATTTTCTTTGAATTTTAATCGATTGAAAAATCTTATGCAAGATGCAGTAATTTTTAATAGGCGATTTAGTTTAGAATACCGCTGTAATAGAGTTTTTTCAGGCTCATTGTTCAGTGATATCTTGGATTCATTGAGCGCTTGTGGATCTAGCGTTGCGTCATCGAGTTTTTGCGATAAAAGCCAAGAGGGATGAGGTTTCTGAAGCCAAGAAGGACCTACCCACCATAAGGAGTGTGAAAGTAGATCTTGAACAGACATACCTCGTGATGCGCAGTCAGCAGGGTTATCGGGCGAAGGAATATGATTCCAGTGATTTTTGAGGAAGATTACTTTATATTTCAGCGACTCT
Source organism: Stenolophus ochropezus (assembly GCA_035578165.1). Lineage (NCBI taxonomy): Eukaryota > Metazoa > Arthropoda > Insecta > Coleoptera > Carabidae > Stenolophus > Stenolophus ochropezus. The sequence goes on from JAQOWZ010000017.1 coordinate 25,038,532, forward strand.
GTTGCTCACAAAGGTTTTCCATTTGTATAGCGGAGTTCGAATCCAGGAGAGAGCGATAGTAGAGTCCGATCATACGAGAATATGCGAAACAGGTAATTGTAGAGTTTCTAGAAGGTTTGCCATTAAGCGAGATAATAGAAAAACTGCGCAGAGCTCTAAGCGAGGAATAGAGATTTGTTTTAATGGAGCGACTTTAGTTTTTGATGCGATTAAATGTGGAGTACAAGTGTTAGAATATTCAGTGTGAATATACACCACAGCTGCGTAGTCAGATTCAGAAGCGTCACAAAAGCCAAGTAAACTTAACGTAGCGCTTATTGTGTTGATATGGCGTGGTATCGTAAGATTAAATAGGTTGAGTAATTGTAATTTAAAGTTACTCCAATGAGAAACCAAAGTTTCTGGTACTGAAGCGTCCCATCAGTGCCAAATACCCAGAAATCTTGCATGATGCGTTTTGCTATCATAATTACAGGTGATAGCCACTCAATAGAATCAAAGATTCGTGCGATGTCTGATAATATGGAGCGCTGGGTTACTACATAGTCAGGTAAGTTGATGTTATACTTAAAATGGTCCACAAATGGATTTCAGGAAAGGCCAAGTATTTTAATAGCGTCCTGATGTTGGTCTTCATTTAGGAAAGAAAATTCACGATGATCTTCAGGAATGTTTTCAAGCAAGTCTGAAAGATTGCTTGTCCATTTGCGTAATTCGAGACCTGCAGTATTGAGTAGGTTGATATGTTCTTGCTGGAACTCAAGAGCTTCTGATAGCAAATTGGCTCCACTTATTATGTCGTCGACATATGTATCAGATTTCAGGATCTTTGCTGCGCATGGGAATGTTAGTTTTTCATCAGCAGCTAATTGATGAAGCGTGCTGATGGCTAGGAAGGGTGCACAGGTCGTGCCATATGATTGTGGTGGCATGGATGAGTCAAAACTTCATAATATTCTCTGGTACTTGTGATGGTCTTCAGCGACAAGAATTTGCCGATACATCGGGCGGATACCAGCTGTAAATATGATTTTATGAAGTCGTGATCGCTAAATAATTGAAGTGAGATCTGTTTGGAGAGCAGGATTAGATAACAAATAGTCGTTGAGCGATTGACAATTTAGCGTCATATGAAACGACGACAAACAATTGCGGCAACAGTTGTTGGTGGGAACACAATTGAAGCGCTTAGATTGTTCCATTTGTTAATTTTTTTTGTTACAATACAAAGAAATTGACGCTGATGATATTATCATTAATGGCAGAACATTAAACAATATTTGCAAAATGTAGAAAAGGTTCTAGAAAAATTGCAAGAATTTAACTTTAAGATAAACTTAGAAAAATGTAAATTTTTTATTGTCTGTAAAATTTCATGGTCATAAATTATTAGTTGACGATATTAGACCAATGAAAAATAAAATAGAAGCTATAACGAATGCACCAGTACCTAATAACTTAAAACATCTAACATCGTATACAGAATTGCTCAATTATTATCATATGTTTCTGTCAATTATATCTAGTGTACTTAAACCTCTGTATGATCTAGAAAAGAAAAAAAAACTACTTCCAATGAAACAATTAATGTCCAGTGGCCTTTGATACTAGTAAAGATATGTTACATAGTACAACACTTTTATCGTAACGATGAACACATAGTCATATTTGTGACTAGTATTCTATCTGAAGCAGAGAGGAACTACCCCCAAATTCAACGGAAACTCTTTCAATTATTTTACCGTAAAACGATAATTTCATATACTGTAGAAAATTCATCTCAGTCAAAGACCATAAATCACTAGAGTCAATTATCTGACAAAGAAACAAAATACCTACATTAGCAGCTAAAAAATGACAGCATTGGGCAATTATACTATCGGCCTATAAATACGATAATATTTACAGATAGGGGTCTAATATTTTCAAAGTAGATGCATTAAGCAGACTGCCATTGATACTCCAGTCACTGCGTTGAATGTAGCTCACAGTACTACGTCAGATAAAACTCATATATTTCTAGGAAACATAACTATCGATAGACAAAAACTGTGTACTGTTTGGCAGTCCACGGCGAGAGAAGTCCGCATCTGAATCCTGTCTTCCTGTTTGGTCGTACACAGGAAGGCGTCCCGTACTCTTCCTTTCGGCAAATGTCTTTTTTTTTCTCATTTTCTGACGGAGTTTTGTCAGCCAGGTTTTTGCCCTAGCGGCTTGTTTTTTTACAGTTAGTTTTTTTTCTATTGTTGTATTTAGGGTATAAATAAAGAATTTGATCCTACCTTAGTTAATTGACCGAAACCCTCCCGTCTCCACTAGAGCTCCCGGCTCCCTTTATTTGTTTACAGGGATCACCGTGGCTTCACGCTACCCCCAACCAGCGTGTACGTCACAAACTATTAGCCAGAAGTGATGTATGATGGCCAACAATCGATGGCGATATCGAGAGGTATGTAAATCGATGCGAATCATGCCTATGGTTTCAAAGAAAATAACAGAAAATTTTAAATATACCTTGGTTTACAAAGCATGGCAAAGATTACATGCATTTTTTTTAAGAATAATAAATATTTTTTGTTGATTATTGATAGTTTCACTAGATAGTTACTTGTGCATGTTTTTAAGATATTAAGTGAAGAAACTATAAATAAATTGAGAAAAAGCTTCTCAATATTTGGATTATCTGAGCAAGTAATAACAGACAATGGCCCGTCATTTTCCGAAGAAATATTTAAGAATTTTTTTAGTTAATGCTATTCAATGCAGCACATTTTAACACCACGGTTACATACTAAGTCTAACGGAGCAGCAGAAAAATTTGTACATACGGTAAAACAAAATCTAATTAAACAGATATTTGACAATGATAAGGTAAATAAAACTAGTCTTTTAAGCACATGCTAGATGTTTACTAAGATACTGAAATAGACCTAATTCTATAAAACGTCAAAGACCAGCAGACATTTTAATTAAGAAAACTTTAAAAACAAAACTGCAGTCATTAAAGCCTATATTTGTGAAGGACAACAGTAAAATCAACATAAAAAGTAAAATTTGTTATTATACAGAGGGTAAATAGTTATGGATTTTCAATAAACGATGCTCGAAAACTGTCTAGATACCAGGTATAGTTACTAAAAACTTTAGATGAAGAATGACAGCAGGAATTCGAAACAAGTAAGACTGAAATTGTACTGTCTCCTCAACCAGAGGTCCCAAAACAAACACCTTGTATTCCTGATCCTGTGTCCGCCAGCCATATACTCCGGCGATCCTCAAGAGTTAGACAGGCACCAGATAGACTTATACATAATTAAGATTGTTTCATTGTTAAAATTGTTTTCCATCTAGATAGATTATATATAATTAAAAATCTACATTGTTTGCAACTAATCCGGCAGGGATGAAATGTAAAGATTTAAATATTATCAATATTTATTTCCGTCACTTAGCGTCAAACTGTGAAGTATTCCGACTCAGATTTAAATAAAGTAGTTATGAGCTACTATATTATATAATTATTTATATTTTGCTCTATATAACACTGATTTTGCTTATTATAACAAAGAAAACTTGTTTTATGTTTATATGTTCGAAACTAATAAATAAATTAAAAACTTTATTGAAATATACTTATTTTTCTAATATTCATATTTTACCTGGCTGAATTCATATTCGGAGTTAAGTATACAAAAAAATAATGAGGTGAGGGGGCATTACTTTTAGAATGTATCTCGAAAGGGACGCAATACAAAAGGCTAAGAACTACTGATTTAGGATGAAGGTAGCATATAAAGAAGTAGAAATTTTATTCTTCCATTGTTTTCACAGTATTAAGCATGATGGAATTAGAAAGGTAAAGCCATATTCCTGGTATTAAATAGTTATAGTACAGGACAAGATATTTGGTTAATCCCTTAAGCTTGGTAATGGATGCGGCTAACCCTCACAACGGGTGATGACTCGAAAATATGTAGGGGCGGTATTAATAAAAATTTCATATTCTTATAACTGTGATGAGGATCAAAATGGAAAGAAAATTAACCATTCCCCATTAGGCTGGATTAGTTTTTACATAAATAAAATAAAAATTTGTTTGTTTTAGTACGTATAAACCAAACATTTTTACCTGTATTATATATACTTATTTAAAAATTTGAAATCAGTCCCTGCATTTCTGTACCATAAATTTGGGGATAATCCCATGTTTACGGTATGCTAGTAGGGGGTGATGTAATCCAATTCTCAATTATGTTGTCCAGTACTATAATAGGTATATGGGTGAAGCATTCCGAGAGCTGCCCAGTAGCAGCTAATCAAAACGTCAACCAAACAAGCGGTTTTATGCGCGAATTTTGAAATATGAAAATTTAAAAATATTTGTAGCACAAATAAAATAGTGTTATTTTACGACTTTAAACAATGTAGGAGCTATAATAAATGCTTAAAAATATTATACATTTTATAGTTTTAAATATTGTGACGTCGTTAGGTCGCCAGTCCCAATCGTAATTGGCGAGGGGTGACGGCCTACGGCGATATATTCACGTCACACAACGTACAGTACGCCGCCACAGCCTGCAAAACAAAAACTGGTGCAAAAGCACCGGAATTAGTCGACAGGTTACGGTATAATAAAATATACAAACTCTGTCGCGCTACTTCTTGCCAAATCTTGGGCGCCACTCTACGTAACGGTAGAGACGTATGATGCAGGCGTCCAGTGACGACGGCCACGGGTATCTCAGTGGAGAAAAAAATGTCCAAGGTTCGGATTCTAACTCCAGTGGTGATCGCTCGTTTGAACACAATGCGACGGGCCGATTTCCCAAAAAAAAAAGACAGTAAAGAAATAATAAAAAAAATATATATTTATTCGGTTCAGCAAAAAATTGTTTCACCCTGCGCTGCTCGCTCACATTCACGCACACGATGCTATAGGGTGAGAAAAAGAACGAACGCAAAGTGCAGTCGAACCGAACTATCCTTGCTGGATCCTGGTTATGAAATAGAAATCAGGTCAAATCCTGTCTCGCGGCTCGCGAAACCAAAATGATTCCAACCGAATTCAAAGATTATTTTTAGGCCGAAATTTATCTCAAATTATTCCGATAGTGGTAACGCGATCACTAGCTTTTCTCCTGCTCTAGTAATCGGGACTCACAAACTATCGAGACTTTCACTCCGCTCGTGCACAGGATGGGAATACGATGACTTTCTCAAACACACGTTTCGCCACACAAGAATGAAGAAAATAGCGGAAACAACTACTGCACTATCCGTAAATACTATATTTGTGTATGTATTCTCAACTACCTTACGGATGTTCTATAATACAACTTTTAAATAAAACTCGTAATCACGACTAACTTTTTTATTCTTCTACTCTATCAGAAAACTTTTCGAAAAAAGCCTCGAGTCGGTCAATGACCGAGCTTTTATACTGTTCCCCTCCGTCCCTCCAACCCGGAGGGTGAACAAAGTCACAGATAAAATTATATATATAAAAATTAATATAAATAAATAACATTCAACATACAATATAACAGTAATAAAAACAATATACTAGTAGACATGCGCGCGCTGGCCTTGTGCGGTTGCTTGATTCAAATACAAATTCTACGCAATAGTTTTAAAATATTTGGAAGGTAGAGCTTCGATAAATTTGACTAAAAATTTACGTTAAAAAATACTGTTAAAATAAAGTGACCTCGTGACGCTTCGTCACAATATAAATAAACATTTAAATGTATATATAAAAAAATATAAATTTCTCTCATAAAGATATACATTTGGGAACGTGAAAATCACCTTGATGGTCAAACAGAAAACCAAATAGACCACATTCTGATTCGCAATAGACATGCATCAAGCATCCTTGATATAAAAAAACTTATCGAGGTGCTAATATCGACTCAGATCATTATTTGGTGAAGATAAAAATATGGCACCGAATATCAAATGGAGATCACCAAAACAGAAAACAAATCAAAAGATACAACTTCGAAAAACTAAATGATGAAGAAGAAGACCTCATAACAGATATAGATCTGTGGCAGTGGCGACTCTTCCAGTGGCGGATGAAAATGTTGATAGAGCTTAAAGAAGGGGAGGGCGGCAAATTGCCGGGAGCCCTTAGACGGCAGCAGTATAAATCCGCCACTAGGCTCGTCCTTAAGTGCAACAGAACCACCAAACATTTTAATTATTATTAATCATGTAAGTACATTACTAAAGTATATGTAAAAATCAAATAACCAAATTACTTCTTTATTTTACATTATACTGTGGCTTAATAAGCACAAGTGTGCTGAAACGTGATAAAATCAGTCAAATTATCAATGAATACTTTAGTCGCCCAGCTACGTCTATAACATTGCTGTCTAATTACGGTGCTCTGCTACAGTATTTTATGCGATTCGACAGACGTCAGAACAAGTTCGGCGTAAACAAAGTTATGCTAGATATGACATGCAAAAACTGTAGCTCAGAACCAGATTATTTCTTATTTGTTAAAATTGATTATCGTAAAACGGTAAGATTATGAGTATTTACAAATTAAAATTTGCCTTAAATTAGTTTGGACTTTTAAGTTAAAATACAAGTTTTAAAATGAAAGTACAGTCAAATAACATGAAAATTAATTTTCCAAATTTATCAGGAACAATTGACAGGCAAGTCGTCCAAACGAGAAATAGTCCCAATAAACCATATAAAAGACAATTTAAAAAAGACATATTTAAGAAACAATTTGATTTATGGTTGTAACGAGAATAATGCTTCGTTTTGTTTGAGGACAGGAAAAAATATAAACTGAAACCACGAAGTATAATACTGTAAGAGGAGTTGTAACGAAGCAGCGAAAAGCGACTCACTTTCTTATTGTTGTTTAACAGGTTGACTGCGTCATTAAAAATATTAGTGTTGCGTTGTGTGCGTTACCGGTCCCTAAGGACCGGTAAGTCCTCTATCTTTCTATGCGTTACCGGTCCTCGAGGACCGGTAATTATGTAATTGTTTTATTTTGTTTAACATAAGCATTTTTAAAGAATTTATAAATCGGAATGGGGGTTTTGTTACTATATTTCAACAAGAATCTATGCTTACAATCGCGTTACTCTGACTTATATATAAATAAGGTTTTAATAATTTAAAATTTTAACAAAATATAAATACACGTAAATAGAAAATTAAATAAAGTTTATTGTTAAATAATTACCTGAATATACATTGAAGAAGTATAATATCTTTCGCCTTGAATTAACAAAAAAACAAGTTATAAAATATTCATAAAAGTAAACAAACTACAAACAAACATACTACAAAATTTTATTTCTTGTGTCTTATATAAAAACAAGCCAAACACATTCCTGGTTGTCCAGGGCAATCATTGCAGTAACTTGTTACTTTAGTTACTAAATTACTTGCTTCTCTGCTAGATTGCGTTTCCCTCAGTTTGTTATGGCATCCTTGACATTGCCTTCTTCTTTTTTTCCTGGTCCTGATGGCTTTACAAAGGTGTAAGCTAATTCATGTGCCAATCTTCTTTTAAACTCCGTTATAGATAGTTTCGAAGAACTGATTTTATTATATATAATCCAGGAGTTTACAATACACGTTCCAAATAAAATCTCGAACGCCAACTTTCTATACCACTTCAAACTTCGACGTAATACTGAGTGGTACGAAGACATTTGGTCGCTCAAATCGACTCCCTTTTTGGCTTTATTGTATTCAGTAACTGCTTTTGGTTTCATGACATCTTCACCTTGTCTGGTCCGCTTACCAGTGGATATACAGGTAGCGGTATGTGTTGGATCCGTGCTCAGCATTAGTACAGGTCGCTTATCCATCCATTTAATAATTTTGATGGGACCGTTCTGTACACCATAAATATCCCCTTTTTTCATTTTGGTGGGCAATGTTTTGGGTATACCTTTTCGGTTTGACCTTAATGTGCCACAGTAAATTATATTTCGATTGAATAGCGACTTTGCTAAACCTAAGCTGGAGTAGAAATTGTCAGCATATAGATAGTGTCCACGTTTATCTTCTACGTATTCTAAAAGGTCGTACACTATTTGTTCAGAATGAGTTACCTCTGGAGGTATTACGTTTTTTCCGGTATAAACAATTATTTTATTTGTATATCCATCGACGGTACAAAATTTGTACAACTTGATTCCGTAAGGATGTGTTTTGTTCGGAATATATTGTCGAAAGACCAACCTACCTTGAAAAGGGATCATGCTCTCATCTATAACTATCACCCTGCCTGGTGTTAAAATTTGTTTAAAATTTTTATTTACTACATCTAATAGATTTCGTATTTTGTATAGCCGATCATTTTTATCAGCAGTGTCGTTATTGCAAAAATGTATGCATCGCAACAATAAGAGAAATCTATCTCTGGACATCGTGTTAGATATAAATTCGTTACGGAACATAGAATCCTTTGACCAATAGAGATTCAAAGCAGGAAGATCGTTCAGCCCCATGACCAAGATGATTGAAAAAAATCGTTTAATTTCCGGTTTGTCGCAATCAACCCACAAATTCATTCGAGATTTTGAAGAATTTTTATTTATCAACATTTGACGGGCATATCTGTTTGTCTCTTCAACAATAGTTTCCAATATATCGTCTGATAAAAATAAATGATACGCGTCTATAGGATTTTTTACCGTAGCAATATCAAAATTTAGGGTAGACAATTCTTGCTTTTGGTACACGTAACTATTATCTTCAGAAATATCATGCCATTCGTCTTCATTTAGCATAAAATTTCTTAGAGGTATTTCATCTAAAGCGACATTATCATTTTCCGCAAAATTTATGTAATCATTTTCGTCGTTAGAGTCACTTTCAGAGTTTGAGGACGATGGAACATAGTTTTTGTCAAGTACTGAGTCATCAGAATCAAACACATCCATATCAGAATCATTTCCTTCATTACTAATATCATCATGAGATGGTTTGTTAGTAGAAATAATTTTTGACGAACTAGGTCCTTCACACTGGCTAGGAAAACGAACGACATCATTACTTTGATTCTTTTCAGCACAACATGCACTGCTTATGTACTTGACACTGTCAACTGTTTTTATGTTATCGTTTTCTAACTCGCATTGAGCTAAAAAACAAATTTTTCTTGCTCGAGAAGACATTTTATAACAAAGAATAAGAGCCACTAAAACACGTGTTTCGTGAAATCTAATACTACATACATACACGTCGCTACTTGCTTTACAATGAAAACAGCACCGGTCCCGGGCGAGTGGTACAGCACACAAGTAATAAAGTATTAGATCAGTGCGTTACCGGTCCTCCGGGACCGGTAAATATTTTTATAGTCTACAAGATTCTAGACGTAGCGACTAACCAAACCGTACTTATAAAAGTTCCAGAAAGGCTAAATTAACGAAAATACAAGTTCCGCAATTTGAGATAAATTTTGGATATACACAACCGCAAGATAACAAAGTAGGTCACCGGTCCTCGGGGGCCGGTAACGCAGTCAACCTGTAAGTGTATTTTCTTGTACTAAATTAAATTCTAGACTATGTATTTGCTACTGATTTTTTTGACTTTTTTTCACTAAAATAATATTTTTTCATGACATACTACAATCATTACATTAACTTTTATAACAAATATTTTACATTAAATACATGCATTGAACATTGATATACTCCCCTCTTGAAAGTCCATTGACCTTCAATCTATATAACACAAACCAATAACAAGATGGGGAATACGTTACTGTGGTAAAACACAAATTTTTGTGACGGGTCTTTTCACTTCGTCGGTGCTGGTTTTTACTCGATCGACTCGTACAACTCCATCTTGACCTGGATAAACTTCCAATATTTTCCCTGTACGCCAATGTAGAGGATGACTGTTATCTTCGGCGAGAATTACTAACGATCTAATTTTGATTTTGTCAGTTTTGATCTGCCATTTTGTACGAGTTTGAAGTTGGTGCAAATACTCTCGATACCATCTTTGCCAAAAATATTGCGTCATTTTTTTGAATGTGTTCTTAACGATTGAAAAGATTCGTAGTAGTATTTTTGTTCTAGTATTTCTTTCGGTAATTTTCTAAATTTTTAATGGGCAAATGTGAGTAGAATTAAATCATTTGGACTACTAGATACAGGTGTAAGTGGTCTAGAATTCATAACTGCCTCAATTTCTGTTAAAAGTATGTAACATTCTTCCTATGTGAATATTATATTTTCAGTTACCTTTAAAAAATTAATTTTGATTGATTTAATCGCGGATTCCCACAGTCCCCTCAAAGTGAGGAGCTCTAGGAGGAATACATCTCCATTTTATATTTTGTTCAACGAAAAATTTTGCAATTTTGTTATTATTTTCTTTGAGAAATTCATAAACTTCTTTGAGTTTTGACTTAGTTTCAACAAAGTTGGTTGCCTTGTCTGAATAGATTTCTTTACCACGTCTAGCTATAAACCGTCTTAAAACTCCAATAAATGATTCTGTTGATAAATCAGTCACTAATTCAATGTGAACTGCTCTTGTACTAAAACAAACAAATACAGAAATATATGCCTTGTTAATTAACACTCTTCCTCTTCTACGTCTTCCTTGTCGTATCTGAATTGGTCCAGCATAGTCAACGTGTTAAAGAAAATATTTAAAATGTGAGATTGTCGCAGGCAACTAGAATCGCTACTGCCTTTCAACCAGTAACGATCAAGTAGTGGTTTAAATAAAAATGTGTTACAGTTGTTTCATTTATATAAAACGGCAATTGATGATAATAAACTGACTAATTAATTCTACAAAAGTGTGTGTATTTTATTTATTCAAACTAGGCACAATCCAATATCCTCAATAGGTTATGGGCCCAGGATACGGCCAGTGAGATATAAATAAAAACGAAATCAGTCAAGAAAAAGTACAACAATGGCCGCAAATACGGTAGACATTAAGCACGTCGCCAAATTTGATGGTAAAAATTACCATTAGTGGAAATTTCAAATGCATTGTGCATTGAAAGCAAAAGGATTGTTTGCGGTGGTTAAAGGTTTGGAAAAGAAACCTACTGAAGATAAAGTTACAGAGTTGGTGAAATGGGAGAAAAATGACGCAATAGCAATGTTCACTCTGACTTCTGCACATTATCCAAAGAGTTAATGGACAAACTCGATTCCATTTACGAACAAAGGAGTGAAACCAATAAAATGATTATACAAGAACGCTTTCACGAATACAAAATGAACCCTAATGACAACATTGCACAACATGTGGCAAAAGTGGAAAACCTAGCCAGGCAGATCAGAGAATCTGGAGACACAGTAAGTGATATCGCTAAAATCACTAAAATTTTAGGTACTCTTCCACAAAAGTACAGAAATTTACGTCAAGCATGGCTCTCGATGGATGAAACCAAACAAACAATCACGAACCTGACCGCTCGTTTACTAGACGAAGAAGCAAATCTAACGTCAATCGAAAAAGTTGAGAGCGCATTTATGACAGCAATTAAAAATCCACCAAGCAAGAACAAGAAATGGAACATAACGTGCTACAATTGCCAAAAGAAAGGACACATGGCTCGGGAATGTCGTGCCCCGAAGAAAGTCCAAAAATATAAACAAGAACAACAGAGCAATTACTCAGCATTTACAGCAGAGAAAAATACATTAGAATGCTACGTAACTTCCAAAGAAGAAGCTTGGATAATGGACAGCGGTGCCTCAATGCACATGACGTACAGGAAAGAATACTTCTCAAGTTTAGAAGAAAACATAAGCAATGCTACCGTAACACTGGGTAATGGTAACATACTACCCGTCAAAGGCAAAGGAACCGTGAAGGTTAAAAAGCTACTGAATGGACAATGGTATGATTCAATAATCACAGACGTCCTTTACGTACCAGACTTAAAAAAGAACCTATTCTCAGAAGGAAAACTAACTAACAAAGATCTGAGGATAATCAAGAAAGGTAACACTGCAAAAGTGTTCGAAGAAAACAAGTTAATTGCAAGTGCAATTCAAGATTCAAACAACCTGTACCAAATGCAATTTAAAACAATTGTTACATTTGAAGCAAATACGTGCGTGAATAATAAACTGAATCTATGGCATGACTCGGTCACATAAACGTTAAGTCACTACGTGAAATGATAACTAAAGGACTAATAAAAGACGTTGACTTAAGTGAAACCGAGAACTTTTTCTGTGAAGCATGTTTATACGGTAAACAACATAGAATGCCGTTCAATAAAACAAACAATTTGAAATATGAAGAAGGTGAACTTATCTACAGTGACCTTTGCGGACCTATGACAACACCAAGTATCGGTGGTGCAAGATACTTTGTTGTATTCAAAGATTGTTGTTCTAGTTATCGGGTTGTATTTTACTTAAAACACAAATCAGATGTGCTAGACAGTTTTAAACAATTCGTAAAGTTGTGTAAAAATAAGTTCGGTCACATGATAAAAATATTGCACATTGATAATGGAACTGAATACATTAACAATGATTTTCAGGAGTTCCTTCAAGAAACTGGTATTGAACTTGAGCGTACGGCCCCGTACACACCACAACAGAACGGGAGCGCAGAGCGCGAAATGCGCACAATTGTTGAACGAGCCCGTGCTATGCTTCACGCCAAGAACCTACCAACCAACTTATGGGGAGAAGCAGTCAACACGGCGGTTTACCTGCTGAACAGGACTGCAACAACCAAGACACCAAACTCATCTCCATTTGAAGTTTGGACCGGTAAGCAGCCAACTTTTTCACACATGAGAATTTTTGGTTCAGATGCATACAGCCACATACCTAAAGAGAAGAGAACTAAACTAGAGGCCAAAAGCAAAAAGTTGATCTTCGTTGGCTACGATAACAACTCAACAAATTATCGTTTGCTTTACCCACAAACGAAGAAAATAACCGTTTGAAGAGACGTCACATTCGTTGAGGACAAGAAAATTGCCAATGACAAAATCGAATCACGTTTTATCACCATTGAAAGAGAAGATGAAACTCAACCAGGAAATGAAATTGTTCAGGAACCATTGAACAACGCTGAAGTTGAAGATATACCACTTGAACCGGGCGAACCTGCGCGCGTTCTCCGACCTCGAGAAAACATCAAACGTTCTCCAAGATTCGAAAACTATGAAGCTAGTTTTGCCGAAATGTACATTCTACTCAACTATAAAGAAGCCGTGACATGCAGAGAATCTGAACAATGGAACAAAGCAATAGAAAAAGAAATCACTGCACTAAATAAGAATAAAACTTGGGACGTAGTTAAATTACCCGAAAACAAGAAGGCGATAGGATATACGTGGGTTTTCAAAGTAAAAAGAACACCAGAAGGCAAAATATCAAGGTTTAAAGCGCGTTTATGTGCACAAGGATATGCACAAAAGGAAGGGATAGACTACAACGAAATATATGCGCGAACTACAAGATATGATTCCATTCGAACCATACTTGCTATTGTTGCAAAAGAAGATTATGAAATGTTACAATTCGATGTCAAAACCGTCTTTTTATACGGTGAACTCAAAGAAGATATCTACATGCGTCCTCCCAGTGGAACAAATATTGACCCAAATCACGTATGTAAACTTAAAAAATTACTTTATGGACTGAAACAGTCACCACGATGCTGGAATCAAAAGTTCAGCCAAGTATTACATAATTTCGGACTGATTCAGTGCATTGCAGACAAATGTGTTTTTCGCGGTAAACTCAATAATAAAATAGTACTTTTAATACTATACGTGGACGATGGCTTAATAATAAGTAAAGATAAAGCTATCCTAAATATTGTAATAACAAAACTTAAAAACTCGTTTGAAATAACGGTGAGTGAGCCAAATAATTTTGTGGGAATAAACATAAAACGAGACCGCAATAAAAGATCCATATTCATTCACCAAAATAATTACATAAAAGATATAATCAAACGTTTTAAAATGATTGACGCAAAAGCAAACAGTGTGCCAGCTGATCCACATACTACATTACATTCCAATATGGAATCAAAGAAGATAGAAAACGTTCCATATAGGGAAGCAGTGGGTTCGTTGATGTTTGCAGCCATCGCAACGCGGCCAGATATTATGTATGCGGTGGGAGTAGCAAGTCGCATCCTGGAGAATCATACAGAAGCGCACTGGACGGCAGTCAAACGAATTATAAAATATCTGATTGGAACCGTCAACTATGGGATCGAATATTACCATGGAGACAATGAAAACAATGCGCTCATTGGATATTCCGATTCTAACTATGCCAACGACCCCGACACGCGAAGATCCGTGACAGGATATGTCTTCAAAATTAACAACGGGGTGATAACATGGAACAGTCAGCGACAACATACTGTATCCCTTTCAACCACTGAAGCGGAGTACAAAGCAGCGTCCAATGCTACAAAAGAAGTAACCTGGTTGAGACAATTCTTAAGCGACATCGGTGAACCTATGAGAGAAGCAACTCTAATTCACATGGACAACCAAAGTGCAATACGACTGGTAAAAAACCCTGAATACCACAAGCGTACAAAACACATTGATGTGCGTTACCATTTTATCCGAGAACATTACGAGCAGAACGAGATCGATGTGAAATACATTCCAACAGATGATCAGTTAGCGGACACATTAACGAAGGCATTGAGTCATGAACGGTTCAAAACTCTTAGAGCAAAATTAGGAATGGTTTGTAAGAATTAACATAAATGTAATGTAACCTTATTATTATATAAAATATAAATTTTATTTTTGTAAGTTTGCAACAATCACACATTTGGTGGGAGTGTTAAAGAAAATATTTAAAATGTGAGATTGTCGCAGGCAACTAGAATCGCTACTGCCTTTCAACCAGTAACGATCAAGTAGTGGTTTAAATAAAAATGTGTTACAGTTGTTTCAATTATATAAAACGTCAATTGATGATAATAAATTGACTGATTTATTCTACAAGAGTGTGTGTATTTTATTTATTCAAACTAGGCACAATCCAATATCCTCAATACAACGCCACATATATGAAATGGTGATATATATCGTTGTACT
Source organism: Stenolophus ochropezus (assembly GCA_035578165.1). Lineage (NCBI taxonomy): Eukaryota > Metazoa > Arthropoda > Insecta > Coleoptera > Carabidae > Stenolophus > Stenolophus ochropezus. The sequence continues at coordinate 25,053,605 of JAQOWZ010000017.1, forward strand.
CTGGATTCAGGTAAATTTCCCATTATGTGACTAGATCGTTTTGGATTGAGATTAAAAGAAATTAGGCATTTTTAAATTAATTTTCGTACTGTGCGTCTTCCTGCTAAAGGCCAGTATTTTGTTCTGATTGATGCTAAGAGTTGTTCTTGTCCACAGTGTTTAAGTTTTATATGTTCTTGGTCGATTATTATTTCTGTAATATGATGCTCACTTGGTAGTATGTATGGATGCCTATAATCTATTGAAATATCTGAATTATGAAGTCTACCTCCAACTCTTATCATCCCGTATTGATATAAAAATGGATTAAGATCGAAAAGATTAAAATTTCTTGGTAGATTTTGTTCTTTTAATATTTTGATTTCTTCTGAAAATGCTTCGGTTTGTACGAGTTTTATTATACCCTTCAAGGCCTCTTCAAGTTCATCTGAAGACAGTTCTATATTTCTTTTTGATTATAATTTTCGGCATTGTTTTATGAATTTTAAGCAATAACTTAAGACTCTGCTATTTCTCCAAAGAAGAAAACCTGCACAAAATATTTAGATCTTTATTGACAGATATAGTTGCAACTATTATTTTGCTTTCTGGTAGTGGGTTTGATTTGCTTTTCTTTTGCAAAGGCCATTTATTTCCTTTAACCAATGTGGTTCATGCCACCATAAGCTGTTTGATGATAAGTCTTTTGCTGACATTCCTCTTCATATTAAATCTCCAGGATTATCATTTGAATTTATATGTTGCTAACTGAATGTTTCTGTTAACTGTCGAATTTCTGAAATTCTATTTTCTATGAAAGTCTATAATCTGGTTGGACTTGTTGCAATCCATACTAATGTTATTGTAGAGTCGCACCGTAAATATACTTTGTTTATTTTTTTTGCCAAAAAATGTTTAACGATTTCTATTAGTCTTAATATTATTAGGGCTCCACATAATTCTAATCATGGCAGTGTTGTTAATATTGTAGCGAACCCAGGGTCGCGGCGCGGGCGGCGGCCGCTAGCGAACAGGTCAGAACACGTCCGTCCGCTCCCCATTGTTCTGATTTTCAAGGAATCAGGGAATATACCAGAAGGAAATATTTTACTTAAATACCCCGAGCAAAAGATCGGGAGGACAGTCTTGTATCGATACGTGTAGTGAACAGATGGTGATATAAATAAATAGATAGTGATATAAATAAAGAGTGATATAAATATTGTTGAAATAAATATTGCGTAGTTCTAATTGTTTAAATAAATTATCTTAGTGTTTAAATCTTTATTGATATGTGTTAGTCTTAAATTAGTGTTTATATTTGTTAATTCTTAGTGTTAGTTATTTTTCCTTATTTTTTATAATTCATATTTCTTTGATTAAACTTAGTTATATAAATATTAGTGTTTTAATCAATTTTACACTTCACCTAAATAAATAAAACGTTACAATTGGTGTCAGGTGTAAGGGTTAATAAATTGTGAAGTGTGAAATTAAAAATAAATAAAATGGCTACTAAAGAAGTAAAATTGAGTGAATTAAAAGTGACCGATCTCAAGAGGGAACTGGAAGAACGACAGTTGGAGACATCGGGAACCAAGACTGTTTTACAACTTCGTCTACGGCAAGCTTTAGTAGAAGCTGGTAAAAATCCTGATGTCTTTTTATTCGAAATTACGGGTAGCTTGCCCGATTTTGGTGAAATTATGGAAGAAAAGTTAGCAGAAAGTTCTAAAAAATCTGATGTAATCTTACAAAAACTGGTAGAAAATTCTCGAACATTAGAACAAAAATTGGAAGAAAATTCTAGAACTTTAGAACAAATGAAAGAAAGTTCTAAAACATTAGAACAAAAGTTGGCGGAAATTTCTCGAACTTTGGAAGAAAAGTTAACAGAAAATTCTAGAACTTTAAAAGAAGAATTAATAGAAAATTCTAGAATTTTAGAAGCGAAATTAACAGAAAATTCTAGAATATGGGAGAAGAAATTAATGGAAAATTCTAAAGGTTTGCAGGACAAGCTAAACGAACAATTGAAAGAAAGTTCTAGAATATTAGAAGAGAGAATAGAAACTTACGAGAAAAAAGTTGAAGAGTTGCAGCAAAATTTCTCTAATACTACGCCAGCGGTATCAAATTCTAATGTGGCAGATATTATTCAAGTAAACAAAACAGTAAAAGCGGAACATAATTCAAAACTGCACATTAAAGCACCCGAATTCGATGGCAAGTCATCATGGCCGAATTATGTAAAACAATTTGAAGCCGCTGCCAAAGCAAATGGCTGGACTTCCAAAGAAAAGGCTACTGCGCTGACAGTTTCGCTACGTGGAGTAGCCATCGATATCCTACAGACGCTAAAAGAGGATGAACAGGAAGACTACGAACAACTTGTTAAGCGATTGGATATGCGATATGGCAATGCGCATCTGGAGCAGGTGTACCAGACGCAACTGAGGAACCGATATCAGAGTTCAAAAGAGAACCTTCAAGAATTCGAAGCGGATATAGCTCGTTTGGTTCGTCTCGCACATCCTACAGCCCCTGACAGCGTTTTGGAATGCCTAGCTACACAAGCATTTATCTATGGGGTCCGAGATAATGAAACTCAGCATGCACTACTATTAGCTCGACCGAAAACTGTAGTTGGTGCACTGTCATACGCCTTAGAGTATGAAGCAGCTAAACAAGCTTCACGTAACCTATCACAAGTGCAAAATATCGATGCTGAGGGAATTGAAGGCAAGATAAAGCGAGTTGTATCTGAAATTCATGCTGAAAGAAAGATACTTCATTGCTGGAAATGTGGAGAGCTAGGTCACCCGCAAAGGCTGTGCGGGAAACTGCAAAAACAGAATACTGCAGCGAATACTGAAAAGAAGTTTAAAAAGAAAACGGGTGAGAAAGTAGCAACAGCTCCTCTTGCTGTTAAAGAAGTAGGAGTGAAAAAAGTAGTTCACGGTGTAAGTCTAGAGAGAGAGAAGAACTGTGAAGAAGAATGCAAGCATTGCAGTCGTCTAGAAGAAAACCTCTCTACCATCGCCAGAACAACAGTAGTGAATGATAGTTGGCAAACGGAAGACCTTTGCAAGGACCAAGAGAATGACTCGGACTTGAAAATCATACTGGATTGGAAACGTGGCGATAGCAGACCAGTATGGGAAGATGTTGCACGACACTCACCAAGTGTAAAATCGTACTGGGCGCAGTGGGACTCTATTGTGGTTGAAGAGGGCCTCCTGAAACGTTTCATAGAGAATACTGAAGGTACTGTGAGTAGGACCCAGCTGATAATTCCTAGGAATAGAGTACCGGAAGTATTGGAGGAGATCCACGACGGATCTGGACATTTTGGAGTGAATAAAACCCTTGAGAGAGTGCGCCAAAGATTTTACTGGGTAAATTGCAAAGAAGATGTTAAAGAGTGGTGCAAGAAATGTGTGGTCTGCGCGGGAAGTAACGGGCCACATAGGAAAAGAAGAGCTCCTATGCGCCAATATAACGTTGGAAGTCCCTTTGAACGCATTGCGATTGACGTGGCCGGACCATTCCCCGAAACTGATGATGGAAATAAATACATAGTAGTAGTAATGGACTACTTTACTAAGTGGGTCGAAGCCTATTGATTACCCAACCAGGAAGCCGTAACGGTCGCTGAAGTCTTGGTAAAAGAATGCATCTGCCGATTTGGAGTACCGCGAGAGATACATTCCGACCAAGGAAAGAATTTCGAGTCTGCTCTGTTCCAAAATATCTGCAAGATATTAGGAATAAAGAAAACCAGAACTACTGTATTACACTCGCAGTCTGATGGCATGGTTGAACGGATGAATAGAACAAAAAATCGGTATTTGTCGAAGGTAGTCTCTAACCATCAACGAGACTGGGACCGACATCTTCATCTGTTCTTGTTGGCTTACCGTTCATCCGTGCACGAGACAACAGGGCAGACACCAGCAAACATCTTATTCGGGCGGGAGTTGCGCTTACCATGCGACGTGGTATTTGGCAGTAAACCCGGTGAAGATCTAGCCGGGGAGGACTATGTAACGGACTTACGGACAAGAATGAATGACATCCATGAACTAGTCCGCACAAACATTCAAAGTGCCAGCGATCGGATGAAGGACCAGTATGACGTCAAGGCTGAAAAAGGTGGTTTTCAACCTGGGAATTTGGTGTGGCTTTACAATCCACAAAGACGTCGTGGCTTATCACCGAAGCTACAAAAGAATTGGGAAGGTCCCTACGAGATCGTAAAGAGAATAAATGATGTGGTCTGCAGAATTAGGAAAACACCTAATGGAAAGCCGAGAGTAGTCCACTTCAATCGGTTAGCCCTTTCGCTGGTGATAACTTTGACGATCATCGTGGAGCGACGGTTCGCCGGGTTGTACCTGAGGAACCTACATTTGAAGACTTTATGGAAAGCCATTCCACTGGTCACAAAGCACGGTATGGCGTGACATGAGAAGAACAACGAGATCTGTTCACCGTGTCCCCAGAATATTCCCTCGCTCACTGTGTAGCGAAAGACATTAAAATGTCCCGCGGCATCGCTTCAGTTTTTAAAAGAAAATTTGGACGAGTACAAGAACTGGCCAACCAACGTCCAACTGTCGGAAAAACGGTACAACTGAAGGATGAGAACGAGGAACGCAAGCGGTACATTTACTACCTCGTTACGAAACAATACTCATATCAGAAGCCGTCATACCGCAATTTATGGGACTCGCTGTGCGATATGAAGGACCATCTGTTGCAGAACGACATCATGAAGCTGGCAGTACCGAAGATAGGCTGTGGACTAGATGGTTTGGATTGGAGGATTGATAGAAGCATGTTAGAAACAATCTTCCGCTTTACTGGAGTGGAAATTCTAGTCTGCAGCTTCAACTCTACCGGGCAAGGAGTGCTCAAACGGACCATCGATTGTTACTTCTTCAAGACTTCCAGATGCACCAAGGGTGATGCATGCAGATTTCGTCATAACGAACTGTTCCGGGACGAAACAGTCTTAAGGAGGGGGTAATGTAGCGAACCCAGGGTCGCGGCGCGGACGGCGACGCGGGCAGCGGCCGCTAGCAAACAGGTCAGAACACGTCCGTCCGCTCCCCATTGTTCTGATTTTCAAGGAATCAGGGAATATTCCAGAAAGAAATATTTTACTTAAATACCCCGAGCAAAAGATCGAGAGGACTGTCTTGTATCGATACGTGTAGTGAACAGATGGTGATATAAATAAAGAGTGATATAAATATTGTTGAAATAAATATTGCGTAGTTCTAATTGTTTAAATAAATTATCTTAGTGTTTAAGTCTTTATTGATATGTGTTAGTCTTAAATTAGTGTTTATATTTGTTAATTCTTAGTGTTAGTTATTTTTCATTATTTTTTGTAATTCATATTTCTTTAATTAAACTTAGTTATATAAATATTAGTGTTTTAATCAATTTTACAGTTCAACTAAATAAATAAAACGTTACAATATTACAAGAGCTACTCGAGACTTTCCACAAATGAAATTTGAATTTTTTTTATTATTTATATTTGTACTCACTGCATAAATACAAGCTCCACAGGCCAATTCAGACGCATCACAAAATCCGTGAATGTCAACATAGTCTTCTTTGTTTTTAGGATTTACATTTCTTAACATTTCTAATTTGTTAATGTGGTACAATTGCTTTTTATAAAACGTCCATTTTGTATGAATTGACTACAGATTCATCCCATGTTAAATTTATTTGCCAAATTTGTTGCATTAATAACTTTCCTTGTATAGTTACTTAGATCTCGGATATATTCTTGATCTGAGTGGCAATAAGTATGGGGTGGAAGGGCATATTATACATGTACAAGTAATCGCACCTCCCTGCCAAACATTAATAAGAATGGAGAGTATCTAGTGCTTTTATGACGACTTGTGCGGTATGCTAACGGCTAACATGACATGAGGCAACTCTAAATCCAATGAGCATTGTCTTGTTTCTGCCCAATGGCTCAACATATGTTCAAAGTAAAAAACAATAAAGCTAAGTTTTTTGTAGAAAGAACGAAAAAAAAAAATAAAAAAGAATATGGCATCGACAAACAAGCGTAGATGAAACGGCCGAAATTGAGAAGCTGTCAAATACGGAATCATTTCAAATATGGAATTTTCAAATAAGAATAATGTTTAAAGCCTATAGATTATATAAAATAGTAAATGGAGAATTGAATCTAGAAGAATTAACTAGGGATGTAGAGAAAAGAGAATGGAAGAGGAAAGATGCAAAAGCAAATAAAGCTATAATAACTTCATTAAAAAAAGATACTAATGCACATTACGAACTGTAATAGTTCATTTGAAATGTACAGCAAGCTATGTTGTATTTTCCAAAAAGATAACGAACAGCAGCTTACTGCAAGAATTTTTTAACTTTACTTATGAAAAACGCAATGATATTTCTCTTCACATAGGTAAGATAAAGAATTTATCCTTTAGATTAAAAGTATTTAATCAAAATATCAACATCTGACTTCTCGCCACCTGTCCTCCTGGTTCCCGAAAATTGCATAACCAAATTAAGCAATTATGATTGGTACGCGCGACAAATTCAGTACCTGTTAAATATGAACGAAAATGCTTACACACATTTACGAGCGCTAGTAACTCACGTCTGGTGATACAATATTGCCGCTCTGATTTAATTAGAGCGGGGCTGTAATATGCAATCACACGCTCAGCTCCATTTTATGTCAGCCTCAGAACACTTTCAATAATGGATATGTCAATATGGGTGAGTTGGTGAGACAGACTTTGAGTTTCTTAAATGCGAATTCACATTCTTCAGTCCATATGTATCTTTGAAAAGCGCGCAATTCTAATAAATTCTTGGGCGTTGGTCAAACCCGCACAACTTGTATTTTAGTTGAGTTAGTTGCGATTTCCCTTGAACTCACTATATGGCCTAAGAATTCGACCTCCTGGTGGAAAAGACGACATTTTCGTGGATTTACTTTCAAACTGGATGTTGTAAGTTGTGAAAACACTTTTCATAACAGCTCTAAATGTTCTTCGAATGTCCGACCGAAAACAATGACATCATCTAGATAGGCTAAGGCTTCGATCGGGTGAAAGCCCCGATGGCTAGTGCTGACCCCCTAGGTTGTGGGTGGGGTCAAATTTAGATGGCGACGAGGGTAGGCGATGGTTCCCAGGCCGCGAGCAAGACTACTGGAAACGGCGATTGCCACGCCGGAAAAAACAATGGCAGCGAAGACCAGGAGGAAGCCTTCAAAAAGAGCAGTATGCTCAGGAGGACTCCTCCTCCTCCAAGAAAGGCTCTAGTACGACTAGAGCGGCCGAACCTCCGAGAGAGGGCGGGGTCGGCAGGAGACCTCACGACGGACTTAAAAATCTCAAAAGTCGTCGTGGAGGAATTAAAGAGGAAGAGACAGAGCAGGCAAGAGGAAGATGACGAAGCTTCCTGGTCTACTCTGACGAAGCTAGTCGGTAATATCCTTGACGGGATAGCCGACTTAAAGAAGACGGTCCTTTAGGCAACCAATATCCGAAAGGACGTAGTGGCGGGTGTGTCTAAACTAGACACAATGGCTAAGACACTTTCAGGAGGAAAGTTTGAAGCCATGATAGAAGAGCTAAAAGCTCAGAAGGCGGCTAAAACCGCAAAAACAGTAGCCACCAAAAAAGTTGAGACGGCCACATGCGAAGTCGGAACGCAATGGCCCGAACCAGGCATGGCGTGGGGAAAACCAACAAAACCTAAGTTTACCCACACAAAAGTGACAGAAGGTAGTCCACTGATCTTAGGATCAGAATGGGACCTTGCCGTCATCAGAACAAAGGCTGATCCAAAGATGGACTCTGGCATCCAACGGCTCTTCAGAAACATATTTGAAGAGCTAATGGAACAAAAAGGAGAGGTAGTCCATGTAAAGACCGCTACATGGGTCACCGGAAAAGAACCGGTACAAAGAACAATATACCGGATTGATGACGGAGAAGCAAAAGACTTTCGACAACGAGTTGAACAGGTGCTCAACGAAGTAGTAAGCAACAAGAGGACAAAGTTGGCTCTCCCCTGGGACGACCAACTGTCCGGGAAACTGGAAGACCTAAGGGTAGCGTTGGAGGAAACCGCAGCCAAGCATAAGGTTGAGGTGGTAATCCACACTAAACCCGGAAGTCAGACCAAAAGTAAGTCCCAAACAAGGAAGGCGAGTACGGACGCCATCTTTGTCAAAAGAGCTCAAGGGCAACATACGCTAGTAGGTACCCTAAGAACGGTCAGAGAAGAGGTCCTGAGTAAGGGCCTCAGCGATACCATTCGAGGGGTACGAGAGACCAAAACCGGCGACCTGGTCCTAACAGTCGCCAGGAAAACAGAAGGCAAGATCAGGGCTGTCCTCCAAACAAAACTGGGCAAGGACAAGGTGAGATCTCCAAAACAAAAACCAGAGGGGATCGTACATATAACAGACATTGAGGTTGTAGCTACAGTCGAAGATGTAGCACTCGAAGGAGTGCTAGGGCAAAGAGAAGGCGACGCAAAGATCAAAGTCGTAGCATCAGTGTTTGACATGGCAAGACTCTATGTAGCATACTTGTCAAAGAATAAAGATAGTCACTACCAGGGCCAGACATTCGTGTCGGTTAAGGTTAAACTAAGAGGGCTAGGCTTCCCCGAAGACGTAAAAAGCGTCAAAGAGGTATACCTAATACTGCTGCTCTCAAGGTGTAACTAAAGAGGAGGCGGAGAGAGATCTCCAAATCCTCGAAGAACACATAAAGGAGAAAAAGATGGTTCATGCCAACACAACGGAGAGACAACGAAGAGAAGCAGCGGAACGTAGCTACGAAAGTAGAACGCCGAGCTACTATCCGGAGTGCGTCATCTCCTAATGAACAACAACAGCAATCGCATAAGGTCGGGGACCGCAATCCAGTGCCTACAAGTTAACACAGGCAGGATGCGGAACTCATACGACATAACGATAGCGACAGCCAGAAAAAGAAGGGTCGACCTCTTGATTATCAGCGAATCAAATAACTTCTTAGCCAAACAACAACAATGGCTAACTGACGAGTACTTGAACACCGCGATAATCATAATTAACAGAGAGATCCCAATTGGAAGGCAGGGAAGAGGAAAGGGCTTCACATGGGTCGAAATAGGAGCATACAGGATATACAGCTGCTATATATCTCCCAATGTAGATATGAACACCTTTGAATCCTTCCTCGACGAACTAGGAAGCAGTATTCAGGAAACCAGCAAAAAGGTTATCCTCGGTGGTGACTTCAATGCGAAATCATTCATCTGGGGAGACAAGCAAGACCCTAGGGGAGATACCTTGACCTATTGGATGACACAACACCAATTGGTAGTGGCAAACCTGGGCACAACACCAACCTTCGTAAGAGGAACCCAGGAATCGGTTATAGACCTAACAATAACAAAACACCCAGGCATAATCCAGCTATGGGAAGTCTTAGAAGAGGAAACCCTTAGCTGGCACAAAATGCTGTTTTTCAAGATAATCGAGGCGGACTCTTACAGCTACAGGCCAAATAAAGGTCCTAAAGGGTGGAAAATTTCCGAGGAAGCCATGCCTGGTTTTAAACAAAACCTGGCAGAACTTCTGTAGGAAGAAGGCACAACCCCTGACGCAGCCGTATTCACGGACTGCGTAATAAGAGCATGTAACAAAACTTTCCCACGGAGGAAAGCTCTAGGCAATAGAACGCAGGCCTACTGGTGGACCTCGGAGATAGGCAGTTTAAGGAAAAACTGCCTACAGGCACGAAGGAGGTCCACAAACACCAACAGAAGAGCTACCTCCACAGAAGCAGAAAAAAAGCAGATGTGGGAACAGTATAGGGACGCCCGAAGGACCCTAAGAAAGGCCATTCTGACAGCCAAACGAGATGCCTGGAATAAAGTCCTACAAGACCTAGACCAGGACATCTTCGGTCAAGGCTACAAAATAGTAGCAAATAAGATCAGATCCAATCACAACAATCTGGATGACGATAGACAGCTAGAGATTGCGAAAGGACTGTTCCCTCAAGTGGCACCGGTGGACTGCGGTCTTATAGACGAACATCTTCCATCCCCTCCACCACCACTATTTGAGGAAAACGAACTGCTGGAAGCAGTCTCTAGAATGAAAACCAGAAAAGCGGCAGGCCCGGACTTGATAACACCGGAAGTAGCACGAGCCGCCGTATTAGGACAAGTAGAAACCTTTCTCCAGATTATGAACAACATAATCAGGACAGAAAGGTTCCCGTCTCAATGGAAACAGACAAGGCTTGTCCTAATAGAAAAGCCAAAAAAGGACGTCAGAAGCGAACCCTCCTATAGGCCCATTTGCCTGCTGAATACACTAGGCAAGATCGCAGAACAGATGATCTGCGATAGAATAAATAAAGAACTAGCGGCCACAGAGGGAATATCGCAACGGCAGTTCGGTTTTAGGAAAGGGAAATGCACTACAGATGCAATGAAAGAGGTGATCAGCTGCCTCCAAAAAGGAACAAGATTGAGAAACACGAGAGGTTTCTGCATACTCGTGACACTGGACATTAGGAACGCCTTTAACAGCGCAAGCTGGTACCACATAATAAAGGCAATGATGGGCAAAAACATCAGCCCCTATTTAGTCAGGATTACGAGAAGCTACCTGCAGAACAGGTATATCTCAATCGGAGAGAACGCAAAGCTGCCAATGACCTGCGGGGTACCGCAAGGATCAAAACTAGGCCCCCTCCTGTGGAACATAATGTACGATGGGGTCTTCAACATCGACCTTCCACAGGAAGCAACAACGATCGGCTTTGCAGACGATATCGGCATCGTAGTCACGGCCTGGACTGAAACCGAACTGCAAGAGAAAACAAAGGTGGCAATAGAAAACACCATCAACTGGCTTACAAGCCAAGGATTGAAAGTGGCACCAGAAAAAACAGAGGCCGTAATACTGGCCGGTAGACGAACACTACTGGAAATGAACATCCCAGTTCAGGACCAAGTAGTCCAGACTACTACCAGTATTAAATATCTGAGTGTACACTTTGATAAAGACCTACTGATGCGTAAACACATCATACGCACAGCCAAAAAAGCAGGAGAGGCAACGAGAAATCTCTCGCGGCTAATGCCCAACATAGGAGGACCGGCCGCAACAAAGAGAAGGATCCTGGGTGCAGTAGTAAACTCAATACTCAGCCCCAATCTGGAGCAAAACCATGGAACTCGCAAAGTATAGGACACTATACGAGCGAGTACAGCGGCAAATGGCACTAAGAATATGCAGCGCCTATAGAACGGTTTCGACTGCGGCAGCGCAAGTGTTGTCAGGACAAACACCTATAGACCTGCTAGTCCAGGAAAGAGAAGCCTCTTATAAAAAGAGCAAAGAGGAGAAAGAAGCTATTAGAGAAATGACTATGAGGGCCTGGCAACAGAGTTGGAGATAAGCCCAAACGGGTGAGTGGACGCGGACACTCATCCCGGAGATTGCGAACTGGAAGGACAGAAAACACGGAGAACTGGACTTCCACCTCACACAGCTATTGAGCGGACATGGCTCCTTCGAAGCTTACCTACACAGGATAGGTAGAAGAACCTCGGCAACCTGCCCCTACTGTCAGCATGGGGAGGACACCGCCGAGCACACCTTCTTCTATTGCCCAGTATGGCTCACCGAAAGGACAATAGCGGAGGAGGAGCTGGAAAGTGAAATAAGCCCCAACAACATAGTAGACCTTATGCTGTTCGGTGAAGAGCAATGAACCACAATAAAACGGCTTGCAAACATAATCCTTAGAAAAAAGGAGCAAGCCGAAAAGGACCGAGAAAAAGAAGACAACACCCGGACGTGACGATGAATCCTATAAACATCATATAGAAGGATAGGCGAGGGGCAGCTCGGAAAGTTATGCCGTAAGGTAGTTCTACGAGCTGATAAACACCCCTATCATACTGGTGGTTAGGTTTTAGTGGGTATGGCTAAAACAGCAGGCGAGCTCCACACATAAGTGCGTAACAGCATTTCCCCCACCAGGCGAAAAAAAAAAGATAGGCTAAGGCACTTTGCCTGTCCTTTACTGTAACGTCATTTAATTTACGGAAGTCAACGCAAAACCGCATATTACCGTACTTTTTCCTCGCCAAAACAAATGCGGAGCACCAAGGTGACGACGACGGACGGATAACTCCAGCGTCAGTCATTTTCTGAATTTCACTACGCGCCTCCTCCTTGTATGCCATCGGCAATCGTCGTGGTAGTTGTCTTATGGGACGAGCGGTACCAGTATCTAATGATGTCTCAACACATTCGTTCGTCCTGTATTTTTTTTTATTAATGGCCTCTGCTGTTCCGAATTTATTTATTCGGTTCTTCGTTCTGGTCAACTGTTCTGCAGTCAAATATTTACTTGCTTCGCTCCAGTCGAAGTAATCCGAAACATCAGATCTTGAAGACGTTTCTGGTTCAACTACGGTACATGATGTTGCAGTTCCAATCAATGTATTTTTGCGAATCAACTGGTTCTGAAAACACATTTTCAACAATACAGCTCCATTTGACTCCTCAATCACCGAACGACTAACAATACAACCCAGGTTCTCAAAACACTTCATGTCCATTTCAAGTACAGTACGTGCTGTGGTTCTTCACTTCCGACTCCCACTTTCGCGATTACTTCTGACCGGCCGGGTACAACGATTGTTTCACAAATAGTGGCAGTCGTAGAACTATATGAAATTTCGGACACTTTCGACCCACGTATATCAATAAAACCGGCAGCAGAGTCAACGCGACATTGATGACGTCTAATAAAGTTACATCCGATTACATACTGTTCCACGACATTGGTACACTTACTTCGGTACTTGCGGTTAAAGATCCTAGGGTTATTTGAATAACCACAAACCCGATAATTTGTAACGGCTCTTTACTAGCCTGAATCACTACAGAGTCTAAATATTTCAAACGTCCGTCACCAACTTGTTTCCACACACTCTCTCGAATCACGCATCGTGATGCTCCACTATGTAGTAAATCTTTCAGTGACTTACCACAAGAATCAGCTGCTGTCCTAGTATGTCACTAGCTTGTTTGGTGGCTAGCTGAAATAAATTGTTGAATTCGACCAAGTAAAGTCTATATTTAGTAAATAACAGTGAGGTTTATTGTAAAATACTTATTAAGTAGTTATATTTATTTTACATGTAATTGTGCGAGACTACCGAACTACTCTACAGCTAAGTCTTTAGACTTCTCTGTCTCTACTCCCTTCTGCATACTCCTCTTGGCCTCCTACTCATGCAAATCATAGTAGGGTTTTTAGCTGATTAATGAATTTAGACAAAGGAACAAAGAATATTCTAGAACTTTATTGTATAAAAATGTCAAATTTGGCTTAAAAAAAGGTTAATAACTCTTCAAAGTAAAAATAAGGTGACGTTATACAAAGACAAAGAAAATATATGAAACATAAGCGATATCAGAAATAAATAAAATGCTTAATAAGTAAAATACATATAACTAAATATATTGTAGCGATCCCAGGGTCGCGGCGTGGGCAGCGGCCGCTAACGGACAGGTCACAACAGGTCCATCCGCTCCCCATTGTTCTGTTTTCCAGAGGGTCGGCGAATATTCCAGAAATTAAGTGTTTTACTTTAAATACACCGAGCAAGAGATCGCGAGGACAGTCTTATATTGATACGTGTAGTAAACAGATGGTGATATAAATAAATAGAGAGTGATATAAATATTGTGGAAATAAATATTGCCTAGTTTTAATTGTTTATATAAATTATCTATGTGTTTAAGTCTTTATTGATAATAATTAGTTCTAAATTAGTGTTTATATTTGTTTTTGCATAATGTTACTTATATATATATATATATATATATATATATATATATATATATATATATATATATATATTCTTTATAATTCATATTTCTTTTATTTAACATAGTTATATAAATATTAGTGTTTTAATCAATTTTACACTTCATCTAAATAAATAAAACGTTACAATTGGTGTCAGGTGTAGGGTTATTAAACTGTGGAATGTAAATAAAAATAAATAAAATGGCGACTAAACAAGTAAAATTAAGTGAATTAAAAGTGGTCGATCTCAAGAGGGAGCTGGAAGAACGAGAATTAGATACATCGGGAACCAAGTCTGTTCTACAACTTCGTCTACGCCAAGCCTTAATAGAAGCTGGTGAAAATCCTAATGACTTTTTATTCGAAATTGATGATTTTGTTAAAATTCTGAAAGAAAATTCTAGAACTTTAGAACAAATGAAAGAAAGTTCTAGAACATTAGAACAAAACTTAGAGGAAAATTCTAGAAAACTAGATGAAACTTCTGTTACTTTAGAACAAAAATTAGAGGAAAGTTATAGAAAATCAGAAGAAAATTCTAAAGAATTGAAAGAAGAGCTGATGGAAAATTCTAGAACCTTGGAACAGAAATTGATGGAAAATTCTCAAACATTAGAAGAAAAATTAAAGGAAGAATTAATAGAAAATTCTAGAACTTTGAAAAATGAATTAGAGAAAACTTCTAGATAGTATGAAGAATGTTCTATAATATTAAATGAAGAAGTATTAAAAAATTCTTAAGTTTTGGAAGAAAAATTAGAAGAGAATTTGAAAAATTTAAAAGCAGAATACGATATGAAAATTGAAGAATTACAGAAAAATGTCTCCAAAATTACATCATCAGCTGTTTCAAATTCTAATATAGCAAAGACTGATGAAATTCAAGAAAAGAAACCAGAAAAAGAAAATGGTTTTTGAATGCATATAAACACACCAGAATTTGACGGTAAGACATCGTGGACGAATTATGTAAAACAGTTTGAAGCCGCTGCCAAAGCAAATAGCTGGACTTCCAAGGAGAAGGCTACAGAGCTGACAGTTTCTCTGCGTGGAGAAGCCATCGATATCCTACAGACACTAAAAGAGGATGAACAGGAAGACTACGAATAACTTGTTAAGCGATTGAATATGCGATATGGCAATGCGCATCTGGAGCAGGTTTACCAGACGCAGCTGATGAACCGATATCAGAGTTCAAAAGAGAACCTTCAAGAATTTGAAGCAGCTATAGCTCGTTTGGTTCGTCTCGCACACCCTACAGCTCCTGAAAGCGTTTTGGAATGCCTAGCTACACAAGCATTTATCTATGGGGTCCGAGACAATAAAACTCAACAGGCACTACGATTGGCTCGACAAAAAACTCTAGTTGATGCACTTTCATATGCCTTAGATCATGAAGCTGCAAAACAAGCTTCACGTAATCAATCGCGAGTGCGAATTATCGATGCTGAGAAGATTGAAGACACTGCGGATCTAGATGACAGGATAAGACGAATTACATCTGAAATTCAGACCGCTGGAAGAAAGAAACTCCGCTGTTGGAATCGCGGTGAATTAGGTCACCCACAAAGGCTGTGCAGAAAACAACAGAAGAAAGCAGAACCAAGAAAGGATGAAAAGGAGTCGGGAAACTAAGTCGGGTTGATGTGAAGGGGCAATCGTCGACCCGTAATCCAGTAGCCCCAGAATCCATTAGTTATGTCGCATTCCTTCATCATCAAGCTAACAGCGTCTATGTAGACGGCTCCATAAACAAAAGACCGCTTAAAATGTTGCTGGATATGAGTGCAACAAAAACAATAATCAGACCCGACGTAGCAAGAGAAATATACAGAAAACATCTACTTCCAACAAAGTGGCAAATACGCACAGCCACAGGAGAACAAGCTTCCGCATCTGGAGAAATAGATTTAAGCATCGCTGTTAGAAAAACTTCTGTTAGAAAAACTTGCATTAAACATCGTGTGCTGGTAGCTGACGTAGAAGATGAATTCATTTTTGGCATGGACATTATGAAAAAGCATGAATTTAAACTTGACCTGAATAATGGAGTGATGATGGTTAATGATGAAGTACTAGTATAAAATCCACGAGACGACAATGCCATGCAAATATTAATAACGGAATATGTAACCCTCCCAGAAAGGAGTGAATCAGTCGTGGAAGCACAACTACAGGGTAGCTTCTGTGAGGGAAACATTATCATGCTCCAGCCGAAAAATGATGATGCCAAAACTGAGACTGGAGTTGTAATTGAGAAAGCCTTGCTCAAAACCGACAAGATAATCCCAGTTCGAGTAATGAACATTCAATTACATCCCGTTATACTAAAAAAAGGGACCGTAGTAGGTGAATGTTCAGCGGTATCATCAATTATTCGAACTGTAAAAGGAGCTGTCATCATCTTTTCAGGACTTGACCGCCGACCAGAAAACCAAGCCTAAGAACTTAATAAGGACCTTTCAAGATGTGTTCTAATTTGACAAGAAGGATAAAGGACGAATCAATGTAGTCCATCATAAAATAGAAACCGGAGACGCAAGACCCATCCGCCAAACAGCAAGAAGATTACCACTGGCGAAGCGGGAAGAAGCAAAAGAAATTATTGAGGACATGAGGACGGAAGGTGCGATTGAACCTTCAAGTAGTCCATGGGCTTCACCAGTGGTGCTAGTGAAGAAGAAGGATGGCTCTACAAGATTTTGCGTCGATTATCGTCAACTTAACAACGTGACGAAGAAGGATACCCGCTACCCCGAATAGACGATACACTGGACACATTAGCAGGATCAAAGATCTTCTCTACTATAATAAAAAACAATTAATCAAAATTTCAGTCATACAGCATTTATTCCTACAAAACCGACGTTTCGGTATACATTTATACCTTCATCAGGGTAAGTAGAATCTATAGATTACAATCATGTACACAGCATACATTCGTAGATTCATTCAGTATTACATACATCGTACAAATTTCATAAAAGCACATACGCATCTAAATTGTCTCACGAACGACAACCGAATAAACCTATAATACCTGATGAAGGTATAAGTGTATACCGAAACGTCGGTTTTGTAGGAATAAATGCTGTATGACTGAAATTTCGATTAATTGTTTTTTATCTACACTACACCACAGTCGAAAAAATCCCATCCCTCATCTTCTCTACTCTTGATTTAAAAAGCGGATACTGGCAAGTGGATTTAGACCCAAGAGACAAAGACAAGACGACATTTACCATCGGTACCGGTCTTTGGCAATTTACTGTTATGCCATTTGGGCTCTGCAATGCCTCGGCAACATTTGAACGATTTATGGAAACTCTGTTGGCTGGACTGTCATGGAAAACATGTTTGGTTCACCTCGACTATATTATTGTGGTAGGAAAAACGTTGGAGGACCACATGAAGAACTTGGAAAAAGTTTTCCAAAGATTGAGGAAAGCTAACCTGAAACTCAGTCCAAAGAAGTGTCACTTATTTCAAAAACAAGTTCATTATCTTCGACACGTAGTTTCTCGTAAGGGTATTGCAGTTGACCCTGAGAAAATAAGGGCTGTGAGTGATTGACCAGTACCGAGAGATAAACACGAATTGAGAAGTTTCCTTGGTCTCTGTACATACTGTCGATGTTATGTACCTGGATTTGCCAACATAGCGAAGCCATTGACAAGGCTTACTGAAAAAGGTAGAAGATTTATCTGAGAGATGGACTGTCAAGCCGCTACAAATGCCACTTAAAAAATCTGATATGCACACCATATGACTTCCTTGTACACAAAATTATACACATTTTTGCTGCACTTCATTTAAACTTATTTCGCTTGAAGGAGAGATTATTCTACGACTAATTATTTTTCAGCTTTCATTCTCTTCGAAATGGACCACCTTTTGCAAAAATTTTATCACTATTCCTTATTGTACTTTACAAAATTATTTTAATTGCTCAAGTACTTGCAAAGAAAGTTATATTTTTCTTATTTATTACGTATATATTTCTCTGGAATTTATTCTGACAGTTGTCAATGTCAATTTATTAACAAGTGTCTCCTATAAAAACTAAAAACTAACTAAATTATTATTTTTATTAAATTTCTGTCAAAATTAAAATTCCCTATTGAAAAGACCAATTGGATCAAAAATGGAGGTGGATAACTAGATGTTATAGTAATTAAACAATTAAAATTTCAATTTTCTACGGCTATTCGTTTTTGGATTATGCGAAAAAATCTAATAATTATTACTAGAAAAGTGCCCTTTTAATAGAGCTATGACAGCCGAAGTATATAGTGACACAAATATATGTACAAAAACTAGCAAATACTGCCAATTCGTAGTGGTTATCTTTCATATTTAAAATAATACATTTACGTAAAATATAAATAACAGAAACGCAAAATAAGAAATAATTAAAGCTATAAATGTTGAAAACAAAAATCAATTGTTCACGATAATTATTTCTCTAATTATGCTTTAATTATAAACAATCTTAAATACAAAAATGAATAATTCAGAGATATATTCCCTTTTTTGTATCTCTTCCTTTAAACGCTGATTTTTTTCAACCAAACATATAAACTTCTTCACAGAAACAAAAAAGTAAAGCGCTTAATATTTATATGTAAAAGAAATGTTTCAAAATATTACGCTTAACGCTGCTTTCCCATACTACAACTGGCAACTAAAGACACAAAATATGGCGACTGCGTATACTCCCCTTTTAGTGCCTTTCATTTAATACTACCAGTTGCAATAAAAAAAAATCGTTATCGTAGCCCATATATAAAATTTCAACATTCTACGGCTAATCTGTTTTGAGTTATATACGTACATACATAATGTTAACATAATGAAATAAAAAATACTGTATGCGTTGATATAAAACATAGAACAATGATTGTTGTTTTTGATGAATGATGTGTAATTGAATAAATCAATAAAAAAAAGACATTTCTATCATTTTATTTCAATTGGTTATGGGCCCATGCTAAGTCCTAAAAGATATAAAAATGGAAACAATAAAAAAATCGAAAATTGTGACAATTAATATACCGATTTTTACTGGAGAAAATTTCTCCGTGTGGTTATTTAGAATTAACTCAATTCTAGAAGAAAAAGATGTGAAAGATGCATTAAACGATAATTTTGATTTAACGAAAGATGACAATAAAAAGAAAGATATAAAAGCAAGACTTTCATTACTCAAGCTGTAGCAGATAAATAAATAGAGTATATAAGAGATTCAAAAAAGGCAAAGGATATGATAGATTCATTGAGATCGATTTTTGAAAGAAAAAGTACTCTATCAAGGTTGTATATTCGAAAAAAATTACTGATATTAAAATTAGATAAAAATGAGAAAATAGAAGATAATTTTAGAAAGTTTAAGACACTAATAAGAGGTCTAGAAAATAAAGGAAGACAGTAACAACAGCAATAGAAAGGATAACTGTTGGAGTAACATTAGATTTTGTGAAAGCTAGATTGTTGGACGCTGAACTTAAGTATCAAGAAACCGAAACGTCTTCTCCAATAAATGATACGTCATTTCATGCTAAGAAAATATAAAATTCTAATATAATATGTTATAGATGTAAAAAAAGACATTTAAAAATTCTACCCAAAATCTAAATTTTCTTCTAGAGGACATAAAAGAAACTATAAAAGAAGAGGATATAATCAGTACTCCTCGTATAATCAAAAATATACAAGAGAATAAGCAAATATGTCAAAAAAACAGTCAGATTATTCAGAATTCTCATAAGTTGCCATCAATACGGAGACACAAGATGAAATAAAAACACACCTAATTATAGATTCAGAAGCGACAGAACATATAGAGAAGGAAAATCTCATGAAGAATATGACAGAAGTCCAAAAATTGAAAACAGAAGTTGATATAAAAATAACAAACGGAGAAATATTGATAGCTCAAAGGAAGGGTAAATTGAGTTTTGAATATGAAGGTAAATGCATATCTTTAGAAACGTTAATTGTTCCAAAATTATGTCACAATTTGTTATTTGTGCGAAAGTTAATATTCGCAGGAAACAATGAAGTATTTTCTAAAAATAAAGTAAAGATAATTGCAAATAATGTTATAATAAATTGTGAAACAAACTCAAAACTTTTCTTTCTGAATGTAAACTTACAACACAAGGAAATGAGTAGTAGTCAAGTAGCAGCTGATCTTTGGCACAAGAGATTAGGTCATTTAAATAGACACAGCATGAAACTACTAGGACTGCCAGTTAGCAATAAACTTTGCGAAATGTGTAAAAGGTAAAATCAGTTAGACAACCATTTAAATCGGTCACTTTTAGAAAGTCAAAAAGAATTGGTGAAATTGTTCATACTGATTTGTACGGGCCAATCAACCCTTCAACAATAAATAATGAAAAATATTTTCAGACGGTGAATTTGTGTCTAAAAAGTTTCAAGAATTTTGTTGTGCAAATTGAATAATTGTGCAATACACAATGCTATATACATCACAACAAAATGGTGTATCTGAGAGACTTAATAGAACTATATTAAATAAAGCAAGGACAATGTTTAGCGACTCTGATTTACCGAAATCTCTATGGGGAGAGTCAATAAAGTGTGCAGCTTACCAATTAAATCCTTGTCCAGCAAATGAACTTCATGGAGTTGTTCCTGTAATAATTTGGTACGAAAGATTAAATTTAGAAAAACTAAGAGCATTTGAGTACAAAGCATGGGCACATATATTACCAAAAGAAAATAAATTAAATGAAAGAGCAATTGTAGTAAGAATGATTGGTTATTGTGATAACAGGTATTGATTGCGGGATATAAAAAACAAAAATAATTATTAGCAGAGATGTACGATTTGATGAAACAAGAAATAATTTGAAAACGAATGAAAACATAAAAGAGCAAAATAAAATTATAATAGAAAATGATAATAATAGAGAAGAAAACTTAAATGAGATAGAATCTGAAGAAGAACAAGAAAATGAAAATAGAAATAAGGGAATATCGAAAAGGCCAGTAAAATTAAAAGATTACGAATTATATTCTGCTTATTGCTTGATTACAGAAGGAGATGATCCGACAAGTTATGAAGAAGCGGTTAAGGATAAAGAATGGAGACAGGCAATCAACAAAGAACTAGAATCACTGAAAGAAATGCAAACTTGGGAAGAATCGTTACTTCCAAGATTTGGTTGAAAAAGGAATAATAGAAATAATATACGTACTGTAACGTTTTATTTATTTAGGTGAAGTGTAAAATTGATTAAAACACTAATATTTATATAACTAAGTTTAATTAAAGAAATATGAATTATAAAGAATAAATAAAAATAACTAACACTAAGAATTAACAAATATAAACACTAATTTAAGAACTAATTATTATTACTAAAGACTTAAACACTAAGATAATTTATTTAAACAATTAAAACTACGCAATATTTATTTCAACACTATTTATATCACCGTCTATTTATTTATATCACCATCTGTACACTACACGTATTAACACAAGACTGTCCTCGCGATCTTTTGGTCGGGGTATTTATATTAAAATACATCATTCTAGAAGATTCTTTGATTCCTTGGAAATCAGAACAATGGGGAGCGGACGGACGTGTTCTGACAAGTTCGCTAGCGGCCGCCGACCGCGCCGCCGCCCGCGCCGCGACCCTGGGTTCGCTACATTGCCCCCTCCTTAAGACTGTTTCGTCCCGGAACAGTTCGTTATGACGAAATCTGCATGCATCACCCTTGGTGCATCTGGAAGTCTTGAAGAAATAACAGTCGACGGTCCGTTTGAGCTCTTCTTGCCTGGTAGAGTTGAAGCTGCAGACTAGAATTTCCACTCCGGTAAAGCGGAAGATTGTTTCTAACATGTTTCTAACAATCCTCCAATCCAAACCATCTAGTCCACAGCCTATCTTCGGTACTGCCAGCTTCATGATGTCGTTCTGCAACAGATGGTCCTTCATATCGCACAGCGAGTCCCATAAATTGCGGTATGACGGCTTCTGATATGAATACTGTTTCGTAACGAGATAGTAAATGTACCGCTTGCGTTCTTCGTTATCATCCTTCAATTGTAGCGTTTTTCCGACAGTTGGACGTTGGTTGGCCAGTTCTTGTACTCGTCCAAATTTTCTTTTAAAAACTGAAGCGATGCCGCGGGACATTTTAATGTCTTTCGCTACACAATGTGCGAGGGAATACTCTGGGGATACGGTGAACAGATCTCGTTGTTCTTCTCGTGTCACGCCATACCGAGCCTTATGACCAGTAGAATGACTTTCCATGAAGTCTTCAAATGTAGGTTCCTCAGCTACAACCCGGCGTACCGTCGCTCCACGATGATCAACAAAGTTATCACCAGCGAAAGGGGCTAACCGATTGAAGTGGACTACTCTCGGCTTTCCATTAGGTGTTTTCCTAATTCTGTAGACCACATCGTTTATTCTCTTTACGATCTCGTAGGGACCTTCCCAATTCTTTTGTAGCTTTGGTGATAAGCCACGACGTCTTTGTGGATTGTAAAGCCACACCAAATTCCCAGGTTGAAAACCACCTTTTTCAGCCTTGACGTCATACTGGTCCTTCATCCGATCGCTGGCACCTTAAATGTTTGTGCGGACTTGTTCATGGATGTCATTCATTCTTCTCCGTAAGTCCGTTACATAGTCCTCCCCGGCTAGATCTTCACCGGGTTTACTGCCAAATACCAGGTCGCATGGTAAGCGCAACTCCCGCCCAAATAAGATGTTAGCTGGTGTCTGCCCTGTTGTCTCATGCACGGATGAACGGTAAGCCAACAAGAACAGATGAACATGTCGGTCCCAGTCTCGTTGATGGTTAGAGACTACCTTTGACAAATACCGATTTATTGTTCTATTCATCCGTTCAACCATGCCATCAGACTGCGGGTGTAATGCAGTAGTTCTGGTTTTCTTTATTCCTAATATCTTACAGATATTTTGGAACAGAGCAGACTCGAAATTCCTTCCTTGGTCGGAATGTATCTCTCGCGGTACTCCAAATCGGCAGATGCATTCTTTTACCAAGACTTCAGCGACCGTTACGGCTTCCTGGTTGGGTAATGGATAGGCTTCGACCCACTTAGTAAAGTAGTCCATTACTACTACTATGTATTTATTTCCATCATCAGTTTCGGGGAATAGTCCGGCCACGTCAATCGCAATGCGTTCAAAGGGACTTCCAACGTTATATTGGCGCATAGGAGCTCTTCTTTTCCTATGTGGCCCGTTACTTCCCGCGCAGACCACACATTTCTTGCACCACTCTTTAACATCCTCCTTGCAATTTACCCAGTAAAATCGTAGGCGTAACCTCTCGAGGGTTTTATTCACTCCAAAATGTCCTCCACCAGATCCGTCATGGATCTCTTCCAATACTTCCGGTACTCTGTTCCTAGGAATTATCAACTGGGTTCTACTCTCAGTACCATCCGTATTTTCTACGACACGTTTCAGGAGGCCCTCTTCAACCACAATAGAATCCCACTGCGCCCAGTACGATTTTACACTTTGTGAGTGTCTCGCAACGTCTTCCCAAACTGGCCTGCCATCGCCATGCTTCCAATCAAGTATGATCTTTAAGTCCGGATCATTCTCTTGGTCTCTCCGTAAGTCTTCAGGTTGCCATCTCCCGTCTACTACCGTTGTCCTTTTGACGGTGGCAAGTTTCGCTTCCAAATGACAAGAGTGCTTGCACTCTTCTTCACGGGTCTTCTCTCTCGCCAGGCTTACACCGTGAACTACTTTCTTCACTCCTACTTCTTTAACAGCAAGAGGAGCTGTTGCTACTTTTTCACCCGTTTTATTTTTAAACTTCTTTTCAGTGTTCGCTGCAGTATTCTGTGTTTGCAGTTTCCCGCACAGCCTTTGCGGGTGACCTAGCTCTCCACATTTCCAGCAATGAAGTATCTTTCTTTCAGCATGAATTTCAGATACAATTCGCTTTATCTTGTCTTCAATTCCCTCAGCATCGATATCTTGCACTTGTGATTGGTTACGTGAAGCTTGTTTAGCTGCTTCATACTCTAAGGCATATGAAAGTGCATCAACCAGAGTTTTTGGTCGAGCCAATCGCAGTGCTTGTTGAGTTTCACTGTCACGGACCCCATAGATAAATGCTTGAGTGGCTAGGCATTCCAAAACGCTGTCAGGGGCTGTAGGATGTGCGAGCCGAACCAAACGAGCTACATCCGCTTCAAATTCTTGAAGGTTTTCTTTAGAACTCTGATATCGGTTCCTCAGTTGCGTCTGGTACACCTGCTCCAGATGCGCATTGCCATATCGCATATCCAATCTCTTAACAAGTTGTTCGTAATCTTCTTGTTCATCCTCTTTTAGCGTCTGGAGGATATCGATAGCTTCTCCACGCAGCGAAACTGTCAGCGCTGTAGCTTTATCTTTGGAAGTCCAGCCATTTGCTTTGGCAGCGGCTTCAAACTGTTTTAAATAATTCGGCCACGATGTCTTGCCGTCGAATTCTGGTGTTTTTATATGGATTCTGGAACTATTTTCTTTTTCTGGCTTCTTTCCTTGAATCTCATCCGTCTTAACTATATCAGGATTTGAAACCGTTGGTGACGTAATTTTGGAGACATTTTTCTGTAATTCTTCAACTTTCTTCTCGTAAATTTCTATTCTCTCTTCCAATATCCTAGAACTGTCTTTCAATTGCTCGTTTAGTTTCTCTTCCAAAGTTCTAGAATTTTCCATTATCTCTTCTTTCAATATTCTAGAACTTTCTGTTAATTTTTCTTCCAATTTCTGTTCTAAACTTCTGGAATTTTCTATTAATTCTTCTTTCAATGTTTGAGAATTTTCCGCCAACTTTTGTTCTAAAGTTCTAGAATTTTCTAGCAACTCTTCTTTCAATGTTCGAGAATTATCCGTCAATTTTTGTTCTAAATTTTCTATCAATTCTGATTTCAATGCTCTAGAATTTTCCGCTAACTTTTCCTCCATAATTTTACCAAAATCGGGCAAGCTACCCGTAATTTCGAATAAAAAGTCATCAGGATTTTCACCAGCTTCTACCAAAGCTTGCCGTAGACGATGTTGTAAAACAGACTTGGTTCCCGATGTCTCCAACTCTCGTTCCTCCAGCTCCCTCTTGAGATCGGCCACTTTTAATTCATTTAATTTTACTTGTTTAGACGCCATTTTATTTATTTTTAGTTTACACTTCACAGTATTTATTTAATCCCACTTCTGACACCAATTGTAATGTTTTATTTATTTTGGTGAAGTGTAAAATTGATTAAAACACTAATATTTATATAACTAAGTTTAATTAAAGAAATATGAATTATAAAGAATAAATAAAAATAACTAACACTAAGAATTAACAAATATAAACACTAATTTAAGAACTAATTATTATTACTAAAGACTTAAACACTAAGATAATTTATTTAAACAATTAAAACTACGCAATATTTATTTCAACAATATTTATATCACCGTCTATTTATTTATATCACCATCTGTACACTACACGTATTAACACAAGACTGTACTCGCGATCTTTTGGTCGGGGTATTTATATTAAAATACATCATTCTAGAAGATTCTTTGATTCCTTGGAAATCAAAACAATGGGGAGCGGACGGACGTGTTCTGACAAGTTCGCTAGCGGCCGCCGACCGCGCCGCCGCCCGCGCCGCGACCCTGGGTTCGCTACAGTACCAATGGATTTGTTCATTTGTTCTCTTGCCAGAACTGTCTTATATTATAATATCCTCTCTCTTTTATTTTAATACATTATATAATCTTGAAATTTAATTGGCTGTTTGGTATTTCTCTTTGGTCTTTCTTTGATGGGCGGCTTTCGATCTGGCTTGCCATATTCTTGTGTTGATTGTTGCGTCATCGTCATATCTTCAGTTGTAGTTACATCTTTCTCTTCTTCGTTATTTTCTTTATTTACGCTTCATTATCTATATTTAATTGTTTTAGCTGTTTTACTGTTAATTCTGTCGCTCTACATTGTGATATTGCTTCATCTAATGTTATGTTTCTATTTTCCCATAATCTATTTCTTAGGCGTATATCTTTTATCGATACTATTATTCTGTCCAATAACAGTTCATCTGTAATTTTGTCATACTGACAGTTCTTTATTAATCCTCGCAATCTATTTATATTTTAGTCAATAGTTTCATTTTTTTGTTTATTATAGAAAGATAATTACATGTAACGATGTTACGAGACGCTTATTCGTTAGGGAGCTGAAATAAAAGAAATCATTTACCTTTACCCTGTAATTTCTAAATCCAAATAAATACAATATATTAAATTAATACAATAAATTAGCCTGCTCTTCTCACTGCACGTCCTGAAATGAAAGAGACAACGTAAGCATGACTACTTAGTGAGGGGCACACGCACACAACCATTTCAAATAATGTTCACTCAAACAATGATAAGTAGTTGGATAAGGTCGATTCGCGAACCGCATACCCGCTACTCAAAAGTAGCAGTGGCTTCATCACGACGACCGACTCAATGCGCAAGTCCCTGTCATTTGTCACCCTGAGTGTACCAATAATCCCACTCAGTGCTGACCACCCCAATGGATTTACTACAGCTTTACAGGAATGGTTAGAAAACCAGGATAAAACCATCCCAACCCTTACCATTCCAGTGTATCAGCGAAAACGCACAAATCGTGCGACACAAAGATCGCTTTCCTGATCGCTCTTCTCGGCACTCTTTACAGAGACCCTCCCGAGCGGGATCATATACAAGGTTTCAGGTAAAGGTTAACAACACATCACAACGGGAATATATCACATCTCACTCAACTAACAAATGCACGCACTCACTGACCTAATAAACGGATAAACTAGCACAAAGCACACCGCATTGGTCAAACAATAACGAAAGACTGGTCATTAAACCTATCTCCCAAAATTAACTTACTAAATGATTACTCAATTATTCAGGCAGGGGAAATTAATAAAATTATTTACCTAACTGACATAATACCTGCTAATCCTCGGTAACATGTTGTACTGCTGTATTAAAATTGCTATTTCGTACCTGTTGTTTATTCTTGGCGTGATATTGTATTGAATAGCTTCTAGTAATTTATCACAAGTGCTTTTATTTTCTTCTGTCAATGGAAAATTTTGGTATAATTTAAAACAATCTTCTCCTATTGCTATTAAGATTATTACTATCTTTTCTTGTTCTGATTTCTTCTGTAGTCCACTTGCAGTCATATAAATATTACATTGTTGCTTAAAGAATTTTACATTTTCAATATCACCTTCTTTTATATTTATTCCTTTTGGTAATGGTACATTGTTGTTCGTTAGATGTGATGTCGTTATTTGATGTATCATTTGCTTTAATCCCCCTATTTTCAATTCTAATTGTTCTGTAGTAGTAGACATTTTTTTTTCGATTTTCTTTTAAATATCTATGTTTCTATTCGTTCAATTAATTTTCACTTGACACCATGTTTTACTAGTTATTTATTTTTATTCATATACAATGTTTACAACTATTTATTTATATTTTTATTATATGTCAATTCGTGCAATTATATTCTTGTTGTCTTCATTTGTTCTGTTACCAGAACTGTTTTATAATATAACAGCATCTATTTATTATTTTGTAATAAAAACCAATTGCTCAATAAAAATATTTTATCGTATAAAATATACTTACTTGAAATTATAGTTAAACAACAAAATATGGTGAAAAAAAACTTATATGGACACCACACGACATCCTTGTACGTACCGCTAAATTATACACATTTCGAAACTAAACAAAATGGATTCAGGGATTGCCAAAATAGATATTTCGGTTGGAACCTGAAAACCGAATTTTCTTGCGACTACAATTAACGATGTCTTATACAGTATTTTCATACCTCGGGAAACATTTTTAAAGATATATACTACAAGACATTCTGATCACAGAACAAAAACAATTTTTACGAAATTCACAAAATTAAGGGAGGTTTACTTAAAATGATGTTTTTTGGTACCACTGGAATAGCGTATTTTATTGAAAGCAACATAATAAAAATAAATGATCAAAATTACATTACATAATACCTATTTAATTTAGAGATAATTGTTTTGAATATACAATAATATTAAATATCATATCATTGTATTTAAAGGAATATTTGTAAAGATAACAACAAATAGTTACATACGACTGCATACATTTGATATTGTTTAAAATTGTCCCCATTTCTTGCTACACATAATCCAGCACGTTGAATAAATGATACACTACAAGTCTCACTATTATTTTGTTGTCTTATTTGCGTGACAGTAGCTCTATCCGTAAATATTATGTTTGATATTCGACACAAAGTTTTCATATATAAAAAAAAATGTATTACAAATATATAAAATGTAAAAACAAAACACTACACAGAATACTACATAAACAGTACAATTTATGGATAAAAAGTACAATAGTCAGGAGTCAAACTGAAGAAGCGATAATGGATCGTAATCAGTAGTGAATCATTACTAATGGTGCAAACACAAAAATTGAAGTTCATGATGACAATGGATCCAGTACATCATTAGGATACATATTTTGAATTTAGCAACAAATTTGAAGATTTTTTTTTATTGTAATTATAAAAAAGCGACTGTTATTGACAAATTTTTAATTGAGGAATACAGTTTTTATTATTTGCCATTAATTTAAAATACACAATTTGAAATACACAATTCAAAAGGACAATTTATTACATAGTGATACTTGGGACTCTCAAATCTTGCTGTAGTGATCAACAGCGACTTGCTCTATGGGAGGCTTTGAAATTTAAATATATTTCCTCGAAATACATGGTTTAAATCTAGCTATATATCATATCCATTCTTCAGCATTCTCGTCGGCAAACTCTGAGTTATTTTTATGCATTACAATTGCAGTAGATTGGTTTTTAGGGTGGAAAACTATAATAAAATTTTGTTCTTCATCAATTAGCTCTTCTGCTTGTTTTATTCATGACTCAAATATTTCGAATTTATACTAATAATGTGTTACAAATGGGGTGAGGAATCACGGGTTTTAGGAAACGTAAACTAAATCTATTCACTTAATAACTCATTTATTCCCAATTGTACTCTAACATTGTATATCAACGACTGACTTCACACAATAGTTTTTACAGCAATATAAACCCCAATTGTATAACCACCAATAGCTACATACTTATAAATAATCAAATAAAATAAAATAACTCATTGAGATCCGGTTGCGTAACATTCGGCCATCCTGCATATAGTTAGCAATTTGCCTCATACCACAGCTGTGATTCACACACACATTTCCTTTCCCATGTTTACATAGGTCCGCACTTTTCCTATACCGCAGCTATGAGATCTCTATAGTTCTTATTAACCCTCAAGAAGATTAATTAAATTTTCTCTATCTCTCTCTATGTCGTCACTTTCACTATTCCTCGTATTCCTCATTGTCTCTTTATAAGGTCTAAGGGAATCTGCACTGACAACGGCAGTAAAATTCTTATATCCGCGTAGACCTTTTACACTTCGAATCTTATATCTATCATTGCCAAATACTTTGCATATTTTATAAGGTCCACTATAGTTAGCCCGGGTTGCACAAAGCTTCATCATTTTTGATTAATGATTAATTTTTTGACAGCAATGTATTTTTAATATGTGGCCATGGTAACAACGTCAAATTAATCAGTGATTTTTTTGATTAGAGCCTGATTAACCTTTCTGCAACCGGGCATTAGTGTTTAGCTTTTTATTAATTTTTGTTAAACTACAGATGCTCGCGTTTTTCTACAATACTAAATCATATTTCTTATAAGTTCTTGCATTTTTACGTGTCCTGTCATAAGCCACCTTCATTTTTGACGCTACTTTTTTTAAATTTTCACTAGCTATTCTACGTCTTTACTCTACAGTCTTACTAAAACCAGTACCTGATATATTACTTAAAATATTATTATCTTTGAAAGAGAACATTAATTGATATGGAGTAGATCGCGTGCTTTCATTTACTGTGTTATTTATTCCCCATATTTTCATCCCATATATTCTCATTAGTGTTAGATGTACGCATAGAATTTAAAATAGTTCTGTTTACTCTTTCAACTTGACCATTTGCGCGTGGTGTAGCAATTGCATTTAAAATATGTTTTTCCTGAAATCGGCTAGTAATCTATCAAATGGCTGCCGCAAAATAGGCAGGGAAATCCAATTTCCCTGCCTAGGCAGTGGTAAAATACAATGTTGCCAACTCTATTTTGACAAGTAGATATATTTATATTTCAATACGTAACACTGTTTACGTGACCAATAAATAAAATTCAAATGTTTATAACATGTAGTACCTATTTATACTAAACTAAATTTAGAAGATCGACGCATTTAACAAATTATAATAAAAAAAATTAATTTCTTAATTTGTGATCTGGCAACCTTGAGCTTGCCCTGCGTGCCATGCTAAACAAACAACAGAGCGGGTCGACACATAACCTCAGTAGCCTAGTTTGTAAGTATTAGTTCAGTTCGAAATATTAAATTTTATATTTTTAATAATTTATTTTAGTTGAAAAGCCAGCAATAAATAATAACATGGAGAGTTAAAGATGAGAACACTCTCAAGAGACATATCATCAACGTCCACATCGGATATAGTGTTAACCAGTAAACAGGCACCGATCAATATCAGTAACAATAAAAATTATAAAATAATTATTAATATTAATAAAACTAATTAATTAAAACTAAAATAAATTATGTTTAAAATTCAATTGTTTTTAATGACAGTTACTCGTAAAATACATATAGGTTATGTCTAAATACATATATTATTCGTTGATTTTAAAATTTTGTACGATTTCAGAAAAAATATAATACATATCTCGTCAGGGAGGTACCTTTTCATGACTCATTCATGGTTATTTGCCTCGGCCTGCGCCTCGGCAAACAATCTCCATATTCGTCATGAAAAGATTAACCTCCCTGCCATGATATGTAAATAACTATTATATGCTTTTCAGTTACAAAAATTCTGAAATGTCTGCTTGAAAATGCCAGACTGCAATCGGAAATAATTCTTTTTGGGTAACCCATAAACATACCAAATATTTCATTCAAACATAAGATTGTTTCTTTAGAGCTCAGCAATAACATATTTTGTAAATGAATCAATTAATACAAGTAAATATGATTTCCCGCTTTTACTTTTTACGAATGGTCCTAAGTGGTCTATATACACGGTGTGCATCGGTTCACTCGGTTTATCAATAGGATGCAATAAACCCTCTTGTTTGCCGTATTCGCCTTTTTTATATGCATAATCTAAACAAGAGTTAACACATTTCTTTATAAAACGAGTCATTTTTGGAAACCAACATACATCTTTAATTATTTGTTCACACCTTTTAACTCCGGAGTGCCCAATTGCATCGTGAAACTTTTGCAATACATTCCACCTAGCATATTTCGGTATAACTACTCTTTCCCCATGGATATATATGGATCGATATAGCCGGTCGTTTTTAAATACATAGTTTTGTGTAATATCTTTATTGCTTCCGTCATTTAATCTGTCTAAAATTGAATTGATATTTTCGTCTTGTTGTTGTAACGTCAGAAACCAGTCGTCTACTGATATGTTATTTATTTCAACCATAACTGGGTTTCTGCTGAGCGCGTCAACGTGTTTTATAAGGCCACCAGGTCTATTCTCTATTTCGAAGTCATATTCCTTCCTTCCTCAAATATTTCGAATTTATACTAATAATGTGTTACAAATGGGGTGAGGAATTACGGGTTTTAGGAAACGTAAACTAAATCTATTCACTTAATAACTCATTTATTCACTATTGTACTCTAACACTGTATATCAACGACTGACTTCACATAATAATTTGTACAGCAATATAAACCCCAATTGTATAACCACCAATAGCTACATACTTATAAATACTCAAATAAAATAAAATAACTAATTGAGACCCGGTTGCGTAACAAATTAATTATTTAGTTAATAGTATACATAAGTAACGATGTGATCGAATACCGTCTTCCACGATTTTTTTTACTTAAAATTGTTTATTTCTGTGCTTACAGATGTCGATACTTATGCTCTAAAATCATCAATTCAAGTGAATCTCCCCGATACTCCTTGGCGCTATGTCAACAATTATTTGTATAGTAGCAGATTTAAATAAAAATATTAAAAATAGCCATCAACCAGTGTTAGAAAAATGTGTAAAAAAATTCAATTTGTTCCGTGATCTGTATATTATGTAGTATATATCCTTAATTATTTTTCCCGAGCTGTGGAAACATCCTGTATAAGACATCGTTGATTACAATACTTCCTTTACAATGTACAAGGAAGTAAAAATGCCGGCATGCAAGTCTAATGTCCAGGAATGTTGCATACAGTGGCTCACAGAATTATTCATACATCTAAGTTTTGTATTTAAAAAGTGAAAAATAGAGTACTTTTAAAAATAATACTTATTGACATATTACTGACGGAATCATATTCTCTCATATTCCAGAAATAAAATGCAATAGCAAATTATGAAAAAATTATTATTTTTCTTACGTAAAATAACTAAAAACAAAATGTATACAAGAAATAGGTACACAAAATTATTCGGTCACTTATGAAATCTTACATATAACGAGTCAATATTTATAAATATAAAACATCTATAATTGCGTAATTATAATTTGTTTGAGTATTTTGTATCAGGTTTTTTCAAAAATAGGTGACAAAAAACAAGTAATCACGGTAGTTGAAAGGCGAATCTGTTTGTAATTACTTTTCCAGTGTAAATCTTTAAGGGAAGTTATCAAAATTGTTTGAAGATTTTAATTGTAATTAAAGCTTAGGGTTTTCTCTGAGAATTTCGGTTTCTCTCTGTAATAATTACATTGATATTGAACTACTAACACTAATTTCTGTACTTGTCTTTATAGTACTATAACGTTTATTTATATACATATGTGAAATGTAAAAATAATTAAACACTAATATTTGTATAACTAAGTTTAATAAACGAAATATGAATAATAAAAGATAACAAAAATAAGTAGGACTATAAATAAACAGATATAAACACTAATTTAAAAATAACAATTATTAATAAAAACTTGAACCCTAAGATCATTCATTTAAACATTTACTACGCACTTCGCACTATTTATTTACACGATATTTATTTCCACCAACTATTTATGATCACTATGCGTATTAATATCAGACTATGCCCCGGTCTATTCCACTTAGGCTTAAATAGTAGAACACTTTAGTTTATTGTATCTTCGACGCATCGATACAATAGAAGGGCAGCGAATGAGTCTAAAGAAGTCTGCTAGCGGCCGTCGGCCGTGACAACTTTGGGATCGCTACAGTGCGCTACTTCACCATTTAGACACTGAAATTAATAGACTCACACCACGCTCTAAAAACACAAAGAAACATTTCCATAGTGAGCCATAATTAAAAAAAAACCTTATTTATAATAATAGCTAAGTGGAAAAATAATATACGGAGACTATTCTATATTTATTTATTAAATATAATGAACATAAATTTGGCATTGGTGTCACATTTAAATATCAGTACATAATATACAAAGATAACATGATTTTTTAACAGTTGTAATATTGATATATTGTATCGTCAATAAATCAACACTGATCTTATATTAATAATAAACATATATCGCAACAACAACAGTTCTGAAGCTTTTGACAAGATCAGGCACATTCATACGACGTGTTGATAGTCAAGCTTTGCCTCTCGACTTGGGTTTGGATTTGGATCCACTAGTGTACTGGAGAAGAAGCGATGATGGGCCTGCACTGTATTGATTGCTGATGAGGTAGAATGACAGGGATGCAGCGGTCGAGATATGGCTACTAATAAACAACCTCATTCAAATGTTAGGTCTATAGATCTGGCCATCAAACAAAAATAGAGTCTCGATTTTCTAAACATCAATATTTACTTATTTTATTTATTCCTCAGTATAATTATAATTCTCTACTAATTTAATATCCTTTGATTTGATGAAGGCGGCAACAAAAATATTACAACGAATTTAAAGCTTATTATATGTCTAGTTGCATTTGAGTTTGATTCAATTCCTGATTTTACATTTGAAATTTTGTCAGCCAGATAATCCAGACTCTATCATATTTAAAATGAGATGTTATAATGTTAATTATCAACCATGTAAACATTATAACTCCCTTATTTTTAGTATAGTTCTATTTATACAAGAAATGTATTGCACAAAAAATGAGTGTCCAGTTGAATATTCAAAAATTTTTAATACAAAGATAGAAAATAATATAGGTAAATTCATTTAAAAAAGATATTTTTGCAGAAATATATTTTTTCCTACGACCACTGTTAAAAATAGACTTTTTAACGGTTGCTAAGCAATTTAAAAATAACAGTTTATAACACAGTAAATACTTTTAACACGTCTTATGTTCAGTTGTTCATAACAAATACATCATGACCTGTTATAAATGTCATTCTAATGCTTAGTTTTTATTTACTAATAGGTACATAACTGTGGTCGTAGGAAAAATAGTGTATGATATTTGTGTTAAAAGTGATTTTATTTCATTCGTGGGGTTTGTTAAACTCGGCTTCGCCGCGTTTCAAACTTCCCCACTCACTCATAAAATGTCACTTTTAACACTTATATCATAAATAACTATTATATGAAATGTAGGTATTTTTTATGGTTATCTGTAAGTCTATAGGTACACTTTTATTGATTGATTGATAAATCACTAAAAAGTGAAAAGGTGGGCTTTATATTCATCTTTGTTGATGAGGAAATAAAGACAAACAAATAAATCTGTTTCGTTAAGAAGACATTTGTCAAATATAGTTTTTAGAAATCCACATTTTATGTATTGCTGTCCGTAAAAAGGTAAATACTAAATAATAAGATATTATTAATAAATAAGTGAGTAATACGAAAAATATCGTATAACAAATACATGACATATGTTGACATTAGTGACACTAGTGCCAGTACTAATCCCAAAAGTTGCATTCACTTAAATATATATATTTTTCAATCGTAAGAACAGTGATAACATTTTGTCTAAAACCTACCTTCTCAAATAATTTTAGTAATTTAGGCGTTTAATATTAAACATAAAATAATGATCTTTCGATCAACGATTAAATCAAAATAATTTATTTATTATTTGTTGTGACATGCGTATTACTGTTATTTATATTAATAACAAATGTGTATTTTTGAACGTCTAGCACTAATTTATAAAGCGTTCTTATTGCTTGTTAGAAACTGCTCAAGATTTTTCTGGAAGCAAATATCCAGCAGCATCAATGGCTTATCTTAGTAATACGATTACATTGTAATATTTTTTCTCTCACTTGAACTCATTTTTATCACAAAACAACAATAGTTTTAACTTAGAATAACCATGTTTGTTTGTTTGATAAATATTTTTTATTTTTGCTTGAGGATCGAAATTGAATGTACCAAAGGAAATAATTGTAATGTGACTTTTTAATAAAAGTACAAATCACATCTATTGTCAAATTGCTTTAATAAAGAAATTAATAATTAATATGTTACAAAAAATAATGATTGATACATATGCGTAATGTATATATTTTTACACTTTTGCCTGTTAGATCACTTGCTTCGCTCGTGCTCTAAACCTGAACCACATGTGTAAGAAAGACACAAGTGTATCATAAACTACAATTATATTATAATAATTTTTGTTTCATAAACACAACAGTTTAAGAATATTTGCGTGTAATTTTGATGTGAGATGAATTTCCCAGTTTCAAGAATGTATAACTCTTTTAGAATATCAGAAAAATATGTTTAACTTTACATTCTGTACCAATGCAGTCAGTAATTACGATATTTACAGTTAGATTGTAATTTTCTTTAAAGTTGTTATATGAAAGATAAATGTGAGTTACATATAGTGTACTTGTAACATATTAAATGACTGGTGCCCGTTATACTCCATTAGAATTCTTAATTAAATGAATTTAACTATATCAATATATGAAAGATTTAAAAAGACACCTTCCGAATACAAGTATGAAAGAAGTCTATTATTGTTACAACATTGGTAAAATTAAGTCGTTGCCATGTTTTGGACACTCATAAAAATTATTAAAAAAATAACCATTCATTTTCATTATATAAAATTTACAAACGATAACATGTAATCATTTTATTGTATGAAAAATCCATCGTCAGTGTCCCAGTCCTCGAAATTTACAGGACCAAACGAATCGTCGAAAAATTGATCAATTTCTCTATACAAATGTATTTGAGACAAATCAAAGGCGTGGCTCTCATCAGGGTATATCTGGAATAAAATATAGTTTATTACATACGAAAACCTAAAAACATTAAAAAGTCAATTTAAATTTTTCACATGATAATTTGTAATACAACTATGGTAAAGAACAATATGCACTATAAAAAAGGTGTATATTAAAAATATTTCCAATTATTTTAAAATGAAACAATCCTTTTTATCCACGACAGTGCGCTAATATGTAATTAGAACACAAATTTAAATGTCATTATAGCATTAAGAGAAATAAATATAGGAATTCACTCATTTTATCTTGAAATATACAATATATAAAATAATCATTTCAATGTTTTTCATTTTGTCAAAAATTAAATGAATATAGTTATTTTTATCACAAGTCCAGAAACTAAACTTTTGCGAGAGCGAGCTTAAGCCAGCTTGCAAATAATACGAGATCTCGTAAAAGAGTTTCTAGGCGTATGATATACAAGATTTTTTGCGCCGATGACACTCTTAATTTATTAAAGAAACATTATTACTACTTAAAATTTCATACATTGTAGGTTTTGATGACAGAAATATTTTCGGTTCACATGGATATATAAACAATTTACTTGTCTTATTCAAAAAAATTAGTGACATTTGTTCTAACCTAAAAAAAAAACGAGTATAATATGAATATTAAAAATAATTGTTTTAATAAAAGTTTTACATTTCCAATAAAATAAAATTAAAAATTTTGACAGAATCTAATGCTAAAATATTTAAGTTGGCTACATTTTGCCGGCCTAGGCCTGCAAACAGAGAGTTTATGGACGATTTTGAATTGTGTAATACTCTTCATAATAAAACGAAGGCGCGAAAATATATCAATTTACACTGTCGTAGATAAAATATTGAAGGTTACACATTTAATATAGCCTCATTATATAAACTTTCAAAAGAGAAATACGTTTATAATTGGGTAAATACAATTCGTTATTTACGTATTAAGCGCTGTTTACAAATTACATCACAAAAAAAATTAAAATTATAAGAGTAGATGCCGCTATCTTCACGGCAGAATTTATTTATATATAGTTGAATTTTATGAAAAATGTAAAATAGAAAGTCATCAGCATTCTACATCATTTCCGGCTAAAATATTGGTTAAAGCTAAAAAAACCAAACAGAAAGTTGATTTCAGAAACATTAAATGAGATATACACTAAAGAGTTTGATTTATTATAAGAAAGGTACAAAGCAACTTATGTTAAAATTATATCTGAATATGTTATAAAGGCTTCTAGCTTTTGACGTATTGATACGTTGTTTTCATTTTAGTGTAACTGACGATTGTAATTGGTTAATTACATTTATATTGTATATTTTTTTATTATATTTGATTTGCTACGACAATACTAGTTTTTAGTGAGCATTAGTGCTTCAAATCCAAAACAATTTTGTTTTGTAATTTCTATGCTTATCTATGAGCTTATCACAAATCGGTAGCAGTGGTAATGTAAGAGTATTACAAATTCGTAGTATTTATCTTTGAAAGATATGCTAGAATTTGGTGGCGCCAGTCTCTTCGATAGCGGTATTACAAATTGGTGGCAGCGATTCGGGAATTTTTTGTCAAATTAAAGTAACTTTTCGGAGTTTACTCGCATAATGTAACTAAGTTGTTGGCTTACATAAAAAAAAAAAAAAAAAATGTTGGAACGGGAAAGTTAAAAAACAAACGTAACTAAGTGTTGGACATTTGCTTATATATCAAAAATTTAGTTCATTATGGCCTTCTGTTTACCACCGCCGAATCAAGGTAAGAGATAACATAGTGAAAAAATAATATTATAACAACAATAAAAAAGAAAAAGTCGGAACATTGACATTTATTTTGGAGGAACAAATTTGAAGCAGATGGACATTCTACTGATAAGAAACAGTACTGGAAGAAATGCTGACAACAGCAAATGACAAATCAGCAACAAACAATATCGCAACAAGGCTGCGCGACATAGTTAATTTAGTCAGGGAGATGACGCTACGTATAGAAATAAGTACAATAGAATATGAGGATATGCCTCTATAGGCAGATACTAATAAACCGGAAGGACTATTAAAAAATGAATCGTATAAGGTTTAAATGAGCGAAGAAGAGTAAATGGTAGAAAAAGGATCGATGGTCAATTACAATTCAGTCACCAGTGTTAAGATGTAATAGAGGTAATAAATAGGTAAATAAGAAGTAGCGACACTATGTCGGAATCATTGAAATTTCATTAATAATTAAAAGTAATACGGAAATCAGTTACGCCACTGTGTAGAAATAGAGTGTAACGGTAGACAGCAGTTGTGGATATAAGTGTCATTAGAGAGTGAGTATTTGTAGTTATTTCAATATCAATCTCCTAGTACTTGTTCCGTGTCGGAATGGGTCACAAATTGGTAGCAATGGTAATGTAAGAGTATTATATATTGGTAGTAACTGTAGCCTTTGAAAGTGTGCTACAATTTAATGGCGCTAGTCTCTTAGAAAGCGGT
The DNA here is from genome assembly GCA_035578165.1 of Stenolophus ochropezus. Taxonomy (NCBI): domain Eukaryota; kingdom Metazoa; phylum Arthropoda; class Insecta; order Coleoptera; family Carabidae; genus Stenolophus; species Stenolophus ochropezus. Next base: position 25,092,380 of record JAQOWZ010000017.1, read on the forward strand.
GTTACAATCTGTCCCGCTGAATATAATGGGGTGACGTGCTTCTGTTGATTAAATTATTTAATTTTGCATCTACTGATATTAAAAATTCTGTATTAGGAGATTTTTTAAATAAAATATTTCATATATAAAATTATATTTTGACAGGTGTCATTGATATTTATGTAAAAATAAATTATCATATAAAATGTTCCATAGCCGAGTGAATAAAACTATGGCTTCATAAAAAAAAAACTTATTGCGTAGTCGTAGTTCGTATCCACACTGACTATACTTTTTTTTTTAAAGAAACAGTTTATTAGATTTTATCTTAATAGTTCTTTAAGCTGCAATGAATGTTAGTACATGAACCTTCGAGAATGTACAAACCGCAATAGAGCTTGCCGAACCAAAGTTCATGTTACGGTACCGTACGAGAATAGTTGTATTAGTTAGGTACTTACATTTCGAGTTTCTATAGATATTTATTATATGCAACTTTTAATAATTAATTTTGCCTGTTACTAGACGACCAAATGTATATGAAATTCGTATGATATTATAATTGCCCTGCTGGAAGGACAGTTATTTTCTATAATTTTCCATTGACAATGGTAATAAAATAATAAATTAAAATTTAATATAAATATTGTTCAATTTTATCATCAGGAGAACACTGAAAGAAAATACAAAAATCTGTTTTGCTGCAAAGTATCCCGATTGTCCATATTTATCTCACTATCTCGTTATCAGTGGCGGCTCGTCAGAGGAGGCAAGGGAGGCTCTGCCTCATCTCAAAAAATAAAAAAAATGTGCACGTTTATTAAATATTTAAAAAAAATCTACAAATAATAAATGGAATATTATGAAGACTTACTTATTATATTAAATAAATATATTAGTAGACATTCTTTCAATTATATGTGTTGTTTAAAGAGAGAAATAAATATACTTTAATGAGCCGGAGACAAATTTAAAGTTTGTCTCCACCTATCCACCTTTTAAAGCGAAGATAAAGCTAGTTTTGACCTTGAATCAATTCAAGAAGAAAGATGAAATATATGAGTTAAACAGAGAGAAAACATAGCAAAGGAGGCATGAGCTCCTATTATCAGCAACTCTCGGTAATGGTGCAGCGGCTCTTCGAGGAATGTTTGGATTGGGGGTCTGGCTGTGGCTCAATGTTAAATTCAGTATGTAGTTTCCATGCGAATGATGCGGTTTTCAATCCGAGTAGGAGTATTAGTATTGTTATTTCAGTATAGTTGTTTTTTTCGGGAGCGGAGCTACTAGCTAGCAAGCAGAGTTTAAAGTTTTAAGTAAATAATGTGCTTCCTCATTCCTTAAAGGCACAAGCCGCCACTGCTCGTTATCAAATTTGGAATGACTCTTCCATTTGTAAAAACGTAGATCATATTCACCGCATCATCAATAAATTAATTTGTGTATTATTTTTACCTAAAGAATTCTTAAATTCAAAATAGTTGAGATAATCAAAGAAAAATATGACTGAATTTGTTGTAATCAAAGAAATGATTTGCTTCTCTTTGGATTTTTTTCCACAATAGTAAATAAAAATATTATTAACTTAGTAATAATCAACGGCAATTATTGGTGCAATAAAATTTTCATTCGATATTATCAGTGATTTTGATATAGTGTAAAATTAACATAAAATATGATCCGTTGGATGTAGTCAAATAAAATCTGTTGAATCAATTATACAAAAGTATCAATTAATAGAAAGAAATTTGTATTTTAAATAATACAAAATGGAATCGTTAAGGTATCGAACCTTAACAATTCAACGAGTTATTTTTATGAAACTATAGCCCTTATCCATTCGGCTATGAAACATTTTATTTGAAATTTTCTTATTACGGAAATATAAAAGCAACAGTCAGAATTAACTTTTCTCAATATTCCAATACTTGATATCAATATAGGGAAAATTAAATCATGTAAGTAACGGTACCACATACATTCTATTATATTTAGCGAAACAGATGATAGTAACAAAAGATCTGTTTTCCCATTTTAATTCCGTATGATAAAATTACTAGTATATACACACTGTTGTGTGAAGGTAGAACTAATTCGGCTGAACGGATAATATTTCAAATTTTGTCATTAATGACACCAGTTTATCAAATTTTGGTTAAAAATCGTCTACCGGAAGTGACAGTTTACACTTATAATTTTTTTGCAAACATTCCATAACAGACAAATATTATAAAAAAATATATTTGAACAAAGTTGCTGTAAAATATACAAATAACAAGCTTAATTTGAAAAAAATGTTAATTTAGTTACATTTTTATTGTGCATTATCTTTTTAGCTAATATATTCGGTGATGGCGGTCTGTTCTGAGGCCACAGATTAATAGTTTGTAAATCTTCAATTTTCCTGACATCTTTTAAAGATTCCCAATATTTTCTTTAGCGGGATTAAAATATTGGTACACAGTCCTTTCAATTCAATTGCCGCGCTGGGGTATTTCTTACAAAATATTTTTGAGAAAAAACTTCGGGTTCATTTCACGAAATTAGTTAAGTAAGACATTACCCAATTTATGAAACCAAAAATTTACTGTCATAAAATTCAATTAGGTTCTTCAAATTAACAAAAAATTGCCAATTTTCAGCAAATTCTTCAAATTTTAAAAGTTACGAATAGAAAACATTTAAAACATGGTCGATCTTTTGATTATTTTCTGCGTATACAAGTTTCAGTGTATTTCTATTTTGATGAACATGCAATGAAATCTAAATGACAAAATTAATCTTAAATATAAATTATAGATTTTTTTAAAATTTATTAAACTTACTAATTGTTTGAAAAGGACGCCTTTATCAACTAGAGCCTTAGCAAGGATCATGGCATGTTGGGGTTTCACTACAGTATCTGCAGTTCCATGTACCAGTAAGAAATGCTTCCCACTTAAATCACCTGCTCTTTTACTTAAATCAGATTTCTCATAAGCGGTAGCATCTTCCATATACCTTTCAGTAAAGTACGAATCTGAAAAAATACAAAAATATTATTATAACCTGGGAGATAAAAATGGAATATGAAATTATTAATTTTATTATTCATTTAAGTTAGCTAATGCCCCGTTGCATGAAAGCATGGTTAGCTAATCAAGTAGTTAATTTCACGTTGTTAACATGATAACGTATTAAAAATACATGGTGTCAACGTGTTGTAATTAATGTGATTAGCTAATCACTCTTTATGCAACCGGACATAAGAGTGCCAGATTTGATTTTACAGCTGATGTCGGTCGTAATATATTTCTATCGTAGAACTGTGCTGCTTAACCTTTTCAGAATCACGGAACACTTACAATTTTACAATTTTTTTGCGGAACTTAATCGTAAAATATAACAGTATATACGATGTTCATTTTTAGTGATACATGCACAAATAGATGTATAGCAGCAATATTACAGAGTATTTATTTCTTATGCATTGGATAACAGGTTAGTTGATTCCCAATCTTTCTTAATTGAATTTATTTGTTACAATGTGTTTTATAATCCATAGTTTATAACATGGAGTTATTGTTTAGATACAGTGTATTTATTATGATTTTTTGGGCTTGATTTTATCCTATTCACATCCCTGTCACGTAAATCCGTTAACACTGCATTGACAGGAGGGTGAAGCCGAGGCACGACGCACCTCGGGTACCCTGGTGCCAACGGTGCTCTGCTTCGAACAGGTGCCTTATTTTCGTTTGCGTCTCGGTGAGGATGTGGAGTATATACTCAGCTTTCACTCAAACACCTGAAGCCTTGTAATAAATTACTGTAGATGTTAAGTTGCTCGATGAATTTCGAGTGTTCTGTTGCTTCCGTGGATTCGATAACCGGCATATTGTAGATTCGATATATGACACTCCTTTCGAGAAGTATCCTTCCAACTTTACCCGTCTTACCTGGTTTGTTGTTGAGTATGAGTATTATCGCGTGTGAGAACGAGATAGTTGTACGCAACGTCTTTCACTAAGCGTTGGGTTACTCTTCGACTTTTCTTTTACAGGTTTTTCTAATTAGGAGGTATGTTCGGAGTAATACACATATTCCTAATGTAGTGTACAATTTCTTGAGCAATTATGTTAATTATAATTATTTCAGGCTTTTATTTCAGTTACTCTACTTTTTTAAAATACCATCATAACAGTAATAAGTAAAAAAATAATGTCTACAGTATGCAAACAATGTACTCACATCACTGTACTCATCACTATCAAAATTCTCATCGAATAAGCAAATAAAAAATGGCCTCTTTTTAAAATAACAAAGTTGAACCCTATAATTTGAAAACCATCGATTGAAAAAAATAATTTTGTGTTCATTGAAAAAGTCTTGTAAAATACAAATTGTTTGCTAACTTCATAGCCTTATACTCAATATAGCATTAGTGTACCCTTTAAAATGAACACCTGTACCTATTTTTTATATTGCTTAACATATTAAAAATCTCATACATAACAGTTTAGATATGATATTTAGTCAATAGCAAATAACAATCAGTAGATTAGAAAAATTGTCACATTTTTTTTAAATTTCGTACGACGATGTGTGAAATAGCTACTCTCATTTCCTCTTTTACTATATTTGTCAGCCTTTCACATTTTTGTCTTAATTATTAATGTCGAAAAAAAAAACAATGTTAAAAATTGTAGTAATGTGTCAGTTGCTTTTTTTTAGAAATAAATTAGATTTGAACAGAAATCCAAAATTCGTCAATTGTTATTTCGGAAAATATCATTTTGAGATTACTATCCGTTGTAATGAAAATGCAAAACTTGATATGTTGACTGCAAAAAGTGGATTTCGTATCCAATAATAATTTTCTATATTTCGATAAGTAAGTAACTGCAAGTAAAAACGATGAAACTTAAAACAATGTCTTTTGCTTTTTCTATTAGTTTATATATCTTAATAACTGTTTTAATTTTTCATTGATTTTCAAATTTTGGCGAAACAATTTCTCTAAGTTCACGGTGCAGCAGAGTTCCGGAGAAGAATCAGAACAGACATTTGATTAGGCAGGACTCAAACTTAGATTTTCAGTTCCACAGATAATCATTGTATCCACTATACCATGTACCGCATTCTTTTAATTAGTTTAATTTAAAAATTCATGATTTAACTTTGATTTTATGATTTTACGAGATATTATACCATGCGCATAGGAGTAAAACCTTCCTATTTTACGGTAATTTCTCCATAAATTTTTTTGACAAAATAACTGTCCAACTTTCTAACAATATGGCATTTCCAGGAATATGGAAATTGTAGTTTGTAAGATAAATACATACTGTTTACTTTCTTACATATTAAGATTGAAAATAAAGTTGATGCCAAATAAACCAACTAAATTGTATTAGTGTAAGTAATTCTGATTTTAGGTGGTCCAAGTAGTTAGCGCATCTACTTGAACTGAGTAGTGAATAGACTAACTGTCAGTAACCGGTGAAATCTGAGTTACGACAAAGTCGACATTATTTAACCAAACAAAGTACAGTTATGTCTGAGTCGTTCGGAACCCAGTATAAGTTTTACAGGTCCCACAAGTTAACTTGGTACTAGAGTTTTGGTTGCACTGTAAAATAGCGGAAATAGTCGGAGGGATGGTTTTAATCTAGCCTGTCAGTTATTGAAATAAAAATTAATAGTTATTAATTATACAAGCAGTTCAAATAAACGTTTAACGAACAGTAAGTATAACCTGCGAGCGGTGATACCGCGAGTTAAACATTCATTTTAACTGTGAGTGTAAGACAACTGTTCAATTTTGCTCTCATAATTTTTATAAATGAAAGCATAAGCTTTATGCGTTAATAAGTGTTGAATTGTTTAAAGAAAAAGAAAATTGAAACAAATAACAATGACAGTGACAGTGAATTGCATACAATAAAGCCTGAACAGTGTATTAGTGAGTAGAAAGTGAAAATAGAAGATGAAAATACAGGTCTGAAAGGTGTAGTTTTTTTTCTTGAATAATTTCATTACCTGTAATGTATGTTTAATTATTTAATAATTTTTTTATTTATTTGATTGACATATTTGATATTTTTAAACAGCTAGTAAAATATATTTTTTTTAAACAACTTTAATTAATTAATAGTATGTTGTACAATGGTGGATATGATGCTCATAGTCATATCCGTTGAGGATAAAGATTAGGGGACGACACCGTAGGCGGAGAGTTTCATTCATCCAAATTAGTGATGAGCGATATTTCACAAACTGTGATTTAGTCACTGATATTGAAAAATCACAGATCGTGATTGCTACCCAATATTTTTTAAACCTGTGACTCGGGATTTCAGTCACCGTTCGCTATTGTAACGAAGTAACAATGCCAATAATAACAAAAATTTCCGAATTTAATCGTACAATAACTGTGATCACAATAACGCTTTAAAATCACGGATATGAAAGTAGCAATCACAAAGTACAATGTGATATAAAAATAGCAGTTCGACTTCTCAGTCGTACTAAACAATTCCGATTAGTAACGAAAATTCTCAACTTTAACCGTATTGTAAATTGTGATCGCAATCACGCTTGAAATTGACAGATATGAAAGTAACAATCACAAATCATACCGTGAATCTGTGATTCAGAGTACCAGTTTCGCCTCTCACTAAACATTTCCAATTAGTAACGAAGATTTCCGACTCTAACCTACACTGAACTGTGATTTTAATTACATTTTACATAGTTTACAAAGCCATTGGAAAGTAGCAATTACAAATCACACTATGATTCAAAAGTAACAGTTTCGCTCATCACTACTCCGAAAGGTACCTATATGAGCATTGCACTTGAGTAGAACATTATATCTTTTTTACGACATTATAAACTACTTTTAATATTAATTTGTTCATTCAGACAGTTAAGGTTATAATCATAAAAATAAACATTTGATACATTTGCGAAGTGCGTTAAGAATTGTGAGAAATTATGTAGCTGTCAAGCGTCAAACAGTTGATAACAGTTGAAGAAATAATTATTTTAAATAAATATTGTGAGTAGTGAAACGAGTTTTGATTTAATTAAATTGAAATTAATTTGTTTGCATAAAATTTTATACCTTAGGGTATAGATTTAATTATGTATTGAATATACCGATTTAGAATCATTGACAAGTCAGAGGTTTTTCATATCCACTCTAGGACCGTATTAATTTGTGAATTTTTAATACAACCCTAAACTGATCTTGAACTTACCCATGTTGGTAGCAAACAATAAAATTTCAAAGTTAGTGAGAATTTTAAGCAGTACATTTAAGTTATTTATTTAAGTTTTTCGATACGATATAGAAAGAGAAAGCAATGTGCAGACAAAGATAGAAAACAGGTTCAACTAACCAACCCAGAAAAAAATGGCTGGGTAGGTTGAGTTTGTTCAAAATCTATTATGGGTTACTTTAAACGTACCAAGTAAACAGAATTAACCTACTAATACTAGGTTATATAAAAAGCCCCAAATAAATACATCTTATGATGAAACTAGTGTTCATTTTATCAAGCATGCAAAAAAGGCATGTATAATAGCGAGTAGAAAATAATATATTATGATACAAGTGTATAAACCGGCAATTAAAGCACGCGTGACAAGTTTTCAGACACGAGTGCTCAAATGGCTGTTATACACGTGTATAACACGCTATTTTCTATTACCCCTTGCACAAAATGCTGGAAAAAATCTGAAATTTGATTTTAACGTTTCATAATTTTGTGTGATATGACATAACATCGTTTAAATGGCGATTGATTAGCATTTGTTGTTTACATTACTTTGAATTTTGATATTAAAAAATATTACGCAATTTCATTTTCCAAATTATCTACTTGACAATTTAATTAACTGAATTTGTATGTTGCCTATCAACGCTTGTTGACTTCTCACGCTCTAGTGCTTTAAAAGTGACTCATTACAAATTCTAAACGATGCACTTTATGCCCGGTTGTAGGAAATAGTTATTTACATATCAAGTGTGGGAACAATTGATTTCCGGATGAGTGTTTTTTAGAGCGTGCTTGCAAAAGTTGTAATATAACGATTCGGGAACCAAGTTCACATGAGAGGTTTTTACAATATTTTTTCTACGAAAAAATAATATCAATAATAAGTTTTCTTTTTGTACAAATATTTTATTTATTCCTTTATTATTATTAGGTAAAATAATGTTTGAAGCATTATACTTTTTTTATTGTAAATATAGTTTTTTAATAAATGCTGTAGAATCTGAGAGAGACGTAGGAAATTAAGATTTCCGACATTGCTTAGGTGATGAGAATAATAGCTATTTTTAGAACAAGTGAGCAAAATATGTCTTTTTCTCATGGGTCCAGAAATTGGCCACACAAGCGAAGCGAGTGAGAAAAAGACATGCTCACGTGTGCTAAACATAATTTTTTCCACAATCTTAAAATATAATTTAAAAAAAAAAATACAAAACATTGTACTTTTTTATTTAATAATGAAAATCTCAACAGTACAATTATGTTTATAAATTATAATTAAATTTAATGTAAAATGTATTATAATGTCTGTAATTCCATGAAAACATTGTGCTCAGAGTTAGTGTATTTTCCTCACTAATGTTATTTACTTTGCTCACTTGTGAAGAAATTTATTTACTTTGCTCACTTGTAATTCAATATGCTACTTTGCTCACTGTTTTAAGTTGAATAATGATGTATTTTGCTAACGATTTTGGAAAAATATATGTTATTGCAATAGTACAAAAAGTACGTTTTCTACAACTATAAAAAATATTATTATTTATGCATAAATTATTAAGTGCAAATATGTAATTTTTTTTATATATTATGTTTCTAATACATTATATTAACAATAAAAAAATCCTAATTTTAACTACTACCACTTTTATATTTTATATATACTTTTTAATATAAGTATTGCTTTAAGCATCGAAATGATAAATCAAAATGTTGGTGATTATACCGTAATTGATTATTCTTAGAAATAAACGAGCTGAACATTTTTCAAAACTTTCATCGAGCACCAATCACGAAATAAACTATCAGTCTCTGCTATATGAATATTGCGAGTATTATACCACCTCTAAATAAATGGACTTCTTGGCATGTAAGCGACCTGGCTGCCTTTATATTCGGATTCTTCATGAATCACTGCCTTATCTAGATAGATAAGAAATCAATAGAGATGACCACGGCTCATTTGTAAAATTTGGATGTGCATGTGCCCATAAAAGATACTCTCTGTGATTCCGTAGCGTTACAGGTAAACTTGTGATAGGTCGCCTGGATCTTAATTCTACCTCATAGATTTGCATACAGTTTGATCGCTAACCAGTACGCCATGTGTCCAGTTAAATTGATTTTGAATTTGGCAGACAGTAGAAGTTGAATTTCGTCGAACCTTAAGTTGGATGTAACGCTCTTGTATTGCGATTATAATCCATGTGTTACCATAATACTGATTACATACACCTCCATTGTCCCAATTATGACGCCATAAACGACTTATAATGCTACTGCAAATTCGGCAGCAACTTCAATTGGACGTCATTCAGCTTAGAACACACCAATAACATTTAACATTTGTTCTCGTGATATATGTCGGCTTTTCATAACTAGAAGATTGTAAATTTACAATGAAATTGAATTTGTTTTTAACAGTGCAGCAATATCTGATTTATAATGCTAAATATAAGACGTATTCTTATAAAAAATATTAAACAGGTGATGAAACAAAAAGAAATCGAGTCATTGATAATAATATATGAAAAAAAAATTATGCGATATGTTGAATATAATTTATAGTTTTCATTTTACATTTTATTATTAAAATATCCCTGTATGATTTTGAGCAGTATACTAATTTTGTTTATTATTTTAAAGTACAAAATGAATAATTTTTATGCTTAAATTCTTGCACGCTACTGAAATTTGAAAGGCAGGAAACGGTATACGCGATTGCTCGCCATCACTGGTGATGGTGATGACAAGTTGCAACACTGCAATAAAGTAAAACTTGTCACGACACAAGTACCTTATTTGCTATAGATGATGATATCTACAGTTAATAGTGCATTTCGAACCATTTAGACAGACATTTTATTTGGTTAATACTTAGCGATGCTAGGAATCAAACCTAGAATATCACGTTTCACTCAGTTCGTAACATAGAAAACTATTTTCGACACATCGACATTTTATTTGGTTATTGTGTAGTGATGCTAGAAATCAAACCTAGAAAATGATGTTTCACTCAGTTTGTGACATAGAGTACTAAACAGACAGCTACCACTATCAGTGTAAAAACAAATACTCAACTATAAATATTTTTCATAACTTTAAAAAATAAGCACTTCATTATTGTACAGTGAATATAGGTATTACCAGAATTTTTATACTGCTTCATACTTACTATAGAACTGCCAATTCGTTATGGGTGCGATACTGACTGAACAATTAACAATGTTTTCTTCATCTTGAGCTAGCATCATAGCTGATACGTATCCACCATAGCCTTTCCCCACTGCGCAAACTTTTGTCTGGTCTATAAATTTAAATGTCTTGATCAGATATTTTAACACTGTTAGTTGATCAGTAACTTCTTCTGATCCCAACCTAAAATAACACATAATGTGTTTATTATGAAAATTTTATTATGAATGAAGTGTACTAACTTGTTTTGTATTGTCCTTCTCATCTTCTCACCCTGAAATCCGGATCCGCCCCCGTCAATGTGTGCAACAATGAAGTTCCTGTTGCTGGCTAAATACCACGGCCAACCTGTCTCCCACTTTTCTGATACGGATTGAGACCCTGGTTTCGCATCACTGTAATATGAATTAATAAAGAATATTATATAAAAAATAATAAAGATTATTAAGTCGCATTATAAAAAATAACTTTTAATAGTTATTTGTCATATTCATAGGCAAATTGATAATTTTCCAAAATATTAAAAATAAAAGTAACCTAACCCTAGAAGAAATCTGGATTTAATTTCTGTTATAGTTTTTTCTTGTTAAGACAAAATTTGATGACCGCTTCAATGTCATTTTATTCAAATTTAAAAACGTACTTAACTGCTAACTCAAATTTTTGCTAAAGGAGATTGTTTTTGAATATATCTATAAAAGTTGTAACAGAAAGTGCTTTCTTTTCGCACAATTCGTCAAATCACTGTAACGTTTTTACTTATGTCTGTCTTTTTTTCATAAAAAGTGAATAAAAAAGGTCAGAAAGCAAATTGCACAGTTCTATTATCAATCTGGAAATAAAGACTTTTCTCTTAAACGGAAATAAAAATTTAGTAATTAATAGTATTAATCAATAAAATTCTGTGACAGTAATAAAATAAAAAATGCGTTTTCCGAAGGCGAAACGTCTAGTTCTTCATCAAATATTTCCAATGAATTGTCTGAATATGTGAAAATAAAAATGAAGGCAAGTAAAATAGTAAAAAAAAAAGTCAAAAACATATTTTTTTCTAAATTTTAGCGTCAAATACTTCGGCAGTTTTATCTAATAAATAAGAAACTTAATAAGCATTCCAAAAATTTTATAATTTTGATGAGAGATTTAAACAGAAATGAATTTGTTCGAGTTACAAAATTGGCTTTCTACAGAATATAATAGTTATTTATGATATAAGTGTTAAAAGTGACATTTTATGAGTGAGTTGGGAAGTTTGAAACGAGGCGAGTGTAACAAACCCCACGAACGAAATAAAATCACTTTTATTTTTACAAAATATGAATTTATAAAGTCGGGTCAAAAATGATTCTAAAATCACTCCAGCTTCGCTGCCGTGATCTAAATGTTTGTTGCTTGTCTGTTATTACGCCACAACTATTTTTTCAATAAATTCGTAGCTGTTGTCATATTACTTATGAATACACGAACTTGTAATTTTGAAGAAATACTCAGTATTATAATATTAATTACTTTTTATCAATATAATTAAGAAATAGCATATGCTGCAAGTCTAAGAACATTTTGGTACGGAGAAAACAGTTTGACATAAAAAAAACATATTACTATCATCTCATTGATTATTTCATACTTAGTTACTTAGTTTCCATAATAATTTTAAATGAAATTATAAAAATGCCAGAAACTTCTATTGCTATTCTTTACATTTCTAAAAAGTATCAGTTCCATTCAATTGCTTTAAATAAAGTGATGTGAAACATTGTGCGAAAAGAAACCACCAACATGTAATGGTCAATCCGAAAACTTTTCAATGTACTTTCATAATAGTTTAACTATTTTGTGTTTCTCGATAAGGGAAGAGTAGGACACAACTTTACAGTTGCATCGCCGAGAGAAATTTCGGGCCCTTGTGTTCTAACTTTTGCGGGTCCTCTTCCCGTTATAACAGTGTGATAATAAATATGAAAAAAAAAACTTTAAGAACTTTTTCTATTATTAAAGAAAAACAGCAAACGACGGCGGTTAAATAGTATCCGAATATTTAAAAAAACTTATGAATATCTATGACCTGGAAAATAAAACTTTTGTAATATAGAAAGCAATCATTACAATTTTTGATTCATAAACACGTGTAATAAACTAAGATATCAACAGTTTCCTTAATATTATTTTTCTACGTAACTATACTTACACGAGAAGTATGAGAGGAAATGTTATTTCTTCATACTCTCGAAGTCCAGGTGGATACAAAAGTCTAACTTGCGCCCGGTATTTCTCTTCTATTTCGATCTGAACATAATAAAAAATTATTAATATGTGTACAGGTTTAAATATTATATATTTTCTTATAGGTATATTAATAAATAAAGGCTACTAATTCCGCTATATTTTTTTTCTCTATTAGAATATTCTATCTAGTATCAAATTTCGATAGGACACCCCAGTTATAGGATTGAATTGTACTAGTGGAGAGGGTAGCGATAAATTTGAAATATATACGTTAAGAAAATGTACAGATTTTTAAATTGTTATGATAAACAAGTTAATTTTGAAAGTTAAGTATCGAAATTAAAAACCATTATTTGGAAATGTTTTTTGTATTAAAAATGCAGACCCTTATATTGTGATTTGTCTTCAAAAGTACGAAAAATCGCGACAAGCTATGTTATCTGAAGAAATTTAAAGATCATGTTTTAATAATTACATATGTAATTGCAATAAATAATTTCTTACTATTTTATATGAATTCCACATTACTGATTCCAAATAAAAACTTTTGGGTCATGAATACAAAGGTGTTTCAATAAGCTTGCTCACTTTTGGTAATTTCTTTTTATAAAGAAATGCGCGTTCTGTTAAATGAACAAACTTGTTTTATTTTAAATAAGAAAATTAATTATAGCGAAAAAATATACAAGCGATTCCCAAAATTTGGAATAAAAAATATGTATTTTTTAAATGCAATCATAGATTTTTTTTTCTTCTTTCATTGCAAAAAGTATTTTTTCTCTTTTCAATATAGTAATGTAATGAACGAGTTTAAAATTTAAATTTTCGGGATTGTTTTATTAGTTAATTTAACACAGAAACAACTATTTTTTATAAAATTATCATTTTATGAATTTATTTAAAACGCATATTAATAAAATCATTAAAGAATAGTTATTTATGATACTAGTGTGTGAAGGAATACTTTTAGGCATGAATTACGGAGTTTAAGGCACGAGCGAAAGCGAGTGTCTTAACCGTAATGAGTGCATAAAAGTACTTCACACATGAGTGTCATACAATATTTTATCTACGAACCAATTAGAAAAATAAATAGAATTGTAATAATTTATTATATTTATATAATATGACAGGTAGACAGGTGATGGTAGGTTGCGTTCAGTATACTTCTGAGATGACACCGATGCAATGTCACCAATTTGAGATAAAACTCTTACATAAAATCCAAATACGATAATTTGTACTATATTTTTCTGCGATACTATAGCGTTAGCAGTACTAACCGGTGTTTTACATTACCATTCTTTCAAAAACATGTTTTTCATTTGTTAAAAGAAATGTTATAATAATGAAAGTCCCATTTAATTTACATTGTTCTTTTAGGCATGATTTAGTTTCATTATTAAACGATTTCATTAATGACACACTTCACATGCAATAACTTGCAAAATAATGGAATCATTATAGGGTGAGAGTAGATAAAATATATTTTTTTACTGGTACATACATATATCTAGACATCAGTTACCTAGAACTAGTTTTGAATCCAGAGAGATTTTTCCGGGAGGGATAATGAAAACTTTGATGGTGCATCCATTTGAATGCTCGTATTATTTAGAAATAATTTGTTTTTCTATTTTACATTAAAATTAATATACTTGATATTCCCCAACTTACGACAAAAAATTAATGGATATATACTAAACATGTCGGTAATGTACCCCCCGGTCACTCCCCTGGATTCAATATTACGTACAACGGTCGGCTTTGTTTCCAAAAGAACTGAAATGTGCCTAAGAAAGTAAAATTATGGTTTTCAATTTGAATATCTTTTATGATTATTTTGTTTATATGTGGTGTAAAATAAGTTAACACAATGATATTTTTACAAAAAAACAAATGTTTCAATTGCTCACGTGGCTAAATTATTAATAAAACAATATATAATTTTTTTATTTCTAAATGTAAATAATTCGTTTATTTCAAAAAATTGTAGAACAAAAAATCCATTCCATTTAAAACAAACATATTAATAAAATGGCTTAATTTTGCCCTTTTAACAAAACTTGTATCTCTTCAAATAAAAAGTTAAATAGTGAGCATGTTTATAGTAATACTCTATATAGACGTGTCAATTCTATCGCAGGTGTACCGTGTTACATTATTCTGTTCTAAAATATCGTGCACTTCATGATAAATATTTATTTCTTACCCCGATACGCTTGATCTGAGGCGTAGCAATTGTGGAGATTCGATTTCTTAAATTCATGGACGTATCTAGTTCCGTAAGACGGTAATTTGTAGCTGTCTCCACTAAATAAATACTGGGTATATCTGGTCCCAAACATTCCTGAACGTAAAAGCGATAAGAATGGCTGAACGTTATACGGTTATAATTACATCTTCGTTGTACTGTAGTAGTTATATTGCTCGGTTTAATCAGAACCATTGGGTTTGTCTCATTGTATTCTTCAGTCATACAAGTCATACATGTCCATGGATGACTAGAGTTTGTATCCCCAATTTTATATAGATGCCGTTGCGCAGGATCTGTTTCTCCAGTTGCGAGAACATAAATTACATGATTATCCTCATCCCAAGCCAAAATCCGCGTAAGTTCAAACGGACCGTGTGTTATTGGCAATACACTTCCCGACTGTATCTGACAAGCATGCATGTAGTTCCCTTTATCGCCATCCTTAACGGGAAGGCGTGCCAATCCTTGCCCTCCATGTCGAGAAAATACAGGGTGTAAAATTGGCTCTGTCCAACCACATTCGGCTTTTTCGATATGTAAGTTAGTGCAAGTAAAATTGGGTGATTTGCAAGTAGCTATAACGGACATGTTTTGTTTTCTGTTGAGCCATACTACCGCTACTTGATGGTTGGAATACCAAGCTACATGCGTAATATAACTATCAGTTTCTACACTGTTTGTGGGTTTAACTGCAGTTGGGAATAAATATTTAGGTCGTTTAAGATTAACAACGTTAACAGTAACTTCTGGGTTTGCTGTATTGACTTTCGGATAGCGCACCATACGTATCTGTGGGTATTTAGCAGCTGGATTGGTACTGTCATACCAAGGATATTTGTATTCTCCAACCGCTGAATTGTTGTAAGTTAGAAACATTAAATACTTGCCATCGTTTGAAAACCACAAAGAGTGATCGGTTTTCAATATTTCATGTTCATATAACCAATCTGGTATACCATTAAATATAACTCCAGGTATTCCAGAAGTAGTGATACGACAAATAAGAGAACCATTTACTCTTGGCTTATAATAAACATCATTGTTGTGAACAAATGTGATGGCAATGCCATCAGGAGACCATGTTGCATACTGCAATAGTGGAGCAGAGGTATCATCTTCTTTGTAAGACAAAGAGAATTTTTGTCTTGAAGCAATGTCTACCACGTGGTATTTTGCTAAAGTGGTGTAGGTATACACTCGGACGATATCTGAGATGAGGAGGACAAACCGGAGATCACTTGATACTTTGAAGTCAACAGCATTTAACACTCTCTGAAATACGAAAACACATATTTAGAAAATGATATAACAAACTCAATTGAAGATGGCATGCGGAAAGTTTCTTTTATAAACCATTTAGTAAACTAATGACTAATAATGAAATTATTTACTTAAAAGTTTGGAAAGAAGAAAAATTCACGGTTTGATATGTGTTATAATACAATAAAGATAAGATAGTTTCATAATAACAATAACTTTTTTGTATATTGATAAAATATATTGGAGATATCTAGTGAGATGAAATAAAAACACTAAATAAAAATTTTAGGAATTTTTCCAAGGCAGGTACTTTCTAAAGCAGATCTTGTATAAACACTACAATTCAAAGACAGAATTTGTAAATTATAGATTTTTCATGCAACCCCCTTAATTTAAAGAAATAAGACGTGCTTTCATGGTGACCTCGTCAATATTTTATTATTTTTTAATAAATAAACTAATAACCAAAGAAGTTTACTAGCTTAAAACACTCTAATTTGAAAGTACCGAGAATTGTAAGACGATAAATATAGGCCGTATTTATTTGGGAAATTTGAATACAACCCTAAACTTACCCGTGTTGGTACCAAATAAATAACCAAATTTTATACTTGGTGAAAATTTTAAATGGTAAATTTAAGTAAATTATTTACTTAAGTTTACGTTTTAACCTATAAAAGATATAACTTCTGACAGATATTAAAAAAGAAGCAATGTATTAACAATGATAGAAAACAGGTTCAACTCACCAACCCAGCAAAATAGCTGGGTGAGTTGGGTCAGTTCGAGATCAGTTCTGGGTTACTTCAAATGTGCCAAGTAAATAGAATTAACCTACCAGGTTACTTAAAATGTCCCAAATAAATACGACCATAATTGAGGGTTGGTATTAAATAAATAAATATTGACATCACAGTAACCGCAGTAATTCGAAATATTCTTCCTTAATTTCTTTTTTTACTGACAATTTCCAAAGGTGATTGGAATTTTATGAAAGATTATAAATTACTATTACAATTTAACGTCTCGTTAATTTGTTGTTACATTTGAAACACTTATGTTCGTTTTTTGAAGTTGATATTTTTTAATAAGTGATATTTTAAATATGAATTGAGTTTTAATGATCTTTAGTCTGATACCAAATCATTTCAAAATGGGTGATTTAACACTAATGTCGCTAGGGCTGTAATAATGATCGAAAATGGTTAATTATACAGTATGGTAGTCCAAATCTTTGGTAAGTTAATATCGACATAAAACTAATTCAAGGCAGAGATGATCGATTTATAATATTGCAAATACCGAAAACATGCGCCAAAGGACCAACGACATGAAACGTTCTGGAAGAAATTAGTGAAAGCACCAAGTGAGTTACAAAAAGACTAGCTGAATTTAGTTTAAAGTCACATGTATTAATAAAAGTCCCAAAACTTCAGAGAACCGCGACTAGATTTTGCACGAGAGTACCAAAATTTGTATTATGAGCATAGGGGTCAAATTTTGGTCAAAGATGAGAGCCGTTTCTGCATAAATTCAATTGATTGTAAGGAAAAATTGTATCGACGTCAAGAAGATCGAGACGCACAATTTAATTTCAATACTACTGTTTCTTTTGAAGGAGGCTCAGTTATACTGTAGGTCGAAATATGTTCAGAAGCGCGCACAAAATTGGTGGTAATTGATGGCACCGCATTCAATGCAGGTAGGTACATAAGGCACATGCTGCAAGATCATGTGATACCTGTTGTCTCACATATCGGAGATAATTTCAGGTTATTATATAAGACAAAGCTCGCAAGCACATTGCTTGTTTGCAAATTGCTATTTTGAATCAAATGGACGTACCGATAAATGAATTGGTAAGTATGTTTTTCGGACCTAAATCCAATTGAACATATCTGGGACATGCTTCGCAGACGACTTAGGCCAAAATCCCTGTTTTACGAAACACAGAAATGAGTTGCCTTGATTGAATAATGAAAGAACGTATTTCAAGAATTAATCGACAACTTCATCAGAAGTATAGAAAAATTTATAACTGCAACCATAAGGCTCGTCGGGGATACACACATTTAAAAATAATTACTTCGCGTAATTTTCGTCACTCTGTAAATGTTTAAAACAAATCAAAGAGTACTAGTCTTCTGTTGCAAAAACATTATTTTTTTTTTGTGAATAAGCCTCAAATTGATAGAAAATTATTCATAACAAATCGTAATTAATTCATTGAACTTCGATTTGTGAGGTTCGATGGAAATCGTTAAAAAAATATTTTTATGTAGAAAAAACCAAATTTATCGTCGTCCCTTTAAATTTTCCGATGTGTACAATCATTTATAGCATTATAAAGGAAATTCTTTTATTATATTTTTTCTTTCAAATTCTGACCGTTTAAAACATAGACCTGAACAACGACCCATGTCCGTAGGTTAACACATACGACTATGTGACTTGACTAAGGGTAGAATATTTTTTTTATTATTACTATAATTTATTACACTGCAGGTAGCAATCCAATATTTTTTTCGATTTAATGTATTTAAGGAAAATGTGGTTTAGTTACTAGTTTTTATGTAAATAACGAATTATTGATTATGTGATATATTTAAAAATAACAAATAATCTGCATTCCGCATACATTTCTTAAACAAATCAATAGAACAATTTTGCGTGCTTTTTCTGTAATGGACTAGGTGATTACTTTTTCGTCGGCTTTTTGATTAGGGTTGAATATAATTTCAAGAAAAATATTTCTATATAACGCGATTAAAAAAAGTATTACTATTTTTTTATTAACAGAATAAAAAACTCAAGAAGGTCTTGCATTTCATGAAATTCTAAAATCAATAATATTTATTTATTTTTATGCTATAATATTACAAAATTTTATATTGGAGAAAGAAAAAAAAAATATTTAGATTTATAATATAAAGATGACACAAATATTTAAAATAGTTTAAATTTTACTCATTTTACAACCAATAAAAATCCATTAAAATGACAACATTAATTTACGACAAAAATATTTCAATTCTTTTTCAATAAAAACTCAACTACTATGCCGCCTTCACCTCGTTCGTAAAAATGTTGGGTATTACCACGTGATATTAGTAGACGCAAAATTAAATACGTCTTTAGTAATGTCCAGTTAAACAACACTTATAACGTTTTCCATTTGTACTTACAGTGCGCACTGGTGCTGCACTCATTCGTTCAGTATTTTCTACTTGTACTCTCAGTGCGAATTATTTCGAATATTTAAAATAAAATAATGCTAACAATATACACCAAGGCTGAGAAGCTATTATACATAAAGTCGCCGCCAGCCCTTATAGGAGTGACGTCACTTCGAAAATTTTTATCATGCACATTCAAAGTCTTTGTCTTATTCATTATAGTCGTATAAGTCTATGACTTGAAGTTTGTCTACGGGGCGGGGCTTATTTGTTTTTAATGTTATGGTATATTTCTTTTAATTAATAATAACAATATTTATAGCTAACATATACTAATTGTTATTTATATTAGTAAAAATGCTGAGAAATATATTAACAGCACGTGTCAGCAGTTAATTTTAAATATTTTTCAGTTTTTTTAACTATTTATGTCAATGTGACAGTTCGGTTATTTATTTTGTTTTACATTGTATATTTTTTTAATATCCTATTTTATTGATTTTTAAATGAAATTATATTTCTGTTACTTCTTACTACTAATAATTATTAAAATTTAAATACTTAGAATGAAATATAATTACATTTAATAATCGTAGTGCCATCTTTGAAGCTTAATATTAACTAAAACGAAATCTATATTCATACGAACATTCACATGACGATCGAGTGACGTCACTCCTATATGGGCTAGCGGCGTCTATACCAAACAGTTAAGCAGGCCGTTATTGAGCTAGCGCCAAGATTGCATCTCTCGGTTGTTTTGCACCTTTGAGTACAATCTTGGAGCTAAGTCAATAATGGTTTTTTAGCCATGTTATTTATATATACGAATATTGGGAGCAGGCTTGTCGGTGGTGGGGATTGCTGTTGTGATGCGAGCGCTCAACATCGGGAAAAATATTAACTATTCTTGGACTTTGATAGCTAACAGATACCGTGAATATGGAAGGTGGATATTTAATTTTTTATGTGAAAAATTAAATAATTATTGGTAAAAATAAAAATAATGATTGTTTTGACTCATTACTAACTGGTTTCCAGAAAATAAAACAACTGCAACTTTGGCTAGCTACGTTAAAAAAAGTATTTAAAACACCTATATCTAAAAAAATCCTCATAATCCTTTTATGTAATATTAATTAATATTATGATTTTCTTGTTGTTGTTATTGGTTTTTCATAAAAATCTAAAAGGCATCATAGGATCTGTAGTGCTCAACGATGTTAATAATATGTTAATTGACAAGAGCGTCGCGAGCCAATGGACCAGGGAGGGGCAAGATGATAGATAGAAGAAATGAATTGTAGGTAAAATAAATTCAATATGTAATGTTTTCTTGGTTTACTAAAACAAAAAAAATCTTAATTAAAACATAATCTTCATGTATTTTCTTTTTACTACTTTATTATTAACATCTTCTAGATTATCAATTTTTCGAGTCTCTAGAGGGGGGCAAAACTATGCTTTAAGAACTTATAAAAAGTATTTCAAAAATCCAAGTCAAATGGAGGAAGCTTTAAAATATAGTTAACGAATAATTCATTCTTGTAATCAAAATGTGATTATAAAATGCGATATTGTTTATTCCGCCTGATTTCAATTTTCAGATTTCATTATTCTTGTAGTTAATAACTGATATATTACCACAGTAAAATTAGAATTTAGAAGGAGGTTCACCGTTCAGAAAACTTTAGTAATATAAAAAATAATCGCTTGATACATTTAGACATGCCATCAGCTATATCTCTAGGTCAATTATAATTACGCAATAATTTTATTATGAGAGGGCTGTTACCTACAAGCAACGTGCTTGAGGAAGTTCTTTTGTCATAAAATAAAAAAGTTATTTCATCAACGATCGAAGGATATTCGGTGAGAATTTTTTTACATTTTTTATTTCATTTTTGTAATCTAAATATAACATTTGAAAGTAAAAAAGTAAAATAATTAATAAAAGGAAGGTCCCTTTTGCTTTTTTGCAGTCATTTAATAAAATATATTAATGCACCAACGTTTCGACTGTAAATCATTCTTTATCAGGGTGCTGATAACATATGAAATATACAAATAAATAAATAAACATATGATTACTTAGGTAACAGATTTACATAAATGGCATTAAAATATTATCACAAGTAAAACATGTAAATTATTTTACCGAAATCTTTCGTCAAAAATATATTTAATTTATATGTTATACTTGATAATATTTTAGTTTGTTACCTAAGTTGATTGTATGTCTCGTCTGAATATTTGATTGAATGTTTTGTATGTTGTCAGCACGTTGATGAAAACTGATTTATATTCGAAACGTTGGTGTATTATTGGATTTCATTAAATTACTGCAATTCTATAAAATATCTTCTTTTTACCCAGTCGATAATAAAAATCCAGGATTTAATAATTAATGTTTCTGTTAACTAAGATACCGCTGATAGCGTAATAAATATATATCTGCATCGCACACAACTGGGACAGAGTACTTAGTGCGCATGCTTATCAAACTAAAATATATTTCCTTCCAGCTCACAATGTAAAATTCAAAATTAAATAAATATCTATAGAAATATAAAAAAAAATAATATGAATATTTTCTTACCATCTTAAGTACAATTTTTATAAAAGTACATTCTTCGTCAGACTTCAATTTCCAAATCCTACCCTTTCGTCATCTCTGTCCCCGCCAGTGGTAATAGAATGATAAAATTCGAGGTTTTGAGCATGCGTCTAATGCACTAGGTACCAGTTGTGAGCGATGCAGATATATCTCCATTTCATATTCTTCAACGTATGAATCGTGAAGGAATAGTGGTATAATACTTAAATGGGTATATATTTAAATGTAATGAACAAATTGGCAGTTCAAATCTTAAATTTTTAAATGCAGTATAAACGGGATATAAGTTTTCATCAAATGAACATATAAAATCTTTATTAGAAATATACAATCCAAAAAATATATTAATTCTCACATCTAAAACGATAGAATAAGTATGTGCACAACAGAAAAAACAAAACTTTTCTCATAACGCTGTTACACTGTTAACTTCAAAATATTAAAATAGAATTTTAGTATAAGAAATGTACATCAATTTTACCTTTCTGTTTATAAATCGAAGATTTTTTTCTAATAATTCTAGTTTATATTAAAAATATTATTTGTTATAATAAATGAAACAACTCTTTTTACTATGTTCTTCGAGAAACTAATAAAATATTATTATATTAAAATAGCAACAAGAAGATACAAACACTAAAACGCGAACTACAAAACACCACAAATGCGCTATCAAAATAATCAAAACACATAGGCCTGCAATTTTCGGAACAAAAAACCAAAGTATTGATATTCACAAAACTGACAAGACCTCACCCAAAACTTATAATCAAACTAAATAATAAAACTATAGAAAACACAACAAAAATTATATTCCTTGGAATGATATTAGACTCCAAGTTAACATGGAAACATCACCTCGATCGCTTAAAACAAAATGCTTATACCACAACAAATGGGGATCACATACGGAAATATTAATCAGAATATACCAAGCATACATCCAGTCCAAAATAGATTACGGCTCAATCATCTATCAAACAGCTAAACAAAGCCACCTGAGAACCAGTGCTAAACACAATTTGAATTGCTTTTTGGTTATCTTCAGTTTGATAGCAAACCAATTCATAATAAAGTGATTTAAAACCTATTGATGTCACTAAGGCCATAGTGATGATCGAAAATAGTCAATCTTACAGTTTGGCAGTCCAGATCTTCGGTAAGTCAAAATCGACAGTCTATCGTATTATTAAGTGTTGGAGACAGACTGAT
The DNA here is from genome assembly GCA_035578165.1 of Stenolophus ochropezus. NCBI lineage: Eukaryota > Metazoa > Arthropoda > Insecta > Coleoptera > Carabidae > Stenolophus > Stenolophus ochropezus. The sequence goes on from JAQOWZ010000017.1 coordinate 25,115,564, forward strand.
TTATATGTGAAAAGCCGAGGTCATGGCAGAGAATGCTCAACTACAACCCTAGATGATCGATTTATAGTGTTGCAAGCAATCCAAAATAGGCGCCAAAGGAATGTTCTAGAAGAAGTTCGTGAAATTACCACAAGTTAACGTACACTTAGACTAAGACTCAATGAAGTTGGTTTAAAGTACTATGTGTCAATAAATGTCCTGAAACTCCAGAGAAGTCATCAAATAGCGCACTGCAGTTTACTCAAGAACACCAGAATTTGAATTTAAATTATAAGCGTTGTGGTCAAATTTTGATCACGGATGAGAGCTTTTTCTGCGTAAATTCAATTGACGGCAGGCAAAAAAATTATCGACGTCAGGAAGAACGAAATGCTGAATGACATACTTTTGACAACGTGGCAAATTTTTGTCATTTTTGCACGCCAGTCCTTTTCAAGAGCTTTTATTTGTCTGACAACTTTTTGCAAAGAACAAAAGTCTATCGACATAAAACATTTTTGTCAATTTTGCACGCCAGCTCTCATCAAGTCCTTTCATTAGATACCTAACACGACATACTTCCGACAACTTTTTGTAAAAAGCAAAAACCAATCAACATGGACCAATTGGATAAATGGTGAAACGAAATTGATGAAACGTACGAAAAGAGTTGTAAAGTAAATTAACGAAACTACCAACATACAATGAAGCACAAATTATCAACGCCAAAATCACCTTCATAAATAACAGTAATGACATTAATGACATATTCAAGTTTTTAAAATATATGAAAATAAACGTTACCGCAGTTACACTACTGTTTCTATTTAATTTTTGTCGTAGTTAGACGAAGATAGCATATACTGGGTGGTGAGTCGAACACCCGAAAATAGGGATTTAACTTTATATTTTCTTAATTTCCTGCTTCCCTAATTATTTAAGTAAAAAAGCTTCAAACTACAGTTTTAAAGCATTCAAATCTGCGTCTGAATCAATAAACAAAATTAATTTTACGTGGCTTGTAAGCTCAAAAATTAGGTGTGCACATGACAGAAATCACTCAAAAAATAGCAATTGCCAAGAAATTGGGACGAAAATAACAAATGTTTAAAGGCTTATCTGTCAAGTTAGCCGCGTTAGTTAATTTACATAAATATTTGTAATTAATGTTTTGTCAAGTCACCGTAAAAAATAAACTTTGTAACACATACGCCAATGAGATAGCCATACGTATTCGACAAAAATGAAAGATAAAAGTTTAGTAATTCTTGCAACAAAAATTGATGACGTAAAGATCAACTGCGGAAAATATAGTTTAGATAGTTAGTGAATCTAATTTTACCCTTTTTTACTAAAAATAGTTATTTTGTACGCTTATAATAAAATCTGTTGATTCGTGTCACCTAAGCAACATCGGGAATCTCAACTTCCCACTTCTCCCTCAGATTAGCGAAAAACTATATTCACAATAAAAAAGTACAATACCTCAAACATTCTTTTGCCTGTAAATAATAAAAAAATATGTTGGATATTGAGTAACAACTGCTGTCATATTGACAGATTGACAGCACTTGGTAAAATTGAAACACATAACCACAAAACAGTACCGTACACGCACTTAATATGTTTATCCAACACCATGTAATTATAACGATATAAGTATGCTGTTTTTAGATAAATAAAGTAGGTCATAAGTCACTAGTGAGCTAAATATATTAGCTCACTGTTATTTGGTTCGTATCATAGTAACTACGTTATAAAACCTTCTCTACACTATTTTGTTCCTAAATGTCATTTTGAAATTCCATCTGTCAAAAATCTGATATATATTTCATATCAATGATTAAAATGTGTTGGATAAAATGTTGTATGGCACACGTGTGTTAATTACCCAAGTCACTTGAAAAAATACCACACTCGGCCTGACGGCCTCGTGAGCTAAACTTTTTCCACGTGACTTATCTGTAATATAACACACTTGTACCATAAATAACTAAAATTACTATTTCATGTCATATAACGATATATTATGATGGCTAGTAGTGAAATATAGTACATTATAGTACAAGTGAAGAAAGTAAGTAACAATTCATAAGTTAGTGATGTTTAATAAGCTAGCGGGTACTTTCGTGTGTGGTGAATTTTCTTAATTATATATGACATGTCACTCACTTGTGATACACGACGTTTTATCTTACAGTAAATGTTTGTTATAAGAAAATACTTCAAACTAAGTTACAGAGAGATTTTAAAGGGACAGTATTGTATATAATCCAGCATTTTACTTATTTGTGAATCATAATTGCTTTTACTCACTAAAAATAAATGAATAAGTTACGTCACTAACTGCTATTGTAAGATAAAAATATATATATAATGGTTTCTAGAAGAAGAAAATACACTGCTTAAGTACCATTGGAGTGAGTAGAGATAAGATAAAAGTGTTATAACACGGAACTTTATATCAACATCTTGTTGTCGATTTCCGACATCTTTTCTCATTTCGAGCAACTTTCCTTGTGTGCGCAATATATTAAAATATCTCTAGTTTCAAATACAACCAATACGTCATTTTGAATAAATTTGTCAATCATGTTGTTTCCAAATGAAAAAGAATAAATTTCTTCAAAAATATAATAAAAAACTGACAATTTGGCATATAATACTGTCAATTAAAAAGCAGTTAATACTCAAGATTTTTTAGAGTGGAGAAGAAAAAATTGTCGATTTCAAAGTTGTCGGTATCAGTCAGTCGTCCATATTGTTTTCGTGTGATTACACCTTCACAATGTATTGTAAAATCTCGCTTATACGTTATACAAGAGTTAAAAAGCTATAGAAAAAAACTGAAATTGTTTATAGGCCTTTTATATAAAGATAATAAATTTTTCTATGACCATTACGATATTTACTTAAAATTTCACAGTTCTGTCAAAAATCGTATTGTTTTAAAATGTTTGTTTTGTAGCTACTGTCTAGAAAGTTGTTAAATGAAGACATCTTCATTATTAAATTATAAATGAATTAAGAAACAATATCATGGTCGGAGAGAAATTATAATGTACAACTGCCTTGGAATGAAATTTCGTACTCATCTGATTTACATACGCGTATGAAATAAGTACCATTCCATGTTTGTTGTATAATATACTATTAAAGTTCTAGAAAAAGTAAATTTAAATTCTGTATTATACAATATGAAACTAGTAAATAAAACTTTAAACCATTATCTCTTATTATATCAAGTAAATGTAACATATTTTTGTTATAAAGATACTTACGAATGTCGCATTTGTCATGAGTACTCTGGAAGTCTGGTTCTCTGCATTGTAGACAGATATTCCACCGTCACTGTCTCGGTATACAAATTCGGTATCTGCAATTTAAAACAATAATATAAACAAAATTGCTGAAAGACTTTTTTATAATATTAATTTTAATAAAGATTCTATACTCGTTTAATCAATTTAAAGAATGAAATTATATTACTAATAATAAAAAAACATATGTTTAGCAAATACACTGTTCAAAAACATAGAGCGATATTTACAAAAAAAAATAACAGAATTACGAGAACTTTCGAACTTCAAAACTGAAAGTCATTTTTAACACCTTCGTTACAGCTTACAATAAAGAGTCTCTCATGTCGATGACTATCAACGTAATGGTAGATTTTTGGTATGAATTAATTGTAAAATAATTCAGATATATAACGTCGCCATTAGGCCGGTTAGCGACGAAGTCTCATATAACATCTGAATTTATGTGCCTTTTAACGCTGAGGACATGTGTAGTGTTGGTCCACTTACCTACTTTACAACATATTTATGTAATACACTAATGTTATTTTTCTGATTGAAAATATTAATTTTGTTGTCCCCATATACAGATAGAATCGAAAGTTGGGTACAAGAGTTTTAGTCGGTTATTACAAATAAAAAAATACAAAAATATACTAAATAACAAAAGTTGTAGGAGACCAGGAGCGCCATTTGATTATAGAATAAAATATGTTTTTAAACCAGTGGTTCTCAAGTTAAAGCACAAAGTTATTTTTTTTAATGGTATACATATTTTTATGCCTATTTTTTCTGAATTCAACCATGTTAATTTTACATGCTTATATAATAAAAATATTGGAAGAAATGCGATAGATATTTAAACAAATTTTTATTTTTCAAATTATTTTATAGTAGGCTATAGATGAAAAACAATAACAGAGTCTAGCGGCTTTAAGTAATATTGTTGTTCTAATTTTATTGTTAATATTACTTACATACCTATCTAGAAGAGATTTAAGCGACTTGGCTCCATACTCGGCGTTTTATTGAATCACTATAAAGTCTGAGAGGAGTAAATAATGATAAAAGTACATAAAAATAAACATATGTGATTTCTTATGATTTCAACAAACGGCCACATTATGCGCAAAAATTATTGCTTTTTGTATACAATCCACATTTATTATAATCTCTTATTTAAGTATTCCGATTTTTTCCGGATTGTATGAAAATCATTTCGAAATTTGCTCGAAATATAAATATTTTTAGCAAAGTTAAAGTGCGAAATTCATAAGGTAGTATTAAGTGCCTGAAATTAAAAAAAAAATAACAAAAGTAGTTATTTTTGTATTAAGTGCGCGTTTGTATTTTTAACACTCCGTTAGGCGCGCACCTTAATAGAACGCGGGTAGTCGCTAGGATTCTGGTAGACTCTCGACTGATTATCGCATAATATATCGATGTTTTTATTGGCACAATTTTTAAATATGCATAGTATTGCAAGTAATTAATTTAATAATATATTTTATATAGTTAATTTTAATAAAATTAAAATTCTGAATCTGTTTCAGCACCTCCTCCAATATTTTCGAAACAAATCTGGCAAATTTTAACTGCATGTAAATTTAGGCACATGTAGATATCGCATTGTCTACAAATTTTTATATCTTTATCTACTGGACCCCCGCGTGACTAACGAAGTGTAAATAAGTCAAAATGTCACTTTTTTGACTAGGCTTGTCGAGTCAAAAAAGTCAATCAAACGCACTAAAAACACTTCGCGCACAAAATACAGAAAATATTTTTTCTACAACTAATACCGCGAATTTACTTTAACGTCAAACAAAGGATTTGCCGTTTTCTTGGTTACGACTTTACGTTTGATTGACAGCAATATATTAAAGTGTTCACTTAAGGCTAGGCGCACACAAAAAACTTTTTTTGCATAAATATTTAGTTGTGCACTGGGCATGTAAACGGTTTAAAAAAAAAAACAGGTGATATAAACCAGTAACTGAAATTGCGAATTTTAACCGATATTTTCAAGACCGAAAATACCGGTAACCGTTAACAAAAAAATGAACCGGTTGTAGCGAACATCTATCTTTATTTAAATATTTAGCGCGAAAAAAAATTAATATTATTTATATTTGTGTTATCTGCTTATTTGTACCTGAGTATGTCATGACAGTTTTTACAATTTATATTTTATTGGAGAGTCATAAAAGTATGTATAGTCTGTGACACCATTAGGGATGTTTAAAATTGAAAAATTACCTGTTTTTCTGAAGGTATTACGGGAATCTTTGTGAATATTCGTTAAATAAATTGCATTGTTATTTGTTATATTATTATTCGCTTTATTTTTTCAGATGGTAATTTTGTATTATGTTTTTACCTCCCGCCTATCAATATATAGATAAGGGAGGTATTGTTTTTGGTCAGATTTCTCGAGTGTGAGTTTTCATTATATGAGCACGAATTAGGGTCTATGGTATATGATTTTGCTATTTTTACCGTGATGTCTGTATGTCCGTGTGTGCGTATGTGTGTCTGTGACGATTTTTCGTCCACGATAACTCCAATATGATACATGTAAAAAATATAATATTTGCTATTTAAGACTTATTTTCAAATATGATGAACTGATTAGATTTTGACTACAATTGGTTAACCGGAAGTAATACTTTACTTGAAGCTTTAAACTGTTTTTCCAAAAAAAATAACTCTAATACTATTTTTTGGCAAATTAAGTTATTATTAAATATATTGATTTGTTATTTTCTACCGATCTGCATAATTACGTTCATATATAACTTCTAGCTAGATAGAAAATATATAAATTATAATAATTTTTACATATCGTTTAGGCTGAGGAATTTTAATAAAAAATGAAACAGATGAGTTATTCTATGTTCACAAAATATGACGTATGATGTCAAATTTGATGTAAGTAAGTGTAAAAGATAAAATAAGTAAAAATGAAGTAATTTTATTGTAAAATTTAAAAAGATGGAAGAAATATATAGGGAATGTATTTGCATGCGTGAATCAAGGTAAGTTCGGTTCCGGTTTTACGAACGTCAAAAATAGCTGTCATATTGGTTATACAAATTTTATGAAGGAAATTTTAGGTATGAACTGAATTAAAAATATTCTGAACTGTAATAACAAACTAATTTTAAAACTACAAATTAAATATAGGTATTGAATAAATTATATAGAATATATGTATTACTACAGTGGCGGGATGTATTGTGTTGGACACATCAGATTTATTTAATTATCTTTTTATTTATTTTTTTAATAAAATTTTTGTAATTATTTTTTTAACCAATATATTAACCGGATTAAACTGCTTTCCAATTTATGAAAACCTGTTTTCGAACTAAAATTGTCATTATATTATTATAACGTCTACAAGGGTTAACTGTTAACTAGTATTTTTTCGATTAGTTGCCCTGGTTGTGTGTAAATAGTCTACGGGAGTTTCTGAAAATGCACATACTATCAACTAGATAGTTAATTGACCAAAAAAAAATCAAAAAACCATATCGCCTATTTTTTAACTAAAAAGTTGAACAACTGTCGATCAGCTGCTCTATGTCTAATAAAGCATACGCATACTATCGATTAAACAGTCTATTCTCGACTATTCACTAAATGTTTTTTCACTTATTCTATAGTTTTCATAAAAAGTATCGGAGAATTCCTTCAGATTGGCATAAAATCTATGAAATATGCACACTATGTCTTCTGTTTGTACTATTTTTCAAACGCCTGTAAAGCAAACCACGGGCGAATGTTTTTTGTTTATCATTGTTGCTACACCTGAGATGTGGGTGGTGATTCTGTTACTACCAGGAAATCAACCTTAATTGGATCGAATATATGCGAACCTTCGCGACTAGACTGTTTAGTTACGATGAAAATGCGATATTTTATACAATTCGACTAAAAAGTTTAGTCGCGGTATAAATTATACGTATGCGCCAAGCCTTAAAAGGAAACATAGCTTGTCAAATTCAAATCATTATTAACTGTCAAATTGTGATATATTTTTTAAATAAAACATTACCACGACGTTGGAATGGATGTGGTGGACAAATAGAGCGGCCCGCTTGGTCTCCTGATCTCACAATACTTCATTTTTTAAACTGGGGAACATTAAAAATGAAGTTATTTATTGGCAATATGTATAATAATTAAGGAATAAATAAAAAACACATCAAACTTCCTCAAATAACAAATATTATAAATGCGATTTATTATTGTTTATCCTCAATATTATATGTTACATTTTAAATTGACCGCTCTGATGTCAATAAAATGTCAAGTCGTAACCATAGCTATAAGAAACACCTGTTTCATGTTAAAATAAATTCACGACATATTTATTGAAATAGAAACAGATAAACTTCAAAATCATATTTTGGTAACAAAATGTGACAGCTGTTATGGTTTTGATAATATATTTTTGATAAATAATGTACCCAGTGCGCGAAATACATGTTTTTATGCTTACGTAATTTGATGAAAAAATCCTGGACTTCGCACATTAAAATCAATGCATACACATAAACTTTTTTTGATAGTTGTAGAAAAAAAAATGTTCGAAAGTTTCGTGCTTGTCCATTCCTTTTCAAAGATACACTATCTATTTCTTTGAATTTGTCAATAGAACTGATTTTCGATCGGCAACTAAACCCCGAGCTGCACCACTGCGATATAGTAGTTTTTCTAAAAGTAAGTTTCATCGACAAAAGTGTGTTGCTTTTTGGATCATACCATATTTAGAATTGAAGGGAATTATAAAGATAACTTCCCGACTATCTGCTACTTTTGCGACTACCCTCACCCTTTAACGACATCTCCTCTCATCACAATTGCTGATGATAACTCATCATGTATAATAATAATCTTCTCTCTTGTTTACTCAACAGTTTCATGGTAACGTATTGAAAATACATAGTAACAACGTGAAGTTAACCAGTTTATTAGCTAATCACTCTTTTGTGCAACTAGGGTTTAATCTGTGTGGTAGTTAACAGGAACTTTGGCAGACGTACAAAAAAGTAGATTTTGAGTATAATAAATATCAAATTATTCGAAACAGATTATAAAATTGACCTGAAATCAATAAAAAAAATTATACGATGAAATGATCTCAGAAACACATTTTTAGCATAGTTTTTAGCCCAATCATATAGTACATTAAAATCGCAAACTAACGGCTAGTTCTGATTTTTTAATATGTTGTTAGGACCACTACCAGTAGTGTATATCCAAGTTTGCAGCTTCAAAAGACCTGTGCCAATTTCGTACCACTCGAAAAACCGCGAAATTTTCGCACTCTTTTCGGTATTTTCACTATATCTCCTAAACTATGCTTTTTTTCATGAAACGTCTTATTTATGTTTTTAAAGTAGATTAAATTTGCGACAATTTAAGTCTAGAACCAGCTCTCTAGGCCTAATAGTTACCAAGATACGGCCTTCCAAAAATTGACATTATTTTCCAAAAAAGTGAAGTTTTAAGATTTGGTCAATTTTTGACCCCGAATTCGGGGAAAATACTTATTTTACGGGAAAAGTTTTAGGAAGAGATGTTGTAGCGAATATAATTAGCTTTAATTTAAGCACAGAACAACGTCAGTAGGCCTGATAGTTTCCTCATAATGTTAAAAAATCCAAAAAAATGGAAAAACTGCATTTTTCGCAAATTTGCTGTGTTGAGTTCTCACAATGGTTTGAGGGTAGTTTGAAAGGAAAACCCATGTACATCCACAAAAAATGTATATGTGGCCTATTAATAATGTATTTACAATGGTCCATATTCAGTTCTTCTCTTCATTTCCTTCTTTAAGCTTTCTTTAGTTGGAGACAGTCTATATGTATAATGAAAGTGTTAATTATAACCACATTCGGCAACCATCTCTAAGCTTTGTTTAACAGAAAATAGTCTTTTACTAAACTACATTGACTATGTCATCAATATCATGCACATACTCTGCCATTTTCATGACTAAACAAGAGACGGCCACTGACTATCTTCCAGCAGTCGGACAATGAGTTGACGGAACATTTCAAGTACGAGTTGGCTCCATACCCCATGGCATTGTTCACAAAAGAGCGTATGCGCAAAGGAACGAAATCAAAGTTCTACTGAGCTTTTAATCCTCCCTCAAAACATCTCAGTGGGAGCCAACTGGTTTGTTGTGGTAGATGGGGGTTACTTATTGTAAAAGGTGATATGGCATCGTTACGACTCTGTGAGGGGTATTGTCGCAGAATACGTCAGTTACACCTTCATTAAGTTCGGACGGAACGTTGCTGTGGTCTGATATCCTGAGGATGGGGCAGAGTAGTACACAATAACTGCCAAACGCGTCAGGCGCTATGATTCTCTACAGGGCAGCGAAGTCATCTTTGAAGAATCAAATATCATAAAATTGGCCCAGGAGAAGTTGCTGGCCAACGACAACAACAAACGACGACTGATTGCTCTAATATGCTCCGCATTCCAATGCTAGGGAATTGAGACAAAGCAGACAGTCGAGGATGCTGACTGAGACATTGTTAAGGTGGCACTTGATAAGAGCACCTCTTTTCAGTCAGTGCTGTGGACCTTCTCGTCCTTCTCAATGATTTAGGATCGGCTGTGAAGAACGTTTTTTTCCAGAAAAGTGGCAGAGGTGACTCTGGTCCTTTACAATATTCTTCAGTCATTCAATCGTGGATATTTAGAAGTCTCCCAAGGATTCGAGTCTCCACGCCTTCACTGGGTGCGACACCACCTCTGCCCTATTCTGGTATGGGAAGAATAAACTATGGAGCGCCATCTAAAAATATCTCATCTCATCACCACAGCTAAAGTGTTCGTTCAGCCTACTTCAACTTACCTAGCCATCGTAAATGCCGAAGCGAAGTGCCTAGTAGCTCTGTATGGAGGAGACTACACGGACGATACCCTCCAAAGCCTGTGCTATAATTTTTTTGTGAAAACAGTCGCCTCCGCTGGTCTTGTTGACCTCGCTCGTTTGCCTCCAACAGAAGATGGTGCAACATTCCACGCCTACCGAACTTACCACCAAGTTCAGAAGTGGTTGGGGGTTAAAAAAGATGCTACTCAATGGGGATGGAAGAAAGCAGATCAAGGGCTCATTCCAACAACAATGATGAGCGAAGTGGCATCCCCCTCCCTTCTGAAATTTCTATCATGCCGGTGCAAGACCATTGGTCACTAATTCTTGTAAATGATATAAATGTTGTTACACTATGTAGTTTTGTTGAAATTATGATGTTATTCGTTACATTTCATTCAGTAAGTTTAGGTCTGCTAGACAATTAATAAACAACTGCGTGATCGGTAATTTGTGTTTTGCTCTTTACGTTGTGTATTTGTTACATTCTTTGATTATTTGTTTGACTGTGAGTTGGGTGGCACAGGTGTCACAAATTTGGGGCTCTGTTCTTTTGAGGCAATCGAATAATATCTTTTGTAAATATGCAAATACATATACATCAGTAAATAAAAATGTTACATTAATTTCATTGTAAATACTTTATTAATAGGCCAAATATACATTTCTTGTGGATGTACATGGGTTTTCCTTTCAAACTACCCTCAAACCATTGTGAGGACTCAACACAGCAAATTTGCGAAAAATGCAGTTTTCCCATTTTTTGGATTTTTTAACATTATGAGGAAACTATCAGGCCTACGGACGTTGTTCTGTGCTTAAATTAAAGCTAATTACATTCGCTACAACATCTCTCCCTAAAACTTTTCCCGTAAAATGTGTATTTTCCCCAAATTTGGGGTAAAAAATTGACCAAATCTTAACACTTCACTTTTTTGGAAAATAATGTCAATTTTTGGAAGGCCGTATCTTGGTAACTATTAGGCCTAGAAAGCTGGTTCTAGACTTAAATTGTCGCAAATTTAATCTACTTTAAAAACATAAATAAGACGTTTCATGAAAAAAGCATAGTTTAGGAGATATAGTGAAAATACCTAAAAGAGTGCGAAAATTTCGCGGTTTTTCGAGTGGTACGAAATTGGCACAGGTCTTTCGAAGCTGCAAACTTGGATATACACTACTGGTAGTGGTCCTAACAACATATTAAAAAATCAGAACTAGCCGTTAGTTTGCGATTTTAGCGATTTCTAGTGTACTATTTGACTGGCCTATTTGGCACAGATCGGTAATCAAAGTTATTTAGTATGCAAACCTGATTTTTCATATTTCTAACAATGTTTCACACTCGCAAACCGAAATTGCTTGGGTGCCACCACACCATTCTTATCTCGCTACCCCCTTTATCTATAATTTCATCTACATATAATAAATGTTTGATACATATCTTCAATCGACATTAGGGCTATTTTGCTAAGACGTTCTGTATTAATCACGACTCTGATATATGATTTTAAACGTTTTACCACAGTGAATCATCACTGATATGAGTATAAACTTACAGAAATTACTATTGCCTTTAAAAAAAAATAGAAAAACAGGTTTTACTTAATGATTTTAATTACAATTGCATATCATATGATGTAGACAATTTAAAAATTTTTTGGCAATAATATATTCGTGTTTAATAATTTCAGTAATGTGATAATGTGTAACTAGGGGTAAAACACAATCATAATTGAGATTTTTTTACGTAAAAAATGTGCAACATTTCATTCAGAAAGTTGATAAACTTTCCCGGTCGTATAGACGGGCTATTTATGATGTCGCTGTTTCATACTCATGCAAAGTCATTTCTCTCTACACACATATTTACAGTACATGATTTCCGTCCTACCCTACCCTAAAACTGACACAGTTGAGTAAACAAGAGAGAAGATTATTATTTATAACTTCCCTACTTATAATGAGGGTAGTCGCGCAAAAGGAGCAGATAGTCGGGAAGTTATCTTTATAATCCCCTTCAATCTTAAATATTGTGTGATCCAAAAAGCAACACACTTTTACCGTCGAAACTTACTTTTCTAAAAACTACTGTATCGTAGTGGTGCCGCTTGCGTTTCATACACGCTACCAAATACCTCCTTGGGCTTTGGTTGCCGATCAAAAATTAGTTCTGTTGTGGGTTGACAACATCAAAGAAATAGATAGTGTATCTTTGAAAAGGAATGGACGACAACGAAACTCTCGAACACCGAGATGCGACCTAAGTGTATATGACGTATATCTTGCTAGATTCCCCTACCCCCTTTAATTCGACTCTAAACACTGTTCACTGCACTGAGATCAAGTAAAATTTAGAAAAACGTTTTCTAATTTATTAATTAAAAATAATTGTCGCTTAACTTTTTTTCCTGACTTACTTTAAGCTCATTTTTTAAAAAATAGAAATCTTGCCACCCTAGGTCGGGACCTGTGTTATCCAGATTCAAGACCGCAGACTGCAACGTCGTCTAGAAACTGCACACTGCATTTTATTTTGTCTTTACTACAATCCAACCCAAAAAAGAATTATTGATGTGCACCAAGTTACCGACAGTTACTATTGGTCAACTCATATCAAAATTAGCGTTCTCTTCTCTTTAAAGGTGGATAGGTGGAGTAAATTTTAAGTTTACCTTCGGTTCATTGAAGAATATGAATTTGTGTCTTTAAATACATATTAATTGTTTTTAATTTAAAATATTCCATTTATTTATTATTTGTACAAAATGTTATAGCTATTTATATATAGAGTGCTGAAAGAGAATGTTTACGTCTGTTGACGAAATTTGAAGCCCGACGCGTAACGGAGGACTTTATTCGTCCATAGGCGTAAATACCTCTTAGCCCGAGGTAAGTACAACGTTTTACGTAGTTCTTACTGCTTTCAAATACATATATAATTTTAATGTAACATTAAAGATATACATGCATGGTATTTTATGTAAACAACGTAAGCAAGTTGCAAATAAAAGTGTCAAATGTCAAGAAAAATGTCAAATGTCAAGCATGGAGCTTCATTATAAAAATTCTTTCATACATTTTGCTAGAAGCTGATAAAACTTGAGTAGATTTAAAGAATATATATGAAAACGAATACGAGGTATTAGAAATCTGGATAAATATTTTTGACATTTTCTTTACCGCCCAGCGGGCGTTTCTCTTCACTTTACCGTCCAAGGGCGTAAAGTAAAGTTTCCATGGTTGCCAAATTGTAAATATACAATTACAATACAGTTGTGCGTAAAAGTATTTATTAAAATATAAATTAAGGAAATCTACTTGTTTGTACGTCTGTCAATGTTCCTGTAATGTATTATGGAACCGGGCATAAATGTCTTGCTGGTAAAATCCATGATAATAAAAACACGTATTTCAATATGAAGTTGTTTTTTACAAAATATATACGTTAGTCGAAATTTCATTTACTTGTTACTATAAAACCGAGTAATATTTCTCTACATTTTGTAATAAAATCATTGCATTTTTATTAAATCTAAACTTTGAAAATATCATGGTCACTCTCGAAATTGAAATGATCATTTTACAACGTAATCGTAAAGTGTTTTATAGACCTCATTAATAAACTTTATTATTTCTTCTTCGATTTCACTCTCAGAAAGTACATTGTGCCAGTGGCGGCTCATCCTTAAGAGCTGCATGACTGCAGAATCAACAAAAATTTTATTTTAATTTTAATTGATTAATCATAAAAGTACAATATTAAAATATATGTAAAAATCAAAACAAAATTACTTCTTTATATTTTTCATTATATTATAGCTTAATAAGTGTTGAGACGTGATACAAACAGTCAAACGATCACTGAATAATTTAGTCGCCTAGCAACATTCACAACATTCCTGACTCATTAGGGTGTTCTTCTACAATATTTTACGCGATTCCATACACGTCGTCTACCATCGGAATGAGTTCAGGAGTATATAATGTTATGCTCCGTCAGCAATGTGCTGTTAGTGGCAATTTAAAATCAAGGCAACATTGCCAACAATATTGTACAAAAATGGAAATATAGGGCAACTTATGCTTATTACGAGTATATATAAAATATTTACTTTATATAGATTCTTGGCCTTAAAGACAACTGAAAAGAATATACACAGGTCAGGATAATGCACTGGAAAAATAAATACACCTCAATGGTTCTACTTTCGGCAATATTGCTGACAACAGTATAGCTGCCAGGCGTTAATTTCGTAGATATGTAATGATATTGTTATACCATGGAAAAGACTATCAACAATATTTAAAATTGGTATAAAGAAAAAAGAAATTAATTTATAAGAAAAAGCATGCGAAAGTCCAGTCTCTAATACCAACTATAATTATTTAGCTGCTATAACCAAATAAATTTAAAAAAGCATTATAAAGAAAAAAAAAATAAAACAACGAGATACGACGACACGAGACGAGATATAAGGATACAACTGTACGAACTGCGAACAAAAATATTTAGAGCACAATATTCAGCGTTATGTTTCTGTATTTAAACTACATAAATAGTGGAATTTAATGAGTAAATACAGCTTAGTCATACGTATGCAGAGCACAGTTGCGCAGAGTGTTCAAAATTCCCAAAATTTGGAAATTTATGAGACATTTGGAAACTGTCCAGGAATATTCCCAAGGTGACAATATTGTCTAATGACAGTATGCTCGCAACGAGCTGCAAAAACTGCAGCTCAAAAGCAGATATCTGGAGCAATTCGCGCTTATTTCTTATTTGTTAAAATTAATCATACAACGGTAACAATAAGAGTATTTACAAATTAAAATTTATGTTAAAGTAATTTTAACTTTAAAGTTTATTTATGTTTCAAAATAAATGTAGTTATTCAATTAGATACAAATTAGTTTTCCAAATTTTACTTATCAGGAACAATTGCCAATTACACAGCAAGTTAGTTCAAAATCAGAACTGAACATAGGAATTTCGGGTAAAAGTCGGGGTAAATGGTATGAAAAACAATTTAAAAAAGCCATATATTTAGGAAACAAGTGGATTTGTGGTTGTAACGACAAAAATATTCCGTTTTATTTTCTGTGTTTTTTGTTTGCGAACGATCGTAATGAAAATTATGAACTGAAACTAAAGTGAGAGATTTGCTGCATTTGACTGACAAAATAGAGAAACTCGAAAATTTATTGCCATAAATTACAATGAACAATGAATAGATAAGTTTGCTTTAAAAAGGAAAGTCGTATTCCTTGAAAATTAAAACTATAAAGAAAATTTAATTCTTTGGTTAATGTTTTATTTCCTTTTATGTTTGATGCAGCACACCTACAAATATGTAGCACGAGAGGGCACTGCATTTTACTAATTCCATATTTTAATAAGGTTATCAAAAACTGTCAAAAATTATACAAATGCAACAGAATATTTTACTTTCGGCTATATTCGGACCAAATCGTAAATTTATCCTGCTGCCAAAATTTTATCGGCAGCATAAACTAGCTTTTTGTTTATCCTCCTGTCGTTTAAAACCCTCTTGATAACGTTAACAAGATATTGAAAAACCGAAATTCGTAGTTACCATGAGGGTTGAATTAATAGAGACTAATCAGACACTTATCAAGGCATTGAAAACCCGATCCTAAGAGTTTGTAGTTTTGCCTCCTCATTCTTTAAAGGCACAAGCCGCTACTGCTTATTATGTAGGTATATATTGCGGTCAATAAGAATATATTTGACGAACAATTTTGCATTAGACGTCAGTCTGTTATAGATATTATATTAATTATCTTCAATGTTGCGCATACAGGACGACGTATTATACTAATAAAATGGATATATTTCGACGGAAGCTTTAGGAGTAATTGTAATAGCAAACAATTAAAGTACTTAGAATACATTTAGTAATTAAATTTTCCAACTTGCAGCTTTCAAAGAATATTAAATTAAGAATGTAGAAAATTACTCACAATTATAAAAATTAAATATGTACTGGTACAAGTATATAAATCATTATTTTTTACCACCGTAACATTATAATCGAATTTTAAGAAATTAGGTCGTTATTAGGATTGTCAAATATCAATTTTTACAATAAAAAAAGTACTTTATTTATAACTTGTACTACTCTAGAGACATTGCAGAGTAGTTACATGAATTTAACTTACAAGCTACTTCTTAAACTTTCCGTTCACTTCTAACAGTTTCCGATATTTGATTTGATCGAATCATAAAATTAAGAAAAAGTTTTACATAGTAATTTTGCTCAAATTAAATTAATTTCAGCCCTACTCCTTTTAACCGAACCCTCCATTTCTCTGCAACATAGAATACTGCTACAATTGAATACCTAAATATTATTCCGTTTTCAGATAAATAGTAGGTACTGTTTTTGTCATTATTTAAAAAAGTATAATATAATACAAAAAAGAAAACAACTGAAAAATAGTTCCTCGGTAATGAAATTGATAACATAAATTTGAAAGTAAGTAAATAAAGGAATAAAATTGAACTAACGAACAAGAAAAACGGACCATTCACCCTATTACTCTTCAAAAATACATAAATAATGTGCACATGAAGAATAAATTTGGCTAAACCGATTTTCATAAAATTATAAAATAGTTTATAACAGAAAAATATTTCGAAAGAAATAATTATTTAAAAAAAAGTTTACGCAATGTCATTTTTCTGACATAGAGTACATTTAGCAGTGATGATTAGTTTCTGTTTGAAATTTGAAATTAATCGATTACGAAAGTCTGAAAGTGTAAAGGTCCGTTAAATGAATTTTTTGTGGGAGTGTAAAAGGGTCTCAAAACCAAGTTTCAAAGTTTCGCCACCACTATAATATATTATAGAAGTTTTCCCAAGTTTTCTACAGAGAATAGGGCAGAAATACCATCTGTTTCACTAACAATTTTTACTTGCCACAAACCTTCGGTGCTTGGAACAGAGGTTAAAACCCTTGTGTCAATAACGATTGGTGGGCTAAACATGAAAATTTCTAATATATATGACTTTTAATGATTAGGCTATGTTATTATATTAATATTCGATTTTCATCATTATATTATATATTATTTTGAAATATTACGCGTAATTGTAAAAAGCTGGTCTTTACACTTGGAATTAATATAAAGGAATAAATATTTAAATATTTTGGTAGAAATACGAAATTAATATACACAGTGTCGAATTAAATTTGAACGCGCCCCTAGGCTTTAAAAAATTCTTATATCCACTTCCCTTTCTGTTAATCACCAAAATAATAAATGACAATAAAACAAAGAAAATACATAATTAAATAAATTAAAAAATCATAATGCTCAAATTAAATTTTCTTTTTCTTAATTTTTTCTTACGGACTCGGAAATTGCGTAATCGATATACAAAATGCTTTTATCACTGTTTATAGATAGTATTGCAAAAATATGTCTTCGTCCTATTTAATGTTGAAAAAGACCTCTCTCAACTGAAGTTTACACATGGCAATGTTAAAAAATTCTGCAAGATATTTCTACGTTAGGAAACATTGTAATTATTTTTTCTCTCTAATAAAACTTGAAAGTTCCCTTGTATTCCGAACTTCAATATATTCAAAAAAAAAAACACATACGACAGGATATGACGCTTCTAAATCCTCATAGTAAATAATTCGAAACTTTTGTGAACTCAATAGAAAACAATTAATTTTCTTCTTAAAACTGACAGTTTAAGAACATAAAATTTAACAAAAAATAATCAAACAATGTTAGAAAGAACAATATGTCTATGTTTTCTATCCAAAGCACTCTTGTTTCAGCCAGATATAAATAAAATACACATAAATCTAACATGCATTTCTCTCAGTTATTTTGTTATGTTAGTATATGATATATGTATATCGTTGAATTCAGAAAAAAATACTCTATCGAATAACCTAAAAATAAACATATGTTCCCATTTAAAATAAGAAAGTTGTATCCCGTATTTTGAGAATCACTGGTCGAAAAAAAATGTTTTTTTGCTCATTGTATTAGTCTTGTAAACTGGTGGTTCTTTGCTAATTTAACCAACCTCGTAACTCTTATAGTTTTCGAGATAGCAATGGTGGCACACTTAAATGGAACACCCTGTATATATATATATATATATATATATATATATATATATGTATATATATATGTATATATATATATATATATATATATATATATATATATAGCATGTTGTCGAGTTATTTAAATTGTATAATATGAGTCATTGTGAATCTAATAAATATAATAACTGTGTTATTAATATTTGTAAAGAGAATAAATTTTCTATATGTGTAGCTGGTAATTTTTTTATATATGCCAACTTTTTATTTTGAATTCGAGTGATATAATAAACTAACATTTTATTAGTGGAATAATGAAATTAATAACTTAATTGAAATTAGTCAAATTAAAAGTCTCAAATTCAACGGAATTGGAAAAATTATTTAAAAATTAAAATATCAATACCCGCTCTTAAGTACTGGTTATTAAATTTTTTTTTTTTTTTGTTGGTTGGACGCAGATAGCATTATATACCCCTCTGAAACACGAACGATAATGCGATATAGTTATATCGGAGAAGACCACATCATCAAATAATATTACTAAAGTAATGATGTCATGTACATTTACATGACATGTTTAATTTTGAATGAAAATAGTATTGCCTCTTACATAACTTACTATAACCAAATTATTCAAGTGAAAATTCACACATTAATAAGCACTACTTCACTTCATCATAGTTGATTTGTGACGGAAAGAATAATATGTGAATTAGTAGAAGTGATGTGGATGTGATGAATTGTGTGAAAAGAAAGCACCTAATACTGTCAGTTTTGACATTTGTTCTAAAAATCCATAATATTGGAAAAAAATACCTCTCAAATAGCTTTAAATGGAATCAATAATTTAGATTGTTTTGTTAAAGGTTTAGGTATGACTGCAGATTACTTATAGTAACAGAGAAAACTGCTTGACAAACAAAATGATACGATCAATATTCGATCCATATAAAATACGTTAAGATGATCATTTTTTGTAGTACCAATAAATGGTATGAAAATCAACTACAAATATTTCAAATAATTTTATATATCCTAAAAGGAATAAGAATTCATTTAGAAATAATAGTAATTTTAATTAATATATACTTTTATTTATACTATACTCATTTAAAGATTACGAGGACTGAATGCTGCAGCCACATTTACACTATGATAGATCACCATAAAGGTTGAAGCAGAGAAAACTTGTAAAATATCACAAATGAATATAAAATACAATAATAACATCATAAGAACAATAAACTAAAAAAAACTGGTCATCGTCAACAGAAATTCAAAACATTCTGTGACACGAAAGCTGATATGACAAATATCGTTAATTGTAAAACTAGTGTTACGTCAGTCATTTAGAAGTATTTATTTTAGTGCGCCAACTTCAGTTCACTCTTCTTAATAATTAATTAATTATTAAATAAATAACTTCCAATAATTTCTAGTTACCACTTATACCTTTTTCATTTTAAAAGTATTTATTTCAGGTTGGTGACGTGAGTCTTCTGCTTCCGATTTGACTATACCGAATAAAAATGCATTGCGTACACGATAAAGATGCTAGATAAAAGTTTAATAAATTGATGATGACGTAAAGATGAACTCGTGATAACGGACCTTATCTGTGTATAGCTATTGATTGTACCTGATATCCAAGTGCCATTAAAGGGTTTGTACTGGAACTCGGGACCGAGCACTTCCTGCAGGTCCGGCCGCCGGCCCTTGACGCGAGGGCCCTCCTCCGGGGGCGACACGAGCACGATGCTGAAGACGATGAGGCCGAGCACCGCCACGATCACCAGCAGCGCGATGAGGATGCCGCGCCAGTTGCGCTGGTTCGGCGTCGAAACCACCAATTCCTGGACATGTAATGATCAACCAGCTTAGATAACATACCACAAACATACAACCACTATAATCATCACATCAACTTTATTATTATTATTCAATAGCAATTTCCAGGAAAAACAGGCTGCAATTTAAAATTTAAATATAACACTAGCAAATTGCAATTAAAAAATCTGATGTGGCCACTTCCTTGTAAGAATAAAGCATAATTAGATATTATAGTAGTCCCACATACAAAATTTCAACATTCTCCGGCTAATCCTGTTTGTGTTATTCGAAAAATTCAAAAATCCCTTCAAACAAAGTGCTCTCTTGGCACTGCCGATTGCAATAAAAAAGAGCGATGTACAACAAGATGTTACAGCCGTCCCACGTACAATATTTCAACATTCTACGGCTAATCGTTTCCGTGTTATGCAAAAAATTAAAAGAAAAACTTCAAGTAAAGTATCTTTTCACACTGCCGATTAAAATAAAAAAGCGAGGTTCAGAACTAAATGTTATAGCAGTCATTTATCGAATCTGATGTGGCCACTGCATGACTTCCTTTTAAAAAAAAAGCACAACTAAATGTTATAATAGTCCCACATACAAAATTTCAACATACTACAGCTAATCATTTTTAAGTTATGACATACATCTATACGTACGTACGTATAAACGTCGCGTCGAAACTAGTCAAAATTAACTCAGGGATGGTCAAAATGAATATTTCCGAAATTTTTTCATATACAATACTATCTTTCCTTCATACAACCCCTTTTCGAATGGTGTAACTAGATATGTTGAAAGTAGTCAAATGACATGGGCAGGGATAATTGACGGGGCAAATTTTACGACGAGGAACGATTTTATTTACTGTTCTTGATTAGGAGTACTGTAAGTGTAACGTAGCTAGCGCTAACCAATCATTTCTAAAGCTAAAACTAAAAACAAATTACTTAAGAAGAAATATAAAACAGTTTATCTACCTACATCTTTATAAAAAGTAAAATAGTGATGTCTCTGAATATGGAAAATATTATAATGTATTCGCTAAGACAAAAAATAAATAATATGAATTTAAATAAAGAGCGGGTCATTTCGTAAAATGGCTCCACGTTCATTTTTTTTTCTCTTTATTAAGTTAATTTACAACTGGCTTCACTAGCCAACCTGTAAATATGATGAATAGTGTGCTCGGGAAATATTATCTACAATCTTATTATTACAATATTTAGCCAACATATTTTAGTAAAATAAAAAGAGCAGAGACTTCGTAGACGTAACTGATGTTAATGTTTAGAAAAGCGAGAAGCGAAAATGCTGTTAGAAAAAAGGTACATATTAATAGTATTTATCCAACACCGTGTAATTATAACAATATAAGTATGCTGTTTTTAGATAAATAAAGTAGGTCATAAGTCACTAGTGAGCTAAATATATTAGCTCACTGTTTTTTGGTTCGTATCATAGTAATTACGTTATAAAACTTTCTCTACACTTTTTTGTTCATGTCATTTCGAAATTACATCTGTCAAAAATCTTATATGTATTTTATATCAATGATTAAAATGTGTTGGATAAAATGTTGTATGGCACACGTGTGTTAATTACCTAAGTCGCTTGAAAAAATACCACACTCGGCCTAACGGCCTCGTGAGCTAAACTTTTCCCGCGTGACTAATCTGTAATGTAACACACTTGTACCATAAATAACTATTATTAATGTGTTTAGTGAAATGACAATTTATTTATAATAATTGTAGTGCATTTTTTAACACACGATGGCTACGAGTACACTTGAATATGCTTATATAAGTGATTTGTATGTCACGCTGATCGGTTGAACTGTAAAATTATTTATATAATCTTGTTGTTGCTATCAGGCCCGGATTTAAGAGTGAGCAGACTGGGCTGCAGCTTAGGGAGCCCGAACAAAAGGGATCCCCACCAAGTTAAATATTTTGTCAACAATTTACATTATATGGAAAATAAGAAAGAGCCAAACTGGAAAACACCAAAATTTATATACTTATAACTTTACTAATGTACAACGGAATAACTTAATTTTTAATAGAAGAAAATAATAATGTCTTTAGTCGAGAACTATTTATGAATAATTTAATAATATAAAAAAAGTACTGGATCCTTTTCCAAACGTGAAAGTCATCTTGAGAATTTATCTTGTTTTCATGATAACAAATTGCACCACAGAAATATCATTCTCAAAATTAAAAAATAGGCTGAGCACTGTTATGATCGAAAAACGCCTAAAACATCATGTAATACTTCTGAGCATCAACAATGATAATTTAATACTTTTATTTTATGAAGATATAGAATATTTTACAAAGAAAGCCAGAAAAGTGTCAAAACTAAATATTATATTTATCAATTTGCATTTATCCGATTAAATAATTAATTATTAAGAAAACACCAACGTTTCGAGTGTAAATCAGTTTTCATCAGGGTGATAAATGGTATTACAAGTTATTTTAGTATTTGTTTGAACAAATTATTAAAAAAATCATAAAATAAAGATTTTCAATTATTATTCCATGTTAAAAAAGGGCCTCAAATAAAATTTTTGCCCAATGGTCCTCATCAATATCAGTCCGGGCCTGGTTGCTAATGTTCGTGTTCATGTTAAAAGCTATTCAAGAGGATATTTTATATTTTTATATTTAGTTATTAAAATTGAAATTTCTTATGAATTTGTAAAGAGCAGCAGATTAGGAATAAATTAAAGCACATATAAACACTGTACTTTGTGGCCTTATAGTCTAGTTACAAATATTGACGACATCTCTTTACTCCTTAAAAATGTTCATTATAACGCATCTATTACTTTGAACAATATAGAAGACAACAGCAAAAATGATGATATTATTTGTATATCATCGTTATGTATATTTATTTGTTCATTGTGACTGCAATCCAGTAGTATTTTATTTATATATTATTAAAATGATGAAATGCATACCGACATCTTACGAAAAAAAAAGATGGAATGATTTTTATTGTACACAAAATGATGAAATATTATATAACAGTTATTGAAAATAGTCTGCAATAATAAAAAAACTAATAAAATAAAACTGAATCAAATAAAATAAAAATGGATTTTTTTATTTTAAATCTAAAAATCCGATTTAAATCAAATCGATTTTTATTTTATTAAATAAATAGGATTTTTTCCAACCATACTTTAACTGCCGATTTCACCATTCCTTAATCAAGGCTTGATCCATGCATCAATTCAATTCTCCATTGAAAAATCAATGATGAACTGATTTATCGTATTCCATTAATCAAGCTTTGATCATCTGCTTTGATCTTCGTTTTGACATATGTATTTTTATGCACAAGATTTGGCTGTTAATATTAATCTAAAATATATGTATTTTCACAACTCTATATGAATCATCATAACTTCTATCTTTTCAGTTCTTGTTTTTACAGATATAAGAAATAGGTATAATTATACGTTATACCAACAAAAAAATGATAAAGTTTAATTCACACTTCTAAAATTATATGAACAGTCAAAAACATAAACAAAACTGTGAATCAAGTCAATTAGAATAAATGTGGATCTACGGATCATCTTAATTCTTGCATCAATTGATCATTAACCAATTTGGCTGTAAATTATCGTTAATGATTTTCTTCAAGTTTCATGGGTGAAATTTGTATACCGACAAAAATTATTCTCACGGCGTAATTATTAATATAAGGTTTGTTCTAACTAACCTCTATATCAGTTCGGAACATACGACGCATGCGCACTTTGGATAAAATGTTCCCACTAATTGCAAACCAAATTGTGACCGTTAGTTGGCTATTCCTACTAATTTCTGACCGATTCCGAACCAGTTCTCTGACGGTCAAAACGGTTAGAGGATCGGAGCATGTACTGTTAGTCATAAATTCTGACAATTTAGTTTAATTAACCTCAAAATTGTATTTCAGTTTCAAAATGAGATGCTTGAAGAGAAGTCAATGAGTTTTTTATTTATATTTAATATTTATAGATTTATTTTCAGGTCAAAATAAAATTAACCTAACACAATTGAGACAATAACGACATACACGGTTCAGAATCAGTCCGAAATTCGTTCCAACGAAAACAAGGTTTGGTACATGAACTAATCCCAAACCATCAGAAATAGTTAGTTGGAACAAACATATAATGTATTAATGACATGATATTTAAATAACTATAAAATTTGTAGTTTAACAGTTTTTTAACATATGACAAAAATTGTAAGTATGTAAATGAATTGATGACATTTATTGGCATGTCAAAGTTTTGACTTCAAATTTAGTAGTAATGACAAAAAATGTTTAGCTATGATTTGTGTAACTAAATAACATAATATTCAAATAAACACGAAATGTTCAACTTAATGTGTTTTTAAGTCGGTAGTAGTAAAATTACAAATATAAACCTATTTCAATCTAAGCTTAATGTGTTCTAAAGTCATTTGTGGTAAAATTACAGAATTGTCGTGCTAAATTGTTACAATGGTATGTTAGTATATAACTCTGCCATGCAAAATTATCGTTAAGAATCCATTATTATTTGTTGGAATTCATAAATCGAATTACTTTATCTTTATAAACTTGATTTGAAAACTTCGCATAAAGTTAAATTTTCCAATTTTTATACATGTGTTTTAATTATTAATTTCCATAATTTTTTCATACTTTTTTTTTATTAATTTTCAAATAAATATATAAATGCCCCGTTTTTGTGTTTTTATACAATACTCAATAAGAAACGAGACATTTATAAAAAAATTGTGACGCTACTCTATCATCCCCATAAGTGAAATAAGGGACAGGGCCACCCTTTTCAGTTCAAAATTTGTTTTGAGGTATTTAACATTTTGTAATAATTTTTTTTAATAATGTACTCTTTTATGTTTTTAATCAATTCTCAATGTGAATTTCCCTAATAAACGCCCGTTAAAATGGCTCACTGGTCAATCTGTCATATTAAAGTTAAATTCAAAACAGTGAAAGGGCTTCATAGGCAATTTCATGTGCTCTTATGATACTGGTATGAAAATTGAATTGAAAACGATTCGTGTAGTTGTAGTAGTAGCGTTCATTGAAAAGTATATTTTACAATCAACAGTAGTAGGTATAAGGGATGAATATATACATGGTGTAAATAATTATTTTATTTTAATTAATAATTTAGTCTTTGGTTACGCCCAATATCATCCATCTCTTTCTCTTTCACAGACTAATGTAAAAGCATAATTTTTATAACCCCATTTTACCACCTGTACTGTAATGCTAGAATAAATAATCGGTAACGACACTCGATTAGTTGTCTTGTAGGGCGTTTTTCGATTCAAGATGCTCGGCTTATAGCGGAAAGATAGAATGTAAAGCGGGAGAAATATATGTAGATATAATACCAATTTTATCGCTATTGTGATTGTACTTTTAACGTCAATACAATAAAAGACACACAAAGTCAATGATTATAGATAATTCGGAAGAATCTAGTTTCAACGTTTGTATATACTCGGAACAATTCTCCTTTATCAAAGGAAAATGGATACAGTTATATTATTTATTCCCAGATGTTACACACACACACTGAGGAACAAAACTGCAATCTACGTGATTTCAGACTATTTGTTAAGTATGAAATTTCCACACATCTCCAGTGTAAAGAACAGTAATTCTAATAAAAATTAAAAATAAAATCCTTAATCAAAACAAATTGATTTTTACTGTAATCAGTGAAGTGGCCACTTATATTAACGCAAAATTCATAAACTTGTTTATTTTCTGTTTGATATACCTAACTGCATTATAGGTATTTTTGCTCTTACATATAATTTATTATTCGACTTTGGTTATTCATATTAAAAGATGCAAAACTATGCGTAATATAAACATATTTTTTTAAATAAATTTAGAAAAAATAAAAATTTATTAGTCTTAAATATTTTTGACGAAATATATAATTATCTGTGAAAAATATTTATGAGAGCCAACAAAGAAAAACATTAAAATAGATTATTCAAGTTATTAATCTTTCCATGTATTTTTAAAATAAATTATGTAGGTACTCTATAAAATATTGTAAAATTCTTAACATTTTTATTCATAATAATTCCATTAATAAAATTTCGTATTATTTTATTACGGGAAACATAAATACCTCAAACTCACAAATAAGAACACACTGATAATTAAAATACAAATTTTTATTCTCACTATCAGTATTGTTCAATTCGAGAATGGTAGAAAAGAGACTTTTAAAAAAGTAAAAACGATGTATACAAGTATTCTACATTCAAACAAAAAAGTATTCTTCCATTCTCTTATTTGGCAAAGAGAGATTTTGAAGGAATAAAAGCTTATATCTACATCATAACTAGGATAAGGTAAATGTGGGTCGAATATTGGGTTACAAAATAAGCTCCTCCATTATCCTGTTCCAATTGCAAATCGTATTATTAACCTTAAATTGTTCATTAGACTGACATACAAACCATCACATGTTTATTGCGTAAATGTAGTGTAACGTGGGTTGCATGTACTCGTTAAATGTATGGATCCCAATTAAAAACACGTACATAATAATAACAACAGAGAGTTGATGAAACTAAATATACGTTAACACATAATTATCATTTCAAGGAATACTTACATCAACAAGAAAGCAACATATACATTACCCATACAATAACGAGAAAACAAAACATAAACAAGGAACAAATCTAGGAGTATTTCTTAGTAGCCAAAAAATAACAATGAAGACAAATGGATGGTAATAAATATGCGGATGTTTACAATTTGCAATGATTAATGGATTCATAGATTTTGATAGAACGATATGAATCTGTTGAAATTAATAACAGATAGTGGATGAAATTATGAATGTATATAGGGGACGAGAAAGTGAAAGTTAAAAGGACATATTGAAGATAACATATGTGTTGGTATACGAATAGAATACAATATTCATTTTGAAGCATTTCGTTGCAATTTAGATTAAATATGTGATGGATTAAGAAGCCATGTAAATGTTGGCACAGAACAAATATAGAATGCTGGTTGTGTGTGTGTGTGTGTGTGTGTTTGTGTGTGTGTGTGTGAGAGAGAGTTGTAGGGGTGAAAGGATATCTTTACCTCAGTGTAGGGCGCAGAAATAGTGACTCGGGCAAGTTTTTTGTTTTTAGGCGATTTGATATCGTTAGCTTCAGGCTGTTTGGTTTGCTGTGGAGCCTTATTATCTTCCACTGACATGTTAATAGTTATTGTCGTCTAAGTAACATTTATACTATACACAATATATTGAATTGAGCACAACAAGCGAACATTTATACTACAAACACCATTTAAAACATTATAAAAATATAGTCAGCTATGTATAGGGTGTATATATAAAACACAGACTTATAAATTGGAATCACAATGAAGAAGCACACATTGACATAGAGATGTAACGTGTAATGCAACGAGCAACGACCGAGGGATGATCCGGAGAGGACGTTTGGCTTTGTTTGCCAGGTGCAGCGTCGAGGCCGCGAGCTGCGAGCGCCAGGCGCGCATCGGACGGACAACTGAGCGCGCGGGCACAGGCGGCGCCCGTGAAAGCCGATAGAAACCCCACTCACACCAGCACAACCCCGCACAACGCTTCTTCTTACCGCTACACGCTGCAGCATCCACCTTCACAACCTCAACATATCTTTACAATCTACTATTATTCTTACTGTTTCTCTAATAAATATATCGATACAAAGCATAACTACCTATTTATGCTGTGCAATCTGAAACAGTGGTTAGGGCTGCACTAACATGCTAGACGCCCAGAATTCCAATTTTGGCGCGTAAATCACATTGGATTGTTTGATAATGCAATACGATGTGCCAATCTTCCCTCTTAAAAACTAACTTTTCTTTCTCTTTTTTAAATTTTGTTTGCAATTTTTCAATTAATAATCATTAATATTTAAAGACATAAATGGTATGCTTTATTAGTTGTATAGAAAATTTAAGACATATTTTTATTTCCATATGTTTCAGTAAACTAGATTCTTAGACCAGGATGCCCTGTTTCGCAGGCACCCTAGGATTGGAGCTCTATTTTAATTAATGATAAAGGTAGCCTTGATTGTAGTCCGCTGATCTCTAGATGTTTGTATGATAATTTCTACGGGTTCGCAATAAAAAATTAAAAATCTGATGAGAACAATCTTCCGCTCTTGTACGTTTAAGTGACTATTCTTTATATCTTTCTTTTACATTTTTATATTTTACAATAAAAAATTTATTTAGTGGCAGGGTTTTTTAAGGGTATTTTCGCCAAATAAGAGAAAATAATAATATTAATAATAATAAAGATAAGTGCCAACAATGACTGGTAGAAACGTGGGTGCAGCAGGAAACTGTGGTCTGTACCACATAAATGATTTTTATAGAAAATATTTTAAAATATAAGAAATTATACACATATGGCCTTTTTGGTATCTCATTTGTTTATGTTAAATAGTTTTTGCAAAAAAAAAATGGGCCCCAATTTAACAACTTTCCTAAATTTATTGATTTTTTTAAAAACCTTTCATTTAAAAATATATATTTCAATACTTTTTATGAGGCGCCGTTCAGGACATAATACAAACGATACAAATATACTAATTTCTTATTATATATACTAAAAACACTACTAAATACCCGAAAAACGATACAAATATACTCATTTCTTATGATTTATACTAAAAACACTACAAAATATCCGAAAATATTGTATATGCACAAATACATCATTCTCGTATTCTCATAAAATGGGTATATTGTGTTCTTGTATATTCTTGGATTTTGTCGTACATTTATAAATATACAAGGTAGGGTTACGCTATTGAAATAGAGATGGCGATGTATTTCATCTTACAAAAAGATAGATGGCACTAAATGGTAAACAGGAATCTGTAAACTTTATATGGAGCAAGGGTTGCACAAAATGCAATTAAAACCAGAGTGATACTAGCAGTCACTTCCCGAGCATAGTAAGGGTGAAAAAAAATCATAAAGTCCCACATATGAAGTATTCATTTATACCTATTTATTTCCCAAACTGGACATATATGTGTGTATTGTGTATGTTATGTTATAAATAATAAAATATTTTTGTCATATGGTTTCAGTAGTTCAATTAATGCTCGTAAGATGGCGCTGATAATTTAAAAAGTATTAATATCTCGTAATTCTAATTAGTTATCAAGAAATAACTTTTAAATTTAGGTATTATTTGTAAATATAAATATTTAATGAACTGTAATAAAAAAGATAATTTAACATGTCAATGTTACTAGTGTCCCGAGAAAAGTCCATTAGAAATATATTATGTCTGCTTGACATCTAAGTCGAAGTTTTAATAACAAAATGTTGTTTTAAGCATAAACAATCACGGTGAAAATGTTTAATCCCTATTTCTGGACCATAAATAATAATAAATAAATAGGCTTCAACAAATTAAATGTTGTAAAAAGAAAGAAAATTAACAAAAACAGGTACCTAATGACACTTATAGGTTATATTATTAAATCAAGGTTTAAATACATTCATTTACTTTAAATATTTGTTTCTTATATTGTTTACAGGTATTTGTAATTTATTTATATTGTAATAAAGGATTTTCGAGGTTCAATAAAGAAAAACACAAACACATCATATTTGTTGCAAGTATTGTATATAACTCTTTATTTATAATAATATAGTACACACACATTGCATGTTTATACATATTTATTAAACTATATAGTCAATTTTATATTCTGTTGTTCAGGTTACTTGTAAAATCCTTCCGCATGTATGAATGCTATCTGTATCATAAATAACACTATTAGTATGTTCATTCATTGCTAAACTATCTCCCACGTACACATCTGTAATTGTTATAAACATTCCACACTTGTCATCCGAACACTGTTCTCCAGGTTCTTGAAATTAACAATAAACACTTTAATTGTTGTCTCCAAATACATATTATCCTGTTGCATATCTTTCCTTGCTTGTTTAACAAATGACATAAACAAAAACGTGGTATGCATCTAACCTAAAACCATAAGACAGTGTTTATTCACTTATTATACCATATTAAATACACTCACATTTACACAAAGTACCTACCACAATACATAGTTTATTGTTATATACCATTAAACATCCTCGTAATTAGTTAATAAGTAAATATGAAGTAGTTTTATTGTAAAATTACAAAACATGGTAAAATTTTCTGAACAGCAATTGTCTGGTTTTGACGTTTATTTGAATTGCCGCCTTGTATCGCTAGTTGTCACTAATGTGCGTGCCGCTTTGAAATTATAACAAATAAATAATATACATTACAACAAATGTTTCCAGGTATAACACATAGTAGCACCCCCCGTAAGAACGTGTGAAAAAATTCCTAAAGTTCCAAAGTTCACAAATTCAACATATATTCTTATATATTTCCTAAACGGCCTCGCGTGCCGCTTTGAAATTGTTATAAATAAATAATATACATTATAACAAATGTTTCCAGGTATAATACATAGTAGCGCCCCCCGTAGAAGGGTGAAAAAAATTCATAAAGTTCCAGATATGAAGTATTCATTTATTCCTATTTATTTCCCAAACTGGTTCGCGTGCCGCTTTGGATATTCTTTAAATAAATAATATAAATAATAACAAATGTTTTCTTGTATAACAAACAATAGCTTCACCCGCAGGAGGTGGTATAAAAAATTATAAACTTCCAGACATAACATATTTTACATTTATTCCTATTTATTTCTCATATTGTTTTGAATACCGGTTTGGAAATATTATTAATAAGTTGTATATAAAATAACAATTATTTTCATGTGTAACAAATAATAGCGTCACCTGTAGGAGAGGATGTAAAAAATTATAAACTTCCAGACATGACGTATTCTACATTTATTCATATTAATATTCCAAACTGGTTCGAGTGCCGCTTTGGAAATATTTTAAATAAATAACAAATGTTTTCATGTACAATAATTAATAGCGTCACCCATATGACAGGGCGAAAAATCATTTAAATAGACGAAGTTTAAACTTCCCATACTTTAGTTTTTTTCTCACGCACCACTAGATGTCACTTTGTTTGGAGATTTTATTTTTTTATTATTTATTTTATAAAATATCCCGCATGCCATAATTTATATGTATATTGTAACATATATAATCGTACAAAAGTATCACTCTGGTACATGTTATACCTATTTTAGCAATGTACTTAAATTATATAAGACAAGGATTTAAAGTAATTTATTTTATTTATAATATTATTTTATTGATTTTGAATTATCTACATTATAGTTTCATATTTTATTAATTACAAATTTTAAATGTTTAAATTTGACGTTTCTTTGCTCTGCAGCGTCATCTATTAACAGCAATAAGAACTATTTAATACCAATATAAAATTAAAAGTAACTAAACCATCAAATTTATGTAGAGGTGAACAAACATTCCTGTATTCAATACTTTGATCAAAAATTGTTAGCAAAATACATAAGATCGTATACGAGCAAGATTACAGGCGCGTAAGGAACTTCTATTTGAAGTGTTGAAGAATGCAGAAGTCAATGTTTGAAGCAGTTCATATAATATTATATTGTATTTTGAAGATTCGACAAGTGCATAATTCAATGCCTAAGCAGGGCAGTGTAAAATTATTTGAATGTTTCATGCACTCCCGACAATTATACATGTTTATTAACTTTATAGTTTCTAAGTGAAAATATGTTATTATTATAAACCTTTATTTCCTTTCCATACAAACAATACAATAAAAATTAATAAAATATTTTATATAACAATGGACATGGTTGGACACAGGTCGCAGAATCTTCCACTCTTATACCCAATTTATTTGTTAATTACAACTGATTTGTTATGTACTTGAAATAAATTTGTAAATTTTTTTGTAAAAAATATTACACTAAATAAAATATTTTTTTTAGTTTTAAATTCTGTTAAATTATTTAAACCAACGTTTCGGCAGCATAAACTGCTGTCTTCTTCAGAGTATTGAAAATACCACGAAAATATTTGTAGTAATTTGATAGTTGCAAGGTATGAGCCTCTACAAAGAGACCTACAGCCTATAGAGGATTCCGAACCACTCGGATACAACGGTATTTTATTTTTTGTTACAGGTTTGTCGTCACTGGGATATGAATCTTACACCGAGAGAAAAGTGTTGTTATGGTAAATATATTTATAATAACTGCTATTATATTTTATATTTAAAAAAGGGACAAATACACAAGATATATGAATGAAATATATGAAGATATTAAAAGGTTTAGAATATTTTGTAGTAAGAGCAAATATCTACTATACTAATTTTAAAAATATATGTATATTCAAGTTTAACATAATATATTATCACCGGTAATATACGAGTTATTATCTATAATTATTTAATTATATTAAATATTATTATATCGTATAATACAATTTAATACACAGAATATTTACTACACACAAAAAATACATTAGGGTCAAAATTACAGGATATTTATAATGACAAACTAATATGTTATTATAAATATGCTGTAATTTTGACCCTAAGATACTTGTTTATTTGCAGTAAATATTCTGTGCATTAAATTGTACTACACGGTATAATAAAATTTTGAAGCAGGTGTAAGGTATGCACGGTGCATTAAAATGCGGAAAACAGGAGTTGAACGTGGGATTAAAAAAATGCGTATATTAGCTCTTATTGAAACTTTAGAGCAAAACTGTAAAAATAAAATGTTCTTTAGAATTAATTTTTTCATTTAATAAATTTCAAATTCCATAAAAAATAATTCTAAATAACTTTTCATTCTTGCTCTTTTGCTCTAAAACTTAGACGAAAGCCAATATTTGCATTTATTTCAAATTCCATGTTAAACTCCTTAGTTCCGCATTTCGGTGCACGGTACTATATAATTAAAAAACAACTTTTATAAGTAGAAAAATATTTATTTTCATAAGTAAACGTAACAAAAAACGTATAATAAACGAAACACATTAAGAATAAAATAATTTAAATTCTAAATAATAGACTAATGTGCAGAGAATTTCTTTCATTTGTGTATATAATATTTTCCATTGGGTTGTAATACTAGCAAAACAGGTAAATAATCCGTAAGTCATTTTGTTGTATACAAGCAAAGGTATCGTGAAATACTATTTCATATGCATCTATATGTTCTTCATATTTCACCGTTTCAAGTTTTAAATAAACAAAACAAATTTCGTCATCTTTATATAAAATATGTTTAATAATCCCAAATGAAGGCATATCATGGCTATTTACAGTTATACTGTAACCAATTTTATATTCAGTTCCATATACTTCTACACATTTTGTTTTATATACATTTGTATAAAATTTTTCATTTAAAGTGGAAAAAAAATCTAAATCTTTTAAATTGCATACGTATTCTGATAATCCAGATTTAAAATTATTTTGCAAACCATTGCCTGCTACTAATCTATTACAAAATACTAATTGTTGTTTTAATGCTAAGGTATAAGAAATGTTAATACGAGAAGCTACACTATTGGATGCCAGTTTCAAACTTCTGTGCTTTGCTTCGAAACGCATACACCAGATTGAAACTAATGGTCCGATTTTCTTCATTATGAATGAATAATGTGTCATGTGGTGATGTTTAGGTTTTAAATTTTTATTAAATAAACTTATAAATAGTTCATGATGCTCTATTATTAGTGTATTTAACAACTCGCATTCTTCTGGATTTACAAATTTTGACATTACAATATTTAATATTTCTTTTAATTTTAAAATTAAGTGCCAATATTCATTAAATTCCGGAACAAGAAAGCCAAAAATTAATCCACAGTAATTCATAAAACAAAGCATTTGCGAAGCAGACATTCGTATATTGTTTTTTTTTAAATTGTCAACTGTTATTGAGGGAGGCCTATTTTTGGATTGAAAACCATAATCAAAATTTTCTATTAAATTATTAAGTGAATTAAGTGAAAAATACTTTTCAATATATACAAATCTATATAAAACTAATCCTAATTCAAAATTACAGATCCCTTCTAGTAAGTCATGCATAATGTCTACAGAAAAATTTTTAGTTACATGAAAAGATGGAATGGCATTCCATATGCAGTCTTCTACTACTCCTGTTATAGACATATTATTAGTGATAACATCTAAATTATAATTGTTTGTAGTTCTCAATAATAAATTATTTTGATAACACAGAACGGCAGCGTCTTTCTTAGAAACCTTACAAAATCTGCATGGATAATTTGCAGAAAAGCTTTGACTAAAACCTAATACTTCATGCAATCCAAGATTATCGCCTACTATTAAAGCAAGAACAAAGTGAACAGTGTAAACATTCTCAGCAACAGTTATTTTAATGCCATTTGTTTCCAGGTAAATAAGTTCTTCTTGTAATTTAGAAAAAGTTGTTTTATTCCCAAATTCTTTTCTGTCTAAACCATGAAATAAAGATGCTAAAAATATGTTATCCAATGAAGATTGATATTCTGGAGGCAAAACTGGTATGGAGATATACACTGCCCCTAATTTATGTACACCTGCGCATGATCCTAGTGGATTTCCTATTTCAACTTCATCAAAATATAATAATAAAGGGATTACATAAGACGTATTAAATGTTTTCGTTTTATTAGCCCAAAATTCTGTTTGGATAATATTGCTTAAAATACTTTTGTCCGCCATTAAATCTTCCATGTAACTCACAATTTTGTTAAAGACATTAGGAATTTCAAGGAACTTTTTAAATACTATTCTTAAAGGTATAAATTGAGCTTTTATAAATTTTTGACTTAATAAAATAGATGAATTTTGCTCCATTCGAGTACCAATTATATATTGTATAGGTTTTATTAAATATCCTGCATCTTCTAAATATTTAAAACGAAGATATTCAGAATCCAAATATCTGAACATATTTTCAAAATGACTTACCAAATTTTGGAAAATATTTTTATGTTTGTTTTCGGAAACACATTGACAATTGCAAGCAATATTTTCAATGTTGTTATTTAAATATCTACCTATTTCTGATATTAAGTTATCAAACTCTGTAACCACATTTTGTATTAAATTTCTGGGATATATATCTTTCGCGTATAAAGTACAAAGCAAGGTGCAAACTTGTTTTTTAATAAATTTTGGAATATCAATTTCGACTTTATTATCAATACTTGTCTCATCCAATTCAAATTTACTATTGCAAAATTCCGAAAAATGATCAGAACTATCTGAAACATTTTCATCATTTCTTTTACAAATATTATTTCTATTTAACACGGATCTATCACTATAAACATGTTTACGTATGTGTTTCCGAAAAGAATTTAGACGCGAAAATTCACGTTGGCAAAAATCTTCTGCACATTTGTATAAACTGTACTCCTTTAGATTGTGCTTTTTCCGATAATGACATATCAGGATTCTAGGAGTTACAGCACTATATTTACAAATGTAACAAATTGGCATATTAATCACTATTTTGTAATTCTTTAGTCAACGTTGCGACAGCTGGGTAATCTATATCCCAATCTGATTTAATATTATAAATTTCTTGTTGGACATACGTCCACACGTGCTTGCATTCCGAAGGATAATGTGTTTTTAAAGCGAAGAAAATTTTAAAACATACGTCTACAGCTGCTAATGGTGAAGGAATGTTGTAGAATATTTTATTTACAGCTACGTAACAGTTTTGGATATCACTTAAATTTCCAACAATGATAACAAATGGTTGAAGAGTAAGTCCACCATCCATAAGTTTCTTCTCGCGAGTTTCTATTTTAATTTGTATTTCACCTGGAGTCTGGAAACAAGTACATTAGTTAAAAAAAAACATCGTTCTGTAGTGTATCTATAAAATCATTATTTATTTTTATCAAGTAAATGTAAATCTAACGAAATTTGTTTAATAACATGTATAGAAATTAAAAAAGTTATATCTTGTAAGCTCATCTATTTGAGTGTTGAATAATTTGAACTTGAAAAAAAATATGGATGAATGCATGTCGAGCCACATTACATTTAACAAAAATTACAGCTTTACATTCTGTCGAATGTCAATTTCCTTCAAAACTATTATTCTGGACTTTATGGATCTTTTGCAAATATAAAAACTTGTCATTACCTGTATGTGTAAGAGAAAACTGTTTTGCATTTCTAATTTTGAAGGTCGAAAACATTTTCCTTTCGTTGTTCTAA
Source organism: Stenolophus ochropezus (assembly GCA_035578165.1). Lineage (NCBI taxonomy): Eukaryota > Metazoa > Arthropoda > Insecta > Coleoptera > Carabidae > Stenolophus > Stenolophus ochropezus. The sequence continues at coordinate 25,151,957 of JAQOWZ010000017.1, forward strand.
CAGTGTAAGGTTCAAATAAGTTAGGTAAAATTTTAATTGCCAATATGATGGTATCTAGACAATAAATGTAAATATATAAATAAAGGTAAATTTATAATTTCTTCACAACTTACCATTTGTTTCTCTTTCTATCTGTAAATGTCTTTTCTCCGCTAATTTTAGTATTTTTTCAGCCAACATTGGCCACTTTTCGAATAATAAATTTTCCTTTCCAGGATATTCATTATTAAAATCATCTAATAACTAATATAAAATATAAAATTAATGTTTTAGTAAGTAGGTATACAAGATGTAAGTAGAATGTATATTATTATTTATATACTTACAAATTTATATCCATCAGAAATTTTTAATATTGGAAATAAATTTAAATATTCGTGTGGATCTTTCTTATTCAATTCTTCTTGCCTTTTAGAATAAGTCACCTGAAAACTATTTCTTGTTTCTGACGTTAACTCTGTACAATGTTTTAATATATTCATATGTTTCTCTATATCTTGTTCTTTCTCAGGTAATGTTGTATCTAGAAGTTTAAAAATATGAATATATATATATATATATATATATATATATATATATATATATAAATATATATTAAATATTTATAGAAGTAAAATACCATCATCGTTATCATGTGAAATATCTTGTACCCATTTTTCTGTTAAAGACCTTTTTCTATTATTTATATACCGAGACCAAAGTTTTCCTTTGCTCAAAATTTTTGGTGCGGTTTTTGTTTTTTGCTTATAGGGTATAAAATAAGTTTTTGCATTTTCTGTGGGGAAAGTTTTTACAATTTCTTCACTAACTTGTAAAAATGTTTGAGTTGAAATCCTGCAATTGTAAAAATTGGTTATTTAAATTAAATTAAAGGTTATTGTTTTTAATTAAAAATATTTACCGGCCAGTCGCACTCTCATTCAACAAATAATCAATTATTATTTTGGTTAGTACTTGTCGACATTTACAATCGAATTGCTTCCTGTTAAGGAGTTGTTTTCCCTCAATACTTTTTAATAATAAATCACGAAGACCCTAAAAGTAAGAAAATTGTTAAAAATGTAAATATTTAAACGTGTAAATTCGTACTTACATTCGGGAAAACACTCCTTTTGTTGGATTCATCAGTACCTAGAAATATTAAACACCAATAAAACATTCTAACTTATGTAAATATTATTTCTTACACAGCAGTTCTTCATTATTGCTGCTGAAGGGGTCTTCACAATTTTTATTTATTATAATTACATTTTCTTGATCTATATTCTGTTCATCAATGTTTTGCTGGTATTGATTTTGTGCATCATTAAAAAATGGAATTACTTCATTAGCAGTATTTTGGTTTAGGAATACTAAATCAAAATTTGTTGGCGTAATTTCGCCAGGATGACATGTAACAGTACTCGAAGAATTTGACGTAGAAACGGTAGAAACATCGAGAATTGAATCTTTACTCTGAAATGTGTAACAAACTTATTATATTATAGTAAAACAGGAATCTTTATATTGTTCAAAAACAGAATGTAAAGAATTAATTTTCAAAATTGTATTACTATTTAACTTCCGGAAAACTGTACTTGGTGTAAAAATTATACAGTTACAACAAAATTTATTTAATTCTTTTCAAAAAGTAATATAATAATTATAAATTTACCTGTTCTTTCATAAAATATTCATATTTTTTTTTGAATTTCAAAAATTTTCCTAAACTTGGTATCAATGTTTTTATTGCTAATTCATCAAGTAAGAGGAATGCTTCTTCGTCTATGTCAGCATCTATATAACAATATTAACCAGGGTTGTGGTAGTATAAATCGTCCAACTTCAGTCCACTCCTTAACTATTATAATCCTTCGATTCCAACTCCAGCTACTTATGTTCGGTCAATATTATAAAACTCAGTAAACAGAAATATTTACATATCATGTAGGTAAATATTTTAATAAACAAAAACTTTTTATCTTATTGTAACAGACAAATAATTTATATTAATTTTGAAATAAATCATTTTTAATTTGTTACTAAATATTGCAAAAAAAATTATCTTGAAATTTTTTGGAATACAAATGTTCTTGACCTTCTCAAGTAGTTGATATATTTTTCCGATTCTTTCAACTTAAAAACACGTCAAACTCCGATTTCCAGACGACACTTAAGGCTAAGAATTCACAACCCTGATTTTAACCTACCTATATATTTTTGTAATTAACATATATGGTTACTTACCAGCAAAACTTTGACATAAATCTTCAAAGCCCCACAATTTTAAAGTATTTATTACAAACTCGTCACTCATTTTTGTTTGAAGCACAGACACTGTTTTAACTTTTACTTAGAATCACATAAGTAATACCTAACAGCAAACGCAGTCAAAATGGACTCAGTGTTCTTCCCCGAACCAGCTTAATACCAACTTGAAATTTGCTGGCCGTAATACGCAGTATTTTAAATTTTAATATACCGGATATTTAATTCTAATACATAATATGCAATGAAATATCTCTATATATTTAAATATATTTCTCAAATATACTTATATTTATTCTTAATATACTGTTCTTAAACATAAATATATATCGTTTAAATATATACGAATCTTAATAGTAAATATATTTTTATAATACACATACATATACGTTTCTTATTATTTAATATTTATACATTTAAATTTAAAATTCTGATATACAATATACAATTTTAAATATACTCTTTTCTCAGTGTAGATCTCACACTCTGTTCAATGAGTCGAAGTGTGCTAACTAAGAATCCCACCATATTTATAATGCATAAAGCCACCAATAAATCTAGATCTAGTTTCAATAAATTTAAAATTATTAAAGCATTTACAAATGTTTCAAATATAATTTTTAAACTGATAGATAAATATAAAATCCTTAAAGTTATTAAATTTTGTTTGTTATATTGAGGGCATAATGTAAATTTGATCTGCATGAATTTAAAATAAGCGCGCGTTGTTATTTAAACTTTGGTCATCCCTCAACCTTTACTCTATTAACGAAATACCGAACTAACTAAAATTGCTACAGGGAACTGTTTTACTTATTGCCATCTCGCGGATTGCGGCGTAACCCTATTCTGTATTCAATCTTTTTTGTCCGATATACAATTTTGACGTAAGACATAATTCAACATGTATTATTTCTAACCCTTCCTTATTTTACATCATTTTGAGTATATTAAAGTTTTAGACAAAATAATTTGTCATATGTACTGTATATAACCCAACAATGATTGTATATTTGCGCAATTATAACAAATATAGCGTTTAAATTAATGAAATATAAGAGAACATTTTGTCTCGAACGGCGCCTCATAACTTTTGAACTTAAATATCTAATGTTTACAAATTTAAATCTATTTTTATCAATAAAGAACAAAGATTTTGAATTTTTTAGAAAAGACAAGCAGAAATACCATCTTTAGAAAAACAAAGTTTCTTTAAATTACATATTTATTTATACTGATTTGAATTTCATTTATTATGATTTTATATCAAATTATCAATTTAAACAATAAAACTTGTTCTTATCTGTAAAAATAAAAACTTCTTTTATATCAACGCGGTTTGAACCTCCGATATTTAAAAGCTCCACACAACTTATATGGAAATGTCATCTTTTTAAAAATTTATATATTGATTTTAATAAAAACATTTATTTTTAACATTAACAACTTAGGTCAAATTTACCAACAATGTAGAATGTAGCGGCAAAACTTGCATAGACTTCATATTGAAATCATCACAACATAAATAAATGTATTTGACTGTTATTTTTACCTAAAAAATGATTACAGTCATAATAATTGAAATAATCAACGAAAAATATGACTGAATTTATCTCGAAATTTATTGTAATCAAAGAAATTATTTGTATTCTTTTTAAGGGTTTTTTTCCAGAATAATAATAAATTAAAATAATATATCTTTTATAATAATCAATTTAAATTATTGGTACATAAAAACGTTGAGTACAATAAATGATTTTCATACATGATGTCAGGGGTGTAGTACTAAAAAAAAAGTGTCAGGGCGTTTTCGTTAGACAAAAAAGTGTTCAAAATCTTTAAATATTTGTTTGATTATTCAGAATGCTTCATTTTCAATTTTCAGTGATTATTCTATACAAGTCATTTTCATCATTTTGTTGATATGAAAAATATTGGGTCGTATCCCAAGCTCACTTTTATAATAAAAATGCTTTTAGGAGGTCGAATTTTACATCTTTTAATAAAACACTCATAAAAGTGGGCTCGAAATACGAATGTTTGAACTTTTGCCATTCGTGAAATACTTATGCACATATATAACTCGAACTACATTCCAACGACTAGTTTTTAAGCAATCATGAGGCAAAACCAACATACGGTAACGTTATTTTATAACGTTATTAAAAATATTAATTCGTTATAACTTAAAAAAAATCAAGAACATATCGTTATATAACGGTACAGTAACGGTATTTTTATTTCTTTATTACAACGTTAAAATAACTATTTTTGCTAAAATTTGTAATAAAAATATTTCAAAAAAAATTAAACTATAAAAATATATTTAAAATATCAATGCCTTATTCTGTAAATGGTAATTACCTGCTATAAGACAAACATTACTAATTACCTGATAAACATAACAAGCATACGTGCAGTCGTATTGGCAGTAAGATATTAGAAGTTTTGTGATTGGTGTAGTTAAAATTGTCTTCAAACGCTACAAGTGACATATGTATGTACAGTGGCTCACAGAATTATTCGTACACCTAAGTTTTCTATTTAAAAAGTGATAAATAGAGTACTTTTAAAAATAATATTGATATATTACTGACGGGATCATATTCTCTCATATTCCAGTAATAAAATGCAATAGCCAATTATGAAAAAAAAAAATATTTTTCTTATGTAAATTAAATAAAAACAAAATGCATACAAAAAACAGGTACACAAAATTATTCGTACACTTATGAAATCTTACATATAACGAGTCAATATTAATAGTTATAAATATAAAACATCTGTGATTACATAATTATCATTTGTTTGAGTATTTTGTAAAATTTCTTTTCAAAAATGGGTCTCAAAAACAAGAAATTACGGTAGTTGAAAGACGAATCTATGTGAAATGACTTTGCCAGTGTAAATCTTTAAGGGAGATTGTCAAAATTGTAAATAATGAGGAGTAGTTGAAAAATATTTGCCGTGGGGACCGTAAGAAAATTTTTAATCAGCAGAATGAACGATTTATTGAGCATTAAATGAAATTAAATACTAAAAACTCCTGAATAAATTAACAAAAAATATATCTGAAATTTTTGGAGGATATATTGAAACATAGTCTATTCGAAGAACTCTAAGAAATTTTGATTTTAATGGCCATATAGTCATAAGGAGCTCCTACATATCCCCAAACTAATATGATCCTGCCGCCGTGTTTCATTGTACTACATAAATTGCATTTATTAAGCTCAGAATTTGGATTTCTCCAATCAAAAGATTTGCCATTCCACTCAAATCCGCAAAATTACCAATTTCCAAAAAACAATCCGTGTTAATGAACTATTTCCAAATGCGAGTCTCTTTATTTTATTTTGTTTGGAATTATAGGGCCCACTTTTTACTATAAGACCATTAGAACCAAAATTTCTTAAAGTTTTTTGAATAGTCTATGTTCCAATAGACCCTTACAAAATTTAGTTATTCTTAATATTAATTTATTCAGGGGATTTTTAGGATTTGATTTCACTTAACGCTCAATATATAGTTTATTCTGCTGACTTAAAAATAATTTAAGGCCTCCACGGTGAAAATTTTCCTACTGGTTCTCATTTTTATATTTACTTATATGGTTCTTAACATTTAGTGCGATCTTTGTTTAATTTTGTCAACCTCCCTTTAAGATTTACACTGGCAAAGTAATTTCAAGCAGATTAGCCTTTCAACTACCATAATTTCTTATTTTTGTGAACTATTTTTTAAAAAATCTTATACAAAATACTCAGACAAATGATAATTATGCAATCACAGATGTTTCATGTTTATAAATATAAATATAGACTCGTTATATGTAAGATTTCATAAGTGTACGAATAATTTTGTGTACCTAGTTCTTGTACACATTTTGTTTTTATTTAATTAACATAAGAAAAATAATATTTTTTTCATAATTGGCTATTGCATTTTGTTTCTGGAAAATAAGAGAATCTGATCCCGTCAATAATACATCAATATTTTTTTGAAAGTACTCCATTTTTCACTTTTTAAATATAAAACTTAGGTGTACGAATAATTTTGTGAGCCACTGTATATGTGTTTATAAAAAATAGGTATTATGAAAAATATTAAAATATCACTAAATTAGGAATTTATATTCTCTCAACTGTAAATAACGTTATAATGTATCGTCATTTATTACATTACGGTTACATAACGTTATTTTGTTATTGTTACGTTATTAACAATAAATGAACAAATGAAACGTTATTTTATGGGGAAATTTATTAGTGATTATGTCACACTTGTCATTTTCATCCAATCAGAATGTTTCATTTGATGGCCATTGGTAGTTTTCAGTGAAGAAATTTGATAAAACCACAGTATCGTAGTCAGGGTTACATTTTGTTGATATCAAATATTTTATGTTTGAACAGTTTGTCATTCGTGGAATAATCAAGGAAATATAATTCGAGCAATGTATTTAATAAGTAAAATTTTCTCATAATTCCTGCGAAGTAACGACAACTCGGGTCAAAAATGACTCTTAAATCACTTCAGCTTCGCTGTCGTGATCTAAATGTCATTTTTGACACTCGTTTGTCTATTACTACGCAACAACTATTCGTAAATTTTTCCAATAAATTCATAGCTCTTATTATATTACTTATGATAAAATTTCGTTACCCCAATAAATTTCTGGATTTATGTACGTTCGACGGTGTTTCCGCGAGGCTTTAACAGGGAGGACCGAGACAACTGTTACATTCGTTGGTGGCGGAAATAAACGATCACCAACCAAAAACATTGTATTTATTTTTTATTTGAATCAAATTTATTAGATACTGAATTAAAAGCGCCGCCCTGGCACTTTTAAAAAATACCTGGGCGGCGCCCAGATTTACCCTGGCACCCAGTGCCGGATTAACTTTGAATGCGCCCCTAGGCACAAAAAATTCTGATGTCCAATAAAACAAAAAAAAAAAATAATTAAATAAATTAAAAAATCATAATTTTTAAATTAAATTCTCCTTCTTCAATTTTTTTTTGTTGCGAACTTTGAACTTTTAGTACCCAAATCCAGTGTGTTGCTTATATCATTGTTTATAAATTGCCAAATTTGTAAGTCCTTAGTGACTAATGGAATTTCATAAATAATTATTCGTCCTTTTTTACGATGAAAAAGAACTCTTGTTGTTAGTTGACAATATTAAAAATTCTAGAAGATATTTCTATGTTACGAAACATTACTATTAGTTTTTCTCTCTAATAAAACTTGAAATTTCAATTATATTTCGGACTTAGCCGGGTAATATTAAAAATATATTCACATTTACCTATCCTACGTATAAAATCATTAATTTTCTTTTAAAGTTATTCAAAAAGCCAAAATTATTTTCAATTTTACTATACGCACTCAAATCTATTTTTCGATTCTTTCAAATTTAATAAAAATAACCAAATAAATATTTTCCTTCCATGCAATAATCTTATAAATATTCTCAATGTGTATTAAATAAAATTTTGTAATGTCTCCAAAATTTTGAAGCGCCCCTTTACCTTGCAACGCCCCTAGGCAATTGCCTAGTTTGCCTAGTGGATAATCCGGCCCTGCTGGCACCACTACACCTCTGCATGATGTGAAATAAATATTCTGTTTGTAGAAACCTAGATCATTTTTAACTTATAATCAATAAGTTGATTTGAGTGTTATTTTTACCTAAAGACTTGGTACGAAGGTACGATCAAAATAATTGAAATAATCAACGAAAAATATGACTGAATTTACTGTAATCAAAAATAAGATTTCATTACTTTTAGAAGTTTTTTCCAGAACAATAGGAAATTAAAGTAGTATTGCTTTTGTAATAATCAAATGCAATTATTGGTATAAAAAAACTTTGATTACAATAAATGATTTTGATGCATTATGTGAAATAAACATTCGTTTGTAGAAAATTAGATCATTTCTAGTTTATAATCAATAAGGTTATTTGAGTGAAATTTGTACCTAAACAGTTGTAACCATCAAAATACATAATTGAAATAATCTACGAAAATATGATTGAATATATTGTAATCAAATATACGATTTCATTACTTTTAGAAGTTTTTTCCAGAATAATAAAAAAATAAAATATTATTGCCTTTATAATAACCAAATGCAATTATTGCTATAAGATAATTTTGATTACAATAAATAATTTTATCTACAACTATTGAAATATGGGTACATTATAAGTGTGATACTACATATAATATACTACTCATATTACACAAGTTTAATATGAAATGTTATATTACACGCTACACTTTTCTGTAATAAATAGAGCATATAATTTAACACATAACATTTTAATAAACAGTTAATTTATTAATAATATATTTTTTATTATAAATATCAATATAAATTATTATAAAAGTATAATAAATACAATTTGAATAGTTATTTTGACATTTAAATGCTACTGTGGCGCCATCTGTTACGCTATATATGAACTACTCACACTTAACTGAATATTTAACAAATAATATCAGATTTTTTATATGGCTTTTGGTTGTAGATAAAGTATAGTATTTGACTCGCATAATATGGCTACATTACACTCGGATGATTAAATATACTCGCTACCGCTCGTATTTTTAATTACATCCTCGTTTAATATAGCCTACATATTATGCTTGTTAAATAATATACTATTAATACATGATGTAGTGTAAATAAACTGTTTGTAGAAATTTAGATCATTTTTAATTTATTATCAATAAGTTAATTTGAGTGTTATTTTTATCTAATGAATTTTTATGATCAAAATGAATAAAATAATAAACGAAATATGACTGAATTTATTATAATCTAAGATATAATTTGATTATTTTTACGAGCTTTTTCCACAATAATAAAAAAATTAATATTTTATTGAAATTGCAATAATAAACTGCTACTATTGGTACAACAAAATTTTGATTACCAGGTGACTTTGATACATGATTTCGAATTAGGTTTGTATAAATTTACTTACAATTGTTACAATCAAAATAGTTCAGATAATTAATAAAAATATGATACAATTTGTTGCACATATGAATCGATTTATTTAAAGTATACAAGATGAGTCATCGAAACGCACGTCTTCGATATCTCCTTTATTGTTATAAATACAGCATAAATTTATTAACAGAATTTATTCGTTCACTCAAGGAGCTTAACGTAAAATTATTTTCACATATACAAGGTGTTGCATTACGGCTCGGCGAGAGTTGTTCGGCTTTTTTATGTTCTCAATATTTAAAAAAAAATATAAATATACAAGATGTTCAATAAAGCGAATCAAATTTACTCTATTTCAAATAACTATAACTCGACAATTTCAAATGGAACAACCTATATTTTAAATTTGAGTTCGACGTCTTTTTGTATTATCTTCATATTATGTTATTAAGGGTATCCTATACCAAAACCAAAAATTTTGGAGACAACACTTTGCAAGGCGCAACAAAGTAAAAAGATGAAAATTTGGTTTGATATAAAATTTGCGTGGAAAATATAATTATTATATTCACTATTTCGCAATATAATGCAACAGAAAATTTATACCCGTATATATTTAAATATTCTATTTGAAGTAAGTATTTATATATACAGGGTGGAAATGAATAAATAAAGCTTTTTCCCCAAGCTCCCTAGCAATAATTGATAATATTATATCATTTCTTAAAATGAAATTTATATGCGTTTATTGAAAAATTTTATGTATTCATTTTTTTATTCGTTCCGTTATTTTGTATGTTTAGGTATTTAAAAACTATATATTAGTGTCACTACAATTGAAAAATATTTATAATTTATTATTTTCATACCCAGTGACATACGGGATACATGGGTACGTTCTTGTAATAAAGCTAGATTTCAAATAAGCAAAAAAAAACGCAAGAGTACAAGAATTGAAGAAAATCTCGTCTTGCATTCTTTGCAAGATTGATGCAAGACCAAGAAAAATATAAGACTCTCGTGAAACACTAAGTGTGGGCTCTTGGATGAGGGGATTATTTTATAATTTTAACTGAACATGTCAGAAAAATGCGAGATAAAAAATCTGACTTGTACGCCTATTAAATTATACACATTTTTTGCTGCAATGTTTTAAAAAAATATTCAATTTGAAAGTGAGATCATTCTAAAGTAAGTCGTTTTAATTCATGCGAAAAATTTAAAAAATTGCAATAAAAAAATAGTGGTACACAATTAGATGTTATAGCAATCCCCCCACATACAAAATTTTAACATTCTATGATGAATCGTTTTTGAGTTATGCAAAAAAATAAAAAAAAAACTCTTCGAGAAAAGTACCCTCTTGGCACTGCTATTTGCATTAAAAAAGGAAGGTGCACAACTAGATGTTATAGCAATCCCATATACAAAATTTGAATATTGTACGGCTAATCATTTTTAGTTATGCGAGATACGTACAGATGTAACGCCGAAACTAGTCAAAATGGATTCAGAGATGGTTAAAACGTATATTTCCGTTTAAATATTTAATACATTAATGAGTAATACGGTAATACAGTATTCATATAATCAGACAGAAATGAAAATATCAAAAAATCTTAATGGCTATCTGGTTTGCGCCTACACATAATACTAATGAAGCTAATGATAATATCTTCATAACTTATTTGTCTTAAAATATAATTTAACGTTGAGCCTATTTTCTAACATGGAGGTTCGAAGTTATCAGCTATCAGCTTTCCTATCCACTGAAGAGTTCAAATGAATAGTAACTGAGTCGAATGTCGACGACTTCTATGTAAGAACCAGAAATCAATTATTCACGTTTGTTTTATATGTGAATCACCCTTCCTATGGCCATCTGGTCGCTGACGGTGTAGTCATTTGTCATTGTGTATTTTTATGTTGTCATTTTCTAAAATATTTATGCGTTTTTCCGAATTTACAGGAGTAGAAAAAGTATAGTATTACAATCGAGTTTATGTTCATTATTCACTTAAATGATTTTCAACGCAAACTGGGTCTTCACGAATAATGTCTATAAGTATCCCTTTTCCGAGTGTTGTTGAAAATCATGTGAAACCATGTATTTATTAATTTATTTACTGTAGGGTATCTTATTTCTTTAAATTTATGAATTTTAATTATTTTGCATTAAGTACCTTTTACAAAACATAGAAATAATTTTGTAAGTATTACCATAAAAAACAGAAAGCGTATAAAAAAGTCCTAAGTCGAAATCGAAATGAGAACCTTTGGTTCTATAGGCCGTCACTCTAAACGTCTAAACTCATAACCACGATTTGATAGGAGTCATGTTGCGTGTAGAACAATAAAAATATGAGGCAAAAATTTTTAAATTATTTTTTCAATTTTTATTCAATTATGTTATCAAAATGAATTAATGTACTATTGTCCTGTACAATATTGTGACTTAGTTGTTAGCCGGGCAGTTTTTATATTTACCAGAAACTGTTTCCCACGTTAAATGCCTCTGACAACAATTTTTAAAAAACACGGTGTAATGACGTATTGTTAATAATAAAAATCTAATTCTATAGTCTTTACGTCACTGGACTCCAAAAGATAATGACCTTAGTTTTAAGTAAACAAAGATTGTCAATGTATCAGTGTACATTTATGAACGAAATCATTGCGATATTTTGAAGTTTATGTAAATATTTAAGTGCTATAATATAATATTAAACGGGTATTCGTCGTGTAAAACAAGTATTATATATAAAAAATATATACTTTGCCTCACTTATTTTAAAAAGTTTCAATTACACACATATTAGAGTATAATCTAGAGATCTAAGTAAAATATGATCCTCCTGTTAAGTAAAGTTAAACACTTTTAAAAATCATACTACATTTATAATATTGTGAAAAAGATTCATATCTATACGTTATGACAAGAGACCTGACATATTGGTTTACATGTTTTACTTCATTATACGTACGGAACTAATAAATGATATCTATACGTTTGCTTTCAATAAAAACCCAAATACGAAATTTTATTTTGCATATAATTTAATATTTCGATTTTTACCGTATCAAAATTTATTATCCTTATAATTACATAAAAACCATAACCACCCAATTTACATAAAAATGCCCATTATTAATTAATAATATAGAAGTACATTATTAAGATATATGTAAAAATCAAATAACAATATATCTTCTTTATTTTTTACATTATATTGGTAGGTTAATAAGCGTAAGTACGCTAAGTCGTGATACAATTAATCAAATGATTAAGCCAATGTTATGCTCGTTATGAGCTGCAAAAACTGCAGCACGTGACTTTGTGAGACGAGATGAGACGAGATTTTTATTTTTGTCGTATCGTCTCAATTTAAATGTAAAATATTTTATTTCGTCTCGAATATTATTATCCCGTCTCGGTCTCGAATCTCCCCGAGATTTCTCGAATTTTGTAGGCTTAATACGCACGCTATCTGTACACAGTGTTTCCGTACCTAAGGAAATTTCCCTAGATCTAGGGAAACAACATTCTTTTATGAAATTAGGAAGAAAATATATATTTATTATTATTAGTATAATATAACTATGTAAGTACAATATAATTATCTGCACCACATTCATTTTGTCTTTGCATAACAGATAGTTATATAAAAACGCACTAAAATGATGAAAATTCAGTTTTCTGATTTTGTTTTTTTAAAGGTACAATATTACTATTGTTAGATGGCGTATGGAATTTTTAGATTATCAATTTAGATCTGTGCATAGTTGATGGTTTTTAGTAACTTATTTCGTATGTTATCTAGTCTTATAGAGACATTAGCTAGCTAGCTAGCTATATTTTTAATTTTAAAATCTACCTTGTGAATTAAATCATAAAAGATATCACATTTATGACGTTTGAAGAAAAATAATTTTAAAACTTCGAGAAATTTCGACAAAATTATTGAAGTAATATGAAGAAATAATCAGACAGGCAGTCAATTGTTAAAATTATTTCAAAGCCGACGTTTCGATTTCACTGAAATCTTCTTCAGGGCGAGAAATGGTCTTAAAATAACATTGGTTTGATGACCATTTCCCGAATCACTAACTGCAGCTCATAAGCAAATATCTGGCGCAATTCACGCTTACTTCATATTTGTTAAAATTGATTATCATACAACGAAAGAACACGAATATTTACAAATGCACCTTATATTAATTTTGATATTAAAGCACAGAATAGTTACACACAGAAGCGACACTCCGTGTCGGTACCTTTCATGTCCCCTAGTCAGGTCTATGACCTTGAAGCATTGTGTAGACCTATAAATTTGTGCTCTTCCCCTATCTCTCTCTCAGATGTGAGGAAACTTTCCGATTTTAAACAATGGGCCCTTTAAATTTGTGCACCTTCTCCATTCTCTAATTTTCGCTTCTGTCTTACTGTCGCTTCTGTATAAACCTATTCTGTGATTAAAGTTTAAATATATGTTTCAAGATAAATGTAGTTATTCAATTATAAGAATTAGTTTTCCAAACTTTCTTAGCAGGAAAATTGGTAGTTGAACAGCAAGGTCGTTCAAAGCCTGAAATAAACAAAGAATTTAATAAAAACATATTTAAGAAACAACTGGATTTGTGGTTGTATCGAAAAGAATGCTTTGTATTGTTTTCCGTGTTTGCTGTTTACGTACGATCGCGATGAAAAAATATGAACTGAAACTAAGATGTGAGATTTATTGCATTTGACTGCGAAAATAAAAAAATTCGAAATTTATTGCCACAAGATTACAGTGAAAAATTAATAGACACAATACATTTTTATTTTATTCTTATTCTTTTTTTATTCTGCGAAATGTTAGCGTAAAGCGGGAATTTGTGAAATATTTATAATAATAATATATTTATTAATCATGTTATGCATACATTGCATTTATTTGTAAATATATCCCACCCAAGAGGAGTCTTCTAACGGTAAAAAAAGTAGCTAAACATTGAAGAGAACTCCAAAAATTTCTCAACAGTATAGAAACTGTTTTAGAAGTGGTGTTTTAATTTGTTTTTAAATAATTTTAAATCTGTTTTTTATGTTTTGTTTCTTGTGAAGATTTATATGTGTAGAATTTCTTGCTTATATTATAGCTAATCTATATTTCTTTGCTCTAAGTTTTTCATTGTCACGTGTTTGATAATTGTGGACATCACGACCCTCTGTCATTGTTATTCTAATTTTTATGTGTTTCAACTAAATTATCATAAACGTAACAACATGGTAGTTGCAGAATAGATTGTACGGCTGCGTATACACATGTACAAATTCCTAATAGAAAACCGTCGCGTTAACTTACCCGCCTACAGTGTGGACAGTACATCGTATCAGAACATCGTTCCACCTGTTGTCGGTTTTCTAGCGTGGCGTCGCCTCAAAGAAATGTTATGTGAGCATGTTGCATCCCTTGTTTACCAGTGTGAACGTGTGCAGGTCCTGCAGTATGTGTTAACAATAATAGAACGGAAAAGTTAGACTATTTGTTAAATTGTTACGGATCTGAATTCTGTTACGATATTTTATGTGTGTACCCAGCTTAATAGCTACATGTGCCTGCAGTGTTCACGAACGCTCTTTTTGTTTATATATCAAATGACTTAATTTTGCATTCGAAAGACTTTAATTGCGTTGGCAACCGATATATAAGAAGGCTATGAAACAGCCCAAAATAAATACTAGTTAAGAATTTTGTATCTAAATAGTGAGACAATATTCGGAACAGAAATATTAACGAGGATAATTTATCGCAAAGAAATTTATATGGCAAGTCCAATTTAATTTCTCGTCCATAAATAAACTTAATATTTTAACAACATTTTCCTGATTAAAGTTTCGTATTGCAGAGACAGTTAGTGACTGGGTTTATCTGATTTAATTTAATATTATTAACCGCGAACCGTCCCATCGCTTTACAGAGTACATGATCATTGATAAAAGACTATTGATACAACCATAAGATATTAATGTGTAATCGTCGGCGTATAAAATACATTTCTTTGAATGCATAAAGGTACAAAGATCGATTATGTAAATTATAAAGAGTACGGGACCCAACACTCGTGTTCGATATAACGAAGATTTGATGTACATCACAACGTTCACACATTATTTAAAATTTTGCAAATATGATTCAAATATATAAACAAATTCCTGCTTTACCACATTTTGCCAACTTGCCTAGAAATTTAATTTTCCTACGACCACCATGAAAAGTTGATATTTATGCTCTCTTTTGTCATCGTAAAGTTAATGATTACTGAGGAACGAGCAAAATAATACTTTTTCTACTCCTGCTTTGAAAATACAATTTTCTGGTTTGTTTTTCATGCTGAAAGTGACTCTTTCCAGCACTAATAAATGTTTGTTGCATTGTTGCTGCCATGGATACACATCATTTGCGCATCACAAATACAAAATTTGCAATAAATGTCAAATTATGTTAAAAAAATATTTTTTTTTTCCTTATTTTAGGAGTAGAAAAAATAGTGTATAACACGTGTTGAAAGTCCTTTGTCGAACACAATCGATTGCAACCTTCGCTTCGCTCAGGCTGCAACTTTCGTTTTGGTTCGACAAAGATAGACTTTCAGCACTTGATATACAAATAACTATTACGGCGCGTCTCCATAGCAACGAGCGGTAAAGTACTTAATTTGCTCGCTTAGATTATTTATTTACTCATATCGTCATGGTTACAGCAACACAAAACAGGAAAATGGTTAAGATTGAATTATTATTTTTTTATTTCGTTAATAAAGTCATAGAAAAAATTATGTGTGCATCTCTAGCATAAAGTATCTTCTATCTTCATTGCTCTAGCTCGATTGTAGCGCTCGCAATCTACGAGCACAAGTAACAAAGATTCACTTTACTTTATTACAAAAGTCAAAATCGTCCAGAAACTTTATACGGATGCCAACTTAAATATTTTAGCATTACATTCTGTAATTTTTTTTTAAGTTTATATTAATGGAAATGTAAAAGGTTAGTTAAAGCAACTATTTTTTATTTATTATTCATATTATACTGTTCTTGTATGATTATGAATAAGTTAATTATTGATAATTATTAATTTACATTCATTTTACTTTAGTTAGAACAAATGTCACTTTTTTTAATAAAACAAGTGAATTGTTTATATATCCATTTGAACCGAAAATATTTCTGAAATAAAAATGTAAGTAGTAATAATATTTCTTTAATAACTGTAAATTAATTAATTTTACTTGGGAAAAGTTTTTCACCAGCCCCATTGTTTAAGATCAATTACATCTATACTTTTACGTCACAGTAAATTAAAAAAATAATTATGGCTTAATAAAGAACAATTAAAAGTTGTAAATTCCAGTTACTGCTTTCAAATTTCATCAAGTTTCATAAAAAATAAAAAAAAAGTAATGGAGGATCCCATTCTTAACGATAAATATAATTTTTTTTTATAAAATTGAATAAGGACACTGAATTCACAATATACCGGTTACACAGATGAACAAAAACTAAAAACAAATCTTCAAATATCTACAAACTAACATTTAATGGAAAAAGTATTTATAGGTCGTCCAGAATTAATTTTGACAATTACTTTTATATCCTCATCACTGTCACTGTAAAAAAGTTAGAATTTTACTCAAGTATAGTTTCTTTTCAGTTTACATTGTATATTTATGAAAGTTTAAAATTGCTTGATACTATTTAAATAAACAAAAGATTTATTGAGGTTCCGAAGGAACGTAGTGGTATAGGTAGTTACATGATTGTTTCAAGCAATTTTCAGCTTTCATACACATATAATGTATATAAATACAAAAATTTTCACAGTGGCAACAATTACTATTTATACGGAGGATTTAAAAGCCATTGTCCAAATGAATTCTGGACGACCTATACATACATACGTACTTATATCTCTAATTTTTCATTTTAAACAATTCTAAAAATATTGTCAAGAACCCTATTGTGTATTAATTTTAAAAAGGTGCACGCGTTGTGGTCTGTAAATGCGAGATCTCGCAATAGAATTTCTGAGTTTTTTGCACCAATGATATATTTACTTAACAGAAATTCTAACCTAAAAATTTACCTAATCGTACAACACGAGTATAATATGAATATTAAATCAAAAATAGTTGTTTTAATTAACGTTTTACATTTTCAAAAAAATAAATTAAAAATTTTGACAGAATATAATTCTAAAGTTATGCCAACTTTTGCCGATCTAGGCCGGCAAACAGAAAACCAAATACAGTTCGATATTAAGAATATTATTTTAAAAACATTTTTCTAATAACAATATTCACAAATGTACCAAAAAAGAAATAGATAAGTACGAACGACACTTTTCTGTAGGTAGACTATCCCATTAATTAATATTACAGCATAGGGTAATATAAAGGTGTGCAACGAAATGCGGAACATAGGAATTTAACATGGGATTTCAGAAAATTGCTGATACTCTCTCTCCTGATAAATTTAGAGCAAAACTGCAAAAGTACAAAGTTGTTCAATTAATTTCTACGTCAGATAAGATCACAATTTTTGCAACTGTACGTCTGCAGTAAGAGATATATTAAATATAAAATGTAATATTTTATTAAAAAATAGACAGGCATGGAAATAAAAGAAAATATCTACCTGTCAGTTTAGAGAAATATCACTACTTATTTATGAGGTCTTGCACGGTTTTTTTTCTTTTATCTTTAATCGATAGAATAATGAAAAATATTAGACCCGTATTTTTTATTTTTCCCCAAATTAATCTTTAATAAAGAAAAACCTGGAATTAAAAATGATGTGCGTGAAAATGCGGCTGAATTACCCCACTTCCCCTCTTGTCTAGTGACGTATCAGGGTTCTTGTCTAACTTAAATTCGTTTCATACGTCAAATATAATGTTTTATCCAACACCGTGTAATTATAACGATATAAGTATGCTGTTTTTACATAAATAAAGTAGGTCATAAGTCACTAGTGAGCTAAATATATTAGCTCACTGTTTTTTGGTTCGTTTCCTAGTAACTAAGTTATAAAACCTTCTGTACACTATTTTGTTCCTAAATGTCATTTCGAAATTCCATCTGTCAAAAATCTTATATGTATTTTATATCAATGATTAAAATGTGTTGGATAAAATGTTGTATGGCACATGTGTGTTAATTACCTAAGTCACTTGAAAAAATACCACAATCGGCCTAACGGCCTCGTGCGCTAAACTTTTCCCACGTGAATTATCTGTAATGTAACACACTTATACCATAAATAACTATTAACTTCCAAACTGACAAATTGAATAATCAATCGTGTGCGAATATAGTGGCACACAAAAGCCTTACAACGCACTGTCCACTTTACCAACTATCAAACAAGCAACCATGCCCCGTCCATGCGTGGATAACTTCATCCCAAATAAAAATTATATTTCAAGAAATAAAATTGTGTTATATTATTACATGTAATAAATATTTTTTAGGCGGCTGGTACACAAATTGTTGTTTTTTGTTTCTGCTGGCAACCTTAAAGTATCAATTTTTATTTGACATCTGTCAAAGTCAAAATTTTTGGCCGCTAGTTTGTTCATTATTGATTTACTTAGTTCATATTAATGTAATTAATTATTTTAGTATATAAAAACAAATGTAAGTAAAATTTTAACTATTCCATTACAAATATTAATAAAAAAGTAATGAATTTGCGAGTAAAAATAGCGGCCGTAAAGTAAATGCGGCCGTAAGGTAAATGCGGCCGTAAAGTAAATGCGGCCGTAAAGTAAATTTTGACAGATGTCAAAAATTGATTTTGAATGAAAATTCGTAATTTCTTGTTGTAATCGCCTAAAAATATTGTGTGCACCTCGGCTAAAAGTTCTTTTTGGGCCTCATCTGATTTGTAGCCTCGGCTTTGCCTCGACTGCAAACTTCTGTTTCGGCCCAAGAAGATAACTTTTACAACCTTGATACACAAATAACTATTTCATATGGATATAAACATATGATCTGAAATTTCAATTTACATATTTTTTTTCTTTTCTAATTTTTATGTGTTATGAAAAAACAAATATGTCTTCCAAAAGAACCTACACACGTCACTACATGGCTGACTTTTTGCAACTTTTTAAAAGTATAATACTTTAAATCGATTTTATGTAACATAAAATGTAAATAAGAATGAATTAAATCATATAGAGTGATAAATTGGACTTTGTAGGTTCCATTTAAACAATAAAAAAGTTCACTTATTTTTTTTTGCAAGACCTCATTCTTATTGCCTGTATTTTAATACTATTAAAGTTGAATTTATATGATTTTTCTTTATTAATATACCAATTTTACAAATATAACTTAAGAAAAGTATTAAGTACAAAGTACATTAAATTAAACAAAACACGAAGGTGTAACATTTTATATTTAATAAATCCCTTACTGCAGACTTGCTATTGTATCAATTATAATTTTATCTGATGTAATATTTAATTTCGATCAACTTTATACGCTTGCAGTTTTGCTTCAAATCTTATCAGGAGAGTATTCACAATTTTTGTTGTTTGTTTTCCGCATTTCGTTGCATACATTGTATACAAATTACGTATTGCACTTTTTTTATATAAAATTTTTATTTTATACTATTATTTGTAATACAAAATTGAATATGAGTTCAATCAATTAGAGAAACATTTCTCAAAATCAATAAAAAAAATTGTTTTTATGAAGTGAAACGAACGAAATTATGATGGGAGTGTATTAGTCGGCGACCTTAATTTTATTGTGCTGGAACCTGTATTATTTCGCATATCGTCTAACATAAAAATAACTACTACGTTATGAACTAATTAATATTTATTTATCAACAAATGGGTCATATTATAGATAATTTAAAATTTTGATTAAAACCATCAAAACTGATTACTTCAATTATATCACGGATGAAAACAATCAAAATCTCGATTACAGAATGTAACAACGTTGCGTTGAAATACGATAATCAATAGTAGAAACTGGAGGTTTTTTGGCTTGTGAAAACTGTATGAAAATCTGTTATACTGTGGGTATAAACTCAACGACCCCTACATTCAACAAAATGCACCTTTCCATTTCGTTACTTATTCAGCATAACAATACAATTCTGATGTTCTGACAAAATCCTTTCAAACCCGTATAGTTATTCAATACAATAAAAGGACTTTTTAGAGATTCTGGAACTATTTTATTTGAAAGTTATACAAAGGGATTCTATAAATAGTATTACATGGGAATTTCGAGGACTGTCTGACATACGAAGTGGGTTAAATTAGACAAAAGTTGCATCATGCGGGGATTATTTTGTTACAAAACGCCTGATCCAGTTAAACAAATAATTTATTGTTTTCTTATGTATCTTTGCTATTGACTAGTTTCAAAATTCGTTCTTGTAATAGTTCAAAATTTGTAAAAGGGTTTTAAAATTCCGTTTGGCATTTAAGTTCACTGTTGTATTACTTTTGAAAGTTCACTTTGGGACGGCTATAACTAATTCCCCTTATCAAGAAACCGTTTTCTGAACTTTTAGTAGACGCCAGTAAGTTATATTTTTTTGCAAATCTCAGGGTTGCAAGAGTGTACCGTAGTATATTTTTGGTGAGTGGCCTATTTACACGCCCACGAAGAAAATGACCAGTAGAATGGTTGAGAATCAGAAAACGGGGATAAATTATGGGGTGGGTTATTAGAAGTAAAGTTTTGAAATTAGACTAGTGAAGGAGTCAGTCGAAGTCACTCAAGCGAGAGAGTCAGAGTAGATAAGAAGTATAGTCAATTATGACTCGCGTTGTACATATTAATTATAATCAAGTTTAAATTTAATTTTCCTCGCATGTAACCATTCTATAGTAACTTAACTCCTAAATTTCTAACAATTGACTTTAAATTTTAACTCGTAATTTGTATCCTATCTGTAGTTACTTCATTTTATTTTAATATATTTTGTTGTTTAGTTTTTATTATCGCTTTGTTTCTCCCAAGTATTTTAAATTCTCTAAATTTAATTTGGTTATTCTAAATTATAAAAACACCTGCTCTTTTCGGCATTTCAATTACAAATTTCTCATAACATTACAAACAAAATTTAATAGTCGTCATCAAAACGGTTTTCGTCTGTAACAATTTTATATATGTTTTAGTTTTTCTCAAAAAAGTATTATTAGATATTAACAAAAATGTAAATTTTTCAATTTTAAGACGAGAGATAGACAACAACATGGAAGACAAGCATCTGATCAGCTCATTGTGAACAAGCTAGTTACTGTTTAGCATTGTGTCTATGGAGTGAAAGTATTAATTTTACAAAAAATGTTTTTTGATTTAAATACGTGATATTTTCAATTGAATCTTTTGTAATATAAGATAAGTTTATAATTTATACATTAATCACATGAAACATATTTTTGAAAATAATACTGTATAGCACCAATTTTCTATCAAATGACTTCATTTATATATTTGATATACAGAGTGTTGACTCAAAAACCCGAATAGAGGGATTTAACATGTAAAATCATACTTTCGTAGTTGCCTGCTTTCCTAATTATTTTACGTAAAAAAATTTCAAATAACAAATGTAGAGCATAAAATTCTGCATCTGAATCAATAAGCAAAACCAATTTTGCTTGCTTGTAAGCTCAGAAATTAGATTTGAAAATGACGTAAATTACTTAAAAAATAGCAGTAGCCATGGAATCGATTTTAATTAATTAATTTTGCTTATTGATTCAGATAAGGAATTTTATGCGCTACAACTGTTATTTTAAGCTTTTTTATCTCAAATAATTAGGGAAGCAGGAAACTACGAAAGTATGATTTTACATGTTAAATTCCTATGTTCGGGTGTTCGACTCAACACCCTGTATGTAAGTAAATGTAAAATCTGAATATTGGATTATTGTGAACGAATATTTTATATTGGCTTCAATTGAAGTATGTTTGGAAAGGGTATTTATTTTTTAAAAAATATAACCTTATTGTAAAGTGATGTTATGTATTTACTATTTTAGTATTTTTATTACAGATGAATTTATAAATTGAATATGCCCAGAACCCAGAACTTCTTTACTAAAGCCACGGCACGATATTTGGAAAAGTTAAAGTTAATTCATATATGTTAACGATGACGGTTTTTGATCAAGATTATAAATATCTGCCTATAGCAAATAAGAAATTAATTGATTTTCCTATTATTAAATCATCTTGAAAACACTTGCCCGAATGCGATCTTATAAATGTACGGATGAGTTTATACACATACCGTGTCAATGGGTTCAGAAAATCAATTTTAAGAAATATGAATACTTTTTCTTTTGATTGGTTTGGTTAGTATTTCATTATTTAGTACTTACATATTTTGAATTAGATATTTTTTGAACAAACAAATTGTTAATGAATTAATAACTGCTTCATTTATTTTATAATACACAAATAATAAAATCTTTATTGAAATGTTATCCAGAGTTATTCTTCCAATCGTTCTGTCTATTTATATAACAGCCATATCATCAAATATTTCTTATTAAATATATTGTACATGAACTCACTTTTATTATATGAAGTTCTGATAACTAACACACTCACATATAATGAAAAATGTTGTTTCAGACACAGTTTATCAACAGCGTCTACGTAAATATGATAGGTAGTTGTCCACAATCAGCTGTTTCCTACTTCCCGCCACCAAACTGAAACGTTACGTGCAAGGCCCTATTTGCGATGAACATTACCGTTGGCGGTGCTGATGTTAGGATGATGGAGGACCATTGTAGTACTTTGCTGACTTTAGTTGCCTTGTCAAAGTGTGACTTTGTCTCATTTCAAAGTTTTGTGTACTTTTTATGTTAGAAAATCGCTACATCCACGACTCAAGCTGATCATGGTAACCACGACTGAAGCTGATCGTAGTAGCTGGATATAAATTATTATTGTTGTTTTTGTATATTTTACTTCAGTGTCATTAAATCGTTATTATTTATCCATACTGGATTGTACTGTGTCCTCATTTCTTTAATAGGTTATGAGCCCAGTTGGTAAGCTCAATAAGGGCGATTTTCATATATTTATTTTCGCGTAACCATTAATTCAATTTTTCATTTTTGACGCGATATTAAAATGGGTGCAAGCGGTATTCGTGTTGCACTTTTAAGTCACGAAAACTACGACACATGGAAGATCCAGATGAAGGCGATTCTAATCAAGAATGACTGGAGCAAATTTACGAGTCCAAAGGTCCAGTACGAAGGCCGCATTGCTGAACCAGCTAATCTCACATAAGATGAGAGATGGCGAAGACAAACGTGAAAGCACACAAGGTTTCCTAAACATTACATACTTGAGGAGTATGAGACCCGAAGAGACATACTAAACGAAAAAGTGCCTGACCAACATGCGATAGTTGCAAGAAAAGACACAAGCAATAAGAGAAATTGGTGAAAAAATGACAAAAGTGCAGAAAGCATGACCAAAGGAAAGAAATGCTTCAAATGCAGCAAGTTTGGACATATAGCAAGAGTATGTCGCAGTGGGAAGAAATCAAGCGAAGAATATGCGAAATGTTCAGAAGACGGCAGCTTATACATTGCACCTGCGAGCGAAGTGTTCCAAATGCAGGAAAATTCGACTCGTAGCGTCTGGTGCATTGACAGCGAGTGCACATCGCATATGTGCAAGGACGTCAACGCTTTTACAGGTTTCAATGTCAACAAGCAGGGAAAGCTCAATCTAGCCAACAACGCATGTACAGAAATCTCTGGAAAAGGCGTTGCCACGATTGTAGCAGATGTTGACGGCTGCGAAAGAAATATACACTTCAAAGAAACACTCTATGTTCCAGACCTGAGAACAAATCTAATATCCGTAGGGAAGATTACAGACAAGGGTTACAGCGTGATCTTCGACAAGAAGAAAGCAAAGGTAATTGACGAGAAAAGAAATTTAATTTTCATTTCAGAACGTGTCAACGGACTCTACAACGTGCAGAACAAGGTGAACGAGTGTAAAAAAATCGAAAAGGCAGAAATGCCTAAAAATAACTACTTGGAAGATTGGCATGTACGTCTGGGACATCTAAATGTCCAGTATTTACGACAATTCAAGGCGTCAACGATATGAATGAAAATTTTGAGTGCGAAATATGCTTTGAAGGGAAGATGTCACGAACTCCGTTCCCGCAAAGGTCGGACTGAGTATCGCAGATGGGTGATCTTATTTACTCCGATATCTGTGGTCCCATGAGAGTCGCATCGAAGGGTCGCAATCGCTATTTTACTACCTTCATGGACGACTACTCTAGATGGTGTGAAGTAAGATTCGTCGAACGAAAAAATCAAGTCCTCGACGAATTCAGAAAGTATAGAGCGTTAGTAGAGACGCAACACGGAAAGAAGATAAAATGTATTCAGTCAGATAATGGGCTAGAATATGTGAATAAAGATTTTGACAGTTTCCTACAAATACATGGAATAAAAAGACGTCTGACCGTTCCCCACAATCCTGAACAGAACGGCATAGGAGAAGAAGAAACCGAACTGTAATGGAAACTGCCAGGTGCCTGCTAATTCAGTCAAGATTGCCACCGTACATCTGGGCAGAGGCTGTAAATACAGCAAATTACATACGTAATAGGTGTCCCACTAGCAGGTTGAAGGAAAAAAGCCCGTATGAGACGTGGTATGGAAAACCCTCAGACGTTAGTCACTTCAGACGTTTTGGATGTCAAGTACAATTCTTAGACCCAAATCCAAACAAAAGCATACTTTCTTCACGCTCGAAAAATGGAACCTTCGTCGGATACAGCGAAGAATCGAAGGGATATAGAATTTGGATTCCGAGCGAGGGGAAGACAATAATATCGAGGGACGTCAAATTTCTAGATGGACTGCTAAATCAAGTGAGTAAAATTCCAAATAATTCATCCACATTTGAACTTGATTTAGAAAGTAGCCGCAACCATATGAAAAAAAAAACAGACGACAGACAGAAGAAAACGATTTCCTGGGGTTTACTCCTCCTCATCGATCCGACTTTGAAGAAACGACCGGACGTGGCGACAGAGAACAGGGAGACATGGCATTTTTGACCGAAATTCTAGTAGACAGGGCACTAACCAGCCCAGATTCGAACGAGTGGATGCGCGCAATGGCAGAAGAGGTGAAATTTATTTTGAAAAATGAAACCTGGGAATTGGTAAAACGACCAGAAGGGCGCGATGTAGTCGGAAGTCGTTTAATACTTAGAAACAAGTATGGTACCAACGGGAAACTGGAGAAACGAAAAGTCAGGATTGTCGCCAAAGGGTTTTCTGAGTTCCATTATACTAGCTGTGGCGATCGCAGCGAGCAGTAGAATGTACATCAGACAGTACGACGTCACAACAGCATACTTGAATGGTAAGTTGGAAGAAGAAGTCTTCACGGTACCAGACAAGTTGCAAGAAATCACCGAGAGCAATATTTATGACAGTCACATCACAGGTGAAGCAAAATCTCAACTGGAAAAACTGGTAACAGATAACAATATTGCATGTCACATGAAAAAGGCTCTATATGGTCTAAAACAGCCTGGTAGATCATGGTACCATTGTTTAGACACAGAACTACGAAGCCTTGGGGTAACCCCATCGAAGGGGGACCCATGTCTCTACGTTAAAGGCAAAGATAAAGATTTGTTATTAGTCGTCGTGTATGTAGATGACATACTTGTCATTTCCAAAAATATAAAAATAGTAGAACGCTTTGGATCAGAACTCGGAAATAGTTTTGATTTGAAAGAAGTAGGAAAACTGAGACGGTGTCTTGGAATTGACTTCACAGAAGACAGCAGCAGCATCAAAATTAACCAACATAAATGAACATATAAAGATTTTGAGATGCAAAACTGCAATCCAGTCTCAACGCCCCTGGAAGTAGGTGTGAAGCTGACGAAGACCGACCCATGGACAGACGCTGATGGCCCGAAACCGACATACCGCGAACTGGTTGGAGGACTTCTGTACCTCTCAGTAGCGACTCGTCCCGACGTGGCACATGCTGCAAGTATGCTCAGCCAATTCAATGACTGCTTCGGTAAGCCCCACTGGATAGCAGCCAAGAGAGTTTTACGATACCTCAAGAGGACTGCGAGTCTCGGAATCTCGTATGGACGCGAAACAAGCAAAGTAGAAGGCTTTGTGGACGCTGACTGGGCAGGATCACTACACGACCGCAGATCTTTCACCGGATATGCATTCGTAATGAACGGCGGATGTATTTCCTGGGATTCGAGAAAACAAAGGACCGTAGCGTTATCCTCGACGGTGGCTGAATACATGGCCCTCAGCGAAGCGACAAAAGAAGCTGTTTACCTCCAACGTATTCTTCGAGACTTGTGTATCTACACAGAAGATACCATAAAATTGTTCATCGACAATTGCAGGGCTCAAAAGGTCGCAATCAATCCCGTCTACCACGCAGGAACGAAACATACAGACATTCGGCATCATTTCGTCCGTGAAGTTATCAACGCCGAACTAATCAAGTTGGAACACGTGGCATCTGGAGATGGCTACAGACGTTCTGACCAAGGCCCTGACGAAACCCATGCACAAGAAATGCATTGTCTAGGGCTCAAGCTGATCATGGTAGTCACGAATGAAGCTGATCGTAGTAGCTGGATATAAATTATTATTGTTGTTTTTGTATGTTTTACTTCAGTGTCATTAAATCGTTATTATTTATCTATACTAGATTGTCCTATGTCCTCATTTCTTTAATATTTTACCTTTGTAATCTATCTTTTTCAAGTAAATACGTACAAAAATCATCTTATTACCTTATAATATTATTTTACATATTTTAGGGCAAGTATATACATATACATTTGTTCTGTTATAATTTATCTTTTTCAAGTAAGTTTAATTCATGCTTTTCGTTCATCAACTAGTTCCGTTTCACCGAATTTATTGCACAAGCAGTTTTTTTTTTCGGTAATAAAATGGAAACTGATTATCAACTTTTTGTTGTCTTTAGAGTGGCACCCGTAGACATTGCAATTGCTTGTCAAAATAAAGGATAAAAATTCTGGGGTGGGATCCCATTATTTCGGTTGCTATCATTTAGACTTATTATGATATCAATTGTAAATATCAATTTGAAATTTTACTTGTAATTCTATGAAAATAATTTATGTTAGAATTTTTTGTAAAAATGTGGAGAAAATCCAGAAAGAAAAGGAATAACGGAAAAAGAACGATAGTAAACGGATATAAGGAAAATTGATTTTAACGGTAGGGGTATAAACAGATACTGTAACACAGTCGCTTGGCGGCTGTGCATTTTTGTAAATTTTTAGTATTGTAGTATTCCAGATATTACATAATGGACAGATTTATGGTGAAGAACGCACATTTTGCGCCTTCAAGCTTGTTTTTAAAGATATAACTGTCCGTTTCTGGTACGTAATACCCTCGATGGACATCAATAGTTGGGTTATTTTTAGCATAGTTCATACTTAGGGGATGAAAAGAGCCGGATAAACATAGGTTGAGAACTTCTGAATTTTTACCATTAAATGGTGCTAAAAAGTTTGAAATATCTCTCTCTTGTACTCTTTGACGGTTGAGGATCGTCAGACATACCTTGGTATTTCTTAGAGAAATAACCAATTCGTTGTTTTACTGTGTGTAAAGGCTCTCTCATCGTGCTGTAAATTTGTAAGTAGTTTTTATTATATTCTTTGTGGATTAATATTGATTTGTAGATCGATGTAAAAAGATTTTCATAATTGTTTGTTAACTGGAAAAGTAAGAATTTAGAGTTTATATAGAATCAAGTTACGCGTTGAAGGTTATTTGAATTATATAAATGTTTTTGGTCGCGGTTGATTATTAAAATTTAAATAATTTTGTTATTCTTGGATTATCGTGTTTATTTCAGCTCAACATTTTCCAACCCCTGTCTTTATGACGTGGTCGCACATCGCGTAGGTAAAATTCTTTGTTCTAATATTACTACCCTTCACGTAGAAGTGATCGTACGTCATACCTAGTAATAAAATTGTAACCAAAATCGCAATATTACTATCCCTAGCATATACCCAGTAAAATACACAGAACTTAGTGTCTTTTACTAATCAATGGTTGGTAATCCATTCTCGAAATGTCAAAAAATAATATTATTATCGAAAAATGTCTAAAAGTCGAGCTAAAAATTTAGGAAGTTGTGCACAGAATATTGTTAATTCTGTAATAAGATATTTTGAACAAGAACGTGACAATCAAGGCCCAACCATACCATTAACAGCTGTAAAAGAAGTAATTAAAATAATTATATATATTATATATGTATATGTAAATGTACAAGATAATTGTTTTTTGAAGGAATTAGTCTTACAACTGTAACTAAATTTAATCTAAAACTAATAAAGGTGAACCACTTTCATCTTTAAAAGTTTCTTTTTAGAAAAATATGAAGGGTGAATGTCAAAATATAACTTATTAATATCATATATTTCAGTTAAAAAAGTCCATATTACGCAACATCTGGTATTACTAGACGCAAAATCTAACCAACGATACCATATACGCCCAATTTTATTTACAGGGATAGATGGAAACAGTAAACAACTGGTTCCTCATTTTAATTCCCTATGTCAAGGATTTCAGTATTCATCCTGTAAACAAGATGGAATAGAAAGTTGGGAACATGATTTTACTCGGAAGTTATTACATATACAAAAATATACTAAATAGCAAAATTTGTAGGAGACGAAGGGGGCCATTTGATGGCCAAGTTACAGCACAAAGTCATTTTTTTAAATAGAATTATACATACTTTTGTGCCTATTTGATAGCGATTTTTTTTCTGAATTCAACCATATAATACTTTTATATCCTTACATAATAAAAATATAGAAAAAAATGCGACAGAAATTTAAATAAATTTTTATTTTTAAAATTAAAATTTTAAGTATAAAATAGGCTATAAATGAAAAACAAAAACAAAATCTAGCGGCTGTAAGTAATATTGTTGTTCTAGTTTTATATTTAATATTACTTACATACCTATTTACCTACAAAGTATTTAAAGCTATCCTTATATAATAAAAAAATATTCTCGCTAATTGAATAATCAGCCATTATTAAAATTAATTATGTAATTAGTAATTACCTAGCCAATACAAACTTTGTAGGGTTTTTTACGATATTGAAATTTTCTCTTTTTCTTGGTCATTTTTTGTAGCTATATAAAAATATTTATTTAATAATCAGAAAATTGTGTGGCACATTAATTACGAAATACATGGCAAAAATAAATCAGAACACCGGTAGCTAGAGACATCTGTTAACTGAACGTGTAACTACAGCATTCATCGATTTTATGCTGGACGTCTATTCTTACATATGCCATCTGTATTATTTCTTTTCTTTTTCATGCCACTTTAATGATAAGAGAAGAATTATTGCAGCATATTTATCATATTACACTGCTTTACTTTAAATTATTTTTTACGGTTGACAACAGAACCACGCCCAATATAAAAAAGGGTGTAAATTTTTTATTATTGTACATGGCAAACATACATGAATATAAAAACAACGTAAATAAATTGTACAAAAGTATACCATAATTATTCCCTGTGTTTTGAGAAATATATATATATATATATATATATATATATATATATATATATATATATTAATATAGATTATTAGATGTACAAATAACTAAACTTTCGTAAAGATCCAAATATATATCTTTCCGCTGAAAAGATTGACACGACCAACGAAACATACGTGTTCTATTTGATCATCACGTGTCACATGTTTACATTTATGTCACGTGTGTTTATTATATAGTACCAAGCAAATTAGTGTGTTAGCATCCTTGTGAAGTTGGTAAGCCTGGTAAGAAATGAAACGTGATAACGATTTAGAATAGGACTACTCATCTCGAAATATGCTTATGGCGCATGCGCTATTTGTTTTCTTCGCGGGAAACAAATGTTGGACGATAAACCAACATATTGATAAATATCAAATCTAAAGATGTAACCTTTTTTAGTATTGTCAAATGTTATAATTATTGAAATTTGAAGATTTATTTAATAAAAAACATGTTAGCTAGGAAGGGTAAACGTGCAATTTCAATATAT
Source organism: Stenolophus ochropezus (assembly GCA_035578165.1). Taxonomy (NCBI): domain Eukaryota; kingdom Metazoa; phylum Arthropoda; class Insecta; order Coleoptera; family Carabidae; genus Stenolophus; species Stenolophus ochropezus. Next base: position 25,182,363 of record JAQOWZ010000017.1, read on the forward strand.
ATATATATTAACTGAATCGTCAATATTGCTGATATTTGTATCGCGTACATATAATTACAGCAGATTCAATTAAATGTTGGTAAATAATTCTATAATTGAAATTATTAAACATTTCATTGGCTGGATATATTTTCAAAGTGGAAATGGCGGAATCAAAACTACATCACTCTTATTGTTTTAGCTTACAACCTTTTTTAATGCAACTACGGTCAACTCATGTCAGTACCTATGACCATTATCTTAAAGAAAGTAAGTGTTTGTAAGTCGAGTGCTGTCATATATCAGGCCCCCTACCCCTACCCCCTTTATCTTTAAATGGTTGCAGAACAGATCCTGGCACTTGATATCAATTTAACACTATATGCTTCGAGGAAGCCATGTTCATTCGGGTTGTAAGACTCGATTAAATTGCGCGCTGCTTTTGTATAGCCGACCAGTGGCGTGTCGTGTGCTGCACCACACAAAACTGGAAATAAATTATTAATAAAAGGAATTAAATTTTCTTTATAGTTTTAATTTGAATTTTAAAAGAACGCGTCTTTCCTTTTTTTTCGGCAAACTTATCTATTAATTTTTATTCTAGTTTTGTAATCAAATGCAATAAATCTCATTCTAGTTTCAGTTCGTATTTTTTCACCACGATCATCCGAAACAGCAATCACGGAAAACAAAACAAATAATTATTATCGTTGCAATCACAAATTCAGTTATTTCTTAAATATGTCTTTGATAAATTGTCTTTTATGGCTTACCGCGCCTTTACCCGAAATGCCTATGTTTTGTTCAGTTTTTGAACAAATTTGCTGTTTAATTGCCAACAGTGACGTCGCCAGCCAATTTTATTTGGATATGGACACAGGCCAGTTCGACATGTTTTAGGATGGGTTCTCAAAGTATTAAAAACCAATACTTTTCAAATAACAAACGTTATTTCACAAAAAATAAAAGAAAATTACATTTAAACAACTCTGAGGGCCGGTTTTTTCAACTTTGGTTGAAGTGAAAAATTTGAAAGCTTTTTATGGGTTATAGTATTTATTAGATAATAAGTCTTTATTTTTTTTAAACAAATTTACAAATTTATAACTTAAAAAAAGCAAACTTAGGCTGGTTGAATGCTCCTAGCTCACGCTGAACACAATATTTCTCATTCCCGCCGTATGGAAGCATTCAACCGCGAGGCGCGGTTATAAAAAGGGATGTGTGAGTAGGTACAAGCAGGGCACTCAACATCATGAAAAGACGACTGGAGACCACCGCTCAAGCCAAATACTACCGTTTTAGCAAAGCGATCCGGTAGCATGGTTCTTGCAACTAGAGCACGTCTTCAATATCAGTGGCATCATCAACGACTCCACACCGCTTAGTTTTGTTATGGCTAACCTGGAAGCGAAGGTATTCACAGAAATGTGTGACATACTAACTCGGATACAGAGAAGTTAATGAGGAACACATAATACGGCTGTCTGTCAGCATCAGCCAGAGGATCCGGCAACTCCTCGAGCTAGGGGAACTAGGAGATCGACAGCCATTCCAATTTCTGCGGCATATACTTGCTCTGGAAAGTGCACTCATATCAGATGAGTTGTTAAAAAATATCTGGCTTTGACTGACGTGGTGATCACTCAATCTCAACACCAGATCAGCGAGGCGAGACAGCGACCGGTAGCTGCCAATCATGACACACCGCCATAGCAAGAGTCGTAAAATTCGAGAGCCATAATAACTCCTTGGCAGCCGAGGTGAAAGCACAGCGTAGGACATCAATAACTAGCGTGAACCACCGAAGCATAACTGGCGACGTCCTCAGTCATCAGTACCTGAACACGCTGGCGGGCGATGTTGGTTTCGCGAACGTCCATTTAAGTGTATATTCCGACAGGCGGGAAACGACAACGGGGGTCGGTGAAGATGGTGAGCAATCCCGCATCGATACCGAAGCTGACATTTGTATCTTCCCACGGAGAGTGGTACCAATCAATGCGCGACCACCACGTTCAACTTATTCACAATAAATGACACCAAAATTCTTATCTATGGCACCATTTTATTAACACTGGTCTAAGGCTTCAACGACCTTTTCCTACTCAATTCTTCATCATGGACGTAGAAAAGCCGAACATTTGAGCTGATTTTCTGACACATTACAACCTGCTTGTCGACATGAGGCGTCAGACGCTTTCGATCGAGAATATTGAGTAACAAAGTAGAAATCGACGAGCTTCGCGGGACACCGTCCCCCAAATCTCTCTCACGCAGAATAACGGCAGTTATCATTGAATCCTACTAAGTTACACGGTTCTTATAATCCTAAGTGCTTTGGCTAAAACCGTGTAATTAAATACTTGATAGCTTAAAACTAATTCGACACCATGATCTGTTCAGGGATCATTCAACCATCACCTTCGCCGTTGCACTTGATGTTACCAAAGACCTAGTGCGGAAATACCATGAGATCCCAGTTGCTCTAGAGGATATCCCGAAGACAGCTATTACCACGCCTATTGGGCTGCATGAATTCACCTCCATGACGTTTGGGTTAGGCCACGTCGCTCAAACCTTGCAGCGTTTCAAGGACGAAATCCTACAAAAACTCGATTTCATTAACGCTTACATCAACGACACCTTGGTAGCATGTTGCAAGATTACGGAATCGTAGTCGACATATTAAAATGCATATTTGGACAACTAACGATCACATTCTTGGGCTACCGAGTAACATCACAGGATATCTGCCCACTGCTCGAAAAAATGGAAGCAATGCGAACATTTTCTAACCCACAGACGACGAGGCACCTGCGATGGTTTTTATCATCAAGTATTACCGTCGTACAAACACCACTGAATGAACTCTTAACGAGACGTCGAGGGAATAAACCAGTAGAGTAGACCGATCACATAAGAAGGCTTTTCGAATACTGAAGAAAACAGCTGATCAAAGCAGAGCATCTGGTTCACACAAACCCAGAAGCTGAACTATCCGTCATAATCGACGCATCCGACACAGGTATCGGTAGAGTTCTGTAGCAGTGAGTAGCAGCCGGCATGTTGAATCAGGTAGCATTCTTCTCTCGGAAACTCAGCGGCACAGAGCACCGCTGTGCCGCTAACGACAAGGAACTTCTAAAGGGAAAAGCCATTATACAGAAATATCGGCATCACATGGAAGGCCGGCACTTCGCTGTATATACCGACCACAAACCGCTCATATACGCCTTCAAACAAAAACTAGACAAGTGTGGCGATAATTCAGACACTTTAGCTATATTGGCCAATTTAAGACCGACATGCAAAACGTCTCAGGCAAAATAACGTGGTGTCTGATGCATTATCATGCATTGACTCTATATCTGAAGGCATCGATTATGCGCAGTTAGCTCGTGGCCATGAGTGCGGCGAAGGATTAGAAACCTTCCTCTCACGGACAAACCAAGGTATAAAATTGGAGAAAGTGCGAATCCCTGGAACATATATAACCAACCGTATACGCCCATATTTAACATCGGACCATCGATTGACGGTTTTCAATGTGCTTCATGGCTTGTTATATCCCGGGAGTGAGGCCACCATCAATTCGTTAACGTAAAGATTCGTGTGGCCAAGTATTAAAAAGGATAGCCGTCATTGAGCTCAACAATGCCTCGCGTGTCAGCGCAACAAAATCACCCGTAATATGCAGAAATCGAGAGGAACGGTCACACGCCTATCCGTCAGGTTCGATCACGTACACGTCGACCTGATCGGGCCAATACCGGCATCAGATGGCCAGCGCTACATACTCACATGTGTCGATCGTTACAACCAATGGTCAGAGACGTTTTCAATACCCAACATTGAGCAGAGGCCACCATCCAAGCGTTGAGTAACATGATTCGGAGTGACCTTGCGTGTGACGGAATTCGAGTCTCAATTTTTCGAGTGTCTGTAATATTAACTTGGGTTTACCCAGATCAGGACTACGGCCTACAATACTGTAGCCAACGGTATGGTCAAACGTTTCCATCATCAGCTCAAAGCAGCACAGAAATGCCACGAACAAACGAAAACAAACGAAACGCAGTCGCAACTCGAGCCGGCGGCGTAGAAATTAAACTTCAACCTTGTCAAACACGTCGCAAAATATGTCACTTTTATTACCTCTATTATATTATAGGTAAATAACATGATTACCAGTGGTATCAGTAATTATGCCCTATAGTATATACAAACCTTCTATTTTTTTGCTCGGAGTATAGAAACACCATGTATAGAGAAACCTGAACAAGAGTTTGATTTGAAATGTATAGACAATTGACAGAGGTACAATAATTAGAATTCTAATCCAGAAGAAATCTAATATTATCGGTATAGATCAGTGTCTGCCAAACTATTTTACCTTCCAATACATTAGGCGAGGAAAATTTATTTTGCGGCACGCGGGCACTCGACATAAAAATCCCAATAAAATTTCAATTATACTTTATTAGTATTATTAAAAAAAATCATAATAATATAAAATAACATTGTGTTATTGGCATTATACTGGTAACATAATAATGTAATAATGATGGATGGAATTGTTTTTGAGGAAGAAATTTGTCAAAAGACAACTTTACAGAAAAAGGTCAATTCAACACCCCGACCTATTTCTGCTGCGTTATCGGCATTTTTGTAAGTAATTTAATATTTTTCTTTGTTGCTCATTGTTTTCGGTGAAGTATGTAACAATCCCGTAAAATATATTAACGGTAACGCGTGACTTGAGCACTGAGACTATATTGTAATATATATATATATATATATATATATATATATATATATATATATATATATATATATAAATTATTAGAGACATAAAGTCGCTTTTTCTGAAGTATATATCATGTATAATTATTATTATTCCAGTTTCTTTTTTCTTGTTTAAGAAGAATAAAGACTTATTTAAGATATACTATGACAATTGGTTAGCAAATTTAATTACAAAGAATATTGAAAGGTAATTGACAAAAAAATAAAATTGGACAAACCTTTGCTTCAAAGCATCCTAGACGGATAATTCTAAATTGAATGTAATTTTAAGTTTCATTCTTAACCATCAGTGAATAGAAAAATATCGCATCGAAATAGTAAATGACATATCTTTGACAACTTAAGTCAGTTATTATTTATATTATATTTTTCTATTAATCGATGGTTAAGGTAACAGGCCCTCAGAGTTGTTTTATTTTTTGTTAAATAACATTTATTTATTAACAAAAATGTCGGACCGGCCTGTTCCCACCTAAATAAAATTGGCTGGCGACTCCACTGCGTTCAACATAATTGTAAACATAACAGGATCTAACCATACTATTGTTTATTACAAAACAATTTATACCAACAAGACTTTATAACAAAAATAGTTAAAATCACACGCAAGTTAATGAGACTTCACTAGTTCTTGCCACTCAACGCACGCTATCTCTCTCGCACTGTGTTTATTACAATTAACTCCGGCTATTCCTTACATCCCATCTGAGGATATGCCCGCCGATGTCTTAACAAAAGTACTCCGAAACCCAAAGCATGAAAAATATCCCAAACTTTTTGAATTGAGAAAAAGTTGAATACCAAATGCCAGTGCTCTTGACAGTAAACACATCCTCAGACTTGAGTACTGAGACCGTATTGTAATATATAAAAATTATATTTATAGATATATGTCATCGTATTAAACAAAGTTTATAGTTCTTGTCTACTCATTCATTTCCAAGAAACAACAAGCATCTGTGCATCATTTTACCTCAGCGTAAAAGCGCAAACATACAGCGAATGCCCATGTAAGTAAGATGTATGATTTTAGATTTCAGATAAATAAAAATGCTTTAATTTAAACTTAAAACCTTTAATTTCATTGATATGCAAATTTACTCTACATTTCAACAACTGAGTTTTAAATGAGGTGTATAGATATTTTTATTATATGTTATATATCTCTTGCAGTGCACTATTGTGTAACACATTTTAACAGACACAGGTGTAGATGGTATATCTTTAAAAATGATCAAGCTCATTTCTCCCATCAGTGTGGGCTACTTTCTGCACATCATAAATTCCTGCATTCTGGATAGCGTAGTAACTAATGCCTTGATTCTGTAACTGTAAACTGTACCTCTGTAAAAATGTAAGACCTGTAGTTTACATGGAACTGTAAGTAATATTGTTACAGATATAGATTATGTATGATTCTGTATGAACGTCTGCAACATTCAACTATAACTAATTTTTGACAGTCATTACAATGAAGCTAATTTTACGTATATTTATAATTTCATTTATTTTAATTGTTATTGAATCGGTATGTAGTTGCCAGACGATAAAATAAGTACAACGTTTAATTCAACACTATATTAATTATATACAATACAAACTTGACATGTACATTTCAGAATAATGTTTCTTGACATATTGTCAATCATATCTTATAAATTTTTAACAAAAGAATTAATTTACAAAGTACTGTATTCAAGTATGCGGGTAAGTTTTGGACGCTAATAATCAACACCCCCTCTCGAACCAAACTGGACTGTATTATTGATCATACCAAGCGTACTCCAGCACTTCCAATGTTTAATTCTGGCTAAACCCTTTGTGAACACATCTGCTGGCATTTCTTCTGTCTTCATATACTCCAGTTTAATTTTTCCGGCGGTTAAAACTTCTCTTATGTAATAATGACGCACGTGGATGTGTTTAGTGCGCGAATGAAAAACTAAATTTTCAGCCAACTTCTTCGTACCTTGGTTGTTGTTAAATATAACAACAGTTGGTGTCGCACCAAATCCCATTTCCTCAGCTAAGCTTTTAAGGTGAACTGCCTCCTTCTTAGCTTCTGCTAGCGCCATATACTCGGCTTCAGTCGAGGACAATGCAACTGTTCGTTGCTTTCTGGATTCCCATGACACAGGACCTTCGCTCGCGGTAAATGCATAGCCGGTATATGATCTTCGATCATCAATGCAAGCTGCCCAATCGGCGTCTGCATAGCCTGTTAAGCTCCCCCCTCTTGCATTGAAAGTGACGCCCATGTCCAATGTCCCGTTCATATAACGCAGCACGCGATTTGCTGCTCGCCAGTGGCTGCCACCAAAACATTCATTGAATTAACTGAAGACACTAGTGGCATGGGATATGTCGGGGCGTGTTGCAACAGAGAGGTACATGAGAGCTTCCAACTAGCTCTCGATAAGGTGGCGGTGTTCCATCTTCTTTGTTCCAGATATCAGATTTTGACATCTTGACGCTAAAATCTAGTGGCGTAGAGACTGCATTACAATCCGACATCTCAAAACGATTCAAAATGTCTAATACGTATCCGCGCTGATTCATAGTTATGGTCGAGTTATTTTGATGAAACTCAATCCCAAGACAGTAGGACACATCTCCCAAATCGTTGATTTCAAACGAATTTAGAAATTTGTAGACTGAATCAATTTGTTTAATACTTTTTGATAAAATAATTATATCGTCTACATAAACAATTTTGATCATTAGATTATCCTCTTGACCCTTTATGTAGATACTTGCATCTTCCTTAGTTGGCGTTGCTCCAAATGTCTGCAAATCTTTATCAAGGCATTGATACCAGCACCGGGCTGATTCCTTCAGGCCATATAACGCCTTCTTTATGAAACATACTTTGTGTCCGGTTGAGAGATCTGACAACATCTTGGTGCCTACCACATCCGATGACCTAAAATTTTTCTTTACAATAAATTTGAGAACTTACTCAGTATAGTCTGGGACTTCCATTAGAATTTCCTCATCGATAACTCCATTGAGGAAAGCGGTGGTTATCAAATTGTCACATCTTCATTCCACGCTAAGCGGCGAGAGCCACAGCGAGACGAATTGAGTAAAATCTAGCCACAGGTGCATAAGTTTGATTATAGTTCATCCCAGGTTGTTGGGAGTATCCGTTTGCTACCATTCTAGCCTTGCGTTTGACAACTGCACCATCTGTTCCATACTTACTTCTAAGTATTATGCGACTATCGACAACTGTTCGATCTCCTGATCTATCCACCAAGTCCCAGGTATCATTTTTTAAAATAGAAGAAAACTCGTTAGCCATTGCTTGCATCTATTCTTTTTCTTCTGGGCTAGAGACTGCGGACGTTATCAGGATTTCGGCTATAAAGGCCATGTACGCATGTTCGATGTCATCCGTCATATTATATTTCTTTGTGGGTCGTCCTGGTTTTCCTGTGAGAACCTTCTGAGGTCTTCCGGGTCCACGTTTTCTTGATGAACAGACCTCAGGTTGAATTGGTTGATGCTGTGCTTCAAACCCCAGAAAAGGGTCTTGAATTTCCTGTATTTCCCCTTCAACTTGAATTTCTTTTTGTTCTACATATTCTGATTCCGCTGCTTTATTTTCAAGTCTCATCTCAATGTGCGATCTTGGCGGCTTATGTTCTTCTATTGGTTGAGATTCCTTTTCGTCAATTATCTGATCTGATATATATATATATATATATATATATATATATATATATATATATATATATATACTGATAACGATCGGTCGTGGAAGATCGTTTCAAAAAGTGGACGTCGCATGATACTTCTACTCGATGTTCCTGAGGGATCCACACTCCGAATGCCTTACAGTTTTCCGCGAATCCGAGATAGACACCTTTCCGGGCTCGAGGTTCGAATTTTCCTGCTGCTTTCGTTCGGTTCAAACAATAAACCTCGCAACCAAACTCTTCGAAGTTGCTGACGTCTGGTGGTTGTCCCATCCACGCCTCATACGGTGTTCGTCCAGCCAATGCAGTGGTTGGACAACGGTTTCTAATATAATTTGCGGTCGAAATAGCCTCAGCCCAAAATGATGGAGGAAGATTAGATTGAATTAAAAGGCATCGTGCCATTTCAACCAGTGTGCGATTTTTCCGCTCTGACACACCGTTCTGTTCCAGATTATTTGGAACTGTTCAGCGACGTTGGATATCGGAGTTTCTCAGCAATTCATCGAACTGAATATTCAGGTACTCAGTTCCGTTGTCAGACTGCAGAAATTTTATTTTCCTGCCGAAATGAGTCTCGACTATATTCTTAAATGCTTTGAATTCTCTGCACACCTCGTTTTTCTGACGTAGAAATTTAACTACTCCCCAGCGAGTCGCATCATCAATTAAACGACAAAATACTTTGCCCCTCCGTTTGAAGTAACTTTTATTTCCGATTTCCTGTCTGATTTCTTCGGGAATGTGTGGCGGGCCATTGTACCCATGAGACAAACCTCGCAATCGAGACTCTTGTCATCGTCATCGAATTTTACTCCACGTATTGCTCCATTCTTCGATGCGGCGCGTAGATCTTTCTCGTTGAGATGACCCAGCTTCCTGTGCTAATCCATCAAAGTCTCTTTTTTCGAAGTTCCAGTCTATGCTGCTTTTCCCTGTTCCGATACACGATGATCTTCAACGTAGAATAATCCGTTTTTCCGTTTAGCGAGCAAAATAGTGTTATTGTCTTTGTCGTAAACTCGAGCCAATTTGTTGTCAAACAAAACCCGATGACCTTTGTCAACTATTTTCGCAACCGATAAAAGATTACTGCTTAAATCGGGAACGTATAATACGTCTTTTTTTTGGATACGTTTGATTTCACTTACGTAATACTGTCTATGTCCTTACACATGTATGACGTGCAACCACTGTCTAAGCACCACTTTTTATCATCCCCGGATTCTTCCGAACGCTTCCAAGCACAAGCATTAAATTCCGGAGTGGCATACAGTGATTGATATTCCGTTTTGCGCGCACCTTCCGTCGATTTTTATGCAGATTCGTTCAACACTGCGCGGCTTTGTGCCCTTTTTTCTTGCCCCGAAAACATATTAATTGTGACGTTTGATTTTCCTGCTTTGTGTTCCCCGATTTGTTGGATTTAAAATATTTAGGACTTTTGTTCCATTTACTGGCGATCATCGCATTTTGCATTGGTTTATTTCGATTACCAAATCTCTCTTCAATAATTTTGATGCTCAAAATTTCTGGATATGGAAGATCGTCACGTGACTCGATCGCAATTCGAATACTTTCATAATTTGACGGGAGACTGTACAATACTAGTATAGACAACAAGTCTTCATTTATAGGCACGTCCATGTCTTTCAACTGGTCAACGGCGTTAAAAAATCCTCGCAGGTGATCCCGAATGTCATCGCCTTCCTGCATCCTCTGAAGTACTAATTGTTTCAATAAATTTGCCTTTCTGGCAGGTCCTTTAAACTGATAGATTTTTTCTAATTTCAGCCAGAGTTCTCGGGATGTAGTACAATCTTTTACCTGCTTTAACTATGATGAATGAATCGCCAAAAAAAATATCTGACATAGCCTTGCTATCTTTTTCTTTCCATTCACTGGCTGCCGCTGCTTGCTGCGCATTTTTTGCTTCTGGTTTTATTTTCAACCCGCTTACGTAGCCCCAGGCATCATTTTTAGTTATCAATGCTTTTATATGGATTTTCTATGTATCAAAATTGTCTTTTGTAAGTGCTTCAATACGCATAAAAGTGTTCGAAGCCATTTTTCGGGTAGTGTCTTTCTCGAAATTGTCCTTACTTTCACTACTTGTTATGCGTTCTTGTTACGGTTTGTTTTTGTATCTTATTTCTCGACCGCGCAACCTATTGAATCGGTATGTAGTTGCCAGACGATAAAATAAGTACAACGTTTAATTCAACACTATATTAATTATATAGAATACAAACGTGTACGTTGACGTGTACAATTCACAATAATTTCTCTTGACATATTGTCAATCATATCCTATAAATGTTTTTTTTTTAACAAAAGAATTAATTTACAAAGTACTGTATTCAAGTATGCGGGTAAGTTTTGGACGCTAATAATCAACAATTGTCATTGTCATTTTTACTGTCAGATAGTGGTCAGCAGAATGTTTAAGATATTACATTATCCAAAGGTAATGAAACTCAATACCTAATAGTTATTTACTAGTTATTACTATAAAAATGAATTATATTTATCTGGTTTGAATTTTATTAAAATTATTTCGTATATTTCTGTGTTCGGGAAAGGAACAAAATTTTATTAGAATAATTTCTAATATTAGTAATTTATCATACAGCGGCATTATAATCAGAACCATGATATCAAGTATTTACTGTCAAAATAATAATTTCTGAATCGCAAAATCACTCGTTTAATATTAATTAATTAATATTTATTAATTGAGTGAACAATGCAGAAATTTAGTGTAAATAAAATACATAAAAATAGGTATAATATTTACTCAAAAACACCTTTTCTTATATTCTATTTATAAATTTTCCCATAAGTAAAATGGAATCCTCTTAGGTCGAAAACTAGATTCTAAATATACTTGTACTTGGAAGTAGATCTTGTACCAAGAATTTAATAAGCCGAAAAGTATTTATGAATTCTTAATCAAGAATTTTATAACAATTTTGCTTATCTTTGAACTTTGGCCAATGTTATTCTCATATAATTTACTTCAAAGAAAAATTGTTATTATTATTTACAATTATTGAAAACCTGTAAAATTACAGGGAATTATTTACATGTCTTTAACGATTACAGAGATTTTAATCGTTACAGAATCGAATTTTTTTACAGTTTGCTGTTTTCATGGTTATAGTTTTTACAGGTTTTACATAAGCTTACAAAATTGAGGCTTAAACTTAGAAAATTGCAATTATTAAACCAATTGCTGTACATAATGATTCCACTACAGTGATGATTTAGGGCTGATAAGTATTTTTCCCGTAATGTCTAAAGTTTTGGAGATACAATGATGTGATCAAATAATAAGTTACATGTTTGTTAAATATTGTTGAAATTTTTTAAATACTTTTAATGATTTTGAAATTTCTTTGGCATTAAAAGTAGATTATTTAAAATTTAGAGATCATTTAAATAAAAACTTCATTGACGCTCGAATTAAATTAAGACGTCTTTACCAGTTTAGAAATAATCTTAGTGTTGATGTGCAATTTCGGCTTATAAATGCTCTTATTTCACCACTCTTTAATTGTTGTGTTCGCACATACATATCAATTTGACAGAATCTGACAAACATAGAATCACACTACTGCAGAATTTCTGTTTACGTTTTGTGTATGGCAACCATAACAGCTCGTAAAAGTTTGTTGGTGAATTTTGGGAACACTCTGTGTAATGTTCAATATTTATATTTAAATAAATAAATAAAATTTAAAAAACTGAGCGTGGGCCCACTATGTTAGGTATTCTACATTTTTTTAATTTCTTATGGTTTTTAGTAAATGAGGTCCATTTTCGACTTTTTATTTAATCTGTACTGTATCACGCATATTTAGAACAATTCCTGAATATGAGTTAAATGCTTTAATATTCACTTAATTTAATACAGGGTTTATCCAGGACGTATAGAGAGATCTAATCCAAATATTAATTTCCGGAAATATGACTTATATATTCTAGTGTAATATCCGCAGCAGAACATGTAAATTACTTGCGGATTAAGAGGCCAAACACTAATTCAGTGATGCTATCTACATCGGAAACATCTTTCTAAATCTCTATTTCGTGGTTTGTACCAAATCGTGCACATGTTTATTCATTTTGCATTGCCCTACCTGTTTCAATCTGATAAATTTCCACCGTCCAAATGCGTCTGATTTATGTGAATTTACATTTATAAACTCTATTTTGCATATTTGACTCTCTGATAAATAAATACAAATAAACAAAATAAATATTTCATAATGACAATTTCCAATTAGTGTAGTAAAATAAATGTTAAATTAATACTACTTTTGTGACAAAAGAATATACATATATCAAATATAATATTAGACTATAAATATTCATAATATAATTCAAATGAAATACAAATTGTCAATGCGCAAAAATAAATAATATATTTAATTAATATATTTTTTATTAGATCTTTGTTCATAAAGTTATAATTTTCAATTAAATGAAAACTAAGTTTACATTGTGTCATATTTCCAGAACAATGAAACAATTCTCATTCAGTAGTGAAAATATGTATATTGGCAGACTAGAAATTCATTCGAACAATAGTACAACAAACTTACACAATAATAGCCAAGATTTAATAAGTGGAACTTAAGATTAAATCTTATTCTTATTCTAGTACTTGAGTAAATAGACATAAATTCTTTTAAGATTGTTGTTACAAAATTGTAGCCACAATATTAGAGTATTTAACTAATTTCTGATATTTTTATATTCTTAAAAGAATAATATAACTTAAGTATTTTTTTGCTTTATTCATTTGTATTTATAATATTTGTATTTTGGGTAATATTTTTGTGTCTAGAGTGATTTTAAATTTTTTATTTTAATTCTTTAATTATTATACATATTGCCATCAAATAATTACGTTTTAATATTCCCCAAGTACTGTTAGATCAGGAAACCTAGCGGGCCACCTCTTCTATTCCAACGATTTCCACGTCGTGGAAATGTGTTATTTAAGAAAAAGAATATCTTAATTTCACAGTTAATAATGACGTGAATTTGAAACCTATGTTTCATTTTAAAGTACATTACTGTCTATCGAATGTGAAGTCGTAACCAGGGATATGGCAAATCCTATATTTCACGTTAAAATAAACTCAGAGTATTAAATATAACAAAATTTTGTAAGCAAAATGACACAAATTCCTTCATATAATATACAAAAAACGAAAATTTTTGAATATACGAGGCAATTTTAAACACAACTATATCAGAGAGATCCGTACAGTTCAAAGAATACAATAAAGATTTTAAACTTACTCATGATATAAGCAAATCAAAAGAATACAATAAGGAAGATTTTCTAAAACACTTCCAGTTTTTACCAAACTGAACGACTATAAAAATTTTAATGAATTTTTCCAAATTGAAAATTATTAAATACTATTTGCATTGTATTATGTCTGGAGAATGATTAAATTATTTATCAGTTCGGTATATCTATTGCAAATTATATTCTAAAATATTTTTTAAATGAATTTTGTTTTAATTTACAAATCTTGTATACTGGAAAAGGGCGCTAAAATTTAATTTTCACAAAGGCGTCTCCTAAGATTTATTCAGCCAAACTAAAACTTACATTAAAATTAACATTAGTATTTATGCAAACTTGAAAATACTTGAATTACGCCTGCGCAATTGAAACATTTTAAAAGTGACATATCTGTAGGTTAACATAATTCTTTTTATTTGTGAGTGTTGTTTTCATTCTGTTTTTGTGTTCATTTGTCAAATACCTAATTTTAAATTGAATGATAAGTAGAACACAGGATATACAATTAAATTTGAACTATTTTCAAACCTCTTCAAGTGACATATGTTGCGTTTGCGCAGTAATGAAATCAAGTAATATTAACGTTAAAAAGTTGGAAGTTGGTCATCTTTATAGTTAAGTTTTAATTTAATTAATGTAAGATGAATGCGTAAATCACTTCTTATATTATTGTATATTTAACTGGCAAATAGTTAGCCTACCGGGCATTACAAATATTTTGGACCACATAAACATCTTACAACCATTCATTAAACATTGCCTAAACACAATTAGTCAAGTAATTAGTATAGCAATATACCATTGTCGAAATATTACTATTTTGCAAATATGAAAATATAAATCAATTATAGAGTAGGGGAGAACGGGGCTCAGAAGACATTGAAACAGTACTGCTAGCATGTACAATTTTGTTATTAATAATATTAGGAATAATCTTTATTACGATAAAATAATTTTGTGAATAATTATTTTACGAACATCTGTTTTCATTTTTAAACTAGTCAAGGGTTGGATTCGTTTACATTTAGCAGGTACTGAAAAGGCCAGGCCAGAAAACACTTTCCACATACGGAAATATTGTATGCGTTCCACTATCTATATTTGGAGCATAGGTTTCACAAATTTCTATACGGTATATACATATATATATATATATATATATATATATATATATATATATATATATAAAAAATTATATCGTTGTTTAAACATATTGGGATCAAGTATTTTAAATAACGGAAATATCTAATTCAATGTCACATTGGTAAAAACCATGTCTTTTCAGTTATCATGTAGGTACAGATAACTTTAACAACATATATATATATATATATATATATATATATATATATATATATATATATATATATATACAGGGTGAATACTGAAAACCTTGACATAGGGAAATAACATGAGAAAACAGTTTTTTGCTGTTTCCATCTGTCCCGCTAAATAAAATCAGGTGTATATGGTATCGTTAGTTAGATTACTTAATTTTGCATCTAATAAAACCAAATGTTGTGTAATATGGCCTTTTCTAACTGAAATATTTGATAAAATAAATTGTATTTTGAAGGTTATCCTTCATTTTTTCGAATAAGAAACGTCAAAAACAAAATGCTCCATAGCCGAGTGGATACGAGGGCTGTTTCATAACATAAATAATCTACAAGACCTGGTTCGAGACCACCTCGGCCCTATTTTTTTTTAAATTAAATTATACTTAAAATATCATGTTTCGAAACATGAAATACAAAATTATACATCAAAAACTAAATTCGAATTAATTGTTAAGTTTGACAGGCAGCAAATAATAATTCTATTAAATATTTGGATTTTTTTATTTATAAAAATAGGAATATTGCTATTTTATTAAAATAGTCTGATATAATAAAGATATTTTAAGCATAATTTAATTAAAAAAAAAGTAGAGCTGAGGTGGTCTCGAACCAGGTCTTGTAGATTATTTATGTTATGAAACAGCCCTCGTATCCACTCGGCTATGGAGCATTTTGGTTTTGACGTTTCTTATTCGAAAATATGAAGGATAAACTTCAAAATACAATTTATTTTATCAAATATTTCAGTTAAAAAAGGTCTTATTACACAACATTTAGTTTTATTAGATGTAAAATTAAGTAATCTAACTAACGATACCATATACACCCGACTTTATTTAGCGGGACAGATGGAAACAGCAAAAAACTGTTTTCCCATGTTATTTCCCTATGTCAAGGTTTTCAGTATTCACCCTGTATATATATATATATATATATATATATATATATATATATATATATATATATAAAATTATATCGTTGTTTAAACATATTGGGATCAAGTATTTTAAATAACGGAAATATCTAATTCAATGTCACATTGGTAAAAACCATGTCTTTTCAGTTATCATGTAGGTACAGATAACTTTAACAACATACATTTGTTTATGTATTAAAGTCATTCGTAAAAATCTCTAAAATATAGTGTTATTACAACACATATCAATTATAAAATTCCGTAGTAAAATACGCCCAATATAAATAAAATGATATACTTAAATTAAATTAAATTAAATTCACTCACATCACGCTAGGACAGGTGACCCAATGTAATGTTTCCAGATGGTGTTACTAATTTTAATAAATATGTAATAAGGCAAAGAATATTATGTTTTGTTAGATATTTTGAAATGTACAAGATTTCTCAAAAGATCACTCGCACGCCCATGGACTCCACGTTCTAGCTCTAAAGCCAGATGGCCAAACCACTTGAAAGGGACAGACTGCGAGACGCTGAGCCTGTAACTGCGTGGTTGATATGCAGATTCCAGAAGATTCCACGATCACTCGTCTGGATCGTGACTGAGAGGGAAGACGCTACCCCCGAAACGTTCTCGTTCTGAAGGAGTGAAGAAGGATATTTTTGTATATAACGCGAGTCCAAATCTGTACTCGACTAGTTGGATCCAGGACTCCACTTATGCTTGGAGTCTCTCCGGATTCGCTTCCCAACACTCTGCGCTGTGGCTATGCCAGGAGCGAGTGTATCATGGCCATATCATCCACACAACACTCTGCGCTGTGGCTATGCCAGGAGCATGTGTATCATCAACATATCATCCTCCCAACCCTCTGCACTGTGGCCATGCCAGGAGCAAATGTATCATCACTATGTCATCCTCCCAACACTCTGCGCTGTGGCCATGTCAGGAGCGACTGTATCATTACCATATTTTTCACAAAACACTCTGCGCTGTGGCTATGCCAGGAGCGAGTATATCCACAACATATGATCCTCCCAACCCTCTGCGCTGTAGCCATGCCAGGAGCGAGTGTATCATCACTATATCACCCTCCCAATACTCTGCGCTGTGGCCATGTCAGGAGCGAGTGTATCATTACCAAATTTTTCACAAAACACTCTGCGCTGTGGCTATGCCAGGAGCGAGTGTATCATCAACATATCATCCTCTCAACCCTCTGCGCTGTGGCCATGTCAGGAGCGAGTGTATCATCACTATATCATCCTCCCAACACTCTGCGCTGTGGCCATGTCACGAGCGAGTGTATCATTACTATATTTTTCACAAAACACTCTGCGCTGTGGCTATGCTAGGAGCGAGTGTATCATCAACATATCATCCTACCAACCCTCTGCGCTGTGGCCATGCCAGGAGCGAGTGTATCATCACTATATCATCCTCCCAGCACTCTGCGCTGTGGCCATGTCAGGAGCGAGTGTATCATTACCATATTTTTCACAAAAAACTCTGCGCTGTGGCTATGCCAGGAGCGAGTGTATCATCAACATATCATCCTCCCAACCCTCTGCGCTGTGGCCATGTCAGGAGCGAGTGTATCATCACTATATCATCCTCCCAACACTCTGCGCTGTGGCCATGTCAGGAGCGAGTGTATCATTACCATATTTTTCACAAAACACTCTGCGCTGTGGCTATGCCAGGAGCGAGTGTATCATTACCATATTTTTCACAAAACACTCTGCGCTGTGGCTATGCCAGGAGCGAGTGTATCATCAACATATCATCCTCCTAACCCTCTGCGCTGTGGCCATGCCAGGAGCGAATGTATCATCACTATATCATCCTCCCAACACTCTGCGCTGTGGCCATGTCAGGAGCGAGTGTATCATTACCATATTTTTCACAAAATACTCTGCGCTGTGGCTATGTCAGGAGCGAGTGTATCATCAACATATCATCCTCCCAACCCTCTGCGCTGTAGCCATGCCAGGAGCGAGTGTATCATCACTATATCATCCTCCCAACACTCTGCGCTGTGGCCATGTCACGAGCGAGTGTATCATTACAATATTTTTCACAAAACACTCTGCGCTGTGGCTATGCCAGGAGCGAGTGTATCATTACCATATTTTTCACAAAACACTCTGCGCTGTGGCTATGCCAGGAGCGAGTGTATCATCAACATATCATCCTCTCAACCCTCTGCGCTGTGGCCATGTCAGGAGCGAGTGTATCATCACTATATCATCCTCCCAACACTCTGCGCTGTGGCCATGTCACGAGCGAGTGTATCATTACTATATTTTTCACAAAACACTCTGCGCTGTGGCTATGCTAGGAGCGAGTGTATCATCAACATATCATCCTCCCAACCCTCTGCGCTGTAGCCATGCCAGGAGCGAGTGTATCATCACTATATCATCCTCCCAACACTCTGCGCTGTGGCCATGTCACGAGCGAGTGTATCATTACTATATTTTTCACAAAACACTCTGCGCTGTGGCTATGCCAGGAGCGAGTGTATCATCAACATATCATCCTCCCAACCCTCTGCGCTGTAGCCATGCCAGGAGCGAGTGTATCATTACTATATCATCCTCCCAACACTCTGCGCTGTGGCCATGTCACGAGCGAGTGTATCATTACTATATTTTTCACAAAACACTCTGCGTTGTGGCTATGCTAGGAGCGAGTGTATCATCAACATATCATCCTCCCAACCCTCTGCACTGTAGCCATGCCAGGAGCGACTGTATCATCACTATATCATCCTCCCAACACTCTGCGCTGTGGCCATGTCAGGAGCGAGTGTATTATTACCATATTTTTCACAAAACACTCTGCGCTCTGGTTATGCCAGAAGCGAGTGTATCATTACCATATCATCCTACATCATTACTTCAGACTCAACTCGGACATGCTAAGTATGTATTTGGTATCTTTCTATGAAGGATCATAAATGGTTCTCATTTAACACTGACAAGTGTATGTGGCTTTATTTTGTGAACTACATGTTTTATGATAACCAAGTAAGAATTATGGTTGTCACAATTATATCATATTTTTATTAAATATAACCAAACTACTATTGGTTGACCAACAATTGTAATTTGCGAGACTTTGTGCTCTGCACAAACTCTCAGGCTCAAGAATGTGACGTATTCCACTAGACGATCTTTGGCCAATTTATGAATGTGTGCGGAGAAGGTAGGTAACGTCCAGTTACAACATTAAGGTACAGTAGACATAAACCTTACGAGGCATTTAAACTTACCTACAATATATTGTAGTTGGTAACTGCTGAAAAGTTAGGATAGAATCTAAGAGAGTAACTAAAAGGTGTATGTTGATTTTGAAAAATTATAATTTGGAGTATTTATTGCTATACAAGTACATGCTATCTGCTAAGCGTACAATGTATATGCTTAGCGGATTCACACAGTAGAAAGCAATATGAACCTGCGCATGTTGTTGTATATACGGTTTACATCGTTGTATCCCAAAATGGTACATTTAAAGAAATTAAATAAAAAACATGTTTGGTACCTTTTCCGAAAGTTTGTCACAGTATATGGGGGTATATCTCTTCAGACCAAAAGGTTTCTCGATCACTGAAAATTGGAAAAATTGGCTTGTTTTATATTTAGTTTTAATTTCTTTTGACTAAATATATAACAGAACTATTGTATTATATGTTAAATACGTTCATAATACATATAGACATATTTTCCAGTTAAAATAATAAAAACATTCCAGGTAAGTTAAATTTAAAAAT
Organism: Stenolophus ochropezus; assembly: GCA_035578165.1. Taxonomy (NCBI): domain Eukaryota; kingdom Metazoa; phylum Arthropoda; class Insecta; order Coleoptera; family Carabidae; genus Stenolophus; species Stenolophus ochropezus. The sequence continues at coordinate 25,202,216 of JAQOWZ010000017.1, forward strand.
GTGAGTACCAAAAGAAAATGTATGATTTTTTTGGGAAAATGTAGATTTTTGAATATTCGCAATGAGATGGAATGTCTCATCCTATTTTTTGTTTTTATTACATTTACTTTGATATGTATTTGAATTGAAATGTAAATTCAAATATATACTATTTTTTGTTTTTATTACATTTACTTTAATTATACGTTTTTCTGGTGTCTGGAGCAACCAATATTTATTCCATCTATCATTTCATTATAACACTGCTAAACAAAAAACTTATTTAAAAAAAATGTTTTCATCGTTTCTTTCTACCAAATTATGATATTGAATTGTAATGTAAATGAAAATATTAGCATGGGAAACGTTTTTGAACTTGATTGATTTATATATCCCATTATTTTGATATTATTAATTATTTATTATTAAAATCAGAGCATTAAGGGGACATTTTAGGTTAGGACGTCACATTCGAAGCTGAGGAAACCCAATCTATATAAACCTTAATTCATCAGCGTGTTGCTCTAGATGCTAAAATAACACAAATTAGAGTCTAGAAGAATGGGACAGATTGTACCAAGAAGACATTGCGCAACTAATTAATAGCTTACAATAACGAATGAGACATGATATTGGAGCTAGATGTAACAATTCATGATATTGGTGTTGATATTTGCTGTCCATTGCAATGATAATTTTTTATATCAATAAGTATAAAAAAATCTATATATGATTATTTCTATTACAGAATATTTATTTGTTTAAAAAGGTAGGAGGTTTGAATAGGTGTACAAGCGGGCAATTTCAGTGGGATTGTCCGTGTGTGGAGACCAGTGTGAGTAGGTGGAAATGTGGGCAGCGTGAAAGAATGTAGGTACATCAATTTAGCCTAAAACATTTTACTTGAATCTGAGTTCTTACTCGTAGCAGCATATTTCACCGGCAAAGAAGACAAAGAAATTCTCTAAAAAAGTTTGTAAACAATTTTCACAAATATCTTTTATTGTTGAAATCTTTTGTCTTTACGCAAAAAAGAGACAAGTACGTAATTTAAAATTATTTAATAAAGGAATCCAGGTACTACGTTTTCAGTCTTTTCCCGCAAATATTTACGACCTGTATCTACTTATAAGTTATAGTATTTTGAAGATGCGCGTCATCAGATAATTTTTGTTATTATCTCTGGTACTAGATACCCTAAAATTTTAACACTTAATATGAGAATATTATTTTTTTAGAAGAACACAGTGTTGCATTATTTTAAATAACTTGATTTAAATAAGATTTGAGTAACATTGATTTAAAAAAATATATTGATTTAAAACACTTTAAAATTATTATTATTGTTTTAAATTTATAATACAGAATTTTTTTGCACTAATTTGTGATTTCTTGTTAAATTAACTTCAAAATATATTAGAGTAAAATCCTGTTATGACATCGAAGGGATCACTAACCGACGTTTTCGACGTTATAACCAGTTGTCGCTATAAACGGTATCGTTATCAACTGATTTTATTAGAATTTGTTATTGTTTCTTTAAATTTTTGACTATTCCTTACAATATTTTTTTAAAATAATAAATGCTGCAATTATTCTGTCCTTTAAAAAAATAATCTGATTTAAATAATTTTTTTTTAATATGGGATTTTTATGCACTCCTAGTAGCATGTGTACACAATCATTTGCTTTTATTGGCGATGTCATTGTAGATGTCAGCACTACGCATGACTAATATATAGTTTTTTTTAATCACTCATAATTATATTAAAGTGTAGTTCTTCAAAAGTATCACACACTTATTTTAAACTTCAAAAAAGTAAACTTTAAAAACCTACTTACGACCAGTGATATTAAATTACCGTTATTTATAATTTGGTTTCCCTAGTAATTTACCATTTTTTATTACCAAATTGAATTCACTTTTATTTTATAATTTTGATAATTTCCTGTCGTAATTTATCATTTTTATTACCATTTAGAATTATTATAAAATTGTGTTTAAAATATAGGTATTAAATTATGTAAAAAGTAATATTAAAAACTATTATTGTAAATAACGAAATACATTAAAAAAAGTAACCTACTAATTTCAAAAACATAAATAAAAAAATATTGAACTAATTTGGCACAATTATTTCCAAAAAATATCCATGGACAATATATATTGAGTATGTGAAACCTTTATTCAGATACGAAACCACATTCAGATTCTAATTCACACAGAGCGCTATGCTAGATTTGTTATATACGCTAAGTTCGCTAACGCGATGTGCGATATGACCAGTGGCCACATCGAAATCTAC